>OZ007555.1:35418186-37818186 GCA_963931855.1 Philhelius festivus
TATGAATTCTGAAAATACCACTTCTTTTCAAGGCTTGGTTGCGGAAATATCTCATCGGAACCAAATGAGGTGCTCGGTCAAAAAACAATCAAATGACTTTGAATTGCAATATTTCGAGAACCAGACCTCCGAGACGCTTCTGGATTTTTTTGTGGATAGCTGTGAGAAATCTAACTAAGTCGGTTTTTACCGCAACCTCCTACAAGGCTTAGGTTAGAAAATATAGCCACGCAAAGGCATTAAAGACGAAGATTTTTTTTGCAAAATCCATAAAAATTTTTTGGCTCGAATCGGGTTGATTTATATATCAATGGAAAGGTCTATTAATTCTCTATGCAACAGTGGAAGTTTTAGCCGCGTACGAGCTTTGGTTGCGGAAATATAGCCTTCCAAAGAGTTTTTGTCAGAGGTCAGAGATGCATTTTTAGATTCACTTTGGATGCAAATATTTTCACAACCAGACCTCATAGAATGATTTGGTTTTCAGTGGCAGAAAGCTCTTAAATGGGAGTATGAATTCTGAAAATACCACTTCTTTTCAAGGCTTGGTTGCGGAAATATCTCATCGGAACCAAATGAGGTGCTCGGTCAAAAAACAATCAAATGACTTTGAATTGCAATATTTCGAGAACCAGACCTCCGAGACGCTTCTGGATTTTTTTGTGGATAGCTGTGAGAAATCTAACTAAGTCGGTTTTTACCGCAACCTCCTACAAGGCTTAGGTTATAAAATATAGCCACGCAAAGGCATTAAAGACGAAGATTTTTTTTGCAAAATCCATAAAACTCCTACAAGGCTTAGGTTAGAAAATATAGCCACGCAAAGGCATTAAAGACGAAGATTTTTTTTGCAAAATCCATAAAATTTTTTTGGCTCGAATCGGGTTGATTTATATATCAATGGAAAGGTCTATTAATTCTCTATGCAACAGTGGAAGTTTTAGCCGCGTACGAGCTTTGGTTGCGGAAATATAGCCTTCCAAATAGTTTTTGTCAGAGGTCAGAGATGCATTTTTAGATTCACTTTGGATGCAAATATTTTCACAACCAGACCTCATAGAATGATTTGGTTTTCAGTGGCAGAAAGCTCTTAAATGGGAGTATGAATTCTGAAAATACCACTTCTTTTCAAGGCTTGGTTGCGGAAATATCTCATCGGAACCAAATGAGGTGCTCGGTCAAAAAACAATCAAATGACTTTGAATTGCAATATTTCGAGAACCAGACCTCCGAGACGCTTCTGGATTTTTTTGTGGATAGCTGTGAGAAATCTAACTAAGTCGGTTTTTACCGCAACCTCCTACAAGGCTTAGGTTAGAAAATATAGCCACGCAAAGGCATTAAAGACGAAGATTTTTTTTGCAAAATCCATAAAATTTTTTTGGCTCGAATCGGGTTGATTTATATATCAATGGAAAGGTCTATTAATTCTCTATGCAACAGTGGAAGTTTTAGCCGCGTACGAGATTTGGTTGCGGAAATATAGCCTTCCAAAGAGTTTTTGTCAGAGGTCAGAGATGCATTTTTAGATTCACTTTGGATGCAAATATTTTCACAAGCAGACCTCATAGAATGATTTGGTTTTCAGTGGCAGAAAGCTCTTTAAAGGAAGTATGAATTCTGAAAATACCACGTCTTTTCAAGGCTTGGTTGCGGAAATATCTCATCAGAACCAAATGAGGTGCTCGGTCAAAAAACAATCAAATGACTTTGAATTGCAATATTTCGAGAACCAGACCTCCGAGACGCTTCTGGATTTTTTTGTGGATAGCTGTGAGAAATCTAACTAAGTCGGTTTTTACCGCAACCTCCTACAAGGCTTAGGTTAGAAAATATAGCCACGCAAAGGCATTAAAGACGAAGATTTTTTTTGCAAAATCCATAAAATTTTTTTGGCTCGAATCGGGTTGATTTATATATCAATGGAAAGGTCTATTAATTCTCTATGCAACAGTGGAAGTTTTAGCCGCGTACGAGCTTTGGTTGCGGAAATATAGCCTTCCAAATAGTTTTTGTCAGAGGTCAGAGATGCATTTTTAGATTTTTTTTTTTTTTTTTTTTTTTTTTATAATCTACACGCGCTCAAGGGATTATGATTACCCTTTAAATGTTTGAACACAGCGCGGGCGTGAAGTTTAAGGAAGAGAAAGAGGGATAGGAAAGATGTGTGGCACGATGTTCTGAGACTGAAGGTTGTTGTCTCAGATATTTTATCTCCAGGGATGGCGGCTGAACTAAAGCGGAGAATGCCGTGTCTTATTTCTATGTCGCTTATAATTCACATTATTTTATTCGTGTTCATCCTTGTTGGGCATACTAGTTTAACTCAATTACATGTTGTTAGTGTTATGCCTGAACAATATGTAATGAGTAAACCAGCAACCCATTGATGACAATTTTAGAAGGTTTTTAATGGAATTAAAACGACATAGACGACGGCAGGGATCGAACCTGTGATCATGAGGTTCACAGGCGAGCACACATCCATCGCGCCACGGCCACCACCATTTCACTTTGGATGCAAATATTTTCACAACCAGACCTCATAGAATGATTTGGTTTTCAGTGGCAGAAAGCTCTTAAATGGGAGTATGAATTCTGAAAATACCACTTCTTTTCAAGGCTTGGTTGCGGAAATATCTCATCGGAACCAAATGAGGTGCTCGGTCAAAAAACAATCAAATGACTTTGAATTGCAATATTTCGAGAACCAGACCTCCGAGACGCTTCTGGATTTTTTTGTGGATAGCTGTGAGAAATCTAACTAAGTCGGTTTTTACCGCAACCTCCTACAAGGCTTAGGTTAGAAAATATAGCCACGCAAAGGCATTAAAGACGAAGATTTTTTTTGCAAAATCCATAAAATTTTTTTGGCTCGAATCGGGTTGATTTATATATCAATGGAAAGGTCTATTAATTCTCTATGCAACAGTGGAAGTTTTAGCCGCGTACGAGCTTTGGTTGCGGAAATATAACCTTCCAAAGAGTTTTTGTCAGAGGTCAGAGATGCATTTTTAGATTCACTTTGGATGCAAATATTTTCACAACCAGACCTCATAGAATGATTTGGTTTTCAGTGGCAGAAAGCTCTTAAATGGGAGTATGAATTCTGAAAATACCACTTCTTTTCAAGGCTTGGTTGCGGAAATATCTCATCGGAACCAAATGAGGTGCTCGGTCAAAAAACAATCAAATGACTTTGAATTGCAATATTTCGAGAACCAGACCTCCGAGACGCTTCTGGATTTTTTTGTGGATAGCTGTGAGAAATCTAACCGCAACCTCCTACAAGGCTTAGGTTATAAAATATAGCCACGCAAAGGCATTAAAGACGAAGATTTTTTTTGCAAAATCCATAAAAATTTTTTGGCTCGAATCGGGTTGATTTATATATCAATGGAAAGGTCTATTAATTCTCTATGCAACAGTGGAAGTTTTAGCCGCGTACGAGCTTTGATTGCGGAAATATAGCCTTCCAAAGAGTTTTTGTCAGAGGTCAGAGATGCATTTTTAGATTCACTTTGGATGCAAATATTTTCACAACCAGACCTCATAGAATGATTTGGTTTTCAGTGGCAGAAAGCTCTTAAATGGGAGTATGAATTCTGAAAATACCACTTCTTTTCAAGGCTTGGTTGCGGAAATATCTCATCGGAACCAAATGAGGTGCTCGGTCAAATAACAATCAAATGACTTTGAATTGCAATATTTCGAGAACCAGACCTCCGAGACGCTTCTGGATTTTTTTGTGGATAGCTGTGAGAAATCTAACTAAGTCGGTTTTTACCGCAACCTCCTACAAGGCTTAGGTTATAAAATATAGCCACGCAAAGGCATTAAAGACGAAGATTTTTTTTGCAAAATCCATAAAACTCCTACAAGGCTTAGGTTAGAAAATATAGCCACGCAAAGGCATTAAAGACGAAGATTTTTTTTGCAAAATCCATAAAATTTTTTTGGCTCGAATCGGGTTGATTTATATATCAATGGAAAGGTCTATTAATTCTCTATGCAACAGTGGAAGTTTTAGCCGCGTACGAGCTTTGGTTGCGGAAATATAGCCTTCCAAATAGTTTTTGTCAGAGGTCAGAGATGCATTTTTAGATTCACTTTGGATGCAAATATTTTCACAACCAGACCTCATAGAATGATTTGGTTTTCAGTGGCAGAAAGCTCTTAAATGGGAGTATGAATTCTGAAAATACCACTTCTTTTCAAGGCTTGGTTGCGGAAATATCTCATCGGAACCAAATGAGGTGCTCGGTCAAAAAACAATCAAATGACTTTGAATTGCAATATTTCGAGAACCAGACCTCCGAGACGCTTCTGGATTTTTTTGTGGATAGCTGTGAGAAATCTAACTAAGTCGGTTTTTACCGCAACCTCCTACAAGGCTTAGGTTAGAAAATATAGCCACGCAAAGGCATTAAAGACGAAGATTTTTTTTGCAAAATCCATAAAATTTTTTTGGCTCGAATCGGGTTGATTTATATATCAATGGAAAGGTCTATTAATTCTCTATGCAACAGTGGAAGTTTTAGCCGTTCGAGCTTTGGTTGCGGAAATATAGCCTTCCAAAGAGTTTTTGTCAGAGGTCAGAGATGCATTTTTAGATTCACTTTGGATGCAAATATTTTCACAACCAGACCTCATAGAATGATTTGGTTTTCAGTGGCAGAAAGCTCTTTAAAGGAAGTATGAATTCTGAAAATACCACGTCTTTTCAAGGCTTGGTTGCGGAAATATCTCATCAGAACCAAATGAGGTGCTCGGTCAAAAAACAATCAAATGACTTTGAATTGCAATATTTCGAGAACCAGACCTCCGAGACGCTTCTGGATTTTTTTGTGGATAGCTGTGAGAAATCTAACTAAGTCGTTTTTTACCGCAACCTCCTACAAGGCTTAGGTTATAAAATATAGCCACGCAAAGGCATTAAAGACGAAGATTTTTTTTGCAAAATCCATAAAATTTTTTTGGCTCGAATCGGGTTGATTTATATATCAATGGAAAGGTCTATTAATTCTCTATGCAACAGTGGAAGTTTTAGCCGCGTACGAGCTTTGGTTGCGGAAATATAGCCTTCCAAATAGTTTTTGTCAGAGGTCAGAGATGCATTTTTAGATTCACTTTGGATGCAAATATTTTCACAACCAGACCTCATAGAATGATTTGGTTTTCAGTGGCAGAAAGCTCTTTAAAGGAAGTATGATTTCTGAAAATACCACGTCTTTTCAAGGCTTGGTTGCGGAAATATCTCATCAGAACCAAATGAGGTGCTCGGTCAAAAAACAATCAAATGACTTTGAATTGCAATATTTCGAGAACCAGACCTCCGAGACGCTTCTGGATTTTTTTGTGGATAGCTGTGAGAAATCTAACTAAGTCGGTTTTTACCGCAACCTCCTACAAGGCTTAGGTTAGAAAATATAGCCACGCAAAGGCATTAAAGACGAAGATTTTGTTTGCAAAATCCATAAAATTTGTTTGGCTCGAATCGGGTTGATTTATATATCAATGGAAAGGTCTATTAATTCTCTATGCAACAGTGGAAGTTTTAGCCGCGTACGAGCTTTGGTTGCGGAAATATAGCCTTCCAAAGAGTTTTTGTCAGAGGTCAGAGATGCATTTTTAGATTCACTTTGGATGCAAATATTTTCACAACCAGACCTCATAGAATGATTTGGTTTTCAGTGGCAGAAAGCTCTTTAAAGGAAGTATGAATTCTGAAAATACCACTTCTTTTCAAGGCTTGGTTGCGGAAATATCTCATCAGAACCAAATGAGGTGCTCGGTCAAAAAACAATCAAATGACTTTGAATTGCAGTATTTCGAGAACCAGACCTCCGAGACGCTTCTGGATTTTTTTGTGGATAGCTGTGAGAAATCTAACTAAGTCGGTTTTTACCGCAACCTCCTACAAGGCTTAGGTTAGAAAATATAGCCACGCAAAGGCATTAAAGACGAAGATTTTTTTTGCAAAATCCATAAAATTTTTTTGGCTCGAATCGGGTTGATTTATATATCAATGGAAAGATCTATTAATTCTCTATGCAACAGTGGAAGTTTTACCCGCGTACGAGCTTTGGTTGCGGAAATATAGCCTTCCAAATAGTTTTTGTCAGAGGTCAGAGATGCATTTTTAGATTCACTTTGGATGCAAATATTTTCACAACCAGACCTCATAGAATGATTTGGTTTTCAGTGGCAGAAAGCTCTTAAATGGGAGTATGAATTCTGAAAATACCACTTCTTTTCAAGGCTTGGTTGCGGAAATATCTCATCGGAACCAAATGAGGTGCTCGGTCAAAAAACAATCAAATGACTTTGAATTGCAATATTTCGAGAACCAGACCTCCGAGACGCTTCTGGATTTTTTTGTGGATAGCTGTGAGAAATCTAACTAAGTCGGTTTTTACCGCAACCTCCTACAAGGCTTAGGTTAGAAAATATAGCCACGCAAAGGCATTAAAGACGAAGATTTTTTTTGCAAAATCCATAAAAATTTTTTGGCTCGAATCGGGTTGATTTATATATCAATGGAAAGGTCTATTAATTCTCTATGCAACAGTGGAAGTTTTAGCCGCGTACGAGCTTTGGTTGCGGAAATATAGCCTTCCAAAGAGTTTTTGTCAGAGGTCAGAGATGCATTTTTAGATTCACTTTGGATGCAAATATTTTCACAACCAGACCTCATAGAATGATTTGGTTTTCAGTGGCAGAAAGCTCTTAAATGGGAGTATGAATTCTGAAAATACCACTTCTTTTCAAGGCTTGGTTGCGGAAATATCTCATCGGAACCAAATGAGGTGCTCGGTCAAAAAACAATCAAATGACTTTGAATTGCAATATTTCGAGAACCAGACCTCCGAGACGCTTCTGGATTTTTTTGTGGATAGCTGTGAGAAATCTAACTAAGTCGGTTTTTACCGCAACCTCCTAC
Source organism: Philhelius festivus (assembly GCA_963931855.1). Classification (NCBI taxonomy): domain Eukaryota; kingdom Metazoa; phylum Arthropoda; class Insecta; order Diptera; family Syrphidae; genus Philhelius; species Philhelius festivus. Next base: position 35,425,130 of record OZ007555.1, read on the forward strand.
AAGGCTTAGGTTATAAAATATAGCCACGCAAAGGCATTAAAGACGAAGATTTTTTTTGCAAAATCCATAAAACTCCTACAAGGCTTAGGTTAGAAAATATAGCCACGCAAAGGCATTAAAGACGAAGATTTTTTTTGCAAAATCCATAAAATTTTTTTGGCTCGAATCGGGTTGATTTATATATCAATGGAAAGGTCTATTAATTCTCTATGCAACAGTGGAAGTTTTAGCCGCGTACGAGCTTTGGTTGCGGAAATATAGCCTTCCAAATAGTTTTTGTCAGAGGTCAGAGATGCATTTTTAGATTCACTTTGGATGCAAATATTTTCACAACCAGACCTCATAGAATGATTTGGTTTTCAGTGGCAGAAAGCTCTTAAATGGGAGTATGAATTCTGAAAATACCACTTCTTTTCAAGGCTTGGTTGCGGAAATATCTCATCGGAACCAAATGAGGTGCTCGGTCAAAAAACAATCAAATGACTTTGAATTGCAATATTTCGAGAACCAGACCTCCGAGACGCTTCTGGATTTTTTTGTGGATAGCTGTGAGAAATCTAACTAAGTCGGTTTTTACCGCAACCTCCTACAAGGCTTAGGTTAGAAAATATAGCCACGCAAAGGCATTAAAGACGAAGATTTTTTTGCAAAATCCATAAAATTTTTTTGGCTCGAATCGGGTTGATTTATATATCAATGGAAAGGTCTATTAATTCTCTATGCAACAGTGGAAGTTTTAGCCGTTCGAGCTTTGGTTGCGGAAATATAGCCTTCCAAAGAGTTTTTGTCAGAGGTCAGAGATGCATTTTTAGATTCACTTTGGATGCAAATATTTTCACAACCAGACCTCATAGAATGATTTGGTTTTCAGTGGCAGAAAGCTCTTTAAAGGAAGTATGAATTCTGAAAATACCACGTCTTTTCAAGGCTTGGTTGCGGAAATATCTCATCAGAACCAAATGAGGTGCTCGGTCAAAAAACAATCAAATGACTTTGAATTGCAATATTTCGAGAACCAGACCTCCGAGACGCTTCTGGATTTTTTTGTGGATAGCTGTGAGAAATCTAACTAAGTCGTTTTTTACCGCAACCTCCTACAAGGCTTAGGTTATAAAATATAGCCACGCAAAGGCATTAAAGACGAAGATTTTTTTTGCAAAATCCATAAAATTTTTTTGGCTCGAATCGGGTTGATTTATATATCAATGGAAAGGTCTATTAATTCTCTATGCAACAGTGGAAGTTTTAGCCGCGTACGAGCTTTGGTTGCGGAAATATAGCCTTCCAAATAGTTTTTGTCAGAGGTCAGAGATGCATTTTTAGATTCACTTTGGATGCAAATATTTTCACAACCAGACCTCATAGAATGATTTGGTTTTCAGTGGCAGAAAGCTCTTTAAAGGAAGTATGATTTCTGAAAATACCACGTCTTTTCAAGGCTTGGTTGCGGAAATATCTCATCAGAACCAAATGAGGTGCTCGGTCAAAAAACAATCAAATGACTTTGAATTGCAATATTTCGAGAACCAGACCTCCGAGACGCTTCTGGATTTTTTTGTGGATAGCTGTGAGAAATCTAACTAAGTCGGTTTTTACCGCAACCTCCTACAAGGCTTAGGTTAGAAAATATAGCCACGCAAAGGCATTAAAGACGAAGATTTTGTTTGCAAAATCCATAAAATTTGTTTGGCTCGAATCGGGTTGATTTATATATCAATGGAAAGGTCTATTAATTCTCTATGCAACAGTGGAAGTTTTAGCCGCGTACGAGCTTTGGTTGCGGAAATATAGCCTTCCAAAGAGTTTTTGTCAGAGGTCAGAGATGCATTTTTAGATTCACTTTGGATGCAAATATTTTCACAACCAGACCTCATAGAATGATTTGGTTTTCAGTGGCAGAAAGCTCTTTAAAGGAAGTATGAATTCTGAAAATACCACTTCTTTTCAAGGCTTGGTTGCGGAAATATCTCATCAGAACCAAATGAGGTGCTCGGTCAAAAAACAATCAAATGACTTTGAATTGCAGTATTTCGAGAACCAGACCTCCGAGACGCTTCTGGATTTTTTTGTGGATAGCTGTGAGAAATCTAACTAAGTCGGTTTTTACCGCAACCTCTTACAAGGCTTAGGTTAGAAAATATAGCCACGCAAAGGCATTAAAGACGAAGATTTTTTTTGCAAAATCCATAAAATTTTTTTGGCTCGAATCGGGTTGATTTATATATCAATGGAAAGGTCTATTAATTCTCTATGCAACAGTGGAAGTTTTAGCCGCGTACGAGCTTTGGTTGCGGAAATATAGCCTTCCAAATAGTTTTTGTCAGAGGTCAGAGATGCATTTTTAGATTCACTTTGGATGCAAATATTTTCACAACCAGACCTCATAGAATGATTTGGTTTTCAGTGGCAGAAAGCTCTTAAATGGGAGTATGAATTCTGAAAATACCACTTCTTTTCAAGGCTTGGTTGCGGAAATATCTCATCGGAACCAAATGAGGTGCTCGGTCAAAAAACAATCAAATGACTTTGAATTGCAATATTTCGAGAACCAGACCTCCGAGACGCTTCTGGATTTTTTTGTGGATAGCTGTGAGAAATCTAACTAAGTCGGTTTTTACCGCAACCTCCTACAAGGCTTAGGTTAGAAAATATAGCCACGCAAAGGCATTAAAGACGAAGATTTTTTTTGCAAAATCCATAAAAATTTTTTGGCTCGAATCGGGTTGATTTATATATCAATGGAAAGGTCTATTAATTCTCTATGCAACAGTGGAAGTTTTAGCCGCGTACGAGCTTTGGTTGCGGAAATATAGCCTTCCAAAGAGTTTTTGTCAGAGGTCAGAGATGCATTTTTAGATTCACTTTGGATGCAAATATTTTCACAACCAGACCTCATAGAATGATTTGGTTTTCAGTGGCAGAAAGCTCTTAAATGGGAGTATGAATTCTGAAAATACCACTTCTTTTCAAGGCTTGGTTGCGGAAATATCTCATCGGAACCAAATGAGGTGCTCGGTCAAAAAACAATCAAATGACTTTGAATTGCAATATTTCGAGAACCAGACCTCCGAGACGCTTCTGGATTTTTTTGTGGATAGCTGTGAGAAATCTAACTAAGTCGGTTTTTACCACAACCTCCTACAAGGCTTAGGTTAGAAAATATAGCCACGCAAAGGCATTAAAGACGAAGATTTTTTTTGCAAAATCCATAAAAATTTTTTGGCTCGAATCGGGTTGATTTATATATCAATGGAAAGGTCTATTAATTCTCTATGCAACAGTGGAAGTTTTAGCCGCGTACGAGCTTTGGTTGCGGAAATATAGCCTTCCAAATAGTTTTTGTCAGAGGTCAGAGATGCATTTTTAGATTCACTTTGGATGCAAATATTTTCACAACCAGACCTCATAGAATGATTTGGTTTTCAGTGGCAGAAAGCTCTTAAATGGGAGTATGAATTCTGAAAATACCACTTCTTTTCAAGGCTTGGTTGCGGAAATATCTCATCGGAACCAAATGAGGTGCTCGGTCAAAAAACAATCAAATGACTTTGAATTGCAATATTTCGAGAACCAGACCTCCGAGACGCTTCTGGATTTTTTTGTGGATAGCTGTGAGAAATCTAACTAAGTCGGTTTTTACCGCAACCTCCTACAAGGCTTAGGTTAGAAAATATAGCCACGCAAAGGCATTAAAGACGAAGATTTTTTTTGCAAAATCCATAAAAATTTTTTGGCTCGAATCGGGTTGATTTATATATCAATGGAAAGGTCTATTAATTCTCTATGCAACAGTGGAAGTTTTAGCCGCGTACGAGCTTTGGTTGCGGAAATATAGCCTTCCAAAGAGTTTTTGTCAGAGGTCAGAGATGCATTTTTAGATTCACTTTGGATGCAAATATTTTCACAACCAGACCTCATAGAATGATTTGGTTTTCAGTGGCAGAAAGCTCTTAAATGGGAGTATGAATTCTGAAAATACCACTTCTTTTCAAGGCTTGGTTGCGGAAATATCTCATCGGAACCAAATGAGGTGCTCGGTCAAAAAACAATCAAATGACTTTGAATTGCAATATTTCGAGAACCAGACCTCCGAGACGCTTCTGGATTTTTTTGTGGATAGCTGTGAGAAATCTAACTAAGTCGGTTTTTACCACAACCTCCTACAAGGCTTAGGTTAGAAAATATAGCCACGCAAAGGCATTAAAGACGAAGATTTTTTTTGCAAAATCCATAAAAATTTTTTGGCTCGAATCGGGTTGATTTATATATCAATGGAAAGGTCTATTAATTCTCTATGCAACAGTGGAAGTTTTAGCCGCGTACGAGCTTTGGTTGCGGAAATATAGCCTTCCAAAGAGTTTTTGTCAGAGGTCAGAGATGCATTTTTAGATTCACTTTGGATGCAAATATTTTCACAACCAGACCTCATAGAATGATTTGGTTTTCAGTGGCAGAAAGCTCTTAAATGGGAGTATGAATTCTGAAAATACCACTTCTTTTCAAGGCTTGGTTGCGGAAATATCTCATCAGAACCAAATGAGGTGCTCGGTCAAAAAACAATCAAATGACTTTGAATTGCAATATTTCGAGAACCAGACCTCCGAGACGCTTCTGGATTTTTTTGTGGATAGCTGTGAGAAATCTAACTAAGTCGGTTTTTACCGCAACCTCCTACAAGGCTTAGGTTAGAAAATATAGCCACGCAAAGGCATTAAAGACGAAGATTTTTTTTGCAAAATCCATAAAAATTTTTTGGCTCGAATCGGGTTGATTTATATATCAATGGAAAGGTCTATTAATTCTCTATGCAACAGTGGAAGTTTTAGCCGCGTACGAGCTTTGGTTGCGGAAATATAGCCTTCCAAAGAGTTTTTGTCAGAGGTCAGAGATGCATTTTTAGATTCACTTTGGATGCAAATATTTTCACAACCAGACCTCATAGAATGATTTGGTTTTCAGTGGCAGAAAGCTCTTTAAAGGAAGTATGAATTCTAAAAATACCACGTCTTTTCAAGGCTTGGTTGCGGAAATATCTCATCAGAACCAAATGAGGTGCTCGGTCAAAAAACAATCAAATGACTTTGAATTGCAATATTTCGAGAACCAGACCTCCGAGACGCTTCTGGATTTTTTTGTGGATAGCTGTGAGAAATCTAGCTAAGTCGGTTTTTACCGCAACCTCCTACAAGGCTTAGGTTAGAAAATATAGCCACGCAAAGGCATTAAAGACGAAGATTTTTTTTGCAAAATCCATAAAATTTTTTGGCTCGAATCGGGTTGATTTATATATCAATGGAAAGGTCTATTAATTCTCTATGCAACAGTGGAAGTTTTAGCCGCGTACGAGATTTGGTTGCGGAAATATAGCCTTCCAAAGAGTTTTTGTCAGAGGTCAGAGATGCATTTTTAGATTCACTTTGGATGCAAATATTTTCACAACCAGACCTCATAGAATGATTTGGTTTTCAGTGGCAGAAAGCTCTTTAAAGGAAGTATGAATTCTGAAAATACCACGTCTTTCCAAGGCTTGGTTGCGGAAATATCTCATCAGAACCAAATGAGGTGCTCGGTCAAAAAACAATCAAATGACTTTGAATTGCAATATTTCGAGAACCAGACCTCCGAGACGCTTTTGGATTTTTTTGTGGATAGCTGTGAGAAATCTAACTAAGTCGTTTTTTACCGCAACCTCCTACAAGGCTTAGGTTAGAAATATAGCCACGCAAAGGCATTAAAGACGAAGATTTTTTTTTGCAAAATCCATAAAATTTTTTGGCTCGAATCGGGTTGATTTATATATCAATGGAAAGGTCTATTAATTCTCTATGCAACAGTGGAAGTTTTAGCCGCGTACGAGCTTTGGTTGCGGAAATATAGCCTTCCAAAGAGTTTTTGTCAGAGGTCAGAGATGCATTTTTAGATTCACTTTGGATGCAAATATTTTCACAACCAGACCTCATAGAATGATTTGGTTTTCAGTGGCAGAAAGCTCTTTAAAGGAAGTATGAATTCTGAAAATACCACTTCTTTTCAAGGCTTGGTTGCGGAAATATCTCATCAGAACCAAATGAGGTGCTCGGTCAAAAAACAATCAAATGACTTTGAATTGCAATATTTCGAGAACCAGACCTCCGAGACGCTTCTGGATTTTTTTGTGGATAGCTGTGAGAAATCTAACTAAGTCGGTTTTTACCGCAACCTCCTACAAGGCTTAGGTTAGAAAATATAGCCACGCAAAGGCATTAAAGACGAAGATTTTTTTTGCAAAATCCATAAAATTTTTTTGGCTCGAATCGGGTTGATTTATATATCAATGGAAAGGTCTATTAATTCTCTATGCAACAATGGAAGTTTTAGCCGCGTACGAGCTTTGGTTGCGGAAATATAGCCTTCCAAAGAGTTTTTGTCAGAGGTCAGAGATGCATTTTTAGATTCACTTTGGATGCAAATATTTTCACAACCAGACCTCATAGAATGATTTGGTTTTCAGTGGCAGAAAGCTCTTTAAAGGAAGTATGAATTCTGAAAATACCACGTCTTTCCAAGGCTTGGTTGCGGAAATATCTCATCAGAACCAAATGAGGTGCTCGGTCAAAAAACAATCAAATGACTTTGAATTGCAATATTTCGAGAACCAGACCTCCGAGACGCTTTTGGATTTTTTTGTGGATAGCTGTGAGAAATCTAACTAAGTCGTTTTTTACCGCAACCTCCTACAAGGCTTAGGTTAGAAATATAGCCACGCAAAGGCATTAAAGACGAAGATTTTTTTTTGCAAAATCCATAAAATTTTTGGCTCGAATCGGGTTGATTTATATATCAATGGAAAGGTCTATTAATTCTCTATGCAACAGTGGAAGTTTTAGCCGCGTACGAGCTTTGGTTGCGGAAATATAGCCTTCCAAAGAGTTTTTGTCAGAGGTCAGAGATGCATTTTTAGATTCACTTTGGATGCAAATATTTTCACAACCAGACCTCATAGAATGATTTGGTTTTCAGTGGCAGAAAGCTCTTTAAAGGAAGTATGAATTCTGAAAATACCACTTCTTTTCAAGGCTTGGTTGCGGAAATATCTCATCAGAACCAAATGAGGTGCTCGGTCAAAAAACAATCAAATGACTTTGAATTGCAATATTTCGAGAACCAGACCTCCGAGACGCTTCTGGATTTTTTTGTGGATAGCTGTGAGAAATCTAACTAAGTCGGTTTTTACCGCAACCTCCTACAAGGCTTAGGTTAGAAAATATAGCCACGCAAAGGCATTAAAGACGAAGATTTTTTTTGCAAAATCCATAAAATTGTTTTGGCTCGAATCGGGTTGATTTATATATCAATGGAAAGGTCTATTAATTCTCTATGCAACAGTGGAAGTTTTAGCCGCGTACGAGATTTGGTTGCGGAAATATAGCCTTCCAAAGAGTTTTTGTCAGAGGTCAGAGATGCATTTTTAGATTCACTTTGGATGCAAATATTTTCACAACCAGACCTCATAGAATGATTTGGTTTTCAGTGGCAGAAAGCTCTTTAAAGGAAGTATGAATTCTGAAAATACCACTTCTTTTCAAGGCTTGGTTGCGGAAATATCTCATCAGAACCAAATGAGGTGCTCGGTCAAAAAACAATCAAATGACTTTGAATTGCAATATTTCGAGAACCAGACCTCCGAGACGCTTCTGGATTTTTTTGTGGATAGCTGTGAGAAATCTAACTAAGTCGGTTTTTACCGCAACCTCCTACAAGGCTTAGGTTAGAAAATATAGCCACGCAAAGGCATTAAAGACGAAGATTTTTTTTGCAAAATCCATAAAATTTTTTGGCTCGAATCGGGTTGATTTATATATCAATGGAAAGGTCTATTAATTCTCTATGCAACAGTGGAAGTTTTAGCCGCGTACGAGATTTGGTTGCGGAAATATAGCCTTCCAAAGAGTTTTTGTCAGAGGTCAGAGATGCATTTTTAGATTCACTTTGGATGCAAATATTTTCACAACCAGACCTCATAGAATGATTTGGTTTTCAGTGGCAGAAAGCTCTTTAAAGGAAGTATGAATTCTGAAAATACCACGTCTTTTCAAGGCTTGGTTGCGGAAATATCTCATCAGAACCAAATGAGGTGCTCGGTCAAAAAACAATCAAATGACTTTGAATTGCAATATTTCGAGAACCAGACCTCCGAGACGCTTCTGGATTTTTTTGTGGATAGCTGTGAGAAATCTAACTAAGTCGTTTTTTACCGCAACCTCCTACAAGGCTTAGGTTAGAAATATAGCCACGCAAAGGCATTAAAGACGAAGATTTTTTTTTGCAAAATCCATAAAATTTTTTGGCTCGAATCGGGTTGATTTATATATCAATGGAAAGGTCTATTAATTCTCTATGCAACAGTGGAAGTTTTAGCCGCGTACGAGCTTTGGTTGCGGAAATATAGCCTTCCAAAGAGTTTTTGTCAGAGGTCAGAGATGCATTTTTAGATTCACTTTGGATGCAAATATTTTCACAACCAGACCTCATAGAATGATTTGGTTTTCAGTGGCAGAAAGCTCTTTAAAGGAAGTATGAATTCTGAAAATACCACGTCTTTTCAAGGCTTGGTTGCGGAAATATCTCATCAGAACCAAATGAGGTGCTCGGTCAAAAAACAATCAAATGACTTTGAATTGCAATATTTCGAGAACCAGACCTCCGAGACGCTTCTGGATTTTTTTGTGGATAGCTGTGAGAAATCTAACTAAGTCGGTTTTTACCGCAACCTCCTACAAGGCTTAGGTTAGAAAATATAGCCACGCAAAGGCATTAAAGACGAAGATTTTGTTTGCAAAATCCATAAAATTTGTTTGGCTCGAATCGGGTTGATTTATATATTAATGGAAAGGTCTATTAATTCTCTATGCAACAGTGGAAGTTTTAGCCGCGTACGAGCTTTGGTTGCGGAAATATAGCCTTCCAAATAGTTTTTGTCAGAGGTCAGAGATGCATTTTTAGATTCACTTTGGATGCAAATATTTTCACAACCAGACCTCATAGAATGATTTGGTTTTCAGTGGCAGAAAGCTCTTTAAAGGAAGTATGAATTCTGAAAATACCACGTCTTTTCAAGGCTTGGTTGCGGAAATATCTCATCAGAACCAAATGAGGTGCTCGGTCAAAAAACAATCAAATGACTTTGAATTGCAATATTTCGAGAACCAGACCTCCGAGACGCTTCTGGATTTTTTTGTGGATAGCTGTGAGAAATCTAACTAAGTCGTTTTTTACCGCAACCTCCTACAAGGCTTAGGTTATAAAATATAGCCACGCAAAGGCATTAAAGACGAAGATTTTTTTTGCAAAATCCATAAAATTTTTTTGGCTCGAATCGGGTTGATTTATATATCAATGGAAAGGTCTATTAATTCTCTATGCAACAGTGGAAGTTTTAGCCGCGTACGAGCTTTGGTTGCGGAAATATAGCCTTCCAAATAGTTTTTGTCAGAGGTCAGAGATGCATTTTTAGATTCACTTTGGATGCAAATATTTTCACAACCAGACCTCATAGAATGATTTGGTTTTCAGTGGCAGAAAGCTCTTTAAAGGAAGTATGAATTCTGAAAATACCACGTCTTTTCAAGGCTTGGTTGCGGAAATATCTCATCAGAACCAAATGAGGTGCTCGGTCAAAAAACAATCAAATGACTTTGAATTGCAATATTTCGAGAACCAGACCTCCGAGACGCTTCTGGATTTTTTTGTGGATAGCTGTGAGAAATCTAACTAAGTCGGTTTTTACCGCAACCTCCTACAAGGCTTAGGTTAGAAAATATAGCCACGCAAAGGCATTAAAGACGAAGATTTTTTTTTGCAAAATCCATAAAATTTTTTGGCTCGAATCGGGTTGATTTATATATTAATGGAAAGGTCTATTAATTCTCTATGCAACAGTGGAAGTTTTAGCCGCGTACGAGCTTTGGTTGCGGAAATATAGCCTTCCAAATAGTTTTTGTCAGAGGTCAGAGATGCATTTTTAGATTCACTTTGGATGCAAATATTTTCACAACCAGACCTCATAGAATGATTTGGTTTTCAGTGGCAGAAAGCTCTTTAAAGGAAGTATGAATTCTGAAAATACCACGTCTTTTCAAGGCTTGGTTGCGGAAATATCTCATCAGAACCAAATGAGGTGCTCGGTCAAAAAACAATCAAATGACTTTGAATTGCAATATTTCGAGAACCAGACCTCCGAGACGCTTCTGGATTTTTTTGTGGATAGCTGTGAGAAATCTAACTAAGTCGTTTTTTACCGCAACCTCCTACAAGGCTTAGGTTATAAAATATAGCCACGCAAAGGCATTAAAGACGAAGATTTTTTTTGCAAAATCCATAAAATTTTTTTGGCTCGAATCGGGTTGATTTATATATCAATGGAAAGGTCTATTAATTCTCTATGCAACAGTGGAAGTTTTAGCCGCGTACGAGCTTTGGTTGCGGAAATATAGCCTTCCAAATAGTTTTTGTCAGAGGTCAGAGATGCATTTTTAGATTCACTTTGGATGCAAATATTTTCACAACCAGACCTCATAGAATGATTTGGTTTTCAGTGGCAGAAAGCTCTTTAAAGGAAGTATGAATTCTGAAAATACCACGTCTTTTCAAGGCTTGGTTGCGGAAATATCTCATCAGAACCAAATGAGGTGCTCGGTCAAAAAACAATCAAATGACTTTGAATTGCAATATTTCGAGAACCAGACCTCCGAGACGCTTCTGGATTTTTTTGTGGATAGCTGTGAGAAATCTAACTAAGTCGGTTTTTACCGCAACCTCCTACAAGGCTTAGGTTAGAAAATATAGCCACGCAAAGGCATTAAAGACGAAGATTTTTTTTTGCAAAATCCATAAAATTTTTTGGCTCGAATCGGGTTGATTTATATATCAATGGAAAGGTCTATTAATTCTCTATGCAACAGTGGAAGTTTTAGCCGCGTACGAGCTTTGGTTGCGGAAATATAGCCTTCCAAAGAGTTTTTGTCAGAGGTCAGAGATGCATTTTTAGATTCACTTTGGATGCAAATGAATCGGTCATTTCAAAAACCTCTTAAGTCACATTTTTTTCCAAAATGCTTTTTTTGCTGAAAATGGTTCCTTAAAGGGAGAGGCGTATTCTGGGTAAGAATCACGTAAATCTGTACATTCCTTCCTCTTCAAATAATACCGTAGGAAAGACGTTCATTGCATAAACAACATAAGTCAGTGACTTAATAGGTTTTTGCATGCACTACCAAAATGGCGGGAGTAGTTTGATATTTTAAATTTGCTTTGCTCTGATTGGTTCAACAATATTCAAATCTTCAATTTGATAACAACCGTCATCAATGTCAAATTTGCGTTTTTCATACAACTATTTTCTGCGAAAAGTAATTTTAGCTTTAAAAATGTCTTCAAGTGAAACAGAGAGTGATGGTGCGCCGAAAAAGATGAGAACGTGTAATACCTTAATGAAATGTTATAACAAATTATAAAATTGAAAGACAAGACATAAACTAATTTATCTAAGAGATTTGAAAAACCGAGGAACTGTTGATATCAAGTTGCAGAAGAGTAGAATCGTATGTCGAAGTAAGATCATTGAGCTTGATATTTTTAAGGCATTTGATGGATTTTGGCATCAAGCTATTATATCGAAAATTCGTCAGTTTGGTATCAATGAAGCCCTTATTCGTTGGATTAGAAATTTTCTACTGGATTGTTCAATACTTTTTTTTTTGGAAGGTTTTAAATCGGATCTTCACAAAATAAATGCTTGGGACACCAAGGTCTCCGTTTAGTCTTAGACTCTCTTTCTCATTTTTATGAATGATCTCTGAAACTGAATGATCTGATGATTTGCACTTCATTGTCTATCTAGGCTTTTCATATTCATCCGTCGCGTCTGTTAAATTAACGTCCATCTCATTCGAAATTTAGAAAATATAGTCATAGAGCTAAAAACTGAAGATGTTTTGGAATTCATGAAATTGTGGCCAAATTTGTACAAAAAAACATGTTTGTCAACACTGAATCTTTTAGAAAAAAATCCCACAAAAACAGAAAAAAAGCACCTTCGACATATATGAGCTTTAAGTATGCTTCACATAGAAAAGGTACTATCATAGGAATATATTGATGGATTGATTAAACATTCATTATTAGTAATAAATAAAGTTGCAACTTCGGTTTCACTTCTATCATCAAAGGCAGTGGCGTAGCGTACCATCTCGGCGCCCGGGGCGGGAGACCCATTTTGCCGCCCCCATTCAATACTAAATTAAAATTAAATTTCTAGACATCATTTCACAGGCAATGAAGTATCTTTTATTGAAAGTAAAATAGAATTAGCGGTTTCATAAACGGATTTTACGAGCCTGAGCCTGAGAATGAGGCTCGTGAGACAAAGCTGCATCTGCGGATTCATCTCCATGCATGCGTTTGATTTATATATCAATGGAAAGGTCTATTAATTCTCTATGCAACAGTGGAAGTTTTAGCCGCGTACGAGCTTTGGTTGCGGAAATATAGCCTTCCAAATAGTTTTTGTCAGAGGTCAGAGATGCATTTTTAGATTCACTTTGGATGCAAATATTTTCACAACCAGACCTCATAGAATGATTTGGTTTTCAGTGGCAGAAAGCTCTTTAAAGGAAGTATGAATTCTGAAAATACCACGTCTTTTCAAGGCTTGGTTGCGGAAATATCTCATCAGAACCAAATGAGGTGCTCGGTCAAAAAACAATCAAATGACTTTGAATTGCAATATTTCGAGAACCAGACCTCCGAGACGCTTCTGGATTTTTTTGTGGATAGCTGTGAGAAATCTAACTAAGTCGGTTTTTACCGCAACCTCCTACAAGGCTTAGGTTAGAAAATATAGCCACGCAAAGGCATTAAAGACGAAGATTTTTTTTTGCAAAATCCATAAAATTTTTTGGCTCGAATCGGGTTGATTTATATATTAATGGAAAGGTCTATTAATTCTCTATGCAACAGTGGAAGTTTTAGCCGCGTACGAGCTTTGGTTGCGGAAATATAGCCTTCCAAATAGTTTTTGTCAGAGGTCAGAGATGCATTTTTAGATTCACTTTGGATGCAAATATTTTCACAACCAGACCTCATAGAATGATTTGGTTTTCAGTGGCAGAAAGCTCTTTAAAGGAAGTATGAATTCTGAAAATACCACGTCTTTTCAAGGCTTGGTTGCGGAAATATCTCATCAGAACCAAATGAGGTGCTCGGTCAAAAAACAATCAAATGACTTTGAATTGCAATATTTCGAGAACCAGACCTCCGAGACGCTTCTGGATTTTTTTGTGGATAGCTGTGAGAAATCTAACTAAGTCGTTTTTTACCGCAACCTCCTACAAGGCTTAGGTTATAAAATATAGCCACGCAAAGGCATTAAAGACGAAGATTTTTTTTGCAAAATCCATAAAATTTTTTTGGCTCGAATCGGGTTGATTTATATATCAATGGAAAGGTCTATTAATTCTCTATGCAACAGTGGAAGTTTTAGCCGCGTACGAGCTTTGGTTGCGGAAATATAGCCTTCCAAATAGTTTTTGTCAGAGGTCAGAGATGCATTTTTAGATTCACTTTGGATGCAAATATTTTCACAACCAGACCTCATAGAATGATTTGGTTTTCAGTGGCAGAAAGCTCTTTAAAGGAAGTATGAATTCTGAAAATACCACGTCTTTTCAAGGCTTGGTTGCGGAAATATCTCATCAGAACCAAATGAGGTGCTCGGTCAAAAAACAATCAAATGACTTTGAATTGCAATATTTCGAGAACCAGACCTCCGAGACGCTTCTGGATTTTTTTGTGGATAGCTGTGAGAAATCTAACTAAGTCGGTTTTTACCGCAACCTCCTACAAGGCTTAGGTTAGAAAATATAGCCACGCAAAGGCATTAAAGACGAAGATTTTTTTTTGCAAAATCCATAAAATTTTTTGGCTCGAATCGGGTTGATTTATATATCAATGGAAAGGTCTATTAATTCTCTATGCAACAGTGGAAGTTTTAGCCGCGTACGAGCTTTGGTTGCGGAAATATAGCCTTCCAAAGAGTTTTTGTCAGAGGTCAGAGATGCATTTTTAGATTCACTTTGGATGCAAATGAATCGGTCATTTCAAAAACCTCTTAAGTCACATTTTTTTCCAAAATGCTTTTTTTGCTGAAAATGGTTCCTTAAAGGGAGAGGCGTATTCTGGGTAAGAATCACGTAAATCTGTACATTCCTTCCTCTTCAAATAATACCGTAGGAAAGACGTTCATTGCATAAACAACATAAGTCAGTGACTTAATAGGTTTTTGCATGCACTACCAAAATGGCGGGAGTAGTTTGATATTTTAAATTTGCTTTGCTCTGATTGGTTCAACAATATTCAAATCTTCAATTTGATAACAACCGTCATCAATGTCAAATTTGCGTTTTTCATACAACTATTTTCTGCGAAAAGTAATTTTAGCTTTAAAAATGTCTTCAAGTGAAACAGAGAGTGATGGTGCGCCGAAAAAGATGAGAACGTGTAATACCTTAATGAAATGTTATAACAAATTATAAAATTGAAAGACAAGACATAAACTAATTTATCTAAGAGATTTGAAAAACCGAGGAACTGTTGATATCAAGTTGCAGAAGAGTAGAATCGTATGTCGAAGTAAGATCATTGAGCTTGATATTTTTAAGGCATTTGATGGATTTTGGCATCAAGCTATTATATCGAAAATTCGTCAGTTTGGTATCAATGAAGCCCTTATTCGTTGGATTAGAAATTTTCTACTGGATTGTTCAATACTTTTTTTTTTGGAAGGTTTTAAATCGGATCTTCACAAAATAAATGCTTGGGACACCAAGGTCTCCGTTTAGTCTTAGACTCTCTTTCTCATTTTTATGAATGATCTCTGAAACTGAATGATCTGATGATTTGCACTTCATTGTCTATCTAGGCTTTTCATATTCATCCGTCGCGTCTGTTAAATTAACGTCCATCTCATTCGAAATTTAGAAAATATAGTCATAGAGCTAAAAACTGAAGATGTTTTGGAATTCATGAAATTGTGGCCAAATTTGTACAAAAAAACATGTTTGTCAACACTGAATCTTTTAGAAAAAAATCCCACAAAAACAGAAAAAAAGCACCTTCGACATATATGAGCTTTAAGTATGCTTCACATAGAAAAGGTACTATCATAGGAATATATTGATGGATTGATTAAACATTCATTATTAGTAATAAATAAAGTTGCAACTTCGGTTTCACTTC
This sequence comes from Philhelius festivus, assembly GCA_963931855.1. Classification (NCBI taxonomy): domain Eukaryota; kingdom Metazoa; phylum Arthropoda; class Insecta; order Diptera; family Syrphidae; genus Philhelius; species Philhelius festivus. The sequence goes on from OZ007555.1 coordinate 35,440,403, forward strand.
TATCATCAAAGGCAGTGGCGTAGCGTACCATCTCGGCGCCCGGGGCGGGAGACCCATTTTGCCGCCCCCATTCAATACTAAATTAAAATTAAATTTCTAGACATCATTTCACAGGCAATGAAGTATCTTTTATTGAAAGTAAAATAGAATTAGCGGTTTCATAAACGGATTTTACGAGCCTGAGCCTGAGAATGAGGCTCGTGAGACAAAGCTGCATCTGCGGATTCATCTCCATGCATGCGTTTTTTCCTGCGAATTGTACTCGTTTTGAGATCGATTCCGAGTTTTTTTTCAAAAAGTCTTAGAAAAGTCGATTGCGGCTTGGACGAAACGGTCTCTGCTCTCCACCAGGAGAGCTTTTAAAACGCAGAGTTTCTGAGTACACTTATCCACACTCAGTCCACATTGCTGCAGGTAAATCTGTGCGTCATCTTCTTCAGGTAGCTCTGCAGCTCAAAAGCCAAGAAAAGTGAGGAAGTTGAATGACTGCATGACTGTCAGAAGAAGACTGGCTACCGATCCGTCAATTCTTCCAGTAACTAAAGAACTTCCACAAAGTTATTTTTAAGCGTCTTTACAGCTTCACGAGGTTCACTTTTTCTGCAGGCTTGTGACTAGATACTTGAGATACTTCTGGTGAGTCGACTTCGTCTTGACCCTGCTCTGTGGTGGGACCAGAACGACTTCCAACTTCGACGGCAGGCACGTCTTCTTCTTCTGCCCGTAAAATAAGTTATGCATTCCCATGAATATTGGCCGGAGGACAATTCTAGGCCACTCACGATTGTAGATGGAGGAATCTTACTTACATTGGAATCACTTCCGCTGCTTCTGGATGCCGCCGAAGACGTTAACGTAGCTATTGAACCAGAACTAGAACTGAAATATTTCGCGTCTTCGCGTCTGCTTCTTTCTTAGCCTTTTTCTTGCGGTATTCCGCGCCGCTTCCTTTAACTCTTTTCATTTTCAAAAACTAGTTCAAAGGTTGAGTGAAGTACTAAGTGCTTAGTTTTAGAAGATTCAGCAGTATTTAAACTATAAACAACACAATCGAAATAACTTTCTGTGATGCGGGAGGGAGCAAAAACATTGAGCTGGCTGAGACTAGAATAACGTTTCCGTCGAATCCTAGTTATCTTATCATATCTCGCATATGCATATCATATGTTTCGGAACATTCCCTTTCAGTTTCGCGAGAGTTTCGGAACGTTTTGTTTTAGTTTCGCGATCAGCGCGACAATACGGAATGCACTCTTACGGCCCTACTCACCGTCTACGAATTCACAAAAGCGGTCAACGACGAACCACAGATAGGGTGGCAAATTTCAAATTTACATCATTGTTGTTTGTTGACTTGTCAAACGATCTGTCATGAAACATATGATTTCTACTCTACCCGTATCACCGGCGACATTTTGCCGCCCCCATAGACCTGCCGCCCGGGGCGGACCGCACCCCCCGCCCCCCCTACGCTACGCCACTGATCAAAGGCTTATGTTTTAAAAGTGCCCATCAATAAGAAAATGTTGAAGATAATCTATGTACCTTAAAGATATTAAAACATGACAAAAAGTTATTCTTAAGTGTAATTTTCAATAATAAGCAATACAAAATATAATTACTACCATTTTTTTGGTTAAATTATATACCACTTACCCCAGTCCTTGCTAAAACAACTTAAGTCAAGAACAGTTTTTTAGGTTTTTTTCATTATTTTTATTAATAAACTGTGATTTTTTTTCGCTTTTTAATTTTCTTACCACTAAAATACTTAGTTAAGCATAAAAAAGTGGTTTAAAACTCATTTGTTTTAGCATGAAACAGTTTTTATTGATTCCTGAAAAATTCTAATTGAATGACTGACTTATGAGGTTTTTGAAATGACCGATTCAAATATTTTCACAACCAGACCTCATAGAATGATTTGGTTTTCAGTGGCAGAAAGCTCTTTAAAGGAAGTATGAATTCTGAAAATAGCACTTCTTTTCAAGGCTTGGTTGCGGAAATATCTCATCAGAACCAAATGAGGTGCTCGGTCAAAAAACAATCAAATGACTTTGAATTGCAATATTTCGAGAACCAGACCTCCGAGACGCTTCTGGATTTTTTTGTGGATAGCTGTGAGAAATCTAACTAAGTCGGTTTTTACCGCAACCTCCTACAAGGCTTAGGTTAGAAAATATAGCCACGCAAAGGCATTAAAGACGAAGATTTTTTTTGCAAAATCCATAAAATTGTTTTGGCTCGAATCGGGTTGATTTATATATCAATGGAAAGGTCTATTTATTCTCTATGCAACAGTGGAAGTTTTAGCCGCGTACGAGATTTGGTTGCGGAAATATAGCCTTCCAAAGAGTTTTTGTCAGAGGTCAGAGATGCATTTTTAGATTCACTTTGGATGCAAATATTTTCACAACCAGACCTCATAGAATGATTTGGTTTTCAGTGGCAGAAAGCTCTTTAAAGGAAGTATGAATTCTGAAAATACCACGTCTTTTCAAGGCTTGGTTGCGGAAATATCTCATCAGAACCAAATGAGGTGCTCGGTCAAAAAACAATCAAATGACTTTGAATTGCAATATTTCGAGAACCAGACCTCCGAGACGCTTCTGGATTTTTTTGTGGATAGCTGTGAGAAATCTAACTAAGTCGGTTTTTACCGCAACCTCCTACAAGGCTTAGGTTAGAAAATATAGCCACGCAAAGGCATTAAAGACGAAGATTTTTTTTGCAAAATCCATAAAATTGTTTTGGCTCGAATCGGGTTGATTTATATATCAATGGAAAGGTCTATTTATTCTCTATGCAACAGTGGAAGTTTTAGCCGCGTACGAGATTTGGTTGCGGAAATATAGCCTTCCAAAGAGTTTTTGTCAGAGGTCAGAGATGCATTTTTAGATTCACTTTGGATGCAAATATTTTCACAACCAGACCTCATAGAATGATTTGGTTTTCAGTGGCAGAAAGCTCTTAAATGGGAGTATGAATTCTGAAAATACCACTTCTTTTCAAGGCTTGGTTGCGGAAATATCTCATCAGAACCAAATGAGGTGCTCGGTCAAAAAACAATCAAATGACTTTGAATTGCAATATTTCGAGAACCAGACCTCCGAGACGCTTCTGGATTTTTTTGTGGATAGCTGTGAGAAATCTAACTAAGTCGGTTTTTACCGCAACCTCCTACAAGGCTTAGGTTAGAAAATATAGCCACGCAAAGGCATTAAAGACGAAGATTTTTTTTGCAAAATCCATAAAATTTTTTGGCTCGAATCGGGTTGATTTATATATCAATGGAAAGGTCTATTAATTCTCTATGCAACAGTGGAAGTTTTAGCCGCGTACGAGATTTGGTTGCGGAAATATAGCCTTCCAAAGAGTTTTTGTCAGAGGTCAGAGATGCATTTTTAGATTCACTTTGGATGCAAATATTTTCACAACCAGACCTCATAGAATGATTTGGTTTTCAGTGGCAGAAAGCTCTTTAAAGGAAGTATGAATTCTGAAAATACCACGTCTTTTCAAGGCTTGGTTGCGGAAATATCTCATCAGAACCAAATGAGGTGCTCGGTCAAAAAACAATCAAATGACTTTGAATTGCAATATTTCGAGAACCAGACCTCCGAGACGCTTCTGGATTTTTTTGTGGATAGCTGTGAGAAATCTAACTAAGTCGTTTTTTACCGCAACCTCCTACAAGGCTTAGGTTATAAAATATAGCCACGCAAAGGCATTAAAGACGAAGATTTTTTTTGCAAAATCCATAAAATTTTTTTGGCTCGAATCGGGTTGATTTATATATCAATGGAAAGGTCTATTAATTCTCTATGCAACAGTGGAAGTTTTAGCCGCGTACGAGCTTTGGTTGCGGAAATATAGCCTTCCAAATAGTTTTTGTCAGAGGTCAGAGATGCATTTTTAGATTCACTTTGGATGCAAATATTTTCACAACCAGACCTCATAGAATGATTTGGTTTTCAGTGGCAGAAAGCTCTTTAAAGGAAGTATGATTTCTGAAAATACCACGTCTTTTCAAGGCTTGGTTGCGGAAATATCTCATCAGAACCAAATGAGGTGCTCGGTCAAAAAACAATCAAATGACTTTGAATTGCAATATTTCGAGAACCAGACCTCCGAGACGCTTCTGGATTTTTTTGTGGATAGCTGTGAGAAATCTAACTAAGTCGGTTTTTACCGCAACCTCCTACAAGGCTTAGGTTAGAAAATATAGCCACGCAAAGGCATTAAAGACGAAGATTTTGTTTGCAAAATCCATAAAATTTGTTTGGCTCGAATCGGGTTGATTTATATATCAATGGAAAGGTCTATTAATTCTCTATGCAACAGTGGAAGTTTTAGCCGCGTACGAGCTTTGGTTGCGGAAATATAGCCTTCCAAATAGTTTTTGTCAGAGGTCAGAGATGCATTTTTAGATTCACTTTGGATGCAAATATTTTCACAACCAGACCTCATAGAATGATTTGGTTTTCAGTGGCAGAAAGCTCTTTAAAGGAAGTATGAATTCTGAAAATACCACTTCTTTTCAAGGCTTGGTTGCGGAAATATCTCATCAGAACCAAATGAGGTGCTCGGTCAAAAAACAATCAAATGACTTTGAATTGCAATATTTCGAGAACCAGACCTCCGAGACGCTTCTGGATTTTTTTGTGGATAGCTGTGAGAAATCTAACTAAGTCGGTTTTTACCGCAACCTCCTACAAGGCTTAGGTTAGAAAATATAGCCACGCAAAGGCATTAAAGACGAAGATTATTTTTGCAAAATCCATAAAATTTTTTGGCTCGAATCGGGTTGATTTATATATCAATGGAAAGGTCTATTAATTCTCTATGCAACAGTGGAAGTTTTAGCCGCGTACGAGCTTTGGTTGCGGAAATATAGCCTTCCAAAGAGTTTTTGTCAGAGGTCAGAGATGCATTTTGAGATTCACTTTGGATGCAAATATTTTCACAACCAGACCTCATAGAATGATTTGGTTTTCAGTGGCAGAAAGCTCTTTAAAGGAAGTATGAATTCTGAAAATACCACTTCTTTTCAAGGCTTGGTTGCGGAAATATCTCATCAGAACCAAATGAGGTGCTCGGTCAAAAAACAATCAAATGACTTTGAATTGCAATATTTCGAGAACCAGACCTCCGAGACGCTTCTGGATTTTTTTGTGGATAGCTGTGAGAAATCTAACTAAGTCGGTTTTTACCGCAACCTCCTACAAGGCTTAGGTTAGAAAATATAGCCACGCAAAGGCATTAAAGACGAAGATTTTTTTTGCAAAATCCATAAAATTGTTTTGGCTCGAATCGGGTTGATTTATATATCAATTTAAAGGTCTATTAATTCTCTATGCAACAGTGGAAGTTTTAGCCGCGTACGAGATTTGGTTGCGGAAATATAGCCTTCCAAAGAGTTTTTGTCAGAGGTCAGAGATGCATTTTTAGATTCACTTTGGATGCAAATATTTTCACAACCAGACCTCATAGAATGATTTGGTTTTCAGTGGCAGAAAGCTCTTTAAAGGAAGTATGAATTCTGAAAATACCACGTCTTTTCAAGGCTTGGTTGCGGAAATATCTCATCAGAACCAAATGAGGTGCTCGGTCAAAAAACAATCAAATGACTTTGAATTGCAATATTTCGAGAACCAGACCTCCGAGACGCTTCTGGATTTTTTTGTGGATAGCTGTGAGAAATCTAACTAAGTCGGTTTTTACCGCAACCTCCTACAAGGCTTAGGTTAGAAAATATAGCCACGCAAAGGCATTAAAGACGAAGATTTTTTTTGCAAAATTCATAAAATTTTTTTGGCTCGAATCGGGTTGATTTATATATCAATGGAAAGGTCTATTAATTCTCTATGCAACAGTGGAAGTTTTAGCCGCGTACGAGCTTTGGTTGCGGAAATATAGCCTTCCAAATAGTTTTTGTCAGAGGTCAGAGATGCATTTTTAGATTCACTTTGGATGCAAATATTTTCACAACCAGACCTCATAGAATGATTTGGTTTTCAGTGGCAGAAAGCTCTTTAAAGGAAGTGTGAATTCTGAAAATACCACGTCTTTTCAAGGCTTGGTTGCGGAAATATCTCATCAGAACCAAATGAGGTGCTCGGTCAAAAAACAATCAAATGACTTTGAATTGCAATATTTCGAGAACCAGACCTCCGAGACGCTTCTGGATTTTTTTGTGGATAGCTGTGAGAAATCTAACTAAGTCGGTTTTTACCGCAACCTCCTACAAGGCTTAGGTTAGAAAATATAGCCACGCAAAGGCATTAAAGACGAAGATTTTTTTTTGCAAAATCCATAAAATTTGTTTGGCTCGAATCGGGTTGATTTATATATCAATGGAAAGGTCCTATTAATTCTCTATGCAACAGTGGAAGTTTTAGCCGCGTACGAGCTTTGGTTGCGGAAATATAGCCTTCCAAAGAGTTTTTGTCAGAGGTCAGAGATGCATTTTTAGATTCACTTTGGATGCAAATATTTTCACAACCAGACCTCATAGAATGATTTGGTTTTCAGTGGCAGAAAGCTCTTTAAAGGAAGTATGAATTCTGAAAATACCACTTCTTTTCAAGGCTTGGTTGCGGAAATATCTCATCAGAACCAAATGAGGTGCTCGGTCAAAAAACAATCAAATGACTTTGAATTGCAATATTTCGAGAACCAGACCTCCGAGACGCTTCTGGATTTTTTTGTGGATAGCTGTGAGAAATCTAACTAAGTCGGTTTTTACCGCAACCTCCTACAAGGCTTAGGTTAGAAAATATAGCCACGCAAAGGCATTAAAGACGAAGATTTTTTTTGCAAAATCCATAAAATTTTTTTGGCTCGAATCGGGTTGATTTATATATCAATGGAAAGGTCTATTAAATCTCTATGCAACAGTGGAAGTTTTAGCCGCGTACGAGCTTTGGTTGCGGAAATATAGCCTTCCAAAGAGTTTTTGTCAGAGGTCAGAGATGCTTTTTTAGATTCACTTTGGATGCAAATATTTTCACAACCAGACCTCATAGAATGATTTGGTTTTCAGTGGCAGAAAGCTCTTTAAAGGAAGTATGAATTCTGAAAATACCACTTCTTTTCAAGGCTTGGTTGCGGAAATATCTCATCAGAACCAAATGAGGTGCTCGGTCAAAAAACAATCAAATGACTTTGAATTGCAATATTTCGAGAACCAGACCTCCGAGACGCTTCTGGATTTTTTTGTGGATAGCTGTGAGAAATCTAACTAAGTCGGTTTTTACCGCAACCTCCTACAAGGCTTAGGTTAGAAAATATAGCCACGCAAAGGCATTAAAGACGAAGATTTTTTTTGCAAAATCCATAAAATTTTTTGGCTCGAATCGGGTTGATTTATATATCAATGGAAAGGTCTATTAATTCTCTATGCAACAGTGGAAATTTTAGCCGCGTACGAGCTTTGGTTGCGGAAATATAGCCTTCCAAAGAGTTTTTGTCAGAGGTCAGAGATGCATTTTTAGATTCACTTTGGATGCAAATATTTTCACAACCAGACCTCATAGAATGATTTGGTTTTCAGTGGCAGAAAGCTCTTTAAAGGAAGTATGAATTCTGAAAATACCACTTCTTTTCAAGGCTTGGTTGCGGAAATATCTCATCAGAACCAAATGAGGTGCTCGGTCAAAAAACAATCAAATGACTTTGAATTGCAATATTTCGAGAACCAGACCTCCGAGACGCTTCTGGATTTTTTTGTGGATAGCTGTGAGAAATCTAACTAAGTCGTTTTTTACCGCAACCTCCTACAAGGCTTAGGTTAGAAAATATAGCCACGCAAAGGCATTAAAGACGAAGATTTTTTTTGCAAAATCCATAAAAATTTTTTGGCTCGAATCGGGTTGATTTATATATCAATGGAAAGGTCTATTAATTCTCTATGCAACAGTGGAAGTTTTAGCCGCGTAGGAGCTTTGGTTGCGGAAATATAGCCTTCCAAAGAGTTTTTGTCAGAGGTCAGAGATGCATTTTTAGATTCACTTTGGATGCAAATATTTTCACAACCAGACCTCATAGAATGATTTGGTTTTCAGTGGCAGAAAGCTCTTTAAAGGAAGTATGAATTCTGAAAATACCACTTCTTTTCAAGGCTTGGTTGCGGAAATATCTCATCAGAACCAAATGAGGTGCTCGGTCAAAAAACAATCAAATGACTTTGAATTGCAATATTTCGAGAACCAGACCTCCGAGACGCTTCTGGATTTTTTTGTGGATAGCTGTGAGAAATCTTGCTAAGTCGGTTTTTACCGCAACCTCCTACAAGGCTTAGGTTAGAAAATATAGCCACGCAAAGGCATTAAAGACGAAGATTTTTTTTGCAAAATCCATAAATTTTTTTGGCTCGAATCGGGTTGATTTATATATCAATGGAAAGGTCTATTAATTCTCTATGCAACAGTGGAAATTTTAGCCGCGTACGAGCTTTGGTTGCGGAAATATAGCCTTCCAAAGAGTTTTTGTCAGAGGTCAGAGATGCATTTTTAGATTCACTTTGGATGCAAATATTTTCACAACCAGACCTCATAGAATGATTTGGTTTTCAGTGGCAGAAAGCTCTTTAAAGGAAGTATGAATTCTGAAAATACCACTTCTTTTCAAGGCTTGGTTGCGGAAATATCTCATCAGAACCAAATGAGGTGCTCGGTCAAAAAACAATCAAATGACTTTGAATTGCAATATTTCGAGAACCAGACCTCCGAGACGCTTCTGGATTTTTTTGTGGATAGCTGTGAGAAATCTAACTAAGTCGGTTTTTACCGCAACCTCCTACAAGGCTTAGGTTATAAAATATAGCCACGCAAAGGCATTAAAGACGAAGATTTTTTTTGCAAAATCCATAAAATTTTTTTGGCTCGAATCGGGTTGATTTATATATCAATGGAAAGGTCTATTAATTCTCTATGCAACAGTGGAAATTTTAGCCGCGTACGAGCTTTGGTTGCGGAAATATAGCCTTCCAAAGAGTTTTTGTCAGAGGTCAGAGATGCATTTTTAGATTCACTTTGGATGCAAATATTTTCACAACCAGACCTCATAGAATGATTTGGTTTTCAGTGGCAGAAAGCTCTTTAAAGGAAGTATGAATTCTGAAAATACCACTTCTTTTCAAGGCTTGGTTGCGGAAATATCTCATCAGAACCAAATGAGGTGCTCGGTCAAAAAACAATCAAATGACTTTGAATTGCAATATTTCGAGAACCAGACCTCCGAGACGCTTCTGGATTTTTTTGTGGATAGCTGTGAGAAATCTAACTAAGTCGGTTTTTACCGCAACCTCCTACAAGGCTTAGGTTATAAAATATAGCCACGCAAAGGCATTAAAGACGAAGATTTTTTTTGCAAAATCCATTAAATTTTTTTGGCTCGAATCGGGTTGATTTATATATCAATGGAAAGGTCTATTAATTCTCTATGCAACAGTGGAAGTTTTAGCCGCGTACGAGCTTTGGTTGCGGAAATATAGCCTTCCAAAGAGTTTTTGTCAGAGGTCAGAGATGCATTTTTAGATTCACTTTGGATGCAAATATTTTCACAACCAGACCTCATAGAATGATTTGGTTTTCAGTGACAGAAAGCTCTTTAAAGGAAGTATGAATTCTGAAAATACCACTTCTTTTCAAGGCTTGGTTGCGGAAATATCTCATCAGAACCAAATGAGGTGCTCGGTCAAAAAACAATCAAATGACTTTGAATTGCAATATTTCGAGAACCAGACCTCCGAGACGCTTCTAGATTTTTTTGTGGATAGCTGTGAGAAATCTTGCTAAGTCGGTTTTTACCGCAACCTCCTACAAGGCTTAGGTTAGAAAATATAGCCACGCAAAGGCATTAAAGACGAAGATTTTGTTTGCAAAATCCATAAAATTTTTTTGGCTCGAATCGGGTTGATTTATATATCAATGGAAAGGTCTATTAATTCTCTATGCAACAGTGGAAGTTTTAGCCGCGTACGAGCTTTGGTTGCGGAAATCTAGCCTTCCAAAGAGTTTTTGTCAGAGGTCGGAGATGCATTTTTAGATTCACTTTGGATGCAAATATTTTCACAACCAGACCTCATAGAATGATTTGGTTTTCAGTGGCAGAAAGCTCTTTAAAGGAAGTATGAATTCTGAAAATACCACTTCTTTTCAAGGCTTGGTTGCGGAAATATCTCATCAGAACCAAATGAGGTGCTCGGTCAAAAAACAATCAAATGACTTTGAATTGCAATATTTCGAGAACCAGACCTCCGAGACGCTTCTGGATTTTTTTGTGGATAGCTGTGAGAAATTTAACTAAGTCGGTTTTTACCGCAACCTCCTACAAGGCTTAGGTTAGAAAATATAGCCACGCAAAGGCATTAAAGACGAAGATTTTTTTTGCAAAATCCATAAAATTTTTTTGGCTCGAATCGGGTTGATTTATATATCAATGGAAAGGTCTATTAATTCTCTATGCAACAGTGGAAGTTTTAGCCGCGTACGAGCTTTGGTTGCGGAAATATAGCCTTCCAAAGAGTTTTTGTCAGAGGTCAGAGATGCTTTTTTAGATTCACTTTGGATGCAAATATTTTCACAACCAGACCTCATAGAATGATTTGGTTTTCAGTGGCAGAAAGCTCTTTAAAGGAAGTATGAATTCTGAAAATACCACTTCTTTTCAAGGCTTGGTTGCGGAAATATCTCATCAGAACCAAATGAGGTGCTCGGTCAAAAAACAATCAAATGACTTTGAATTGCAATATTTCGAGAACCAGACCTCCGAGACGCTTCTGGATTTTTTTGTGGCTGTGAGAAATCTAACTAAGTCGGTTTTTACCGCAACCTCCTACAAGGCTTAGGTTAGAAAATATAGCCACGCAAAGGCATTAAAGACGAAGATTTTTTTTGCAAAATCCATAAAATTTTTTTGGCTCGAATCGGGTTGATTTATATATCAATGGAAAGGTCTATTAATTCTCTATGCAACAGTGGAAATTTTAGCCGCGTACGAGCTTTGGTTGCGGAAATATAGCCTTCCAAAGAGTTTTTGTCAGAGGTCAGAGATGCATTTTTAGATTCACTTTGGATGCAAATATTTTCACAACCAGACCTCATAGAATGATTTGGTTTTCAGTGGCAGAAAGCTCTTTAAAGGAAGTATGAATTCTGAAAATACCACTTCTTTTCAAGGCTTGGTTGCGGAAATATCTCATCAGAACCAAATGAGGTGCTCGGTCAAAAAACAATCAAATGACTTTGAATTGCAATATTTCGAGAACCAGACCTCCGAGACGCTTCTGGATTTTTTTGTGGATAGCTGTGAGAAATCTAACTAAGTCGGTTTTTACCGCAACCTCCTACAAGGCTTAGGTTATAAAATATAGCCACGCAAAGGCATTAAAGACGAAGATTTTTTTTGCAAAATCCATAAAATTTTTTTGGCTCGAATCGGGTTGATTTATATATCAATGGAAAGGTCTATTAATTCTCTATGCAACAGTGGAAATTTTAGCCGCGTACGAGCTTTGGTTGCGGAAATATAGCCTTCCAAAGAGTTTTTGTCAGAGGTCAGAGATGCATTTTTAGATTCACTTTGGATGCAAATATTTTCACAACCAGACCTCATAGAATGATTTGGTTTTCAGTGGCAGAAAGCTCTTTAAAGGAAGTATGAATTCTGAAAATACCACTTCTTTTCAAGGCTTGGTTGCGGAAATATCTCATCAGAACCAAATGAGGTGCTCGGTCAAAAAACAATCAAATGACTTTGAATTGCAATATTTCGAGAACCAGACCTCCGAGACGCTTCTGGATTTTTTTGTGGATAGCTGTGAGAAATCTAACTAAGTCGTTTTTTACCGCAACCTCCTACAAGGCTTAGGTTAGAAAATATAGCCACGCAAAGGCATTAAAGACGAAGATTTTTTTTGCAAAATCCATAAAATTTTTTTGGCTCGAATCGGGTTGATTTATATATCAATGGAAAGGTCTATTAATTCTCTATGCAACAGTGGAAGTTTTAGCCGCGTACGAGCTTTGGTTGCGGAAATATAGCCTTCCAAAGAGTTTTTGTCAGAGGTCAGAGATGCATTTTTAGATTCACTTTGGATGCAAATATTTTCACAACCAGACCTCATAGAATGATTTGGTTTTCAGTGGCAGAAAGCTCTTTAAAGGAAGTATGAATTCTGAAAATACCACTTCTTTTCAAGGCTTGGTTGCGGAAATATCTCATCAGAACCAAATGAGGTGCTCGGTCAAAAAACAATCAAATGACTTTGAATTGCAATATTTCGAGAACCAGACCTCCGAGACGCTTCTGGATTTTTTTGTGGATAGCTGTGAGAAATCTAACTAAGTCGGTTTTTACCGCAACCTCCTACAAGGCTTAGGTTATAAAATATAGCCACGCAAAGGCATTAAAGACGAAGATTTTTTTTGCAAAATCCATTAAATTTTTTTGGCTCGAATCGGGTTGATTTATATATCAATGGAAAGGTCTATTAATTCTCTATGCAACAGTGGAAGTTTTAGCCGCGTACGAGCTTTGGTTGCGGAAATATAGCCTTCCAAAGAGTTTTTGTCAGAGGTCAGAGATGCATTTTTAGATTCACTTTGGATGCAAATATTTTCACAACCAGACCTCATAGAATGATTTGGTTTTCAGTGACAGAAAGCTCTTTAAAGGAAGTATGAATTCTGAAAATACCACTTCTTTTCAAGGCTTGGTTGCGGAAATATCTCATCAGAACCAAATGAGGTGCTCGGTCAAAAAACAATCAAATGACTTTGAATTGCAATATTTCGAGAACCAGACCTCCGAGACGCTTCTAGATTTTTTTGTGGATAGCTGTGAGAAATCTTGCTAAGTCGGTTTTTACCGCAACCTCCTACAAGGCTTAGGTTAGAAAATATAGCCACGCAAAGGCATTAAAGACGAAGATTTTGTTTGCAAAATCCATAAAATTTTTTTGGCTCGAATCGGGTTGATTTATATATCAATGGAAAGGTCTATTAATTCTCTATGCAACAGTGGAAGTTTTAGCCGCGTACGAGCTTTGGTTGCGGAAATCTAGCCTTCCAAAGAGTTTTTGTCAGAGGTCGGAGATGCATTTTTAGATTCACTTTGGATGCAAATATTTTCACAACCAGACCTCATAGAATGATTTGGTTTTCAGTGGCAGAAAGCTCTTTAAAGGAAGTATGAATTCTGAAAATACCACTTCTTTTCAAGGCTTGGTTGCGGAAATATCTCATCAGAACCAAATGAGGTGCTCGGTCAAAAAACAATCAAATGACTTTGAATTGCAATATTTCGAGAACCAGACCTCCGAGACGCTTCTAGATTTTTTTGTGGATAGCTGTGAGAAATCTTGCTAAGTCGGTTTTTACCGCAACCTCCTACAAGGCTTAGGTTAGAAAATATAGCCACGCAAAGGCATTAAAGACGAAGATTTTGTTTGCAAAATCCATAAAATTTTTTTGGCTCGAATCGGGTTGATTTATATATCAATGGAAAGGTCTATTAATTCTCTATGCAACAGTGGAAGTTTTAGCCGCGTACGAGCTTTGGTTGCGGAAATCTAGCCTTCCAAAGAGTTTTTGTCAGAGGTCGGAGATGCATTTTTAGATTCACTTTGGATGCAAATATTTTCACAACCAGACCTCATAGAATGATTTGGTTTTCAGTGGCAGAAAGCTCTTTAAAGGAAGTATGAATTCTGAAAATACCACTTCTTTTCAAGGCTTGGTTGCGGAAATATCTCATCAGAACCAAATGAAGTGCTCGGTCAAAAAACAATCAAATGACTTTGAATTGCAATATTTCGAGAACCAGACCTCCGAGACGCTTCTGGATTTTTTTGTGGATAGCTGTGAGAAATCTAACTAAGTCGGTTTTTACCGCAAGCTCCTACAAGGCTTAGGTTAGAAAATATAGCCACGCAAAGGCATTAAAGACGAAGATTTTTTTTGCAAAATCCATAAAATTTTTTTGGCTCGAATCGGGTTGATTTATATATCAATGGAAAGGTCTATTAATTCTCTATGCAACAGTGGAAGTTTTAGCCGCGTACGAGCTTTGGTTGCGGAAATATAGCCTTCCAAAGAGTTTTTGTCAGAGGTCAGAGATGCATTTTTAGATTCACTTTGGATGCAAATATTTTCACAACCAGACCTCATAGAATGATTTGGTTTTCAGTGGCAGAAAGCTCTTTAAAGGAAGTATGAATTCTGAAAATACCACTTCTTTTTAAGGCTTGGTTGCGGAAATATCTCATCAGAACCAAATGAGGTGCTCGGTCAAAAAACAATCAAATGACTTTGAATTGCAATATTTCGAGAACCAGACCTCCGAGACGCTTCTGGATTTTTTTGTGGATAGCTGTGAGAAATCTAACTAAGTCGGTTTTTACCGCAACCTCCTACAAGGCTTAGGTTAGAAAATATAGCCACGCAAAGGCATTAAAGACGAAGATTTTTTTTTGCAAAATCCATAAAAATTTTTTGGCTCGAATCGGGTTGATTTATATATCAATGGAAAGGTCTATTAATTCTCTATGCAACAGTGGAAGTTTTAGCCGCGTACGAGCTTTGGTTGCGGAAATATAGCCTTCCAAAGAGTTTTTGTCAGAGGTCAGAGATGCATTTTTAGATTCACTTTGGATGCAAATATTTTCACAACCAGACCTCATAGAATGATTTGGTTTTCAGTGGCAGAAAGCTCTTTAAAGGAAGTATGAATTCTGAAAATACCACTTCTTTTCAAGGCTTGGTTGCGGAAATATCTCATCAGAACCAAATGAGGTGCTCGGTCAAAAAACAATCAAATGACTTTGAATTGCAATATTTCGAGAACCAGACCTCCGAGACGCTTCTGGATTTTTTTGTGGATAGCTGTGAGAAATCTAACTAAGTCGGTTTTTACCGCAACCTCCTACAAGGCTTAGGTTAGAAAATATAGCCACGCAAAGGCATTAAAGACGAAGATTTTTTTTTGCAAAATCCATAAAATTTTTTTGGCTCGAATCGGGTTGATCTATATATCAATGGAAAGGTCTATTAATTCTCTATGCAACAGTGGAAGTTTTAGCCGCGTACGAGCTTTGGTTGCGGAAATATAGCCTTCCAAAGAGTTTTTGTCAGAGGTCAGAGATGCATTTTTAGATTCACTTTGGATGCAAATATTTTCACAACCAGACCTCATAGAATGATTTGGTTTTCAGTGGCAGAAAGCTCTTTAAAGGAAGTATGAATTCTGAAAATACCACTTCTTTTCAAGGCTTGGTTGTGGAAATATCTCATCAGAACCAAATGAGGTGCTCGGTCAAAAAACAATCAAATGACTTTGAATTGCAATATTTCGAGAACCAGACCTCCGAGACGCTTCTGGATTTTTTTGTGGATAGCTGTGAGAAATCTAACTAAGTCGGTTTTTACCGCAACCTCCTACAAGGCTTAGGTTAGAAAATATAGCCACGCAAAGGCATTAAAGACGAAGATTTTTTTTGCAAAATCCATAAAATTTTTTTGGCTCGAATCGGGTTGATTTATATATCAATGGAAAGGTCTATTAATTCTCTATGCAACAGTGGAAGTTTTAGCCGCGTACGAGCTTTGGTTGCGGAAATATAGCCTTCCAAAGAGTTTTTGTCAGAGGTCAGAGATGCATTTTTAGATTCACTTTGGATGCAAATATTTTCACAACCAGACCTCATAGAATGATTTGGTTTTCAGTGGCAGAAAGCTCTTTAAAGGAAGTATGAATTCTGAAAATACCACTTCTTTTCAAGGCTTGGTTGCGGACATATCTCATCAGAACCAAATGAGGTGCTCGGTCAAAAAACAATCAAATGACTTTGAATTGCAATATTTCGAGAACCAGACCTCCGAGACGCTTCTGGATTTTTTTGTGGATAGCTGTGAGAAATCTAACTAAGTCGGTTTTTACCGCAACCTCCTACAAGGCTTAGGTTAGAAAATATAGCCACGCAAAGGCATTAAAGACGAAGATTTTTTTTTTGCAAAATCCATAAAATTTTTTTGGCTCGAATCGGGTTGATCTATATATCAATGGAAAGGTCTATTAATTCTCTATGCAACAGTGGAAGTTTTAGCCGCGTACGAGCTTTGGTTGCGGAAATATAGCCTTCCAAAGAGTTTTTGTCAGAGGTCAGAGATGCATTTTTAGATTCACTTTGGATGCAAATATTTTCACAACCAGACCTCATAGAATGATTTGGTTTTCAGTGGCAGAAAGCTCTTTAAAGGAAGTATGAATTCTGAAAATACCACTTCTTTTCAAGGCTTGGTTGCGGAAATATCTCATCAGAACCAAATGAGGTGCTCGGTCAAAAAACAATCAAATGACTTTGAATTGCAATATTTCGAGAACCAGACCTCCGAGACGCTTCTGGATTTTTTTGTGGATAGCTGTGAGAAATCTAACTAAGTCGGTTTTTACCGCAACCTCCTACAAGGCTTAGGTTAGAAAATATAGCCACGCAAAGGCATTAAAGACGAAGATTTTTTTTTTGCAAAATCCATAAAATTTTTTTGGCTCGAATCGGGTTGATTTATATATCAATGGAAAGGTCTATTAATTCTCTATGCAACAGTGGAAGTTTTAGCCGCGTACGAGCTTTGGTTGCGGAAATATAGCCTTCCAAAGAGTTTTTGTCAGAGGTCAGAGATGCATTTTTAGATTCACTTTGGATGCAAATATTTTCACAACCAGACCTCATAGAATGATTTGGTTTTCAGTGGCAGAAAGCTCTTTAAAGGAAGTATGAATTCTGAAAATACCACTTCCTTTCAAGGCTTGGTTGCGGAAATATCTCATCAGAACCAAATGAGGTGCTCGGTCAAAAAACAATCAAATGACTTTGAATTGCAATATTTCGAGAACCAGACCTCCGAGACGCTTCTGGATTTTTTTGTGGATAGCTGTGAGAAATCTAACTAAGTCGGTTTTTACCGCAACCTCCTACAAGGCTTAGGTTAGAAAATATAGCCACGCAAAGGCATTAAAGACGAAGATTTTTTTTGCAAAATCCATAAAATTTTTTTGGCTCCAATCGGGTTGATTTATATATCAATGGAAAGGTCTATTAATTCTCTATGCAACAGTGGAAGTTTTAGCCGCGTACGAGCTTTGGTTGCGGAAATATAGCCTTCCAAAGAGTTTTTGTCAGAGGTCAGAGATGCATTTTTAGATTCACTTTGGATGCAAATATTTTCACAACCAGACCTCATAGAATGATTTGGTTTTCAGTGGCAGAAAGCTCTTTAAAGGAAGTATGAATTCTGAAAATACCACTTCTTTTCAAGGCTTGGTTGCGGAAATATCTCATCAGAACCAAATGAGGTGCTCGGTCAAAAAACAATCAAATGACTTTGAATTGCAATATTTCGAGAACCAGACCTCCGAGACGCTTCTGGATTTTTTTGTGGATAGCTGTGAGAAATCTAACTAAGTCGGTTTTTACCGCAACCTCCTACAAGGCTTAGGTTAGAAAATATAGCCACGCAAAGGCATTAAAGACGAAGATTTTTTTTTGCAAAATCCATAAAAATTTTTTGGCTCGAATCGGGTTGATTTATATATCAATGGAAAGGTCTATTAATTCTCTATGCAACAGTGGAAGTTTTAGCCGCGTACGAGCTTTGGTTGCGGAAATATAGCCTTCCAAAGAGTTTTTGTCAGAGGTCAGAGATGCATTTTTAGATTCACTTTGGATGCAAATATTTTCACAACCAGACCTCATAGAATGATTTGGTTTTCAGTGGCAGAAAGCTCTCTAAAGGAAGTATGAATTCTGAACCAGACCTCCGAGACGCTTCTGGATTTTTTTGTGGATAGCTGTGAGAAATCTAACTAAGCCGGTTTTTACCGCAACCTCCTACAAGGCTTAGGTTAGAAAATATAGCCACGCAAAGGCATTAAAGACGAAGATTTTTTTTGCAAAATCCATAAAATTTTTTTGGCTCGAATCGGGTTGATTTATATATCAATGGAAAGGTCTATTAATTCTCTATGCAACAGTGGAAGTTTTAGCCGCGTACGAGCTTTGGTTGCGGAAATATAGCCTTCCAAAGAGTTTTTGTCAGAGGTCAGAGATGCATTTTTAGATTCACTTTGGATGCAAATATTTTCACAACCAGACCTCATAGAATGATTTGGTTTTCAGTGGCAGAAAGCTCTTTAAAGGAAGTATGAATTCTGAAAATACCACTTCTTTTCAAGGCTTGGTTGCGGAAATATCTCATCAGAACCAAATGAGGTGCTCGGTCAAAAAACAATCAAATGACTTTGAATTGCAATATTTCGAGAACCAGACCTCCGAGACGCTTCTGGATTTTTTTGTGGATAGCTGTGAGAAATCTAACTAAGTCGGTTTTTACCGCAACCTCCTACAAGGCTTAGGTTAGAAAATATAGCCACGCAAAGGCATTAAAGACGAAGATTTTTTTTTGCAAAATCCATAAAAATTTTTTGGCTCGAATCGGGTTGATTTATATATCAATGGAAAGGTCTATTAATTCTCTATGCAACAGTGGAAGTTTTAGCCGCGTACGAGCTTTGGTTGCGGAAATATAGCCTTCCAAAGAGTTTTTGTCAGAGGTCAGAGATGCATTTTTAGATTCACTTTGGATGCAAATATTTTCACAACCAGACCTCATAGAATGATTTGGTTTTCAGTGGCAGAAAGCTCTTTAAAGGAAGTATGAATTCTGAAAATACCACTTCTTTTCAAGGCTTGGTTGCGGACATATCTCATCAGAACCAAATGAGGTGCTCGGTCAAAAAACAATCAAATGACTTTGAATTGCAATATTTCGAGAACCAGACCTCCGAGACGCTTCTGGATTTTTTTGTGGATAGCTGTGAGAAATCTAACTAAGTCGGTTTTTACCGCAACCTCCTACAAGGCTTAGGTTAGAAAATATAGCCACGCAAAGGCATTAAAGACGAAGATTTTTTTTTTGCAAAATCCATAAAATTTTTTTGGCTCGAATCGGGTTGATTTATATATTAATGGAAAGGTCTATTGATTCTCAATGCAACAGTGGAAGTTTTAGCCGCGTACGAGCTTTGGTTGCGGAAATATAGCCTTCCAAAGAGTTTTTGTCAGAGGTCAGAGATGCATTTTTAGATTCACTTTGGATGCAAATATTTTCACAACCAGACCTCATAGAATGATTTGGTTTTCAGTGGCAGAAAGCTCTTTAAAGGAAGTATGAATTCTGAAAATACCACTTCTTTTCAAGGCTTGGTTGCGGAAATATCTCATCAGAACCAAATGAGGTGCTCGGTCAAAAAACAATCAAATGACTTTGAATTGCAATATTTCGAGAACCAGACCTCCGAGACGCTTCTGGATTTTTTTGTGGATAGCTGTGAGAAATCTAACTAAGTCGGTTTTTACCGCAACCTCCTACAAGGCTTAGGTTAGAAAATATAGCCACGCAAAGGCATTAAAGACGAAGATTTTTTTTGCAAAATCCATAAAATTTTTTTGGCTCGAATCAGGTTGATTTATATATCAATGGAAAGGTCTATTAATTCTCTATGCAACAGTGGAAGTTTTAGCCGCGTACGAGCTTTGGTTGCGGAAATATAGCCTTCCAAAGAGTTTTTGTCAGAGGTCAGAGATGCATTTTTAGATTCACTTTGGATGCAAATATTTTCACAACCAGACCTCATAGAATGATTTGGTTTTCAGTGGCAGAAAGCTCTTTAAAGGAAGTATGAATTCTGAAAATACCACTTCTTTTCAAGGCTTGGTTGCGGACATATCTCATCAGAACCAAATGAGGTGCTCGGTCAAAAAACAATCAAATGACTTTGAATTGCAATATTTCGAGAACCAGACCTCCGAGACGCTTCTGGATTTTTTTGTGGATAGCTGTGAGAAATCTAACTAAGTCGGTTTTTACCGCAACCTCCTACAAGGCTTAGGTTAGAAAATATAGCCACGCAAAGGCATTAAAGACGAAGATTTTTTTTGCAAAATCCATAAAATTTTTTTGGCTCGAATCGGGTTGATTTATATATCAATGGAAAGGTCTATTAATTCTCTATGCAACAGTGGAAGTTTTAGCCGCGTACGAGCTTTGGTTGCGGAAATATAGCCTTCCAAAGAGTTTTTGTCAGAGGTCAGAGATGCATTTTTAGATTCACTTTGGATGCAAATATTTTCACAACCAGACCTCATAGAATGATTTGGTTTTCAGTGGCAGAAAGCTCTTTAAAGGAAGTATGAATTCTGAAAATACCACTTCTTTTCAAGGCTTGGTTGCGGAAATATCTCATCAGAACCAAATGAGGTGCTCGGTCAAAAAACAATCAAATGACTTTGAATTGCAATATTTCGAGAACCAGACCTCCGAGACGCTTCTGGATTTTTTTGTGGATAGCTGTGAGAAATCTAACTAAGTCGGTTTTTACCGCAACCTCCTACAAGGCTTAGGTTAGAAAATATAGCCACGCAAAGGCATTAAAGACGAAGATTTTTTTTGCAAAATCCATAAAATTTTTTGGCTCGAATCGGGTTGATTTATATATCAATGGAAAGGTCTATTAATTCTCTATGCAACAGTGGAAGTTTTAGCCGCGTACGAGCTTTGGTTGCGGAAATATAGCCTTCCAAAGAGTTTTTGTCAGAGGTCAGAGATGCATTTTTAGATTCACTTTGGATGCAAATATTTTCACAACCAGACCTCATAGAATGATTTGGTTTTCAGTGGCAGAAAGCTCTTTAAAGGAAGTATGAATTCTGAAAATACCACTTCTTTTCAAGGCTTGGTTGCGGAAATATCTCATCAGAACCAAATGAGGTGCTCGGTCAAAAAACAATCAAATGACTTTGAATTGCAATATTTCGAGAACCAGACCTCCGAGACGCTTCTGGATTTTTTTGTGGATAGCTGTGAGAAATCTAACTAAGTCGGTTTTTACCGCAACCTCCTACAAGGCTTAGGTTAGAAAATATAGCCACGCAAAGGCATTAAAGACGAAGATTTTTTTTGCAAAATCCATAAAATTTTTTTGGCTCGAATCGGGTTGATTTATATATCAATGGAAAGGTCTATTAATTCTCTATGCAACAGTGGAAGTTTTAGCCGCGTACGAGCTTTGGTTGCGGAAATATAGCCTTCCAAAGAGTTTTTGTCAGAGGTCAGAGATGCATTTTTAGATTCACTTTGGATGCAAATATTTTCACAACCAGACCTCATAGAATGATTTGGTTTTCAGTGGCAGAAAGCTCTTTAAAGGAAGTATGAATTCTGAAAATACCACTTCTTTTCAAGGCTTGGTTGCGGACATATCTCATCAGAACCAAATGAGGTGCTCGGTCAAAAAACAATCAAATGACTTTGAATTGCAATATTTCGAGAACCAGACCTCCGAGACGCTTCTGGATTTTTTTGTGGATAGCTGTGAGAAATCTAACTAAGTCGGTTTTTACCGCAACCTCCTACAAGGCTTAGGTTAGAAAATATAGCCACGCAAAGGCATTAAAGACGAAGATTTTTTTTGCAAAATCCATAAAATTTTTTTGGCTCGAATCGGGTTGATTTATATATCAATGGAAAGGTCTATTAATTCTCTATGCAACAGTGGAAGTTTTAGCCGCGTACGAGCTTTGGTTGCGGAAATATAGCCTTCCAAAGAGTTTTTGTCAGAGGTCAGAGATGCATTTTTAGATTCACTTTGGATGCAAATATTTTCACAACCAGACCTCATAGAATGATTTGGTTTTCAGTGGCAGAAAGCTCTTTAAAGGAAGTATGAATTCTGAAAATACCACTTCTTTTCAAGGCTTGGTTGCGGAAATATCTCATCAGAACCAAATGAGGTGCTCGGTCAAAAAACAATCAAATGACTTTGAATTGCAATATTTCGAGAACCAGACCTCCGAGACGCTTCTGGAATTTTTTGTGGATAGCTGTGAGAAATCTAACTAAGTCGGTTTTTACCGCAACCTCCTACAAGGCTTAGGTTAGAAAATATAGCCACGCAAAGGCATTAAAGACGAAGATTTTTTTTGCAAAATCCATAAAATTTTTTTGGCTCGAATCGGGTTGATTTATATATCAATGGAAAGGTCTATTAATTCTCTATGCAACAGTGGAAGTTTTAGCCGCGTACGAGCTTTGGTTGCGGAAATATAGCCTTCCAAAGAGTTTTTGTCAGAGGTCAGAGATGCATTTTTAGATTCACTTTGGATGCAAATATTTTCACAACCAGACCTCATAGAATGATTTGGTTTTCAGTGGCAGAAAGCTCTTTAAAGGAAGTATGAATTCTGAAAATACCACTTCTTTTCAAGGCTTGGTTGCGGAAATATCTCATCAGAACCAAATGAGGTGCTCGGTCAAAAAACAATCAAATGACTTTGAATTGCAATATTTCGAGAACCAGACCTCCGAGACGCTTCTGGATTTTTTTGTGGATAGCTGTGAGAAATCTAACTAAGTCGGTTTTTACCGCAACCTCCTACAAGGCTTAGGTTAGAAAATATAGCCACGCAAAGGCATTAAAGACGAAGATTTTTTTTGCAAAATCCATAAAATTTTTTTGGCTCGAATCGGGTTGATTTATATATCAATGGAAAGGTCTATTAATTCTCTATGCAACAGTGGAAGTTTTAGCCGCGTACGAGCTTTGGTTGCGGAAATATAGCCTTCCAAAGAGTTTTTGTCAGAGGTCAGAGATGCATTTTTAGATTCACTTTGGATGCAAATATTTTCACAACCAGACCTCATAGAATGATTTGGTTTTCAGTGGCAGAAAGCTCTTTAAAGGAAGTATGAATTCTGAAAATACCACTTCTTTTCAAGGCTTGGTTGCGGAAATATCTCATCAGAACCAAATGAGGTGCTCGGTCAAAAAACAATCAAATGACTTTGAATTGCAATATTTCGAGAACCAGACCTCCGAGACGCTTCTGGATTTTTTTGTGGATAGCTGTGAGAAATCTAACTAAGTCGGTTTTTACCGCAACCTCCTACAAGGCTTAGGTTAGAAAATATAGCCACGCAAAGGCATTAAAGACGAAGATTTTTTTTGCAAAATCCATAAAATTTTTTTGGCTCGAATCGGGTTGATTTATATATCAATGGAAAGGTCTATTAATTCTCTATGCAACAGTGGAAGTTTTAGCCACGTACGAGCTTTGGTTGCGGAAATATAGCCTTCCAAAGAGTTTTTGTCAGAGGTCAGAGATGCATTTTTAGATTCACTTTGGATGCAAATATTTTCACAACCAGACCTCATAGAATGATTTGGTTTTCAGTGGCAGAAAGCTCTTTAAAGGAAGTATGAATTCTGAAAATACCACTTCTTTTCAAGGCTTGGTTGCGGAAATATCTCATCAGAACCAAATGAGGTGCTCGGTCAAAAAACAATCAAATGACTTTGAATTGCAATATTTCGAGAACCAGACCTCCGAGACGCTTCTGGATTTGTTTGTGGATAGCTGTGAGAAATCTAACTAAGTCGGTTTTTACCGCAACCTCCTACAAGGCTTAGGTTAGAAAATATAGCCACGCAAAGGCATTAAAGACGAAGATTTTTTTTTGCAAAATCCATAAATTTTTTTTGGCTCGAATCGGGTTGATTTATATATCAATGGAAAGGTCTATTAATTCTCTATGCAACAGTGGAAGTTTTAGCCGCGTACGAGCTTTGGTTGCGGAAATATAGCCTTCCAAAGAGTTTTTGTCAGAGGTCAGAGATGCATTTTTAGATTCACTTTGGATGCAAATATTTTCACAACCAGACCTCATAGAATGATTTGGTTTTCAGTGGCAGAAAGCTCTTTAAAGGAAGTATGAATTCTGAAAATACCACTTCTTTTCAAGGCTTGGTTGCGGACATATCTCATCAGAACCAAATGAGGTGCTCGGTCAAAAAACAATCAAATGACTTTGAATTGCAATATTTCGAGAACCAGACCTCCGAGACGCTTCTGGATTTTTTTGTGGATAGCTGTGAGAAATCTAACTAAGTCGGTTTTTACCGCAACCTCCTACAAGGCTTAGGTTAGAAAATACAGCCACGCAAAGGCATTAAAGACGAAGATTTTTTTTGCAAAATCCATAAAATTTTTTTGGCTCGAATCGGGTTGATTTATATATCAATGGAAAGGTCTATTAATTCTCTATGAAACAGTGGAAGTTTTAGCCGCGTACGAGCTTTGGTTGCGGAAATATAGCCTTCCAAAGAGTTTTTGTCAGAGGTCAGAGATGCATTTTTAGATTCACTTTGGATGCAAATATTTTCACAACCAGACCTCATAGAATGATTTGGTTTTCAGTGGCAGAAAGCTCTTTAAAGGAAGTATGAATTCTGAAAATACCACTTCTTTTCAAGGCTTGGTTGCGGAAATATCTCATCAGAACCAAATGAGGTGCTCGGTCAAAAAACAATCAAATGACTTTGAATTGCAATATTTCGAGAACCAGACCTCCGAGACGCTTCTGGATTTTTTTGTGGATAGCTGTGAGAAATCTAACTAAGTCGGTTTTTACCGCAACCTCCTACAAGGCTTAGGTTAGAAAATATAGCCACGCAAAGGCATTAAAGACGAAGATTTTTTTTTGCAAAATCCATAAAATTTTTTTGGCTCGAATCGGGTTGATTTATATATCAATGGAAAGGTCTATTAATTCTCTATGCAACAGTGGAAGTTTTAGCCGCGTACGAGCTTTGGTTGCGGAAATATAGCCTTCCAAAGAGTTTTTGTCAGAGGTCAGAGATGCATTTTTAGATTCACTTTGGATGCAAATATTTTCACAACCAGACCTCATAGAATGATTTGGTTTTCAGTGGCAGAAAGCTCTTTAAAGGAAGTATGAATTCTGAAAATACCACTTCTTTTCAAGGCTTGGTTGCGGAAATATCTCATCAGAACCAAATGAGGTGCTCGGTCAAAAAACAATCAAATGACTTTGAATTGCAATATTTCGAGAACCAGACCTCCGAGACGCTTCTGGATTTTTTTGTGGATAGCTGTGAGAAATCTAACTAAGTCGGTTTTTACCGCAACCTCCTACAAGGCTTAGGTTAGAAAATATAGCCACGCAAAGGCATTAAAGACGAAGATTTTTTTTTGCAAAATCCATAAAAATTTTTTGGCTCGAATCGGGTTGATTTATATATCAATGGAAAGGTCTATTAATTCTCTATGCAACAGTGGAAGTTTTAGCCGCGTACGAGCTTTGGTTGCGGAAATATAGCCTTCCAAAGAGTTTTTGTCAGAGGTCAGAGATGCATTTTTAGATTCACTTTGGATGCAAATATTTTCACAACCAGACCTCATAGAATGATTTGGTTTTCAGTGGCAGAAAGCTCTTTAAAGGAAGTATGAATTCTGAAAATACCACTTCTTTTCAAGGCTTGGTTGCGGACATATCTCATCAGAACCAAATGAGGTGCTCGGTCAAAAAACAATCAAATGACTTTGAATTGCAATATTTCGAGAACCAGACCTCCGAGACGCTTCTGGATTTTTTTGTGGATAGCTGTGAGAAATCTAACTAAGTCGGTTTTTACCGCAACCTCCTACAAGGCTTAGGTTAGAAAATATAGCCACGCAAAGGCATTAAAGACGAAGATTTTTTTTGCAAAATCCATAAAATTTTTTTGGCTCGAATCGGGTTGATTTATATATCAATGGAAAGGTCTATTAATTCTCTATGCAACAGTGGAAGTTTTAGCCGCGTACGAGCTTTGGTTGCGGAAATATAGCCTTCCAAAGAGTTTTTGTCAGAGGTCAGAGATGCATTTTTAGATTCACTTTGGATGCAAATATTTTCACAACCAGACCTCATAGAATGATTTGGTTTTCAGTGGCAGAAAGCTCTTTAAAGGAAGTATGAATTCTGAAAATACCACTTCTTTTCAAGGCTTGGTTGCGGAAATATCTCATCAGAACCAAATGAGGTGCTCGGTCAAAAAACAATCAAATGACTTTGAATTGCAATATTTCGAGAACCAGACCTCCGAGACGCTTCTGGATTTTTTTGTGGATAGCTGTGAGAAATCTAACTAAGTCGGTTTTTACCGCAACCTCCTACAAGGCTTAGGTTAGAAAATATAGCCACGCAAAGGCATTAAAGACGAAGATTTTTTTTGCAAAATCCATAAAATTTTTTTGGCTCGAATCGGGTTGATTTATATATCAATGGAAAGGTCTATTAATTCTCTATGCAACAGTGGAAGTTTTAGCCGCGTACGAGCTTTGGTTGCGGAAATATAGCCTTCCAAAGAGTTTTTGTCAGAGGTCAGAGATGCATTTTTAGATTCACTTTGGATGCAAATATTTTCACAACCAGACCTCATAGAATGATTTGGTTTTCAGTGGCAGAAAGCTCTTTAAAGGAAGTATGAATTCTGAAAATACCACTTCTTTTCAAGGCTTGGTTGCGGAAATATCTCATCAGAACCAAATGAGGTGCTCGGTCAAAAAACAATCAAATGACTTTGAATTGCAATATTTCGAGAACCAGACCTCCGAGACGCTTCTGGATTTTTTTGTGGATAGCTGTGAGAAAGCTAACTAAGTCGGTTTTTACCGCAACCTCCTACAAGGCTTAGGTTAGAAAATATAGCCACGCAAAGGCATTAAAGACGAAGATTTTTTTTGCAAAATCCATAAAATTTTTTTGGCTCGAATCGGGTTGATTTATATATCAATGGAAAGGTCTATTAATTCTCTATGCAACAGTGGAAGTTTTAGCCGCGTACGAGCTTTGGTTGCGGAAATATAGCCTTCCAAAGAGTTTTTGTCAGAGGTCAGAGATGCATTTTTAGATTCACTTTGGATGCAAATATTTTCACAACCAGACCTCATAGAATGATTTGGTTTTCAGTGGCAGAAAGCTCTTTAAAGGAAGTATGAATTCTGAAAATACCACTTCTTTTCAAGGCTTGGTTGCGGAAATATCTCATCAGAACCAAATGAGGTGCTCGGTCAAAAAACAATCAAATGACTTTGAATTGCAATATTTCGAGAACCAGACCTCCGAGACGCTTCTGGATTTTTTTGTGGATAGCTGTGAGAAATCTAACTAAGTCGGTTTTTACCGCAACCTCCTACAAGGCTTAGGTTAGAAAATATAGCCACGCAAAGGCATTAAAGACGAAGATTTTTTTTGCAAAATCCATAAAATTTTTTGGCTCGAATCGGGTTGATTTATATATCAATGGAAAGGTCTATTAATTCTCTATGCAACAGTGGAAGTTTTAGCCGCGTACGAGCTTTGGTTGCGGAAATATAGCCTTCCAAAGAGTTTTTGTCAGAGGTCAGAGATGCATTTTTAGATTCACTTTGGATGCAAATATTTTCACAACCAGACCTCATAGAATGATTTGGTTTTCAGTGGCAGAAAGCTCTTTAAAGGAAGTATGAATTCTGAAAATACCACTTCTTTTCAAGGCTTGGTTGCGGAAATATCTCATCAGAACCAAATGAGGTGCTCGGTCAAAAAACAATCAAATGACTTTGAATTGCAATATTTCGAGAACCAGACCTCCGAGACGCTTCTGGATTTTTTTGTGGATAGCTGTGAGAAATCTAACTAATTCGGTTTTTACCGCAACCTCCTACAAGGCTTAGGTTAGAAAATATAGCCACGCAAAGGCATTAAAGACGAAGATTTTTTTTGCAAAATCCATAAAATTTTTTTGGCTCGAATCGGGTTGATTTATATATCAATGGAAAGGTCTATTAATTCTCTATGCAACAGTGGAAGTTTTAGCCGCGTACGAGCTTTGGTTGCGGAAATATAGCCTTCCAAAGAGTTTTTGTCAGAGGTCAGAGATGCATTTTTAGATTCACTTTGGATGCAAATATTTTCACAACCAGACCTCATAGAATGATTTGGTTTTCAGTGGCAGAAAGCTCTTTAAAGGAAGTATGAATTCTGAAAATACCACTTCTTTTCAAGGCTTGGTTGCGGAAATATCTCATCAGAACCAAATGAGGTGCTCGGTCAAAAAACAATCAAATGACTTTGAATTGCAATATTTCGAGAACCAGACCTCCGAGACGCTTCTGGATTTTTTTGTGGATAGCTGTGAGAAATCTAACTAAGTCGGTTTTTACCGCAACCTCCTACAAGGCTTAGGTTAGAAAATATAGCCACGCAAAGGCATTAAAGACGAAGATTTTTTTTGCAAAATCCATAAAATTTTTTTGGCTCGAATCGGGTTGATTTATATATCAATGGAAAGGTCTATTAATTCTCTATGCAACAGTGGAAGTTTTAGCCGCGTACGAGCTTTGGTTGCGGAAATATAGCCTTCCAAAGAGTTTTTGTCAGAGGTCAGAGATGCATTTTTAGATTCACTTTGGATGCAAATATTTTCACAACCAGACCTCATAGAATGATTTGGTTTTCAGTGGCAGAAAGCTCTTTAAAGGAAGTATGAATTCTGAAAATACCACTTCTTTTCAAGGCTTGGTTGCGGAAATATCTCATCAGAACCAAATGAGGTGCTCGGTCAAAAAACAATCAAATGACTTTGAATTGCAATATTTCGAGAACCAGACCTCCGAGACGCTTCTGGATTTTTTTGTGGATAGCTGTGAGAAATCTAACTAAGTCGGTTTTTACCGCAACCTCCTACAAGGCTTAGGTTAGAAAATATAGCCACGCAAAGGCATTAAAGACGAAGATTTTTTTTGCAAAATCCATAAAATTTTTTTGGCTCGAATCGGGTTGATTTATATATCAATGGAAAGGTCTATTAATTCTCTATGCAACAGTGGAAGTTTTAGCCGCGTACGAGCTTTGGTTGCGGAAATATAGCCTTCCAAAGAGTTTTTGTCAGAGGTCAGAGATGCATTTTTAGATACACTTTGGATGCAAATATTTTCACAACCAGACCTCATAGAATGATTTGGTTTTCAGTGGCAGAAAGCTCTTTAAAGGAAGTATGAATTCTGAAAATACCACTTCTTTTCAAGGCTTGGTTGCGGAAATATCTCATCAGAACCAAATGAGGTGCTCGGTCAAAAAACAATCAAATGACTTTGAATTGCAATATTTCGAGAACCAGACCTCCGAGACGCTTCTGGATTTTTTTGTGGATAGCTGTGAGAAAGCTAACTAAGTCGGTTTTTACCGCAACCTCCTACAAGGCTTAGGTTAGAAAATATAGCCACGCAAAGGCATTAAAGACGAAGATTTTTTTTGCAAAATCCATAAAATTTTTTTGGCTCGAATCGGGTTGATTTATATATCAATGGAAAGGTCTATTAATTCTCTATGCAACAGTGGAAGTTTTAGCCGCGTACGAGCTTTGGTTGCGGAAATATAGCCTTCCAAAGAGTTTTTGTCAGAGGTCAGAGATGCATTTTTAGATTCACTTTGGATGCAAATATTTTCACAACCAGACCTCATAGAATGATTTGGTTTTCAGTGGCAGAAAGCTCTTTAAAGGAAGTATGAATTCTGAAAATACCACTTCTTTTCAAGGCTTGGTTGCGGAAATATCTCATCAGAACCAAATGAGGTGCTCGGTCAAAAAACAATCAAATGACTTTGAATTGCAATATTTCGAGAACCAGACCTCCGAGACGCTTCTGGATTTTTTTGTGGATAGCTGTGAGAAATCTAACTAAGTCGGTTTTTACCGCAACCTCCTACAAGGCTTAGGTTAGAAAATATAGCCACGCAAAGGCATTAAAGACGAAGATTTTTTTTGCAAAATCCATAAAATTTTTTTGGCTCGAATCGGGTTGATTTATATATCAATGGAAAGGTCTATTAATTCTCTATGCAACAGTGGAAGTTTTAGCCGCGTACGAGCTTTGGTTGCGGAAATATAGCCTTCCAAAGAGTTTTTGTCAGAGGTCAGAGATGCATTTTTAGATTCACTTTGGATGCAAATATTTTCACAACCAGACCTCATAGAATGATTTGGTTTTCAGTGGCAGAAAGCTCTTTAAAGGAAGTATGAATTCTGAAAATACCACTTCTTTTCAAGGCTTGGTTGCGGAAATATCTCATCAGAACCAAATGAGGTGCTCGGTCAAAAAACAATCAAATGACTTTGAATTGCAATATTTCGAGAACCAGACCTCCGAGACGCTTCTGGATTTTTTTGTGGATAGCTGTGAGAAATCTAACTAAGTCGGTTTTTACCGCAACCTCCTACAAGGCTTAGGTTAGAAAATATAGCCACGCAAAGGCATTAAAGACGAAGATTTTTTTTGCAAAATCCATAAAATTTTTTTGGCTCGAATCGGGTTGATTTATATATCAATGGAAAGGTCTATTAATTCTCTATGCAACAGTGGAAGTTTTAGCCGCGTACGAGCTTTGGTTGCGGAAATATAGCCTTCCAAAGAGTTTTTGTCAGAGGTCAGAGATGCATTTTTTGATTCACTTTGGATGCAAATATTTTCACAACCAGACCTCATAGAATGATTTGGTTTTCAGTGGCAGAAAGCTCTTTAAAGGAAGTATGAATTCTGAAAACACCACTTCTTTTCAAGGCTTGGTTGCGGACATATCTCATCAGAACCAAATGAGGTGCTCGGTCAAAAAACAATCAAATGACTTTGAATTGCAATATTTCGAGAACCAGACCTCCGAGACGCTTCTGGGTTTTTTTGTGGTTAGCTGTGAGAAATCTAACTAAGTCGGTTTTTACCGCAACCTCCTACAAGGCTTAGGTTAGAAAATATAGCCACGCAAAGGCATTAAAGACGAAGATTTTTTTTTGCAAAATCCATAAAATTTTTTTGGCTCGAATCGGGTTGATTTATATATCAATGGAAAGGTCTATTAATTCTCTATGCAACAGTGGAAGTTTTAGCCGCGTACGAGCTTTGGTTGCGGAAATATAGCCTTCCAAAGAGTTTTTGTCAGAGGTCAGAGATGCATTTTTAGATTCACTTTGGATGCAAATATTTTCACAACCAGACCTCATAGAATGATTTGGTTTTCAGTGGCAGAAAGCTCTTTAAAGGAAGTATGAATTCTGAAAATACCACTTCTTTTCAAGGCTTGGTTGCGGAAATATCTCATCAGAACCAAATGAGGTGCTCGGTCAAAAAACAATCAAATGACTTTGAATTGCAATATTTCGAGAACCAGACCTCCGAGACGCTTCTGGATTTTTTTGTGGATAGCTGTGAGAAATCTAACTAAGTCGGTTTTTACCGCAACCTCCTACAAGGCTTAGGTTAGAAAATATAGCCACGCAAAGGCATTAAAGACGAAGATTTTTTTTTGCAAAATCCATAAAATTTTTTTGCTTGAATCGGGTTGATTTATATATCAATGGAAAGGTCTATTAATTCTCTATGCAACAGTGGAAGTTTTAGCCGCGTACGAGCTTTGGTTGCGGAAATATAGCCTTCCAAAGAGTTTTTGTCAGAGGTCAGAGATGCATTTTTAGATTCACTTTGGATGCAAATATTTTCACAACCAGACCTCATAGAATGATTTGGTTTTCAGTGGCAGAAAGCTCTTTAAAGGAAGTATGAATTCTGAAAATACCACTTCTTTTCAAGGCTTGGTTGCGGAAATATCTCATCAGAACCAAATGAGGTGCTCGGTCAAAAAACAATCAAATGACTTTGAATTGCAATATTTCGAGAACCAGACCTCCGAGACGCTTCTGGATTTTTTTGTGGATAGCTGTGAGAAATCTAACTAAGTCGGTTTTTACCGCAACCTCCTACAAGGCTTAGGTTAGAAAATATAGCCACGCAAAGGCATTAAAGACGAAGATTTTTTTTGCAAAATCCATAAAATTTTTTTGGCTCGAATCGGGTTGATTTATATATCAATGGAAAGGTCTATTAATTCTCTATGCAACAGTGGAAGTTTTAGGCGCGTACGAGCTTTGGTTGCGGAAATATAGCCTTCCAAAGAGTTTTTGTCAGAGGTCAGAGATGCATTTTTAGATTCACTTTGGATGCAAATATTTTCACAACCAGACCTCATAGAATGATTTGGTTTTCAGTGGCAGAAAGCTCTTTAAAGGAAGTATGAATTCTGAAAATACCACTTCTTTTCAAGGCTTGGTTGCGGAAATATCTCATCAGAACCAAATGAGGTGCTCGGTCAAAAAACAATCAAATGACTTTGAATTGCAATATTTCGAGAACCAGACCTCCGAGACGCTTCTGGATTTTTTTGTGGATAGCTGTGAGAAATCTAACTAAGTCGGTTTTTACCGCAACCTCCTACAAGGCTTAGGTTAGAAAATATAGCCACGCAAAGGCATTAAAGACGAAGATTTTTTTTGCAAAATCCATAAAATTTTTTTGGCTCGAATCGGGTTGATTTATATATCAATGGAAAGGTCTATTAATTCTCTATGCAACAGTGGAAGTTTTAGCCGCGTACGAGCTTTGGTTGCGGAAATATAGCCTTCCAAAGAGTTTTTGTCAGAGGTCAGAGATGCATTTTTAGATTCACTTTGGATGCAAATATTTTCACAACCAGACCTCATAGAATGATTTGGTTTTCAGTGGCAGAAAGCTCTTTAAAGGAAGTATGAATTCTGAAAATACCACTTCTTTTCAAGGCTTGGTTGCGGAAATATCTCATCAGAACCAAATGAGGTGCTCGGTCAAAAAACAATCAAATGACTTTGAATTGCAATATTTCGAGAACCAGACCTCCGAGACGCTTCTGGATTTTTTTGTGGATAGCTGTGAGAAATCTAACTAAGTCGGTTTTTACCGCAACCTCCTACAAGGCTTAGGTTAGAAAATATAGCCACGCAAAGGCATTAAAGACGAAGATTTTTTTTTGCAAAATCCATAAAATTTTTTTGGCTCGAATCGGGTTGATTTATATATCAATGGAAAGGTCTATTAATTCTCTATGCAACAGTGGAAGTTTTAGCCGCGTACGAGCTTTGGTTGCGGAAATATAGCCTTCCAAAGAGTTTTTGTCAGAGGTCAGAGATGCATTTTTTGATTCACTTTGGATGCAAATATTTTCACAACCAGACCTCATAGAATGATTTGGTTTTCAGTGGCAGAAAGCTCTTTAAAGGAAGTATGAATTCTGAAAACACCACTTCTTTTCAAGGCTTGGTTGCGGACATATCTCATCAGAACCAAATGAGGTGCTCGGTCAAAAAACAATCAAATGACTTTGAATTGCAATATTTCGAGAACCAGACCTCCGAGACGCTTCTGGGTTTTTTTGTGGATAGCTGTGAGAAATCTAACTAAGTCGGTTTTTACCGCAACCTCCTACAAGGCTTAGGTTAGAAAATATAGCCACGCAAAGGCATTAAAGACGAAGATTTTTTTTTGCAAAATCCATAAAATTTTTTTGGCTCGAATCGGGTTGATTTATATATCAATGGAAAGGTCTATTAATTCTCTATGCAACAGTGGAAGTTTTAGCCGCGTACGAGCTTTGGTTGCGGAAATATAGCCTTCCAAAGAGTTTTTGTCAGAGGTCAGAGATGCATTTTTAGATTCACTTTGGATGCAAATATTTTCACAACCAGACCTCATAGAATGATTTGGTTTTCAGTGGCAGAAAGCTCTTTAAAGGAAGTATGAATTCTGAAAATACCACTTCTTTTCAAGGCTTGGTTGCGGAAATATCTCATCAGAACCAAATGAGGTGCTCGGTCAAAAAACAATCAAATGACTTTGAATTGCAATATTTCGAGAACCAGACCTCCGAGACGCTTCTGGATTTTTTTGTGGATAGCTGTGAGAAATCTAACTAAGTCGGTTTTTACCGCAACCTCCTACAAGGCTTAGGTTAGAAAATATAGCCACGCAAAGGCATTAAAGACGAAGATTTTTTTTGCAAAATCCATAAAATTTTTTTGGCTCGAATCGGGTTGATTTATATATCAATGGAAAGGTCTATTAATTCTCTATGCAACAGTGGAAGTTTTAGCCGCGTACGAGCTTTGGTTGCGGAAATATAGCCTTCCAAAGAGTTTTTGTCAGAGGTCAGAGATGCATTTTTAGATTCACTTTGGATGCAAATATTTTCACAACCAGACCTCATAGAATGATTTGGTTTTCAGTGGCAGAAAGCTCTTTAAAGGAAGTATGAATTCTGAAAATACCACTTCTTTTCAAGGCTTGGTTGCGGAAATATCTCATCAGAACCAAATGAGGTGCTCGGTCAAAAAACAATCAAATGACTTTGAATTGCAATATTTCGAGAACCAGACCTCCGAGACGCTTCTGGATTTTTTTGTGGATAGCTGTGAGAAATCTAACTAAGTCGGTTTTTACCGCAACCTCCTACAAGGCTTAGGTTAGAAAATATAGCCACGCAAAGGCATTAAAGACGAAGATTTTTTTTGCAAAATCCATAAAATTTTTTTGGCTCGAATCGGGTTGATTTATATATCAATGGAAAGGTCTATTAATTCTCTATGCAACAGTGGAAGTTTTAGCCGCGTACGAGCTTTGGTTGCGGAAATATAGCCTTCCAAAGAGTTTTTGTCAGAGGTCAGAGATGCATTTTTAGATTCACTTTGGATGCAAATATTTTCACAACCAGACCTCATAGAATGATTTGGTTTTCAGTGGCAGAAAGCTCTTTAAAGGAAGTATGAATTCTGAAAATACCACTTCTTTTCAAGGCTTGGTTGCGGAAATATCTCATCAGAACCAAATGAGGTGCTCGGTCAAAAAACAATCAAATGACTTTGAATTGCAATATTTCGAGAACCAGACCTCCGAGACGCTTCTGGATTTTTTTGTGGATAGCTGTGAGAAATCTAACTAAGTCGGTTTTTACCGCAACCTCCTACAAGGCTTAGGTTAGAAAATATAGCCACGCAAAGGCATTAAAGACGAAGATTTTTTTTGCAAAATCCATAAAATTTTTTTGGCTCGAATCGGGTTGATTTATATATCAATGGAATTTTTTGTGGATAGCTGTGAGAAATCTAACTAAGTCGGTTTTTACCGCAACCTCCTACAAGGCTTAGGTTAGAAAATATAGCCACGCAAAGGCATTAAAGACGAAGATTTTTTTTTGCAAAATCCATAAAATTTTTTTGGCTCGAATCGGGTTGATTTATATATCAATGGAAAGGTCTATTAATTCTCTATGCAACAGTGGAAGTTTTAGCCGCGTACGAGCTTTGGTTGCGGAAATATAGCCTTCCAAAGAGTTTTTGTCAGAGGTCAGAGATGCATTTTTAGATTCACTTTGGATGCAAATATTTTCACAACCAGACCTCATAGAATGATTTGGTTTTCAGTGGCAGAAAGCTCTTTAAAGGAAGTATGAATTCTGAAAATACCACTTCTTTTCAAGGCTTGGTTGCGGAAATATCTCATCAGAACCAAATGAGGTGCTCGGTCAAAAAACAATCAAATGACTTTGAATTGCAATATTTCGAGAACCAGACCTCCGAGACGCTTCTGGATTTTTTTGTGGATAGCTGTGAGAAATCTAACTAAGTCGGTTTTTACCGCAACCTCCTACAAGGCTTAGGTTAGAAAATATAGCCACGCAAAGGCATTAAAGACGAAGATTTTTTTTGCAAAATCCATAAAATTTTTTTGGCTCGAATCGGGTTGATTTATATATCAATGGAATTTTTTGTGGATAGCTGTGAGAAATCTAACTAAGTCGGTTTTTACCGCAACCTCCTACAAGGCTTAGGTTAGAAAATATAGCCACGCAAAGGCATTAAAGACGAAGATTTTTTTTTGCAAAATCCATAAAATTTTTTTGGCTCGAATCGGGTTGATTTATATATCAATGGAAAGGTCTATTAATTCTCTATGCAACAGTGGAAGTTTTAGCCGCGTACGAGCTTTGGTTGCGGAAATATAGCCTTCCAAAGAGTTTTTGTCAGAGGTCAGAGATGCATTTTTAGATTCACTTTGGATGCAAATATTTTCACAACCAGACCTCATAGAATGATTTGGTTTTCAGTGGCAGAAAGCTCTTTAAAGGAAGTATGAATTCTGAAAATACCACTTCTTTTCAAGGCTTGGTTGCGGAAATATCTCATCAGAACCAAATGAGGTGCTCGGTCAAAAAACAATCAAATGACTTTGAATTGCAATATTTCGAGAACCAGACCTCCGAGACGCTTCTGGATTTTTTTGTGGATAGCTGTGAGAAATCTAACTAAGTCGGTTTTTACCGCAACCTCCTACAAGGCTTAGGTTAGAAAATATAGCCACGCAAAGGCATTAAAGACGAAGATTTTTTTTGCAAAATCCATAAAATTTTTTTGGCTCGAATCGGGTTGATTTATATATCAATGGAAAGGTCTATTAATTCTCTATGCAACAGTGGAAGTTTTAGCCGCGTACGAGCTTTGGTTGCGGAAATATAGCCTTCCAAAGAGTTTTTGTCAGAGGTCAGAGATGCATTTTTAGATTCACTTTGGATGCAAATATTTTCACAACCAGACCTCATAGAATGATTTGGTTTTCAGTGGCAGAAAGCTCTTTAAAGGAAGTATGAATTCTGAAAATACCACTTCTTTTCAAGGCTTGGTTGCGGAAATATCTCATCAGAACCAAATGAGGTGCTCGGTCAAAAAACAATCAAATGACTTTGAATTGCAATATTTCGAGAACCAGACCTCCGAGACGCTTCTGGATTTTTTTGTGGATAGCTGTGAGAAATCTAACTAAGTCGGTTTTTACCGCAACCTCCTACAAGGCTTAGGTTAGAAAATATAGCCACGCAAAGGCATTAAAGACGAAGATTTTTTTTGCAAAATCCATAAAATTTTTTTGGCTCGAATCGGGTTGATTTATATATCAATGGAAAGGTCTATTAATTCTCTATGCAACAGTGGAAGTTTTAGCCGCGTACGAGCTTTGGTTGCGGAAATATAGCCTTCCAAAGAGTTTTTGTCAGAGGTCAGAGATGCATTTTTAGATTCACTTTGGATGCAAATATTTTCACAACCAGACCTCATAGAATGATTTGGTTTTCAGTGGCAGAAAGCTCTTTAAAGGAAGTATGAATTCTGAAAATACCACTTCTTTTCAAGGCTTGGTTGCGGAAATATCTCATCAGAACCAAATGAGGTGCTCGGTCAAAAAACAATCAAATGACTTTGAATTGCAATATTTCGAGAACCAGACCTCCGAGACGCTTCTGGATTTTTTTGTGGATAGCTGTGAGAAATCTAACTAAGTCGGTTTTTACCGCAACCTCCTACAAGGCTTAGGTTAGAAAATATAGCCACGCAAAGGCATTAAAGACGAAGATTTTTTTTGCAAAATCCATAAAATTTTTTTGGCTCGAATCGGGTTGATTTATATATCAATGGAAAGGTCTATTAATTCTCTATGCAACAGTGGAAGTTTTAGCCGCGTACGAGCTTTGGTTGCGGAAATATAGCCTTCCAAAGAGTTTTTGTCAGAGGTCAGAGATGCATTTTTTGATTCACTTTGGATGCAAATATTTTCACAACCAGACCTCATAGAATGATTTGGTTTTCAGTGGCAGAAAGCTCTTTAAAGGAAGTATGAATTCTGAAAACACCACTTCTTTTCAAGGCTTGGTTGCGGACATATCTCATCAGAACCAAATGAGGTGCTCGGTCAAAAAACAATCAAATGACTTTGAATTGCAATATTTCGAGAACCAGACCTCCGAGACGCTTCTGGGTTTTTTTGTGGATAGCTGTGAGAAATCTAACTAAGTCGGTTTTTACCGCAACCTCCTACAAGGCTTAGGTTAGAAAATATAGCCACGCAAAGGCATTAAAGACGAAGATTTTTTTTTGCAAAATCCATAAAATTTTTTTGGCTCGAATCGGGTTGATTTATATATCAATGGAAAGGTCTATTAATTCTCTATGCAACAGTGGAAGTTTTAGCCGCGTACGAGCTTTGGTTGCGGAAATATAGCCTTCCAAAGAGTTTTTGTCAGAGGTCAGAGATGCATTTTTAGATTCACTTTGGATGCAAATATTTTCACAACCAGACCTCATAGAATGATTTGGTTTTCAGTGGCAGAAAGCTCTTTAAAGGAAGTATGAATTCTGAAAATACCACTTCTTTTCAAGGCTTGGTTGCGGAAATATCTCATCAGAACCAAATGAGGTGCTCGGTCAAAAAACAATCAAATGACTTTGAATTGCAATATTTCGAGAACCAGACCTCCGAGACGCTTCTGGATTTTTTTGTGGATAGCTGTGAGAAATCTAACTAAGTCGGTTTTTACCGCAACCTCCTACAAGGCTTAGGTTAGAAAATATAGCCACGCAAAGGCATTAAAGACGAAGATTTTTTTTGCAAAATCCATAAAATTTTTTTGGCTCGAATCGGGTTGATTTATATATCAATGGAAAGGTCTATTAATTCTCTATGCAACAGTGGAAGTTTTAGCCGCGTACGAGCTTTGGTTGCGGAAATATAGCCTTCCAAAGAGTTTTTGTCAGAGGTCAGAGATGCATTTTTTGATTCACTTTGGATGCAAATATTTTCACAACCAGACCTCATAGAATGATTTGGTTTTCAGTGGCAGAAAGCTCTTTAAAGGAAGTATGAATTCTGAAAACACCACTTCTTTTCAAGGCTTGGTTGCGGACATATCTCATCAGAACCAAATGAGGTGCTCGGTCAAAAAACAATCAAATGACTTTGAATTGCAATATTTCGAGAACCAGACCTCCGAGACGCTTCTGGGTTTTTTTGTGGATAGCTGTGAGAAATCTAACTAAGTCGGTTTTTACCGCAACCTCCTACAAGGCTTAGGTTAGAAAATATAGCCACGCAAAGGCATTAAAGACGAAGATTTTTTTTTGCAAAATCCATAAAATTTTTTTGGCTCGAATCGGGTTGATTTATATATCAATGGAAAGGTCTATTAATTCTCTATGCAACAGTGGAAGTTTTAGCCGCGTACGAGCTTTGGTTGCGGAAATATAGCCTTCCAAAGAGTTTTTGTCAGAGGTCAGAGATGCATTTTTAGATTCACTTTGGATGCAAATATTTTCACAACCAGACCTCATAGAATGATTTGGTTTTCAGTGGCAGAAAGCTCTTTAAAGGAAGTATGAATTCTGAAAATACCACTTCTTTTCAAGGCTTGGTTGCGGAAATATCTCATCAGAACCAAATGAGGTGCTCGGTCAAAAAACAATCAAATGACTTTGAATTGCAATATTTCGAGAACCAGACCTCCGAGACGCTTCTGGATTTTTTTGTGGATAGCTGTGAGAAATCTAACTAAGTCGGTTTTTACCGCAACCTCCTACAAGGCTTAGGTTAGAAAATATAGCCACGCAAAGGCATTAAAGACGAAGATTTTTTTTGCAAAATCCATAAAATTTTTTTGGCTCGAATCGGGTTGATTTATATATCAATGGAAAGGTCTATTAATTCTCTATGCAACAGTGGAAGTTTTAGCCGCGTACGAGCTTTGGTTGCGGAAATATAGCCTTCCAAAGAGTTTTTGTCAGAGGTCAGAGATGCATTTTTTGATTCACTTTGGATGCAAATATTTTCACAACCAGACCTCATAGAATGATTTGGTTTTCAGTGGCAGAAAGCTCTTTAAAGGAAGTATGAATTCTGAAAACACCACTTCTTTTCAAGGCTTGGTTGCGGACATATCTCATCAGAACCAAATGAGGTGCTCGGTCAAAAAACAATCAAATGACTTTGAATTGCAATATTTCGAGAACCAGACCTCCGAGACGCTTCTGGGTTTTTTTGTGGATAGCTGTGAGAAATCTAACTAAGTCGGTTTTTACCGCAACCTCCTACAAGGCTTAGGTTAGAAAATATAGCCACGCAAAGGCATTAAAGACGAAGATTTTTTTTTGCAAAATCCATAAAATTTTTTTGGCTCGAATCGGGTTGATTTATATATCAATGGAAAGGTCTATTAATTCTCTATGCAACAGTGGAAGTTTTAGCCGCGTACGAGCTTTGGTTGCGGAAATATAGCCTTCCAAAGAGTTTTTGTCAGAGGTCAGAGATGCATTTTTAGATTCACTTTGGATGCAAATATTTTCACAACCAGACCTCATAGAATGATTTGGTTTTCAGTGGCAGAAAGCTCTTTAAAGGAAGTATGAATTCTGAAAATACCACTTCTTTTCAAGGCTTGGTTGCGGAAATATCTCATCAGAACCAAATGAGGTGCTCGGTCAAAAAACAATCAAATGACTTTGAATTGCAATATTTCGAGAACCAGACCTCCGAGACGCTTCTGGATTTTTTTGTGGATAGCTGTGAGAAATCTAACTAAGTCGGTTTTTACCGCAACCTCCTACAAGGCTTAGGTTAGAAAATATAGCCACGCAAAGGCATTAAAGACGAAGATTTTTTTTGCAAAATCCATAAAATTTTTTTGGCTCGAATCGGGTTGATTTATATATCAATGGAAAGGTCTATTAATTCTCTATGCAACAGTGGAAGTTTTAGCCGCGTACGAGCTTTGGTTGCGGAAATATAGCCTTCCAAAGAGTTTTTGTCAGAGGTCAGAGATGCATTTTTTGATTCACTTTGGATGCAAATATTTTCACAACCAGACCTCATAGAATGATTTGGTTTTCAGTGGCAGAAAGCTCTTTAAAGGAAGTATGAATTCTGAAAACACCACTTCTTTTCAAGGCTTGGTTGCGGACATATCTCATCAGAACCAAATGAGGTGCTCGGTCAAAAAACAATCAAATGACTTTGAATTGCAATATTTCGAGAACCAGACCTCCGAGACGCTTCTGGGTTTTTTTGTGGATAGCTGTGAGAAATCTAACTAAGTCGGTTTTTACCGCAACCTCCTACAAGGCTTAGGTTAGAAAATATAGCCACGCAAAGGCATTAAAGACGAAGATTTTTTTTTGCAAAATCCATAAAATTTTTTTGGCTCGAATCGGGTTGATTTATATATCAATGGAAAGGTCTATTAATTCTCTATGCAACAGTGGAAGTTTTAGCCGCGTACGAGCTTTGGTTGCGGAAATATAGCCTTCCAAAGAGTTTTTGTCAGAGGTCAGAGATGCATTTTTAGATTCACTTTGGATGCAAATATTTTCACAACCAGACCTCATAGAATGATTTGGTTTTCAGTGGCAGAAAGCTCTTTAAAGGAAGTATGAATTCTGAAAATACCACTTCTTTTCAAGGCTTGGTTGCGGAAATATCTCATCAGAACCAAATGAGGTGCTCGGTCAAAAAACAATCAAATGACTTTGAATTGCAATATTTCGAGAACCAGACCTCCGAGACGCTTCTGGATTTTTTTGTGGATAGCTGTGAGAAATCTAACTAAGTCGGTTTTTACCGCAACCTCCTACAAGGCTTAGGTTAGAAAATATAGCCACGCAAAGGCATTAAAGACGAAGATTTTTTTTGCAAAATCCATAAAATTTTTTTGGCTCGAATCGGGTTGATTTATATATCAATGGAAAGGTCTATTAATTCTCTATGCAACAGTGGAAGTTTTAGCCGCGTACGAGCTTTGGTTGCGGAAATATAGCCTTCCAAAGAGTTTTTGTCAGAGGTCAGAGATGCATTTTTTGATTCACTTTGGATGCAAATATTTTCACAACCAGACCTCATAGAATGATTTGGTTTTCAGTGGCAGAAAGCTCTTTAAAGGAAGTATGAATTCTGAAAACACCACTTCTTTTCAAGGCTTGGTTGCGGACATATCTCATCAGAACCAAATGAGGTGCTCGGTCAAAAAACAATCAAATGACTTTGAATTGCAATATTTCGAGAACCAGACCTCCGAGACGCTTCTGGGTTTTTTTGTGGATAGCTGTGAGAAATCTAACTAAGTCGGTTTTTACCGCAACCTCCTACAAGGCTTAGGTTAGAAAATATAGCCACGCAAAGGCATTAAAGACGAAGATTTTTTTTTGCAAAATCCATAAAATTTTTTTGGCTCGAATCGGGTTGATTTATATATCAATGGAAAGGTCTATTAATTCTCTATGCAACAGTGGAAGTTTTAGCCGCGTACGAGCTTTGGTTGCGGAAATATAGCCTTCCAAAGAGTTTTTGTCAGAGGTCAGAGATGCATTTTTAGATTCACTTTGGATGCAAATATTTTCACAACCAGACCTCATAGAATGATTTGGTTTTCAGTGGCAGAAAGCTCTTTAAAGGAAGTATGAATTCTGAAAATACCACTTCTTTTCAAGGCTTGGTTGCGGAAATATCTCATCAGAACCAAATGAGGTGCTCGGTCAAAAAACAATCAAATGACTTTGAATTGCAATATTTCGAGAACCAGACCTCCGAGACGCTTCTGGATTTTTTTGTGGATAGCTGTGAGAAATCTAACTAAGTCGGTTTTTACCGCAACCTCCTACAAGGCTTAGGTTAGAAAATATAGCCACGCAAAGGCATTAAAGACGAAGATTTTTTTTGCAAAATCCATAAAATTTTTTTGGCTCGAATCGGGTTGATTTATATATCAATGGAAAGGTCTATTAATTCTCTATGCAACAGTGGAAGTTTTAGCCGCGTACGAGCTTTGGTTGCGGAAATATAGCCTTCCAAAGAGTTTTTGTCAGAGGTCAGAGATGCATTTTTTGATTCACTTTGGATGCAAATATTTTCACAACCAGACCTCATAGAATGATTTGGTTTTCAGTGGCAGAAAGCTCTTTAAAGGAAGTATGAATTCTGAAAACACCACTTCTTTTCAAGGCTTGGTTGCGGACATATCTCATCAGAACCAAATGAGGTGCTCGGTCAAAAAACAATCAAATGACTTTGAATTGCAATATTTCGAGAACCAGACCTCCGAGACGCTTCTGGGTTTTTTTGTGGATAGCTGTGAGAAATCTAACTAAGTCGGTTTTTACCGCAACCTCCTACAAGGCTTAGGTTAGAAAATATAGCCACGCAAAGGCATTAAAGACGAAGATTTTTTTTTGCAAAATCCATAAAATTTTTTTGGCTCGAATCGGGTTGATTTATATATCAATGGAAAGGTCTATTAATTCTCTATGCAACAGTGGAAGTTTTAGCCGCGTACGAGCTTTGGTTGCGGAAATATAGCCTTCCAAAGAGTTTTTGTCAGAGGTCAGAGATGCATTTTTAGATTCACTTTGGATGCAAATATTTTCACAACCAGACCTCATAGAATGATTTGGTTTTCAGTGGCAGAAAGCTCTTTAAAGGAAGTATGAATTCTGAAAATACCACTTCTTTTCAAGGCTTGGTTGCGGAAATATCTCATCAGAACCAAATGAGGTGCTCGGTCAAAAAACAATCAAATGACTTTGAATTGCAATATTTCGAGAACCAGACCTCCGAGACGCTTCTGGATTTTTTTGTGGATAGCTGTGAGAAATCTAACTAAGTCGGTTTTTACCGCAACCTCCTACAAGGCTTAGGTTAGAAAATATAGCCACGCAAAGGCATTAAAGACGAAGATTTTTTTTGCAAAATCCATAAAATTTTTT
This sequence comes from Philhelius festivus, assembly GCA_963931855.1. Classification (NCBI taxonomy): domain Eukaryota; kingdom Metazoa; phylum Arthropoda; class Insecta; order Diptera; family Syrphidae; genus Philhelius; species Philhelius festivus. The sequence continues at coordinate 35,483,774 of OZ007555.1, forward strand.
TGGCTCGAATCGGGTTGATTTATATATCAATGGAAAGGTCTATTAATTCTCTATGCAACAGTGGAAGTTTTAGCCGCGTACGAGCTTTGGTTGCGGAAATATAGCCTTCCAAAGAGTTTTTGTCAGAGGTCAGAGATGCATTTTTTGATTCACTTTGGATGCAAATATTTTCACAACCAGACCTCATAGAATGATTTGGTTTTCAGTGGCAGAAAGCTCTTTAAAGGAAGTATGAATTCTGAAAACACCACTTCTTTTCAAGGCTTGGTTGCGGACATATCTCATCAGAACCAAATGAGGTGCTCGGTCAAAAAACAATCAAATGACTTTGAATTGCAATATTTCGAGAACCAGACCTCCGAGACGCTTCTGGGTTTTTTTGTGGATAGCTGTGAGAAATCTAACTAAGTCGGTTTTTACCGCAACCTCCTACAAGGCTTAGGTTAGAAAATATAGCCACGCAAAGGCATTAAAGACGAAGATTTTTTTTTGCAAAATCCATAAAATTTTTTTGGCTCGAATCGGGTTGATTTATATATCAATGGAAAGGTCTATTAATTCTCTATGCAACAGTGGAAGTTTTAGCCGCGTACGAGCTTTGGTTGCGGAAATATAGCCTTCCAAAGAGTTTTTGTCAGAGGTCAGAGATGCATTTTTAGATTCACTTTGGATGCAAATATTTTCACAACCAGACCTCATAGAATGATTTGGTTTTCAGTGGCAGAAAGCTCTTTAAAGGAAGTATGAATTCTGAAAATACCACTTCTTTTCAAGGCTTGGTTGCGGAAATATCTCATCAGAACCAAATGAGGTGCTCGGTCAAAAAACAATCAAATGACTTTGAATTGCAATATTTCGAGAACCAGACCTCCGAGACGCTTCTGGATTTTTTTGTGGATAGCTGTGAGAAATCTAACTAAGTCGGTTTTTACCGCAACCTCCTACAAGGCTTAGGTTAGAAAATATAGCCACGCAAAGGCATTAAAGACGAAGATTTTTTTTGCAAAATCCATAAAATTTGTTTGGCTCGAATCGGGTTGATTTATATATCAATGGAAAGGTCTATTAATTCTCTATGCAACAGTGGAAGTTTTAGCCGCGTACGAGCTTTGGTTGCGGAAATATAGCCTTCCAAAGAGTTTTTGTCAGAGGTCAGAGATGCATTTTTTGATTCACTTTGGATGCAAATATTTTCACAACCAGACCTCATAGAATGATTTGGTTTTCAGTGGCAGAAAGCTCTTTAAAGGAAGTATGAATTCTGAAAACACCACTTCTTTTCAAGGCTTGGTTGCGGACATATCTCATCAGAACCAAATGAGGTGCTCGGTCAAAAAACAATCAAATGACTTTGAATTGCAATATTTCGAGAACCAGACCTCCGAGACGCTTCTGGGTTTTTTTGTGGATAGCTGTGAGAAATCTAACTAAGTCGGTTTTTACCGCAACCTCCTACAAGGCTTAGGTTAGAAAATATAGCCACGCAAAGGCATTAAAGACGAAGATTTTTTTTTGCAAAATCCATAAAATTTTTTTGGCTCGAATCGGGTTGATTTATATATCAATGGAAAGGTCTATTAATTCTCTATGCAACAGTGGAAGTTTTAGCCGCGTACGAGCTTTGGTTGCGGAAATATAGCCTTCCAAAGAGTTTTTGTCAGAGGTCAGAGATGCATTTTTAGATTCACTTTGGATGCAAATATTTTCACAACCAGACCTCATAGAATGATTTGGTTTTCAGTGGCAGAAAGCTCTTTAAAGGAAGTATGAATTCTGAAAATACCACTTCTTTTCAAGGCTTGGTTGCGGAAATATCTCATCAGAACCAAATGAGGTGCTCGGTCAAAAAACAATCAAATGACTTTGAATTGCAATATTTCGAGAACCAGACCTCCGAGACGCTTCTGGATTTTTTTGTGGATAGCTGTGAGAAATCTAACTAAGTCGGTTTTTACCGCAACCTCCTACAAGGCTTAGGTTAGAAAATATAGCCACGCAAAGGCATTAAAGACGAAGATTTTTTTTGCAAAATCCATAAAATTTTTTGGCTCGAATCGGGTTGATTTATATATCAATGGAAAGGTCTATTAATTCTCTATGCAACAGTGGAAGTTTTAGCCGCGTACGAGCTTTGGTTGCGGAAATATAGCCTTCCAAAGAGTTTTTGTCAGAGGTCAGAGATGCATTTTTTGATTCACTTTGGATGCAAATATTTTCACAACCAGACCTCATAGAATGATTTGGTTTTCAGTGGCAGAAAGCTCTTTAAAGGAAGTATGAATTCTGAAAACACCACTTCTTTTCAAGGCTTGGTTGCGGACATATCTCATCAGAACCAAATGAGGTGCTCGGTCAAAAAACAATCAAATGACTTTGAATTGCAATATTTCGAGAACCAGACCTCCGAGACGCTTCTGGGTTTTTTTGTGGATAGCTGTGAGAAATCTAACTAAGTCGGTTTTTACCGCAACCTCCTACAAGGCTTAGGTTAGAAAATATAGCCACGCAAAGGCATTAAAGACGAAGATTTTTTTTTGCAAAATCCATAAAATTTTTTTGGCTCGAATCGGGTTGATTTATATATCAATGGAAAGGTCTATTAATTCTCTATGCAACAGTGGAAGTTTTAGCCGCGTACGAGCTTTGGTTGCGGAAATATAGCCTTCCAAAGAGTTTTTGTCAGAGGTCAGAGATGCATTTTTAGATTCACTTTGGATGCAAATATTTTCACAACCAGACCTCATAGAATGATTTGGTTTTCAGTGGCAGAAAGCTCTTTAAAGGAAGTATGAATTCTGAAAATACCACTTCTTTTCAAGGCTTGGTTGCGGAAATATCTCATCAGAACCAAATGAGGTGCTCGGTCAAAAAACAATCAAATGACTTTGAATTGCAATATTTCGAGAACCAGACCTCCGAGACGCTTCTGGATTTTTTTGTGGATAGCTGTGAGAAATCTAACTAAGTCGGTTTTTACCGCAACCTCCTACAAGGCTTAGGTTAGAAAATATAGCCACGCAAAGGCATTAAAGACGAAGATTTTTTTTGCAAAATCCATAAAATTTTTTTGGCTCGAATCGGGTTGATTTATATATCAATGGAAAGGTCTATTAATTCTCTATGCAACAGTGGAAGTTTTAGCCGCGTACGAGCTTTGGTTGCGGAAATATAGCCTTCCAAAGAGTTTTTGTCAGAGGTCAGAGATGCATTTTTTGATTCACTTTGGATGCAAATATTTTCACAACCAGACCTCATAGAATGATTTGGTTTTCAGTGGCAGAAAGCTCTTTAAAGGAAGTATGAATTCTGAAAACACCACTTCTTTTCAAGGCTTGGTTGCGGACATATCTCATCAGAACCAAATGAGGTGCTCGGTCAAAAAACAATCAAATGACTTTGAATTGCAATATTTCGAGAACCAGACCTCCGAGACGCTTCTGGGTTTTTTTGTGGATAGCTGTGAGAAATCTAACTAAGTCGGTTTTTACCGCAACCTCCTACAAGGCTTAGGTTAGAAAATATAGCCACGCAAAGGCATTAAAGACGAAGATTTTTTTTTGCAAAATCCATAAAATTTTTTTGGCTCGAATCGGGTTGATTTATATATCAATGGAAAGGTCTATTAATTCTCTATGCAACAGTGGAAGTTTTAGCCGCGTACGAGCTTTGGTTGCGGAAATATAGCCTTCCAAAGAGTTTTTGTCAGAGGTCAGAGATGCATTTTTAGATTCACTTTGGATGCAAATATTTTCACAACCAGACCTCATAGAATGATTTGGTTTTCAGTGGCAGAAAGCTCTTTAAAGGAAGTATGAATTCTGAAAATACCACTTCTTTTCAAGGCTTGGTTGCGGAAATATCTCATCAGAACCAAATGAGGTGCTCGGTCAAAAAACAATCAAATGACTTTGAATTGCAATATTTCGAGAACCAGACCTCCGAGACGCTTCTGGATTTTTTTGTGGATAGCTGTGAGAAATCTAACTAAGTCGGTTTTTACCGCAACCTCCTACAAGGCTTAGGTTAGAAAATATAGCCACGCAAAGGCATTAAAGACGAAGATTTTTTTTTGCAAAATCCATAAAATTTTTTTGCTTGAATCGGGTTGATTTATATATCAATGGAAAGGTCTATTAATTCTCTATGCAACAGTGGAAGTTTTAGCCGCGTACGAGCTTTGGTTGCGGAAATATAGCCTTCCAAAGAGTTTTTGTCAGAGGTCAGAGATGCATTTTTAGATTCACTTTGGATGCAAATATTTTCACAACCAGACCTCATAGAATGATTTGGTTTTCAGTGGCAGAAAGCTCTTTAAAGGAAGTATGAATTCTGAAAATACCACTTCTTTTCAAGGCTTGGTTGCGGAAATATCTCATCAGAACCAAATGAGGTGCTCGGTCAAAAAACAATCAAATGACTTTGAATTGCAATATTTCGAGAACCAGACCTCCGAGACGCTTCTGGATTTTTTTGTGGATAGCTGTGAGAAATCTAACTAAGTCGGTTTTTACCGCAACCTCCTACAAGGCTTAGGTTAGAAAATATAGCCACGCAAAGGCATTAAAGACGAAGATTTTTTTTGCAAAATCCATAAAATTTTTTTGGCTCGAATCGGGTTGATTTATATATCAATGGAAAGGTCTATTAATTCTCTATGCAACAGTGGAAGTTTTAGGCGCGTACGAGCTTTGGTTGCGGAAATATAGCCTTCCAAAGAGTTTTTGTCAGAGGTCAGAGATGCATTTTTAGATTCACTTTGGATGCAAATATTTTCACAACCAGACCTCATAGAATGATTTGGTTTTCAGTGGCAGAAAGCTCTTTAAAGGAAGTATGAATTCTGAAAATACCACTTCTTTTCAAGGCTTGGTTGCGGAAATATCTCATCAGAACCAAATGAGGTGCTCGGTCAAAAAACAATCAAATGACTTTGAATTGCAATATTTCGAGAACCAGACCTCCGAGACGCTTCTGGATTTTTTTGTGGATAGCTGTGAGAAATCTAACTAAGTCGGTTTTTACCGCAACCTCCTACAAGGCTTAGGTTAGAAAATATAGCCACGCAAAGGCATTAAAGACGAAGATTTTGTTTGCAAAATCCATAAAATTTTTTTGGCTCGAATCGGGTTGATTTATATATCAATGGAAAGGTCTATTAATTCTCTATGCAACAGTGGAAGTTTTAGCCGCGTACGAGCTTTGGTTGCGGAAATATAGCCTTCCAAAGAGTTTTTGTCAGAGGTCAGAGATGCATTTTTAGATTCACTTTGGATGCAAATATTTTCACAACCAGACCTCATAGAATGATTTGGTTTTCAGTGGCAGAAAGCTCTTTAAAGGAAGTATGAATTCTGAAAATACCACTTCTTTTCAAGGCTTGGTTGCGGAAATATCTCATCAGAACCAAATGAGGTGCTCGGTCAAAAAACAATCAAATGACTTTGAATTGCAATATTTCGAGAACCAGACCTCCGAGACGCTTCTGGATTTTTTTGTGGATAGCTGTGAGAAATCTAACTAAGTCGGTTTTTACCGCAACCTCCTACAAGGCTTAGGTTAGAAAATATAGCCACGCAAAGGCATTAAAGACGAAGATTTTTTTTGCAAAATCCATAAAATTTTTTTGGCTCGAATCGGGTTGATTTATATATCAATGGAAAGGTCTATTAATTCTCTATGCAACAGTGGAAGTTTTAGCCGCGTACGAGCTTTGGTTGCGGAAATATAGCCTTCCAAAGAGTTTTTGTCAGAGGTCAGAGATGCATTTTTAGATTCACTTTGGATGCAAATATTTTCACAACCAGACCTCATAGAATGATTTGGTTTTCAGTGGCAGAAAGCTCTTTAAAGGAAGTATGAATTCTGAAAATACCACTTCTTTTCAAGGCTTGGTTGCGGAAATATCTCATCAGAACCAAATGAGGTGCTCGGTCAAAAAACAATCAAATGACTTTGAATTGCAATATTTCGAGAACCAGACCTCCGAGACGCTTCTGGATTTTTTTGTGGATAGCTGTGAGAAATCTAACTAAGTCGGTTTTTACCGCAACCTCCTACAAGGCTTAGGTTAGAAAATATAGCCACGCAAAGGCATTAAAGACGAAGATTTTTTTTGCAAAATCCATAAAATTTTTTGGCTCGAATCGGGTTGATTTATATATCAATGGAAAGGTCTATTAATTCTCTATGCAACAGTGGAAGTTTTAGCCGCGTACGAGCTTTGGTTGCGGAAATATAGCCTTCCAAAGAGTTTTTGTCAGAAGTCAGAGATGCATTTTTAGATTCACTTTGGATGCAAATATTTTCACAACCAGACCTCATAGAATGATTTGGTTTTCAGTGGCAGAAAGCTCTTTAAAGGAAGTATGAATTCTGAAAATACCACTTCTTTGCAAGGCTTGGTTGCGGACATATCTCATCAGAACCAAATGAGGTGCTCGGTCAAAAAACAATCAAATGACTTTGAATTGCAATATTTCGAGAACCAGACCTCCGAGACGCTTCTGGATTTTTTTGTGGATAGCTGTGAGAAATCTAACTAAGTCGGTTTTTACCGCAACCTCCTACAAGGCTTAGGTTAGAAAATATAGCCACGCAAAGGCATTAAAGACGAAGATTTTTTTTTGCAAAATCCATAAAATTTTTTTGGCTCGAATCGGGTTGATTTATATATCAATGGAAAGGTCTATTAATTCTCTATGCAACAGTGGAAGTTTTAGCCGCGTACGAGCTTTGGTTGCGGAAATATAGCCTTCCAAAGAGTTTTTGTCAGAGGTCAGAGATGCATTTTTAGATTCACTTTGGATGCAAATATTTTCACAACCAGACCTCATAGAATGATTTGGTTTTCAGTGGCAGAAAGCTCTTTAAAGGAAGTATGAATTCTGAAAATACCACTTCTTTTCAAGGCTTGGTTGCGGAAATATCTCATCAGAACCAAATGAGGTGCTCGGTCAAAAAACAATCAAATGACTTTGAATTGCAATATTTCGAGAACCAGACCTCCGACACGCTTCTGGATTTTTTTGTGGATAGCTGTGAGAAATCTAACTAAGTCGGTTTTTACCGCAACCTCCTACAAGGCTTAGGTTAGAAAATATAGCCACGCAAAGGCATTAAAGACGAAGATTTTTTTTTTGCAAAATCCATAAAATTTTTTTGGCTCGAATCGGGTTGATTTATATATCAATGGAAAGGTCTATTAATTCTCTATGCAACAGTGGAAGTTTTAGCCGCGTACGAGCTTTGGTTGCGGAAATATAGCCTTCCAAAGAGTTTTTGTCAGAGGTCAGAGATGCATTTTTAGATTCACTTTGGATGCAAATATTTTCACAACCAGACCTCATAGAATGATTTGGTTTTCAGTGGCAGAAAGCTCTTTAAAGGAAGTATGAATTCTGAAAATACCACTTCTTTGCAAGGCTTGGTTGCGGACAAATCTCATCAGAACCAAATGAGGTGCTCGGTCAAAAAACAATCAAATGACTTTGAATTGCAATATTTCGAGAACCAGACCTCCGAGACGCTTCTGGATTTTTTTGTGGATAGCTGTGAGAAATCTAACTAAGTCGGTTTTTACCGCAACCTCCTACAAGGCTTAGGTTAGAAAATATAGCCACGCAAAGGCATTAAAGACGAAGATTTTTTTTGCAAAATCCATAAAATTTTTTTGGCTCGAATCGGGTTGATTTATATATCAATGGAAAGGTCTATTAATTCTCTATGCAACAGTGGAAGTTTTAGCCGCGTACGAGCTTTGGTTGCGGAAATATAGCCTTCCAAAGAGTTTTTGTCAGAGGTCAGAGATGCATTTTTAGATTCACTTTGGATGCAAATATTTTCACAACCAGACCTCATAGAATGATTTGGTTTTCAGTGGCAGAAAGCTCTTTAAAGGAAGTATGAATTCTGAAAATACCACTTCTTTTCAAGGCTTGGTTGCGGAAATATCTCATCAGAACCAAATGAGGTGCTCGGTCAAAAAACAATCAAATGACTTTGAATTGCAATATTTCGAGAACCAGACCTCCGAGACGCTTCTGGATTTTTTTGTGGATAGCTGTGAGAAATCTAACTAAGTCGGTTTTTACCGCAACCTCCTACAAGGCTTAGGTTAGAAAATATAGCCACGCAAAGGCATTAAAGACGAAGATTTTTTTTTGCAAAATCCATAAAATTTTTTTGGCTCGAATCGGGTTGATTTATATATCAATGGAAAGGTCTATTAATTCTCTATGCAACAGTGGAAGTTTTAGCCGCGTACGAGCTTTGGTTGCGGAAATATAGCCTTCCAAAGAGTTTTTGTCAGAAGTCAGAGATGCATTTTTAGATTCACTTTGGATGCAAATATTTTCACAACCAGACCTCATAGAATGATTTGGTTTTCAGTGGCAGAAAGCTCTTTAAAGGAAGTATGAATTCTGAAAATACCACTTCTTTGCAAGGCTTGGTTGCGGACATATCTCATCAGAACCAAATGAGGTGCTCGGTCAAAAAACAATCAAATGACTTTGAATTGCAATATTTCGAGAACCAGACCTCCGAGACGCTTCTGGATTTTTTTGTGGATAGCTGTGAGAAATCTAACTAAGTCGGTTTTTACCGCAACCTCCTACAAGGCTTAGGTTAGAAAATATAGCCACGCAAAGGCATTAAAGACGAAGATTTTTTTTTGCAAAATCCATAAAATTTTTTTGGCTCGAATCGGGTTGATTTATATATCAATGGAAAGGTCTATTAATTCTCTATGCAACAGTGGAAGTTTTAGCCGCGTACGAGCTTTGGTTGCGGAAATATAGCCTTCCAAAGAGTTTTTGTCAGAGGTCAGAGATGCATTTTTAGATTCACTTTGGATGCAAATATTTTCACAACCAGACCTCATAGAATGATTTGGTTTTCAGTGGCAGAAAGCTCTTTAAAGGAAGTATGAATTCTGAAAATACCACTTCTTTTCAAGGCTTGGTTGCGGAAATATCTCATCAGAACCAAATGAGGTGCTCGGTCAAAAAACAATCAAATGACTTTGAATTGCAATATTTCGAGAACCAGACCTCCGACACGCTTCTGGATTTTTTTGTGGATAGCTGTGAGAAATCTAACTAAGTCGGTTTTTACCGCAACCTCCTACAAGGCTTAGGTTAGAAAATATAGCCACGCAAAGGCATTAAAGACGAAGATTTTTTTTTTGCAAAATCCATAAAATTTTTTTGGCTCGAATCGGGTTGATTTATATATCAATGGAAAGGTCTATTAATTCTCTATGCAACAGTGGAAGTTTTAGCCGCGTACGAGCTTTGGTTGCGGAAATATAGCCTTCCAAAGAGTTTTTGTCAGAGGTCAGAGATGCATTTTTAGATTCACTTTGGATGCAAATATTTTCACAACCAGACCTCATAGAATGATTTGGTTTTCAGTGGCAGAAAGCTCTTTAAAGGAAGTATGAATTCTGAAAATACCACTTCTTTGCAAGGCTTGGTTGCGGACAAATCTCATCAGAACCAAATGAGGTGCTCGGTCAAAAAACAATCAAATGACTTTGAATTGCAATATTTCGAGAACCAGACCTCCGAGACGCTTCTGGATTTTTTTGTGGATAGCTGTGAGAAATCTAACTAAGTCGGTTTTTACCGCAACCTCCTACAAGGCTTAGGTTAGAAAATATAGCCACGCAAAGGCATTAAAGACGAAGATTTTTTTTGCAAAATCCATAAAATTTTTTTGGCTCGAATCGGGTTGATTTATATATCAATGGAAAGGTCTATTAATTCTCTATGCAACAGTGGAAGTTTTAGCCGCGTACGAGCTTTGGTTGCGGAAATATAGCCTTCCAAAGAGTTTTTGTCAGAGGTCAGAGATGCATTTTTAGATTCACTTTGGATGCAAATATTTTCACAACCAGACCTCATAGAATGATTTGGTTTTCAGTGGCAGAAAGCTCTTTAAAGGAAGTATGAATTCTGAAAATACCACTTCTTTGCAAGGCTTGGTTGCGGACAAATCTCATCAGAACCAAATGAGGTGCTCGGTCAAAAAACAATCAAATGACTTTGAATTGCAATATTTCGAGAACCAGACCTCCGAGACGCTTCTGGATTTTTTTGTGGATAGCTGTGAGAAATCTAACTAAGACGGTTTTTACCGCAACCTCCTACAAGGCTTAGGTTAGAAAATATAGCCACGCAAAGGCATTAAAGACGAAGATTTTTTTTTGCAAAATCCATAAAATTTTTTTGGCTCGAATCGGGTTGATTTATATATCAATGGAAAGGTCTATTAATTCTCTATGCAACAGTGGAAGTTTTAGCCGCGTACGAGCTTTGGTTGCGGAAATATAGCCTTCCAAAGAGTTTTTGTCAGAGGTCAGAGATGCATTTTTAGATTCACTTTGGATGCAAATATTTTCACAACCAGACCTCATAGAATGATTTGGTTTTCAGTGGCAGAAAGCTCTTTAAAGGAAGTATGAATTCTGAAAATACCACTTCTTTTCAAGACTTGGTTGCGGAAATATCTCATCAGAACCAAATGAGGTGCTCGGTCAAAAAACAATCAAATGACTTTGAATTGCAATATTTCGAGAACCAGACCTCCGACACGCTTCTGGATTTTTTTGTGGATAGCTGTGAGAAATCTAACTAAGTCGGTTTTTACCGCAACCTCCTACAAGGCTTAGGTTAGAAAATATAGCCACGCAAAGGCATTAAAGACGAAGATTTTTTTTTTGCAAAATCCATAAAATTTTTTTGGCTCGAATCGGGTTGATTTATATATCAATGGAAAGGTCTATTAATTCTCTATGCAACAGTGGAAGTTTTAGCCGCGTACGAGCTTTGGTTGCGGAAATATAGCCTTCCAAAGAGTTTTTGTCAGAGGTCAGAGATGCATTTTTAGATTCACTTTGGATGCAAATATTTTCACAACCAGACCTCATAGAATGATTTGGTTTTCAGTGGCAGAAAGCTCTTTAAAGGAAGTATGAATTCTGAAAATACCACTTCTTTTCAAGGCTTGGTTGCGGAAATATCTCATCAGAACCAAATGAGGTGCTCGGTCAAAAAACAATCAAATGACTTTGAATTGCAATATTTCGAGAACCAGACCTCCGAGACGCTTCTGGATTTTTTTGTGGATAGCTGTGAGAAATCTAACTAAGTCGGTTTTTACCGCAACCTCCTACAAGGCTTAGGTTAGAAAATATAGCCACGCAAAGGCATTAAAGACGAAGATTTTTTTTGCAAAATCCATAAAATTTTTTGGCTCGAATCGGGTTGATTTATATATCAATGGAATTTTTTGTGGATAGCTGTGAGAAATCTAACTAAGTCGGTTTTTACCGCAACCTCCTACAAGGCTTAGGTTAGAAAATATAGCCACGCAAAGGCATTAAAGACGAAGATTTTTTTTTGCAAAATCCATAAAATTTTTTTGGCTCGAATCGGGTTGATTTATATATCAATGGAAAGGTCTATTAATTCTCTATGCAACAGTGGAAGTTTTAGCCGCGTACGAGCTTTGGTTGCGGAAATATAGCCTTCCAAAGAGTTTTTGTCAGAGGTCAGAGATGCATTTTTAGATTCACTTTGGATGCAAATATTTTCACAACCAGACCTCATAGAATGATTTGGTTTTCAGTGGCAGAAAGCTCTTTAAAGGAAGTATGAATTCTGAAAATACCACTTCTTTTCAAGGCTTGGTTGCGGAAATATCTCATCAGAACCAAATGAGGTGCTCGGTCAAAAAACAATCAAATGACTTTGAATTGCAATATTTCGAGAACCAGACCTCCGAGACGCTTCTGGATTTTTTTGTGGATAGCTGTGAGAAATCTAACTAAGTCGGTTTTTACCGCAACCTCCTACAAGGCTTAGGTTAGAAAATATAGCCACGCAAAGGCATTAAAGACGAAGATTTTTTTTGCAAAATCCATAAAATTTTTTTGGCTCGAATCGGGTTGATTTATATATCAATGGAAAGGTCTATTAATTCTCTATGCAACAGTGGAAGTTTTAGCCGCGTACGAGCTTTGGTTGCGGAAATATAGCCTTCCAAAGAGTTTTTGTCAGAGGTCAGAGATGCATTTTTAGATTCACTTTGGATGCAAATATTTTCACAACCAGACCTCATAGAATGATTTGGTTTTCAGTGGCAGAAAGCTCTTTAAAGGAAGTATGAATTCTGAAAATACCACTTCTTTTCAAGGCTTGGTTGCGGACATATCTCATCAGAACCAAATGAGGTGCTCGGTCAAAAAACAATCGAATGACTTTGAATTGCAATATTTCGAGAACCAGACCTCCGAGACGCTTCTGGATTTTTTTGTGGATAGCTGTGAGAAATCTAACTAAGTCGGTTTTTACCGCAACCTCCTACAAGGCTTAGGTTAGAAAATATAGCCACGCAAAGGCATTAAAGACGAAGATTTTTTTTGCAAAATCCATAAAATTTTTTTGGCTCGAATCGGGTTGATTTATATATCAATGGAAAGGTCTATTAATTCTCTATGCAACAGTGGAAGTTTTAGCCGCGTACGAGCTTTCGTTGCGGAAATATAGCCTTCCAAAGAGTTTTTGTCAGAGGTCAGAGATGCATTTTTAGATTCACTTTGGATGCAAATATTTTCACAACCAGACCTCATAGAATGATTTGGTTTTCAGTGGCAGAAAGCTCTTTAAAGGAAGTATGAATTCTGAAAATACCACTTCTTTTCAAGGCTTGGTTGCGGAAATATCTCATCAGAACCAAATGAGGTGCTCGGTCAAAAAACAATCAAATGACTTTGAATTGCAATATTTCGAGAACCAGACCTCCGAGACGCTTCTGGATTTTTTTGTGGATAGCTGTGAGAAATCTAACTAAGTCGGTTTTTACCGCAACCTCCTACAAGGCTTAGGTTAGAAAATATAGCCACGCAAAGGCATTAAAGACGAAGATTTTTTTTGCAAAATCCATAAAATTTTTTTGGCTCGAATCGGGTTGATTTATATATCAATGGAATTTTTTGTGGATAGCTGTGAGAAATCTAACTAAGTCGGTTTTTACCGCAACCTCCTACAAGGCTTAGGTTAGAAAATATAGCCACGCAAAGGCATTAAAGACGAAGATTTTTTTTGCAAAATCCATAAAATTTTTTTGGCTCGAATCGGGTTGATTTATATATCAATGGAAAGGTCTATTAATTCTCTATGCAACAGTGGAAGTTTTAGCCGCGTACGAGCTTTGGTTGCGGAAATATAGCCTTCCAAAGAGTTTTTGTCAGAGGTCAGAGATGCATTTTTAGATTCACTTTGGATGCAAATATTTTCACAACCAGACCTCATAGAATGATTTGGTTTTCAGTGGCAGAAAGCTCTTTAAAGGAAGTATGAATTCTGAAAATACCACTTCTTTTCAAGGCTTGGTTGCAGAAATATCTCATCAGAACCAAATGAGGTGCTCGGTCAAAAAACAATCAAATTACTTTGAATTGCAATATTTCGAGAACCAGACCTCCGAGACGCTTCTGGATTTTTTTGTGGATAGCTGTGAGAAATCTAACTAAGTCGGTTTTTACCGCAACCTCCTACAAGGCTTAGGTTAGAAAATATAGCCACGCAAAGGCATTAAAGACGAAGATTTTTTTTGCAAAATCCATAAAATTTTTTTGGCTCGAATCGGGTTGATTTATATATCAATGGAATTTTTTGTGGATAGCTGTGAGAAATCTAACTAAGTCGGTTTTTACCGCAACCTCCTACAAGGCTTAGGTTAGAAAATATAGCCACGCAAAGGCATTAAAGACGAAGATTTTTTTTGCAAAATCCATAAAATTTTTTTGGCTCGAATCGGGTTGATTTATATATCAATGGAAAGGTCTATTAATTCTCTATGCAACAGTGGAAGTTTTAGCCGCGTACGAGCTTTCGTTGCGGAAATATAGCCTTCCAAATAGTTTTTGTCAGAGGTCAGAGATGCATTTTTAGATTCACTTTGGATGCAAATATTTTCACAACCAGACCTCATAGAATGATTTGGTTTTCAGTGGCAGAAAGCTCTTTAAAGGAAGTATGAATTCTGAAAATACCACTTCTTTTCAAGGCTTGGTTGCGGAAATATCTCATCAGAACCAAATGAGGTGCTCGGTCAAAAAACAATCAAATGACTTTGAATTGCAATATTTCGAGAACCAGACCTCCGAGACGCTTCTGGATTTTTTTGTGGATAGCTGTGAGAAATCTAACTAAGTCGGTTTTTACCGCAACCTCCTACAAGGCTTAGGTTAGAAAATATAGCCACGCAAAGGCATTAAAGACGAAGATTTTTTTTGCAAAATCCATAAAATTTTTTTGGCTCGAATCGGGTTGATTTATATATCAATGGAAAGGTCTATTAATTCTCTATGCAACAGTGGAAGTTTTAGCCGCGTACGAGCTTTGGTTGCGGAAATATAGCCTTCCAAAGAGTTTTTGTCAGAGGTCAGAGATGCATTTTTAGATTCACTTTGGATGCAAATATTTTCACAACCAGACCTCATAGAATGATTTGGTTTTCAGTGGCAGAAAGCTCTTTAAAGGAAGTATGAATTCTGAAAATACCACTTCTTTTCAAGGCTTGGTTGCGGAAATATCTCATCAGAACCAAATGAGGTGCTCGGTCAAAAAACAATCAAATGACTTTGAATTGCAATATTTCGAGAACCAGACCTCCGAGACGCTTCTGGATTTTTTTGTGGATAGCTGTGAGAAATCTAACTAAGTCGGTTTTTACCGCAACCTCCTACAAGGCTTAGGTTAGAAAATATAGCCACGCAAAGGCATTAAAGACGAAGATTTTTTTTGCAAAATCCATAAAATTTTTTTGGCTCGAATCGGGTTGATTTATATATCAATGGAAAGGTCTATTAATTCTCTATGCAACAGTGGAAGTTTTAGCCGCGTACGAGCTTTGGTTGCGGAAATATAGCCTTCCAAAGAGTTTTTGTCAGAGGTCAGAGATGCATTTTTAGATTCACTTTGGATGCAAATATTTTCACAACCAGACCTCATAGAATGATTTGGTTTTCAGTGGCAGAAAGCTCTTTAAAGGAAGTATGAATTCTGAAAATACCACTTCTTTTCAAGGCTTGGTTGCGGACATATCTCATCAGAACCAAATGAGGTGCTCGGTCAAAAAACAATCGAATGACTTTGAATTGCAATATTTCGAGAACCAGACCTCCGAGACGCTTCTGGATTTTTTTGTGGATAGCTGTGAGAAATCTAACTAAGTCGGTTTTTACCGCAACCTCCTACAAGGCTTAGGTTAGAAAATATAGCCACGCAAAGGCATTAAAGACGAAGATTTTTTTTTGCAAAATCCATAAAATTTTTTTGGCTCGAATCGGGTTGATTTATATATCAATGGAAAGGTCTATTAATTCTCTATGCAACAGTGGAAGTTTTAGCCGCGTACGAGCTTTCGTTGCGGAAATATAGCCTTCCAAATAGTTTTTGTCAGAGGTCAGAGATGCATTTTTAGATTCACTTTGGATGCAAATATTTTCACAACCAGACCTCATAGAATGATTTGGTTTTCAGTGGCAGAAAGCTCTTTAAAGGAAGTATGAATTCTGAAAATACCACTTCTTTTCAAGGCTTGGTTGCGGAAATATCTCACCAGAACCAAATGAGGTGCTCGGTCAAAAAACAATCAAATGAATTTGAATTGCAATATTTCGAGAACCAGACCTCCGAGACGCTTCTGGAATTTTTTGTGGATAGCTGTGAGAAATCTAACTAAGTCGGTTTTTACCGCAACCTCCTACAAGGCTTAGGTTAGAAAATATAGCCACGCAAAGGCATTAAAGACGAAGATTTTTTTTTGCAAAATCCATAAAATTTTTTTGGCTCGAATCGGGTTGATTTATATATCAATGGAAAGGTCTATTAATTCTCTATGCAACAGTGGAAGTTTTAGCCGCGTACGAGCTTTCGTTGCGGAAATATAGCCTTCCAAATAGTTTTTGTCAGAGGTCAGAGATGCATTTTTAGATTCACTTTGGATGCAAATATTTTCACAACCAGACCTCATAGAATGATTTGGTTTTCAGTGGCAGAAAGCTCTTTAAAGGAAGTATGAATTCTGAAAATACCACTTCTTTTCAAGGCTTGGTTGCGGAAATATCTCATCAGAACCAAATGAGGTGCTCGGTCAAAAAACAATCAAATGACTTTGAATTGCAATATTTCGAGAACCAGACCTCCGAGACGCTTCTGGATTTTTTTGTGGATAGCTGTGAGAAATCTAACTAAGTCGGTTTTTACCGCAACCTCCTACAAGGCTTAGGTTAGAAAATATAGCCACGCAAAGGCATTAAAGACGAAGATTTTTTTTGCAAAATCCATAAAATTTTTTTGGCTCGAATCGGGTTGATTTATATATCAATGGAAAGGTCTATTAATTCTCTATGCAACAGTGGAAGTTTTAGCCGCGTACGAGCTTTGGTTGCGGAAATATAGCCTTCCAAAGAGTTTTTGTCAGAGGTCAGAGATGCATTTTTAGATTCACTTTGGATGCAAATATTTTCACAACCAGACCTCATAGAATGATTTGGTTTTCAGTGGCAGAAAGCTCTTTAAAGGAAGTATGAATTCTGAAAATACCACTTCTTTTCAAGGCTTGGTTGCGGAAATATCTCATCAGAACCAAATGAGGTGCTCGGTCAAAAAACAATCAAATGACTTTGAATTGCAATATTTCGAGAACCAGACCTCCGAGACGCTTCTGGATTTTTTTGTGGATAGCTGTGAGAAATCTAACTAAGTCGGTTTTTACCGCAACCTCCTACAAGGCTTAGGTTAGAAAATATAGCCACGCAAAGGCATTAAAGACGAAGATTTTTTTTGCAAAATCCATAAAATTTTTTTGGCTCGAATCGGGTTGATTTATATATCAATGGAAAGGTCTATTAATTCTCTATGCAACAGTGGAAGTTTTAGCCGCGTACGAGCTTTGGTTGCGGAAATATAGCCTTCCAAAGAGTTTTTGTCAGAGGTCAGAGATGCATTTTTAGATTCACTTTGGATGCAAATATTTTCACAACCAGACCTCATAGAATGATTTGGTTTTCAGTGGCAGAAAGCTCTTTAAAGGAAGTATGAATTCTGAAAATACCACTTCTTTTCAAGGCTTGGTTGCGGACATATCTCATCAGAACCAAATGAGGTGCTCGGTCAAAAAACAATCGAATGACTTTGAATTGCAATATTTCGAGAACCAGACCTCCGAGACGCTTCTGGATTTTTTTGTGGATAGCTGTGAGAAATCTAACTAAGTCGGTTTTTACCGCAACCTCCTACAAGGCTTAGGTTAGAAAATATAGCCACGCAAAGGCATTAAAGACGAAGATTTTTTTTTGCAAAATCCATAAAATTTTTTTGGCTCGAATCGGGTTGATTTATATATCAATGGAAAGGTCTATTAATTCTCTATGCAACAGTGGAAGTTTTAGCCGCGTACGAGCTTTGGTTGCGGAAATATAGCCTTCCAAAGAGTTTTTGTCAGAGGTCAGAGATGCATTTTTAGATTCACTTTGGATGCAAATATTTTCACAACCAGACCTCATAGAATGATTTGGTTTTCAGTGGCAGAAAGCTCTTTAAAGGAAGTATGAATTCTGAAAATACCACTTCTTTTCAAGGCTTGGTTGCGGAAATATCTCATCAGAACCAAATGAGGTGCTCGGTCAAAAAACAATCGAATGACTTTGAATTGCAATATTTCGAGAACCAGACCTCCGAGACGCTTCTGGATTTTTTTGTGGATAGCTGTGAGAAATCTAACTAAGTCGGTTTTTACCGCAACCTCCTACAAGGCTTAGGTTAGAAAATATAGCCACGCAAAGGCATTAAAGACGAAGATTTTTTTTGCAAAATCCATAAAATTTTTTTGGCTCGAATCGGGTTGATTTATATATCAATGGAATTTTTTGTGGATAGCTGTGAGAAATCTAACTAAGTCGGTTTTTACCGCAACCTCCTACAAGGCTTAGGTTAGAAAATATAGCCACGCAAAGGCATTAAAGACGAAGATTTTTTTTTGCAAAATCCATAAACCTCATAGAATGATTTGGTTTTCAGTGGCAGAAAGCTCTTTAAAGGAAGTATGAATTCTGAAAATACCACTTCTTTTCAAGGCTTGGTTGCGGAAATATCTCATCAGAACCAAATGAGGTGCTCGGTCAAAAAACAATCAAATGACTTTGAATTGCAATATTTCGAGAACCAGACCTCCGAGACGCTTCTGGATTTTTTTGTGGATAGCTGTGAGAAATCTAACTAAGTCGGTTTTTACCGCAACCTCCTACAAGGCTTAGGTTAGAAAATATAGCCACGCAAAGGCATTAAAGACGAAGATTTTTTTTGCAAAATCCATAAAATTTTTTTGGCTCGAATCGGGTTGATTTATATATCAATGGAAAGGTCTATTAATTCTCTATGCAACAGTGGAAGTTTTAGCCGCGTACGAGCTTTGGTTGCGGAAATATAGCCTTCCAAAGAGTTTTTGTCAGAGGTCAGAGATGCATTTTTAGATTCACTTTGGATGCAAATATTTTCACAACCAGACCTCATAGAATGATTTGGTTTTCAGTGGCAGAAAGCTCTTTAAAGGAAGTATGAATTCTGAAAATACCACTTCTTTTCAAGGCTTGGTTGCGGACATATCTCATCAGAACCAAATGAGGTGCTCGGTCAAAAAACAATCGAATGACTTTGAATTGCAATATTTCGAGAACCAGACCTCCGAGACGCTTCTGGATTTTTTTGTGGATAGCTGTGAGAAATCTAACTAAGTCGGTTTTTACCGCAACCTCCTACAAGGCTTAGGTTAGAAAATATAGCCACGCAAAGGCATTAAAGACGAAGATTTTTTTTGCAAAATCCATAAAATTTTTTTGGCTCGAATCGGGTTGATTTATATATCAATGGAAAGGTCTATTAATTCTCTATGCAACAGTGGAAGTTTTAGCCGCGTACGAGCTTTCGTTGCGGAAATATAGCCTTCCAAAGAGTTTTTGTCAGAGGTCAGAGATGCATTTTTAGATTCACTTTGGATGCAAATATTTTCACAACCAGACCTCATAGAATGATTTGGTTTTCAGTGGCAGAAAGCTCTTTCAAGGAAGTATGAATTCTGAAAATACCACTTCTTTTCAAGGCTTGGTTGCGGAAATATCTCATCAGAACCAAATGAGGTGCTCGGTCAAAAAACAATCAAATGACTTTGAATTGCAATATTTCGAGAACCAGACCTCCGAGACGCTTCTGGATTTTTTTGTGGATAGCTGTGAGAAATCTAACTAAGTCGGTTTTTACCGCAACCTCCTACAAGGCTTAGGTTAGAAAATATAGCCACGCAAAGGCATTAAAGACGAAGATTTTTTTTGCAAAATCCATAAAATTTTTTTGGCTCGAATCGGGTTGATTTATATATCAATGGAATTTTTTGTGGATAGCTGTGAGAAATCTAACTAAGTCGGTTTTTACCGCAACCTCCTACAAGGCTTAGGTTAGAAAATATAGCCACGCAAAGGCATTAAAGACGAAGATTTTTTTTGCAAAATCCATAAAATTTTTTTGGCTCGAATCGGGTTGATTTATATATCAATGGAAAGGTCTATTAATTCTCTATGCAACAGTGGAAGTTTTAGCCGCGTACGAGCTTTGGTTGCGGAAATATAGCCTTCCAAAGAGTTTTTGTCAGAGGTCAGAGATGCATTTTTAGATTCACTTTGGATGCAAATATTTTCACAACCAGACCTCATAGAATGATTTGGTTTTCAGTGGCAGAAAGCTCTTTAAAGGAAGTATGAATTCTGAAAATACCACTTCTTTTCAAGGCTTGGTTGCAGAAATATCTCATCAGAACCAAATGAGGTGCTCGGTCAAAAAACAATCAAATTACTTTGAATTGCAATATTTCGAGAACCAGACCTCCGAGACGCTTCTGGATTTTTTTGTGGATAGCTGTGAGAAATCTAACTAAGTCGGTTTTTACCGCAACCTCCTACAAGGCTTAGGTTAGAAAATATAGCCACGCAAAGGCATTAAAGACGAAGATTTTTTTTTGCAAAATCCATAAAATTTTTTTGGCTCGAATCGGGTTGATTTATATATCAATGGAAAGGTCTATTAATTCTCTATGCAACAGTGGAAGTTTTAGCCGCGTACGAGCTTTGGTTGCGGAAATATAGCCTTCCAAAGAGTTTTTGTCAGAGGTCAGAGATGCATTTTTAGATTCACTTTGGATGCAAATATTTTCACAACCAGACCTCATAGAATGATTTGGTTTTCAGTGGCAGAAAGCTCTTTAAAGGAAGTATGAATTCTGAAAATACCACTTCTTTTCAAGGCTTGGTTGCGGAAATATCTCATCAGAACCAAATGAGGTGCTCGGTCAAAAAACAATCAAATGACTTTGAATTGCAATATTTCGAGAACCAGACCTCCGAGACGCTTCTGGATTTTTTTGTGGATAGCTGTGAGAAATCTAACTAAGTCGGTTTTTACCGCAACCTCCTACAAGGCTTAGGTTAGAAAATATAGCCACGCAAAGGCATTAAAGACGAAGATTTTTTTTTGCAAAATCCATAAACTTTTTTTGGCTCGAATCGGGTTGATTTATATATCAATGGAAAGGTCTATTAATTCTCTATGCAACAGTGGAAGTTTTAGCCGCGTACGAGCTTTCGTTGCGGAAATATAGCCTTCCAAATAGTTTTTGTCAGAGGTCAGAGATGCATTTTTAGATTCACTTTGGATGCAAATATTTTCACAACCAGACCTCATAGAATGATTTGGTTTTCAGTGGCAGAAAGCTCTTTAAAGGAAGTATGAATTCTGAAAATACCACTTCTTTTCAAGGCTTGGTTGCGGAAATATCTCATCAGAACCAAATGAGGTGCTCGGTCAAAAAACAATCAAATGACTTTGAATTGCAATATTTCGAGAACCAGACCTCCGAGACGCTTCTGGATTTTTTTGTGGATAGCTGTGAGAAATCTAACTAAGTCGGTTTTTACCGCAACCTCCTACAAGGCTTAGGTTAGAAAATATAGCCACGCAAAGGCATTAAAGACGAAGATTTTTTTTGCAAAATCCATAAAATTTTTTTGGCTCGAATCGGGTTGATTTATATATCAATGGAAAGGTCTATTAATTCTCTATGCAACAGTGGAAGTTTTAGCCGCGTACGAGCTTTGGTTGCGGAAATATAGCCTTCCAAAGAGTTTTTGTCAGAGGTCAGAGATGCATTTTTAGATTCACTTTGGATGCAAATATTTTCACAACCAGACCTCATAGAATGATTTGGTTTTCAGTGGCAGAAAGCTCTTTAAAGGAAGTATGAATTCTGAAAATACCACTTCTTTTCAAGGCTTGGTTGCGGACATATCTCATCAGAACCAAATGAGGTGCTCGGTCAAAAAACAATCGAATGACTTTGAATTGCAATATTTCGAGAACCAGACCTCCGAGACGCTTCTGGATTTTTTTGTGGATAGCTGTGAGAAATCTAACTAAGTCGGTTTTTACCGCAACCTCCTACAAGGCTTAGGTTAGAAAATATAGCCACGCAAAGGCATTAAAGACGAAGATTTTTTTTGCAAAATCCATAAAATTTTTTTGGCTCGAATCGGGTTGATTTATATATCAATGGAAAGGTCTATTAATTCTCTATGCAACAGTGGAAGTTTTAGCCGCGTACGAGCTTTCGTTGCGGAAATATAGCCTTCCAAAGAGTTTTTGTCAGAGGTCAGAGATGCATTTTTAGATTCACTTTGGATGCAAATATTTTCACAACCAGACCTCATAGAATGATTTGGTTTTCAGTGGCAGAAAGCTCTTTAAAGGAAGTATGAATTCTGAAAATACCACTTCTTTTCAAGGCTTGGTTGCGGAAATATCTCATCAGAACCAAATGAGGTTCTCGGTCAAAAAACAATCAAATGACTTTGAATTGCAATATTTCGAGAACCAGACCTCCGAGACGCTTCTGGATTTTTTTGTGGATAGCTGTGAGAAATCTAACTAAGTCGGTTTTTACCGCAACCTCCTACAAGGCTTAGGTTAGAAAATATAGCCACGCAAAGGCATTAAAGACGAAGATTTTTTTTGCAAAATCCATAAAATTTTTTTGGCTCGAATCGGGTTGATTTATATATCAATGGAATTTTTTGTGGATAGCTGTGAGAAATCTAACTAAGTCGGTTTTTACCGCAACCTCCTACAAGGCTTAGGTTAGAAAATATAGCCACGCAAAGGCATTAAAGACGAAGATTTTTTTTGCAAAATCCATAAAATTTTTTTGGCTCGAATCGGGTTGATTTATATATCAATGGAAAGGTCTATTAATTCTCTATGCAACAGTGGAAGTTTTAGCCGCGTACGAGCTTTGGTTGCGGAAATATAGCCTTCCAAAGAGTTTTTGTCAGAGGTCAGAGATGCATTTTTAGATTCACTTTGGATGCAAATATTTTCACAACCAGACCTCATAGAATGATTTGGTTTTCAGTGGCAGAAAGCTCTTTAAAGGAAGTATGAATTCTGAAAATACCACTTCTTTTCAAGGCTTGGTTGCAGAAATATCTCATCAGAACCAAATGAGGTGCTCGGTCAAAAAACAATCAAATTACTTTGAATTGCAATATTTCGAGAACCAGACCTCCGAGACGCTTCTGGATTTTTTTGTGGATAGCTGTGAGAAATCTAACTAAGTCGGTTTTTACCGCAACCTCCTACAAGGCTTAGGTTAGAAAATATAGCCACGCAAAGGCATTAAAGACGAAGATTTTTTTTTGCAAAATCCATAAAATTTTTTTGGCTCGAATCGGGTTGATTTATATATCAATGGAAAGGTCTATTAATTCTCTATGCAACAGTGGAAGTTTTAGCCGCGTACGAGCTTTGGTTGCGGAAATATAGCCTTCCAAAGAGTTTTTGTCAGAGGTCAGAGATGCATTTTTAGATTCACTTTGGATGCAAATATTTTCACAACCAGACCTCATAGAATGATTTGGTTTTCAGTGGCAGAAAGCTCTTTAAAGGAAGTATGAATTCTGAAAATACCACTTCTTTTCAAGGCTTGGTTGCGGAAATATCTCATCAGAACCAAATGAGGTGCTCGGTCAAAAAACAATCAAATGACTTTGAATTGCAATATTTCGAGAACCAGACCTCCGAGACGCTTCTGGATTTTTTTGTGGATAGCTGTGAGAAATCTAACTAAGTCGGTTTTTACCGCAACCTCCTACAAGGCTTAGGTTAGAAAATATAGCCACGCAAAGGCATTAAAGACGAAGATTTTTTTTTGCAAAATCCATAAACTTTTTTTGGCTCGAATCGGGTTGATTTATATATCAATGGAAAGGTCTATTAATTCTCTATGCAACAGTGGAAGTTTTAGCCGCGTACGAGCTTTCGTTGCGGAAATATAGCCTTCCAAATAGTTTTTGTCAGAGGTCAGAGATGCATTTTTAGATTCACTTTGGATGCAAATATTTTCACAACCAGACCTCATAGAATGATTTGGTTTTCAGTGGCAGAAAGCTCTTTAAAGGAAGTATGAATTCTGAAAATACCACTTCTTTTCAAGGCTTGGTTGCGGAAATATCTCACCAGAACCAAATGAGGTGCTCGGTCAAAAAACAATCAAATGAATTTGAATTGCAATATTTCGAGAACCAGACCTCCGAGACGCTTCTGGAATTTTTTGTGGATAGCTGTGAGAAATCTAACTAAGTCGGTTTTTACCGCAACCTCCTACAAGGCTTAGGTTAGAAAATATAGCCACGCAAAGGCATTAAAGACGAAGATTTTTTTTTGCAAAATCCATAAAATTTTTTTGGCTCGAATCGGGTTGATTTATATATCAATGGAAAGGTCTATTAATTCTCTATGCAACAGTGGAAGTTTTAGCCGCGTACGAGCTTTCGTTGCGGAAATATAGCCTTCCAAATAGTTTTTGTCAGAGGTCAGAGATGCATTTTTAGATTCACTTTGGATGCAAATATTTTCACAACCAGACCTCATAGAATGATTTGGTTTTCAGTGGCAGAAAGCTCTTTAAAGGAAGTATGAATTCTGAAAATACCACTTCTTTTCAAGGCTTGGTTGCGGAAATATCTCATCAGAACCAAATGAGGTGCTCGGTCAAAAAACAATCAAATGACTTTGAATTGCAATATTTCGAGAACCAGACCTCCGAGACGCTTCTGGATTTTTTTGTGGATAGCTGTGAGAAATCTAACTAAGTCGGTTTTTACCGCAACCTCCTACAAGGCTTAGGTTAGAAAATATAGCCACGCAAAGGCATTAAAGACGAAGATTTTTTTTGCAAAATCCATAAAATTTTTTTGGCTCGAATCGGGTTGATTTATATATCAATGGAAAGGTCTATTAATTCTCTATGCAACAGTGGAAGTTTTAGCCGCGTACGAGCTTTCGTTGCGGAAATATAGCCTTCCAAAGAGTTTTTGTCAGAGGTCAGAGATGCATTTTTAGATTCACTTTGGATGCAAATATTTTCACAACCAGACCTCATAGAATGATTTGGTTTTCAGTGGCAGAAAGCTCTTTAAAGGAAGTATGAATTCTGAAAATACCACTTCTTTTCAAGGCTTGGTTGCGGAAATATCTCATCAGAACCAAATGAGGTGCTCGGTCAAAAAACAATCAAATGACTTTGAATTGCAATATTTCGAGAACCAGACCTCCGAGACGCTTCTGGATTTTTTTGTGGATAGCTGTGAGAAATCTAACTAAGTCGGTTTTTACCGCAACCTCCTACAAGGCTTAGGTTAGAAAATATAGCCACGCAAAGGCATTAAAGACGAAGATTTTTTTTGCAAAATCCATAAAATTTTTTTGGCTCGAATCGGGTTGATTTATATATCAATGGAAAGGTCTATTAATTCTCTATGCAACAGTGGAAGTTTTAGCCGCGTACGAGCTTTCGTTGCGGAAATATAGCGTTCCAAAGAGTTTTTGTCAGAGGTCAGAGATGCATTTTTAGATTCACTTTGGATGCAAATATTTTCACAACCAGACCTCATAGAATGATTTGGTTTTCAGTGGCAGAAAGCTCTTTAAAGGAAGTATGAATTCTGAAAATACCACTTCTTTTCAAGGCTTGGTTGCAGAAATATCTCATCAGAACCAAATGAGGTGCTCGGTCAAAAAACAATCAAATGACTTTGAATTGCAATATTTCGAGAACCAGACCTCCGAGACGCTTCTGGATTTTTTTGTGGATAGCTGTGAGAAATCTAACTAAGTCGGTTTTTACCGCAACCTCCTACAACGCTTAGGTTAGAAAATATAGCCACGCAAAGGCATTAAAGACGAAGATTTTTTTTGCAAAATCCATAAAATTTTTTTGGCTCGAATCGGGTTGGTTTATATATCAATGGAAAGGTCTATTAATTCTCTATGCAACAGTGGAAGTTTTAGCCGCGTACGAGTTTTCGTTGCGGAAATATAGCCTTCCAAATAGTTTTTGTCAGAGGTCAGAGATGCATTTTTAGATTCACTTTGGATGCAAATATTTTCACAACCAGACCTCATAGAATGATTTGGTTTTCAGTGGCAGAAAGCTCTTTAAAGGAAGTATGAATTCTGAAAATACCACTTCTTTTCAAGGCTTGGTTGCGGAAATATCTCACCAGAACCAAATGAGGTGCTCGGTCAAAAAACAATCAAATGAATTTGAATTGCAATATTTCGAGAACCAAAACTCCGAGACGCTTCTGGATTTTTTTGTGGATAGCTGTGAGAAATCTAACTAAGTCGTTTTTTACCGCAACCTCCTACAAGGCTTAGGTTAGAAAATATAGCCACGCAAAGGCATTAAAGACGAAGATTTTTTTTGCAAAATCCATAAAATTTTTTTGGCTCGAATCGGGTTGATTTATATATCAATGGAAAGGTCTATTAATTCTCTATGCAACAGTGGAAGTTTTAGCCGCATACGAGCTTTGGTTGCGGAAATATAGCCTTCCAAAGAGTTTTTGTCAGAGGTCAGAGATGCATTTTTAGATTCACTTT
Organism: Philhelius festivus; assembly: GCA_963931855.1. Lineage (NCBI taxonomy): Eukaryota > Metazoa > Arthropoda > Insecta > Diptera > Syrphidae > Philhelius > Philhelius festivus. Next base: position 35,509,828 of record OZ007555.1, read on the forward strand.
GGATGCAAATATTTTCACAACCAGACCTCATAGAATGATTTGGTTTTCAGTGGCAGAAAGCTCTTTAAAGGAAGTATGAAGAGGTGCTCGGTCAAAAAACAATCAAATGACTTTGAATTGCAATATTTCGAGAACCAGACCTCCGAGACGCTTCTGGATTTTTTTGTGGATAGCTGTGAGAAATCTAACTAAGTCGTTTTTTACCGCAACCTCCTACAAGGCTTAGGTTAGAAAATATAGCCACGCAAAGGCTTTAAAGACGAAAGATTTTTTTTGCAAAATCCATAAAATTTTTTTGGCTCGAATCGGGTTGATTTATATATCAATGGAAAGGTCTATTAATTCTCTATGCAACAGTGGAAGTTTTAGCCGCGTACGAGCTTTGGTTGCGGAAATATAGCCTTCCAAAGAGTTTTTGTCAGAGGTCAGAGATGCATTTTTAGATTCACTTTGGATGCAAATATTTTCACAACCAGACCTCATAGAATGATTTGGTTTTCAGTGGCAGAAAGCTCTTTAAAGGAAGTATGAATTCTGAAAATACCACTTCTTTTCAAGGCTTGGTTGCGGAAATATCTCATCAGAACCAAATGAGGTGCTCGGTCAAAAAACAATCGAATGACTTTGAATTGCAATATTTCGAGAACCAGACCTCCGAGACGCTTCTGGATTTTTTTGTGGATAGCTGTGAGAAATCTAACTAAGTCGGTTTTTACCGCAACCTCCTACAAGGCTTAGGTTAGAAAATATAGCCACGCAAAGGCATTAAAGACGAAGATTTTTTTTGCAAAATCCATAAAATTTTTTTGGCTCGAATCGGGTTGATTTATATATCAATGGAAAGGTCTATTAATTCTCTATGCAACAGTGGAAGTTTTAGCCGCGTACGAGCTTTGGTTGCGGAAATATAGCCTTCCAAAGAGTTTTTGTCAGAGGTCAGAGATGCATTTTTAGATTCACTTTGGATGCAAATATTTTCATAACCAGACCCGGTAATTTGACCCCAGGTCATATAAGACCTGTAATCAATTATTATTTATACAATTTTGTAAAATAAAGTCTATTCTATTCTCGTAATGATAAAAAATAAACTCTTTTAATTCTGACGCATGTTTTAAACTACGTCATCTTCGAATTTTGTAACAGAATTTATGGATGGACTAGATAGATGATATTAATATTATCATTATATTATAATGAAATGATAACTTTTTATCACTTCACAGTTTCACAGTTAGAGAATTGACCCCCAGGTTCCAAAAATCTAGTGAAATCGAAATAAAAACGAATAACGAAATCGAGTGAATTTGTTTTCAATGTTCTACATTTCATTCTTAGTCACTTTGGTTGTGAAATTTTTTGATTGCTATTCAAATTTTGTGTTAATTTTTATAAAAGTACCTAATTCAATAAAATATTGTTATTGGTGCTTTATTGCTTGCAAACATATTAGAAATTAATGACGCTGTGGTTAAAAGATTTGTATCATACTATCGACTTGATAAACTTGCCTTTCCATCAGTGCCTCCAATTCATTAAAACTTCCATTCCTGTATCTCTACAGCTGGCCGTGGTCTTACGTTTTCTTGCCGAAGAAAATTTGCAAAGATTAGTTTGAAAAGATTTTGATACCGGTCTTAGTCGAAATAAAGTGTCAAAGATTTTTGATTTGGAAAAATTTGTCCAAGTTGAATCCAACTAAATCTAAACTTTATTTTTTGGAAACAATTTATATTGCTCATAGGATATATCGATGGGACCTAAATCAAGTTCCAACGCTATTCTATGATAGAAAAGAAAATTTTTTATCATTTTTTTTTCTGAAAATGTCATAATAAATAATAAGTTCACACAACTAGAGATCTGATCGAATTTAGATCACCTGAAAATGGAGAAAACCGAAATCTGGGGGCCAGATTTTGTAATTAACGAAACGAAAGCGATCGTTCGTTTTTCAAAAACGAAAGAAATTGTGCGGGTATAGTTGACATTAGTTCTGTTCAACCAGCTGCACTGGACTACTCTGGGCAGAAAAGTGTAGCTTTTTTGTGTTCATTGAGAAAATTTCTGCACTGACTTACACTGATTAGCGTTCATTGAGCTGAACTAGTGTACACTAGTTCAGAATATTTTGCACTACCTTTTGAGCTAGTGCAGGTTGGTGAAAACTGTCAAAATCAGTTGATGTCATTCTTCGATTATATTTTGTTAACGAATAAAGTTGATTTTTTTCCGCGCTTTGTATTTTTGATTAAAGTTTTTAAATAATGCATAGATTAGAGCTAACTTCGAGTGAAGGGCAATCTCTGGCGATTCAGTGTTCTCCAATTAATCCAATAATATCTTAATTAAATCTATGTATGTATGTATATTTGCACGAAGGATTCCGAACGCAAGTGTTTGAAAGTTTGATGAAAAAAGGTGAAGAGGAGGAAGAGATTTTGTGCCTAAAAAGCCAACAACGTCGTCGCAGGCAGTGGGAATGAATTTCTTCCCTTTGCCATCGACTTAAGCGCAGGCATAAGGCATTTTACTTGCGCCGAATTTAATTTGTTTTCTTTTTTTTAATATCTGACGTATGACGTTTCTGCTTGAGTTTGCTCTGACAGTTTTCATGAACCTGCACTGCACTACACTACTCTACACTGGCCTTTTCTTGGTTGAACACAACTATTCTGTACCGGTTTTCGTTTTTGTTTATGATGAAAATCAAAGAAAATTGATTGCATACTTCTAGATGGTTTATGAGTAGCAGATACTCGTATCTAAGAGATGAGATAAAAATTAAAATCGATACCTAAAATTGAAGGAAATCGATAATACTCGTATGATTTCAGAGATTAAATTAGGCAAAACTGGTTGGGTGTATATAATTTGGATATGTCTGCATAATCCCAACTCTTCCAAATGTCAAACCAGTTACTACCCAAAAAGGCGTGGGCATACTGCAGAACTAACAAGGTCACTTAGCTAAAGATATTCACAACAGTCATTCATACCTAAATACCATAGACCAAACCTTTGTTCAGGAGTTAGCAGTTACATATGATTTGACACATAAGTTTAAATTCAACTTCTTGTGAATTGCAAACAAATTATTCGCACCAAATTTTAATCAAAACCGTGTATCCGTTTAGGATCTAGCTTGATGTTCAACTAAAGACACAGACGTACAGACGTGCCGATTGAAGACTTAAAGACCTACACTATGACAAAAGTCCTTTATTGGACATTTTCATCATGTTATGGTAGGTTTTAATAAGACCCAGAAGCATTTTTGCTTACCTGTCCTATAGATCAAAGAAAAATCGGCTGTCTTCAAGATACTACCAATACTATTAAGTTGCATTGCCTGTTCAGCATATCTTAAAGCGTCACAAATAACACTTATCTATCATCAACATAACGATTTATAAATTGACATTTTCTTCTTTGAAATTTGCAATGCTGCCTCCGGAACTAATAGGTCTATTCCTGTCTCCTCCTTTAACTGTTCATCTCAATCCTGGGACTAGGATTTTATTCAATCCGTTTTATGATTTATAAATGCACTTGCAAAAAATAAAAGCTCCACGACACTATTTTCCACGCAATGTAGCTTGATTCATGAATAAGAAATTACTATGGCTACTTATCCTTTTTGCAAAGAAAAACAAAAAAAAAGAAACTCTCACTATCAGTATTCAAACTCAGCTATTCAGCACAATGGAAACACGCTAAAACACTATTACTTATCCGCGCCTCTTTTTCATAATTCTTTTTCATAAGGAATGACTGTTAATTGTATAGCAATTTGAACTTCAATTTCGTTCTTTGTTGAATAACAAAATACATAAATAATTATAAAAGATGATACGAGTATATCCACTGAAGTAAAATTTTACATAGAAAATGAATTTAGAAGTCTCACCACTATTATTTTGAAATAGATTCTGTTGGAACATTAAAGAAGGATCTGTTGGAATAATAATTTTATTATGAACATGAACATGTTAAATGTTTGAAATGGGCAGATTAAAAACATGGAGCACAGAGCTCTCCACAAATAAAAATTTACTCAACAAAACTGTTGGCGGACCACATACAGAAGTTGAAATTACTCCCTTCGAGGATGCCGTTGTAGAGCTGGCCAAAATCAAGGCGGTCCTATAGAATATGTGACGTAAAAACATTCTCTGGCGAAATCAGTGAACTAAATCAACAACAATAACTCCTCATTACCATCTGAGTCTGAGGATGAAGTCGAAACACTTCTCAAAAACCTCAAGACTCGACAAAAATCAGAGATTTCCGATGATGATAAAAAAAAACTGTACCTGTTTCGGGATGAAAACGATGCCAAAGTAAATTCTAAATTGTTTTTTGTTTGATAAATTGACAGCCCACGAAGAAAAACGTCAAAGATAAGCTTTCGTTTATTTTCTTTCGCATGTGCGAACGAAAACTTTCGTTTTTTATGTTACATGAAGCAAATCGTCCGTAAAAAACCAACACGTTTTTTCGTTTTTACCTAAGAGAGTGTCACCCTTGGAAAGCGAAAATTCGCATCAATTTCACTTCGAAATAACTCCCTATGGGAAGTTAGAAATGAAATCGATATTTTATTTTGTGTCGATTTCTATTCTTTTTTCGAGGGAAAGTGAAATGTAGAACATGGCTACATTATAGTTCCAGGTGACCTGGAACTTCTTAATGTCGTGTCTGTTATATGATTTAATATAGTCTTCAGATTTCACTTATCCTACCAGTTTTACGGTACTTACATAAATAATACAGCACAAGAATGTTTCGAAAGTTTTTTTTTTTTTTCAAAATACACATCCGATTTTCTCTTCAGATGAATACAATTGAATAGACTTTATTTGCATTGCTGCGTAATACTATGTTCCCACCAAACCGATATCTGAAATTTCAGCTGAAAAATGTTGAGATTTCAAATAAGTGTAGTAAGATTTCATTGAGATTTCGTTGAAATCCGGAGTTTTCATTGAGATTTCGTTAAAATTTACATGCAATCTTGTTCTATCAATTTGAAATACCAAGAGTTTTCAACCGAAATCCCATATTTGGTTTTGGTGGAAACACATTATAAAATTACTAAAAAACGACATTGGAGAATAAAATATGTACAACAATCGTGAAAAAATGGAAGAAACGAAAACTCATCGTGTACAAAATTAAAACATTTTATTTTATTTTTTATACACAATGTGAAAATAATTAATAAACAACAAAAACAAACAAAAAAACATATTAATAAAATAAAATTAATTGGCATTTAAAGCACTTATAATACTGAATATAACCTTACGGTCTACTTTTCGTTCCACTCCTAATCGCAACAGGTCCTCTTCACGAAGACAAAGAAATTTTCCAAAATCCATCTGAAAATTGTAACGAACTTTGAAAATCATGAAATGTAAAAAAAAAAAACAAAAACAAAAAAAACAAAAAAAAACAAAAATTCTGAAAACAGAATTACGAAACGAGAGCAAAAAAGTATGCCCAAGAAAAAGATAGTCATAGATAAAGATAGACGATAGCCATAGATATAGAGCGATTATGTCTTACGAGAATGGATGCATTCAAATAATGTCGCATATCATCAAAAATGTTATAACTTTTTTTTTATTATTAGCCCACACTCAAGGGGTTATGAATACCCTTATTATGATTTAAATACCACAGCAGCAGTTAGGAAATGCTGAGGGGATTTAAAAGGAGATGCCTTGGCCGTCTAAAAAAAACGCGAATTGAACGGCCTCAAAGGTAATACAAAGAAGAGATTCATCAATGCCAAATGCACACATTTTCGATAAGAGAGCTTCATGCCAAACTCTCTCAAATGCTTTAGAAATATCAAGTTCATCACATGCCATCATCACATTACCAGTGGACCTGTTGCTACGAAAGCCATATTGCCGGTCATAAAGAAGCTTTCGCTCTTCAAGATATTGCTTAAGCTGATCATTAATCAGCGTTTCCATGACCTTGGAAAGAAAGGAGTTAAGTGCAATTGGTCGGTAATTGGAGGGGTAGGAATATTAGAATTTTTGAGGGACTAGCTGCACAAATGCTGTTTTCCATATACTCAGAGTCCAGAAGAATAGGATGGATAGAAAAACTTACGCAGTGGTTTTGCCAGCGTTGAAGAACACCTCTTCACAACAAAAGGGGAATTGGACCAGCGGATTTGTGACTCTAATTTAAGACTCTAATTTATTTTTGTTTGAGTGCAAAAGAAAATTTGTCCCATAAAACCATTTACGCTCTCAAGAATAGGAGGAGTCACAACACTATGCGGCAGCGTCAAGTTTGCAGAAAACAAGGCTGCAGGCAAATTTGCCTTTCCTTGTGAGCCAGTCACAGGAGTGTTGGAATTGACGAACAGCTGGAGTTTGTAAAATTTTTCACAAATGACCAAAAGTTTTTACTACCTTTGGGATATTTTAGTATTTTTTGCCGTGTATTTGGATCATGTTAAAACTTGGTTGCTTCAATATGAGCATTAAAGCATTATGAGCGCCAAAAACAATCGTAGAAGAAAACGTTTAAGACGGGCCCCGAGTTGTTTTTTTGAGTATCATTTACGTTCTTGATTTTCCAGGGAGAAAAACAATTCTAGGGAAATTATATTCGCGATAGTCCCTAATATTTTGAAAATTTCAGCTAATGAATCAATTATGACATCAGATTCAAATTAAGAAAATCAAATAACTTCAAAAAAGTAATCTTAAGACAAAAAGTCCTTTAAATTTTGAAAGCTTGTGTCCTGATTTTGGAATTCGACAAGAATTTAAACAATTCCCAATAGATTTAATAAGCGCTTTTACCCGATTCCTGAACAAATATTTTCGTTAGCGGGCATAGAGGTAAGGATCAACAATTAGTATACATTCCATACAAATATTAAGAAACAGTTTATGAAATTCTCATCCTGCAGTTATGGTCTAGCTTTTTCTAATTTTCGAATTTTTGATTTCAATTAAATTTTTTTAAAACAGAATATGAATATCGCTATTTTTATAAACAATTTCCAAATGGAATACCTCCACTAAAATAATTCAATAGTAATTCCCGTAATAACGGTACCTATGATACATTTTTTTCTTTTCGAAATTTTAGAAAATATTTTTTTTCTCAAAAACTGTTCCACAGATTTAAAAAATGTAGATATCGGTTGAACAAAAAAAGGTTCCCAAAAATAGTGGTGAAAGGATTTTCATAATTTTGTTTGTATTCTCAAGATCTTGAAAAGTTTGAATAGCATTTTTCGATTTTTAAACAATTTTTTTTTTGAAAACTCAATATTTCGAACACCACATTCTCGATTTTTTGCATTGGGTAATTAACATTTTTTTAAAAGTACATAGCAACATAAAATTAATTTTATCTAAAAATAACAATGCCCACCCCTCCGTACAAAGGTTGTAAAATGGTTTTCGAAAACGGCACCTACAATTTTGATAAACATTTGTCTGTTTCGATTAATTTTAACGATCTATAATTTTATAAATTTTTTGAAAATTAAGATATTTCTGACACAACCTACCCTAGAACTCGAAATCTTGACAGAAAGTCGTATCATACCTCCACGGAACGAAATGAGTCCCTTGAACAACCTTGGGAAACGTTGAAAACTTATTTCCAAAATGAGCGCTTTATAGCACAAACTGCGTTTTTTGAAAAGCGCTTGCTCTGCTGTACCCAAGTTTTTGCAAAGCGTTCGTGAGACTGGTATGCAAGTAGACAACACTCATGATCCCCACCATCGTACGGTGCGCACAGACGAGAATGTGGCATTTCACGCACTAGCCTGAGGAGAATTCTGTACAAAGATATCGGATTATTCGCTTACAAGGTTCAATTGACTCAACAATTGAAGACGCATGACCATCCGCTTCGGTATAGCTTTGCATTTTGGGACTTAGAGCAGCTTGAATTAGACAAACGATTTTGAGCGAAAAATCATTTTTTCTGAGAAGGCACATTATCATCTCGGCGGTGACAGTTTGATGCGGATTGTGGAGTGGTGGCATCATTGGACCATTTTTTTTTTTTTTGAAAATGAGACTGGGAACAACGTTTCGGTCAACAGTGGACGTTAAAGAGCCATGTTAACTTTTTTTTTTTTTTAGCAAATTGAAGACATGGATTTGGACGACCTCTGTTTCATGGAAAACGGCGCGCCATGCCACACAGCCAAGGTCAATTGGACGACTCGGAACTCCGATTTGACCCTTTTGGAAGGACCAATGTTATGCCAACAATCCGGAAACGATTCAAGCACTTAAGGCTAATATCATTCAAGCAATCCCTGAGATACAGCCCGAACCCGAAACCATTAACAAGGTCATGCAAAATTAGTGACACAATGCAGTTCTGCGAAACCAGCCGAGGCAATCAAAAACAAAATTTAATTTTCACATTTTCCTATTTTCTGGAAGTACACCACGCAAATATTAAGGAAAATGTTTTGGCAGCAAAACTTTACTCTACCAATTTGAAAAAGAAATCTTTCCCGCTGCATAGCAGGAGTATGTTTAGTAGATTAGTCTCAATGCAAAGCCTGATATTCGGTTGCCGTTGTTCTAAATTCAACCAGACATGCGAACATTGTGTAAATCGCAAAAAGCACATAAATCTCATTACAATAAAAGTTTTTAGACTAAGAGTCCACAGCAATTTTTGGGTGTGATTGATAACAAAAAATAATTAGCATAATTAGATAGGCCTTTTATAGTTATTCACAAATGTGAAAGTCTTGCATACTCTAGTTGGAGCAATAGTGCATAATAGTGCATCAAGTATGCAGTTTTTTCCAAGTCCAAGTAATTGTGATAACAACTTTGCCAACATGTAGAGTTAAGTCCCTGGTTGAAAATATCGAGATCCAAGACGGTTTACAGACAGCCTTCTGCCTGCCAGACGCGATAAGAATAGGCTACTTCTTGCACTAAGAAGGCCACCTTCAAAACGTCTTGGACCTGGATATTTGCAATCAGGGCACTTTGTTCTTCATTTTGAAGTTATGGCAAATTTTGTATCCCAATTTTTTAGACTTTGGAAAGAACTGCATACTTGATGCACTATGCAAGACGTTCACATTTATAAATAACTATAAAAGGCCTATCTAATTATGCTAATTATATTTTGTTATCAATCACACCCAAAAATTGCTGTGGACTCTCGGTCTATTTGGAGCGAAGCTTTTGTTTTAGTAAATTAATTTATTTATTTTCAAAAAAATAGCATACCGAGAACAAAATGCTACGCGAAGAATTTTACGTCTAAAGAGTGCTCTGCGATTAAAGGATTTAGAAAAACACTCTATAAAATTAAAGAGTGAAGTCAACAACCTATACGTTCTTAGGAAAAACACTCCATTCTACATGAACGATGGCTTTTAACAAGAAATGAATAATGTTATATTTAAGCTTTGTTATATTATGTTCAACCAGCCAGATATGCCGAATTATATAGCCTTATAGAAAGGATAGCAAAAGTTAATTTTAAAATACCTTTTCTTTATCGAAAGCTCCAATATATTGCTGCATGCCTGCGTTCTTCAAAATCAGACGAACTTCCAATTTTTGATTTAGATAACCATGTGAAGCGGACTTATCTAGACTTTGGGTTTGATTTAGGTCTTCAGATTGTACTTCTTCTGTTCGACGACGGTGATGATCAACATGTCTACTCGGAGTCGTACCTTCACTTGTTTTCTAAATTTAAAAAAAATTATCATCAATATTTTAACAAAAACTAATGAATACGTATAAGGATGTTGGAACTTTAAATTCAACTGGTGTGATTGCTCGAGAGCTTTGTAATCACCCGGACTCAGCGATTGTTTAAGGACAAGCAACTTGCGTTTGCTGGACAAATATCTGGTGCACGCTGCCGATTGCTTGTCCCATCTACTGGTGAAAGCTCTGGTGACCGCAGATACAAGGCGCCTTTAACAGGAGTAAAACTACGACTTCGACGCTGATTTACTTTGAGATTCAAAATATCTTTGAATTGCTCCACATTGATGGCAATTGGGCGATGTCGGGGGGTGAATTGCGTTCAAATTCTAGCCCAGAAGTTGATCGACTCATGGTGAACATCACGGTTGGGGGTGTTCGACCATCGTTTATTTCTGTGTGGTAACTCGTTTTTATGATTTATTTTCAAATACCTAAATCTGGTACTTACCAAATGGCATTTTATTTCAATAATTTTTATTATAAGAATTAAAACCTAAATGTACTTTGTCAAACTGGAAAAAAATTAAATTAATGCCGATGGCGAATGCGAATAAATAACGGATTCGGATAACGGCAACGGGTAAATGTCGGTTTCTTAACGAAAGATTTACATTTAAATGCTAGTTCACGCGGTTGTACCTTTGTATATATTTAGGCCTATTCTGCCACATCTGTTATTCTGTTATGAATCATAAAAGATTTTTATGATTGGTATTCAGAGGTTGGAACTTTTATAAAAGTCTGTTATGCTACTTCGAAAACGAGATCTGTTATGAAACTGAACTAAATCTGTTATCATAATCAGCTGTGATTATGTAAAATATTTCATCTGACATAATTAAAATGGATGACGAACACAAAAATGTAAACTCTTAGGCTAGGTGCGCGCACATGCAATTCTTAGTTGCACAACTGTTTGGTTGCTTATAGAAAACAGATGAACTATTTAGTTAAATGTCCGCGCGGGTGCATATAATTATATGTTACACAAAATAGCGAATTCATTTTAGGCAATCGCTTAGTTTGTATCAAAACACAAACTTTTAGTTGCTCGAACTAAGAAGTTGCGAAAGTAAAAATTGAATGTGCGCGCTTAGCCTTACACACTATTGGTATCCATACAATGGAACACGATTTTACGAAATAAAAGATAAATATTCATTTTTAATTGATGCACCTGTGTACTTATTGAAAGCTTTTATGATAAAAGTCACAGAAGTTTGTCTTTTATTCTTTTATGATTTTTAACAGATTTTGGCTATTCGTAAAAGATTCTTTCTATGTTCGAAAGTTTGACAGTTCATAAAAGTTTTCTTAGCAGATTTTATAACAGATTTTAGCGTGCTGAATACCAAAATTAAAATTCATAAAAGATTTGTTGACAGCTCAAGCATTTGTATGGAAATTCATAGCAGAATAACAGAATAGAAGAATAAAAGATCTCGCCGAATAGGTCTAATTATAACTTTGTATATATTCATAAGTCCCCTATTACACGATGTCTCACGAGACGAGGCTCACATAACTGCGAAAAAGAAAGCAGCTATGAGGAAATGAGATGCAAAATAGTATTCCCGGTGAGTACCGGGCTGATTTATAGTAGTCTCATTTTGACGTTTCTTTTTCTCATATTCGTTTTTTATTGTGTTGTGTATTAAAAAAAAAACGAACAACTGTCAAATTTGAGACATGAGTCTATTCAACGTGTAATAGCTTTTGCCTCACGGCATACAAATTTAAAAGGAAAGTCAAAAATGAGACATGTCTCATGAGGCAACGTGTAATGGGGGACTAACCTATTAGGAGCGTGGTTTTCTATTGCGAACTCTAGCCATGTGGTGGCGCTGAAATTAGCGCTAGATTTTACAGTGAAGAGAAGGATAAGATACAAAACAATTAGTAAAAAAGAGATTATTTTATTATTAAATCTAGCAAGTACTGTCCCTATACTTAAGATGTCGCCACAATATTTTGTCTTCTTGATAGTACCTTTGTATATAAAACTTATAGTACTATCAAGAACACGAAAGATTTTGGCGACTGCTAGATTTTTCTTTGCTAGATTTAATAATAAAATATTCTCTTTTTTACTACTTGTTTTGTACATATTGTTGCGAACAGAGCTTTTGTGGCGTCGTTGTATGACACCAACTATATATATGTTGAAATTTACGTCACCGAAGGAGGAGCGCAAAAGAAAAAGACAGAACACTTTGATTTAATTGTCAAATGCTAAATATTGTTCTTAGCATGTTTATTAAAATGAAATATACTTTGCAAGTCTTTTTAATTGAGTCTAATTACAGAATAATGAGAATGTCTGGACGAGAAGAAGAAGTGGACTTTTGCTGAGCCGTTGGAGAAGAAGACTAAATTCAAGAGTTTGAATTTCAGCGTCGTTGGATTGTGTGGAATGTGGACTCGGTGTCTGGTGTTTCTTTCGTGTATCAGCAGGCAGAGGAGCCACCATCGAGTCCGTGTCGCCACACTTTATACTCCTACAGCGCCGTCTGTTGGGAATTACATATCTGCTTTATGAAGGAACAAAAAAAAAGCTCTTTTCCATCGCATCTAAATTTGCCCTTATTCCAAACTACTAGAACATTCCAAAATACTAGACTAAATTCAAGAGTTTGAATTTCAGCGTCGTTGGATTGTGTGGAATGTGGACTCGGTGTCTGGTGTTTCTTTCGTGTATCAGCAGGCAGAGGAGCCACCATCGAGTCCGTGTCGCCACACTTTATACTCCTACAGCGCCGTCTGTTGGGAATTACCGTGTACATTTCCCCTTATTCCAAACTACTAGAACATTCTATCTCCATATGAATTTCCCCTTATTCCAAGCAAATATAATATTCTAGACAACAACCTTCGAGAACAACTGGTTTGAGTATATAAGGGAGTGTTCACGGTGAGCGGAACACAGTTTATTTTTGATTATGAAAGTGTGCAAAGCTGAACTATTGGATTGTGGAATTAAAGAAGTGTAATTTAAGTTTGAATAAAAGTATTGGAATTGATTACAAATTGAGATTTATTGTTTTGATTTGAAAAGTGTAAATAAAGAAGAAATTCTAAAAGGAGTAATAAGTTTTATTTAAAGAACCTAGCAAAAATATTACACTATGTACTGCACTTTGATAGGCCATAATGTGTGGCCAAATAGTGGTATGTGCCTATCCCAGTTTCTTTGGTAGTCACCTACGACCTTAGTGAGGTGCTCTTTTAACGTCCTGTTGAATCTCTCGACCATTCCATTAGATTGCGGGTGAAGTGGTGTGGTTCTCGTTTTCTTAATGCCAAGGAACGCGCATACCTCTTGGAATATGTTCGACTCAAAGTTCCTTCCTTGGTCAGAATGGAGCTCCATAGGCACACCGAACCTGCTTACCCAGTTAGACACAATCTGGTCGGCCACGGTCTTAGCTTCTTGGTTCGGGATAGCGTATGCCTCAGGCCATTTGCTGAAGTAATCCATTACCACCAGAATGTATTTGTTTCCACCATTCGTTTCCGGAAAGGGGCCAGCTACATCAACAGCAATCCTTTCAAACGGTGAGCCGACATTATATTGCATCATTTTTCCTTGCAGTTTTCTACCAGGTCCTTTGGTTGCAGCACAAGCCTCACAATTTCGGCACCACTTTTCAACGTCGTCTCTTGCATGCAACCAGTAGAATCGTTGCCTCACCTTTTCTAAAGTCTTATTGACTCCCAAATGGCCTCCTGAAGGTCCATCATGCATCTCTCGAAGAACCTCTTTGATTTTCGATTGAGGTAACACAAGCTGCATCACATAGGATTTATCATCAGCGGACTCCCATTTTCGCCGAAGAACACCTTCTTGCACATGAAGTGAGTCCCATTGTGCCCAATAGGCCTTTAAAACTGGACTCCTATCGGAAATGTCATTCCATGCGGGTTTTTCTTCATGTTCCTTCCATGCGAGAAGAGGTTCAATGTCGGGGTCTTCTTGTTGAGCAGATCTTATTTCTTCATTGCTCCATCCACAAATGGGATCAGCCCTTATTCGCAGAATGTTGATGGATTCCTTTTCTTCTTGTCGCCTGCAATGCTTGCAATCTATTTTACAAGGTCTTCGGGATAGTGCATCGGCATTTGAGTGCAGCTTTCCCCTTCGGTGTTGAATTTCGTAATCGTAAGTCTGCAGTCTTTCTATCCACCTTGCAACTTGTCCTTTTGGGTTCTTGAAGTTCAACAACCAGTTAAGAGCACCATGATCGGTTCGTAGAAGAAACTTCTGTCCATAGATGTATTTGTGGAAGTGTTTCGTTGCCAAGATGAGTGCCAAGAGTTCTCTTCTGGTCACACAGTAGTTTCTTTCGGTCTTCGACAGTACTTTGCTGAAATAGGCGACAACCTTTTCTTCGCCATTGTGCACTTGTGACAGAACAGCGTCTGTAATAAGTAGCAAGACCAAGAAAACTTCGTAGTTGATGTTTGTCCTGTGGTGTTGGCCAATTTTTGACGGTGTCAACTTTTTCAGGATCGGTCTTGACTCCTTGGGACGAGATGATATGTCCCAAATACTTTACTTCAGTCTGGAACAATGCACATTTTTCTGGGTTCAGTTTAAGGTTAGCCTCTCGAAGTCTCTGGAACACACCCCTAAGGTTTTTGCAGTGTTGGTCGTATGTTTTTCCATAAACGATAACATCATCCAAGTAGACAAGACAAGTTTTCCACGTCAGGCCTTGAAGGACGCACTCCATCAAACGCTCAAATGTTGCCGGAGCGTTGCAAAGACCAAATGGCATCACCTTGAACTGCCAGAGCCCATTACCTGTGGAGAACGCTGTCTTTTCTCGATCTTCAGGGTGAATTTCAACTTGCCAATATCCACTTTTCAAGTCCAGTGTTGAAAACCAGTGAGCTCCTTCCATCGCATCTAAGGTGTCACTAATTCTTGGCAGGGGGTAGCTGTCTTTCTTGGTTACGTCATTCAACCTTCGGTAGTCAACACAAAGCCGTGTACTTCCGTCCTTCTTTTTGACTAGGACCACTGGTGACGCCCAAGGACTTTTGGAGTTTTCAATCAAACCATCCTTCTTCATGGTGGTAATCATTTCCTCAGCTTCATCTTGTTTGGCCAGTGGCAGACGTCTTGCGGGCTGACGAATGGGTCTTGCATCTCCTGTATTTATTCGATGTTGCACCATTTGTGTCCTTCCATATTTTCCGTTTGGTGAAGCGAAAATGTCAGCATACTCGTTCAGAAGGCTTTCTGCCATTTTAACCTGATGTTGGTCTAGGTTAGATGAATTGAGTATCATTGCCTTGATGCTATTGAGCTCCTCAAGGTTTAATGTCGTTCTCGGTGTTTCAGCGTCAATTCGTGTTATGGCTGCGACAGATTCGCACTTACCGATAACTTCTCCTTTCACTAACTTCACATCGTACGGTTTGGTGTTGAGTATCCGTACGGGGACCATATTGTTCTTCGGAGCCACAAGTGTCTTCCCAATGATGACGTTTTGGGAAGAACAATCTGGGCCTGGTTCCACCATTAGGTATCGATGGCGTCCACACACACCTTCTACTTTTGTCCAAACGAATACCTCAGAAGAAGTAGGAATAATCACGTCTTCTTTGATGACAGTCCTTAGAGTTGTTGTTTCTTCGTGCCCATAGATCATTGGAATCTCTGTATTCTGGTATTTGAGTACCTGGTTGCCAATATCCAAAATTACTCGATGTTCTTTCATGAAGTCCATGCCTATGATGCATTCGTCACATATATCTGCCACCAAAAATTTGTGTGAGAATTCTAGATCTGCAATTCGAATTCTAAGTCGGATTTCCCCATAAACCCTAGCTGCTTCTCCTGTGGCAGTTCTTAGACGTTTACTATTGGTGTTGTGTAGCCAATTCAGGTGAACTAGGTCTTGACGCACAATGGAGGCTGTGGCACCGGTGTCGATGGTGAACACACGTTTGTTGCCATTTAAAGTTGCCTCGACAGTCAGACTTCTATTGTCTCGCTTAGTTTGAGAGACCTGGATGGTGTTTCTGGGGCCATCGATACCAGAAACCAGCTTCTGCCCCTCGAAGTTGGTTCTTACTCGTTTCCCTGTTGGGAAACTGTTCGGGAAGTAACACTGATGTTATTGTTACCTTGTTCTGGGTTTGAAACTCCGTGTCCACAATGTTGACAAGCTCTTCTTGGTGGTAATCGACATTGACGCTGTAAATGTCCGGTCTTGTTGCAATTCCAGCACTTTGCAAGTCCGTTTCGTTGGTTCCTTTGGACATCAGTTCTTTGGCATGAGCATTCTTCGACGATGGCTTCTCTAAGTCGATGTTACTTCGAGAGAAGCTTGCTTGTAATAAGTAGTGTACTTTGTTATATCTACTTGCTAGTTTATACTTAGCTAAATAGTATTATTCTAAGAAACTTTATATATTAAGTCAACTAAATTATTATTTGTTTTATATTATTATTCATTCAATTGTTTGTCCTTAGCTTGTAAAGAACGTTTAATAAATATTTAACTTAATAATAAGCAAGGCTTATTACATGGTGTCAGATGTAAAACGAACAAATGTATTATAGTTTGGATCTAATAGAAAGCAGACTGCAGATAAACATAAAAAGAAGTCTGAATTTAACGGAAAATATTATAAATTTTCTCGGATTTCAAAATGACTACTAATGAACGTGCAATTGCAGAACTGGACTGTTACAACCTGGTGAATGATTGGCCTAACTGGAAACGAAATTTTACTGTCTACATGATTGCAAATGGAAAATCAGATGCCCTGGAAACAACAAAAATTGCAACATTTATTTGGTTGATGGGCACAAATGGTGCCAATATTTATAACACTCTGTTTCCAAATGATGGTACAAGAAATTATTTACTTGGAACTGTGCAGGTTGGTGATGTAGTTACTCAGCGCTCACTGGATGACGTTATGAGTAAGTTTGATGAACATTGTATGCCTCAACAAAACATTGCAATGGAATCATACAAGTTCAATGTGATTACTCAAAAAGAACGCCAAACATTCATGGAATTCGAAACAGAATTGCGCACACAGGTTCGTAAATGTGATTACAAATGTGAATGTGGCGCATCGTATGAAGATCATTGTTGGAGTTTACGACAAAAAATTGCAACTGAAGCTTCTAGACGGCCGTGATGAACAGCTGGGGCGAGTTATCGAAATCTGCAAGACATATGAAGCAGCTAATAATAACAAAAGTATTCTAGATGGAAAAGCAACAGTTAATACAATTATCAATAATGCCGAAGATGTATCCATCAATGCAATTAACCGATCTTGTTTTAATTGTGGAATGCCATGGAAATTTGGACACATGAATCAATGCAAAGCAAAAGATGTTATCTGTCGCTCGTGCTCCAAGAAAGGACATTTCCAAAAGATGTGCCGCAGATCAAAAAAGTCATCGTTGGAAGCAAAAGTAATCAATACTAACAAGCAAAGCGTAGCTGGACTTAGCTGGAGTGATATGGAAGGTAATAGAGTCAGATATTCTTGTATGTTAGGAAGTTTAAATAGGTCAACAAACACAAATATTCGTAGGCTAAATTCAAATCGTAATCGTATGCGTTGGACCAAAGATTATGTTATCGAAAATGAAGTCGTTAAATTCAAATTAGATACCGGTGCTGATGTTAATTGCATTCCAATAAAATTGATTAAAAAATTAAATATTAAATTTAAGAATCAGCATGATGATTTCTCTGTTTTTAATTATAATATTAACAAAGTCCAAATTTTTGGTATTGTTGAACTAAAATGTTTAGATCTACTATTAAAATCGGAAAATACTGCTGAATTTTTGGTTGTTGATGACAAAATCGTCGGCTCAGAATTACAAGGTTCTAACAGCCATTTTTACGAAAAATGAGTTATGGATGTCGTTGGATTCGTATTTTCAAGCGCTTTCGAATGAATTCATAAACATGCACCTTAATTCACCCTATAAAGCGTAAACCGCAAAAAACAAAGGTTCTAAAAACCAAAATGAAGTTAATTTAAGAATTACAACGTTCTATGTAGCAAAATTGGCGGATAGAACTTTATAATTCTCTCTTTGACCAATAAAAAAATTACACATCTGCTTATTGACATAGAACCTTGTATTCCTTAATTTTGTACATAGAACCTTATAATTCTTATCGGATTGCCGAAAACGCAACAAAGTTCTATGTTGATCAATTTACCTTTGGTTTTTTCTTCGTGTTTTTGATATTGTTTACAAAAAGCTTGTGAAAAACTAGCAACAAGCAGTATCTCAAACCAAGTCTAACAATTTCAGAAATGTTTCATATGTATTAAGAGAACACAGGATCTGACGAAACTGTTAAATTTAATGCATATCGACAAGTTTTCAACACTCAATTTAACTTGGCTTTTCCTAATCCAAAGAAAGATAGATGTGATTTTTTTTATATTTTAAATGATTGATCACAGTGCGAGCGTTTAGGAAAGTGGGAGGGGATTTAAAAGGAGATACCGATGCACATTGGTTTTGAATGTCTGAATATCACAATGGGAAGGAAATATAGAGTCGGGTAAGGCATTCCACATTCGTGTAGTGCGGCTAAAGAATGAATCTCTGAAGTTGGGCTCAAGGGTAAACTGATGAGCATTCCCCGAAGCGCGAGTGTTACGGTTAAATTGTTTAAGGGGAGGAATGCAACTGGCTATTTCACTAGAACAATGTTTGTAAAAATAACGGTAATATAATGAAAGACAAGAAACATTGCGACGGTGCTCGAGAGATTCAATTGTTTCTGTTTTAGTCCTATCACCTATCAATTATTGTAAAGCTCATTTTTGGATTCTATCCAAAAGACTCAAGTGGGTTATTGGAGCACCTACCCAAATATGGGAATTATACTCGAGTTTAGGACGAATATAGGCTTTATAGATTACAGCCAGATCAGAAAGGGTAAAAAATTTCTTGCATCGTCGAAGGAAACCTAAACACTTAGCAGCGTTTTTGGCAACGTCGAATATGTGGTCATTCCACACAAGGTCGTCTGTGATGCACATACCGAGAACTGAGATCTGTTCGGTTTCCTCAATGCAAGGGTCACTTATGGATAGCGGCATGGGGGTGGATTCCGCTTCAGCGACAGGAGGCAGCATTGAGTTTTTGAAGCATTAAATCTATGCGAGGAGCATAAAATAGCAGTTGAAAACAACACTGTATCTGATGAGCTGGTTTTGAAATATAATGCGCATTTTCAGGAAAAGGAAGAGGCATACAAGCAAAGACAAGTTGACAGAGAAAATACAGTTCCAGTTTTGTGCTTTGACATGCAAAATGTACTTACACAAGTAGCACAGAATTACTTAACGAAGTCTTTAAGAATTCTAAATCGGTATCTGACATCTTCTATAAGACGGATTTAAGTTCCTATTAAGTAGAGAAAAGGCGCAAGTGGGCGGTCCGATAGAAGGAAATAAGAAGATAAATTGAGTCTTAAAATGGTCTTAAATGGGGATATCATTCTTCTTAAATACTTCATTACTCCTTCTTAAATAGTTCCTTACATCTTCTTAAATACTACTTAACTCCTTCTTAAAGAGCTACGGCAATTCTTAAAAAAATTATTAGAAACAATAAAAATAAATTTTTTATTATCTGTTTGTTTTTTTATTATTGTTGATTATATTCTAGTCTTTAAGTGAATTTTTGCTGGAATGAAAGAATTTTAAAAGTTAGTTTTTTTAATTTACCTTTGTGCTTCCACTGAGATTCGAACCCGAGTCCTCTCACTTGCCGTGCTTGTGCTCTACCTATTGTGCCACTGTGACACTCAAAATATCTTGTCTCAAAGTGCTACTCAAATAACTCTCTCGTGTTTTTAATATTATACTCTTTAAGAAGACTTAAATACGTATTAAAGAATTTGAAAAATACCGATTTAATACCAAAATAAAAAAGGAATGTTTTTAGAAGGATTAAAGAAGGAATTAAGTAACAAAAACAACCGATTTAAGAAATGCCCATTTAAGAAGTATTTAAGAATGCTTTAAGTAGAAGTAAACACACCATGTTAAGTTCTGTAAAGCAATACCTAAAAAAGACGAAATTAAGACGGAATTAAGTAGCCATAAATTAACACACCTACCCAATAAAGAAGGAATAAAGTATGAATTAAGTATGGACATTTTGTCAGTTACATAAACGGATGTCATCAAAAAAGTCACATTTTAAATAAATGTGAAGTTAACAATCAAACAGAGGCTAAAAAAAATGAACATGAAAACGCGCAAAAGCGCGGAAAACTATAATTCCTAAAATATTTAAGTTAATTCAATGCAGTAAATTTTGTAAAATTTGTAGAAGTCTTTTTTATTAGATTGACCAAACAAAATACTAAAGCGACCTTTTATTTTCGTCCTTTAGTGAAATGTTTTTTTTTTTAGGCAGTTTTGTTTGTTAAAAATATATTTAGCGCGTTTTGAAAATAAGTTTCTTAAATTTTGATTCTCAAATGCCTGTAAAATTAAAAAACAAGAGAACATTTAAGTAAGGAAAAGTGCTTTTTATTGGAATTCATCAAAACTTATTTAACAATGATAACAAAGAATACGATAGGTAAACTAAAGATCCTTTTATAAGGGTCAACAATTTTAGCGCCCAAAATTATTTAGCTCCTTTTTAAAAACAATCCTATCTATTTGATTTCATTTAGAGAAAAATAGAGCTGTTTTGAAAATTACAAGCATTGTATGAAAAATAGCTTGTTAAAAAATAACAAATAGCCTCGTTTTTATCCTTAACTCAACATTAAAATAGTAATAACTTCTAAACTAGACCGTTTTAAAATACAATTTTTCCACCATTCTATAGCTCTCTTTGATACGCAAATTTTGGTATACCACACTCCATATTTTGAAAAAAGTGCCTTTAGCACCGTTTTGATTGTGAACTTCACAAATGCTATTTTAATTGTTGTTTGTCTTCAATAATGAAACAATCTCTTTTTTTTTAAAGATTTAATAAATTCGGTTTACACATTTTGTTTTCCATCTAAAACTAAAAGTACGAAAACGGCGTTATAAATCATACTGTTTCAGAAGACTTAAATACGTATTAAAGAATCTGAAAAATACCGATTTAATACCAAAATAAAAAAGGAATGTTTTTAGAAGGATTAAAGAAGGAATTAAGTAACAAAAAAAACCGATTTAAGAAATGCCCATTTAAGAAGTATTTAAGAATGCTTTAAGTAGGAGTAAACGCTCCAAGTTAAGTTCTTTAAAACAATACCTAATAAAGATCATATTAAGATGGAATTAAGTAGGCATAAATGTACATACCTAATAAAGAAGGAATAAAGTATGAATTAAGAAATGTGATACCGAAATTATACCATTTTGTGCTACTTGTGTACCTGTCCAAAAGCTGATGTAAGCTCATTTTTTTACCACTCAAAGTTAAATGTGCATAACTTTACAGGACATTTTTCGCTTAATAATAACGTCTATTGCTGCTTGTGTGATGAAAGCACAATGGGAAGAACAGGAAATGATATTGCTAGTGCTTTGCTGAAGATTCTAAACCGTGTTATGTCAAAACCGGCACTTGTTGGTAAACTTCATATTAATTGATTTTCATAAGCATCAGCCAGACATCCAACATATACATTTTAAATTCTCTACTCCAGGACATTCTACAATTTAGGAAATAGGTAATACCCATAGCTGCATTCAACGCGTCTTACGAATCGCGATTTTCATTCACCCTTGTCATTCAAAAAACAAAATCTTACAGTTTTGCAAATGCAACCGTTAGATTTTAAAAATGTTTACGAGTGTTGTAAGATTTTAAATATTAAATTAATACCATTTTCGAAAGTTGTCCAACTTCAACTTACACAGAACCTTACCGAGGTGTTTTTTAAGACTTCCCATCTTGAAAAATCTCTTAAAAGTGTAGACTTAGTGTTCAAAAACCTTAAGAAATAAGAATATGTGGTCTTTTCAATGGCCAAATTTAAAAGAGGTACAATTAAAAAATGACCTTGCAACAAGAAAAATCAAACCATTTAAAGCAATGCTTAAATACATGCCTGCAATTTATTGATAAAGAAATTTCGAAAATATAATGAAAACAAGAACAAATATCCAATATGATTAATTAAAATTCTTGTTTGTTTAATTAATTTATAATATTCTATAATTTTCTTAAATGTATTCACATATTTACTTGAACTGTAAGATATATATAAAATATACTATGAAAATTAAAATTTTAGTTTGTTTAATCAAATTACTATTTATTTTCTTATTTATTTAAATGTTGTACCTTTAATTCATTCAATCAATAATTAAAATATTAGTTTTATTATATTTATTATTTATTCTAATTATTTTCTTATTTACGTAAACGAACTGTTAAATATATGAAGTTAATTATATAGTGTACTAGGTGCTACATGCATTAAAAATACTATATAATATTTTCCTATAATAAAAATGTAAAAATCACATTATTGTTTTATATTTAGTTGGAGAATCATTTCAGATACTCTATTTTGCTGCTTTTATACTATGAATACCATAGTTTTTTTCAACGACTAAACTAAATGTTAGAAATCTTCATATGATTAAATAACAATTACAAGGTTCTATGTGGTACATAGAACCTTCACCGAAATTTGAACTACATGGAATTGGCTTATAGAACTTTGTGCAAAAAATTTAATTTGCAATTAAAAGGAAATTCCTCAACACATAAACAAATAAATTATATTTTTATTAGTTATTATCAATAATCTATCGTTTGTTATCATTCGAATGTAAATCAATAGCCATTTAATACGAAATCTGAGCATCAAAAACTTAAAAGTTGAATAACTCGAAATGGGGGTCGGTCGACATAGAACCCTGTAATTCTCAGCCGACGAAATGTGAGCCTGTTCTTGGGTTAGATACTTGTGAAAGCTTCGGATTAGTAAAACGCTTAGTGTTGAATGAACATTGTTGAACGCATCCAATGGAACACATCCATTTTCATTTTATCTCAATCTTAAACACATGTATCTTATACTACGTTTTCACCAAGAGTAAATCCGCTAGAGATTTAAAATAAATCTTGAAGTGTTTTCACCAAAGAAACTGAGATTTATTTGACGTTTTCACTCTGTCTTGTCATTCAATTGTCAATTTGGACAAGAGAAAAAAAATTGCAGTTGGATAGTAAACAGGAAAAAACAGATATTTCTATTTTGTGTTGATTCTCAATGAAGAAAGGTGCGTTCATAGGTGCGTTCTACAAAATAAGGTTTGTTTCTTTTGCAAATCTTCTGATTGTGAGAAGATTTCAAGGAGATTTATTTTAAATCTTCATTTGAGGTGATTTATATTTGTATGGTAAATCTACGAGATTTAAAGGAGATTTATGGTAAATCCACTTAAATCCCGGATTTACCTTTGGTGAAAACGTAGTATTATTCTTATGTATCTATCTCACTTGTGCATTTCAAATCTTCACTTCCAACGAATTTGTCGGCTGCATAGTTTGTCTTTGTACTCACGCTAAATAAAATACTTTTGTTGTAAACTTTTTCTTTTATTTCAACACGTTATCAGCACGAATTTAATTGTTGCTTGCTCTGCTGAAAAGGCTTTACTTCACCACGATGGACAAAAGTATAAATTTGCAAAAGTTTAATGGAAGGGATTACTCGCTTTGGAAGTTTCAGGTATTGGTTTATCTGCGTGCCCATGACTTGGACGGCGTTCTCGATGAATCCAAAAAGCCAACGGAGGAATTGGCTCTTGCTGCTTGGATTCAGAAAGACAAGAAGGCACAACTAATAATCACTGCGTCAATGGACTTTAACCAGCTGAAGTTTTTGGTGACAAGTGACTCTGCAGCCAAAATGTGGACCAAACTATCTTCCATTTATGAGCAGAGATCTGGAGTCTCACTCAGTACACTGCAACAAAAATTCTATGAGTATGGAAAGTCGGAAGCCGACAACATGGCCAGCCATATATCAGCCATAGAACAAATGGCCAAACAGCTTGAGGAACTGGGTGCTCCGATGGCAGAATCAGCAATAATTACAAAAGTCATCTGTAGCCTTCCATCACAATTCAACCACTTTCGGTCAGCATGGGATTCCGTAGCTCAATCGGAGCAAACACTCCAAAACTTAACCCAGCGACTAATGACAGAGGAGATGCTTGTAATGAACAAATCAGATGAATCTCGTACAGACCAGGCCTTAGTTCATCACAACAAGAAAAAATTGTCAGTAGCAGAAAAGAAGAAGAATTCAACCTGTGGTTTTTTCAAGAAGCGTGGACATTGGTGGAAAGAATGCCGCATCAGACTGTCACAACAAAAAGACAACACACATGGTACATCGTCGGCATTGATGGCTCATTTCACACACCGAAAGAGTACATGCTGGTACACTGATTCAGGAGCATCGAGCCACATGTGTTTCCAAAGAAGTGCGTTTAGTACTTTCCGAGCTATTGGTGAACGTCAATACCCAGTTTGCTTAGGAAATATGGAAACGGTGTATGCACAAGGAATCGGCGATGTGAAAATCAAATCAGATGTCAGTGGCAACGTGCAACTCCACACACTTACGGATGTACTTTTTGTTCCCAGTATTGGATTCAATTTATTCAGCGTCAGCTCTGCTGACATGCATGGTGCTACTACATGTTTCAAGAATGGTCGTGCGGAAGTTAAAAGAAACGGACAGATTCTTTTAGTTGGAAAACGTTGCGAATCTTCTCGGTTGTATGAGCTTTGTGTGAGCATTGTTGAACCAAATATTGCGAATGTTTCAGTCTGTCCTAGCATTGAAAGATGACACAAGCGCCTCGGACATTTGAGCGTCGACACAATCAAGCAATCGAATCTGAGCAAACAACTCTCAATAGGCAAATCTGAAAAATTCTTTTGCAAGGGATGTGCTTTGGGAAAATCTCATCGACAGAGTTTTTTGAAGGATGAAAAATCAAGAAAGAAGGAACCAGGCGAGTTGGTTCATGCCGATCTCTGTGGACCAATGCAGATGCCTTCCCTAGGAGGTTCAAAATATTTTCTGCTCATCAAAGATGATTTTTCAAACTATACTGATGTCTATTTCCTTCAAGAGAAATCTGATACTGCATCCAGGTTCGATGATTTCCTGACCAAGGCACGCGCCAGCTCCATCACTGTGAAAGCGGTTAGAACTGACAATGGTTCCGAATTTATGTGCAGGTCTTTCAAAGGTATTTTGGAAAAACATTGTGTTCATCATGAGACTTCAACACCATATACTCCGGAACAAAACGGTTTTATTGAAAGACAAAACCGAACAGTAAAGGAAACCGCTCTCTCTTTACTTTATGATTGTGGTGCCCCACAGCTGCTTTCGATCAAATAATTGGAAATCGCCTTACGAATTATGGAAGAATGTGCTTCCAAGCTACAAGAGTCTTTACACTTTTGGATGCAGTGCGTTCTATCATATTCCAAAAGAAAATCGTAAGGGATTGGATGCAAAGAGTAAACATGCTGCTTTCGTGGGCTATAGCTATGAAACCAAAGGCTACAGATTGTACAATGGATCGAAAATTGTAATAGCTCGAGATGTTCGATTCAACGAAGATAAATCATTTTTCGAATGCACAAATACTAATTTAAATAAATCATCAAATCTGTGTGTATTACCTTTCAACGTTTTTGAATTAGATGCTGTTCAAATTTCTGAAGAGAATCAACATAAAGAACACCAAGTTAAGAAGAATAGTGCTCAGGTTACATATCCGATGGATGATCCTGAAGAAGTTAACCCAGAAGATGTTACCACCCGAAGCCAAGAAAATGATTGCTATACAAATGATCGTTATCCATTGAGGAATAGAATCACAAGCAATATGTGTGCCATAGCAGCAGCCGAAGGAAGTCCAACTTATGATGAGGCTATATCAGGTAACGAAAAATCTCAATGGCTAAGGGCTATGACTGAAGAGTTAGAATCACTTCGAGAATCTAACACATATGAAGTACTTGAACGTGAAGCCTGTATGAAACCAATTCTAAGCAAATGGGTTCTCAGACGCAAGATAGATTCTGATGGTTTACTAAGTCGCTACAAGGCTAGACTGGTTGTACAAGGATGCTGTCAGAAACCTGGAATTGACTACAAGGAAACATTTGCCCCAGTGGTAAGATTTGATTCCTTACGAGTTTTATTTTCAATTGCAGCTCACAAACAACTTCACATGCGTCAATTTGATATACAAACTGCTTTCTTGTATGGTGAATTACAAGACCAAATTTATGTGATTCCACCGCCAAATATAGGACATCACAATAAAATCTGGAAATTAAATAAAAGTCTGTATGGGCTTAAGCAAGCTCCGCGAGTTTGGAATGCAAAATTTAAAGAAACTCTCAATAAGTTTAATCTTCAACAGTGCCAAGCGGACCCGTGTGTTTATTTCATGAATAGTACAAACATCTTGATTCTTGCGCTCTACGTTGATGACGGGCTTGTATTCTCATCCAGCAAAAACATTTTTGGATAGTCTAATGCAGCATCTTAAATTTGATTAAAAAGTCAAAGAGTTTGAAGCTTCATATTTTCTCGGACTTCATATCATCTCTACAGAATCAAAACTCATCATCAATCAGAAGCAATACTGCGAACGAGTCATAAGAAATTTTAATATGGATTCTGTTAAAAGAAACGAGCGATTTAGTTTAAATTAATGGATTACTTTATTAAAGACTTCCTTGTCTGTTGAAGTATAATAGCAAAGAGAAAGATGTAAGAAGAAGACAAAAGAGAAGAGGCAATTTATGAAGTTGACAGCTGTATAAATATGTATGTATGTACATTACTTTTCTTAAGCTATAAACACATTGCTTCTTAAGATATCAACACCCCTACTCAAATTCATAATTGTCAAAGAAGAGCATTTACATCTTATAATACGAATTCAAAACTTTACTTATTAATTAAAGTTACGTTTAAACTTCAAAAAGAAAAATCTTATAATTCATTTAACGAAATTAAACAAAATTAAAAATTACTCTACTTTTCGAAAACCATACCCATCTCCTTGAAATGTTTAAAATGTTGTATCAATGGTAACTGCTTTGTAAACGCATCAGCTTTCATATCTTCAGACTTCAGGAAATTGATTTTGATGGTTTTCTTTGCTACTGCATCTCGAATAAAATGGTAGCGCACGTCAATATGTTTCGTTCTACCTTGGTTTGACTGATCCGTTGCGATATGTTTTGCACTTTGGTTGTCACAAAACATATCAACATGTCCGATGTGTAGTTGAAGCTCGAGTAAGATGTTACGAAAATATGCCACATCCTTTGCCACCGATGACAGTGTGATGTATTCGGCTTCCGTACTAGATGTGGCCACTATTTTCTGTTTTCGAGATCCCCAGTGGACCGCTCCGCCAGCATAAAGAAACACGAAGCCTGATTGAGATTTTCTATCATTTGTATCTGCAGCCCAATTAGAATCTGAATACGCTTGGATTTGTTGATTTGTGTTTCTGTACACTATTGTTGCAGTCTTGGTGCCGATTAAGTATCTTATGACGTTAACTGCTGTGTTCCAATGTTGACGCCTAGGATCTTCAACGCGTTGAGAAAGAACATTCACAATGTACGAGATGTCTGGTCTGCTGAAATTGGATAGGTAAAGCAATCGTCCCACTAGTTGTCGATATGCTGTTATATCCACTTTTTCACTTTCACCTTTTATGGTCGGTTCCTTTTCAATGATGAGTTTCACTTGTGATGGTAAGCGAAATGGTTTTGCTTCACTTAAATTGTATGACCGTATTAGACTGTTGATGTATCCCATCTGCCTTATGTTAATTTCTCCGTTGTTTCTCATGATTTCAAGGCCCACACACAATTTTGGTTCACCCAAATCACGGATATCAAACTCCTTTGATAGTGCGACATAAATCAATGAGTATTCTTCGGTGTTGTTAGTTGCCAAAAGAAGATCATCAACATAAACAGTGATAATCGTGATCGTTTTCTTAATAATTTTATGATATATACATTTATCATATGATGACTGGTTAAATGCGAGGTTCTTTAAAGTCTTATCCAACTTAAAGTTCCATTGGCGGCCGGACTGTTTAAGACCGTATATTGCCTTTTTTAACATACACACCTTGTTTGCAGCATCGTGGTTGAAAACTTCCGGCTGCTCCATAAAGATGACGGTATCCAGATCGCCATTCAAATATGCTGCAGAAACGTCAAGGTGGTATAACTTCAGATTGTGTTCTGCTGCAATTGCTAATGTGAGCCGAATAGAGTGGATGTTGGCTACCGGGGAATACGTGTCAGTATAGTCGACCCCATGAATCTGGTCGAATCCTTTGGCCACCAGCCTGGCTTTTCTTCGCTCTACTGTACCGTCTGCAAAATATTTAGTTTTAAAAACCCATTTAGATTTAATTACTTGTCGATTATTTGGCCTGTCCACCAACACCCAGGTTCCATTTCTGATAAGCGATTCGTATTCCTCTTTCATGGCACTGTACCACTCTTCCTGATGTTCATTGCTTTCCAGCTGTTTAACGTTTACAGGGTCAGCTCCAACGTTGTAGACTTCCTCTTCATCATTTGGTATTTGTGCTGTAGTAGTAGTTTCTGGATCAGTATTTTCAGCTTCCGCCTTAGGTGATTTCGCCAAGTGTACTTCTTGATTCGCTTCATCAGATGGTTGTTGTTTTAGGTCCTTAATATCCGGAACTTGACTTTTGGGTAGTTTAAAATCGAAAACATAGTAGTTTGGTAGAACTCCTTCACCATCATCAGTATGGTTGGACTCCTCTTCCACGAATCGTACATCTCTACTCCTGATGACTATACGGGTTCCAGGTTTCCAGAGCCGATATGTACCATGTTCACTGCTATATCCAACAACTACATGTTCATTGCTTTTCGATTCGAACTTACCGAGATTTCTTCCTTTGTCCAGTACATATGTCCTTGTACCTATACATCTGAATGATGACACGTCCGGTTTGTTACCAGTCCAAAGTTCCTCTGGAGTTACTTCGCCGTTCATTTTCGTGGGGCATCTATTGCGAATAAAGGCTGCCGTACAAATTAGTTCTGCCCACAACATGTCAGGTAGTTCTGCCTCCAGTTTTAAGCATCTTGCCATTTCTAGTAGGGTCCGGTTGGCCCTCTCTGCTATGCCATTTTGTTGTGGCGTATAAGGGGCAGAAAACTCATGGTCGATTCCGTTTTGTTCCAAAAATTCATCAAATTTCGAATGTGTGTATTCCGTCCCATTATCTGTTCTTAGAGATTTGATTGATTGCCCTGTTTGCTTTTCCACGTATGCTTTAAATATTTTAAATTTGTCTAAAGCTTCGCTTTTCTTTTGCATGAAATACACAAAAATTCTT
Organism: Philhelius festivus; assembly: GCA_963931855.1. Taxonomy (NCBI): domain Eukaryota; kingdom Metazoa; phylum Arthropoda; class Insecta; order Diptera; family Syrphidae; genus Philhelius; species Philhelius festivus. The sequence continues at coordinate 35,539,014 of OZ007555.1, forward strand.
CGGGAATAATCATCGATGAATGTTATGAAGTATACTGCTTTGCTCAACGATGCAGTTCGCATGGGACCACACACATCGGAGTGGACCAATTCGAGTTTTCTTTTCGTTCTCTTATTTTCACTGACACTAAAAGGTTTTATACACTGCTTAGCACAAATACATGAAACACAACTGCTTTTATCGGATTTGAACTTCTTTGGTAGACCAGTCACCATTCCAGTTGACTGAAGTTGTTTTAGTGAGGTTATGTTTAAGTGGCCCATTCTCCGGTGCCACAAGTTCAGTGAGTTGTTGTTTTCATGTGTAGCTAGGACTCTATCACTTCTTGAGACTATATACAAACCACGACTTTTATCAGCTGTGAACAACAGTGTTCCAGTTTTATTATATATTTTAGCCTTATCGCCTTCGAATACTACCTTAACATCGCTACCTGCCGCTTTGCTTACCGAGATGAGATTTTCATTTAAATCGGGTATATAAAGTGTGTGAAACAATTTTATATCTTTTCCGACATTGTTAAGGTAGGATGGTAGTAACGCCGTGCCGATTCCAGCAATTTTAACACGCTGACCATTAGCTAAAGTCACAAAGGCTTCTTTTGTCCACATTTCTAACTTCTCAAACAAGGATTTTGTCGAGCACATATGCGAAGTCGCTCCAGAATCAAGGCACCATGTGATATCGTCAGTAGACACTCTTAACGCAGACTCCTCTGTTATAACGAATCCATATTCTGGTCCTTCTGTGGTACTTGATTGTACAGTTTTTGCCTTTTCTTTATTTTGGTAGCAATCTTTAGCCATGTGACCTCTATTGCCACACACGCGGCAGTTATATGGAAAAGAACTACCTTTTTTGTTGTTGTTCGATGTTTTCCTCGGTTTGTATTTTCCCTTTGTGTATAATGCTGTGCTCTGTTGTCCATTACCATCCTTCTTACGATCACTTACCTCTAAAAGTCTCGTGCACACGACATCGACCTCCGGGTACTTGCTTTGGGCGTCAAACGCCGCTTGGACATCTCTGTAATCTTCGGACAGTCCATCCAGAAGTACAACTACCAATAAATCCTTATCGAGAGTTGCGTCCATTTCCTGCAGTTTGCTGACGGTCGTTTTGAATTCACGGATGTACGCATCCATGCTCTGGTTTACTTCCATCTTCATGTTAATGAGATGCCTGAACTCTTCCGCCTTCTGCCTGGGTCCCTTGCGATCGTAGGTTTCACCTAGGAAGTTCCAAATTTCTTTGGATAGCCGTTTGTCTTTGACTAGAGACACGATATTTGGCTCTATCGCCAACAGCAACTCCGCCCTTGCATCCATGTCTTTGTCATCCCAATTTGGCTGCTCGCCTGCAACCTGCGGTCTAGGAATTGTTCCATGAACGTAGCCAGTAAGTCTTGCTTTATGAAGAATTGCTTCCATTTGTGGTTTCCAAGAAGAAAAATTTTCTCCATTGAAGAGTTGGATGCGGCCATGTATGTTCGTGCTCATTGTTGCAGGTTATGTTCTGTGGACTCGATGGAAAAATGAACAGGAAAATATTCTTGATTGAAATTTTTACAAAATATCAACTCCTTGATATTTAATGGGATGTTTGAAATACCCTGGGCCCATAACCTGTTAAAAGAAACGAGCGATTTAGTTTAAATTAATGGATTACTTTATTAAAGACTTCCTTGTCTGTTGAAGTATAATAGCAAAGAGAAAGATGTAAGAAGAAGACAAAAGAGAAGAGGCAATTTATGAAGTTGACAGCTGTATAAATATGTATGTATGTACATTACTTTTCTTAAGCTATAAACACATTGCTTCTTAAGATATCAACAGATTCTTCATCACCTGTGAGTACACCTGCTGATCCCAACATTAAGTTTGAAGCTATAAAAGAAAACAACATATCAACATTTCCATATCGAGAGGCCATTGGAAGTCTTATGTACCTCGCTGTTGCCACTAGACCAGATATTGCTTATGCAGTGAACGTTCTTAGCCAATATCTAGACAAACCATCTGCTGCACACGTAACAGGTGTCAAAAGAATTTTCAAGTACCTCAAAGGAACTATGGATTATGGAATCGAATACTCAAAAGCTTCAAAATTTACGGAGTTAACTGGATATTGCGATTCGGACTTCGCCGGTGATGTGGACACTCGCCGATCCCGGACTGGACATCTTTTCATGTTGAATGGGTCATGTGTTACCTGGAGCAGTGAAAAGCAGAAATCCGTCTCGTTATCATCCACTGAGTCTGAATATATATCAGCTTGTTCAGCAGCAAGGGAAGCGATGTGGTTGCGAACCTTTCTAAAGGAGCTTGGTTTTCTTGAGCAAAGCAGCGGTGCGACAACAATATTTTGCGACAACATGAGCAGCATCAAATTAGTTCAGAATCCCGAGTTCCATAAGAGAACTAAACATATTTCTATCAAACATCATTTCATCCGTCACTCCGTCAGCTGCAAAATAAAAATCATATAAACATCAAATATATATCTACAAAGGAGCAGAAAGCTGACGTTCTGACGAAAGCATTACCAGCTCCAACATTTTCAAAATTTCGTTCTTCTATTGGTATTAAAATATCGAATGTGTTCACAATGAGGGAAGGTGTTGAATGAACATTGTTGAACGCATCCAATGGAACACATCCATTTTCATTTTATCTCAATCTTATGTGCGAAACAGATTAAACCAGCAACAGCACCAGCATCGTCAACAGCAAACAGCACGCTGACCAGCAAAAATTTCTCAAACACATTGCCACCAGCAACGTCATTTCATCTGCTTGACATTTCATATGGAAAAAAAGCTTTTCATTGTGGTGCCACTGAATATTGCAGTGGGAAAGTTGACAACACCGCACCAGCAACAGCAAATTTAGGACTTTGGCCTAACGACGCTGTTGGCGTTGCTGTTGCTGTTCTAATCTGTGTTGAACAATTGAAATACATTGGCGCAAAATTTTAAACATTTAAAACCTACTCTAAATCAATTTTAGAATGGGAGTCGACTCTAAATATTGAGTATAAAACGAGAACCGACTTTTTGTTAATTTTAAAGGACATAAACTATACTTTAACGTTGAAGAGCTCGTCTTACTTTAACAGCAGCAAATATCTAGTTTATCTTTTAAAAGTATACTTTATCCATATTGACAATGGTCATTTCATACCAAAGCAAATGGAAGAAAAATGTTAACTGATGTTTTATTCAATTTTTTAAAGATTTTTTTTGTAAATAGACTGAATAACTGAATATTATAAATTCGAAATAATCGTACGAAAGTGCTCTACGATAAACAAATCTGTAAATACAAATGTATTTAGGTACATACATATCTTATGTAAGCACGCGCGCCGGCCGAGACGAGTAAAGCTAAATGAATCTGCACCTTGCAACAACAAATTGAGTTTTTATGCTGTGAATATACGATTTATACTTTATTTCCATCTAAAATAATGTAAATAACTTATAAACAATCAAAATCTGTACCGAGGTAGTATATAAAATTTACTTTTTTCGGCGAAAAATTATTTGGTTTAAAGTTGTCTGTTCTTTTTACTTTTTTTTTGTGGTTTTGTAGTTGTGTGAGTTATGTATCTGTCAAATTAAGGGTTGTTCAACGCAAATTCGCTTAGGTTCTGTTGTAAAACCCACATCAGTTAGAAGAGTTGTCTAACGTGTTTAAAATTATGCAAAAGTTAGACCAAGTCTCCAAGCTAAACGACTGCGTTAAGTAGAGCCGCTTTTATTGCTTAAACGAGAACTGTTTAAAATTTTGCGCCATTGGCTCTAAATTAATGGCGGCCGCTGTTGCTGTTGACGGTGCTGTTGCTGGTTCAATCTGTTCCGCGCTTTAAACACATGTATCTTATTCTTATGTATCTATCTCACTTGTGCATTTCAAATCTTCACTTCCAACGAATTTGTCGGCTGCATAGTTTGTCTTTGTACTCACGCTAAATAAAATACTTTTGTTGTAAACTTTTTCTTTTATTTCAACACTTAGATGTTAGTAGTGTTGAATGCAAGGAATCGAAAGAATTATTCATGGATAAAAATATAGTGATGTTTTTCAAGGAATTGGTAAATTTCCAGGACAATTTTCAATACAACTTAAAGAAAATTCAAAATCAGTTCTTCATTATAAAAAACGAATACCTGTCTCAATAATAGATAAATTAAAATCAGAACTTCATTCAATGGTGCAGGATGAAATCATTTCACCTGTTGACTATCCGACTGATTGGGTAAATAATTTACAGATAGTTGAGAAGCCAAATGGTCGTCTTCGAATTTGTTTGGATCCAAAACCACTAAACGAATGTATTAAACGTGAACATTTTTTAATTCCAACAATTGATGACTTAACGTCTAAGCTTGCAAACAAACGAATTTTCTCAGTTTTTGACTTGACCAGTGGTTTCTGGCATATGGAACTAGATAAGACAAGCTCAGAACTAACAACTTTTATGACTCCTTTTGGTCGATTTAGATTCAATCGTGTGCCTTTCGGTCTAAACTGTGCACCGGAAATGTTTCAACGTAAAATGGTTCAAATCTTCGGAGACATACCGGGAGTCGTTGTTTATTTTGATGATCTAGTTGTGTGTGGAGAAAATGAAGAAAATCATGACTCCATTTTGAGTTTGGTAATGGAAAGAGCTAGAAAGAACAATATTAAATTTAACCCGGAAAAAATTAAATATCGTCAAAAAGAAGTAAAATTTATGGGTAACATTCTATTAGGGGGGAGAATTAAAGCTGATTCAAAGTATCGGGATGCTATTTTAAAAATAAAAACTCCTGAAAACAAAGCAGACGTTTTAAGATTCATGGGTTTGCTAAAATATTTAGCGAGATTTATTCCAAATTTGTCAAAGGAAACCTCGGAATTGCGAAATTTAACAAGAAATGATGTTGATTTCAAATGGACTGAAAAACACAACAAGGAATTTCAAAACTTGTTGCGTATTGTAACTTCGGAGCCGGTTTTGGCCATTTATGATCCAAAACATCCAGTAACCATACAAACAGATGCATCTAAAGATGGACTGGGTTGTGTCATAGTTCAAAATGGGCACCCAGTAGCGTTTGCTTCTAGAACGCTTAGTAAAAGCGAACAAAAGTGGGCCCAATTTGAAAAGGAACTGTTAGCCATTGTATTTGCATGCCAAAAATTTCATATATTCTTATATGGACGTGATTTTACTGTCGAAAGTGATCATAAGCCACTGGAAACATTGGTCAAACGTGATATTGATGATGTAACAACACGTCTTCAACGCATGTTTATGTTTCTTCTAAAATATCCGCAAATGACCATTGTTTATAAGCCGGGTAAGGAAATGCTAGTGGCTGATTGCTTATCAAGAGCACAACTCCCAGAAATTTCAGAAATAGAAGGATTGTCGGGAGTCGTTCATTCATTAACAAAGTCCGTTTGTTTTACGGAACAAAATTATAATTATTATAAAAAAATATTGAACTGTGATGAAAAATATATGAGGATTTGTAAATATTGTTGTGAACAGAGCTTTATACTACTACAGCGCCATCTGTTGGAAAACTGCATATATAATTTATGGAAGAAACAAAAAGCTCTTTTCCAATGTCAAATGTATTTCCCCTTATTCCAAACATCTAGAACATTCCAACACAAGAACTTTCGAGAACAACTAATTTGAGTATATAAGGGAGTGTTCACGGTGAGCGAGACACAGTTGATTTTGGATTGTGAAAGTGTGCAAAAGTATTGCTTATTGGATTGTGTTATTAAACGAGTGTGATTTAAATTGAATAGGAGTATTTGAGCTGATTATAAATTGAGATTTACTGTTTTGAATTGGAAAGTGTAAATAAAGAAGAAATACTAAAAAGAGTGATAAGTTTTATTTAACGAACCTAGCAAAAATATTACATTGGTGTCAGAAAAGTGGAATAAAACTTATTGTGCAGTGTAGTGTGAAAAAAAAAGTAGTAAAATAAAAAAAATGAGCAAGTTACTAAAAGAGCTCAACTGTAATGAGCTGAAAAGTGAATTAGGCAAGCGAGAACTTTCTAGAGCAGGATCGAAAAATGAGCTTGTTCTGCGTTTGGCCGAATATTTGAAACAGCAAAATGAAGACCCGGACATCTTCGTCTTTGAAACTGACGCTGAGGAAGCAGGCGTAAGTAAAAATGTAGATGTTTCAAATATGATTAGTCTTCTGCTTCAGCAACAAAAGAATGTTCTCGAACGTCTCGAAGAGCAACGAAATGAACAAAAGAATGTTCTCGAACGTCTCGAAGAGCAACGAAATGAACAAAAGAATGTTCTCGAACGTCTCGAAGAGCAACGAAATGAACAAAAGAATGTTCTCGAACGTCTCGAAGAACGCCTTGATAAACAGCATAGCGAACAAAAGGACCTTCTCGAAGAGCAGAGAAACATGCTAGAAGGCAAGCTTGTTAACATCGAGAATAATGTGTCTGCACTTGATGAACGTGTTTCTTTGCTAGAGAATCAAGTCGACAACAAAATGGAGACGTTTTCAAAAGAGCTAGATCTAGATCGCATTCGAAATATAAAGATTCGGGAAAGTTCTGGAGAAACCTTGAGGAAAAAGGAGATGCAACCTCCAACTTTTGATGGACAAACTTCTTGGTCTATATACAAGAAGCAATTCGATGCAGCTTCTACAGCAAATGGCTGGGATGAGGCTGACAAGTGTTTAGCTCTAACCCTTGCTCTTAGAGGAGCAGCTGCTGAGTTATTGCTAACCATACCAGCAGATAAGAGCGGCGACTTTAATTACTTGGTTGAGGCTATAGACAAACGCTTTGGTAATAGTCATATGAAAGAAGTCTTCAAAGTACGACTATATTCCAGAGTTCAGAAGAGGGGCGAAACTCTACAACAACTCCAAGCGGACATTGAAAGGCTTGTTCATCTTGCATATCCAGATGTTGGAGAGGAAATCTGTAACCAGTTTGCAGTTGAGGCATTTGTTCGAGCCATTTCCGACATACATCTTCAAAGGGCCGTGCGAACTGCTGGAAAACGAACTCTTTCGGAAACATTAGCGTTTGCCTTGACAATGGAAGCAGCTGAGCAAGCTTCTCACGGAGTACATCGACTTAGAGAAGCCATCGTCGAAGAATGCTCATGCCGAAGAACTGATGTCCAAAGGAATCAACGAAACGGACTTGCAAAGTGCTGGAATTGCAACAAGACTGGACATTTACAGCGTCAATGTCGATTACCACCAAGAAGAGCCTGTCAACATTGTGGACACGGAGTTTCAAACTCAGAACAAGGTAACAAGAACAACAGTGTTACTTCCCGAACAAGTTTACCAACAGAGAAACGAGTAAGAACCAACTTCGAGGGACAGAAGCTGGTTTCTGGTATCGATGGCCCCAGAAACACCATCCAGGTTTCTCAGACCAAACAAAACAATAGAAGTCTGACTATCGAGGCAACGTCAAATGGCAACAAACGCATGGTCGCCATCAACACTCTGCGAATAAGGGCTGACCCCATTTGTGGATGGAGCAATGAAGAAATAAGATCTGCTCAACAAGAAGACCCCGACATTGAACCTCTTCTCGCATGGAAAGAACATGAAGAAAAACCTGCATGGAATGACATTTCCGATAGGAGTCCAGTTTTAAAGGCCTATTGGGCACAATGCGACTCACTTCATGTGCGAGAAGGTGTTCTTCGGCGAAAATGGGAGTCCGCTGATGGTAAATCCTATGTGATGCAGCTTGTGTTACCTCAATCGAAAATCAAAGAGGTTCTTCGAGAGATGCATGATGGACCTTCAGGAGGCCATTTGGGAATCAACAAGATGTTAGAAAAAGTGAGACAACGATTCTACTGGTTACATGCAAGAGACGACGTTAAAAAGTGGTGCCAAAATTGTGAGGCTTGTGCGGCAACCAAAGGACCTGGTAGAAAACTGCAAAGAAAAATGATGCAGTATAATGTTGGCTCACCGTTTGAAAGGATTGCTGTTGATGTGGCTGGCCCATTTCCGGAAACGAATGCTGGAAACAAATACATTCTGGTGGTAATGGATTACTTCAGCAAATGGCCTGAGGCATACGCTATCCCGAACCAAGAAGCCAAGACTGTGGCCGACCAGATTGTGTCTAACTGGGTAAGCAGGTTCGGTGTGCCTATGGAACTTCATTCCGACCAAGGAAGGAACTTCGAGTCGAACATATTCCAAGAGGTGTGCGCGTTCCTTGGCATTAAGAAAACGAGAACCACACCACTTCACCCCCAATCTGATGGAATGGTCGCGAGATTCAACAGGACCTTAAAAGAGCACCTCACTAAGGTCGTAGGCGACTACCAAAGAAACTGGGATAGGCACATACCACTATTTTTGATGGCCTATCGGAGTGCAGTACATAGCTCAACAGGACAAACACCATCTGAAATCCTGTTCGGAAGAAACATACGGCTGCCTAGTGAGTTAAGGTTTGGACACCCATCACAAGAGTCTCAGGAAACAGGGGATTACGTGAGTGACCTGAAAGAGAGGCTAATCGACATCCACGAAAGGACCAGGACTAGAATGAGCGCTTACAGCGATCGAATGAAGACAAGGTACGACACAAGAGCAAACACGACAGGATTCCAAGTAGGAGATCGTGTATGGCTGTATAATCCACATCGTCAAAAGGGATTGTCGCCGAAGCTTCAACAAAACTGGGAAGGCCCTTATACTGTCGTCACGAAAATCAATGATGTCGTTTATCGAATTCAAAGAGGGTCAAGAGGAAAGTTAAAAGTTGTGCATAGCGATCGACTGCACCGATACAGTGGCGAATCTGGCGATAGAATTGTTCGGGACGAACAATCTTAAGAAGGGGGCAATGTTGTGAACAGAGCTTTATACTACTACACCGCCATCTGTTGGAAAACTGCATATCTAATTTATGGAAGAAACAAAAAGCTCTTTTCCAATGTCAAATGTATTTTCCCTTATTCCAAACATCTAGAACATTCCAACACAAGAACTTTCGAGAACAACTAATTTGAGTATATAAGGGAGTGTTCACGGTGAGCGAGACAGTTGATTTTGGATTGTGAAAGTGTGCAAAAGTATTGCTTATAGGATTGTGTTATTAAGCAAGTGTGATTTAAATTGAATAAGAGTATTTGAGCTGATTATAAATTGAGATTTACTGTTTTGAATTGGAAAGTGTAAATAAAGAAGAAATACTAAAAAAAGTGATAAGTTTTATTTAACGAACCTAGCAAAAATATTACAATATGTTGAAAAAGGTTGGCCAGGTTATCATCAGCAGGATGAACTTAGTCAAATTTTTTTAAATTACATTACATTACATTTTACACTACACCGTAGATAAATCTACGGAGTAGAGACACAGAAAAGCACTGGCAACTGAGGCCATCGGCTTTAGACAATACGACAGAGAGAGACACACAAAGAAAGAATTGCATATTGAAAACGGATTGTTGCTATTGAATCGTAGATTGGTCATTCCGTCTGAATTGCAACGGAAAATATCGATTTGGTTACACCAACCACACCTCGGAATAGAAAAAACTCTTGCGCGTGCAAGAATGTTGTATTACTGGCCACGAATGAATGCTGAAATCAAAGAATTAGTATCTTCTTGCAAAATTTGTGAAAAATTTAAACGAAATATGCAAAAAGAACCATATTGGTTCAGGAAGAAATTCCCAAATATCCATTTCAAATAATTGGAATGGACTTATTTGAATATGGGGGCAGGGATTACGTAGCATTAATCGATGCCTATTCAAATTATTTAGCTGCCACTATTATTCAAAATAAAACATCAAAACACATCATCGATGTTATTACTAGGATTTTCGATAAAATTGGATATCCAACAATTATCAAATGTGACAATAGTCCTTTTAATTCAGCTGAATTTGAGCGCTTCTCAATTGAATGCAACATTCAAATTAAATTTTCACGCCCAAGATACTCACAGAGTAATGGTTTAGCTGAAAAAGGTGTGGCTATTTCCAAAAACATACTTAAAAGGTGTTATGAAGTTAATGATGTAAATAAGTTTCAATATCGCTTACTGGAATACAATACAACACCTCTAGCAGGTATGAAATATACACCATCCGAATTATTCTTTGGAAGGCTTGTCAAGACAAGATTGCCAGTCTCGGACTCAATTTTAATCAGAAACAACCTAAATGCATCAGAAATACAAACAAAATTTAAAAACAAAAAAGCAATGCAAAAACACTATTATGATCGAAACGCGAAATCATTATCAGTATTAGATGTAGGTGATGTAGTAATGTTTAAAAAAACAGGAAAAGAATGGTACTATGGGAAAATTGTTAATATTGTTCGTTCATACATAGTTAAAGATAGCTTTAATAATCATTTTAGACGCAATAGGCGGTTTATTGTTAAGACTGTGAATAAAGATTTTTGTCCTAATGATTTATATTTTGAAGAAAATGTAAATCCAAGAAAAATTGAATTAAGGAATCCACCTCAAATTATTCAAAACGAAATCATTGAAAATCCAAATAGTCAAACCACTCTCACTGTGTCTCTGGCATATTAAGGGTATACAAACCCCTTGAGTGTGCGCCGATTATAAAAAAAAAAAAAAAAAAAAAGTTGGATGGCCCAACAGTTTGTAATACAGATAATTGTAATGTGGATGAACCTTTGTCTCCGGTTATAATTAATGATGCTTTACCTTCAACAGAAAATACTATTTCCGAAACATTTGGTTCAGAAGCAATAGGATCTAGAGATGTAGTTGTAATACCCACAGAACAACTTAGAACCAGAAGTGGTCGTATTGTTAAAACTCCACAGAGATTTGGTATAGATTATGGTATTCAAACTTTGCCTAGATGTAAGAAGTAGCTTGTAAATTTGTAAAAAAAAAAAAAAAAATAGCGTGTAATAAGTAGTGTACTTTGTTATATCTACTTGCTAGCTTATACTTAGCTAAATAGTATTATTCTAAGAAACTTTATATATTAAGTCAACTAAATTATTATTTGTTTTATATTATTATTCATTCAATTGTTTGTCCTTAGCTTGTAAAGAACGTTTAATAAATATTTAACTTAATAATAAGCAAGGCTTACTCGTATTACACTCATCTGCTTCCATTGTCAAGGCAAACGCTAATGTTTCCGAAAGAGTACGTTTTCCAGCAGTTCGCACGGCCCTTTGAAGATGTATGTCGGAAATGGCGCGAACAAATGCCTCAACTGCAACATCTGGAATCTGGATATGCAAGATGAACAAGCCTTTCAATGTCCGCTTGTAGCTGTTGTAGAGTTTCGCCCCTCTTCTGAACTCTGGAATAGAGTCGTACTTTGAAGACTTCTTTCATATATGGCTATTGCCAAAGCGTTTGTCTATAGCCTCAACCAAGTAATTAAAATCGCCGCTCTTATCTGCTGGTATGGTAAGCAATAACTCAGCAGCTGCTCCTCTAAGAGCAAGGGTTAGAGCTATACACTTGTCAGCCTCATCCCAGCCATTTGCTGTGGAAGCAGCCTCAAATTGCTTCTTGTATATTGACCAAGAAGTTTGTCCATCAAAGGTTGGAGGTTGCATCTCCTTTTTCCTCAAGGTTTCTCCAGAACTTTCCCGAATCTTTATATTTCGAATGCGATCTAGCTCTTTTGAAAGCGTCTCCATTTTGTTGTCGACTTGATTCTCTAATAATGAAACACGTTCGGCTTGATTCTCCAACAATGAAACACGTTCATCAAGTGCAGATACATTCTTTTCGATGTTAACAAGCTTGCCTTCTAGCATGTTTCTCTGTTCTTCGAGAAGGTCTTTTTGTTCGCTATGCTGTTTCTCCAGGCATTCGAGAACATTCTTTTCTACATTTTCTTGTTCTTTCTTTTGTTCATTTCGTTGCTCTTCGAGACGCTCAAGCAGAAGACTAAACATATTTGAAACATCTACATTTTTAATTACATCTGCTTCCTCAGCGTCAGCTTTAAAGACGAAGATGTCCGGGTCTTCATTTTGCTGTTTCAAATATTCGGCCAAACGCAGAACAAGCTCATTTTTCGATCCTGCTCTAGAAAGTTCTCGCTTGCCTAATTCACTTTTCAGCTCATTACAGTTGAGCTCTTTTAGTAACTTGCTCATTTTTATTATTATTATAATTTTTTTTTCGCTCACTTCACTGCACAATAAGTTTTATTCCACTTTTCTGACACCAATGTAATATTTTTACTAGGTTCGTTAAATAAAACTTATTACTCCTTTTAGAATTTCTTCTTTATTTACACTTTTCAAATCAAAACAATAAGGCCGGTATTCACCGAGCGCTCATAACTTAAGAAGCTCATAAACCTATTCACCAAGCAATATTAGTGAAGATTTACGAGCGCTCTTAAAAGTTAGGAGTGGCTCTCATTTTCGAACTTCGAAAAACACTTGCGAGTGGTTGGTGAATACCCCACAGAAATTTCAAGTTAAGAGCCTCGTAAAGTTAAGAGCCGTTTAGGAGCGCTCGGTGAATACGAGCCTAAATCTCAATTTGTAATCAACTCCAATACTTTTATTCAAACTTAAATCACACTTCTTTAATTCCACAATCCAATAGTTCAGCTTTGCACACTTTCATAATCGAAAATAAACTGTGTTCCGCTCACCGTGTACACTCTCTTATATACTCAAACCAGTTGTTCTCGAAGGTTCTTGTCTAGAATATTCTATTTGCTTGGAATAAGGGGAAATTCATATGGAGATAGAATGTTCTAGTAGTTTGGAATAAGGGGAAATTTAGATGCGATGGAAAAGAGCTTTTTTTGTTCCCTCATAAAGCAGATATGTAATTCCCAACAGATGGCGCTGTAGGAGTATAAAGCTCTGTTCGCAACAGTACTATCAAGAACACGAAAGATTGTGACGACATCTTAAGGCTAGGGACTGCGATTGCTAGATTTTTCTTTGCTAGATTTAATAATAAAATATTCTCTTTTTTACTACTTGTTTTGTACATATGTTATCCTAGTCTCCACTGTAAAAGCGTGCGCTAATTTCTGCGCCACCTCCAGGCTAGCGTTCGCAATACAAAATCACGCTCCATGTAAGAACTTGGCGTACTTTTAGATCTCAGTACTTTTCGCGACTGACTTGTTACACAAAGGTTTTTGTATAGAAGAACTTGGTTCTTTTTTTAAAGCGCGGAACAGATTGGACCAGCAACAGCACCGTCAACAGCAACAGCGGCCGCCATTAATTTAGAGCCAATGTATTTCAATTGTTCAACACACATTAGAACAGCAACAGCAACGCCAACAGCGTCGTTAGGCCAAAGTCCTAAATTTGCTGTTGCTGGTGCGGTGCTGTCAACTTTCCCACTGCAATATTCAGTGGCACCACAATGAAAAGTTTTTTTTTTCCATATGAAATGTCAAGCAGATGAAATGACGTTGCTGGTGGCAATGTGTTTGAAAAATGTTTGCTGGTCAGCGTGCTGTTTGCTGTTGACGATGCTGGTGCTGTTGCTGGTTTAATCTGTTTCGCGCATAACATTTATGTTTTTTTGGTCAGATTTCACTCCTTTTTGCAAAGATTTTAATATTTTGCCATGTCAAAATCTCGAAAGATACGGAAAGATAGAAGGGTGGACACTACCTACTAAAATCAACTTAGTTTAGAGCTTTCTATTTCTTTTGGTATATTTTCTTTTGTTATTGGTTGTTTTGATTTGCGCTTCAATTATTTCTTCTTGTCCTGGCAAATACCTAATACTAACATACCTACCTTAATTAAAGCAATCGGAAGTGCTCAATATAAATTAAACATTTTTTCAGAAATTGGGCAGATACCACGCCCCCTGAATGGAAAACCTCCATTTTTATTTTCGGTCCTTTATATGCGATTTGAGCCCTACCGTTCTACCAAATTTCATTGTTCTACTGCAATCGGAAGTGCGCCATATATAATTTACATCAGTTCTGAGGAAGTGGGCGGATACCACGAACCTGAATGGAAAACCGCTAATTTTATTTAAGCCCTAATTAAGCCTTATTTTAATTTAAGCCCTACCACTCAGGGCCGTAGCTAGAGTTGAATTTAAGGTAGGGCATCGGTAATAACATGTAGGGCGGAAGTAAAAGTTTTACTTGATATGAAATATGATCTGATCTGGTAAAGGTGGTACTCAACTGTCGGGAGGGGGTGATAGATAAGTGCTAAACATTGATTTATATAGTGGTTTATATTATTATTTCTCTTAACATATTATACAGTGCGATTCACATGATTAGACGCACCATTTTTCTCTCAATAAATTGCAGTTTTCTTTTTGTTTTTCTTCATGAACTACGAAAGAATTGCATTCATTTGAAAGGTTATTAAATTCTCTGGGAAAAAAACATAAATTCAAGATTAGTGAGAGAGACTTTACGGTTGTTTTGATCTCTTTCTTCGCATTAGTGCAAAAAAAGCTCAAATAAATCGGTTCACTTGATTAGACGCACCTGTTAAAAGTTAAAAAAAAAAAAGAGGTTAATCAATTTTTAACATTTTCTATTTACTTTTTTTATTGTTATTGAAGTTATTTTTCACAGTTTCAATACTTTGTACAACCTCTACGATTTGAAATTACATCAAAAATTCTACTTCTAAGAGATTCATACAATTTTTTTAATAATCTGCTGAAATCTTAGACAAGGCTTCTTTAATTGCGGCAATTATCTCCTTACAGCTTTCATACTGCTTACCTTTTTCATAAATTTGATGGGTCAGCCATCCAGAAAGGTTTTCAATGATGTTTAGATCAAGTGAGTATGGTGGCTACAGCAAAAATTCCACATTTTCACTGGGGATAAATGCTTTTACAACGTGGGCGTTGTGGATCGGAGCAGTGTCTAGTTGTCAAATCTACTGCATAGGTCCACAAAGCTCTCTTATGGCTGGAAAAGCTGTTTGCAAAAGAGCTTTATAAGAAATTTCTGTCATTTTGTGAGACACAAAACTAACTCAAAGGCGCGGTAGTACGAAATGGCACCCCACACCCATACTTCTCCTTTCCTGGAATGATTTCGGTTCAAAAAGCATTCGGATGTCCTAGAAATAAAACTTATACCCTTCAGGACCATCTAGGTTGAACTTTTCCTCATCAGAAAACACCACATTTCTTCAATTTAAAACACTTCCAACCTGCGCATACCATGTCATGTGAAGACGCGCGAACTCCAACCGCTGTTCTTTTCTTGCAGCGTTAAGTTTTTTTTTTTTTTCTTAAGCTTTTTGAATTTCAAGTGTTGAATACCTAAAAAAGCTCGAAGAACAGTTGATTTGATTGAACTTACCCCCGCTAATTGTTTGATTTTCATCGTGGAGTTAGTTAAATTTGAGGCAATTCATATAATTTTTCGCTTCTCGTGTGGTGTAAAGGGTGTTTTTGTCCTTCCTTTGTTGTTTTTTTCGTAGGTTGCAGGATTTGATAAAACATTTCGAACAGCTTTAACATTTCGTTCTATTTTCTTTGCAATTTTGGGCATAGAATACCCTTCTGAGTGGTAAGCCTCAATTTTTGCTATTTCCGCCGCCGTTAACATTTTTTTTTTACCCATTTTCACTTTAAACACTCGGAAAAACTTTAATAACGTACACTCATTACCCAAATTTAATTTGTATTACCCAGCATTAAGAAACTAACTGAATTAATTCGTGCGTCTAATCAAGTGAACCGATTTATTTCAGCTTTTTTAGCACTAATGCGAAGAAAGAGATCAAAACAACCGTTAAGTGTCTCTCACTAATCTTGAATTTAGGTTTTTTTACAGAGAATTTAATAACCTTTCAAATGAGTGCAATTCTTTCGTAGTTCATGAAGAAAAACAAAACGAAAACTGCAATTTATTGAGAGAACAATGGTGCGTCTAATCATGTGAACTGCACTGTATTTACTATACCTACATAGATATCAATACAAAGTTCTTTTATTAAAATAACGGAATTCTTTCATTCGCCATATATTAAAAATATGAAGGACTTCATCCAGATCAATTGACTTGGTTCTTTTCTTTTCAATACCAGAAATGCCTGCCTTTCTTTCATGATTCATTGATAACCTCTGAGGCTTATTGGTTGCAGTCAAAGTCAGTCGAAAACGTACATAGATTCACACAGCAGTGTTACATCCTATGGACGCCACAGATGCAAAAAGTTCATAAATATGTATCTTTGAACGTTTCTCGCTGGTACCAAATATCAATTGTGTTCTCCTTTTATTCTTGAGGTGACTTACAAAGCTTTTACCACAGCAGCCTCTTTCCTTGTAAGACCTAAAAAATCAATTATAACGCATTGCATTTTTGCAACAAAAATGACTTAGAACCGTTTGATTAATCGAAAATTAAAGTTTTGTAAAGTTTGATCTTCATTAAAAACTTTTTTGAGACATAAGCGTTGAAGTTGAAAATATATTTACATATGTTTCTGTTCAGAAAATGGGTCTTAGGATTTTTCTTATGACAAATTTAAAAGTATGTATTTATTTATTGTCATATAAAGAGGATTTGATTTTCTTGCAGTAACTTATGGCTAGTTGCACCAAATTGCAATTAAATGGGTTTTCGCTAAAAGTTTTAAAGTTTGTTGACCTGATAAATTTATCTGTTTTGGTTCGTTTATTGGCCTTCAAAGTGCCTTGGTGAAACTGTACATTTTACAAATAGTTTTGTTTTCTCACACTTACTCAAGCTTTTCAACGGTACCATTTTTTCTACATCCAACTCATCTATACCCGCTACTGAATTTAGTAGATCGTCGTTGTCCGAAAATCTCGTTTGTAATTTAGCAATTAGTGTGTCCAACGTTTCGAAATACTCAGACTTAAATGGCTGAGCGTTCTGAAGTTCTATATATTTTGTCTCGCAGAGGAACAGGAAGGCCATGAGGTATGAGTCGTATTTTCGGAATCGCCGCTTGTCATAGATTTTGCTTCTTCCAAAATGTGATGATACATTTCTGATCTAAGTTTCCTTATTTTATTTTGGGTGAGCTTAGTGATTGTTATCGCGTCTTTCAATCCTTCCCTTCGAGATTGTAAAGCTGCGCCTGCAGGCTGGAGCATGGATATTTTTTTGGCCACAATCAAGGCCATTTGGAATTCAAAATTAAGCATCACTTTTTTAATGTCCACACTCTTGGTGACGTCATCATCCTTAAATCTGTCATTTCAAATTTCATCCAAAGTTGTCAAAATCAATGAATAATTATCATGTACAAGTTTTGTTACGGTCAAGTGTCCTGACCAACTCCGTTCTAGGAGCTGGTAAATCCTTTTTCCACCATACAAGGCAGCTATTTTTCTATGCTAAAAAAATTCATGTAACATGATGCATGGATCAAAAAATAAAAGAATGAAAGTCGTTTCCGAGATAACCCTAATGATTACCAAATACAATCGATGGTTAAAGCAGTGGACGTAAGGGATTTTTCGGCCCAACTCCCAAAACTTTCGCACTCATTACACTTGCGCCAACATAGCATTGGCTTAGCATACAAGAGTGGTCAACGTTATTTAATGTTAATTCCGTAAAATTGGCTGCATCAAGATTTTCAGTAGTAGTAACTGTCAGCAACGACTCCTTGACAATTCCATCTTTAACGTAGCGTATATTGCTATTGCAATATTTTCGCCATTATTTTTCTTCCATTATAGTAAACCAGTTTAGGTCCGATTCATTAATAATTTTAACAATGGAACTTTGTACATACTGGTATAATCATTGCTTGAATTATTGAATTTTGAATTCAGGTTAACGGTATGTTGCAATTTGTGTATATGAGTAAGAGACTCTTTCAAATTTGCATCTTTCATTTTCTTTCAAATTCTGAAATAATCCTTGCTCTTTTTCTTCCTTCAAAATATAATTTCCACGCAAAGCTAATTCGTTGACAAATTGTATAACCTCAATAATAGACCTAACGTAGTACCTTTGTCTCTCTATATCTTTTGGATGTATCAACGTTTCAACACTGCTAGTTGTAGAGACTCTATTCAATTTGACCTGCAACATCGCCATAGCTTGGATATGGGTCATTTTTTAAAAATTGACATTTTTTATTGATCGTTTGAAAAAATTTTTTTTTCAGTTTTTCTTGGGTTTTAGTTTCTAAATCTATAGTAAACAAATACATATATAATAACAATAATCCACAAAATAAATAGTAACAATAAATAGTTGAAATTTTGTGGAAAGCAACTAAATGTATTAGGATAATTAATAAAAAAAGTTGTTTGTTTACGAAATGATTTTGTTTAAAAGCATGAAAGAGTCAAAAAAATATTTTTAAATAACGGCACATAACTTTCTTGTAACTTTTACGGTACCAATACTGTAAGAATGATGAAATTCAGTATATT
The DNA here is from genome assembly GCA_963931855.1 of Philhelius festivus. Classification (NCBI taxonomy): domain Eukaryota; kingdom Metazoa; phylum Arthropoda; class Insecta; order Diptera; family Syrphidae; genus Philhelius; species Philhelius festivus. The sequence goes on from OZ007555.1 coordinate 35,557,417, forward strand.
TATCTAGAATATAAAAAAATTAAAAATAATATGAGCCATTACAAACTAAAAGAACATTTATTAAAAAACAAATACGAAAATGGCCACGGAGATTACAGGCCACGGAGATCACAAAATCGACTATTTCTTAATTTTAATATAGTCAATGTAATTCAATGTCATCCAAATTATATTGGGTTCAAGTATTATTAAATACCTTTCTTTTGGCGGTGGTTGGACTAAAAAATATTAATATGGTACAAAGATAACAAGGCCACGGAGATTACACTGAATTTTTACTCCGATGAAAAAAATATTTGGTATGTAAATTTTAAAGGAATTAACTGCAATAATTAAATTATAATAAAACATAAAATTGAAGGTTTTTTGACGTACTATAAGATGATGCATCGTAAAAAATTATTAAAAATTGTTTATTTGTATGTAAAAGCGAAAATTTTTAATTATGTTTTTTTTTTCAAAATCTTGTCACACTCATTCAACTAAGTATTGGGACAACAAAAAAATTTTTTTTTTTTTGCATATTATATAAATTGAAGTTTAAGAGAAGGTCTTTCAAACGTCAAGGCCCAACATAAAAAAAAAATCATTTTTATCATTAAAAATATTAATAATAAAATAAAATAATAAAAAGGCCACGGAGATTACACATTATTAATTACCATGGCTATTCGTTACCATCAATCGATCTGCAAATTTTTTTTTATAATGCTGACATATAAACACAGTTCCATGCCAAATTTCAAGTCTTTAAATTGAAATGCAAAAAAATAGAAGCTATAACGCTAAAAATGTAATTTTTTTAAAACGACCCATATGTGAAATGGATTTTTCTTGTTTTGGAAAACCGGTTTTTGAATCAGTGGCATAGTTGATTTTTTAAGGTAGGGCATTAGAGGTTTTAAGGTAGGGCATTGCCCCCTAATGCCCTCCCCTAGCTACGGCCATGCTACCACTTTACCAAATTTCATCGTTTTACAGCAGTCGGAAGTGCTCCATTCAACCAACACCAATTCGGAGAAAGTGGGCGGATACCACGCCCCCTGAATGGAAAATTTCAAATTTTCCTCTGCTTGCATGACAAGACCTACCGTTGTGCAAAATTACAAGATTCTTCGATGTCGGGAAGTGCTCCATAATTTTGATGATCTGTCAGTCAGTCAGTCAGTTAATTACGGTTTTTGTGATTTTTGAGGGCTTATATCTCAGGAACCGCTTATGCTAGAAAATTGATATTTGGTGAGGCGCCTGTGCCTGACTAGCTTAGCTTAGCTTAGCGGAGTTTTAAGTTTCTGACTTCATTGGTACTGAAGATAGGAAGGGGTCAAAAATCGCCTGAGTTTGTTCCTGTAAAAGGGGTGTAGTGACAGAACTTGGATGGGCACTACCGTGCCCTTTGATTTATTTAAAATAATCTTTCGAAAATGATTTTTGCTATAGTTATACCTTGCGGTTCAGCACTACACTAAAATTATAGAACAGATTTGAAAACTGAGCGGTGTTGCGCCGCTCAGAAATGACGTGTATAAATTTTTTTTGCCACTCAGCATTTTGCCGCTCATTATGCCAGGCCCTAAGTGGGCTTCAGGCTTCAGGTCATTATTAAATATAAGGTGTGTTTTATTCATTGCTGCAGAGCCGGCGCAGCATTCAAGTGTGAATATAAAGATCAAACTCACTCTATATTACAATTTCAATTCATATTTCAATTTTGGCCATTATTATAAAAAATATCAAAATCTGAAGCTTAAACAATACATGTACAATTGTACATACATATGTTTAATTCTAATATTTAATCGATAGCGCCATTTTCATTTCAATAATTTAAAGTTCTATCACCAGCACAACTGCCATTTTTTTTTAATGGCTTGTTTTTGGCCAGCAATCAAATTGTTGTTGTTTGTCGAAGGAAATTTTGCTGCGCTAGCTATGCAGCAGTGAATAAAACACACCTATAATCAATATAGATTATTTTTAAAAAATTATTAACTAACGATATATCTGTTAAAAAATTAAAATAACATAACTTATTATAATTGACTTGAAATTTTCAAAGATAAAAGTTTTTTTCGTATTTTCTTATAAAATATATATACTTTTAAATTGAAAAAAAAGGTCACATAATCATTTAAGAAAAAAAAAATAAAAGATTTTGAGTGATGGAAATCTTTATTTGGACCTTTACATTTTTTTCTGTTAAGTGAAAAAGATGATATCTTTCTAATGGCTGCCGCCAGTGTTGATACACATTTGTGCCCGTTTCATCGCATTTTTCATGTCTTTCCGGTGATAACTGTTCGCATTACTGTAGAATATTCTCCCTCAGGGATGTGATTTCATGAGTATTGTAGGCATAAGCCCACGACTTCAAGTAGCCCCAAAGAAAGAAGTCTGGGATGGTTTAATCGGGCCATCTTGCCTGCCACGGCAAAACGGGAGATTACGCAAGTCGTTTATCATGGTCGCTAGTGCTTCCGATGGCGTCCTCAAAAAAATACGGCCCAGTAACGCCAAACAGTGGCTTTGAGTGGATGTAATAGCTCTTCGTGCATCACACGCGGGTTTTCAGTGCCAAAAAAACGAAGATTTTGCTTATTGACCTAACCGAACCGATTAAGTAGAAATGAGACTCGTCGCTCATGATGATTTTCGAAACAAAATTGCCTTCTTCGTTGTTGACAGACGGTCAGCAGTCATTAACTGATGCACTGATTGCGCTTTGTACGGGAACATGTGTATGTGTAAGTCTTTCACCTAAATTCGCTGTATGGTCCGAAAGGGTGATTAATGCGCCCACTTGTAGGTATGTATTTTTTTTTATAATTTTCACGCATTAAAGGGATTATGGCTACCCTTAAAATGTTTTATCACAGTGCGAGCGTTTTAGGAAAGTGGGAAAGGATTTCAGTATATGTATGTAGATATAGATATGTATACTAGGATAGATAAAGATAAACAACGTTTCAACACAAGCAAATGGATTTGTTTTTAATTCCTCGTTCAATTTGTCACTTGCATTCCGTTTTTTCGAAATCAAATCAACGTCGACGTCCATGCCTCTTATATTAAAATACTATAGTGTTCTTAAATAATTTTACGATCAATTTATTCCCTAATGTAGACGTTACATGTGGTACATGACCTGTCAAAAATTATCCGAAACTATCGAAATTTGGAAATTTTGAGGTAGATAACTGGCGTAACTGGCATCCGATTCTACTTTCATACCAAGTACCAATTATGAATCGGAAAAAAAAATTTCGAATAGACTAGTGACCAAAAAAGCCGAAGGAAGTAGATTTCACCCATAAACAAATAACATGATTCAATTTGATCAATACCATACCTGAGGTAATTTTTTTGAACTCATCTTGAAAGGAATGGTAAATCTCAAAAAACGGCTAAATTTGTGCAAAAATACGTACAATCAATGCGTATTTATAGCGTTTTCGTTTGGTAATTCGGTCAAGTTTCTACACTTGAAAATTGTAAAGAATTGATCTTGTTTACGAGGAATATTCCTGAATAACTTCCAGCAATTTCTTCTGAGCTCTTTTACTTTGATTAAGCATCTTTTTGTAAAAAAAACCACAACAAATTCATCATCGTATCTTGAAGACGACGATTATGAAGATGAAATATTTGAGTTACAGTCCACGACGAATATAAGAAAAACTCGCTTATATGACACTTATCCTAACATCTCCATAATGTTAAGTCTTAAAATATATTTCTGTCATTTATATTTTTAGTTTTGTCTTTACAAAAATAAATGATAAATTATATCTTATTGCAAATGACTTAGTTACATATATTGGTGCTGATTTTGACATTCTCTTTCGTTCGAAAGTGAGTCGAATTCGTTGAAACTTAATTTTGAGACTCGGAGATTAGAATGTTAATCGAACAAATCGAAAGTTCACCCAATCCATAGAAAGTTCATTCATTTGCGAAAGCTAATTCAATGTTGACATTCGAAAGAATAGAATTAAATGTCATTTTTGTGTCGTTTGAATTTTCCTGTCGAGTAAGCAACAAAACATGCAAGTTTTTAATTATTTCATGGAAAATAAACTACTTTTATTAATTTGTTTGTTGTTTTATGTTTAAAAGTAGCATTCCAACTGGACAAACCGCGAACAAAAGGAAAAGTTTAATCAAAATAGTGAAAGAAAACCCGGAGGTAGCAAAGGGTTTTTTTTACCACCCGCGCTGATACGGAAAGCATCCACTATCCTTCTCCTCTGCACTTCAACACCATCTTCATTTATAAACAACACAAATGCCATATTTTTATTTTTTATTTATTATTTTATGTTTTTATCAAAGAAATTTAAATTATTAAACAACAAACAAAACAATTACAAATAAACAAAGATTTCACTTTTTGGTTTTGACATTTCACAAACACTTCTCTTTTGTTTTTGATATTTTAGTGTGACCAAGTGTATACGAAAAAAAATAAAAATTTAGAACGCGTCATGAACAACTTATTTTTTTAAGAATAGTTTCAAAACAGCTGAGTTGACACACAAAATGTAATGAATATGTAGTTCTTTATGGTTAAACTTTACTTTATAATGAAAAAGTGTATTATTTACTTTGTTTCTTGATTATTTATCCAACATCTATAAAATGTTTAGAAACAAAAAAAAATGTAAAACGGTCATACTAATTCATATAGAAATATAGTAAATGTCAAACGGCTGACAATGAAAATGAATCTTTTTTGAAGTTCATTTTATGCTATCTTTCGCAAATGAATGTTATTCGTTCGAATCTCAAAATTAAGAAAGTTCATTCGAAGGAATAGAATCATTCTAACGAATAGACTATTCATGAGAATGTCAAAATAAGCATGATTATTTGTATGTTTTTTCTAAGTGTTTTTATTTCATTCTAAAAGTATGCAACTTTGATTGTAAATGAAAAGTTATTCAAGGTAAATTCTGTAAATATGACATTACAACTTTATATTTTTATCCATCGACCATAGTCAGCTAAAGTTAAGAAAACGAACAAAATGCGTGCTTCCCATCTTCCATCAAAATCTAAATTTCTATGGCCAACGACAATTGTGAAGGGTTCTGAGATATAACATTCTATCTCAGATGGTAGTTCTTCTATATTTGTTTCAATTTAATTTAATCTGCAGTTTAGTGGACTAGGTAAGCAATTAAGATAGTTTTGTAAAATAATAATATTTAAATGCACGACTGGAAAGGGTATAAAGTGGCTACGTTTTGAATATGTAAGATAATGGTTTATAGACCACAAGCTATCAACTGATATACTTACAAGGATGAAAATTTGGTCACAATATACGTCATTTGAATTTATCAAATATTTAAAAGAAAATAACTTTTATAAAGTTTTTTTTTGGCTTTTGAACAATGTAAATAAAAGTTCTGTCGTATTCGACAGTCAGTCCCGAAAGAACATCATTTTTAAACCTTGATTTTAAATAAGTTATTCAATATTATGTATGTAATCATTTTTTAAATGTTTACGAACAACATAAAACTAATCGTTTAGTTATTTGTTTTTGCCACATTTGACGATCTTTAAAAATTCCTTTTCTTCAGCTGTTTTTTCATAATCAAAAAATGATTTTTGTTTCTTGTTTGTATTTTTTATTTATAATTTTTTAGATTAATTTAAATTTTGTATTACTTTAAATATTTGTTCAAAAGTAATCAATTATGAAAATATGTATATATGTTTGAAAAAAAAATATTATTTTATGTTTTTGATACATTGCAAAGTAAAAAAAAATAAACATATTACAAAAACCTTTAAACACTCTTTAGTGTACATTTAAACAACAAAAAATGTAATTAAATTACTAAAACAATAACGTTAACCATGCAACAATCAAACAAAAACCACCTATTGGAGCTAAGCGACTAAGTGTCTTTTCGCCACTTAGTGCTCGGTAATATAGTACGCCACTGAAGAGCAGGGTCCCTGTCGCCATTAGGGATCCGGTCTGAAAGTATTACAAATCATAAAACATACAAATTAAGTGTTACTCATATTATTTCTCACCAAAATAGGCCTCCTTGCTAACGGCACTGCCATTAAGGCAATAGAATGAAAGAAATGAAATCTGTTCGCAGTTTCGAAGATTGCCTTCGATTCACCTTTGTCTTGAATAGCATTAGTTCTGTGACTTCCGATTGCTCCCAGAATTACAGCGGCAGCACCACTTATACCTGCTAGGCGAATAAAATTGTAGTTTTTTCCGGCAAGTCGCCAAAGTGGAAGAGCACTCGACACCATTTTTGCTGTATCAGCTGTTGTTTTTGCAACCGCGTTACTCTGCTTGGAAACGATTCCCTTCGATTTAAAGCATTTATTTATGTTTGTATTGATGGACCATGGAATGAATTTTACAATTTAAATTTGTTACTATTGAGGGAAAACGCATATCACAAACTGTTAACTTTGACTGATCTAATTTTGAATAAAAGAACACAATCACCCTTATTCCGATAGTCGTTTTGCTAAAACGCCAGTAAAATGACAAGGCTCTAGAAACGTAAATTGGAACGTTATTGAAACGATTATCATTATAATGGTTAGAAAAGTGAAGAACATAGAGAACACTGGCCTTTTCGTATTATTTAACACCAAAATGTGGTTTCTGGAGCCTTCTCGTTTTAAAGGCGTTTTATTAAAACGACTATCGGAATAAGGGTGAATATTTCGAAAGAAAATAAAGCAATGATTGAAAGATTGTGACGACATCTTAAGGCTAGGGACTGCGATTGCTAGATTTTTCTTTGCTAGATTTAATAATAAAATATTCTCTTTTTTACTACTTGTTTTGTACATATGTTATCCTAGTCTCCACTGTAAAAGCGTGCGCTAATTTCTGCGCCACCTCCAGGCTAGCGTTCGCAATACAAAATCACGCTCCATGTAAGAACTTGGCGTACTTTTAGATCTCAGTACTTTTCGCGACTGACTTGTTACACAAAGGTTTTTGTATAGAAGAACTTGGTTCTTTTTTTAAAGCGCGGAACAGATTGGACCAGCAACAGCACCGTCAACAGCAACAGCGGCCGCCATTAATTTAGAGCCAATGTATTTCAATTGTTCAACACACATTAGAACAGCAACAGCAACGCCAACAGCGTCGTTAGGCCAAAGTCCTAAATTTGCTGTTGCTGGTGCGGTGCTGTCAACTTTCCCACTGCAATATTCAGTGGCACCACAATGAAAAGTTTTTTTTTTCCATATGAAATGTCAAGCAGATGAAATGACGTTGCTGGTGGCAATGTGTTTGAAAAATGTTTGCTGGTCAGCGTGCTGTTTGCTGTTGACGATGCTGGTGCTGTTGCTGGTTTAATCTGTTTCGCGCATAACATTTATGTTTTTTTGGTCAGATTTCACTCCTTTTTGCAAAGATTTTAATATTTTGCCATGTCAAAATCTCGAAAGATACGGAAAGATAGAAGGGTGGACACTACCTACTAAAATCAACTTAGTTTAGAGCTTTCTATTTCTTTTGGTATATTTTCTTTTGTTATTGGTTGTTTTGATTTGCGCTTCAATTATTTCTTCTTGTCCTGGCAAATACCTAATACTAACATACCTAACTTAATTAAAGCAATCGGAAGTGCTCAATATAAATTAAACATTTTTTCAGAAATTGGGCAGATACCACGCCCCCTGAATGGAAAACCTCCATTTTTATTTTCGGTCCTTTATATGCGATTTGAGCCCTACCGTTCTACCAAATTTCATTGTTCTACTGCAATCGGAAGTGCGCCATATATAATTTACATCAGTTCTGAGGAAGTGGGCGGATACCACGAACCTGAATGGAAAACCGCTAATTTTATTTAAGCCCTAATTAAGCCTTATTTTAATTTAAGCCCTACCACTCAGGGCCGTAGCTAGAGTTGAATTTAAGGTAGGGCATCGGTAATAACATGTAGGGCGGAAGTAAAAGTTTTACTTGATATGAAATATGATCTGATCTGGTAAAGGTGGTACTCAACTGTCGGGAGGGGGTGATAGATAAGTGCTAAACATTGATTTATATAGTGGTTTATATTATTATTTCTCTTAACATATTATACAGTGCGATTCACATGATTAGACGCACCATTTTTCTCTCAATAAATTGCAGTTTTCTTTTTGTTTTTCTTCATGAACTACGAAAGAATTGCATTCATTTGAAAGGTTATTAAATTCTCTGGGAAAAAAACATAAATTCAAGATTAGTGAGAGAGACTTTACGGTTGTTTTGATCTCTTTCTTCGCATTAGTGCAAAAAAAGCTCAAATAAATCGGTTCACTTGATTAGACGCACCTGTTAAAAGTTAAAAAAAAAAAAAGAGGTTAATCAATTTTTAACATTTTCTATTTACTTTTTTTATTGTTATTGAAGTTATTTTTCACAGTTTCAATACTTTGTACAACCTCTACGATTTGAAATTACATCAAAAATTCTACTTCTAAGAGATTCATACAATTTTTTTAATAATCTGCTGAAATCTTAGACAAGGCTTCTTTAATTGCGGCAATTATCTCCTTACAGCTTTCATACTGCTTACCTTTTTCATAAATTTGATGGGTCAGCCATCCAGAAAGGTTTTCAATGATGTTTAGATCAAGTGAGTATGGTGGCTACAGCAAAAATTCCACATTTTCACTGGGGATAAATGCTTTTACAACGTGGGCGTTGTGGATCGGAGCAGTGTCTAGTTGTCAAATCTACTGCATAGGTCCACAAAGCTCTCTTATGGCTGGAAAAGCTGTTTGCAAAAGAGCTTTATAAGAAATTTCTGTCATTTTGTGAGACACAAAACTAACTCAAAGGCGCGGTAGTACGAAATGGCACCCCACACCCATACTTCTCCTTTCCTGGAATGATTTCGGTTCAAAAAGCATTCGGATGTCCTAGAAATAAAACTTATACCCTTCAGGACCATCTAGGTTGAACTTTTCCTCATCAGAAAACACCACATTTCTTCAATTTAAAACACTTCCAACCTGCGCATACCATGTCATGTGAAGACGCGCGAACTCCAACCGCTGTTCTTTTCTTGCAGCGTTAAGTTTTTTTTTTTTTTCTTAAGCTTTTTGAATTTCAAGTGTTGAATACCTAAAAAAGCTCGAAGAACAGTTGATTTGATTGAACTTACCCCCGCTAATTGTTTGATTTTCATCGTGGAGTTAGTTAAATTTGAGGCAATTCATATAATTTTTCGCTTCTCGTGTGGTGTAAAGGGTGTTTTTGTCCTTCCTTTGTTGTTTTTTTCGTAGGTTGCAGGATTTGATAAAACATTTCGAACAGCTTTAACATTTCGTTCTATTTTCTTTGCAATTTTGGGCATAGAATACCCTTCTGAGTGGTAAGCCTCAATTTTTGCTATTTCCGCCGCCGTTAACATTTTTTTTTACCCATTTTCACTTTAAACACTCGGAAAAACTTTAATAACGTACACTCATTACCCAAATTTAATTTGTATTACCCAGCATTAAGAAACTAACTGAATTAATTCGTGCGTCTAATCAAGTGAACCGATTTATTTCAGCTTTTTTAGCACTAATGCGAAGAAAGAGATCAAAACAACCGTTAAGTGTCTCTCACTAATCTTGAATTTAGGTTTTTTTACAGAGAATTTAATAACCTTTCAAATGAGTGCAATTCTTTCGTAGTTCATGAAGAAAAACAAAACGAAAACTGCAATTTATTGAGAGAACAATGGTGCGTCTAATCATGTGAACTGCACTGTATTTACTATACCTACATAGATATCAATACAAAGTTCTTTTATTAAAATAACGGAATTCTTTCATTCGCCATATATTAAAAATATGAAGGACTTCATCCAGATCAATTGACTTGGTTCTTTTCTTTTCAATACCAGAAATGCCTGCCTTTCTTTCATGATTCATTGATAACCTCTGAGGCTTATTGGTTGCAGTCAAAGTCAGTCGAAAACGTACATAGATTCACACAGCAGTGTTACATCCTATGGACGCCACAGATGCAAAAAGTTCATAAATATGTATCTTTGAACGTTTCTCGCTGGTACCAAATATCAATTGTGTTCTCCTTTTATTCTTGAGGTGACTTACAAAGCTTTTACCACAGCAGCCTCTTTCCTTGTAAGACCTAAAAAATCAATTATAACGCATTGCATTTTTGCAACAAAAATGACTTAGAACCGTTTGATTAATCGAAAATTAAAGTTTTGTAAAGTTTGATCTTCATTAAAAACTTTTTTGAGACATAAGCGTTGAAGTTGAAAATATATTTACATATGTTTCTGTTCAGAAAATGGGTCTTAGGATTTTTCTTATGACAAATTTAAAAGTATGTATTTATTTATTGTCATATTGTTTAATAAAAGATTATGTAATCTTAAAAATAAACTTTCTAAGGTACATAAAAATTACAGAAAGGATCCTAGCTTACGCCTTCGCTATATACGATGCAGGAAAGAGTATGAGTCTCTAAAAAAGTCTGTCTTTAATAAGTATATGCACTCTATCGAGAATAACATTAAAAGTGACTCTCGTGCTTTTTGGAAATTTGTCAATTCAAAACGTAAGTCATATGGTATTCCAACCAGTATGAATTATCTAAATCAATCATCAAGTGATGAGGACGTTATATGTGATATGTTTGCGTCCTACTTCCAATCCAATTATGTTCTTGATTCTGTTCCGCTTTCACATGAAATTCGATGTGGCGAAACTATCACTAATCTTGGAAGCTTAAGTTTATCAGTAGATCAAGTTTTACTTCAGCTTTCATCCTTGAAGTCAGATTTTAAGCATTCCCCTGATAACTTTTGTTCGGCTATGCTCAAAAAATGTTCTCTAAGTCTTGCAGTTCCTCTTACTAGGCTCTTCAACTTATCACTTTCAACCGGTGACTTTTTGGATGAATGGAAATTTTCGTTGATAAGTCCAATATATAAATCGGGCTCAAAACAAGAGGTTATTAATTACAGACCCATTTCAAAACTGAAATTAATACCAAAAGTTTTTGAAGCGATAGTGAAAAAATGCATTTATGACGAAGTAAGTTCAAGTATATCAGTAGTTCAACATGGTTTCGTTAGTGGAAGATCGACAGTAACAAATCTAGCTTTATTTGCGAATTTCTGTATAAAAGGTATTGAACGTGGAAGCCAGGTTGATGCAATTTATACGGATTTCTCTAAAGCATTTGACAGAGTTCAACACGATATTCTGCTAAGAAAACTGAAATGCTTAGGTTTTCACTCTAACCTTCTTAAGTGGTTTGAAAATTACTTGACTAATCGCAAGCAAAATGTAAAAATTGGAACAGTTGTATCAAAGGAGATTCTTAATCTTTCAGGCGTTCCTCAGGGCAGTCATTTAGGACCTCTCCTCTTCATACTATTTATTAATGATCTACCACCTAGAATTCGACATTCTGACTGTTTGCTATTTGCTGATGATCTTAAGCTTTTTAGGTCAATTAAATGTGAATTGGATTGTCATCGACTTCAGTATGATTTAGATGAAGTGTCAGCTTGGTGTTATGAGAATCGTTTGTTTTTAAATATAGCTAAATGTAAAAGCATTACATTTACAAGGTCACCTAATGCTATTAATCGTTCATACGTCATTTCCGATATACCACTTGAATCAGTACACAACCAAAAAGACCTGGGAGTTATTTTTGATTCAAAGTTATCCTTTGATTTGCACTTGGACTATATAACTTGCAAAGCTAATAAATTACTTGGATTTATAATTCGAAACTCGAAACAATTTTCCGACCCTTAAACTATTAAATCTTTGTATATTTCACTGATAAGATCAATCCTAGAGTATGCTTGTTGTATATGGTGTCCATTGTATAGGGTAGGTATAAATCGTATTGAATCAGTTCAGAAAAAATTCTCGAGGTATGCGTTGCGAAAACTCAATTGGGTTGACAATATCTTGCCTAGGTATAGTGATAGATGCCTCTTAATCGACTTAAAGTCTCTAGAAGCTAGGAGGAGGTATTATTTAATTATGCTTGCTAGAGATACTTTTTGTAATCGTATTGATTGCCCAAAACTTCTTTCTCTTTTCGGTTTGTATGCTCCCTCAAGGCAGTTGAGGATGAGGCAAACACTCTTTTTTGTACCCCGTTCCTTTACAAATTACGGTGGATCCGATCCTATTTCAAGATCCAGTTTTGAGTTCAATTCGATTTATCAAAATATTGACTTGTGTCTTAGCAGAGATGTTTTTAAAATTACTGTTTTGCGTTTAGTGTCATAGCATATATTTGTATTCATGTAAGATTAATTTTTCTGATTATTCGTAAGAAATGTTAAGTATAGTAAAATTTTTGTAAATATAGTAAATATGGTTTAGTCTAAGAGAGATAATGTACTCGATAGATGAGGAAATAAATAAATAAATAAAGAGGATTTGATTTTCTTGCAGTAACTTATGGCTAGTTGCACCAAATTGCAATTAAATGGGTTTTCGCTAAAAGTTTTAAAGTTTGTTGACCTGATAAATTTATCTGTTTTGGTTCGTTTATTGGCCTTCAAAGTGCCTTGGTGAAACTGTACATTTTACAAATAGTTTTGTTTTCTCACACTTACTCAAGCTTTTCAACGGTACCATTTTTTCTACATCCAACTCATCTATACCCGCTACTGAATTTAGTAGATCGTCGTTGTCCGAAAATCTCGTTTGTAATTTAGCAATTAGTGTGTCCAACGTTTCGAAATACTCAGACTTAAATGGCTGAGCGTTCTGAGGTTCTATATATTTTGTCTCGCAGAGGAACAGGAAGGCCATGAGGTATGAGTCGTATTTTCGGAATCGCCGCTTGTCATAGATTTTGCTTCTTCCAAAATGTGATGATACATTTCTGATCTAAGTTTCCTTATTTTATTTTGGGTGAGCTTAGTGATTGTTATCGCGTCTTTCAATCCTTCCCTTCGAGATTGTAAAGCTGCGCCCGCAGGCTGGAGCATGGATATTTTTTTGGCCACAATCAAGGCCATTTGGAATTCAAAATTAAGCATCACTTTTTTAATGTCCACACTCTTGGTGACGTCATCATCCTTAAATCTGTCATTTCAAATTTCATCCAAAGTTGTCAAAATCAATGAATAATTATCATGTACAACTTTTGTTACGGTCAAGTGTCCTGACCAACTCCGTTCTAGGAGCCGGTAAATCCTTTTTCCACCATACAAGGCAGCTATTTTTCTAAGCTAAAAAAATTCATGTAACATGATGCATGGATCAAAAAATAAAAGAATGAAAGTCGTTTCCGAGATAACCCTAATGATTACCAAATACAATCGATGGTTAAAGCAGTGGACGTAAGGGATTTTTCGGCCCAACTCCCAAAACTTTCGCACTCATTACACTTGCGCCAACATAGCATTGGCTTAGCATACAAGAGTGGTCAACGTTATTTAATGTTAATTCCGTAAAATTGGCTGCATCAAGATTTTCAGTAGTAGTAACTGTCAGCAACGACTCCTTGACAATTCCATCTTTAACGTAGCGTACTGCTATTGCAATATTTTCGCCATTATTTTTCTTCCATTATAGTAAACCAGTTTAGGTCCGATTCATTAATAATTTTAACAATGGAACTTTGTACATACTGGTATAATCATTGCTTGAATTATTGAATTTCGAATTCAGGTTAACGGTATGTTGCAATTTGTGTATATGAGTAAGAGACTCTTTCAAATTTGCATCTTTCATTTTCTTTCAAATTCTGAAATAATCCTTGCTCTTTTTCTTCCTTCAAAATATAATTTCCACGCAAAGCTAATTCGTTGACAAATTGTATAACCTCAATAATAGACCTAACGTAGTACCTTTGTCTCTCTATATCTTTTGGATGTATCAACGTTTCAACACTGCTAGTTGTAGAGACTCTATTCAATTTGACCTGCAACATCGCCATAGCTTGGATATGGGTCATTTTTTAAAAATTGACATTTTTTATTGATCGTTTGAAAAATTTTTTTTTTTCAGTTTTTCTTGGGTTTTAGTTTCTAAATCTATAGTAAACAAATACATATATAATAACAATAATCCACAAAATAAATAGTAACAATAAATAGTTGAAATTTTGTGGAAAGCAACTAAATGTATTAGGATAATTAATAAAAAAAGTTGTTTGTTTACGAAATGATTTTGTTTAAAAGCATGAAAGAGTCAAAAAAATATTTTTAAATAACGGCACATAACTTTCTTGTAACTTTTACGGTACCAATACTGTAAGAATGATGAAATTCAGTATATTTATCTAGAATATAAAAAAATTAAAAATAATATGAGCCATTACGAACTAAAAGAACATTTATTAAAAAACAAATACGAAAATGGCCACGGAGATTACAAAATCGACTATTTCTTAATTTTAATGTAGTCAATGTAATTCAATGTCATCCAAATTATATTAGGTTCAAGTATTATTAAATACCTTTCTTTTGGCGGTGGTTGGACTAAAAAATATTAATATGGTACAAAGATAACAAGGCCACGGAGATTACACTGAATTTTTACTCCGATGAAAAAAATATTTGGTATGTAAATTTTAAAGGAATTAACTGCAATAATTAAATTATAATAAAACATAAAATTGAAGGTTTTTTGACGTACTATAAGATGATGCATCGTAAAAAATTATTAAAAATTGTTTATTTGTATGTAAAAGCGAAAATTTTTAATTATGTTTTTTTTTTTCAAAATCTTGTCACACTCATTCAACTAAGTATTGGGACAACAAAAAAAATTTTTTTTTTGCATATTATATAAATTGAAGTTTAAGAGAAGGTCTTTCAAACGACAAAGCCCAACATAAAAAAAATCATTTTTATCATTAAAAATATTAATAATAAAATAAAATAATAAAAAGGCCACGGAGATTACACATTATTAATTACCAAGGCTATTCGTTACCATCAATCGATCTGCAAATTTTTTTTTATAATGCTGACATATAAACACAGTTCCATGCCAAATTTCAAGTCTTTAAATTGAAATGCAAAAAAATAGAAGCTATAACGCTAAAAATGTAATTTTTTTAAAACGACCCATATGTGAAATGGATTTTTCTTGTTTTGGAAAACCGGTTTTTGAATCAGTGGCATAGTTGATTTTTTAAGGTAGGGCATTAGAGGTTTTAAGGTAGGGCATTGCCCCCTAATGTCCTCCCCTAGCTACGGCCATGCTACCACTTTACCAAATTTCATCGTTTTACAGCAGTCGGAAGTGCTCCATTCAACCAACACCAATTCGGAGAAAGTGGGCGGATACCACGCCCCCTGAATGGAAAATTTCAAATTTTCCTCTGCTTGCATGACAAGACCTACCGTTGTGCAAAATTACAAGATTCTTCGATGTCGGGAAGTGCTCCATAATTTTGATGATCTGTCAGTCAGTCAGTTAATTACGGTTTTTGTGATTTTTGAGGGCTTATATCTCAGGAACCGCTTATGCTAGAAAATTGATATTTGGTGAGGCGCCTGTGCCTGACTAGCTTAGCTTAGCTTAGCGGAGTTTTAAGTTTCTGACTTCATTGGTACTGAAGATAGGAAGGGGTCAAAAATCGCCTGAGTTTGTTCCTGTAAAAGGGGTGTAGTGACAGAACTTGGATGGGCACTACCGTGCCCTTTGATTTATTTAAAATAATCTTTCGAAAATGATTTTTGCTATAGTTATACCTTGCGGTTCAGCACTACACTAAAATTATAGAACAGATTTGAAAACTGAGCGGTGTTGCGCCGCTCAGAAATGACGTGTATAAATTTTTTTTGCCACTCAGCATTTTGCCGCTCATTATGCCAGGCCCTAAGTGGGCTTCAGGCTTCAGGTCATTATTAAATATAAGGTGTGTTTTATTCATTGCTGCATAGCCGGCGCAGCATTCAAGTGCGAATATAAAGATCAAACTCACTCTATATTACAATTTCAATTCATATTTCAATTTTGGCCATTATTATAAAAAATATCAAAATCTGAAGCTAAAACAATACATGTACAATTGTACATACATATGTTTAATTCTAAAATTTAATCCATAGCGCCATTTTCATTTCAATAATTTAAAGTTCTATCACCAGCACAACTGCCATTTTTTTAATGGCTTGTTTTTGGCCAGCAATCAAATTGTTGTTGTTTGTCGAAGGAAATTTTGCTGCGCTAGCTATGCAGCAGTGAATAAAACACACCTATAATCAATATAGATTATTTTTAAAAAATTATTAACTAACGATATATCTGTTAAAAAATTAAAATAACATAACTTATTATAATTGACTTGAAGTTTTTTTCGTATTTTCTTATAAAATATATATACTTTTAAATTGAAAAAAAAAGGTCACATAATCATTTAAGAAAAAAAAAATAAAAGATTTTGAGTGATGGAAATCTTTATTTGGACCTTTACATTTTTTTCTGTTAAGTGAAAAAGATGATATCTTTCTAATGGCTGCCGCCAGTGTTGATACACATTTGTGCCCGTCGCATTTTTCATGTCTTTCCGGTGATAACTGTTCGCATTACTGTAGAATATTCTCCCTCAGGGATGTGATTTCATGAGTATTGTAGGCATAAGCCCACGACTTCAAGTAGCCCCAAAGAAAGAAGTCTGGGATGGTTTAATCGGGCCATCTTGCCTGCCACGGCAAAACGGGAGATTACGCAAGTCGTTTATCATGGTCGCTAGTGCTTCCGATGGCGTCCTCAAAAAAATACGGCCCAGTAACGCCAAACAGTGGCTTTGAGTGGATGTAATAGCTCTTCGTGCATCACACGCGGGTTTTCAGTGCCAAAAAAACGAAGATTTTGCTTATTGACCTAACCGAACCGATTAAGTAGAAATGAGACTCGTCGCTCATGATGATTTTCGAAACAAAATTGCCTTCTTCGTTGTTGACAGACGGTCAGCAGTCATTAACTGATGCACTGATTGCGCTTTGTACGGGAACATGTGTATGTGTAAGTCTTTCACCTAAATTCGCTGTATGGTCCGAAAGGGTGATTAATGCGCCCACTTGTAGGTATGTATTTTTTTTTATAATTTTCACGCATTAAAGGGATTATGGCTACCCTTAAAATGTTTTATCACAGTGCGAGCGTTTTAGGAAAGTGGGAAAGGATTTCAGTATAGATATAGATATGTATACTAGGATAGATAAAGATAAACAACGTTTCAACACAAGCAAATGGATTTGTTTTTAATTCCTCGTTCAATTTGTCACTTGCATTCCGTTTTTTCGAAATCAAATCAACTTCGACGTCCATGCCTCTTATATTAAAATACTATAGTGTTCTTAAATAATTTTACGATCAATTTATTCCCTAATGTAGACGTTACATGTGGTACATGACCTGTCAAAAATTATCCGAAACTATCGAAATTTGGAAATTTTGAGGTAGATAACTGGCGTAACTGGCATCCGATTCTACTTTCATACCAAGTACCAATTATGAATCGGAAAAAAAATTTCGAATAGACTAGTGACCAAAAAAGCCGAAGGAAGTAGATTTCACCCATAAACAAATAACATGATTCAATTTGATCAATACCATACCTGAGGTAATTTTTTTGAACTCATCTTGAAAGGAATGGTAAATCTCAAAAAACGGCTAAATTTGTGCAAAAATACGTACAATCAATGCGTATTTATAGCGTTTTCGTTTGGTAATCCGGTCAAGTTTCTACACTTGAAAATTGTAAAGAATTGATCTTGTTTACGAGGAATATTCCTGAATAACTTCCAGCAATTTCTTCTGAGCTCTTTTACTTTGATTAAGCATCTTTTTGTAAAAAAAACCACAACAAATTCATCATCGTATCTTGAAGACGACGATTATGAAGATGAAATATTTGAGTTACAGTCCACGACGAATATAAGAAAAACTCGCTTATATGACACTTATCCTAACATCTCCATAATGTTAAGTCTTAAAATATATTTCTGTCATTTATATTTTTAGTTTTGTCTTTACAAAAATAAATGATAAATTATATCTTATTGCAAATGACTTAGTTACATATTGTATTATTTGTATGTTTTTTCTAAGTGTTTTTATTTCATTCTAAAAGTATGCAACTTTGATTGTAAATGAAAAGTTATTCAAGGTAAATTCTGTAAATATGACATTACAACTTTATATTTTTATCCATCGACCATAGTTAGCTAAAGTTAAGAAAACGAACAAAATGCGTGCTTCCCATCTTCCATCAAAATCTAAATTTCTATGGCCAACGACAATTGTGAAGGGTTCTGAGATATAACATTCTATCTCAGATGGTAGTTCTTCTATATCTGTTTCAATTTAATTTAATCTGCAGTTTAGTGGACTAGGTAAGCAATTAAGATAGTTTTGTAAAATAATAATATTTAAATGCACGACTGGAAAGGGTATAAAGTGGCTACGTTTTGAATATGTAAGATAATGGTTTATAGACCACAAGCTATCAACTGATATACTTACAAGGATGAAAATTTGGTCACAATATACGTCATTTGAATTTATCAAATATTTAAAAGAAAATAACTTTTATAAAGTTTTTTTTTGGCTTTTGAACAATGTAAATAAAAGTTCTGTCGTATTCGACAGTCAGTCCCGAAAGAACATCATTTTTAAACCTTGATTTTAAATAAGTTATTCAATATTATGTATGTAATCATTTTTTAAATGTTTACGAACAACATAAAACTAATCGTTTAGTTATTTGTTTTTGCCACATTTGACGATCTTTAAAAATTCCTTTTCTTCAGCTGTTTTTTCATAATCAAAAAATGATTTTTGTTTCTTGTTTGTATTTTTTATTTATAATTTTTTAGATTAATTTAAATTTTGTATTACTTTAAATATTTGTTCAAAAGTAATCAATTATGAAAATATGTATATATGTTTGAAAAAAAAATATTATTTTATGTTTTTGATACATTGCAAAGTAAAAAAAAATAAACATATTACAAAAACCTTTAAACACTCTTTAGTGTACATTTAAACAACAAAAAATGTAATTAAATTACTAAAACAATAACGTTAACCATGCAACAATCAAACAAAAACCACCTATTGGAGCTAAGCGACTAAGTGTCTTTTCGCCACTTAGTGCTCGGTAATATAGTACGCCACTGAAGAGCAGGGTCCCTGTCGCCATTAGGGATCCGGTCTGAAAGTATTACAAATCATAAAACATACAAATTAAGTGTTACTCATATTATTTCTCACCAAAATAGGCCTCCTTGCTAACGGCACTGCCATTAAGGCAATAGAATGAAAGAAATGAAATCTGTTCGCAGTTTCGAAGATTGCCTTCGATTCACCTTTGTCTTGAATAGCATTAGTTCTGTGACTTCCGATTGCTCCCAGAATTACAGCGGCAGCACCACTTATACCTGCTAGGCGAATAAAATTGTAGTTTTTTCCGGCAAGTCGCCAAAGTGGAAGAGCACTCGACACCATTTTTGCTGTATCAGCTGTTGTTTTTGCAACCGCGTTACTCTGCTTGGAAACGATTCCCTTCGATTTAAAGCATTTATTTATGTTTGTATTGATGGACCATGGAATGAATTTTACAATTTAAATTTGTTACTATTGAGGGAAAACGCATATCACAAACTGTTAACTTTGACTGATCTAATTTTGAATAAAAGAACACAATCACCCTTATTCCGATAGTCGTTTTGCTAAAACGCCAGTAAAATGACAAGGCTCTAGAAACGTAAATTGGAACGTTATTGAAACGATTATCATTATAATGGTTAGAAAAGTGAAGAACATAGAGAACACTGGCCTTTTCGTATTATTTAACACCAAAATGTGGTTTCTGGAGCCTTCTCGTTTTAAAGGCGTTTTATTAAAACGACTATCGGAATAAGGGTGAATATTTCGAAAGAAAATAAAGCAATGATTGAAAGATTGTGACGACATCTTAAGGCTAGGGACTGCGATTGCTAGATTTTTCTTTGCTAGATTTAATAATAAAATATTCTCTTTTTTACTACTTGTTTTGTACATATGTTATCCTAGTCTCCACTGTAAAAGCGTGCGCTAATTTCTGCGCCACCTCCAGGCTAGCGTTCGCAATACAAAATCACGCTCCATGTAAGAACTTGGCGTACTTTTAGATCTCAGTACTTTTCGCGACTGACTTGTTACACAAAGGTTTTTGTATAGAAGAACTTGGTTCTTTTTTTAAAGCGCGGAACAGATTGGACCAGCAACAGCACCGTCAACAGCAACAGCGGCCGCCATTAATTTAGAGCCAATGTATTTCAATTGTTCAACACACATTAGAACAGCAACAGCAACGCCAACAGCGTCGTTAGGCCAAAGTCCTAAATTTGCTGTTGCTGGTGCGGTGCTGTCAACTTTCCCACTGCAATATTCAGTGGCACCACAATGAAAAGTTTTTTTTTTCCATATGAAATGTCAAGCAGATGAAATGACGTTGCTGGTGGCAATGTGTTTGAAAAATGTTTGCTGGTCAGCGTGCTGTTTGCTGTTGACGATGCTGGTGCTGTTGCTGGTTTAATCTGTTTCGCGCATAACATTTATGTTTTTTTGGTCAGATTTCACTCCTTTTTGCAAAGATTTTAATATTTTGCCATGTCAAAATCTCGAAAGATACGGAAAGATAGAAGGGTGGACACTACCTACTAAAATCAACTTAGTTTAGAGCTTTCTATTTCTTTTGGTATATTTTCTTTTGTTATTGGTTGTTTTGATTTGCGCTTCAATTATTTCTTCTTGTCCTGGCAAATACCTAATACTAACATACCTAACTTAATTAAAGCAATCGGAAGTGCTCAATATAAATTAAACATTTTTTCAGAAATTGGGCAGATACCACGCCCCCTGAATGGAAAACCTCCATTTTTATTTTCGGTCCTTTATATGCGATTTGAGCCCTACCGTTCTACCAAATTTCATTGTTCTACTGCAATCGGAAGTGCGCCATATATAATTTACATCAGTTCTGAGGAAGTGGGCGGATACCACGAACCTGAATGGAAAACCGCTAATTTTATTTAAGCCCTAATTAAGCCTTATTTTAATTTAAGCCCTACCACTCAGGGCCGTAGCTAGAGTTGAATTTAAGGTAGGGCATCGGTAATAACATGTAGGGCGGAAGTAAAAGTTTTACTTGATATGAAATATGATCTGATCTGGTAAAGGTGGTACTCAACTGTCGGGAGGGGGTGATAGATAAGTGCTAAACATTGATTTATATAGTGGTTTATATTATTATTTCTCTTAACATATTATACAGTGCGATTCACATGATTAGACGCACCATTTTTCTCTCAATAAATTGCAGTTTTCTTTTTGTTTTTCTTCATGAACTACGAAAGAATTGCATTCATTTGAAAGGTTATTAAATTCTCTGGGAAAAAAACATAAATTCAAGATTAGTGAGAGAGACTTTACGGTTGTTTTGATCTCTTTCTTCGCATTAGTGCAAAAAAAGCTCAAATAAATCGGTTCACTTGATTAGACGCACCTGTTAAAAGTTAAAAAAAAAAAAAGAGGTTAATCAATTTTTAACATTTTCTATTTACTTTTTTTATTGTTATTGAAGTTATTTTTCACAGTTTCAATACTTTGTACAACCTCTACGATTTGAAATTACATCAAAAATTCTACTTCTAAGAGATTCATACAATTTTTTTAATAATCTGCTGAAATCTTAGACAAGGCTTCTTTAATTGCGGCAATTATCTCCTTACAGCTTTCATACTGCTTACCTTTTTCATAAATTTGATGGGTCAGCCATCCAGAAAGGTTTTCAATGATGTTTAGATCAAGTGAGTATGGTGGCTACAGCAAAAATTCCACATTTTCACTGGGGATAAATGCTTTTACAACGTGGGCGTTGTGGATCGGAGCAGTGTCTAGTTGTCAAATCTACTGCATAGGTCCACAAAGCTCTCTTATGGCTGGAAAAGCTGTTTGCAAAAGAGCTTTATAAGAAATTTCTGTCATTTTGTGAGACACAAAACTAACTCAAAGGCGCGGTAGTACGAAATGGCACCCCACACCCATACTTCTCCTTTCCTGGAATGATTTCGGTTCAAAAAGCATTCGGATGTCCTAGAAATAAAACTTATACCCTTCAGGACCATCTAGGTTGAACTTTTCCTCATCAGAAAACACCACATTTCTTCAATTTAAAACACTTCCAACCTGCGCATACCATGTCATGTGAAGACGCGCGAACTCCAACCGCTGTTCTTTTCTTGCAGCGTTAAGTTTTTTTTTTTTTTCTTAAGCTTTTTGAATTTCAAGTGTTGAATACCTAAAAAAGCTCGAAGAACAGTTGATTTGATTGAACTTACCCCCGCTAATTGTTTGATTTTCATCGTGGAGTTAGTTAAATTTGAGGCAATTCATATAATTTTTCGCTTCTCGTGTGGTGTAAAGGGTGTTTTTGTCCTTCCTTTGTTGTTTTTTTCGTAGGTTGCAGGATTTGATAAAACATTTCGAACAGCTTTAACATTTCGTTCTATTTTCTTTGCAATTTTGGGCATAGAATACCCTTCTGAGTGGTAAGCCTCAATTTTTGCTATTTCCGCCGCCGTTAACATTTTTTTTTACCCATTTTCACTTTAAACACTCGGAAAAACTTTAATAACGTACACTCATTACCCAAATTTAATTTGTATTACCCAGCATTAAGAAACTAACTGAATTAATTCGTGCGTCTAATCAAGTGAACCGATTTATTTCAGCTTTTTTAGCACTAATGCGAAGAAAGAGATCAAAACAACCGTTAAGTGTCTCTCACTAATCTTGAATTTAGGTTTTTTTACAGAGAATTTAATAACCTTTCAAATGAGTGCAATTCTTTCGTAGTTCATGAAGAAAAACAAAACGAAAACTGCAATTTATTGAGAGAACAATGGTGCGTCTAATCATGTGAACTGCACTGTATTTACTATACCTACATAGATATCAATACAAAGTTCTTTTATTAAAATAACGGAATTCTTTCATTCGCCATATATTAAAAATATGAAGGACTTCATCCAGATCAATTGACTTGGTTCTTTTCTTTTCAATACCAGAAATGCCTGCCTTTCTTTCATGATTCATTGATAACCTCTGAGGCTTATTGGTTGCAGTCAAAGTCAGTCGAAAACGTACATAGATTCACACAGCAGTGTTACATCCTATGGACGCCACAGATGCAAAAAGTTCATAAATATGTATCTTTGAACGTTTCTCGCTGGTACCAAATATCAATTGTGTTCTCCTTTTATTCTTGAGGTGACTTACAAAGCTTTTACCACAGCAGCCTCTTTCCTTGTAAGACCTAAAAAATCAATTATAACGCATTGCATTTTTGCAACAAAAATGACTTAGAACCGTTTGATTAATCGAAAATTAAAGTTTTGTAAAGTTTGATCTTCATTAAAAACTTTTTTGAGACATAAGCGTTGAAGTTGAAAATATATTTACATATGTTTCTGTTCAGAAAATGGGTCTTAGGATTTTTCTTATGACAAATTTAAAAGTATGTATTTATTTATTGTCATATTGTTTAATAAAAGATTATGTAATCTTAAAAATAAACTTTCTAAGGTACATAAAAATTACAGAAAGGATCCTAGCTTACGCCTTCGCTATATACGATGCAGGAAAGAGTATGAGTCTCTAAAAAAGTCTGTCTTTAATAAGTATATGCACTCTATCGAGAATAACATTAAAAGTGACTCTCGTGCTTTTTGGAAATTTGTCAATTCAAAACGTAAGTCATATGGTATTCCAACCAGTATGAATTATCTAAATCAATCATCAAGTGATGAGGACGTTATATGTG
Source organism: Philhelius festivus (assembly GCA_963931855.1). NCBI lineage: Eukaryota > Metazoa > Arthropoda > Insecta > Diptera > Syrphidae > Philhelius > Philhelius festivus. Next base: position 35,581,241 of record OZ007555.1, read on the forward strand.
ATATGTTTGCGTCCTACTTCCAATCCAATTATGTTCTTGATTCTGTTCCGCTTTCACATGAAATTCGATGTGGCGAAACTATCACTAATCTTGGAAGCTTAAGTTTATCAGTAGATCAAGTTTTACTTCAGCTTTCATCCTTGAAGTCAGATTTTAAGCATTCCCCTGATAACTTTTGTTCGGCTATGCTCAAAAAATGTTCTCTAAGTCTTGCAGTTCCTCTTACTAGGCTCTTCAACTTATCACTTTCAACCGGTGACTTTTTGGATGAATGGAAATTTTCGTTGATAAGTCCAATATATAAATCGGGCTCAAAACAAGAGGTTATTAATTACAGACCCATTTCAAAACTGAAATTAATACCAAAAGTTTTTGAAGCGATAGTGAAAAAATGCATTTATGACGAAGTAAGTTCAAGTATATCAGTAGTTCAACATGGTTTCGTTAGTGGAAGATCGACAGTAACAAATCTAGCTTTATTTGCGAATTTCTGTATAAAAGGTATTGAACGTGGAAGCCAGGTTGATGCAATTTATACGGATTTCTCTAAAGCATTTGACAGAGTTCAACACGATATTCTGCTAAGAAAACTGAAATGCTTAGGTTTTCACTCTAACCTTCTTAAGTGGTTTGAAAATTACTTGACTAATCGCAAGCAAAATGTAAAAATTGGAACAGTTGTATCAAAGGAGATTCTTAATCTTTCAGGCGTTCCTCAGGGCAGTCATTTAGGACCTCTCCTCTTCATACTATTTATTAATGATCTACCACCTAGAATTCGACATTCTGACTGTTTGCTATTTGCTGATGATCTTAAGCTTTTTAGGTCAATTAAATGTGAATTGGATTGTCATCGACTTCAGTATGATTTAGATGAAGTGTCAGCTTGGTGTTATGAGAATCGTTTGTTTTTAAATATAGCTAAATGTAAAAGCATTACATTTACAAGGTCACCTAATGCTATTAATCGTTCATACGTCATTTCCGATATACCACTTGAATCAGTACACAACCAAAAAGACCTGGGAGTTATTTTTGATTCAAAGTTATCCTTTGATTTGCACTTGGACTATATAACTTGCAAAGCTAATAAATTACTTGGATTTATAATTCGAAACTCGAAACAATTTTCCGACCCTTAAACTATTAAATCTTTGTATATTTCACTGATAAGATCAATCCTAGAGTATGCTTGTTGTATATGGTGTCCATTGTATAGGGTAGGTATAAATCGTATTGAATCAGTTCAGAAAAAATTCTCGAGGTATGCGTTGCGAAAACTCAATTGGGTTGACAATATCTTGCCTAGGTATAGTGATAGATGCCTCTTAATCGACTTAAAGTCTCTAGAAGCTAGGAGGAGGTATTATTTAATTATGCTTGCTATAGATACTTTTTGTAATCGTATTGATTGCCCAAAACTTCTTTCTCTTTTCGGTTTGTATGCTCCCTCAAGGCAGTTGAGGATGAGGCAAACACTCTTTTTTGTACCCCGTTCCTTTACAAATTACGGTGGATCCGATCCTATTTCAAGATCCAGTTTTGAGTTCAATTCGATTTATCAAAATATTGACTTGTGTCTTAGCAGAGATGTTTTTAAAATTACTGTTTTGCGTTTAGTGTCATAGCATATATTTGTATTCATGTAAGATTAATTTTTCTGATTATTCGTAAGAAATGTTAAGTATAGTAAAATTTTTGTAAATATAGTAAATATGGTTTAGTCTAAGAGAGATAATGTACTCGATAGATGAGGAAATAAATAAATAAATAAAGAGGATTTGATTTTCTTGCAGTAACTTATGGCTAGTTGCACCAAATTGCAATTAAATGGGTTTTCGCTAAAAGTTTTAAAGTTTGTTGACCTGATAAATTTATCTGTTTTGGTTCGTTTATTGGCCTTCAAAGTGCCTTGGTGAAACTGTACATTTTACAAATAGTTTTGTTTTCTCACACTTACTCAAGCTTTTCAACGGTACCATTTTTTCTACATCCAACTCATCTATACCCGCTACTGAATTTAGTAGATCGTCGTTGTCCGAAAATCTCGTTTGTAATTTAGCAATTAGTGTGTCCAACGTTTCGAAATACTCAGACTTAAATGGCTGAGCGTTCTGAGGTTCTATATATTTTGTCTCGCAGAGGAACAGGAAGGCCATGAGGTATGAGTCGTATTTTCGGAATCGCCGCTTGTCATAGATTTTGCTTCTTCCAAAATGTGATGATACATTTCTGATCTAAGTTTCCTTATTTTATTTTGGGTGAGCTTAGTGATTGTTATCGCGTCTTTCAATCCTTCCCTTCGAGATTGTAAAGCTGCGCCCGCAGGCTGGAGCATGGATATTTTTTTGGCCACAATCAAGGCCATTTGGAATTCAAAATTAAGCATCACTTTTTTAATGTCCACACTCTTGGTGACGTCATCATCCTTAAATCTGTCATTTCAAATTTCATCCAAAGTTGTCAAAATCAATGAATAATTATCATGTACAACTTTTGTTACGGTCAAGTGTCCTGACCAACTCCGTTCTAGGAGCCGGTAAATCCTTTTTCCACCATACAAGGCAGCTATTTTTCTAAGCTAAAAAAATTCATGTAACATGATGCATGGATCAAAAAATAAAAGAATGAAAGTCGTTTCCGAGATAACCCTAATGATTACCAAATACAATCGATGGTTAAAGCAGTGGACGTAAGGGATTTTTCGGCCCAACTCCCAAAACTTTCGCACTCATTACACTTGCGCCAACATAGCATTGGCTTAGCATACAAGAGTGGTCAACGTTATTTAATGTTAATTCCGTAAAATTGGCTGCATCAAGATTTTCAGTAGTAGTAACTGTCAGCAACGACTCCTTGACAATTCCATCTTTAACGTAGCGTACTGCTATTGCAATATTTTCGCCATTATTTTTCTTCCATTATAGTAAACCAGTTTAGGTCCGATTCATTAATAATTTTAACAATGGAACTTTGTACATACTGGTATAATCATTGCTTGAATTATTGAATTTCGAATTCAGGTTAACGGTATGTTGCAATTTGTGTATATGAGTAAGAGACTCTTTCAAATTTGCATCTTTCATTTTCTTTCAAATTCTGAAATAATCCTTGCTCTTTTTCTTCCTTCAAAATATAATTTCCACGCAAAGCTAATTCGTTGACAAATTGTATAACCTCAATAATAGACCTAACGTAGTACCTTTGTCTCTCTATATCTTTTGGATGTATCAACGTTTCAACACTGCTAGTTGTAGAGACTCTATTCAATTTGACCTGCAACATCGCCATAGCTTGGATATGGGTCATTTTTTAAAAATTGACATTTTTTATTGATCGTTTGAAAAATTTTTTTTTTTCAGTTTTTCTTGGGTTTTAGTTTCTAAATCTATAGTAAACAAATACATATATAATAACAATAATCCACAAAATAAATAGTAACAATAAATAGTTGAAATTTTGTGGAAAGCAACTAAATGTATTAGGATAATTAATAAAAAAAGTTGTTTGTTTACGAAATGATTTTGTTTAAAAGCATGAAAGAGTCAAAAAAATATTTTTAAATAACGGCACATAACTTTCTTGTAACTTTTACGGTACCAATACTGTAAGAATGATGAAATTCAGTATATTTATCTAGAATATAAAAAAATTAAAAATAATATGAGCCATTACGAACTAAAAGAACATTTATTAAAAAACAAATACGAAAATGGCCACGGAGATTACAAAATCGACTATTTCTTAATTTTAATGTAGTCAATGTAATTCAATGTCATCCAAATTATATTAGGTTCAAGTATTATTAAATACCTTTCTTTTGGCGGTGGTTGGACTAAAAAATATTAATATGGTACAAAGATAACAAGGCCACGGAGATTACACTGAATTTTTACTCCGATGAAAAAAATATTTGGTATGTAAATTTTAAAGGAATTAACTGCAATAATTAAATTATAATAAAACATAAAATTGAAGGTTTTTTGACGTACTATAAGATGATGCATCGTAAAAAATTATTAAAAATTGTTTATTTGTATGTAAAAGCGAAAATTTTTAATTATGTTTTTTTTTTTCAAAATCTTGTCACACTCATTCAACTAAGTATTGGGACAACAAAAAAAATTTTTTTTTTGCATATTATATAAATTGAAGTTTAAGAGAAGGTCTTTCAAACGACAAAGCCCAACATAAAAAAAATCATTTTTATCATTAAAAATATTAATAATAAAATAAAATAATAAAAAGGCCACGGAGATTACACATTATTAATTACCAAGGCTATTCGTTACCATCAATCGATCTGCAAATTTTTTTTTATAATGCTGACATATAAACACAGTTCCATGCCAAATTTCAAGTCTTTAAATTGAAATGCAAAAAAATAGAAGCTATAACGCTAAAAATGTAATTTTTTTAAAACGACCCATATGTGAAATGGATTTTTCTTGTTTTGGAAAACCGGTTTTTGAATCAGTGGCATAGTTGATTTTTTAAGGTAGGGCATTAGAGGTTTTAAGGTAGGGCATTGCCCCCTAATGTCCTCCCCTAGCTACGGCCATGCTACCACTTTACCAAATTTCATCGTTTTACAGCAGTCGGAAGTGCTCCATTCAACCAACACCAATTCGGAGAAAGTGGGCGGATACCACGCCCCCTGAATGGAAAATTTCAAATTTTCCTCTGCTTGCATGACAAGACCTACCGTTGTGCAAAATTACAAGATTCTTCGATGTCGGGAAGTGCTCCATAATTTTGATGATCTGTCAGTCAGTCAGTTAATTACGGTTTTTGTGATTTTTGAGGGCTTATATCTCAGGAACCGCTTATGCTAGAAAATTGATATTTGGTGAGGCGCCTGTGCCTGACTAGCTTAGCTTAGCTTAGCGGAGTTTTAAGTTTCTGACTTCATTGGTACTGAAGATAGGAAGGGGTCAAAAATCGCCTGAGTTTGTTCCTGTAAAAGGGGTGTAGTGACAGAACTTGGATGGGCACTACCGTGCCCTTTGATTTATTTAAAATAATCTTTCGAAAATGATTTTTGCTATAGTTATACCTTGCGGTTCAGCACTACACTAAAATTATAGAACAGATTTGAAAACTGAGCGGTGTTGCGCCGCTCAGAAATGACGTGTATAAATTTTTTTTGCCACTCAGCATTTTGCCGCTCATTATGCCAGGCCCTAAGTGGGCTTCAGGCTTCAGGTCATTATTAAATATAAGGTGTGTTTTATTCATTGCTGCATAGCCGGCGCAGCATTCAAGTGCGAATATAAAGATCAAACTCACTCTATATTACAATTTCAATTCATATTTCAATTTTGGCCATTATTATAAAAAATATCAAAATCTGAAGCTAAAACAATACATGTACAATTGTACATACATATGTTTAATTCTAAAATTTAATCCATAGCGCCATTTTCATTTCAATAATTTAAAGTTCTATCACCAGCACAACTGCCATTTTTTTAATGGCTTGTTTTTGGCCAGCAATCAAATTGTTGTTGTTTGTCGAAGGAAATTTTGCTGCGCTAGCTATGCAGCAGTGAATAAAACACACCTATAATCAATATAGATTATTTTTAAAAAATTATTAACTAACGATATATCTGTTAAAAAATTAAAATAACATAACTTATTATAATTGACTTGAAGTTTTTTTCGTATTTTCTTATAAAATATATATACTTTTAAATTGAAAAAAAAAGGTCACATAATCATTTAAGAAAAAAAAAATAAAAGATTTTGAGTGATGGAAATCTTTATTTGGACCTTTACATTTTTTTCTGTTAAGTGAAAAAGATGATATCTTTCTAATGGCTGCCGCCAGTGTTGATACACATTTGTGCCCGTCGCATTTTTCATGTCTTTCCGGTGATAACTGTTCGCATTACTGTAGAATATTCTCCCTCAGGGATGTGATTTCATGAGTATTGTAGGCATAAGCCCACGACTTCAAGTAGCCCCAAAGAAAGAAGTCTGGGATGGTTTAATCGGGCCATCTTGCCTGCCACGGCAAAACGGGAGATTACGCAAGTCGTTTATCATGGTCGCTAGTGCTTCCGATGGCGTCCTCAAAAAAATACGGCCCAGTAACGCCAAACAGTGGCTTTGAGTGGATGTAATAGCTCTTCGTGCATCACACGCGGGTTTTCAGTGCCAAAAAAACGAAGATTTTGCTTATTGACCTAACCGAACCGATTAAGTAGAAATGAGACTCGTCGCTCATGATGATTTTCGAAACAAAATTGCCTTCTTCGTTGTTGACAGACGGTCAGCAGTCATTAACTGATGCACTGATTGCGCTTTGTACGGGAACATGTGTATGTGTAAGTCTTTCACCTAAATTCGCTGTATGGTCCGAAAGGGTGATTAATGCGCCCACTTGTAGGTATGTATTTTTTTTTATAATTTTCACGCATTAAAGGGATTATGGCTACCCTTAAAATGTTTTATCACAGTGCGAGCGTTTTAGGAAAGTGGGAAAGGATTTCAGTATAGATATAGATATGTATACTAGGATAGATAAAGATAAACAACGTTTCAACACAAGCAAATGGATTTGTTTTTAATTCCTCGTTCAATTTGTCACTTGCATTCCGTTTTTTCGAAATCAAATCAACTTCGACGTCCATGCCTCTTATATTAAAATACTATAGTGTTCTTAAATAATTTTACGATCAATTTATTCCCTAATGTAGACGTTACATGTGGTACATGACCTGTCAAAAATTATCCGAAACTATCGAAATTTGGAAATTTTGAGGTAGATAACTGGCGTAACTGGCATCCGATTCTACTTTCATACCAAGTACCAATTATGAATCGGAAAAAAAATTTCGAATAGACTAGTGACCAAAAAAGCCGAAGGAAGTAGATTTCACCCATAAACAAATAACATGATTCAATTTGATCAATACCATACCTGAGGTAATTTTTTTGAACTCATCTTGAAAGGAATGGTAAATCTCAAAAAACGGCTAAATTTGTGCAAAAATACGTACAATCAATGCGTATTTATAGCGTTTTCGTTTGGTAATCCGGTCAAGTTTCTACACTTGAAAATTGTAAAGAATTGATCTTGTTTACGAGGAATATTCCTGAATAACTTCCAGCAATTTCTTCTGAGCTCTTTTACTTTGATTAAGCATCTTTTTGTAAAAAAAACCACAACAAATTCATCATCGTATCTTGAAGACGACGATTATGAAGATGAAATATTTGAGTTACAGTCCACGACGAATATAAGAAAAACTCGCTTATATGACACTTATCCTAACATCTCCATAATGTTAAGTCTTAAAATATATTTCTGTCATTTATATTTTTAGTTTTGTCTTTACAAAAATAAATGATAAATTATATCTTATTGCAAATGACTTAGTTACATATTGTATTATTTGTATGTTTTTTCTAAGTGTTTTTATTTCATTCTAAAAGTATGCAACTTTGATTGTAAATGAAAAGTTATTCAAGGTAAATTCTGTAAATATGACATTACAACTTTATATTTTTATCCATCGACCATAGTTAGCTAAAGTTAAGAAAACGAACAAAATGCGTGCTTCCCATCTTCCATCAAAATCTAAATTTCTATGGCCAACGACAATTGTGAAGGGTTCTGAGATATAACATTCTATCTCAGATGGTAGTTCTTCTATATCTGTTTCAATTTAATTTAATCTGCAGTTTAGTGGACTAGGTAAGCAATTAAGATAGTTTTGTAAAATAATAATATTTAAATGCACGACTGGAAAGGGTATAAAGTGGCTACGTTTTGAATATGTAAGATAATGGTTTATAGACCACAAGCTATCAACTGATATACTTACAAGGATGAACATTTGGTCACAATATACGTCATTTGAATTTATCAAATATTTCAAAGAAAATAACTTTTATAAAGTTTTTTTTTTGGCTTTTGAACAATGTAAATAAAAGTTCTGTCGTATTCGACAGTCAGTCCCGAAAGAACATCATTTTTAAACCTTGATTTTAAATAAGTTATTCAATATTATGTATGTATATAATCATTTTTTTAATGTTTACGAACATAAAACTAATCGTTTAGTTATTTGTTTTTCACATTTGACGATCTTTAAAAATTCCTTTTCTTCAGCTGTTTTTTCATAATCAAAAAATGATTTTTGTTTCTTGTTTGTATTTTTTATTTATAATTTTTTAGATTAATTTAAATTTTGTATTACTTTAAATATTTGTTCAAAAGTAATCAATTATGAAAATATGTATATATGTTTGAAAAAAAAAATATTATTTTATGTTTTTGATACATTGCAAAGTAAAAAAATAAACATATTACAAAAACCTTTAAACACTCTTTAGTGTACATTTAAACAACAAAAAATGTAATTAAATTACTAAAACAATAACGTTAACCATGCAACAATCAAACAAAAACCACCTATTGGAGCTAAGCGACTAAGTGTCTTTTCGCCACTTAGTGCTCGGTAATATAGTACGCCACTGAAGAGCAGGGTCCCTGTCGCCATTAGGGATCCGGTCTGAAAGTATTACAAATCATAAAACATACAAATTAAGTGTTACTCATATTATTTCTCACCAAAATAGGCCTCCTTGCTAACGGCACTGCCATTAAGGCAATAGAATGAAAGAAATGAAATCTGTTCGCAGTTTCGAAGATTGCCTTCGATTCACCTTTGTCTTGAATAGCATTAGTTCTGTGACTTCCGATTGCTCCCAGAATTACAGCTGCAGCACCACTTATACCTGCTAGGCGAATAAAATTGTAGTTTTTTCCGGCAAGTCGCCAAAGTGGAAGAGCACTCGACACCATTTTTGCTGTATCAGCTGTTGTTTTTGCAACCGCGTTACTCTGCTTGGAAACGATTCCCTTCGATTTAAAGCATTTATTTATGTTTGTATTGATGGAACATGGAATGAATTTTACAATTTAAATTTGTTAGTATTGAGGGAAAACGCATATCACAAACTGTTAACTTTGACTGATCTAATTTTGAATAAAAGAACACAATCACCCTTATTCCGATAGTCGTTTTGCTAAAACTCCAGTAAAATGACAAGGCTCTAGAAACGTAAATTGGAATGTTATTGAAACGATTATCATTATAATGGTTAGAAAAGTGAAGAACATAGAGAACACTGTCTCTGGAGCCTTCTCGTTTTAAAGGCGTTTTATTAAAACGACTATCGGAATAAGGGTGAATATTTCGAAAGAAAATAAAGCAATGATTGATTTTTATTTCTACAAATGTTACCAACTTTTGAATCAGTTCTTTCTACCGAAAATTTGTCGAGTAAGAAGGTGGAATTTTGTATCTTTTAAATATTATTTGGTTTAAAACCAATTGCGACATTTATTAGAGCTTCCATAAAAGACTGCATATAGGATGTGGAGAAGCAAAGTTATTGACTTGTGAGCACCGGGCTGTGATGCGGATAAAACCTCCTTCCAAAACATAATAATATGCACACACACCCCTACTGGCGAAGTTGAAGACCTTATCAAGTTGGACTTTTATGACCTCCCTGAGGAAAGATTTGATGTTGGACGCTTTAGCATACCTGAATTTGCCAAAAAGATTGTTTCATAGGTACTTTCGATTTTCAGTTGTAGTACATCAGTGTAGATATGGATGATACACTGGAATTATTGGAAAAATGTATGATTCTGTTTCACAGCTTTTTGAGCTACATTGTTGTAATACAACTAACAGTAAAATCTTGCTACATTGATACACTATAAATTTTTGATGTAGAAGCAGTTGGAAAGAGTTTAAGGCCAGGTGCGCACATCCAATTTTTAGTTTCGCAACTGTTTGGTTGCTAAAATGAAACATATGGGTTATATGGGCCACCGCGCACTTAGAGCAACTCGATTCGAGCAACTAAAAAGTTTGTGTTTTGACACAAACTAAACGATTGCCTTCGCAACAGTTGAGCTGTTTTCTATAAGCGCAAGAGAGAAAAGAGTGTGAGCGTGAGTAAAGAGTTGCCAGTGCGCGGTTCTCTTTCAACTGGTGATTAAACTATTTGATTTCGATCACAGTTGCCAGTGCGCGACTAGCCTAAAGGATATTAGATACGTTATTAGAAAAATAAAATATTTACCCAAAAATTCAATTCAACCAAAAATTCAATACAATTTCTTGGCATTCGAAATCGCTCCACAAAATATGGATCTTCCAAATTAAAATTTATTCTTTGTAAAAATACATTACTTCTTCTTTCAACTCGTATATCAAATTCAAAGTCATAATCGAAAATATTTACATACATATTTTTGTTAAATTAAGTTTTTTTCACGAGATTTGAATTAAACAATAAAACATGAAAACTTAGCTCAAATAAAAATATGCAGAAGAAATGTCAAATGAACATCATACAACACTTTCAGTTTTATGTGTGAAACAGAAAAATGTAACTGATGTAGTTGTAGGATGTAGTTGTAAGATGTAGTTGATGTAATAGCGCTGAAACAGGCCCCTGGAGATTTTATAATAAAATCCAACCAACTGGTGTCTGGTTTTAAGACCGCGAAAGGCGAAGTTAGCCTTGTCACCAAACAACAGGGAATGGTAGATGTTTTCAATCAGCACTTCCAGAAGCTGCTAAATTGGCATTTGTAGAAAAAGAGTAACAGGAAAAGAAGACAACCCAGTATAGAAGTGGTAGAGTTGTTTACAAAAAAGCTTAAAATTCTCAAGATTGAAGATTATTGCGAAAATTAATGGTTTAGAAGTAAACGACGACAATATCATACAATATATCAACAAACAAAAACAAACTTCTGTCCACGACTAGGATTAAACGGCACTATTGATAGGAACAACTTCAAAGTATAGTTAGGTTAGGTTAAAGTGGCTGTCATTTAAAGCATCTGACACACTGAGACCAGTAGAGAGGTCCATTGTGATAGTGATACCACGATGTTATAGGTAACAAAAAGTTCCCTACTGGTTAAAACCATTTGGAGCTTCCGAGGTTGTATCGGATGCAAACCTGCAGTGCCAGACAGAGGCTTTTATGGCTCGAGAGCCAGATAAGTATAAAAGGCAAAGTTTTACATTATAACATAACTACTATACATTTTCTCCATTTTTCTAATTCTTAAATCCTATTCCTTTAGCTCTTTGAATACACAAACATTTGTGACATAACATTAATCAAATTACATCAAAGAACAATTTGAACATAAATTTGATATTAAAACAAATACTCTAATAAATAAAGTTCATAAATGAACTATAGAAACACAATACACAACTATATCCCAAAATAATGGAGAAATACTCACGGTACTTTTGGCCAAACTGTATGTGCTATTTATGACGGCTTGACTGACTGGATTCCTAAACGCTAGATAACCAAGAGCATCGCCGAGTGATGACATTTTTTTTAGTAAGACTTTTGTTTGTCTAGAAACAAAAATAAAGATTACGCTTTTACTAAAACTGATGGAAGAAAAATTCTTGGTATCGCGTCGCGACTCGCGATTAAAAATTGAGCCGATGAAATGAAGAAAATAAAATACAATAAAAGGAAAATGGAGTTGCCGTCTGGCGTGCGTGACCGTGAGATGCAAGAAAATTGCAATAATTTTACCGCAAAACAAAAAATATGAACTGAAGTTTAGGGTTTCAACTCTTAATTTTGTTTTGATTTTACAAAAAATTAGACACGAGGAAGTAGATTCGAACTTGTATGTGTTAAAGCTGTTTAAGTATGAAACTAGGTTAAAACAATGGCGCAAAATTTTAATTGAATTAGTACGATGCTAAAGCTGTTTTAGTATGATATTAGGTTAAAACAACGAATTTGCAAATTTTAATCGAATATAGCATCATACTTTCTCTACCCTTTTATTAAAGTTAAAATCGTTGAACACCTATTTTATTTTTTTAGTATTGTGCTAGCTTCACATGACTTTGACATTTGCAAACATCAAAAAAGGTTCGTGTACTTACTTTTTTGCATGAAATGTCATTGATTTAGGTGTGTTCCCAAGCAATTTATGGGGAAAATTGGCTTAGTACAATCCTAGTTAGAAAATGTTAAAAATAAGAATAATTTAGTAAACTACTTTAAAGTTAGCAAATTGTTGAGTAGTATCATACTAATACCTTAATAATTGGCTGTTTAAAATTTTGCGCCATTGTTGTTTATTTTAATAGTTTTTTTTTTTATTGGACATTAATGATCAATCATAGGTAATTTATTTTCATAAAAGTTAATCCAAAAAGTTAATATCATTAGCATGGCATCCCTTAAGCAAAATTTTTGAAGTTTCTTCTCTTGTTTTGAGATCGAGAATCGAAGAATTATATGGATTATCCAAGTAATTTCTTTAACTTTAAGGATAGTACACATTACGCCGCACCTCCATTAGCAATATTTATTTCTGACATTATATCAGACCCTATATCTGAAGTTTCTATTTCTTTACGCCGCACCTCCATTAGCAATATTTATTTCTGACATTATGTCAGACACTATATCTGAAGTTTATATTTCTTTAACACTGTGGGCAAATTATGTCGTGATTATTCATTCTTCGCCATAATTCACGTCGTTTGATTTTAGCGATAAATGCATTGGAAAAGCTGGAAGAGACAAAACGGAAAGAATACAAAATGAAGCACAGGTTTTGGGTCAATCCATTTTTGAGCAAAAGAGATTTGCACGACCTTGAAGAAAATTTGCTCCAAGACTTAATTGAGTAGTCCCACAAGCATGGAAAGTCTCTGAATGCCCTAACTAATTTTAAAAAAATTAATCAAAATACTTACTATCTTCAATGTTTAATTCTTTTAATGTTAATTTTGGCCTGCAAACAACCAAACAACAATATATATGTACTTCAACAGACAGTAAATGGTAGAAAAATTACATCTTGGCCTCACAGGACATAATTTCTATACGAAGTGAAAACATAACATGAGTTTGTCAATGAAATGAAGGAATGTTTCATGAAAATGTGGGAATTGGTGTCAAGACTCGACGTCTTGTCAGAAATTTGTGTCTAGTGAAGTCACAAGTCACGAAACGTCAAAATTTATATCTGCATTTATTTCTTCTACGAAGACAAGAAATAAATAGTAAAAATTATGTCTAAAAATAACAAAAATCAAGACATAAGGGGGCTCCACAAGAAATATTGGCTACATGACACATTTCTTGCAATCACTTATTTCAAGTGGAGGCTCGGTGTTAACTCTGTGGGCAAATTATGTCGTGATTATTCATTCCTCGCCATAATCTCACCAGGTAAGTCACGTCATTTGATTTTAGCGATAAACCCAGTGGAAAAACTGGAAGAGGCAAAACGGGAAGAATACAAAAGGACCTTGAAGAACATTTGCTCCAAGACATAATTGAGTAGTCCCACAAACATGAAAAGTCTCTGAATGCCCTAACTAATTTTGAAAAAATTAATCAAAATACTTATTATCTTCAATGTTTAATTCTTTTAATGTTAATTTTGGCCTGCAAACAAACAACCAACATTATATATGTACTTCAGCAGACAGTAAATGGTAGAAAAATGACATCTTGGCTTCACAGGACATAATTTCTATACGAAGTGAAAACATAACATGAGTTCGTCAATAAAATGAAGGAATGTTACATGAAAATGTGGGAATTGGTGTCAAGACTCGACGTCTTGTGAGAAATTTGTGTCTAGTGAAGTCACAAGTCATGAAACGTCAAAATTTATATCTGCATTTATTTCTTCTACGAAGACAAGAAATTAAAGTAAAACTTTTAGGCCAGTCGCGCACTGGCAACTGTGATCGAAATCAAATAGTTGAATCACCAGTTGAAAAGGAACCGCGCACGGGCAAATCTTTACTCACGCTCGCACTCTTTTCTCTCTTGCACTTATAAAAAACAGCTCAACTGTTGCGAGGCAATCGTTTAGTTTGTGTCAAAACACAAACTTTTAGTTTCGAGAATCGAGTTTCTCTGAGTGCGCGGTGGCCCATATAAGCCTATATGTTTCATTTTAGCAACTAAACAGTTGCGAAACTAAAAATTGAATGTGCGCGCCTAGCCTTATTGTCGCAGGGGTCCTTCAGTAGTCATATAAAGGATCGGTCAAACAGAACGCGTTTTTACGCCGCGTTTCACCGCCGCGTTCAAACGAAGCGTTGTATTACATTGCAATACATGTCCCATGTCACACTGAACGCGTTGTTGAGGCCGCGTTGAATTCAGCATGGCGTTGCAACGCAGCGGTGAAACGCGACGTTGTGTGAAATTACAGATTATTTCTAACGCTGCGGTAGTCAAAGAAATTTTAAATTTTTTCAAGGTGGACAAATTAATTGAATTGGTGAGAAATAACCCATGTCTATACGATATGGGTGATAAATCGTATAAGAACATTAGGTGCGTTTTATTATTCACAAATCTATCTGGATCCGGATCTAGATTAAGTTTTAACATGTATTACAAAAACAATTTGGGATCCTGTTTTCTATCGGGATCTATTTCAAAGATCCAAAAATTAGTTATTACAGTGGCAAGTAGATGGCTTTTTATGGTAAGGTAGTGTAAACTACAGTGTAAAGAAAAGAGACAAGAAATAATTTAAAATTTACAAATCTATGGATAAAAAGAGACGGGCTTATAACACTGCTGTCACTAAGATCCGTATCGTTTTATTTTCAAGGGAAGATCCCGATCCGGATCCAGATAGATTTGGGGATAATAAAACGCACCTATTGTCTTACATACATATTTAATTATTATTATTGAAATATGAGACAAATTTGCTCTTATAAATGCCGCATTTCTAGGCCTTCTGTTTGTTGGCGTTCGAGATGTGCGACTCTAGCTCCCGGCACAGCTGGTGATATTCGCCAATTTCTTTTCTTTTTTTGTTTATTGGCATGTACCCAAATTCTTTTTCTTTTACGGGAATTTCGTAAAATAGCAAATAAAAGCAATAATTTCCTCTTCTGAATCTGAGCTGCTTGACATTATTTTTGTTAAGGAATGATTGTTTTGTTTGCTTGAAAGCTCTCTGTTTGACGTCCTCTGACGCGGCGATTGCAACGTCGCGTCAAAATAATCTTACCGTCCCGTTAAAAAATCTTAACGCGACGTTAAAAACGCGTTCTTTTTGACCGAGCCTTAATTCAGCAGTGTTTTAAATGAAAGAAGCTTGTGAATTCCGAATACATGAGAAAGTGTAATTACAATCTTTACAAGAGGAAAGAAAAAACTACGGTTGACGAAAACATTAGGTGCGTTTTATTATTCACAAATCTATCTGGATCCGGATCTGGTTCTTCCCTTGAAAATAAAACGATTCGGATCTTAAGTGACAGCAGTGCTATAAGTCCGTCTCTTTTTATCCTCGGGTTTCTAAATTTTCAATTATTTCTTGTCTTTTTTCTTTGCACTATAGCTTACACTACCTTACCATAAAAGCCATCTACTCGCCAGTATAATAACTAATTTTTGGATCTTTGAAATAGATCCCGATAGAAAACAGGATCCCAAATTGTTTTTGTAATACATGTTAAAACTTAATCCAGATCCGGATCCAGATAGATTTGTGAATAATAAAACACACCTATTATAAGCTAAACGCGTTTAGAGGTTGAATAGTGGCTACATATGAGGGGTATTCACGATCTAATGCAACAGGTCTAGTATCATTGTAAAAGTGCAAAAGTGTAAAATCTTACAATACTACAACATGTTGTAAGATTGTAAGATTTTACACTTTTGCACTTTTACAATGATACTAGACCTGTTGCATTAGATCGTGAATACCCCTATGGACATTTTAGTATTGAACTGTCACATTCAGTTTGACATCATTAAATTATTGTGATTATCAAAAAAAAAATAAAATGCTTCTTGTTATTGAAACTAAAACTTTATGTTATTTTTATTTATTGAAACTAAAATGTTACGATTATATTATTATATTGAAAACAAGTTGTTGAGAATTAAATATATAAATAGACTTATTGGCGATCCCCCTCCACGCATCTTTTTTCATCCGGTGTTGCAAGTTTTGTTTTGGATTATTGAATTTTATCCTCAATAAGTTTCTCTGAGGAGTAGCTATTTCCAGCTATAGGATAAAATGAATAACAATTTGATTACCAGTATTGCGCTAGAGTACTGCCGATACTCGAATAAACGTCAAATCTCTATCCACAGCAGGATTTCACTTCTCCTTTTATCGGCAGTGATCCTACTGCGGATGTTGTATTTGTTATTCATATAAAATCCTACTGTACTAAGGATAACTTTTCCAAAAAACACGGCTATTGCCTACAATTATAAGATCCTAAGGCTCGAACACAATGAATGCGATAAGAAAAACGATATGTGAGCGTGATAAAACATCGTCGTAGTTGTAAACTCAGTTTCAAACTATGAAAGTAGACAAGAATATACAAAATAAAGCATTTCTCGTCGTCACGTTAAATAAAATTAATACATAAATTAAGGACAGTCGCGGCGTACATTCAATTTATAGTTTCACATCGGTTTGGTTGTTAAAATGAAACATATTGGCTTATGCTTCATTTTGCAATATATATTTAACATACGTTTTGTTTTACCAACTAAACAGTTGAGAAAATAAAAATTCAGCTTACGCGCCAGGATTAGATTTTAATGTCGACATCTGACAAAATCGCTTATGACGATTTTTGACTGACTACTTTTTGAAGCTAGGTATTTCGAAATTAAATTAGTGCCAATGAAAAAAAAACATATGATTCAAATAAATCTCGTCGTGAAAAATTTCGTGGCATTGGGAATTGCGGGACGATTTTAAAACTATAAAAAGTTGATCTCGCTCTCGTCTCGTGTTCTCTTCACATTAAGAATCGGGCATAATTATAAAAACTCTCGTCTCTCATTTTAAATTCGATTTTAATGTCACCATCTGACGAATTTGAGCGGAGATAAAAATGTACTTAAAAACGGTTAGTATTGAAATTTTAATATCTTAGACGGCTTTTAAACGAAGCAATATTACCTTGCGATTTTTAAGCCCGTAGGAGAGAGACGTGTGTGGTGGCGGGGTTACATAAGGCGGAAGATTACTCCAAAAGAGAAACTAAGATTAAAAATCGCTTTCGTGTAAAAGCAGTATTAGACGTCAGAGTCCTTTCACGATTTATGATGTGCACCCAGCTTAGTAATAATGTTCCATCTATGCGTCATAAAGAGCGACCTCTGTGCGTCCAGCGCCATCCATTTTGCTCAACCTTGGTAACAAGCAAGTTACATTTATGACTTTCTTCATTTTCTCAATAAATTCAAGAAAGTGCCAGACAGACCAAGCTATCATTCCAAAACTAATTGCATCATTTGTATAATTGAAACAGTTTTGATTTTCAATTTAAACCTTCTTACTTATTTTGCAAATCATTTTCAATTCGAACAAATATTTCAAAACAAAAAAAATGAATTTGGAAGTGATTTTGACATCTTTCAATTTGCAAGACTATACTAAAATTACTTTAAAATTGATTTTTCTTATGTTTCCGAAAAGCACTGAAAGGTAATGTCGAAAACCAACGAAAAGTAGATTTCTGTATCGTCAAAAGGGGAATCGTTTAATTTTTTAACGATTCGAAAACTAATCGGCTATATAACCACTTTGTAAATTCATTATAATCTTAATAAACAATTAATTCTTATGTTTGTTTGTACAAAATATTTGTATGTTTATAGGTTAGAATCTTACAGAGGCTTTGCTTGAGGGAAAAGAAGTTTTACTTCTAGCGCGCGTACGTCAGTACACACACTTTGTTTTGTTTGATTAGTTTTTTTTTTTTTTTTTTTATTAATTTTAGATTTAATAGAGAAATATGTATAAACACATGTATGTATGTATTATTTTGTTTTGTTAATGTTTTTTTGATTCGTTTATGTAGGTATTAAATATAATTTAAACGAAACTATCTTTTATTGAATTTCTTATACTTCAACAACAATGAGATCGATAACACCATTGCTCAATTTGAAACAGTGGTCAACAATGCTTTGGACAGGCAGAAAACATCCCGCACCAGCAGAGATAAATATGCAAACTTACCCCAACATATACAATTAATATATGCTCACCGGCAAAGACTTCGCAAAAGCCTCCAAAGAATATTCCACAGGACCTTTAACAGGGAAAGTGTCGAATACCGTCGGCTACACTCAGAACTTCAGTGCACTAACACAATGTTCAACCAGGCAATAAAACATCACCAGGAAAAGGATTTCAGGAAGAGACTCGAAGATATCAAACCTGGACCTGACACGTTTAAAAAGATCAATCTGATTGTTGGAAGACCAAACTCAATTCCAGACACCATCCTTTATGGACAAGAAGTATCAACAACTTCTGCAGAGAAAGCTGAAGCGTTTGCAAATCATTTTCACGATAGTTTCAAAGACCGCCCTCCCGTACACCTTCCTGACTTTATCGAAGACGTTGAAACTCGCTTTCAAGAGATATCAGCGACCACCGAAACCGTGACCCTGTTCAACGAGGAAAACCCATCATCGGAGCCGACGCTGACAGATGTTTTCACTTCCCCTGAAGAAGTAGCTGACATTATCTTCACTGGAAACTCCAAAAAATCAGCAGGAAGCGACAAGATTTCTAATTACGTACTCAAAAGGTTACCAAATCTTGCTGTTCTCCTGTTGACTATAATCTTCAATAACTGCCTGAACAACACCTATTTCCCTGCAGCCTGGAAAACCGCAAAAGTGGTACCTGTCCCGAAGAAGAACAACCGCGCAAATGTGGAAGGATATCGGCCAATTTCTTTGCTCAGCAGCATGAGTAAGATACTGGAGGCGTTGATATTGAAGAAACTCAACGTTTTCTGCAGAGAAAGAGATGTCATACCGGAGTTTCAGTATGGCTTTCGAAATAAACACTCTACCCTACATCCATTACTGGGACTCCATACTGATGTTACAATTGGACTCAACAAAAAGGAAACAACTGTAGCGTGTTTGCTGGACATCGAAAAAGCTTTCGACAGCGTTTGGATAAAAGGATTGCTATTCAAACTCTCGGAACTTGGACTTCCTAATTACTTAGTAAGAATAATCAAAAATTTCCTAACCCATAGACTTTTTTATGTACAGGTAAAAAAACATGTTTCATCAACCAAAGGAATTAACGCTGGAGTTCCTCAAGGATCAAAACTTGGACCGCTGCTGTTCAACATTTACACTGCTGATCAACCAGCCAACTTACCAGGTACAAAGACGAAGCTTTATGCAGACGACTCAATCACATACGCTACCGCTTTTTCACCAGAAATTGCTGCCAGGAGAGTGCAAGAGCACATTAAAAACCTATGGGAATACTATGTCAAATGGGGACTGAGAATAAACAGCGAAAAGACTGAACTCATCTGCTTCAGAACACCAGTGACTGTCATTCGAAGACGAGCGTTTGCAACACGCTGTGATGCAATCAAAATAAAGCTTCCAGACAACTCTGAAGTGACTGTCAAATCATCAACGAAATACTTGGGAATCAACTTTTCCAACAAATTCAAATTCAAAAGGCATGCAGACTTGATGTTGAAGAGAGCCAACTATTCTCTGCACTTGGTCCATCCGCTTCTCAGGAGGCGAAATGGACTAAGTAAGAAAACCAAGCTGCTTGTTTACAAACAACTTATTCGACCCGTTCTGACCTACGCCTTTCCCATCTGGTTTACTATTTCACCTACAGCAATGAAAAAGATGAAGCTTTTTGAAAGAAAGATGCTCCGCATTTGCACTGGACTGTATCGTAACCCACTGACGAAGAAATATATACCAACAAGGAATCTGTATAAAGAAGCAAAGTTAATACCACTAGACGAGTATTTACTGCAGCTCTCCGGAAAAATCATCAGGAACCTGGAAGATCATCCCAACACAGAAGTGCAACAACTTCTCCAGCATGAACTAGAGCCTCGTGACAAGTATCTATACACCCGAGCCATCACTGACGATCAATTTGAAGACATCATCCATAACGACAACGCACCCTTTTACGAGAAGAACAACAATCAATACTATAGGGGTTAAAACACCCACTCATCAAAAATTATTATTTATTTAATATTAAAAAATCATGAATTAGATTAAGAAAACATTAATATGATATTGTAAGCAAATAGCATTATGTAAAGCCAAATGAAGAACGTTGGGCCCCTATTGTTGAGCCAACATGATTTAATTTAGTAATAAGTTAGTTTTAAGTCAAATTGTATATAAAACAAATTGAAAAATAAAATTCTTAATCTAAAAATCTGAATTTCTTATACTAATGGCTTCTTGATATCTAGCTGAAGGGACATCTTCTGAGTTTTCCAATTCAATTACTACAGAAACGTTGGCATTCTGATAAGATTCATGTTCTGGAACTTTGAAGTAAAGGTATATGTTGTGTAAAGATGATCAGACCAAAAACATAAATGTTAAAAAAAAGCCAAGTTCTTCTATACAAAAACCTTTGTGTAATAAGTCAGCCGTGAAAAGTACTGAGATCTAAAAGTGCGCCAAGTTCTTACTTCATGAAGGTTTAATACCGAATATTTAAAGTAGAATAATATTGAAACAGCTACAATGTAATAGAGAAATTTGTATTATTTAATGATTACTGACTAAAATTTGATGGGATCACTTGGCAAGTTTTTAAAACCTTTCGAATTGGGCATAAAAAAACTTGCCAAGTGATCCCATCAAATTTTAGTCAGTAATCATTAAATAATACAAATTTCTCTATTACATTGTAGCTGTTTCAATATTATTCTACTTTAAATATTCGGTATTAAACCTTCATGAAGTAAGAACTTGGCGCACTTTTAGATCTCAGTACTTTTCACGGCTGACTTATTACACAAAGGTTTTTGTATAGAAGAACTTGGCTTTTTTGAACATTTATGTTTTTGGTCTGATCTCACTCCTTTTTGCAAAGATTTTAATGTTTTGCCATGTAAAAATCTCGAAAGATACGGAAAAATAGAAGGGTGGACTCTACCTTATAAAATCAACTTAGTTTATAGCTTCCTATTTTTTTTTTGTATATTTTCTTTTTGTTATTGGTTGTTTTGATTTGCGCTTCAGTTGTTTCTTCTTGTCCTGGCATCATTCTACGACAGTCGGAAGTGCTCCATATAAATCAAACTTTTTCTCGTAAAGTGGGCGAATACCACGCCCCCTGAATAGAAAACCTCAATTTTTATTGTTGATCCTTTATATGCAATTTGAGCCCGATCGTTCTATTAAATTTCATTGTTCTACTGCAATCGGAAGTGTACCATATAATTTAAATATCAGTTCTGAGGAAGTGGGTGGATACCACGCCCCTGAATGGAAAACCTCAAATTTTATATTTTTTTCTTTGTATGCAATTTAAGCCCTACCACATTACCAAATTTCATCGTTTTACAAAAGTCGGAAGTAAAAGTGGGTGTATCCCACGCCCCCTGAATGGAAAATCTCAATTTTTATTTTTGGTCCTTTATAAACAATTTGAGCCCTACCGCTCTACCAAATTTCATTGTTCTACTGCAATCAGAAGTTTGCCATATATAATTTACATCAGTTCTGAGGAAGTGGGCGGATACCACGCCCCTGAATGGAAAATCTCAAATTTTATATTTTTTTCTTAGTATGCAATTTTAGCCTTGCCACTTTACTAAATTTCATCGTCTTACAGCAATCGGAAGGGCTCCATTCAACCAACACCAATTCGGAGAAAGTGGGCGGATACCACGCCCCCTGAAAGGAAAAGTTTGGTGTTTATTTTTGGTTCTTTATATGCAATATAAGCCTTACCGGTTCACCAAATTTCATCGTTTTACAGCAGTCGGAAGTGCTCCATAATACGATGTCGGAAAGTGCTAAAACTCGGAGAAAGTGGGCGGATACCACGCCCCTTGAATGGAAAATTTCAAATTTTCGATTTTTTCCTCTGCAAAATTACAAGATTCTACGATGTCGGGAAGTGCTCCATAATTTTGATGATCTGTCAGTCAGTCAGTCAGTTACGGTTTTTGTGATTTTTGAGGCCTTATATCTCAGGAACCGCTTATGCTAGAAAATTGAAATTTGGTGAGGCGCCTGTGCCTGACTAGCTTAGCTTAGCTAAGCGGAGTTTTAAGTTTCTGACTTTATTGGTACTGAAGATAGGGAGGGGTCAAAAATCGCCTGAGTTTGTTCCTGTAAAAAGGATGTAGTGCCAGAACTTGGCTGGGCACTACCGTGCCCTTTGATACTACATTTACAATTTGTGCTGCTTTCTGAGGAGTGTAGTGCAGAGCCCTATGTTCTAAAATACAGCGAAAGCGGTATTGTATTAACATTAAATGTGTCACTCTCGTTGACTACTGGAACCTGAATTTAAACAGGAAACCTGTCTGAATGTTGGTACCACTGCAAGGCAAATTCGTACGAAATTAAGAACAACGTTTTTAAACGGTGACTATTACAGTTTCATATTTACAAATAAGTGGGGTAAGACATTTTTTTGAAGAAATTGATCAATTTTTCACCATAGTTGTTTTATCACCTAAGCTTTTAAGATATTTTTAAATCTAAGAAAAATAGTTTTTTTTTCTATATAATTGGTATTTAATTATATAGATATCATGAAGTACATAATTATATGGAGGGCTCACAGCTGAACCGAACCAAGTCATTTTAAAAAAATCCAAAACCAACGCCAAAATTTCCGCAAAATTGACCTCTATTTAAAGCTGTAATGAACTATGTATAGTGCATGGTAGTAGTGTTCCATGGCCCGATTAGCAGGTGTCCCGCTTATAGACGGAAATTCGTATGCAAAATAGCTTGTTGGCGTTCCGGTTAAGAGGTGGTCCAAATATAAAGAGTACCTATTAGCAAGCAGGTATATTTAAGATGATTTACTGACTAATTTAGAATTAATAAGATGAGTGGAATTGATTTGAAATCTTTCTGCAGCTGTATTAAAAACTATAAAATGCATAGATAAGCTTAACTACAAGATCTATGCGGCACACACAAATCTGTTGATAACTCGCTATATTCCTGACAATACCAATTTTATTAAAAAGATGAATTTAAGCTGTTTACGTCGGTATCCATTGATTAAATACTTCCTTCTGCAGAGGAACAAGAATCTACATATCGTCGGCAGGAATGGAAAGCACTTAAAATTAGCTGTCTAACCCGAACTGAAAAGATGGCAGGCCCATTTTAATGACAAAGTTTGTCGCAAGAGAACACCCCTAAAAAAACATCAGGATTTTATCCTCCGGTTTAATTAGATTAAATTTGAAGCAAACTGATTTAAGAACTCGAGTTAATTGAAAATTTAAATCGAATCAAATAGCCAAATTGGCTATGTCTGCAAGAAGCTTTCAAAACCCAAATATTTGGGTATCATCATCATCATATAATAAAACGGCAAACATGTTTTTTGTGGTACACTTTTCTCCAAAAGTATTTAACCGATTTCGATAAATTTTATATGGTTGGAAAGCCACAGTTACGGAGATGTGCAGAATATACTTGAGACACGCATTTACACACTGTGGGTAATTTTTGTTTTTGCACTGTCGAACACTTTGCATGTTACATAAAATAAAATTTAATTTAATAAATTTGCTTGAACACACTGCCAATAATATAAATAATAAATAAATTGGCACTCGAATTTCGAGAGCTGGGTCGGCTAGTTCACTTAAATACGCACAACTTACTTAAAAAAAGAAGGAAGGTTTGAATGTTTGTGATATATATATTTATAACTCAGCCTACAATCTACAAACCTTGATTTTCTCCATGAATTTCCGAGGCAAATCTATTACAGATATCTTTTGGCCTATTGTTTTCCCTTTTTGAAGTTGCCCTCGCTGTTCCATCTGATAAAATTTGAATTTAAAAAATAGTCTTTTTTTTGACTATTTTAACTTTTCCATGTATTTTAATTTTAAATCTTCACATTATCAAGACCTTTAAAATTTCTAGCTACCATATAATGTTCTGCGGAGTCAGATCTGCTTGAGAAAGGTTTAACTCGTTTGACTTTTTCGTAAAACTTAAGCATATCTTCCTCCAATTTAGGGACAGCGCCATTATCCCAAATTTTTACCACCAAATTAGCTCCCACTCCCGACAGAGCTAATGAGAAGCGCAAGACTGAGTAGCAGAGTTCTGTTATTGTCTCTTGGTCTAGCATGCGCACGCCAGTTGCATTTGGTGCCATATCTGAGAGGACACAATTGACTGGACGACCATTCAAAGCAGTTTTCAATTTCAATTGTGATTCTGGTTTGGTGAAGTTTGTTTTACTAAATATTGTTGCGCCCTTAAGGAAAAATATTTGTTTGTTTTGATAATAGTTTGATTGAAACAGCTGTTTAATAACACTTACATCTATTGGATATATGTGCAACAAATCCAGGCTAAACACAGCACCCTTTGGTTGTTTTTCATTTAGCCCAGTTGCATTGGTTCTGTCGACAGCAATTTGACTCCAGCTACCAGGAGATGCACCACAATCAATTACTACATCGCCAGGTTTAAGAATTTTGTACTTATCGTCAATTTCGAGAAGTTTGAACGCACTTCGGCATCGAAAGTTCATCATTTTGGCCTTTTCCACATATGGATCAGCGAGTTGTCGTGTGAGCCATTCTTGCGAGCTTTTGCTTTTTCCTTTTAGATTTTTTGGTATTATTTTGGAGTAGTCACATGCAGTTGAAGACAATTTACGAAATTGAATTAATGCCATTGAAAAATAAATAATTTTGGATGGTTTAAATTTATTTAACAATCGGATTCAAGTAATTTTTATATTTTCATAATACGAATATAAATTACATTACATTAAAGCATAGCTGTCAGGTGTCAAAAAATGACATTTGATAGAAAAAGTCAAAAGCTGTAAGCCTGATGAAATACTTCAGGCAGTCATAACAGAAAAGATATGAAATTTTAAATGGGAGGTTCACACACGCAATGTATGTTTGACAAACTTGGGTTGATTGACTCGATTTTGAAAATTATTAAAATTGAAAAATTGATGTATGCCAAAATATTTTGATATTTTGCTGTCTTAATATTTCTGAATATAATCGCATTCTTGTCAAACCACGTGAGAATTTCTTTTAAAAATAAGTTCAACCTGTGGCGAATCAAAATAAAAGAATAACATAAAGACAAAACACAAAACATATTTAATTCTTTTGGACAAATGTGCCTTTTTTTTTCTTGTTCTTCATTTTCTAAAGTTACGAGAGCTGCATCAAAACAATTCTAAAATTCTAAAGCTTAGTGTACACGATTGGTAGATCTTACAATAATGTAAGATCTTACAATGTCTGACAATAATCTACCAATGAGCTGACAAATAAGTTGTGTGTGTACACGGTTGGTACAAAATCTACCAATCTCTTACAATTAATTGTCAGAAGTTGGCTGACAATTTATTTTCAGATAGCCGGCTTGATACCTACCAATTAATTGTAAGAGATTGGTAGATTTTCTACCAACCGTGTACACACACAATTAATTGTCAGTTTTTGTTGGTTATGGAAATTGACAATTAAACCTTTGCTGCAAATTTTCTGCCAATGAAAAAATTGTATGATGCTAAAAAACGAACATCTTACAATTTCATTCATTGTCAGAAACGTCAGACAACGATAAAAATTGGCAGGCCTGACAATAAATTGCGTGTGTACACGATTATCAAATACCTTACAATTTACCGTCTTACAATTAATTGTCAGATACATTTTCTGACAATTAATTGGAAGATTACACGATTTTCAGCTAGCGTACACATGATTGTCAGGTTTGTCCCCTATTACACGATGTCTCACGAGACGAGGCTCACGTAAGTGCGAAAAAGAAAGCAGATATGAGAAAATGAGATGCAAAAAAATATTCCCGGTGAGTACCGGGCTGATTTTTAGTAGTCTCATTTTGGCGTTTCTTTTTCTCAAATTCGTTTTATGTTGCGTTGTGCATTAAAAAATACGAACAACAGTCAAATTTGAGACATGAGTCTCATGAGACATGAGTCAACGTGTAATAGCTTTTGCCTCACGGGATACAAATTTAAAAGGAAAATCAAAAATGAGACATGTCTCATGAGGCAACGTGTAATAGGGGACTTTCTAACAATTAATTGTCAGACAATGATCTAAAAATTAATTGTCAGACAAATTTTCTGACAATTAATTGTAAGACTACACGGTTGTTAGACAATGTAAGCATGTTTTTCAATGACAGATCTGACAAATTGTAAGATCTACCAATCGTGTACACTTAGCTTAAGGAGAACTAATGTATAGTTTTGTTCAGTGAATAAAAGTTCAGAGTAGAACAGAGCAGAGTAGAGCAGAACAGAGCAGAGCAGAACAGCTTCCATGAGAAATGTCAGACAAGTTAGAACAGTCAGTTATCTGTTCTACCTTGCTCTAACTAAAAAGCAAGGGCAAGAAATCTTGTTCTAAACTGTTCCAAACTGTTCCAGACAGACTCATTGAACAGCAAATCAGAACAGTTTAGAACAGAAAATTTCTCATTGAACAGCAAAAAGGTGTACTTTTCTGTTCCAAACTGCTCTAAACTGTTCGGAACAGCGTCACTGAACAAACCTTATGACAGCATGCTTGACAAATGTGAATGCTAAGCCTAGGCGCACACTGGCAACTGTAAACGAAATCAAATAGTTTAATTTATGCGCACATTCAACACTTTAGTCACACTTAGGCTAGGCGCGCACATTCAATTTTTAGGTGCACAACTGTTTGGTTGCTTATAGAAAACAGATGAACTATTTGGTTGAATGTCCGCGCAGGTGCATATGATAGTGTGTTACACAAAATAGCGAACTGATTTAATAGCCTTTTCCCACCGAGCCGAAAACCCGGTTTTCGCCAAAAAATCGGTTTTCGTCGAAAACCTGCATAGAAAACACAAGTTTGTGAACTACAAGTTTTCGTTTTTGACAAGTTTTCAATAAAACCTCTCGAAAACCAGTTGAAATTCAGAGATGATGTAAACAAACACACCTAATGAAAAATTCAAAGCTCAATTGAAATGAAATGAAAACATTCAAATACCAATCAGACACACAAAAAAAACATCTGACAGCTACTGAGAAGAAAAATGTACGACAGTAAGTGTCAAAATAATTCAAATGACAAACGAAAACTTGTAAATATTTGGTGTGAACACTTTTTGAGGTTTCGAAAACTTTTAGCCGAAAACCGGGTTTTCGGCTCGGTGGGAAAAGGCTATAAGACAATCGTTTAGTTTGTGTCAACACAAAAACTTTTTAGTTGCTCGAACCAAGCAGTTGCGAAACTAAAAATTGAATGTGCGCGCCTAGCCTTACATGTCGTGTGAAATGGGTCTTATACTGAGTCTAAACGATAATCTGAGATTTACTCAAATCTATTTGAAATCTTCCTGAAATCACTAGATTTATCATACAAAAATTAATCATCTCGATTCGAGATTTCAAATAAATCAACTTGAAATCTACTGTACAACGGATTCACTTTTCCATTTTCAATGAATCTGACAGTTTTATGAAAGAAAAAAGAAAAAAAAAACAGTCTGTTGACGAAGTGAACAAAAAAAAACATTCTAATAACTGACACTGCTTGTAATTAAGATTTTAGATGTCAAAATAAATCTAACAAGTCCAGTGGAAACACTACTAGATTATTTTAAATCGAACTGAAAAATAATCTAGATTAGGTGCGTTTTATTATTCACAAATCTATCTGGATCCGGATCTTCCCTTGAAAATAAAACGATACGGATCTTAGTGACAGCAGTGTTATAAGCCCGTCTCTTTTTATCCTTGGATTTGTAAATTTTAAATTATTTCTTGTCTATTTTCTTTACACTATAGTTTACACTACCTTACCATAAAAAGCCATCTACTCGCCAGTGTAATAACTAATTTTTAGATCTTTGAAATAGATCCCGATAGAAAACAGGATCCCAAATTGTTTTTGTAATACTACGTTTTCACCAAAGGTAAATCCGGGATTTAAGTGGATTTACCATAAATCTCCTTTAAATCACGTAGATTTACCATACAAATATAAATCACCTCAAATGAAGATTTAAAATAAATCTCCTTGAAATCTTCTCGCAATCAGAAGGTTTGCAAAACAAACAAACCTTATTTTATAGAACGGACCTATTTAAACCCACTTTCTTCATTGACAATCAACACAAAATAGAAATATCTGTTTTTTTCCTGTTTACTATCCAATTGCATTTTTTTTTCTCTTGTCCAAATTGACAATAGAATGACAAGACAGAGTGAAAACGTCAAATAAATCTCAGTTTCTTTGGTGAAAACACTTCAAGATTTATTTTAAATCCCTAGCGGATTTACGCTTGGTGAAAACGTAGTAGGGGTATTCATGTAAGCGCGGAAAACCCTCGTAAACCTCGTAAACCAGATAATTTTATCTCCGCAGAAACGAGCTGTCAAAATTTGTATGGGAAAAAGTTTCTGCAAATCGCATAAAATTATCTCACAATTTTGCTGCGGAAAGTGCAGAAATAAACCTCGTAAACTAAAGAAGTATGGATTCTGACTTTTAATTTGACATTTCACAAAATATTTCCCACGTTTACGCAAGTATTTCTTAGGGGGTGTTCATGAAAACATGCTGCGGAAAGTTATATCTTTCTGCAAAGCGGAAAATTATCTCGTTACATGAATACCCTTAGTATAATACAATATGTTAAAACTTAATCCAGACCGGATCCAGATAGATTTGTGGATAATAAAACGCACCTATTATCGTTCAGTGGAAACGTATTATTAGATTTGTTTTAATTTTACGTTGGATGTGTTCACCGTTTTGTGTTTTTTGGGATTCGTTACTCGGTGCTCTAAAACAGCCATCTTTAACTGCTTATGTGTCAAAAAATTGTCAAAAAAATTAACCAAAAGAAAATCAGAAAACGCGATTCGAAAAGATGAAAAACAAGAGTTGTACTAATAAGAGGTGTTATAAATTGCGCAAAATAAATAATAATTTTACGCCATAAACTATCGGCTATTAATTCTAAAACTTTTATTCAAATAATATCCAGCTGTGAATTATGCTTAAAGTTGTACCAAAATCAATATAAACATGTTAAATAAACAAAGAAATTTAATAAGAGTTCTAGTGCGTTTCTGGATTTGTGTTGCAATTGCATCAGCATCAAAGCAGGTTATTTATTTATAAATCTAATATTTATATGCTCTGCAAAATTAAAAACAAGTAGAAAACTTGATTTCAAAATACATTATTCATATTGAATTAAATCCATAGGGCTGCACAGATGTTGCACGAGATGAAGAACCATTGATGGTGTTTTCCACATTAGGGGGCGGATTAACAGCCATTGATCCCATCACCAGTGAAATTCGTTGGTCAATATCGGATGGTAAGTGATCAAAGATTTTATTGAAAAAATTTAATACGAAACAGAAAATTTATTTTAAATGTGCTTCCGTTCTGCTTGTGTGAATCAAGTTTGCTTATCAAAATTAAAAATCTCTGACCATGGAACTATGTTGTTGATACAAATCTTTTAGTTTAATAACTTATTATTTTGATGTGAGTTTAATTGATAATCGATGAACAATATAATATCATCGCACTTTATTTTGCCAGCGTGGATTTCAATTGAAGAATACACATTCAGTCATTTTAATTTAAGAATTATTATCTTATCAGCTGCACACACTCGAACTGAAAAATGAGAACAAAAAAAAATGAAAAACAAAACAACATAAATTGTTTTCCAAACTAATACGAGTAGTATAAATGTATCTAAAAATACCTGATGGTAACAGTCTTTAATAAAGCCGGCTGTGTAAAGGTTTTACTTGGCGACTTTAGGCCATAGCTTATACACAATTGTGAATTTGTTGATTTTTCTATATTAACCATTTGAATACACAATTATGATCACCTTTATGCAAACAAGATATGTACCTAGCTTATAATAAGAATGTATGACTAAGTTTTTTGATTTGATAATAAAGTCTGGAAAACCTTATCATTTATGTGTACACTTGGGGCAACGTATTTTGAACTTAATTTCTTAAAATATTTAAAAAGTAATAATTTTGTTTTTTTTATCAGTCCTGTGGAATAACGATTAAATTTAATTTTCATCTTTTGATGAACATAGCGGATTATATTTTTAGAGACATTCAATTATGCAAAACTAAATAAAATGCAAGTGTTTATTGGAAAGATAATTGTATGCAATTAATAGTTATATTTACGGCTTTGGGTATATATGTAAGCATCTCGATTGCCTCGAACAGAGCGTATTCTTTCTAGAAGTAGAGTTGAAAATTAATCAGGCCGTTTGACAATAAAATCCAATTTGACATTTTGACGCAAAACGTTTTTTTTTTATCTTCGACATTCTCATTAACGACTCTAATGTCGATTTCCCTTACACATGAGAAATCGATTTCTGTGTGAAGATTTCAATCTCTCGACGGATTTTATGTTTCTTCACACCAAAAAAAATCGATTTTTTTTTATAGAGATAAAAATCTTCGAATCCGTATTTGAAGAGATATTCACCCCGATTACCGATGTCGTAAACGACAGCGAAATATACGACCTGACACGATCTGCATTCCATAAGTCGTTTCCAACTTTTGTCACTCGTTTTGTTGTCGTCTGTAAATGTCAAACGTCGTTGAACACTTTCCTTCTGCATTCTGTAAGACGAAAAAATACGACGACTAAGAAAAAAAACCACGATATCTCTCGTTCAGAAATTTACACACGACAGTGACATAGAAGGTCGCAAAACTGCAAGTATTCTTGTTAAATGATTTATTTTATCGAATTTTTTTACGATAAATAAAACAAGTACATATTTTTCTAAATTTGTTGTACTATACTATATACTTTAATGCTGTAATTAACAAATGAAAACCAATTCCAGACGCTCGTAGATTTGAGGAAGAAGACGAGCAGTTAGGGGTTTTTTTTTTGAAGGGGATACAAAAAATGTCCTCCAGTAAGAGATGGAGATGCTTGGTAAAAGTTTTGAATCCCTTATTTCATAATTATAGACAAATTCTTAATGTTTTTGCTCTTATTATGTTTGGGGCGAACAAGAATATAATACGCAATTTAAAGGAAATAAAAGCAGCTAGGGAAGTGGTTGAACCCAAGTGGAAATTTAATCAGTGTATCCCAGCCCAATTTGCTTGCAAACCCCTTGCCAACTTCATCTGAGCCTGCATTAACCCAAACTCGGGCAGATGCAGGCATTTCACTTAAGTATTTAGAAGCAATCGCTTTCAATATGGAAGATAATTTCGCCGAATTTGCGAGTGAAGTTCCGGAGCCACAAGAACAGCAACATAAAACTGAAGAACCAGCAGGAAAGAAACGACGGCAAGCTTTCGCTATTAAACAAAAAAGAGCTACGCTTTCGGAGAAGCAGTGTGTACTCCAAGAAATAACCATAAATTGTATCAATGAAAGTATAAACAAAGGAAGAAAAGAGGAATATAAGTCATACAAATTAAGGAAGCACAATATAAGTCATACAAATTAAAGGAGCACACTGCTAGGAGAGACACAAGACATCTTAAGATCCAAGAGGAAACACTTGTAATTTATAAACATGGGATGGAAAGAAAGAAAACTAATAAATGTAGCACATTTCAACACTTATCATTTTATAGCCCAGTCAAATAAGCCAGAAAAAGGGGCAAACCTCGGAATGGAAGCGAATAAGCTGAAAATTTGCACAAACCTTTATTTTGATGTTCTAATGACTGACAAAAAAGTCTCATATCATATCGTGTCGGCGTCACAAGTTATTCGAGGTCAAAGGTCAGGTAAATCGGTTTTTTGCAATTATTTCGTTTTCTATGCGAAATACCGCGTTCGAGGTTATTATGAATTTTGTAGACCATACACTTATCTACAATTTTCATCTCAATCATTTTTTTATAACTCCAACCATTCTCGAGATATAGCGCGGAGAGTGAAAATTTAAAACGTAGATACTTAGCATTTTAGGCATAATGACTGATTTGTGTGTTACATGTGATAAACCGCTCTCGGAAGGAGAAATAATTTACATTAAAAAAGCTGAGAGATGTCATTACAGGCTATATTCCTGATGATAAAACAATAATTTCAAAATTAAGGGAAAGATATTTAACTGAAGTAATAATAACGACGAAAATAGGATCATTTACAATTATTTGTTTTCGTGATACGCAAGCTAATATTTTATCTAATGCTTGGTATAATAATAAAAAAGGCACTGGGTAGAAGAACGAATGCGTGTAGTAGAATTTACAGCTGCAATTATTAGAGAAGATATCGTCGAGTCTAAATCTTATCCGCCTCCAAGTAAAATGATCTACAATTTACTTGTCGACGCCGCACAGTGGGCATAAATCGTGATTTAAGTGGCCAAAAATATTTTTTTTTTGTTTTCGAATCACATAAGTTTAATTTTAATTAATTAAAGAAATATTTATACGTAAAATATATGACATTTTTTTTAAATAAATATGCTCTGGTTAAGAGAAAAATAAATTCAAAGTGA
Source organism: Philhelius festivus (assembly GCA_963931855.1). Taxonomy (NCBI): domain Eukaryota; kingdom Metazoa; phylum Arthropoda; class Insecta; order Diptera; family Syrphidae; genus Philhelius; species Philhelius festivus. The sequence goes on from OZ007555.1 coordinate 35,613,854, forward strand.
GAAAAACTTATATATCGATGTATGAAGCATTTTTGGCACAATTTTTATTTGCGGATTTTCGTAATAGGTGTCATACTATGTGTACTATGGGTGTTTTTCTTTTTAGTTCAGAGTAGAAGCTGAACTGTCAAACAAAAAATCGTGTTTCTTTTTTAGCTCAGAGTGTATGACAGTTCAAATTTGTGTTTCTTTTTTCGTTTAGAGCGTGTTCAGAGATTGTTCAGAGCGCACTCTATGAGCTCGGTATAAAATAGCTGAGCAGACAGAGTTAAATGCTGAAATCATTCTGACAGACAGGAAAAGAACTCAAAAACTCGCTTATGTTTATAAAATAATTCAGAGCTCTTAGAACACGCTCGATTCGGAGAAAGTTCAGAGCATGTTCGACATGCTCGTGCTCTGTTCAGTGCTCTACTCTGAATGAAAAAAGAAAAACGCCCTATGAAACGATTTTTGCAGGAGTTGCTTGGACGAGGAGGAAAAGGAAACAATCCCACACCTTCTTTGTACATACCCAAACGCAAACTTCATCTAGGAGAATATTTCTATAACGAACTAAGCGATCTAATAAATACAGACATTAAAAGTTTCCTTCGCTTCATTAGAAGCTCCAAATGGTTTTAACTAGTAGGGAACCTTTTTGTTCCATATAAGATCGTGACAGCCACTTTAACCTTACCTAACCTTACATACCATATTGTTTTTATTTAGTGCGGTTAGTAAATTTACTTGCACTTATTTTCTGTGGTATGCTCTTTTTATGTGGTTCTCATTAATTGTTCCGTTACATTTAATAATTGGATGATGGAAATGACCAAATTGATTTAAGGTTTTGGTTACTATTCTTAAACAAAGTGTTGGCTTGAAGAGGACAAAATGGGAACTACAAATTTCTTTTTGAGTGTTTTTGTGAAGACCCAAAGGGCAAACCTAAGAATTTCAAACAAATAGTTTACTGGTCACTATTTGTTGGATCTTCAAGAAAGTTCTTTTAAAATAAGTTTTGTATCCAATTTAAGTCAATATTGAATAATTTGTCATCCCACATTAACAGGGAGAAAAACAACTTTTTTTTATTATTTTAAAATCAAAATAACACATATTTGATAAATTATATATTGAAAGGTACTTAAATAAAGTTACAAACAAAAAAAAATTATAAAAAAAACTCAACTGGTTCGAAAGTTATGGATTTTTGACCACTTAAACCACGCTTTCTGCCCACTGTGCGCCGTTTAGTATAGACTTTACATATACGGATGCGCGCTACCCACTCTCCGCGTTATATCTCGAGAATGGTTGGAGCTATAAAAAAATGATTGAAATGAAAATTGTAGATAAGTGTATGATCTACAAAATTCATAATAACCTCGAACGCGGTATTTCGCATAAAAAACGAAATAATTGCAAAAAACCGATTTACCTGACCTTTGACCTCGAATAACTTGTGACGCCGACACGATATGATATGAGACTTTTTTGTCAGTCATTAGAACATCAAAATAAAGGTTGATGCAAATTTTCAGCTTATTCGCTTTCATTCCGAGGTTGAAGGCTAATTTGACTGGGGTATTAATTACTTATTTATTTTCTAATAATTAAAAAAAAACTGCATTTGTTCATTAATTGAACATCGAGCAATAATATTGTATGTAGACTTCCTTTGAATTTGACAGATGTTTGTTACTTTTTCATCGTTTTTAAATCTGTTACAAAATCATCGCGTCGAAGAAGTTATGGAATGCCATTTAAAAAACGAGACGACAGAGAAAACGAGAGACGTCGAAAAAACGAGACGACATAGGTAATTGGGCTGATTAACATGTATATGAAATACGCATACGAAAAGAAAACATTTGATCCGGGGTTCGAAATCCCTAGTGTGTAAGGGAAATCGTGAGTAGATTATAAAAAAAAAAAAAAAAAAAAAATACAAATCTTTCTGGAAGTTTAAAATGATAAAAATATTTTTTCTAAAATGTTGTTTCGTGAACGAAGTTTTTTCAGTACATTTATTTGAAGGGAAAGACTATACATATAAGGAGGGGCGCTTGAAGAATAGTTGTTAGTTCTTATTAGAACTTGGTAAACTCGAGGTTTAATTAAAGAGATTTAGGACAGTTTGTTTGTTTTGGGCTATGGCGACGACGAGTTGATGCACTGACGACCCTAAAATGGGACTTAAATTCTTAGGGACTTTGTCATTCCGGTCGTCGTCCGTCCCATAGCCTGATCCGTCGTTATGTCCCATCATCTCCATCCCGCCGCAGTCGTCCGTTCTGTCGTCCGTTCCATCACCCGTCAAGTCATCGTCTGTCGCACTATGGGACGAAATGATGAAATATTTTTAAAAAATGGTTTTGGTGAATTTCGTAATTTGAAAAATCTAATTGTGGGATTATATTGTGATGTTTTTTCTTCGTGGCTGAGGTAAAACTCGTCGGTGTCCAGGGTTCTTCCCAAAGAAGCAACAAACTTGGGTTTGGAGGGTCTAAAGCTCCGAATGAAATAATGTTTTTAATACTCCAAAACTTTCAATTACTTTATTTGGCTTCGTATTTCTAACACGGTATTTCATATACTTTTATTAACAATATTTCTTTTCTTAAAATACATAACACGGTACTTCATATAATACAGTATTCATAAGCTTAAATAAATAACACGATATTTCATATAATGTGTCCCTAGCACACAACCTAGGGAAATAAACGGGTGGAACTCTAAAAAGAGAACCTGTCCAGTGAGCTACCTTGAAGAGGAGATCAGAGGAAAGAAACGGTCGGGAACCTTATCGGAAGCCCTGTGTCCCTAGCACGCAACCTAGGGAAATAAACGGTTGGAACTCTAAAGAGAGAACCTGTCCAGTGAGCTTCCTTGAAGAGGAAACCCAAAGGAAATAAACGGTCGAGAATTCTTATAGAAAACTCTTGTCCCTAGCACGCAACCTAGGGAAATAAACGGGTGGAACTCTATAAAGAGAACCTGTCCAATGAGCTGCCTTGAAGAGGAGATCAAAGGAAAGAAACGGATTCGGAAACCTTATCGGAAGCCCTGTGTCCCTAGCACGCAACCTAGGGAAATAAACGGGTGGAACTCTAACGAGAGAACCTGTCCAATGAGCTTCCTTGAAGAGGAACTCAAAGGTCGAGAATTCTTATAGAAAACTCTTGTCCCTAGCACGCAACCTAGGGAAATAAACGGGTGGAACTCTAAACAGAGAACCTGTCCAATGAGTTGCCTTGAAGAGGAGATCAAAGGAAAGAAACGGGTTGGTTTAGTAACTTATAATACTCTTAATAATAATAATAATAAATATTCCCCCCTCTAGCTAATGCTCCTAATAATCTTTAAACTTGCCCTACTCTAGCTAATAAAAACCCTACTATTTTATAAAAAAAATTTAGATTAGCTTCACCAATGCGGCGATGCCTATCTGTCACCGAAACGCCTTATACAAGGTTTTTGTTTGCGGCCCGATCTTAAACTCTCTATACTCTAGATTGGTATCCGCACTGGACGAGAATAAAAGACAATTTTGCCATTTTCCCAACGACTACTTATCAAATACGTGTAATATGATTATAAGTATTATAAGGCGGCATGTAGGCGTCGTAGCGTTTTGCTCGGTAATATGATTAGGGGTCGTTGGTGTCGAAGCATTTTGCTCGGTAATGTGATTAAATTACTTGGTGATGGGATTAAATTATTTAATAATTGTAACGCTTCGTTACAATATACATATTAGAAATAGGGTTCTTCCAAACACAGTAAATTTTTTGTATCTTACTTTTGTTTTAGGTACCTAAAATTACCGCTAAAAATGACATTTCGATATTTTTATTTTTAGAATTATTAGAAGTGAGAGTTTGAAGTCAATTATTTCGTAATTTTCTGGACAGAATGCATAAGTATTATACCTTTTTGAAAAGTCCAAGCCCTCTTCTTTGAAAACAGTTATTTTTTTTAAATTAAGTTCACCAGTAAATTAATAAAAAAAATTAGTAAGGTGCAGTATCTTTTTCATTTTTTTGTTTTCAATCGAAGTTTTCTCTGTTAGCTCCGGCTGCTTCCATTTAGTTAATGGCTGATTTGTATTCTAAAAATATTCTAAATTTGGAAGATAAAAAAAAACTCGCATTTTCATGCATTTTTGATTAAGAAGAAAAAACGTTTGATGAGAAAGAAAAAAAGTTTTTAGAATAAAAAATTCGTATTCTTATAACTTTAATGTTAAGTGATGAAACAAATTAAAATTTGGCAAAATTGTCGTTCCTTTATTGACGCACATAAATGTGTATTCCGAAAAGTTTTAGGCCATTATTTTATTACTTTTAGCTCTAAAAAAATATGTTATATCTTTGTGGCGTAACTCCTAAGCAGATGAATGACTTGATCAATGTAAGAAAAAGAAATTTGAATGAAAATTCTTTCCAATACGGGCTATCTACTTTGCATGCATGGATTCGAATTATGGAGATGATACTTCATATTTCTTATAATTTGTCTTTTGAAAAATGGTCTGCAACGGCAGTTGAAAACAAAAAAAAAATAAGGAAGACAAAAAAAATTGTGCAAAACAGATTTCGTGAAGTCCTCGGGTTGCATATAGACAAGCCTCGTCAGAGTTCAGGAAACAGCAATGATGGTAATACAGCCAGAAGGTATTTTCAAAATTACCAATGCTCTGCTGAGATAACGGGTGTTGATGAATGAAGAATTAATAAAAAACTTAATATTAGCTGTATTTTATTTTCCCCCAGATCTGATCCGGATTGGATCTTGTTTTCAAAATAACATGTAAAACAACAAATACAAACAAAACTGAGCCTTGTGTTGTTTTTGTTATACATGTTATTTTGAATGAAGATCCAATCTGGATCAGATCAGGTGGAAAATAAAACACAGCTATTATCTTACAAACTATGTCTTCAGGATGCTCAGGAAGCACGAAACAAGGACTATAAAAGGTTTAGATTGCATCATGCAAGGAAATGTTCAAGATCAGCTACGAACGAAGATGTTCTACACACTTTGTTATATACATCTGATCCGTATATATCTAGTCTGAGAAAACCAAGAACAACAAATGATACCAAAGAACTGTTTGACGAGGCCAAAGAACTTTTAGACATTAATTAATATACCTAGTAATAAGGTGTACTTTTGAATTACAGTGAACATTGGAAAACGTGAACTAATTAAAACTGAGGGTGTTCATGTTTTTGAGATTGTTCATGTTTTGGAATGTAACATTTTATGATTTTAATTGTATTTCTACAGTCTACAGTTAATATTGCTAATAAAATAAAACACATTTTCTTCCATTTTATCTACTTTTTTCTTCTGTTTTGTTTATAAATTATTTTATTGTTTATATTTTGCTGTTTTTTATATAATTTACTTACTTACTTACTTACAGTGTAGTCCAGTCATTTTAGGTTTTATCTGCGGAAAAATTCCTAGTGAGCTGAATTTTTGTATACACCTTTATTACGGCATTGTAATGAAGATGTGAAAAATCGACATTGATATCGTGCCGGCTAAAAAAGTTATAGGGGTCAAAAGGTCACAAAAATCAGTTTTTCGCAAATATCTCGCGATCTATTGCTCACAGGTCAATAAAGGTCATTATAAAAATTGTTTGTCGTGAAATTGTCTACAAAAAATGTCCCTTGCATTTTTCTGTAAAATTAACCGTTTTCGGAGTAGAGCGCTGAGAAAGCGAATATATTATGACGATGCACTCGTTTTCTCACCACCTTCGAGGTAGAATGCAGGGCGCGTTTTTTTACATGTTTTCCCCCGTAGGCATAATCCATGATATGTAATCAGAGGTTTTTTTTTATTTACGAGTGAATAATTTTTTATTTGAATACAGAAAAATACAAAAAAATTAACTTTAGTATATAATTTTTTTTATCATTCATTGTCGATATCTTCAGTTTCTGTGTCATTAACAATTGCATACCGCAATCTTCGATATTAAAAATGGTATTCAGCTGTGTTAACTCGCTGATTCTATTCAGCATTTACAACAGCGATCTAATAGGTAGTCTAACTCGGGCAATTGTGTATGCCGTCGACCTAATAGTGTACAGAACAGCTCCCAAAGTCATTCTTTTGCACTGTGACTTCAACAAGATTCAGTGATATTGCGATGATATGGAAGTCAGTTTCAGAAATCTGAAACTATTCTGCTTAGGACTCGATCCATCAGTGTGCCACTGGATGATATTTGTTTCGAGGATCTCAAGATAACTCCCATTGCCGCACTTCTGATGGCCTCGTGTAGAGGGGATAGATAGAGGAGAACCTCTATAGCAGCGGTAGGGCAGGTTCTCATTGCTCCTGTAATACAGATACACGCGAGCCCTTAGACTTTTTCTAGAGCTTTCCTTATTCTTGATAATTCGGTTCTCTTGTGCTATGCAACCGCCCCATATGTAATGATTGGTCTTACCATCATAGTGTATATCCAGCTAAGGATGTTCGGTTTGCATCTGCATGACCTGCCTGCAAGTCTCTTGCAAATCATTAGGGCTTTTGTGGCTTTCCCGACTATAGCTTTTAAGTGTTTGTTCAAAAGGAGTCTACTATCTGATATTTTACCCCTCTCTGCGTTTCAATCACTTCACCAGCTAGATGGATAGGTTTCATATGTGGCAGAAGTTATTCCTTGTTAATGGTATGATTGTCGTCTTGGAGGGGTTTATTGATAATCCTAAAGATAGACACCATTTCCGTGTAATTGTTAGTTCTCTTTGGATTACCTACGGCTATGATAGCAACATCATCAGCAAATCCAATGGAGAATATACCTTGGGAGGTAAGATTTTCTAACAATTCATCCACTAGAAGACTCTTCAACAAGGGTGATAATACACCACCCTGAGGACAGCCTCTTGTTGTGATTACTTTTTTTTACATTTTGTCCTTTTTGTGACAGTATTTTTAGTGCCTTACATTTCCATCTAGTTATGGTGATGGGTACGCATTTCCTAACAAAAGTTGTGCCTATAGCCTCGTGGGATGTGTTGTGGAAGGCTCCCTCTATGTCTAAGAACGCATCTAATATTCTATTTTTTTCTATATTTTGGGAATAAATATTAGCTTTCCTGTTCTCCATATACTTGGTATATACCCAAACGCAATGCTACTACGAAGAATATTAGTGAAGAATATTGTTAATGACACAGAAACTGAAGATATCGACAATGAATGATAAAAAAAAATTATATACTAAAGTTAATTTTTCTGTATTTTTCTGTATTCAAATAAAAAAATATTCACTCGTAAATAAAAAAAACCTCTGATTACGTTTCGATATTAAGCCGTTGCATATTCGAATCAAAGAATATAATTTAGCTCGTAATAGAATATTTAATTGCGAAATGTTTGTACCCTCCAAAAACGTACTTAAGGCAAGAGCGCGTTTTAGAGCCAGGAGAGAAACACGAAAGCGAATCTCCTCCACAATTATAAATCTAGAGTCTGATCCAAGGCCATATGCAAAAATCAAACTAGGTGAAAAAGAAGTTTTCGGGTTGCTTGACAGCGGAGCCAGCGTAAGCATACTCGGCAAAAACTGTATGCAGCTAGCTAAGGAGCTCCAATGTCAAGTAATTCCTTTTGTGTCTGGAGTAAAGACTGCTGACGGTAAAAGTCAGTCGATAGTGGGGAAGATCGATGTGGGAGTACGATATAGGGACAAACTAGAGGAAATAACTTTTTATCTCGTTCCAAATTTGGACCAGGAGATCTACCTTGGGGTAGATTTCTGGAGAGCCTTTCAGTTAGCCCCAAATATTATAGGAAGTATCTCGGTTGACGAAGAATTAGATTCTTCGGACGCTCATCAGTTGAACTCTGATCAGCGGGCCAGACTGAATGCAGTCAGGCAGAGATTTTTGTGTTTCGACCGAGATGGTCTAGGAAAGACGGCGCTGATGGAGCACGTCATTGATACTGGAGATGCGCTCCCTGTGAAGCAGCGTCACTACCCCGTCTCACCAGCGGTACAAGCTATTTTGTATGAAGAGTTAGATCGGATGTTGAGCCTCGGCGTTATCGAGGAGAGCGAGAGTCCGTGGTGTTCGCCAGTGGTTCTCTTACGAAAACCTGGCAAAAATCGACTTTGTTTAGATTCTCGTAAGGTGAACTCACTGACGAAGAAAAACGCGAATCCTCTCCCCCATATCGAGGGGCTCATCAGCCGACTACCGGATACGTACTACACAGTGGCGTGGCGTCCATATAACACGATTCCTATCGTCTTCCCTTTTAGAAAATCCACATATAACACAATCTAACAAATAAACATCGAATAAGTAAGTTTTCCATTCTGCTTCTCGTTTGTATCTTATACTTTATCCGAACACATTCCACAATCCACAACCAACATTAACCAAGAGAGTCACAAAAATACTCTGACATAAACTTTTCAATCACCGTCTTATTTATTTGTTTTATATCCCTTTCTTCCCCAGGCATTGTGTTTCGGATCCTCTTTTTTCAACATCCGCAAAAAATAAGACGTTACATTCCGTCTTATAAAATTTTCGATGTATACCAGTAGGAGTTGGAATTATTTGTATTTTATTCTCCCTTTAGCAATTAGCATTACATTTCAGTAGGAAGATAATACATTGCAGGAGTTCAGGTGCTCGCCTTTTTTCAACCTTGTGTGAGAAATAAGACGGTGTTCTTCGACTTATTTGTTTTTTTTTTCTTTAATACATACATAATGTCATATATGTAAATTTAAATATGGCATGTGGGTATTGTTGATTCTTGATTTTGAATTTGATGTTGATTTGCATGCTAAGCTAATGTAAAATGCTTTCATTTTTCTCTCTCCTGATAGTTTATAATATACACGATTGATATTTTTGCAAATTTACTGTGATAATTTTGAATTATGAAATAAATCATGGTAGAATATATGGCAATTTGTCAGCAGTGTAAATTTAGCATATCGCTGAAGAACACTTCTGGTCAAATAAAATGCATTTGTTTTTTTTTTTTAATAGGAATTTAAATTTGGATTCAACTGGCATTCAATAAAAGACTGTGTTGCACAGGTTCAAAAACTTCAAATAAATTGAAAAGCCAATTTGAACTTAATTAAAAATAGTGAAAAGTTAGATGTTAAAGTGAAGATTTAATTCCTTTTATTATCCACTATATTGATAACAAAAAATTGGCTTCTTAATTTAAGTGCAGTTCTAGATTTTGTTTTTTGTCTTTGATAAGGATAGTTGATAGTTTATATTTTATCCTTTTTTCCTTTACACACCAGGGATTTCGATCCCAGATCGAAATTTTTTGTTTAGTGTGCGTGTTTCATGAATACATGTAAATCCCTCTTGATACATAGTATCGCGGCTGTTATTAAATCTGAAATTAAAACAGGAATCATAGAAGCCCGGTTCGTGTCGATTATGATCGACGAAACATCAGATTTAAGCCATTGCACAGTGGTTTGGGTTGTATGGAGACAACGTCATAATTCAATAACTTTCGAACCAAATGTCCGATTGTAAAGAAACTTTCAGATATGATAAAACACATCGTAAGAAATCACTAAAGAAAATTTCAGTCCACTGACACGCCTACTTACACGGTTACATTTGTAGAATGTATAATGTTAATGTAGAATTTCCTTAAGCGGACACGGAATTTTTTCCACACTATTAAGCCATTCAGAATTTCTGTGGAATAGATATGTTTGGTTGTTTCTACACTCCTTCAACTTAACATATACACATATAATCGTTCACAAATATAAAAAATGTGAGATTTTAAGGAGTTATAGTTGAAATTTTCTCCATTTTGAGAACTTTTATTAGGGATGACGGTTATTCCCAATTAACCGGTGTTCAATTTTTTCGCTTATTTTCCCTCTCGATTTAAACTGACGGTTTCAACCGGACAAAATAAGCGGTTCAATAACCGGCTTTCGGTTTTTTATGTAAAAATTTGTTTACGTTCATATCAAATAAACTATAAGTACAAACAAACATGCATGTATGTAGGTAAGCTTTTTTCAGAAAAGAAAATCCTCTAGTTAAAGTGTTTTTATTTGAGATGTTTTAATTGAGATGAAATAAATATGAGTTAAAAAAAAATAGGTACAAGCATATCTAGTTAACACAAAATTTTTTTATTTAACGAGAAAATAGTCGACATTTCATTTTGAAAATTAATAAATAATAAATGTGTTCCTTTTATTGTTTTATAAGACTTTCATCACTTGGTCGGGGAATACGGTTACCACAATGAATTAATTTTAAAAATTCAAAAAAAAATCTACATTTACACAATAATATTCAAAACAATACAACGCAATTTTGCGAAAGTGTGTAGTTTAAAACGATTTCACTTTCCTACCACTACACTTACTAATTACTCTATAAAAGAAAAGATGGAAGTTCTTATGAGACAAGGAGATCTTGTTTCAAAGACGTTTTCTACACATTTTTTTATTTCTGTGGTGCCAAAGTAAATAACCGGTTAAAAACACCGGTTTTAACCGAGATAAAAAAATCTCTGGTGGAAACCCGTAAAATGAAACAAAATAACCGTCCGGTTTTTCCCATCCCTAACTTATATTATCCATAACGGTATTGAAAACCTGCGTTTTTTTCACCCAACTCGCCGTTTTTCGTTGACCAAATTTCGTAGATATTCTTTCTTGATACCAAGCAAAAATACTTCGTCCCTAAAGAAAATTTGTATAGAAAAAAGAAATCGTTATTGCTCAAAACTGTGAAACTAAAAAATTAATTGTGCTGGTTGTGGGTGATTGTGGGTGCCAAGATTATGTTTTCTAAAAGCTGACTATTCACTCTATATGTTACCGCTATGTGTGGCTAATTACTATATTAAAACTTTATTTAAACATTGAACAAAATGACAAAAAACACTAAAATGGTACACGGTTTTACTAACATTAATTATAAACCAAACATCCAAATATTGACAACGAATTAATAAAATACTCTAAATACCTTATTTAGTTTAATTCCATTGCGAAAAAATTGCAATAATATAACTTTTATTTAAAAAAATTCACTTCAAACTACTCACAATTATTTAAATTTATTTTCACAAAAAATTGAATATTTGGCTCACTTTGAAAGCGAAAATAAAACAGATAACACGTGACATGTATGTCAAAATACTTGCAACGGTAAATATTGAACTGTAATCTATTAGAAAAATACACTTGAAACAAAAAACAATTGCTTTCATTTTTTTATTTTTGTCGTATGGGCGAAACCACAGTGCATTGGGGACAACTGAGTGCCATATTTCGGTTCTTGTCAGAGAATGGAATACAAGAAAGATATCTTGTATTTTTTGACGTTAGGGCGAGTCTTAATGCAGATGAGTTGTATTCTTGACACATATGATTGCAAGGAAAAATTAGTAGAAAATTCCTAGGAAGGTGCCGCAGTTATGTCCGACGAAAGGGGTGGTGTCTAAAAGGAGGTCCTTTTTTATTATGTTTCAAGCTCATTATTGATTGAAATATTAATGTCTTGAAGTATAAAAAATATACAGTGATCCACAAAAGTCTGCGTACAAGGAAGATATTTTTAAAAAATTGCTGTTATTCACAAATATAAAGTGCATTATTTTAAAAAAAGGTATTTTTCATTAAAAAAAAATTCACTACGTTTTTATTTTCAACAAAAAAAAATACAAACAAAATATTCGTATCACAAAAAATTAATAAAAACAAAATGAACCTCTGAAATTCTTCCACAAAAGTCTGCGTACAGGTGAATATTTCTTGCATTACACTCTCTTTAAGTATCCATAAATTTGTTTTTGCATAATATGATTGTTTGTTTATTTTTAATCGTTCTAAACGCGTATTGCAAATCATTGTCTTTGGTTTTTTTTTTGTTTTTAAAGCAAAAAATGGCAAATAAAGAGTTAAGTTTGAGTGAGCGGCAGTTGATTTATTAATCTTTACGTTAAACAAAAAAAGTCGTATGGTGAAATATCAAAAATGACCTGAAGAGCTCGGTCAACGATACAGAGAACGGTAGATCGCTTTAGAAACGCAGGACAGATTAAATCGGAGACAAGATAAGGCCGACCTTCGAAGCTCTCCGAAAGGGATAAGCGTGTGATCAAGCGAATGGTGGAGCAAGATCACTTTATAACGGCTAAGACGATAAGCACACGGCTCGAAATATATAACAACAATACAGTGCATCCAGAAACGGTAAGAAGAGCTATTGTTCAAGAGGGGTTTTAAGTCACACACACCCAGGAAAAAACCATTGGTCAGTAAAATAAAGAGAAAGAAACGGCTAGCATTTGCAAAAGAGTATGTTAACAAGCCTCCGGACTTCTGGCGTAGGGGTTTATTCGCCAGCGAATCAAAATACAACATTTTTGGTTCTGACGGTCGTTTGAGGGTGTGGAGACGAGCAAACAATGCTCCTAATCCCAGATGCACAATTAAGACTGCCAAGCGGGGTGGTGAGGTGTTATGGTTTGGGGCTGTATGGCGTCTTCAAAAGTCAGTAAGCTGAAAGTAATAGAAGGATCAATGGATCAATATGCATACATCGTTATCCTCAAAAGAAATTTGAAAACAAGTGCTGAAATTCTGGGTATATCCAATGACTATTACTTCTAGCAAGATAATGACCCCAAACATACCGCCCATAATCGCGCATGTGGCTGGCATATAACACTCCCCACCTGCTACGAACCCCACCACAGAGTCCAGATATTAACCCTATCGAGCACTGCTGGGATGAATTGGAAAAAAAGATCCGAACCCACGATATCCGCAAACAGTCGCAGTTAAAAGAAGCCTTGTTGCTTGAATGGAGTAAGATCAATAGTTCTTATACAGAAAAACTGGTAGGGTCAATGCAAAACCGTTTGAAAGAAGTTATAAGGCTAAAAGGGTATCCGACCAAATATTAACAGCGAAAATAGTACAAAAAAATAATTATTTGTCTATATTAACTAACTTTTTTCAATTTCTGTTACAGCTGTACGCAGACTTTTGTGGAAGAATTTCAGAGGTTTATTTTGTTGTTATTAATTTCTTCTTGTTATGAATAATTGTTTTAATTTTTTTTTGTTGAAAATAAAAACCTTGTACATTTCTTTATTAAAAAATATTTTTTTTTTAAACAAATAACTTTAAATTTGTGAATAACAGCAGTTTTTAAAAATATTTCTTCCTTGTACGCAGACTTTTGTGGATCACTGTAGCTACACATTTTTTGCCAAGTCAATGTGGAATGCATTTGTAGATACCATATCCCTACTAGAAATGTTGTTTTTAAGGTTCTAAGATATTTTATTTTCATTGTTACAGGTGACAAAATTTTATAACGTCTTCCCATTTAAAATTATCCACGCCACGCCACTGGTACTACATTAGTAGTATTGATCTAAAAGAAGCATTCTGGCAAATACCGTTGGAGAGACGGAGTAGGGAAAAGACTGCCTTTGCGGTACCGGGAAGACCCTTGTACCAATTCACTGTCATGCCCTTTGGATTGTGTAATGCCGCCCAAAGGTTGTGCCAGTTAATGGACAAGGTGATTCCTGCACGACTCAGGGATCGTGTCTTTGCGTATCTGGATGATTTGCTCATCATGGCGCCGGATTTTGAGACGCATATTACCTTGTTAAGTGAAGTAGCCGACTGCTTACGCAGAGCTAATCTAACCATCAACATGAAGAAATCCAAGTTTTGCTTCAAAGAGCTGAAGTACTTGGGCTTCATAGTTGGTGGTGGAAAGCTTAAAACCGATCCTGCTAAGGTGGAGGCAATAGTGGATTTCCCTATTCCCAAAACCCCGCGGCAGGTTCGGCGGTTGCTTGGCTTAGCAGGGTGGTATCGGAAATTCATAAAGGATTTCTCTAGTCTGACTGCTCCTCTAACTGACCTGCTGAAAAAGAGGAGCGAAAAGTTCATAATGACTGACGCAGCGCTGAGAGCGTTCGATGATCTGAAGAAAGCGTTGACCACAGCGCCGGTTCTTTCGCACCCGGACTTCGCAAAAAGATTTTATATCCAATGCGATGCGTCGGATGCGGGAATCGGTGCTGTGCTGTTCCAAAGAAACGAGGAAGACGAGGAGGTCCCAATTGCGTACTTTTCCCAGAAATTTAACAAGAGCCAGCGAAACTACAGTGTAACCGAGAAGGAGTGCATGGCTGCAGTGATGGCTGTGCAAAAGTTCAGGCCGTATGTCGAGGGCATGGACTTCACAGTAATCACGGATCACTCCAGTCTCCGCTGGCTAATGAGCATGAAAGATCTAAGTGGTAAATTAGCCAGATGGAGTTTACTACTGCAGTCGTATGCCTTCGACATACAACATCGAAAGGGCAGCCTTAACGTCGTGCCAGATACTCTTTCTCGGGTACACGTAGATTCGCTGGTTATTGCAGATGTAGCTCCACTAATCGACCTAGACTCCGAAGAATTCCGATCCGAAGAGTACACGAGTCTGATTGAGACAGTAAAAGCGAATTCTGAAGCGCTCCCCGATTTGAAAATAGAAGACGGCTTTGTTTATAAACGCGCCTTTAGAAGTGAAAACGGAGAACCTATGCTTGAGCATTCTTGGCTTTTGTGGATACCTTCTGGTCTTACAGAAGAAGTTATAAGAAAGGCTCACAATCCTCCGAAAGTTGCTCATGGCGGAATTTCCAAAACGCTGCATAGGATCCGTCAACATTTTCACTGGCCGTACAAATACGTGAATATGTGTCAAACTGTTCTGTATGTAAACAAAGTAAAGCGTCTAATCAAGTGTCTCGTCCACCTATCGTCACCTCGTATTGTTCCAATCGTCCATTTGAGAAGTTATATATAGACTTCTTAGGGCCTTACCCCAGGTCAAAGTCTGGTAATGCGTACGTGTTTGTCGTATTGGATCATTTGTCTAAGTTTGTTTTGCTAAAAGCTCTGAAAAACGCCAATGCTAATAGCATTATACGATTTTTGCAACAAGAAGTTTTTAATGTGTTTGGAGTTCCAAACATAATCCATTCCGACAATGGACGACAGTTCTTAGCAAAAGAATTTCAAAACTTCTTGACCAAGTACGGCATTAGGCACTTCAAAACTGCTTACTATGCACCGCAATCGAATGCGTCGGAGAGGGTTAACCGTTCAGTATTAGCAGCTATCCGTTCTTATCTCAAAAATGATCAAAGAGAATGGGATGTTCACCTCAGCGATATCGCGTGTGCCTTGAGGAGTTCCGTTCATAGTTCTACTGGTGTGTCACCATATTATGCCTTATTCGGGACAAATATGATGACCCATGGTAGCAGCTATGAACTGGCACGAAAACTGAACGCGGTAGACGATAACGAGCTGTTAACCATTCCCCGACAAAATCGATTGCAGTGCATACGAAACCAAATTCGCCAAAATATTTTGAAAGCGAACGAAAAAACAGCAAAAACGTATAACGCTCGTACAAAAATTGTAAGATATTTGCCCGGACAAGAAGTTTACCGAAAAAATTTTGTGTTGAGTGATTCAACGAAGAATTTATCGGCTAAACTTTCACCGAAATTTATCAAATGCCGAATTTTAAAACAAGTAGGATCACATATGTACGAATTAGAGAATTTGAGTGGTAAAAAGATCGGCATATTTCATGCAAAAGACCTCAAGCAATAATAAATCACTTAATTAAACCACAAATTCATATCATAAAACACTGGCTCAAGTCAAAACCGAAAAACCACTTTGTGTATCCTTTGGCGTAAATATCCCTTAATGTTTTTTGTAACTTCACGTAATCACTTTTATTTTAATTTTCATTTGAATATTAATTTATTTTAACAACCCGCACGAAGTACCTGATTTAGTCCATAATCTCAAAGCAATCCTATTAAAAACACTAATAGTCACTCTGTACCTGAAAATTCCTGTTGAAATGTAAATTAAAAACAACTAAAATCTTTTTTTTAGTAATTATTTATTACATGCTATGTAATTGTCTCTTAATGTTAATTATATATTTATCCAAAATGCTTAATTTTAGTTACTACTAATCATTTATTTACTAAACAACTTAAATTTTTATTTATTACTAACTATGTATTTATTTACTAACTTCATTAATCTGTGATAATAGATACTAACAAGAATCCGAAATGATGAAAAACTATCTGTGATATTTACTTATTAATAATTATTTCTATCTGTGATATTTACTTAATAACTATACTTCTTTTAACTGTGATATTTACACTATTAGTTTTAGGCTTTTTAATTTATTTATTTTAATTTACTTATTTATTTGTCTCGTCCTATTTGTTAGATTATTAAATCTAATATATTACGTAGCTCACCAATCTTGTTTTTATCCTGTAGGTTGAAGTCCTTTCATAGATAGTATTCCTCGGTGGCACTGGCTATAAGATGTTTTGGTGAAAGTTAATCTGAAAGAAAAAAAAAATATTAGTAAACAAAACAATAACCAAGTTCATTTTAATAATACCTGTATTCAGCGGCTCGGCAACAGGAACAAAATAAGTCGGCGTCGCTAAGTATGAACGGAGGTTTTAGCGTCCCGTTAAATTATTTACTTTGCCTTAGCCCGGCATAGCGTGGGTAGCTCCCCACTATGGCAATACATAAATTATCCTAATGGACCAGCCTGTACGTTTACCTCCTTTGAGATAAATTGATGCGATGTCCCAAAACTTCGCCGCTTCCGTCTTGTATTGTTCTGGTGTTGTGTTGTGGCTTGTTGATAATCTGAAAGCAGAAAAATGGAAAAACAATGAAAATAATTGATTCAATATAAGATAATGTATGTACTTACTTGTGAGTTGAATCGATGCAGTCAGCTGCTTTAGCTTAGGCCAGTCAGAAATTTCTGAATTTCTGAAAATCCATCTGAAATAATATAAAAATGATTAAAATTCCAGTGTAATATTATTTCAATTCACCTAGAGAAAAGAATTCAAGATAAAGAGGAAAATTAAATAATGAAATTAAAATACTTACCAATTTAGAGACCTTCTTTCATTCATTTGTTTTGATTGTTTGATGTCGTCGTTTTGTTAGTCTGTGGACTATGTCATCTATTTTTTTGTTAGTCTGTGGCTGTGGCATCCATCTTGTCGTTTTCTATGGGAAAAGCCAATGATTTTTTTTTGTTGAATTTTGTTGAATTTTGAATCAATAAAAAAAAAAAAAAAAAAAAAAAAAAAAAAAAAAAAAACAAAAAAAAAAATTACATATTATATTAAAACATAAACTCATAGAGTGCTTTATGCTATTTTCAAACTACATTGAAAAGTTAAACTATAGAATTTTCATCAAAAATCAGTTCTTTGTTCTTTTTTTTTGAATTATCAAATTTGTTAAAAACGAGACGTGAAGTTATTTTGGTTTTAGTATTAAAAGTTTTGCCATTAATTCGTTATATAGTTCCTTATATTATTATTATTCTTATATATTTTTTTTTTTCTATATTATTTCATTTCTTTCAATATTCAATTTTTTTATTTAGCTCAAATCTTATTGTAAGTGTAAACTTTGATTTTCGAGGCCTACCATTTTGATTGCTCCTTTTTTTTGTAGTGTTGTCTCTTTCGCGTTACATCCTCCTCCTCAGAGCTCTTAGAAGGTAGGGAATTTATTTTCGGCGTTTTATTTGTTGGAACTTTGTAGAGTTGTATGATAGTCCTTTAGAGAATCAAATGTCCGTCACATATTTTTGCATAGTTTTTCTTTCTTCTGTTTGAACATAGTTTTAACTGGAAAAAAAAACAAAATTAAATGTTCTTAAACCTGCTGTCGGTAATAGGATTTTAAAAATATTTATACTTTCTTCTAATAAAAAAAACTTAACGTCTCTTTTGGATGAAACCTTTTTGTTTTCTTTGATTTCGTTAAAGAAATCATGTCGAGGTAAAACTTTTTTTCAGGGGTGTGGAGAGTAGCAAAGCTACTGCGGTGAAGATGGGATAATCCGAACGCGATCATCTAACTACGTTAGGGGAAATCTAAATATGGCCACGGATTTCTATGGTTGGGAGGGTTAAGGCCACGCTGCAATGTCACCAGCAGCGCCTTGGTGTGGTGATAGTCCGTCCGCTGTCGTTTGATAGTTTTCTCTGGCCTGATTTGTGTTTTTTGTTGTAGGTGAGGTTGAATTTCAGGGGCAAGATCCCCCCCGTCCGACGAGCTAACTGCCGTGCACAGCAAGCAGGCCGCGTCCCCTGAAATTTGACATTCCATCCCTTTTCTGACCTCTTCCTTTTCCATTTTCCTATCCTATCCTTTTTCCTACCTATCCCTAATACCAACCATCCTCCGCTCCTCTTGCCTCGCAACAATATCATGGATTATGCCTACGGGGGAAAACATGTAAAAAAAACGCGCCCTGCATTCTACCTCGAAGGTGGTGAGGAAACGAGTGCATCGTCATAATATATTCGCTTTCTCCTCGCTCTACTCCGAAAACGGTTAATTTTACAGAAAAATGCAAGAGACATTTTTTGTAGACAATTTCACGACAAACAATTTTTATAATGACCTTTATTGACCTGTGAGCAATAGATCGCGAGATATTTGCGAAAAACTGATTTTTGTGACCTTTTGACCCCTATAACTTTTTTAGCCGGCACCATATCAATGTCGATTTTTCACATCTTCATTACAATGCCGTAATAAAGGTGTATACAAAAATTCAGCTCACTAGGAATTTTTCCGCAAATTGGGGTTTAAAATGCCTAAAATGACTGGACTAGTGTTCACGTTTTGGGGTAGTTCACATTTTGGGGGGTTCACGTTTTCCAATGTTCACTGTACTTTTTACTTGCGACTTAAAGGTACTATAAGGCAAGTTATGCATTCGTAAAAAAAATCGAACTCGAAATTTTGATCAGAGTTTACATTACGATGATAGCGAAGACGAAAAAAGTGGGTCTGGCAATTCTGTCTGTCTGTTTGTTCGATTACAGCTAAACGGCTCGGCCGATTTTCTTCAAACTTGGTAGATATGGGTTTTAATTTTTTACCCCCGGATGTTTTTTGATTTGATTTTTTAAGACCAAAAATAACGGTACGTGCCATAAGATTTTTTTCGAAATTTTATAAATATATTTTTTTCTCAAAAACTGTCCCAACGATTTAAAAAAAAATCAAAAAATTTAATTTAGTTAAACCTAGATAATGGTTGAAAAAAATTTTCCAAAAAATGAGTAGTGGGACATTTTTTTTTGTTTTTGATTTTCTCAAAAACGGTACCACCGATTTTGATCATTTTTTTATGCTAAAGCTTCCCAGCAGTTTGAAAATTATTGTGTTTTTAAATTTTCCAAAATTTTTTTTTTGGATTTTTAAAAAAAACTTTCAAACACAAACACAATATTTCAAAAACCCCATGCTCGATTTTTTCAAAACTTGATAAAACTTTGATAAACTTTGGAAAAATAGTCTACAAGATATGAGAAAAATAAATTCATTTTACCTAAAAATAACGGTACCCTCCATACAAATGTTAAAAAATGGTTTTTTGAAAATCGTATTTTTCTCGAAAAGAGTTCCGAGAATTTTGTTTAAATTATTTTTCTTTCTATTATTTTTTAATATCTGTAATTTAATAAAAAAAAACTTTGAAAACAAGATATTACTGAATGTACCTACCATAGAACGATTTTTTAAAATTTTGAATTTCTCATTATCAGCACAACGGATTTTAATGAAATTTCGTAGAGAGAAGCTTCTGAAAAATAATGCATTTCAAAACTTTAAGAAAAATATTTTTTTGAATTTTGAAAAAAAAAAATCAATTTTTTGTTTTATGAAAATTCAATATCTCGAAAACGGCTCAATACTTTTTTTTGTAAATAAAATTTTTATTCATACAATAATAAAAACTTCAAATTGGCGTACCAACATTTTTTCTTAAAAATGTTTTAAAATTTTCTTATATAAAACCTTATTTTTTAAGAAACCACTACAAAGACTTATAATTTTTGTTATTGCATAAATCTATATTTGCTTGAATCACATGGCATCCTATATATACATGCGATGTCTTAAATTTAAAAAACCTCAAATAAAAATTTTCGGCTTCCTGTTCACTAAAAATAAGAAAATAACAAAAATCAAAATATGAGCGTGTTAGTGGGCGGATTTTACAAAAACTACTTTCAAATGTTTTCACAGGTAAAAGAAAATAACTGTACAAATTTCATCCAAATTGTTGCAATAATTCCTGCTCCAAGAAATTTTGCCCATATACATTAAACAAAATCTACAAATTTGTTATTTTATTTTATTAAAAAAAAAAAGAAAATAACTTATTTCTATTTAAAACGTTTTAATTTTTTAAATTCTTGGTTATACAAGTATAAGTGTGCAAAATTTCAAAAAAAAAAAAAAATATTGAGAAACGGAAACGTTATGGATTTTTGAGATGGCTTGCACCATTTGGTCCCATAGTGCGTCATGGACGTCGTTTTCCTCCAAAACCAAACAATGAAAATATGAAGAACTTTTAATCTCTGGAGGCCAAAACGACCTCTTCTGGGTTTTAATAAGTACTAGAGAATTCGCGTTAAGTTTGTTTTATTGAACATAATATACAGGTTGTGCCTTGATTCGTGCATAATATTTTAGGGCGTGATTTTTGTAAAATTAAAAAAAAAAGTGTTTTTTACTAACTGTACTAACAGCGCAATTACCGTTAACATGGGTCAGGGTGCATCAAAATGGGATTTTTCTTAAATACCCGATATATGATATAAAAATTGCAGATAGACCCTTACTGTAGAACGATTTTTTTTTCTTAGAATATACCCAGAAACCACGTCCAAAAATATTATGCACGAATTAAGGGACACCCTGCATACGATTTGGCTTTATATAAACTTAATACTATTTACATGAATTGACATATGCCATGGTAATATTATAGAATAATGTATAACAATTCTAAGGCATCTGATAGAGTTTGGCACCAGGCTCCTTTTTTGTATGTTAAGAGGTATGTTAAGGGACAGCACAGGCGTAGGGGAAATTAGCGGTGTGGGGGGAGATAAAGGAGGTATCGATGAACATTGATTTTGAATGTTTGCAAATTGAAATGACAAGAGAAAACCGTGCCGGGTAAGTTGTTGCATAATCGTCTAGTGCGACTTAAAAACGAATCTCTCGACCAAAGCTAAGCTCAAGCGTGAGCTGATGAGCATTCCGCATTCCTAGCGAAGCGGGTATCACGGGTCAACAGATAAAGGGGAGGAATGCAACTTCGAGTGAGCATTGCTTGTGAAAGAAGCGATAAAACAAGGAAATATATGAAACATTCCGACGGTGTTCAAGACATGGGAATGAATCCATGATAACTCTGTTTCCTATGAGTTTTAACACTGTTCTGAATTCTATCTAATAAGTGGAGAGAAATTTGTACTGCACCTGCCCAAAGATGTGAGGGGTGAACAAATTCTTACATCGATATATAAATACTAAGCATTTAGCAGTATTTTTAGCGGTCTCGAGAATGTGGTCATTCCAACAAAGTTCGTCGTTGACACACATACCGAGTACTGAGAGAGCTTTTCGGTTTCTTCGATGCAAGTACCATTTAGGGACAATGGCATAAGAGGTACATCTTGCTTTAACGACAATAGATAGCATTGAGTTTTCGAAGCATTAAACTCCACACGATTTTGTACACCCCATTTAACAATACTGTAAAGATCTGAGTTTAGTGAGCTAATCATACTGTAATATTTTTACTAGGTTCGTTAAATAAAACTTATTACTCTTTTTAGTATTTCTTCTTTATTTACACTTTCCAAATCAAAACAATAAATCTCAATTTATAATCAACTCAAATACTTGTATTCAAATTTAAATCACAGTTGTTTAATAACGCAATCCAATAAGCACACTTTCATAGTCAAAAATCAACTGTGTTCCGCTCACCGTGAACACTCCCTTATATATTCAAATTAGTTGTTCTCGAAGGTTCTCATCTTGGAATGTTCTAGATGGTTGGAATAAGGGGAAATACATTTGACATTGGAAAAGAGCTTTTTGTTTCTTCCATAAAGTAGATATGCAATTTTCCAACAGATGGCGCTGTAGGAGTATAAAGCTCTGTTCACAAATACGATACTGTTCCAATTCCACTTCCGAAGGAGATGAACGCGAATTTGAGAACGAGTATGAGAAGCTGAGAGGCTTCAAAGGCACACATTTGGGAAAGATTCCAGAACATTAGGAGCGATGGAAAAGCTTACGCAATGGTTTCGCCTGCGATTAAGAAAACCTCTTCAGAAGAAGGGGACCAGCGTATTTGTTTATATCAAAATCTCGAAGGGCTCTTGCAACAGTACCAGGGCGGTTTCTCACTTGTTTATGCTTTTTCCGATTTTCCTCAGTTAGGTTGACTTTGTAAGAGCGGAAACTTACTTTACAAGCCCATTTCTGTTTTTAACATTTTAGTTAATGGAAACTCATTTCACAACTAAAAGTATTCATGCATTTTTCATATTTATCATACTACTACTATTTTCGAGTTCACAGCTATACATACCGTAATTGAGTACGATATATTTTTCGTCTGAATTTTCGGCGATGACCTTTTTTCGAATAAATGATTAAATGAAATTTTCGACCGAAATTTAATTTAATTTAGGAAGAGGCACAAAATTGAAAATTTAATATATTTTTGGCACGCTGGGCTTTAAACACAATAACCTAATTTAGCTTTCTTGCCGCATAGTTCAATAAAATTATATAGACTTTTTATTGGTCTTCAAGTTACAAGTAATATGTCGAACAAGAGAGATTAATTTCGGAATTTT
The DNA here is from genome assembly GCA_963931855.1 of Philhelius festivus. Classification (NCBI taxonomy): domain Eukaryota; kingdom Metazoa; phylum Arthropoda; class Insecta; order Diptera; family Syrphidae; genus Philhelius; species Philhelius festivus. The sequence goes on from OZ007555.1 coordinate 35,636,699, forward strand.
AACTTTCTTGTACTGTTTAATAAGGATAACACTCAAATTCAAGTAAAGTGGGCGTGGTAGTGAAATAATAACAGTAAAATCTTTCTATAAATATTATAAATATCTTATTCTCCGTACTTCTGTAAAATATTTTCATTCAGTCCAAGGTTTTCTTTGAGATCACGATGTATGAATGAATAATTATTCAGTTGATTATACATTGCGAACTTTTGTGCCCCGTCTAGAGCCTTCCTCCAGATATGTTTCTTTGAGAAACTTAAGTATATGGAGTACTTTCTGAGATTGTATCTGGTGACGTCGCAGGTACCTATGTATATGTCTGATGGTTTTCACCACATCTACCTCATTTCCTCATGAGTATGGCCCTGCTCACCAGGCCAAATATACTGAGAGGTCTTCTCTGTTTTCTGTGACCGCCTCGATTTAAATGATTCTTATAGAATCGTTATTGTAATTTAGAAAAAGGTGTTGGGTACCTAATAATTTCCCATTGAAATCCATAGAATGTTTATAACGCAAGTTTTGTTATCCCTTCAGATCCCCCTGTGATGTCCGAAAACCAACCAAATGTGCCTGTGAAGCAATATTTGCCTGATCCTCGGGATGGAAGCATATACCAGCTTGGTGACATGGGAGACCTTAGAAAGCTACCTTACACAATACCTCAACTAGTTGCCAACGCCCCCTGCCGATCATCTGATGGAATTCTGTATTCAGGAAAAAAAAGTGACACCTGGTTTTTGGTCGATCCGAAAACTGGTCGTCGCGAAAAAGTGCTCGGCTTTGGATCAATGGAAAAACAAGAAGGTGACAATATTGGTTGGGCTACCTCTCGATCTGTTTATCTTGGGCGTACACAATACACTGTAATGATGTACGATAGTGCTACTAGAGATAAAAATATAAAACCATGGAATATTACTTTTTATGATTATACATCCCATACAATGGCTCCAGATGTTTCTAGTGAATATGGTAAATGTTTTTATAAAAATTTGTTTTTTTTTTATATTAATGATTTAATATTTTTTAGAATACATACACCTTGCAGCTACTCTGAGTGGAGAAATCTTGACGCTTAATCGTAAAAGTGGCCAATTTTTGTGGCAAAGGACACTCAACAGTCCAATAGTGAGTGCATTTTTGTTAGGATCCGAGGGACTACTTAGTGTTCCATTCACATCAGTGTCAGATGATGCTTTCAATTCAATTGTTGAAGAATCAAAAGATGGCAATGTGAATGCCGTTGAGTTGTTGTAATATAATGAAGAATTTCATAAAAGATTAACATTAATTTGATTTCAATTACAGCGAGTCGCTCTATATTGGTGAACATTCGCATGGTCTTTATGCTCTGCCATCACTGGTAGATAAAGACACACCAAGAATATCATCAAAACCATCGGTTAAATTAATTGGTGGACCAAATAAACCCCTAAAAGAGCCGAACAATAATGTTGTTTATTTGAAAGACCTGTTGGACAAAAATAAAAATGCTATTATATTGGGACACTATGAAATGCCCAAAAATGATATAAAACTCAAAATCTCACCATCTGGGAGCAAGGCTTCTGATAGTCAACAACTGGCAACAATTGCTAACCTTAACAGGAATAATAATAACTTTGTTATTTTTGAATCTTCTGACGGTAGTGATGAAGCGAAGGCATCTGTTGAAATTGGTATTCAAACAGATCCCGTTGAGGCAGATGAGAGCTCGACTGCATTTAATAAGACCAAAAAGCTGATTTTGGTGAATAGTGGAAGAATTGGACAAATGTTTAATGACTGGCTACTGGATCACCCTAGTGGAAGGGTTCATCAGATATTGATTGTGCTTGTACTTGCAATGGTGGCGATGTTTTGGTATACCTGCAGCACTGTGCGAGAACTTAAAAATCAGAGCGAGAATGGATCGAAAACTTTGAATCGAAGTTCAGGAAGTAATAATGGGAGTTACGAGGATTTAATTGACTTGGGGGATGGCGAAGTGAAAGTTGGAAAAATAACTTTTAACCCAAGTGAGGTTTTAGGTAAAGGTTGTGAGGGAACTTTTGTGTTCAAAGGTCAGTTTGAGAAACGGCGTGTGGCTGTAAAGCGTCTCTTACCCGAATGCTTTACATTTGCTGACCGTGAGGTTGCCTTGCTGCGTGAAAGCGATGCTCATGAGAATGTTGTACGATATTTCTGTACAGAGCAAGATCGGCAGTTTAGATATATTGCTGTTGAGCTTTGTGCTGCTACGCTGCAAGATTACACGGAAGGTGAACGTGCAGCTGAGCTACGAAAACTTATTAAAACTTGGGAAGTGTTGCGACAATCTGCTACTGGATTAACACATTTACATTCATTGAATATTGGTAAGTTATCAAGGAGAACAGCTTTTTAAAACTAAGCAATTATTTATTTGAACAATTAGTTCACAGGGATATTAAGCCTCAAAATGTTTTACTATCGTTGCCCGACGTTAATAATAAAGTCCGAGTGATGATATCAGATTTTGGTCTTTGTAAAAAACTAAATTTTGGTAAAGCAAGTTTCTCACGAAGGTCAGGAGTTACCGGCACGGAAGGCTGGATTGCACCGGAAATGATGAGGGGTCAGAGAACTGTATGTATTGACTTTCTGATTTATAGATATTACTTTTTAAATTGTTGTGTCTTATTCTTTTTTTTTCTTAAAGACTACTTCAGTAGATGTCTTCTCTTTGGGTTGTGTTTACTATTATGTTTTGAGTAAAGGACATCATGCATTCGGGGACACTATTAAAAGACAAGGAAATATTTTGTCGAATGAATTTGATTTGTCAAATTTGGAAGACGATTCACCAGGAGAAGCTACGAAAATGGTAAGTTATTCCGTTCTTAGAATTGATGCTTGCAATTCACTTAGAATCTCCAATAACTTTAAAAAGGCTGATTTTGTTGAATATTCATAGCTAGCCAATTAATACAATCCTTATAACGTTTTTTCAGATTCTTGCAGAACAACTTATCGCCGATATGGTTCACAAAGACCCTCAATGCCGTCCATTTTCCCGTTGCATAACAAATCATCCAGTATTCTGGAATAGTCAAAAGATATTAGCATTCCTACAAGATGTAAGCGATCGTGTAGAAAAACTTCAATTTTCGGTTGAGCCACTCAAATCGCTGGAGAAGAATGGCCGCTTTGTAGTACGGGAAGATTGGAATTTACACTTAGATTCAGTTATTACAGACGATCTGCGTAAGTACAGGGGCTACATGGGTGCTAGTGTACGTGATCTTCTAAGAGCATTCCGAAATAAGGTAAAACTTGAATTGAATATTCGTATAAATACGGTATCACTTTGTTTCGTTCTAACAGAAACATCATTACCATGAACTTTCGGAAGATGTCCAACGCATACTCGGCAGCATTCCTGATGAATTTACAAACTATTGGATAGATAAGTTCCCGTTTCTGATATCTCATGTTTACCATGCATTTAGTATATGCTCAATTGAAAATGCATTCAAACCATACTACGATGCAAACTATCATTTTTCTCGTCCGGATTATTTCGATGTGGATGACTCGGAGTTTTTGTCTCTAGAACTAGACCCAAAACCACTACAAAAGAACACAGCGAGTCCTAAAAAAACCAGTACAGAGAAAACTTCTCAACCTAAACTGACAGGAATTTATCGAAAAGGTGCCTATAATTTCCGAAAAAACAATCTGCCTCCCGACGAAATGAATTCTGATGCCCCCTGTGTTGACTCCAGCAGCCCAATATCTTTTGAGAAACGGGACGCATTCGCGAATTTCAGATTTCGTCGAAATCAAAAATCGAGAAATTTAAATCGCAATGTAAAGTGGACACAAAACACAGATCCAACAAACAACGAGTAGAATATTGAATTTTTTGTTTAGCACCGTTTGTGTGTTGTAAAATGATAAATTAATTTTTTATTTAAAAGGTGACCGTTGCAATACTATTTCACGCATGTGTGATAAAAACACTAATTGCATTATTTTTTTAAATTTCTGTAACACTGCACCAAAACCGTCTGTGATATCATTCAAATATTTAAAACTAAGTGTATTTTATCTTGGACATCCGAAATTATGTCGAAAATTTAACTATATATACATAATGTTTTTTTTATTTAAACTGGATGTAAATACTTACATACATAGATCCGTAAAAAATACTTACACATAAATTGCGAAGATTCGTAGCTCTTAGTTTAATTTTAAAAGTATCACAATTTTTCATAGAGTAATTTATTTTGTAATTATATTGACATTTAATAAATATATATTAGAATATAATATGTATGTATGTCTGTTGATTTTTTTATATTACGTTATTATAGAAGGATTTTTCTTAATATGCAGAAATTACGTGTTTACAAATTGGTTCGAAGTCGATGAATATTTTGATTGTTCATAAAGATATGAGGAAAAACTTATTAAATTTAAATCATGTCAAAACCAGGCTGGTAAATGAAAATGGAATGTATAGTGCATCTTGACTTATCACACATCACACGAACTCGGTACATGACATAGTTTAGACACATTTTTCGATTGAGAGACAACATTTTTATTGGAATTTCGCACAAGCAAGTTTTTCTATAGAAAAAATCATACTGGACGAGAATTTGTTTGCTATTTTGAGATGTTGCTTAAAAATTTTGCATTAATATACGGAAACGAACTTGGGTTACATCTGTGCCGTGCTCTCCGATTGAATTCTTAGATCCCGAGCTAGCGGACTGAGGGCTTTCACGGAGGCCTACATAGCGGGGGCCGGATAATCACTCAATCGGATTGGCTACTTTTTAAGTACCAGTCAACAAGCTGCCTAGCTTGGCACAGTGTAGTTGGTGTCGGGTGAGTAGGGTTTTGCGGCTGAGTGAGTGATCCAATTTCCGGATGACTCCGTTTTTTGAAATAGTATTTGCGGCCCAATTTATCGACTTTAAATTAAGTTTAAAAAAGCTACAAAAGTCTTAAAAGCAAACTCAACGGACAATAAACACGGCATGATAGTCTGGTGTCGGAGGAGTCTATATTGGTAGGCCAACGGCATAGTGGGCGGCCTCAATCAGTTATGTGTTCGACCACACAAAGGGCGGGTGTGCCTATCGAATTTGAGCGTATGTATGTTATTAATCGTATCTCGGAAAACACCATGGTGAAAGGATATTTATATGCTATTACATGCACTATGGCAGCAACTGATAATGATTACCCTAGAGGTAACAATTTTATGGAGAATCCTTCTTTAGCTTCTTCGACTGCACTTTTTATCCTTGTACGGCGAAGATAGGTACGAGCAGTTAGAGCGTAAAATGCTTCGCCTTAACATTAGTATCCTGGGTAGAAATGAAAATAAGTGTAGAGGAAGAGCTGAATACAGATCTGACACTGTTCAAACGAGAATGCTGTATTCCGGGGAGTATAAAGAGAGGGTGGCCAAGGGCTGCATGGTGTCGGAATTATGTTGAACGAAGTAGCGGGTCGTCGGCGTATTCTTATTATATGGGAGCCCATATCTGGTAGAATAATGACTGAAGGTTTTGTTCAAGAATTCGCATAATCACAATTATTCAATGCTATGTCCCTCAAATGAAGCGACCGACAAAATCGCGTTATCCACGATATCATAATCGTCATGGGCGACTCCAATGCCCAAATCGGATCAGACAACTACGGTGATGGGAATAAATGGCGTGGGGTCGCGGAATGAAAACGCAAATCGTCTTGTGCTGGGTGGGACTATATTTAAACACCTGGGACCACCCGGATGGTGAAACTGAAAACCAAATTTACCATAACAGGATTCAGCAGAGGTGGAGGAAGTCAATGTGTGATATTCGAAGTATGATAAATGTCAAGGTGGGAAGCGACCTACATATGGTTCTCATGTGTCTCAAACTACGAACCGCATCTGTGCAACGGCCATCACAGGATGCAGCAAAGAGTTCAAAAACCAATAGGAATGTATCAAGTGCTTACGCGGACGAGAGATAGAGAATCATGGATATCCCTAAATACCTGGGATAAAATCGAGCTTGGTAAATCGTTGAAGATGTATATAATGGAGTATACAATGGAGTACCAGCTTAATTCCTAAAAGCTGATCCCGTCACAACGGTTAGTATGCTAAGTTCGTTGATACAAACTATTTGGGACAACGAAACCTATCACAGGGACTGGAAGGAAGAGTGACTGTTAAGCTGCTAAAGAAAGGTGACCTTAAGAATTTCAACAATTGGCGTGGTATTACCGTTTTCCCAAAACTATATGGCAATCATTATCCTCGAGCGGATACAGAATAGATTCAAGTCTACACTCAAAAGGCTTCAAACTGGCTTTCGCAGCGGTCAATCGTGTATAGACTATATCAACACGTTCTTGAGCGTATCGTTCTAAAGCAGTCTGCAGAATTTCGATCACCGCTTTGCCTCATGTTCGTGGGTTTTGAGAAGACCTTTGAGCTAATTAACCGTGAATATATATGGAGATCACTTCTCTATTCCCCCAGAAATTGTTGCCATTAAAAAAAAGAGTCAGACTCTTTTGAAGTGCGATGTTCTTTCGCCAATTCTTTCCTGCTCGCCATGTACGAAGTTGATAACCAGCGTTTGTACAGTAGACAGGCAGGACATTCATTGGAGACCGTGTGAAAGGCTTAGCCATTTACGTCGTTTTATTTGACAATCCGGAATCTCTCTCTGATCCAACGATCCGTTTTGTCTCCGACTTTCTTTCTCATGTTTATCAACGATCTCCTATCTGAAATTTCTAATCCATTAAATTGTCTTGCTGATGATAGTACCCTCAGCTTTTCATATTCGTTTCAAGATTCATTTGATTGTTCTTCGCAAGTGGAACTTGAACGGCAGCGTATGATAAGCTCATTAAATTCTGATCTTGATAGCATTATCCATTGGGGAATCAAAAACCGTGTAGAATTTAATGCTTCAAAAACCCAATGCTGTCTTCTATCGTTAAAGCGAAATCCTTGCCTTGCGTTATCCATGACTGGTACTTGCTTTGAGGAAACTGAACAGCTCTCAGATCTGGGTGTGTACACTACAGACCACCTTGTGTAGAATGATCACATATTCGACGTCGCCAAAAACGCTGCCAATTGTTAAGGTTTGCTTCGACGAAATCAGAAGAGTTTTGTTTGTGCAGTGGAATGGTTTGAGAAGATTTCTGGATTCTTCCGGACGTCCAATAGAAAATGACATCACCAGAAAATCGAAATCTGGAACGCGAAAATTCACATCAATTCAACTTCGGAAACGATGAAATCAATATCAATAAAAGTGAATTGTAGAACACCAAATTTTATTCTTTGTCGATTCCATTAATAAAAACTGAAAAGTAGAAGGGGCCATTAATATGTGGTATAATATGTATGTATGTGCGTCTTGGTGTTGTGTTTTTTTATATTATTTTAATTAATTAACATTAAAAAATATATATCCAAGGGAAGAAAGTATTTTATTTAAGAATAATTTGCAAATACAAAAACAATTATACATTCTTATTTAATTTATAATAGCTAATAAATTATAAATAGATTTTAATTTCGAATATTAAATTTAAAACAATAATTGAAGTCATAGTTGTTCGTCAGCAATTTTATTGGTCTATTTGGAAGAGAATTTTGTAAAATTTTTTTTAGTACATATTTATTTTTGCTATTGATATATCGAAACAAAAATATGCATTTTAAATAATCTACTTCCTGTTTTGTTTAATTTCTAGTCGTAGACAGTGCTTAAAAGCATCCCATCCTTCAGATTTGGCAACAGACTGCAATAAAAAGTATAATATGATGAAGACAGTTTAAACAAAAATCGGTAAGACTCGTCGTAAAATAAAAAAAGAAGCTAAATTTAATTTTGAAGATAATCATGCAAACATAAAAACTTTTGCTGCGGTGCAATTTCCTCCTCCTCTGACTAATAAAGTGTAAAACAATTTACGACATATAAAGCTATTGAAAAATATGCTCATTTTCTAAAAACAAAAAGACTATGGTCCACATCTTCGTTTGTATTCACATAATCCGCCATAATCAGAATATTGATACGAATATTTATCACAGGATCTATGAGTTAAAATAGAAAATGTTATTGGATTTTGCATTACGAACGCACACTTCTACGATTTTTTGTATTTCAAACGGAGTTTTAATTAAGATCTATAGCAGACTCCATAGGCAGATTATGCATTATCCGGTTAACCTGTACATCGTAATGAAAAAAATGAAAATTCAACAAAAAATAACATCTTTATTCAATTTATAAGTACATAAATAAATGCGAAACAAAATTCTTTCTAACCAATAATAAGTTCAATAAATAAAGGTTTTAAATTAATTTAGTATTTTTTTTACAAAAACCTTATAATAACAAATAAATAATTAAACATAACAAAAATAAATACATATTGCCAATTAAAATATAATTATATAATGAAACCCATAAGATAGGCTTAGTAAAAAAAAAAACAATTACAAAATAATTATTTTTAATTAATAAATTTGAGATTAAAATGCAAATATAATAACAAAAGAAAAACGTATACAAATGTATTAACAACTTTCAAGTAATATAAAGAAAACAATAGTAAGTTTCTTTTGTTTAATAAAATAAAATAAAGAGCTGCCTTAAAATATCGATAAATTTAAATTATTAATTAATATATTTATGCAGGTTTTGACTATTGTTTTATTTTTATAATATTTGATTTCCACATGACGTTTATGCTTATTTATCACTTTATATAACTGGACTCATTTCATCTCTTAGACATTGTTTAAATCCATTAATCCCTCTAAGTGGAGAGGACTGAAATAAATTATTAAATGATATTTCAAAATAACAAAATTATTAACATAAATAAGTGAGGATTCGACCCGAGCAGGCAAACTATGTTTTCACTATAATTTCCATTGCTGATTTATTGGGAAATTAAATCAAATTAGGAATACAAATTTAAAATATATAAAGGCGCTTCAATTTCGCTTTATGCTACTTAAATCTTTAAGAAAAAGAAACCCCCCCATCCCTATACGTTATGTATGGACATGTATGGGGGTGGCCGTGGCACGATGGTTGTGTGCTCGCCTGTCAACCTCATGATCACAGGTTCGATCCCTGCCGTCGTCTATGTCGTTTTAATTCCATTAAAACCTTCTAAAAATTGTCATCAATGGGTTGCTGGTTTACACATTACATGTTGTTCAGGCATAACACTAACAACATGTAATTGAGTTAAACTAGTATGCCCAACAAGGATGAACACGAATAAAATAATGTGAATTATAAGCGACATAGAAATAAGACACGGCATTTCTCCGCTTTAGCTCAGCCGCCATCCCTGGAGATAAAAATATCTGAGACAACCACCTTCAGTCTCAGAACATCGTGCCACATATCTTTCCTATCCTTCTTTCTCTTCATTAACTTCACGCCCGCGCTGTGTTGAAACATTTAAAGGGTAATCATAATCCCTTGAGCGCGGGTAGATTATAAAAAAATTGCACAAGGATTTGCATTTGTTTCCATTTAAGATTCAGTTGACACAAGAGTTTCTTCCACAAGACCATTTACGCCGCCCTACATATGCCAATAGGATGTTACAGCTAGCCCATGACAACCCCGATTTCCATGAAAAAATCATAATGAGTGACGAGGCACATTTTCATTTGAATGGATATGTGAATAAACAGAATAGTCGGTTCTGGGCAATGGAAAACCCTCAAATTATTCATCAGTCACCTTTGCAGTCTGGTGTGCAATTTGGTCAGGAGGAATCATTGGATCTTACTTCTTTGAAAATGAAAACGGCGTATCGGTAACTGTGAATGGGGAGCGATATCGTGATATGATTGAAAACTTTTTAACGCTACAACTGGGCCCGTATTACGAATTACGATTATCGTTTAAAATCCATCGTTATCGTTAAGTTGCGATTACGTTTTACGATACTCGTTTTTTTAAAACGATAATCGTTTTCTCTTACGACTGCTTTTGGCACTCGTATTTCATTGTTTTGACACATGTACTATTTTTGACAGAAATATTGAAAGAATGAAGTTGGATGCGCTTAAAAAATAGATTTTTTTTATTTTATTAGGCAATTAGGCCTATTCTGCAACATCTGTTATTCTGCTATGGATTTTCTGTTATGAATCGTAAAAGATTTCCATCTTAAAAGATCTTTTATAATTGGTATTCAGGGGCTCGAACTTTTATAAAAGTCTGTTATGCAACTTCGAAAACGAAATCTGTTATGAAACTGAACTAAATCTGCTATCATAATCAGCTGTGATTAAATAAAATAATTCATCTGACAAAATTAAAATGGATGACGAACAAAAAAGTAATCTCTTCTCTTACACATTATTGGTGTCCTCTACTCTACTTACATATACATATGTTTATATAATACTCGTATGTGTGTGAAAATATTTTCTTTCATTTGTCTCATTTTAAAAAGATTTCGTTGACGAAATAAAAATATATCGTCGTCGTTCTATGAAACGTCCATTCTTAACAAAAATGTAATTTAATTCTTATTTAATTCATTCCAGATCCGCCATATTTGCAAAATATTGTATTGCACAATGGACGACGATGATATATTAATTTTTCATTGATATACTCGTATCTGTGTATGTATTGAAATCTTTTATGATAAAAGTCACAGAAGTTTGTCTTTTATTCTTTTATGATTTTTAACAGATTTCATAACAGATTTTGGCATGCTGAATACCAAAAATGCTTTTCGTAAAAGATTGTTTCTATGTTCGAACGTTTGACAGTTCATAAAAGTTTTCTTAGCAGATTTTATAACAGATTTTAGCGTGCTGAATACCAAAATTAAAATTCATAAAAGATTTGTTGACAGCTCAAACATTTGTATGGAAATTCATAGCAGAATAACAGAATAGAAGAATAAAAGATCTCGCCGAATAGGCCTAATATTTTGATGCATCCATTATCGTAAACCATAATCGGTCCATGTGTTGACTATCGTTTTCTAGGGTATCGTTTTTTTGCCTTTCGTTTCGTAATCTGTAATACGGGCCCTGCATGCTTTTAGCTTGATTAACATGTGGTATCAACAAGACGGTGCCACGGTCGCCTGATTTGACTGCTCACGGCTTCTTTTTGTGGGGATATATAAAGCAAGGTTTATGCACTTATGTTTGTTTATAAACAAACAAAGTAGTATACCTTCCCGGAGGACACCCTGTATTTGAAGTTATGAGTAAAAGAGTGTGAAATCTACGAAATTTCAAGTGATCAGACGTAAACAGGATTGTCGATTTTAATAAAATTGTACACAAGAAAAATAAGCGCTTAGTTTTAGAAATGTGTTTTATTAAAATTCATTTTCGGAAGAATAAAATGAACGACTTCATGTTTATTGACTCCTACGGAAAATAGAAATGAAACATGCCCGAGAAATAAAGAAAACCACAAAGAAAAAAGAACGATTATGCAATTTTTGCAACCATCAGCAATTTTTTTACCCACGCCACCACATAAGTATGTATGTCTCTCGGATGCGTGCTTAAAAATCGCAAGGTCATATTGCATCGTTTAAAGGAAGTCTTAGGCTAGGACCGCACTTGCGATTTTTCGTCGAGGCGATTAAAAAGTCGTAGTCGCTACAAATTATTGTCATGCACGCACTTGCGATTTTTTCCCGTGCGATTATTTAATCGCGAAAAATAAAACACATTACTTTTTATGTGAGTGCACGCACTTGCTACAAATAAGTAGCGACAGAAAAATCGCTTGAAAAAATAGAACTTGTTTCATTTTTAAAATCGCTACGATTTTTAAGTCGCACGTGCGTGCATTCACATTTAAGGGCATGTGTCTTACTTTTTGCGACTAAAAAATCGTGGATTAAAAATCGCAAGTGCGTGCATGCCAATTTCTCTTTGCGTCTACGATTTTTAAGTCGTAGTAATTTAAATCGCAAGTGTGGGCATATCCATTTGAGTACATGTGTTTCATTTAAGTTTACGACAATCGCATCGCAAGAAAAATGAAACAAATTGCGACTTTTAAATCGTCATGATTTGTTGGTATTAAGTGCGTTCATTCTCATTTAAACTCATGTGTTCTATTTTTGCGACTAAAAAACCGCGCGATTTAAATCGCAAGTTCGTTCCTAGCCTTAGAAGTCCTATTTTATAGTCGCCAATGACGCACATCGTTCATAAGATTAAAAAAAAAATGATACAGATCAGAGTGAGAACAGTTTATCTTCAAGATAGTTGTTGGCATGTATATGTATATACATACATATTATGTTTTTAAATAATTTTTATGGATCAAATCCGAAAATAAAAGAATATGTAGGTTACTATTTAAAAAAAAAAAAAAAAAACAGATTAACAGCAAGAGTAAATGTTTTTTTTTTTGTATTTACGTGCAAAATATTAATCAGGATCAGATCACTGAATTTTAAAACACAGTCAATGTTTTAAAAATTGAAAATTTAGAATTCTGTAAGTGTATAGTGCTTGTCATTTTCGGTAATCTGATTTAAATATCTACACCTCATATTAAAATCTAAACTAGCTAATATTATAATAATATTATATTAGCAATTAAAATAAAGTTTGCCATTTAAATATGTCTTAAAACTTTCGACAATTTTAGTTTTAATTAATTTTTGTAGTATACTATTAAAAAGTATAATACCTTATTAAGTTTTAATAAAATTTTGAGACAATTTTGATTAACCTATTTTGTTCCCAGAAGAATTGATAAGAATGTACAAACTCGATATTATTGTTATTTTTCAAAAACACTTGTGACTTTATCTTAACGGAATAAAAGTTGTTAGCTACACGCTCTTCAATGAAACGGCTATGCTTCTTTTTTTATAGCCGATTAATATTGTTCTTTATTTTTTGTTTGCTCTTTTAAAGTTCACATCTATAGACCGCCGATAAGTAAAATTTAATAACCCCTATTACAGAATTCGGCGAATGAGCTAAAGTGACAGTTTCAATTCATTTCCAAACTTTTGCTATTACTGAATCCGACGAATGAAAGTTGAACGAATGTCGGTAACAATCCCTGCACCACTGACATTTTGTTCAACTTATATGGTATTACAGAACTCGCAATCCATTCGCACTCCATACAATTTCTATCATTTTACATTCGCACCAATTTCGAGAGGAATCTGAAGTGAATTTTTGATTAAACGAAAATAAACAATGGAGAGTACGAAAATGTAAGTCAAAAGCTTATCATACTGAAAGCAGCGTTTGTTTAACAAATTTTAATAGAAAACGCACAAATAGCAACGCAACCAGAGCAAGAAATCTAAAAAAAAAAGAGCACACGGTTGGTTTTGAACCGTCCTCCATCTTCGTACTAACCACTCTCAACGATGCTTGATTTCGTTGATCGAAAGCGATACTATTATCACAGCCTAGGCCAGTTGAATAAATGTTTGTAGCTGACAGTGTCGATACGAAAGTTCATAAATGATAAGGTAATTTTAGGAATCGACAATGTAGTTCATCCGACGAATTTCATAATTGAGTTTTACAGCGGATGCGAATCGAGTCAACTCACCGGGAGTAAAATTCTGCGAATTCTGTAATAGACATGAATATTCGCATTCTATGATCATCTTTTATCTTCGCTTGATGTCATGTCTCATTTTCATGTGCCCCTCCGACAATTATTATTTATCTTTTACAGCCCATTATTTCGTGGTTTACTTATAAAAAAAATATATAAAAATAAGTACTAGGTATGATACCATATTATTTGATTGTTTTGCAATTTCTTTTATCAGGATATTTTTTGGACATATACATATATATTTACGTGACCTTATACCAAAGTAGGAAAGACACTTGCCTTCTCGGGACGAACAAATAAAAATATTTCAAAAACCGTCCAATATCGGAACAAAAAACAAATATGTAACTTTCTATCATTTTTAGTTCCATTATAAAATGTTTGAGATTACCTTTAAAGTTTTTGACCAGTAACCCAATTGCAGCGTTATTTTTTTTTCTAGTTTTGTTTGTTAATTAAATTAAATTAATTTGAAATATTTTGGGGAAAATATTAGTGATGTTTTATTAATGCATATTAAATGATGATAAAAATTAAAAAAAAATCAAACGAATTTATAAATCGTAAAACCAAAATCAAAATTACAGATTCTTCCTTTCCAATTTCTTGTTATATTTTTTTGCTTGTGCGTTCAATTTTATAAATTTTATTTGAGAGCATTTTTTTATTTTATTTTCATGGATTCGTAATCCATACAAGATTTGAATGTTTCTAGAGCACCAAGTCTTTCCGTATACTGAAATACATAAATAATGGCTAGAAAAACAACAACAAATATACAAAAACAAAAAACAATACAATGGAGCCTACATAGCTTTAATGAATTTCCAAGCAAATAGTTAAAAATAATATACTAGTAAACTACCATAATGCAGCAATGGTTTAACTTACAAAAGTTCTTATACGAGTATTGTGAGATTTTGAAAAACTTTCAAACATTTTGTGTGTTTATAATTATTTGATTCTTGATTTTCTTATTAAAAAAAAGAAACTTGACGAGTTTTTACAAAATAACTAATGTCGTTTTTATTTGGCAATCCGGAAGCCTTCTGGACTCTTCTGAAAGTGTTCAGTTGGGAAAAAATGACAGTTCTGATTCTGAAGAGAAGAGAAATTTGCTTCTGGATTTGAAATCAGAATCAGACAAAACCAGAAGCACTCAAACATTCATATTCTGAAACGTCAAACTGAACAGCTGTGATTTTTTGTATCCTAATTGTGGGAAGTGATTTTCTTTCAACAAACATTATTCTTGATTTTCAATGGATAACATTTTATTATTCACATGTACAATCAAAACAAACTTTAGAATCGTCAGAATCAAAAAAGTGTTCAGTTGGGATCCCGGATCAGAGAGAGATTCCGGATTGCCAAATAAAAACGACATTGGTGAAATTCATAAACGTCAAATATTTGTAGATGATACAATAGGTTTGTTCGTTGAGACCAGAATTCGCCCTGGGGCCTGGGGTCATCTTTAATCTTTTTTTTTAAACCTGGTAATTAAATTTTGTGTTTTTTGAGACCTGGAGTCGCCCTGAAGTAGATCCAAGTATTTTGCTGTGGCGAGTTCAGGTAACGACCAAACTGTCAAAAGTCACATGAGATTTCATATCTTTTTCTTTTGTTGTCGATTTGCATATTGCATGCTTTTGTTTATATTTGCAATTAAATTTTTGTTGTACTCATCATCCTCAATAAATGAAATGTTCAGTAACAACGCAAAATTGTGTGTGTTCATTTTTAAAACTAATTTATAACAAATTTAAATTTTTATCAGAACACAGAATTATTTGTTTTTTGCTTTTAGTTGTCAACAAAACAACCTAGGTTAACCCTGGGTAAAGTTGAACGAACGAACCTAATGCGTCAGGCATAACGCATCAAGAATTTTCTTCATTCAGGTTAATTCAATTTACATTTTACACAATATATCAAATTCAAGTTGATTGAAACAATGGAGAATAGAAATCTAAATTTCTTTCCAAAATATTAAGGGTATTCATGCAACGAGGACACCCCCTAACACCCCGACTCCATAAGATATCTGTCTCTCCAACTCAGTGTCTGACATCTCTATCTCTATATTTTCTTATTGCTTCGCTGGGCAAATTATGTCATCATATTTCATTTCTATCCCTACTGCATGGGATGTGTTTTGTGTGGACAACAGAAATTAGCAAAACGTAAAACTAACAAAAATTATATGTATATATTTGCAAAAAAAGAATGTGCGTCTACTTAAAGTATAAATAAATAACACGAAACATAACTTAACGCACGAATAAATGAATAACATCACAAGCAAATGTATTTACTTACAAAATGAAAAAAAAAATATTTGCTGATGGAATACTTGACAAGAACCAACCAAATGAGAAGACACAAAATAATGAGAATAAAATGTAATTTCACGACAAAAAGTACGAAAAAATACCATCTGTCAAATTTCATATCAGACATCTATATCAAGATAAAATCGAAAACATAGATCGCTCAAATCATCATAAGAGGAAATATCGCGACTCCATTGGAGATTTCATATCATGATGAGCACCTTGAGAGGATTTATCTCCTGTGGAGTCGGGGTGTAAGAAATACTTGCGTAAATGTTGGAAATAATCAGCTGTTTGTTAAACGACAATCAACTCATACAAATTTGTTGTTATCAAAAATGCACATCAATAAATATTTTAACTTAAAAAGTGATTCTATTTTCTTATTTAAAAGAAAATAAAGAAAATATGTACATCGTTTTCAAAAAAAAATATTTTAAACCATTTCTTAAAATTTAGAGAATTTCTTAGGTTATAACGTTATAAGATTTATTTCTTCCCTTTCAGCATCAAATTCGTGAGATAATTTCATCAGCTTTGCAGATAGTTTTTCCCATACAAATTTTGACAGCTCGTTACTGCGGAAATAAAAATATCTCGTTTCTGAGGTTTATCCGGATTTTCCGCGTTTACATGAATACCCTTATTGGTTAAACTGCGCCTTTTCTCACACCCGTAAAATTGAAATTTAATTTCTAGACTTTAAATACTAACTTGGACTTATTATCAATTTAGATTTACTATTATAGGAGCTTTATATTTGTGAAATAAAAATAGTTGTTTTCGAACACTATTTCTCAAATTCTAATTAAGTTTCTCTAACACATACTACTTTTGGTGACATTAACTGTTTCTTAACCTAAAAAAATAAATGATTTTTTTGCAAAGTTAAAAATGTGACCCAAAAGCATAAACTTGGCTATTAAAATATCAGAAAAAATTAAAGAAGAGTAAAGGTTTATTTATAGTTATATTCTTTGGCTTTCATCAGTTCATTTAATTTTGAAATAAAACAAATTGTTCCATCCGCGAACATGAATCACTTTTTCCGCGTGTTAATTTTCAGACAGTTATAGACTTCCTTTAAAACTATTTAGACTTCATGGTCACTTCTTTTTAGGTCAGATCATAAGTTAAAAATTTTGGTCGAATTCTTTACAGAACAATTTATTTTAGACGGTACCTGTCATAGAACGTTTTTTTTTTTAATTTCCAATTTCTCATCAACGGCTCTAACGATTTTAACCAAATTTTTTATGCAGGAGCACCTTTGCATTTGACAAAATATAATCTAAAAAATTTTCGAAAAAATTGTTTTTGAATTTTTAAGAAAATAATACAATTTTTTTTTTTTGAAAATGCAATATCCTGAAAACGGATAAACTTTTAGATTACATTTTAAAATGTATTTTATTGAATACTAACAATTTGCATATCAATTTTGTTTATAAAAATTTTAAGAAAAATTTAGTACACAAAAAACATGTTTCAGTGTGTCTGTACCTCTCCCTACAGCCTAACCCATCACTGGACCTATTTTCTTCAATCTCGGTAGCTAAGGGTCTTCGGTAATTCCCTAGAGGGGAAATTGAAATTTTTCTTTTAGTTGAAAACGGTTCTAACGATTTTGATACAAAAAATTAAGTGTGATATTATGAACATGGACTATATTTTGGTAAAAAAAAATTGGAGCAAAATGTTTTTAACGGTACCTGGGTAGAACCATTTTTTTTATTTTCGACTTTCTCATTAACGGCTCCCACGATTTTAACCAAAAATTTCCACCAGGAGCCCCCTTAAGTTTAAAATAATATTGTATATACAAATATTCGAAAGAAATATTTATTTTTGTTTCTTGAAAAAAAAAAACCAATTTATTTTTTTGAAAAATCAATATCTTGAAAACGTGTGAACGATTATTTTTTGAAAATATTTTCTAAAATCTATATTACTAAACACTTAAAATTGGCATCCCAAATTTTGTTCTAGAAAAATTTGAAAGAAATTTGTTATATAAAAAATTACTTTAATAAAACGATTTTTAAACTTTGTTTGCGTAAATTCGTACTTTTCCGGAATTCAGACGGTAATTCCATGCATTTGAACATTTTCATCTCATTAAAACCCTGTTTAATATTTATAAAATGTATGTATGTATGTACATATTTTAAATCCCAAAGTACTTTTACATAAGAGCGAGTTCGTGCGATCCAGTCGTGGATTTTATTTATTTTAGAAAATGGTTTGAAAACTTTTTGTATTTCTAATATTTAAACCTGTTTGGGGTGCTATTTATGAAGCTATGTGTTAAAATGAAAAGATTAGGACTGTAAGAACGAATAAATCCAATTTATAACAAAAAAAAAAGCAATTATAAGTAATTTTGAAAAATATTTAATATTTTAAAATTAAATTCTTAGAAAAATAAATGAATATTACTTGCGACAATGAGTTATGTAAAAAAAACACTACACACACAAAAGCATTTGCATCGAACATTAAAGTGAAATTATAAACGTAAGCTATAAAGATACTGTCTAACGCGACGACAAGCATGTGACCTAAGCAGTGAGATCACAGGGAATTGAGGATCACCTTCATCGAGTAATTCCACATCATATTCAATAGTCGAATCACTTACTTTGAAGCCACGATGCAGTCGATCCTTCATGATAGCAATAAATTCCTTGTAGGACAGAAGACCATCACCATCTTCGTCGAATATAGCAAAAACTGTGTCGATTAAATGGCTAGTAAGCTGATAGCCGGTACAAATCATCACAGCCCTCGAAAACTCATCTTTAAAAGAAAAAAAAAATAAATAAAACAAACTTATAAGTTATAAATATATCAAGAATTAATGGTAACCTTTTGAAATAGATCGATCTGCCAAAGTGTACATCCGCATGGCAATTGTAAAGTCATCTAAATTATTCAAAAAACGACAAAAATCTTTGAACTCATGAAACATAATTCCTTTTTCATCCTTTACTCGATCTAGCAACCTCTCTAAGAACATATCATACTCATCGGTATCCAAATAGGTATAACGTAAAAGGATTTTGGCAAAATCTACTTCAGTAATTGCTGGATTTCCTTTGGAGAATTCACTAAACTCAAGTTCGAGAACTTCAGTTTGTAAATTGTCCATGAATTTATAAAAGCCATCATAATTCAGATCTTGGTTGCCTTTTCGACCAAAGAAATGCACTTGAAGAGTCGTATCGACTTTATGTCTCCGTTGTAAACCCTCTTCATCGTCAATGTAACTGTCTTGCTAAATAGAGAAGTAGGATTAACAATTGAATTATTATAAGTTGTAATTTAATAAAGGCTAGTTTGGTTCCTAAGCTAACTATAAACAATTATGTTGTTGACTCCGAGGAAAAAAGTAACAAGATTTTTTTTTGTAGATATTTCATAAACAAAATGTGTTCAAGCTGGACATAATTGATTAATTGATCAAACAAAAAAACGCGTTTCGGTTGTGTGGGGGAAAACCATTATTAGTTTTGAACGATTAGGAGTTCTTGTTTGAGTTAAAAAAGGTTTTCAAAAGTCGGTAGTAGTTTGGCAAGGGGAGATCTGAAGAAAAGAAACGGAATGCACAAAAGCAGGTTACCTCTTAGCTTTTTTGACTTCAAGTGAACTCAGGAATCCATGGCGTTCGTCTGCGGCGGTGAATGTGGGAAACTGTGTAAATGTACATAAGACTTACCCTTGGGATTGTTTGGTAATTTTATATGTTTTAAAACCCTTCTTCGTTTCGTGTAAAATGTTTTTAATAAAAATAACTTGCTCATTTTCAACTCAAGACCAGAACAGCTTTGACCTTGATCATGGATAATAATGAATGAGTGACATTGTTTGACTTAATAAAAAAGAAGCAAGATTATTTTCGTATTATCGCTTAGTTTGCAGTTAAGATCGTTCGAAAACTACTGAACCGAATTCTCTGAGATTAACAAATTTTGTATTTTGTTTCATATTATGAATATTCAAATGAGTGTCCTTATTAAATTTAGTTGATGAGAAATGTACAGTTTTACACAATTTACATATTGAGTTTTGATTGGTGTTTGAAATGTTTGGATGTATTACGAAATTGGTCACGAGCCACAACAAAACAATTAAATTGTTTGTGTTGAAAGAACAGAAAAAATAAAATCCAGGTATATATACATATATATTGCCTGAGTATCACAGATTTAATAATCGTATCACAAGTATCAGATTCTTCAAGCTAATATAATTGCAGTTATTTGCCAAATTTCAGTTTAACCGTATTTTTTTTTTTGCAAAATTAGTATACCTACATACTTTTATGATAAGTTTGTGAATTTGATGAAAAACTAACAAAGAAAAAATCCAATATATTATTATTCGTAAGCTATATTTTTTTATTTTACAGAGCGCCTCCACTGGACTATATGTGATGTGTATGTTAAAAAAAATAGAATAACGTGTATCGTTTACTATACCACATGGAATGAATCTAGAAAACAAACCATAACAAAGGTCTGAAACTACTTGTACTATTCATTGAAATACAAAATTTCACCAATTTTGCACTTGGATTGGTAGATAGATTGTCATTTTTTTTGGGTCCAGTTTCTAGAATGCTGTTTTATTGGAAACGTGCATACATAATAAGGGGTACAGATTTTTTGTATCAATGGAATCCTTGAAGATAAGGTCACCAATTAGAGATGCACTTTAAAAAAAAGTAATTTGCTTTCTGAAGGCATTCAGAAATTAATTTGTTGTCGAAAGATACTTCGATTACTATTAAAACTCCTTTTAAATCCTCTCTAAATTTCCTAAACGCTCGCACTATGCTCAAACATTTAAAGGGTAGTCATAATCTCCTTGATGCGCTCATAAAAATGAAAAATAAAAAATACTGAAGGTGGGTGGATAATTATTATAGTAGTTATTGTAAAATTCAATTAATTTAATACTTACATCACTTTTACTTTCCTCCTCTTCTTTATCTTCCGATTCTGTTAGCCCACGTTTATCCTTCCATGCTCCACTGAAAATTTTCTCCATCTAGGTAGGTTTCGTGCATTATATTGTTAGTTTTGTAAAAAAATCTTATTTTTTTAAATTAAAAAATTATAATTTGTTAAAAACAAACTAAATAAATAAATATGTAATTGAATAAAACGTGCAAATTGAAGCCAATTTATGAAATAAAATAAAAAATAATTTTAAAACAAATTTGAAATTCAAATTGTGAAACAAACTTTCTCAAATACAAATTCAAATCATACAAAATTAAAAAAAAAAAACTAGAAACACTTCAATCAAAATTTGTTAATACTTACACAAACAATAAGTTGTGTCTTTACTACTCCCTGAAAAACTTTTGATTTTGTTTCCAAATTTAATCAGAAACGGATATTTTCACGTATCTTTCTCTGAAGTCATCACACAGAGAGGACAACATTATAAAGTGAAAAATTGAGATAGAGAGCAATTTAAGCAAACACAAAAATATTTAAGCTGTCCGTACTTTTGGACGTTAATGCTGTAAACTGTATGAACAATATACTGCACCTTTATAATTAAGCAAAGTCAAAAGTATTTACAATCATACGTTGCGTATTGGCAATAATTTTGAAAACTGAAACTTACAAAACTTATTTTCATTTCTTTCTTAACTTTTTTTCTCTTGAAAAGGAATTTCGCTTCATCGGGGGAAACCAATCGTTGGAGCTAAATTTTTTAAAATTTAGAAATTAATGAATTATTTGGAAATTTTTGGCAACTTTAATAATAGATAAGGATTCTACTGAAGCATAATAATTATCAAACTTAAATACATTACTATTAGTTGATATTAATCAAATGGAAGCTAAATAAGGTTCAAAAAGTAGGATACAAAGACAGTTGAATAAATTTTGATATTTCAGGGTTAATTATTATATTTGTATTAATTTTCACAACATATCAAGGATGTTTTTGTAAGAAAATCAGTATTTTGTAATGAGAAATAAGGATATTGTATATATGTATATACTCGTAAATATGTATATAAACTATTTCAATTTTTTTACAGAAGTTCTATGTAAAGTTCGAAATTCCGTTCCAGATGATATAACAAGTTAATGCTTGATAAATAAAATCAAAACGAAGATTGTTTTAGGAATTCTCTCCATTATAATACAATTTAAATATGTTTATTAATTTCTTTGAAGCAATGCTTAAATTGATTAAGAACGCTTTTGATTTATCTTATCTTTATATTAACAAATAAAAGCTAATTTTAATTTTATGCTTGACAATAAGATATTCTAGTCAATATTGTAGTATATTTAAAAAAAAATATTATGATATTAAAACCTATTGTGACTTAACTTATAAATATTCTAATTAAAAAATCCTACTATGTTGACAATAATTAATAGTAGACCAAGAGCCGGAAGAAGATTTTGGGTAGCTATAAGCAATATTATACCCAACTTAATCGTCTGGAGGGTTTCTTTTTCAGTCCGGGGTGGGGGTTCGAAAACGCCAATTTTTTCGATTATTGTGTTTGATCGAATTTCTTTTCATTTTGATCTTACGAATTTTTCAACATGAAACCTTGTATTCTGAAGAAAAATTAAAATTAAAATTTTTCGTTTTTGAAATTGTATTTTCAAATCTCTTGGGATCTATTTGGCACTCATTTAAAAACTTTTCACGATTTTGTTCTCCCATTTGCATATAAACATTAGAAGTAAAATTTTAGTGATTTGCCCGAGGCTTATATTTTTGTAGTCTTGAAATGTTTATGATGTTTTTAAGAAAATATATTTTTGGCCCACCTTATATTTAAAAAGTTTCATAATATTTTGAACAGAAACTTCATTTTTGTAGTATTATTTAGATGATTGGCAGGCTTAAGGCTGAAAATAAAACATCTTAGACCTAAATTTGGATAATCAGAGAATTTTTATTCAAATTTTTTTAGCGCTGTCTGGCAGTGGAAAGGCTGAAACCAAAACGTCTGGGACCTATATATATTTGTAATTAGAGGAATTATTCTGATTTGTTTGTTTATAACAAATTTTGTTATACCTCGAACATCAAAAGTTGGTTTTTCGCCGTCTTCGGAAGGTGCCTGGCAAGGGGAAAGCTGAAAGTAAAATGTCTGGGACCTTCGTATTTCAATTCAACGCAAAATCCTCTATTGTTTACATATCAATTCAATTGGTTATACCTCCGACACAAAAATCGGAAAAATTTGCGTTTTTGAATCCCCACCCGGGGATGAAAAAAAACCTGCCATATGATTGAATTTGGCATAAAATTACGCATAACAACACATTCATCTATATACATTTTGGTTATACCTCCTTTCCTTAAATCTGCTTCCGGCACTTAGACTATAGAGACCTAACTCGGTAGGGTAAGGAAAGCTAAGAATAAAGAGGATTCGAAATGCGGATGTTGCCATTTATTTTCCAAAGAAAATACGGAAGAGGGGGAAAAGCAGTTGATGATTAAAAATAAATTGAACTGTACAGATTTTTGGTAAATTTGAATTGTTTAATGTTAGTTCTCTGTTTATTTTTATAAACGTGTACTATACTATGTAAGTTATCAAAAAAAAGTCGAATGAAAACTAAGCCAACTTTGATTAATTCCAATTTAGTGTACTTAATTTTCTGAAGCGTTTAATCCAATTCGGTTTGTCCACAGTCGAAATTCTTATTTTGTTTTTGCTTAAAGTAGCATTGTTATTTGTTAATAGGGTAACATTGGTGGATTTTTCCATTGATAATATTCAACTAACGAATATCAATGTGAATTAAATAGAACTGAATGTAAAATTTAGTGAAATTAGTTTTTAAAAAAGTGTGTCCCTTCTCCCAAGTACGAAAGCTTGCGTATACCCTTGCGCCCTTGGATTAAGTAAACTCAAGTTGATATTACCCTTTTAAGAGTGCTTCGCATGAAATTGCATTTTTTAGGAAAACTGTTGCTGGGCAAATTGTATTCGCCTCTGAGTTTATATATGACAAATGTAAAAAAAGAAATCTAAGCTTCACATCACACCATTCTGCAACATGCGTGAGGAAAACCCCGACCACATACTAGGAAGATGTTGTCCACTCATGCACCAAAGGAAAAACCATCTCGGACAATACCAGGTGGAAGAGAGCGACCTATCCTCTCTGAAGGTGCCCCAAATACTAATATTTTCCTAAGAGCAATAGATTTTGAGGAGGAACTGTAGGATGAGCAAGCTCAATAATTTTTAAGTGGGGCAAAATAGATCTCCAGGTCGCAGTGCAATATCCCAAATACATAATTCATTCATCACACCTGCTTCGTGTTGGATAAGACTTGTTGCTTAAATCGCAGACTGTTTCGGAAAAAATTTCATAGCCAACTTAAATCTTTCTTTGGCAGAGAGATCGTTCGTAGTCAACCTTTATAAAATCACTTTTGTTTTTGAAAAAATAAATATACTTGTATATGTATACGTATCTAACTTAATAAATAAAAAGAAATCATAAATTAATCTTACAATCGCTCTTGTTTCTTCATCTATTTGATGTTTTTGCAACGAACCTCCCAAAATTGTTTGAATCTAAATAATAAAGTTTAAAAAATTAAAAGTAATACAAAATAAAATAAAACAAAAAATACATATAAGAAAATAAAAAAAAATTTAACTTGGTAGTTTTTACTTTAATCTTACCACTAAAAATTCATTTTTATCCACTCGTTGGTTGCCGTCAGTGTCAAACATATTAAAGGCAATACGAAATCCTGATTGCGGTTCTGGCAAATAACAACAAATAAGAAAATTCATTTAATATTAAGAATTAAAAAAACAAGCTATTTACTCGTCAGAATTGATAGAAGAAACAGATATTCTGTATAAGAAATGATTCCTGAAAATAATAATAAAAAAAAAACAGATTATTATGTGAAATAAATATCGCTTATAAATTTAATACTAAAAAATTTATGATTTTAAATTAAGTGCAACAATGTTAATAAAATTGTTCGTTTTTTTACTTTTGAAGCTTATCATACTTCGAAATAACAAATTATGAGTTATGACACTTTTTTAGTAACTGAGTGATATTAATAAATTAGCTTTACATTTAAAAAAAAAAGTACAACCTCTACTAAAAAAATTAATGTATAAAAGTAAACATTGGATTATAAAACTGCGTTAAATTTGATCCCAAAATTAAATTTTGCCATTTATGAGAACTGGAGTCCAATTGACACACAGTCGTTTAGGTTTATATAATTTTAGTCCTGGATTAAATTCATAAGTCGACAATTTGAGTAATCAAACAAAATTTCTTGTGAGTGGCTCATAGATTTTTTAAACCGTTTAGATTTGCTTGATAATCAGAACATATAATTAGGACTCCTTCTAACAGGGTTTAGATAAATCATGAAATAGAGTTTGAATACCTAAGCGTTTTTTATTAATTAGAGTGTAAGTGATAACTCTCGACAAATTGTCGCACCTCCGGTGCAATAAAGTATAACGTGGTAAGTGCAATTTTCCTAAATGTTGAGGAATCACGTTTAAAGTTTTCTTGTTTATCAAAATACAATACGTTTCAGCTTTTGTGGTGTCAAACAATAAAAGTGGCCTTTTTTGGGCAATAGCAAAGATACAATGACGTCGATTTTACCACTTATAAAACTTGACATGTAGATAATTATGTCGTTCTTAACTCATTTCAGAAAAAATTGCACTTACGTCGATATTGCACCGGAAGTGCGTTGTGTCGAAACATACAGGGTGCGTTTTATGTTCCAGGTTTATTTCAATAATTTTTAAATAAAATACAATTTTATAATGTATATAGATTGATTATATGGCTAGCTCTCTTGAGCACATTTTGCAAAACAATTTCGCAGACTAATATTTTAATCTCAGCAATTTCTTTTCGCATCGAGATTGTGGTTGATGTACACCTTTTTCTTTGAGTATGTCAATAAAAAGAAATCGGGAGGCGTCAAATAAGGATTAACACCAAAGTAGTCACGTAATTTTACAATTGAACGTTGTAGCTGCGTTGGATGCTCCATAATAAATTGTTATCGAGCACTTTCTTCGATTGTCAAAAGCAAACTGACAAATTTTATTCACAAAATAATGGCAACCAAATGAAATAGATCTGGAACATAAAACGAACCTTTCTTAAAAGATGTGTGTGTGATTGCTTGATGATTTTCCATTATTTTAAAATAACATTAGAAGCATTGTTTTTTTCATCCCTTTTAAAACAGAACATGTAAAAAGATGGGATGAATAACAAATCTGAATAAAAAAATAATGGTTTTCTTGAAAAACTTTAAAACTATTGGTGCAAAAGAATTTTTTTGTTAAGGACCAGTCTAATTCTCATACTTCAAAGCAAACAAGTCTAACTCGATTTTTTTTATAATAATTCCTGAAGCAAATAGCACAATGAATTTTATTATGTATTATAATTTGAATTTACATAAAATAGAATCACAACAATTTATAAGTAAGATACCCACGCATTTTTTTAAAAAAGGACCACTTAAATTTTAAATTGTTACCTTTGTCACGTAAGTCTCTGAACATATTAACTGATCCTTTCTTCAGAACTGGTGTGGCATCCTTAAGTTTTTCAATGTCACTATCGGTCAATGATCTTCTTTTTAAACGTGCTAGAATTTATACGAAACAATTAAAACCATTTTTTGTTCAATTAATTAATTATATAAACCTACGTCGAGGTTCCTGTTCAACAACAGAGTCCAGAAAGTCCAAAGGGGTCATGTAAAGTTGCCCATTGTACTCCACTGAAGAAAACTTGATAAATCTTCGTTCTCGAGCTGTCAGCTTAACATAGTGTTCGTCTTCCTAAAAGTAATAAGATGGGTTAGTAAAAATAATATAAGAGATTGATCAATGTTAAAAATAAATAATTTAATTGTTTCTACTCCGTTTCGACTGTAATTTACATAAAATAAAATGCAAGACTGTGTCCCACGAACTCGCTGTTATGATTCAGAGACTTAGAATTTTAAATATTCAGAAGTATGAAATTAATTTTTAAATGTCTAAAACAACTTCTTTATCAGTTGGAAACAAATATATAAGCAAATATAAATCTATGCTAGATTAAAAATTTTAGAAGGGTTTTAAAAAAAAATTGTTTACATGTAGTTTTTTTTTTTTAACAATTTTAAGAACAAATTTCGATACACTAGTTTTAAGTTTTTATTATTGTGCAAATTAAAATTAAATTTAGTAAAATTATTAACCTGATTTTGAGATATCGAATTTTCAAAAAAAAAAAAAAAAATATTTCGAGTTTTTTTGTCAAATTTTTAATAAAGCTTGCATGTGGCTTTCGAAATATTGAGTTGTAGCAGCATCTTCCATTGAGAAATAATAATGTTGAAATATTTCATATCAACAAGTAACCATTTACCTATAATGTTACTTTATTTTCAGTATTGATAATTCCACTTTGAAGTTTAATAGTTCACAAATTTAAATCAAAGTTAACTTGTTGAATTATATTTTAGTTGTCATTGAATTCTCTAGGCTTGAGGCGAAAACACATACATACATACATATTATGTATGTACAAAAAAATATATTTATAAAATATAAAAGAACTGAAACCTAAATACAAAGTCACAAAATTTTAGTTGAATTTGTACGATGTTAAAGCTGCTTTAGTATGAAACTTGGTTAAAACGACGATTTAAACGGAATATAGCATCATACTTTCTCTACCCTTTTAGTTATAAAACTGAAGTTTCAGATAAAGGTCATTTCTGCACGAATCACATGCGTTAAAACTTTCAGTAAAGCCCCATTTCTCTGAGAGATTCTTAGAAATCTTTCTTAAGCTACTTTTTTGAAAAGGCAATTTAAAGGGGTTAAAGCAACGATCACCGACTGACGTGATATGATTTAATATTAAATTTAAAACGAAGTGCGAACAATTTCAACATTGTGTTCATTAAGAGAAAGAACTTAAATTAATCAAAATTAATGGTGTCACGTGATGTCATAGGTATTAGATCGATTATTCTAGCATTGAAGTTACAGTTTCAAATAATGACAGATGACATCTAGTCCAGTCAAAGCGTCATTTGACCTTGCGCGCAGAGGCATGGTCTATTTTTTTTTATGGATCGATAGGTGCTTATGAGAAAAGCTTAAAACCAAATTTGCACTGTATTTCACGATAAATATTTTTCAGTTTTGGATTTTTGTTTTAATTTTGCTAATTTTCTTCAAATTAAAAAAAAATTAGTCCATTACGACAAACGGGAGCCAAGATATTCATGATTTAAAAACTTAGGAAAGCTTACAATTTAGTATCTTAACCTTGTAGCTTGTAATTTTGGTGTCGCCAGCAACAATTTACAAATAACAATTTCTCAAATAAGTTTAAAATTTTCGACATCGCAGCAAAATCAATTATGACATATGGTGCACAAATTTGGGGATCGAAAAAATTTGATCAAGTAGAAAAACTTTCTTCATGAAACGTATGTTAATCCTACCCAGCAAAACCCCCAACTACATGTTACACTTGCAAACTGGCTCAACAACTCAGTTTCTCAAAACGATTTCTACTCACGTCGCACAGTGTGACATTTTCACAATCTAGCGGAACTTAATTCATTATCAGGCTAGCGACATCGCCTGTAGCCTGTTTTTAGTAGCAAAAAGATTTTAAGTGTAAGAGAGATTCAAATTTTTAAATTTACTGTACCCATGTATTTAAGAAAGGCAAAAAATAATAAAATAAGGTAAAAAAAAATGGAACATTATATATTTTTTACACATTATATATATTTTAATTTTTTAAAATATAACAGACTATGTTTAAATAATTTTACAAAGAAATTTATTCATTTTCTGAGCTTTCTTCGCCTTCTTCAGAAGTTGAAAAAGTAGCAGTTGGTGCTTTCAATAAAGAAATGGTATCTGGTGGAAGATTGTGACTTTTCATTGGTGAAAAGCCAGATTTAATCGAGAGCAGTGGATCAGATGCAATGAGGAATCTGTTAAGAATATCTCGGTTTGTATCCTTCCTGCTGGTTTTTCGACTGAAATATTCCCGATTTCGCCGATGTTCCTTATTACTAGCCTCTTGAGCTTCTTCAGCTAGCTGACCCAAAGGCAGAAGACAAGTTTTAATAATTTGTTCTCCATGAACAAGTATCTTATGGATGCTTGCTGGCATGTAATACCAAGGATAGAGAGACTGGTAAAGATTTTTCGTTTCCAGGGTATAAACCTTAAATTTTTCTGCATCAATCTCCAGATCGCATGATAGAGCTTCGAGAATAACTAGGAAACGCCTTATCAACCTTACATCAATGCCAGTAATTGCAGCAGTTAAGTCTGGGTTTCTAAAAAATCTTCTGGCTGAATTGCCGTCATTTGTGTTACCCGCCATTTGTTTTGGCATATCAACAAGAAGGCCCATTTCCCTTCGGAATCGCTCTTGGATGTATGATTTCTTTGCTTGGACTGAAATTTTATCCTCAGGTGTTCTAGCCTGCCATTTTTTTATATCCAGCTTATATGATATATGCAACATGCATTCATATGCCCGGATCCAAGAATGCAGGGGAGATATTCCAAACGAGTACATTTCTTCATCTATATTGCGTGCAACAAATGAATCTCGATTCATTTCCATTGGAGTAGCTCCACAAATATAGCATTTTTGTGTCGAATCGTATTGCGACAAGGCACTGCAAACTTTTCCGTCTACCATGGTCATTATAAGATTATGACTTATTTTTATATTCAAGTCCTTGATGTGAATGTTTGTGAAAACAAGGTCCTTTATATTATTTTGCATGATGTTAGATTCAAATCTTATAAGATCCTTTGTTTCCTTTTTCATGGAAAAGCGAACGGGCCTGCAAAATCTTATTGAATTCGGTCGGGGATTCTGCCAAACAACACTATTGGAGCTCAGACACACAAGTCTTATAGGCACTAAATTAACTGAAAATAAATTTTCGTCACTAAAACCCTCTGTTAAGGTTTGCTTATAGCGACTTTGGCCAGAACTTCCGTCACATCCCCACTTGAAGATCAGGTGCAATTGTTCACTCTTTTTTTGCTCAATTACTTCCGATTGCGCTTCACATATTCTTTTTGCTGTTAAATCTACAAGAGCATGCAAATTTACCTCAACAGATGTGTCAGTGACTTTAATATTTTCCTCTGGAGGATAACATTGTTGCTTAGCTTTTTGAACTCTGTGATAAGAGGGGAATAAATTGCTTCCAGCATCTTTAGCCTTTTGCCTTATGGTGTTGTATTGTTGAACACTTAATTTAGCATCTATCATAAGACCCAAGGCTTATTCGGGAGAAAGTTTTGGCTTTGGCATTGTATTTCTTCTCTGCTTTAGATGCGTTGCACGAGCTGGCGAAGAAAAAGAAAGCTCTCTTACCAAAGTTGCTGCATCCCTTTTTCCCGAACACCTTAAACTTATTTCGTTTGCGTCGACTACATTAATATTAATAAGGTACTTGAATACCCCAGAAGTAGATTACGGCGAATCGTTCTTAAAAACTTTTGGGTTTTACTCTGGCTTAGTTTGGGTCAAATGCTTAATATTGAAATTGACCTGTTTATTGATAGTACTAGAAGTTAAAGAACATGATAATCTAAGGGGCCTGAGTTTCATGATGTTTATCCTCATTTGAACTATAATATTGCACCTTTATTGATGTTTTTAAAGCTATAAATTAAATATTAATGTAAGAGCATTCAAAAAAGATACAGTTGGTATCTGTTAAATATGCAATCTGGATGAAGTTCAGAGTACTTATCACCTAATTGGTAGATGCCCAATTTTCAATAAATCGGGACTCGCTTGCTTTGGAAAAAGAGTCAACGTCCATTGAGGAACTTCATAATGAATTAAATGGTAACAACTTCTCTTCCCTATAAAACTTTTTAGCTAACTGTCTTAGGCCCTAGTTAAAGCTATCATTGAAAATTTTGTTTCCACTTTTTGGGGTAGTTAAACTATAAATATTGAGAATGTTTGGTATACAAATGAAGCTAATCAATTATGTATGTATTTTACTTTTGCAAATAAAAATAAACAAATATGTTACATATAACGGGTGATTTTTTTGAGGTTAGGATTTTCATGCATTAGTATTTGACAGATCACGCGGGATTTCAGACATGGTGTCAAAGAGAAAGATGCTCAGTATGCTTTGACATTTCATCATGAATAGACTTACTAACGAGCAACGCTTGCAAATCATTGAATTTTATTACCAAAATCAGTGTTCGGTTCGAAATGTGTTTCGCGCTTTACGTCCGATTTATGGTCTACATAATCGACCAAGTGAGCAAACAATTAATGCGATTGTGACCAAGTTTCGCACTCAGTTTACTTTATTGGACATTAAACCAACCACACGAATGCGTACAGTGCGTACAGAAGAGAATATTGCGTCTGTTTCTGAGAGTGTTGCTGAAGACCGTGAAATGTCGATTCGTCGCCGTTCGCAGCAATTGGGTTTGTGTTATTCGACCACATGGAAGATTTTACGCAAAGATCTTGGTGTAAAACCGTATAAAATACAGCTCGTGCAAGAACTGAAGCCGAACGATCTGCCACAACGTCGAATTTTCAGTGAATGGGCCCTAGAAAAGTTGGCAGAAAATCCGCTTTTTTATCGACAAATTTTGTTCAGCGATGAGGCTCATTTCTGGTTGAATGGCTACGTAAATAAGCAAAATTGCCGCATTTGGAGTGAAGAGCAACCAGAAGCCGTTCAAGAACTGCCCATGCATCCCGAAAAATGCACTGTTTGGTGTGGTTTGTACGCTGGTGGAATCATTGGACCGTATTTTTTCAAAGATGCTGTTGGACGCAACGTTACGGTGAATGGCGATCGCTATCGTTCAATGCTAACAAACTTTTTGTTGCCAAAAATGGAAGAACTGAACTTGGTTGACATGTGGTTTCAACAAGATGGCGCTACATGCCACACAGCTCGCGATTCTATGGCCATTTTGAGGGAAAACTTCGGAGAACAATTCATCTCAAGGAATGGACCGGTAAGTTGGCCACCAAGATCATGCGATTTGACGCCTTTAGACTATTTTTTGTTGGGCTACGTCAAGTCTAAAGTCTACACAAATAAGCCAGCAACTATTCCAGCTTTGGAAGACAACATTTCCGAAGAAATTCGGGCTATTCCGGCCGAAATGCTCGAAAAAGTTACCCAAAATTGGACTTTCCGAATGGACCACCTAAGACGCAGCCGCGGTCAACATTTAAATGAAATTATCTTCAAAAAGTAAATGTCATGGACCAATCTAACGTTTCAAATAAAGAATCGATAAGATTTTGCAAATTGTATGCGTTTTTTTTTTTAAAAAAGTTCTCAAGCTCTTAAAAAATCACCCGTTATGATAAATATTTCTCATAAAACTACTGTCGTGTGTCAGTTTTTTTTTCATTGATCAACTCTAACCTCAAATACAATTGGTTGTTATCAGTCACTGACAGGATCTTTTACTGAAACCAATTTTTCAATGATTGCTATAACCGACTTGTCAAAAAATATTCCACCGTTCCACTGATTTGTGTTTCAATGATGGTTTTCAATGATAGCTGTAGGTAACTAGGGCCTTATATATACATACATATATCTTTGTTAATAAATAAGTTTGCTTAAAGCTATGAAAAACATTCATTAAAACAATATGTCAAGTAAGAACTGAGGTAAAATTTGTGATATTAAATTTAACTAAATTATTCAAATCATTGTATTGCATTATTTAATTTAGCATTATAAATATCACTTCAAATTTGTAAATAAATAGTATGAAGAAATTTAAATGTAAAGTAATAATGTATACATATGTAAAGTTTATAAATAAATAGTTACTGATGTTAATTTTAGTTTAATTAATAAAAAATTTAAAACGCGAGTCTGACAGACAACAAACATATATGTTATATCAAAATATTGTATTATTAAGATTTTTATTACCTATATTTGTTGTTAGGTTTAATTGTTATATGGAATTTAAATAAATCTTTTCTAATCTAATCATTTGAACATAATAAAGAATTATGATGATTATTGTTGTCATTGGATCGTAAAATTTTTCACCAAATTTGTAATCCCCTGTAGTGTTTTTTTAAATATAATTTTTTTAAAACATTTGTAAGAAAACATTTTTTAGGCCAGTTTTAAGATTTTAGTATGATGCAAATAAAAATTTAATTTAAAAAAACATCATTGAATCATTTTTGAACTATTGAATTTTGTTTTTATTATTAATTTTTGTATTTATAATAATTATAATTATAATATTATAATATGTATTTTCTAAAATTTCGCAGTTTTATTTTTGGTCTAAAAAAAAGAGAAACTTTCGGGGAAAATTTTAAGAAAGCCTCATTAAAAGTTATTTTGGCTGTAGTCGAACAGACAAACGGTCAGAATTTTGTGAGACCCACTTTTTCAGATTTGATTAAAATCTTTTAACTAATGCATAACTTGCCAAATATATAGAACATATCGATAAATCTCAAGAAAAAATATCAAAGACTTGAAGATGATCCAAGAGGTAATACACGTTTTTACTTGCGACTTATAGGTACTATAAGGCAAGTTATGCGTTCGTAAAAAAAATCGAACTCGAGATTTTGATCAAAGTTGACATTACGATCGCAATTCTGTCTGTCTGTCTGTCGGTTCGACTACAGCCTAAACTGCTCGCCCGATTTTCTTCAAACTTGGTTTTTTTTTTTTTTTTTTTAAGACCAAAAATAACGGTACCTGCCATACGATTTTTTTCGAAATTTTGTAAATATTTTTTTTTCTCAAAAACTGTCCCACAGAATTTAAAAAAAAATGTTAAAGTTTGATTTAGTTAAAACTAGGTAATGGTTGAAAAAAATTTTCCAAAAAATTGTTATTTTTGGTAGCCCCCCTGGGTCCATTTTTTTTGTTTTTGATTTTCTCGAAAGCGGTACAGCCGATTTAAAGCATTTTTTTATGCTAAGGCTCCTCCAAAGTTTGAATATTTTTACATATTCAAATTTTCAATTTTTTATTTTTTTGGATTTTTAAAAAAAATTTCAAATTTTTTTTTTGGAAACTCAATATTTCGAAAACCCCATGCTCGATTTTTTTCAAACTTGCCAAATAAGTTTCTTAACATAATCTACAAGATTTGAGAAAAAAAAAATTTGTTTTATCTAAAACTAACGGTACCTTCCATACAAAAGTTAAAAAATGGTTTTCGAAAATCGTATTTTTCTCGAAAACAGTTCCGAGAATTTTGCTAAAATTTTTTTTTAATTAATTTCTACGATCTATAATTTAATAAAGAAAAATTTGAAATCTAGATATTACTGATTGTACCTACCATACAACGATTTTTTCGAATTTTGAATTTCTCATTATCGACATAACGGATTTTAATGACATTTTTTATAAAGAAGCTCCTAAAAAGTTTAAAAATCATTGCATTTCAAAAGTTAAAAAAAAAATATTTTTTCAGTTTTTGGAAAAAAAAGTCATTTTTTTTTTGGAAAATTTGATATCTCAACAACGGCTTAATATTTTTCTTGGAAATTTAAATCTCATTCGTACAATAACAAAAACTTAAGGTTGGTGTACCAATTTTTTTTTTAAATGTTTAAAAATTTTGTGCATAAAAGCTTATTTTTTTAAGGAACCACTACAATGACTTATAACTTTTGTTCTAGCATAAATTCATATTTGCATAGCATTCTGTCTTTATCTCTTATGTACTACTAAAAGAATTTAAAAAAATCATTTTATCCTTATGAACAGTTTTCTTTAATAACATTCGTTTTTAAAATTCCTAGTCTATTACATAGGAGCAAGTTCGTGCGACCCAGTCGTGCATTTTATTTTAATTGTATTGTAAAAAGTTTTAATAAAGGTTCTTAATTTTCTGGTTAACAACAAGGCAAACAACATTTAAAATAATTCAGATGCTGACAGTAATGATGGATAGAATCGATTAATATGTGTTGTTTTCTTTAAAAATTCCAGACTTTTTTAAAAACTGCAACAAAGTATATTAAGCTTCAGATACGTTGATTTGATAAACTTAATCGGTTTATCGGTCAGTGTTGATATTATTGACAGGTCATTTGCGAACCTTCCCATGTCTAAAAATAGTATTTACAAGTTATTGTCACTTGTCAGTGAGTGGCTTATTTATCTAGTTACCTACTAGTTATTTTAAGGACATGACAATACCAATACAAACTTAGGCGCCTTTTTAATCCTCTGACAAAATCCCTACACATTGTATAAAGATTAATATGCTTTTCTGTATGTGGCCACTAATTGGAGTTGGTTGACAATAAAGTTCACAATCTCGGTCTCAGGTATGCGCCTCAGCGACGACGACATGAGGCAAGATACAATGCTCCATTAGCAATAACCCAAGTCGACTCTCTCTCTCTCTCTAAAAATGCGCAAGAAACTAGATAAACCTTGAATCCCACGTGCGACAGTGGAACCTTCAGAGCGATTAAAATAGGATTTGAGATTTCATTTTGTATGCCGGCCTTAAAAAATCTTTTGTGGCTCCTGGGACTTGGATTATTATCCTTCTGATGGCACAATTAAGTGGAATTTTATATTTTTTTTGTGAGTTTTTCTTGAATGATGAATGTCTTTTTGATTTAATTTCTTTTTTTTTTTTGGGTAAATATATGTGTAGGTGTGATCATAGGATTTTATGACTAATTCATCATAGCAACACAACATAATTTTGGGTATTTTTTTTTTTTCGTGTAATTTGATCTTGTTCATGAATCACGATCAAAGGTCAATGAAATAAAAAAATAGGAGAGGGTTATTTTGTTCTTGAATAAGGTATGTTATGTTCTTGTGTTATGTATGTTATCAGAAGTTCAACATCGATTTTCGGATAGGAAGAAGACGAACTCTTGCTGGTTTGAATAGGGTGGGCATGGGCATAGAAGAAGATTCTCTAAGATTATGGTTTCGTGGGAGATATAGAACTTTTAGGCGAGGTGATTC
The DNA here is from genome assembly GCA_963931855.1 of Philhelius festivus. NCBI lineage: Eukaryota > Metazoa > Arthropoda > Insecta > Diptera > Syrphidae > Philhelius > Philhelius festivus. The sequence goes on from OZ007555.1 coordinate 35,672,718, forward strand.
AATATTGGAATTCCCGTGAAGATTTCCATGAATAAATCACTTATCTTATGTATCGTCGATGGAAATAACTTTTTTTTTTTTTTTGTGGGAAATTGGAGAGAATGTCGATAAGATTCGATTATGATTGGGATAACACATTGAATAATAAAATTAATTAAACAAACATGATACGTCAGAACATAATGTGTTTGAATTTATTGACCCTAAGAATCAAGAGAATACTTTTTGTATTTCTTAATTTATTGTACACTTATTACAAGTAAGCAAAACTTAATACTAATACATCATATTTAAAATAAATAAAAATTTAGTAAAAATACACGAGTGTAAGAAAAAATTATATAAAAAAAAAAAAAAAAAAAAACTTATCGAAATTATAATAATATATTTTAAATTATAATAATACAACTAACAATACAAAATTTGGGTGGGTGAGAAAGTTATTGGGGTGGGTTGGAGAGGAGAGAATTTCGGAGGACTGATTTAGATATATTAAAATCAAAAATATTTGAGGAGTTGTTGGAATTACGCAGCATACGAGACATAGGATTATAGTAGCTATAATTAGTACGGTGAAAAGGAATGCGGAATAGGGGTACTGACCTAACATTTCGTCGGTTGGTATTAATGGGAATCAGACTTATTAGACCCGGACAGTCTATATTACCAGTTAGTATGTCGTATAAAAACCACATCTGCGGCTTCACGCCGTTTTTCAAGCGACTGAAGGTCAATTAGCAGTAAGCGATTCGAATATGGAGGAAGTCGATAATTATCGTCCCACGGAAGATTGCGCAGGGCAAAACGAACAAACCTACGCTGGACGGCTTCGATCCTTTTAATTTGGGTTATTTGATATGGTGACCAATAATAATCTAACTATAAAATTGTATGATTATATTTTTTTCTGTAATTTTTCGTTAATGGAATACTGCTGAAAGTTTGCAAAAAACATTTGTCAGGTTTTTAAAAAAATATCCGAATACAATTTTTTCGTGCAATATACAGTGTTGGACAAAACTAAAGCACGAAAAAATATCACATTGGAAACATACGAATAAAAAGTGAAACACAACATAATTATTCTATATTTTACAGCTTTTAATTGGATTTTAAATCTTAACATATTTCTAAAAAATAAAAATAGTTAAAAACTCATTAAAAAGTAGCTGGACAAAACTGAAGCACATTTTTGATTTCATGTACAAAATAAATAAAAAAAAAGTTTTAATGTTACTATTTGTTGGCGTAAACATTATTTTTAATGATTGCATCACATCGACGAGGCATGGATGCAATGAGATTGTCAATTATTTGTATGGGGATGTTTTCCCAGGCAGTTTGTACTTGTTGTCAAGTAGCGAGTCAAAATTGTTACATTTTGTTCGATCAATCCTCTGATCTACAATTTCCCATAGATTCTGTGTGGTGTTGAGAACAGGAGATTGCGCTGGCCACTTTATAACCGTAATATTACCTTCATTAAGCCAATCCTTCACCAATTAAGCGGTATGTTTCGGATCGTTGTCATGTTGGAAGATCTTGCGATGGATTTTCCTCCGCATACGGAAACATGACGTTTTGAAGGATTTCCTGGTACATGAAACGATCCATTATACCACTTATCTTATGAATTGGCCCGATCCCTTGACTGAAAAAACATCCCCAGACAATAATGTCCCCCCACAGTGCTTCACAGTTGCCTTGGTGAGCCGAGAATTGAGGCGTTCAACTTTCGGGCTTCGTAGCGTACGAAATCTGTCCGATTCTTTTAAATTAAATTTCGATTCATCAGAGGATAGAACCGTCTTCCATTTTTTCCTAGTCCAGCTAAGGTGCGTTTAGTCTTGCACGTCTATTTTTAAGGGAAATAAATGGCATTTTTTACAGCACGACGAGCTTTCCAGCCGCTATCAACCGCCCTTCGCCGGATTGTTCTGCAAGAGATTTATAAGTCTAGTTCTTTTTTTTTTTATTTTTTAGAGGTAATATAATGGTCCTTTTTGATTAACCTCATTAATCTTTATCGCAATGCGACGTGGTTTTTCGAGGTCTACCACCATTGTGCACTGTTTAAACACTATCCCGAGCACGAAATCTACACTCAAAAAATTTATTAGTAAAATGGCTACGAATGATATTCGTGCATTGTACGAATATTCGTAAGATGTACGAAGTATTTGTACAGTGGTATATCTACGAATGCATTCGTAAAATTTTACTAATAACTGTCGTACTATCTACGAATCTATTCGTTTAATACACTTATTTCGTTCGTAAACAATAATTAAACAATTTGTTTGAGTACATTGTACGAATTATTGTCTACATATAACTAATAACATTCGTTAATTTATCGTACGAATGACTTCGTACTTTAATCTTTTGCATTCGTAGTATTTACTAATAAATTCGTACTATTTACTAAGTAAAACTAATATTAGTAGACAGAATTCATTCGTAGGTTGACCGTACGCATTATGCGTAGAATGTACTAATAACTTCGTATTTTCATGAAGTGCATTAGTATTATTTACTAATCATGAGTAAGAAAAATAATATGTGTTCAATTCTAAAAATTAAATGTATTCTATTAGTCAACACGTTCAAACGTGATATTATTTATAAAGTGCTGCAGTGGTGGATCAGACTAACATCTGCTTTTTTCGAAAAGACGAGGTAAGTACCTAGACATATGTACATACATATGCTTTAAAGCTTATTTTATATTTAATATACAGCATCCAGAAGCAGCAGAGCATACATACATATGTGGGAATTTTATTCCTAAAAGAATTTCAATGTAAGTACAATTTTTTTCCGAAGTTTTCAATATTTTAAATGTTAAATTTATTTTCAGTGGATTTTTTTAAAATATTTAATTGATTTTTAATTATATTTATAATGAATTAATTAATTTTTAACTTTACTTATATATATGACAATAAAATGAATTAAAAAACTATTTTTAACTTACAACATAAATATCTTTTGTTATTATTTCTTACAATAGGTATTTAAGGAAATTTCAGAGAACATATTTAATGGTGGTAAGTTCTACAATAATATTCGTACAATATACGAATAGAGTTATATAATTTACATTTATTTATTCGTACAATATACGAATGGCACTGGTAAAAATTCGTACATTGTACCAATGGTATTCGTACAATATACGAATGGCAAATATTAGAATAATATTCGTACATTGTACAATATACGTTTAATTTTCTACGAATACTAATAAAATATTAGTAATATGTACTAATAAACCTCCATTCTACGAATACTATTCGTGGCTGAAAACCACGAATAAAATTCGTAGAATGTACGCATGAATTAGTAATATTTACAAACGAAATTTTTTGAGTGTAGCTATTAACCGAGAAATAACCGTATGGCTTATACCATGTTTATTGCCAATAAATGTAATTGATTCACCGCTTTAGCGGTAGATTTCAATTAAAAATTGATCTTTTTTGCCGAGTGAAATGCGATTTCAAATTGATTTTGTTTTGTTGCTGTATTAGGCTGAAAACACACCGGATAAAGCAAAACATGTTTTTTTGTTTCGTGAAACAAGAGAACGTTGTTTCTTATGAGACTAAACACACCAAAGAAAACGAAACAAAACACATGTTTTTGTTTTGAAGTGTTACGATGGTGGTTGTCGAAAATACATGCTATTGTATACGAGCAACACACCGAATGCAACAAAACTGTTTCGAACAATGGTCGTTGACGATAATTGCATAATTTCTTATGGCGCAACGCGCACCAAATGAAACAAAACATAAAAACAAAAGCAAAACAGAAAAACATGTTTCGTTGCCGATAGCTGACCCATTGTTTTTTGCAAAACAAAATTTTGACTCCGTTGTTTTTATTTTCTTCTTTCGTTGCACTTTACAGATTTATTTGCTTCTACGTTTACTCTGTGCGCAAATTTTAAATAAATATGAAATATGTAGATGGAGAGAAGTTCATTTTTTTTTTAAATTAAGGCAAGAAGCCCTATCTATAATTATAAAGATAAGGAACATGCCAATAAACTTACTATTGATAATCTGTGGATTGCTACTTCCTACTATGACATTTGAAGATTGGCAAGATTAAAAGCTTTTCTCTTTTCTTATAAATAAACACATAATCTCTGTTTTGTAAACACAAAATTGTTATTTGTGTTTACTTGCCGTAGAGTTATAATCTTTCAGCCGGAGTTTTGCTTTATCCGGTGTATTTTCAGCCTTAGTGTTCGCCTTAATTTACATACTTTCAGTAGACGACTATGAGCTTAATGAATTTACTGATAATAATATCCTTCGTTTTTTGGTAGATAATTATTACGATTGATCTGAATTAAACAAACCTAAAACCATTTGTAAATTGACAGCTGATATTTTTTTTATTGTTTTTAGTACAGGGCGTACTAAATCTGCCGAAAAATTAAGATTTGCAAATTGATTTTAAATGGAAAAATAAAACCGTTTTTTCCCCAATGGAATGCAAAACTTGGTAAAATCGGCATTTTGATAGAAACAAATCAAAAATAATTGATTTGATTGACCAATGGAAAGCACCACTACTTTGAGGTTGATCAGAATTTTGCAAGATTTTTTAAATTGTTGCAACGATTTGTTTAGACCACACAGCAGATGTGAGGTTATTATTGTAAATTTTTAGAAACATGTTCTTACAACTTTTGATAAGACAATACGAAAAGGTAAACCAATTGAGAGAAGTTGTAACTTCTTTCAATGGAGATTAAGCTTTCTCGCAAATTTCGTTTTTTTTTTATAATTTCATTCGGCTGGTGATCAGGATTTCAGGAATATTCTGTTCGAACGATAAAAGTTTTCCTGTTCTTCTTCTATATAATATTTATTAAAAATCCTCATTAGATTACAAAAGTTTCATGCAACATAATTGGAATTTTCTTTCATCTCCAAAAAATCCAATTGCTTTTCCAAATGACTGCAGCGAGTTTCATTCTCAGATCTGAGTTGCTTTGTTGAATCTTTTTTATTTCCGTATGAATACACTGTCCAAATTAGTTTTTGTTAGTATATCCTTCAACTTTTCAAAAGTCAAGAAATTTGGACGTGGTCTCCTCGATAATATGATGGAAATTCCATACTTCCATCGCCACGACTGCAGTTTTTGTTCTTATTACAGCACTTTCTCACACATATTGACGAGATTATACTCAAAGCAAACTCTACACTAGGCTTTGTGAAACGTTGGTCCAAAGTCTGACCCCTACGTGACCCGTTCTTTATGCATAACCTTTGTTCGCCTGCTTCTTGAATACGCCTGTCAAGTATGGTCCCTTTATCAACAAACTCATATATCCAGAATCGAGAGCATTCAACGTCGTTTCCTATGTTTCGCACTTCGTGGTCTGTGTTGGAATAACCCTCCGTATCAAGACCGACTTCTGTTAATCAACTTGAATACGCTGGAAGAACGAAGAGCTATAAGCGACATACTCTTCATTCATCGATTACGTTCAGAGTCTGTTGATGTTGACTACACAACTCTCTATAATTCACTCTCTTTCAACACTAATCCCCATAATATAAGAAATCCTCGTCTTTTCTATCTGCCTACCCACCGTTCCTCTTATGGCTCCACCGAACCTATTACTCGCATGCTTCGGAGGATTAATTGTAACATTAACTGTTTCGACTTTAACCTCAGTTCACCCTGCCTGAAACTCCGTCTTATACATCCTTTCATTTCCCAAACCTAGATTTAAGAGCTATATTTTAGTTAGATTAAGAATTAGCTTGTATTAAGCCTAATAAATGGGGGTATTGCCCCCACCAAAATTAAATTAAAATTCACCCAAGAGTGATGTAGAAACGATTTCCATATGTAGCCTTCCTTGAGATAGCCCATCTCCTTTGTTGCTGGGGGTGTACGATTTATTTTGTTTTTCCAAAATACGATTTCTTTTGTATTCTCTTACTTTAGGAGTAAAAACAAGTAAAATCACCAAAACATTCATTTATTTCAGTAGTATTTAATCTTGAGAAACTGTTTCGAACAGATTTTTTAAACTATTTATTCACCAAAATGAACTATTTTGCAAAAGTTTTGAATCGTGTCCGCGGAACTGCACTTTATTAAATCACACCAGGGTTGCCTATCCATCTAGTATGTGGTGCTCCTTAAGTAACGGTAACTGTAAGTAACAAACTGAAAAAAGTGAAAGATCAGCTCATGTCCTCTCAAAGCTTAGTAATTTGTCCTTATCTAATCATAACCGTTTTTAATTAAAAGACTGTTTTTTTTTTTAATTTTGAACTTAACCGGTGCATAATTGATTTTTGTTTCTTGTTTTCGAATTTTTACAATTTTACATTGTCTAAAAGTTAGACGAGTTTTTTCAACGAAATATTGTATATTATCTGTACCATTTAATTACAAATTAATAACTTTTTTGGTATTTTGACTATACCAAACTCCAATCTTTAATTTGCATCTTAAAAAAAATCTTACCACTCACAACTGGTTTCTTAAACTACATAATATGAACTCAATCGGAAAAGGTTCTAAAACAAATATAATATTTTAGTTATTTTTTCTATTGTTTATTTTGCTTATTTACAAAAATTGTTCATCTGCACTCATATAAGGCAGAGCTAAGGAATATTTAATATACAAATTTATCGACCTCCACCTTTTTCACTGGGATTGGCAAATGTTTCCCAAATACAATTAATTTAGTTCGCAGAACAGTTCAGAGCAAAAAAAAGGCGGAAAGAAGCAAATATTTGAATGCTTTCCTAGAATGTATACACATTTCGCTTCTAACTAAACCGACCTACCACATTCTAACTATGATGTTTTCCTAGAATTCTTACTCCCAATTGGTCAACCAAACAGAGTTAAAATAATCATTCCAATGAAATCGAATATGTATAATCGTTAGCTCTTTATTTATTTAATAACCCCTAAATGTTTTCAAAAAACAAAAAAAACTAATCAACTTGTTCCGAACTGTCACCAAACAGCCTTTTAATTTTTTTTTTTAATCCGGGCGATGCATTTTATCGCTAAGCTAAATCAGATCTTAAATCCAAAGTTGTGCAATATTTGCCAGTTCCTGCTGGGTGCCACCAACATCGATTTTCAAACAAAGGACATGGCTTCCAATCAATTATGAAATCCTCATGGTGCCAATAAAACTAAAAGACAAATAAATAAACGAAACATACAAAAACAAAACACAATACCCAATGTGAAAAGCATGCGTAGCTACAGTAGCCTCTGATCAGGGTGTTCTCCATGTATCTCCTCCAAGGAACAGTGTGAACAGGTATTTCCAAAAAAAAGCACGAATACACATTCGTCTCCCTCTTCATGAATGCAACGGCGAGATTCCTGCTGGGTGAGTGTTTGTGTCTTGCGCCTTTGACGCCAAAAGTCTCTAACGTTTATGTGTTTGGATTTTTACTGAAATATTGTCACACGAAGGAACAAATATTGCGAATCAAATTATGTAATAAATTTAATTATCGCCTCGTAAATAAAAGAATGATGCATTCCGGATGCGCAACGAAATGATTTAGAATTGAATGTTGGATTCGTTATCAAGATTATCGAGAGTTGAACATGGGAAAAATTTCCGAAGTGCAATGACAAAATATTGCCGGGCCCAACCAAAGAACAACCAAAAAGGCCGAAGGAAGAATTTACGAAAGAATTCCCGAAAAGAAGCAAATCTTATCAGATGCAACGATCTATCGGAATGGGATTGAAGATTTATAGGGTCAGTAGTTGGATTTTTGAAGATTTTGTTTTGTTCTTTTTAAAGTTGCGACATAAGGTAGGAGAGTCACTGCTGTTGTTGGAGTTTTATTTTAAGATATTGTGGTCACCAGTCAATGCTGTTCATCATAGTGACAGTTTGTTTAACACGACTTGGAAAACAAAAACCTTATACTGCAAAATAATGAGGAGGTGTTAAAAATTTAGTTTTAAAAGATGAGACCAAGACATTCTGTTATAGCTAACGAAACAAAGCTCCAAAACACCAACTAAGTCATAGATAGCACTGCACGACTATTATGCATGTACATACATATGGCGATCATACAAATTCAAGTGTGAAAGTTCAAAGAACTGTTATGGGCAATACCTTACCAAGAAATACATACATACATATACGAGTACATACATATAAATGATCGATGACCATCGATTAAAGTAAACAAATCTGGACTCATTGGTATAATTGAATAGTGTTTCTTAAAACAGATCTTGGTGTAATATTTCTACTACCACCTGAAACTCAGTTTTTAATGAATGCAGCTGATGAAACCTATTTTAATTTAGGAACGACAGTATGATTGGATAGGTAAAATAAATAAATTTGTTGGCGCAGAAGTTCCTGCAGGTATAGAGAAGACTGACAATTTTCTGCAAATCCGAACGGCTAAGGTAAGAAGCACTTCATGATAACAAGAAATACTCTTTGGAACTTCCTAGAAGTATCCCTGAAGAAAAATTTCAATTGTTTTATTTTCTTAAACCTATCTACGATGCATTGAATTAAAGTTTTTTAAATTATTGCATTCGTTTCGTTTAAAGAAAAAATGTCCATTCTAATTCTGGCGATGACATTCGATTTATAAAAAAACATACAAAAAAAATACATATGTTTAATGACTATTATAATATACGTGCTCCGTTTTTTTAAATATTGACAAACATAATATTAATAGACACTTGCTGTACTCATGTTTAAGTAAAATAATGCTTAACATCAAATGGCTCAATGCATTCCCTTCAATACAAAACTGCTTTTTGTTTATTAAAATATTATTTCAATGAAATATGATACAATATAAATATGTAGCTTCCTACTTCCTAATCAAAAGAATTAATAAATATCTCAAGAAACTAAATATTTTAGAAACCCACATTAAATTTCTCATACCTATAAAAAAAACAAGCTTTTGTCTAAAATACTTAGTGAAAATTGATATCACATTTGGAATGCGCTTGTATGTAAATTCATTATTAATTATTATTAAGAAATAAGACACGGCATTCTCCGCTTTAGTTCAGCCGCCATCCCTGGAGATAAAATATCTGAGACAACAACCTTCAGTCTCAGAACATCGTGCCACACATCTTTCCTATCCTTCTTTCTCTTCCGTAACTTCACGCCCGCGCTGTGTTGAAACATTTAAAGGGTAATCATAATTCCTTGAGCGCGGGTAGATTATAGAAAAAAATAAAATTAATGTTTCACAACCCTGGTTTATAGGTAATTTTAATACCTTGCACAATAAGCGCCAGAGTACCACGTGGATTAATATGGTAAGCGCGTTTGTTTGTCACACCGAAGCTTTGGGATCGATTCCCATTCGCTTTTACATAAAAAAAAAAAACAAATATTTCTTCAGGGTCCTACGTCTTGAGAGGATGTGACAAGTCCTTTAAAGTATCTTTATTCTTGAAAAGTGCTTCACATCTCACGAGTTCGGATTCGGAAAGGTTGTAAGTCACTAGGTTTAAGTTCTCTAGGAGCTGTTCCGCTTCAAAAATAAAATTGATGAGCTCGGAAATCTGAATGTTAACCCCAAAGTCAATCTTATCTAGGTTTCTTTTCACATTGAGATTGAGGACTGACGAACTGGCTAGGCCAACCCTTCAGAGTTGATCTACACAAATAGCATTCTTTTTTCATGTACAGGTCAGAGTTAAGGTATCAAAACTGTTCATTTTTCATCAATTACCAAAACGGAAAATAAAATAAAATCTACTTATTTAACAGAATAACAAGAGGTTAGGAACTATTAAAATTAAGCAATATCTCAAGATAGTAGCCAATGAAATAAATTGATCTGCCATTACCTCAAAAATTTAAGACCAATGTTCATTAATACCTGCTTTCTCTCCCTCCTAACCCCTTGAGGGCGTATGAATTGAAACAAAAGCGACAACATCAATTTGAGACCCTTACTCAAACGCATTACCAATTTGTCAAATTTAAGTTCTTTTGTGAACAAATCACTTGGTAATGATTTCATTAATAACAAATTATAACAAACAGGTAAAATATGATTTTTTGTAGGTTAGATTAAGTTAATGGGCTGACAGTTGATTTTGTTTCCGTCACACTTAAAGCAATGTAAATCCGTTGTGATACCCTAGGGATTTTGACGCCCATATATGGAAACCTATGATAATACTGTCATTCAAGCCCGTTAAGGGTGTTGATGAATGATGAGTTTCAAAAAGCTCCACCCTGAAATGTCGAAGGGTACTTCAAAGTCATTGAAGAAATGTCATTTTTTTACTGTGGTTAGAGTTTTCTGGTTATAAGACAGGAATCGAGCGAGTTCCATCTCTTGTTTGTTATAGCTAGAACTTTGCTCTCGATTACCTGTTGAAGACTACAGATTTGGAACTGAACTGTTGTGTCTGCCTGATTAAGATCAAGTGTTGATTCTATTCTTGCCAGCTCGTCAGCGCTTTCCACCAGCACCCCTGTGAGCACCCCTAGCTTTTCGCGACAGCACGTTACAAGCTTCGATTTGATTTCAATTGTAGAAATCGCTTTTATGGCCGCTTGGCTATCAATGAAAAAGGTGATATCAGCTTGTAGTATTGCCATCATTGAGACTTGTCTAGCAGCTTTGGTCACTGCCAGGACCTCAGTTTGAAGGACACTCCTGTAATCAGGAAGTCTCAATTAGCTGGCTAGCCCAAGGGTTTCTGAAAAGAACCATGCAACAACATCAGTTTTCATCTTGGGGTTTTAAGATGAGTATAGTTTCCAGATCCGCTGTGGAGGTGGACCTCATTTCCCCAGTAATTCCAATACATGTATTTCACCAGATTACTTTACCGTATGTCAGTACATATCTAATTTATGACCGTGTACATCTACTTAATAATTTTTGGGCTCGGCCCCCAGATTTTATCAGGAGTAGAAAGCAAACATGGCTTTATTCGTTATTTTTCCTTCAATTAATATTTGTTTTTTTTAATGTATAACTTTTATTGCTCTAATTTCAAACGTAATTTTAAACTTTAACTTTCTTCTATGTATAAGAAAACTCGAAATAAGTCAATTGAGGCAGACGGCAAAATAAGTATATAAGTATATATAATGTAAAACAAATCGAGAAACTCATAAAGAATTAGTAATAACAATAATAATAATAATATTCGTTATTTTTTTAATGTTGAGACTCCAGTTCAATTTCTTATCCAGGATCACGCCAATATATTTTGCGGGATCGAAGATGTGGAGTTGGGTTCCATCAATTAAGGGAATTTTAAAAGTCGGTAATTTTCTTTTGTTCGTAAAAAGACAAGTTCGGTTTTTTTCGGTAGACCACTATATTTAAGATTTTGAGTACCAAGTCTTAGATTATGCTCAGTTCCAAATTGACACGATCAGTGTTCAGCATCTGGTTGACACCGATTTGGGCACTAATTCTAAGACTAGTATTAATACCTGCATTGAAAACTCTATGGAAATCTCGGAAATAAACGTTCTTTCTGGTTAGATACAATGGTGTAGCTGCAGTTCAGAGCCTTATCAATGTCCAAATATAAAAAATTGTATAAAGCTCAGCTATGCACTTCGTGATTTTTTCAGTCAATTTAGTCGTCCAAATGTGCAATCGGAAAAATCGTGCAAAAATTTGAGCAAACCGGGTCTGTAGGAGATGTGAAAACACCAGTGCATGCTCGTACAGCTCGTACTGCAGAAAAAATTGCTGCTGTTCGCGATAGTGTGGCTGAAGAGCCGTCCACCTCCACTCGTCGTCGTGCCCAACAATTGCACCTCTCACGCTCGTCGTTGATGAACATTATGCATAAAGACTTGCATTTACACGCTTACAAGGTGCAATTAACTCAATAACTAAAGCCTCTTGACCATTTCAAGCGTCGTCAATGGTCAGAATGGTGGCAAGAAATGGCAACAGTGGATGATCAATTTTCAAAGAAAATAATCTTCAGTGACGAGGCACATTTTCACCTCAGTGGATTCGTCAATAAGCAGAATTAGGTACCGCATTTGGGCAAATGATAATCAAAGAGTGATTGTCGAAAAATAAATGCACCCACAAAAAGTGACTGTTTGGTGCGGTTTATGGGCCGGCCGGTCAGGCAGTTTGTGGTTTCAACAGGACGATGCAACTTGCCACACAGCTAACGAAACAATGGCTCATTGGCGAGACAAATTCAATGGCCGTGTTATCTCACGTGGTGGCGATGTCAATTGTCCCACAAGATCATGTGATTTGACTTCTTTCTTTGGGGTTATTTGAAAGAAAAGGTGTACGTCGATAAGCCAGCAACAATTCAAGAGCTAAAGGATGAGATATTTCGGCACACTAACGGCATCGGATGGAGGTGTGCGGCCAAAGTCGCGGCGGTCATTTGGCCGATATTTTGTTCCATACATAATTGAACCATACCAATATTATCATAATAAAAAGAAATGACAATAATTTCCTAAATAATTTGTGTTTTATTCAAAATCAACATCGGCCCTTAAAATTTAACCACCCTTTAGTTCCAGCGGAGTCTAAAACGAACTTCATCTTAGTTCTACATCTATAAAATGGTTTGGGACGACCCAACATTAAAGCATTCAGAATAACTAAAGTAAAAACTTCTCAAAATCAATGAATCACTGGCAAAATTCTCTAGATATTTTTTTTTTATTTCCTACAACCTTTATGACACAAATACTTGCCGTACATACACAAAATTGGCACTGGACAAGGACTACCTATCATTTCTGTAGGCATTTATCACAAAAATTGGCACAAAGTTCCATGAAAACTATTGCCTCCTTATATTAAAATAAGAAGAAATAATTTTGTGTCCAAATGACGCAACCAAAAGAGAAAAAACATAAACTTGTTATAAAATACAAACAAAAGGAAATCGAATTGTTGCTACCACATAATAAACAACTTATCTTATAGTTAAACGTTCACATTGAACTTGAACTGATAGTAGCGAACGATTGTTTCTTAATTTTAAACAAAAAATCCAGTTGTTTGCCGGTTAATGGTAAAGAATACCCAAAAATTGGTTTGTTGTGGATGGTTTTTTTTTTACCAATATTTGACAGACGCCACCGCGATGTAAATAAACAACATTGCAAGAGAGCCGAACACTACAAATAAGAGAATTCAATTTAAAAATAAAACACACACCCACACGGAATTCTCTTTTATCCATTTTTAGCTTAAACTAATGTAAATGAACAGAACATAATACACACAATCATACACACCTTTGGTTTAAATTTTCTCAGATTCATCGCTTGCACATGATTTGATTTTATTAAATTTGCACACGTAAACGCAACAATTCCACCGCCAATTATACAAAAAGTACGAAAGTAAGTTTTCGAAGGACTTTTAGCATTGCGAAAATAGCCGAAATTCCGATTTAATTGTGAAAACTTTTGCGAAAATTGCAAAGTGCGAGGAGCCAACCGACTAGCAAACGCCATATTTGAAGTTGAACTGAAAATTTAAGAGAATATCGAACGTTGAGAAATGTCATCGTTTATATCGAATGTGAGTCATATGGATGTACAGTTCGGTTCATTCAAATAGATTCCTAATTTAAGTTTTCTTTCTTTATTTTTTAAAAGGATATAAACAGAATTTTTGTTGGCTCATTTGAATAGACGCATGAGTAAATCCAATTAATAAGCGAAAGTTGATGCCGAAAAATTTGTTTAATTAGTAATTTTAGTCTAAAATATTAAGGGTAATCATGTAGAAACCAGATAATTTTATCTCCGCAGAAACGAGTGGAGCTGATTAAATTACCTCACGGATTTGATGCGAAGAAATAATAAACCTGATAAACTAGAAATTCTCTAAATTCTAAGAAATGGGTTAAAATTATAGCACACATCGCCTTGCTGTTTTTAAGTTAAAAAACAGAATCACTTTTTAAGTTAAAATATCGAAAGATGTACATTTTTGATAACAATTTTTTTTTAGTTTACTTTCCTGTTTTAACGAACAGCTGATTATTTCCCACATTTACGCAAGTATTTCTTAGGTTGTGTTCATGTAAATATAAAAATTATATCTTTCTACAAAGTGAAAATTATCTTGTTACCTTATTATGGTTGAGTATGATTTATAGCAAAATCGGGCTAACAAAAGTGTTTATGCAGACAGAAACAGGTGCTATTGTTAACTACCATTCATAAGGTATTTAAATTTGAAATTAGCTGCAGTTAGTTTTAGTATAAAACCATTGGCGCAAAATTTTAAAATTAGGAAAGAGTTATGTAGTAATCTACTAAAAAGTTAGCAAAAATTTTTTAAGTAGTATTTTGCGCCATTGTATTATGAAATTTAGAGTAGGTAGTATCATAAGGTGCGTTTTATTATTCACAAATCTATCTTGATCTGGATCTGGATTAAGTTTTAACATGTATTACAAAAACAATTTGGGCTCCTGTTTTCTATCGGGATCTAGTGTAAGTTATAGTGTAAAGAAAAAAGACAAGACATAATTTAAAATTTCCAAACCCAAGGATAAAAAGAGACTGACTTATAACACTGCTGTTACTAAGATCAGTATCGTTTTATTTTCAAGGGAAGATCCAGATCCGGATCCAGATAGATTTGTGAATAATAAAACGCACCTATAGTGACGATCGACTGTAGCGCCTCTATGCGGATCTACAATTGAATATTATGGACGGTGTTTTTATTTGATATTTTTTTGTTTGTTGACAATGGATATGTTTCGTTGCTTAGAAATAATTTGATGAGTTGTCGGCAGCTTCGATTTGAAATTAAAGTGTGATGAGGCTATTAGGGAAGAAAAACATATATGTACTCGTATACAGTATACACACCATATATATGTATTTATACATATTGTGGCGTTTTCAATAAAATACCTTTAATGTTTTTACTTGTTCAGATAATTTATAGTAGGTTATTTTTGACATATCTCAAAAGAAAATTGTATAAATAAGTTTTTATTCTTAGATTTCTAGTTAGTTTTAAATATCACTTTGAAAGAGGAAAACCTCTTGACAAATATTCTAATAAATATTTAGATTTAATTTAACAAAAATAGTCGTTTGATTTTCTATCGCAATCCAGAGATACGAACAGGAAAACGTAACAACTGGTGTCAGAAGTGGGATTGCGACAAAGAAAACTGACAATGGTTAAATTCGATCAATTAAAAGTTGACCAACTAAAAAAGGAACTATCGGTTCTCAGCCTTGCTACAAATGGTTCAAAATCTGAGCTCCAGCAGAGGCTGCGGAAAGCCTTAGAGGATAAAGATGTTAATTTGATGGATCATGAGTTTGAGCATGAAGTTCCTGGAGAAGCCAGCAAAGATGAAGACGGACAGTCTCAAAATGCGAGGATGGACAAGTTATTCGGAGCTGTTGAGCGTTCAGTTCAAATGACAACGATGATGTTGGAAAAACAAAGTTCCGCCGACGAAAAACTGGCAGATATTTCTGAAAGTTTAAAAGAAAAAGTAACTAAGCTTGAGGACCAACTTGAAGATTTAGAAAACCAGATGAATCAGAAAATTAAATGCATCGAAGACAAATTTAATTTCAATGTGAAAAACATTGAAGATCGGCTTGGGGATTTAAAATTCAATGGATCTTCAGACCATACCACTTTCACAAAAATTAAGCCACCCATTTTTGATGGAACAACTTCATTTGACGTGTTTAAGCTTCAATTTGAGACTGCGATGTCTCGAAATAACTGGAATCAAGAAAATAGCGCAGCAGCATTGATTGTGGGTCTAAAGGGGGATGCAGCTGACGTCCTGAAGACTATTCCTAGAGGTGAGGTTAATAATTACCAAACAATAATAATAAGTGTTCTTCATAGAAAATATGGAAGCGACCATAAGAAGCAAATATACAGAATGGAATTGAAGAATAGACAACAGAGAACTGGAGAAGCCCTTCAAGAATACGCAGCTGACATCGAACGATTAGCATACTCGGCATACTCTGGTTCATCATGTGATTTCATCGAGAAATGCAAGATAGACGCTTTCATCGATGGTATTCGTGATCCGGATACCAAACGTGCTACAATTATATTGCCTATGCCAACATTCCCGGAAACTGTATCTACAGCAATGACACAAGAAACTGCAGCTAAGATGTGTGGATTAAATTCAAAAGTTCACAAACTAGAAGTTGAAAATGATGGTTTGAGTGAAGCTATTGTTCAAGCCGTAAAAGCAGCAGTGAAATCAGAACTTCAAACTGAAACAACTTTGAGAAACTCGTTCAGAGGAAGCTGCTTTAATTGTGGCAAGGGAGGGCACATGGCACGTGATTGCCGTGCAGGACAAAGATGGTCAAAAACACCAGACAGATCTCAGAAGAATAAGAGTTGGGAAAATGCTTCGACAAACTAAATGGAGTCAGTTCTGAGGGGCGTAGGCTGACTCCAAACCATGATGGCCCCAGAATTTCAATTTCACAAATTTCACGCAATAATAATAGCCTTACTATCCTGGGGAGGGGGACTATTGATTCAAAGATTTATACAGTAACTTTGGATACTGGAGCTTCGCATTCAATTATAAGAAATGATCTCATAAAAGATGTGAAACCAATAACTGGAATTCGACTTAGAACAGCTACTGGAGAGGATGCAGCAATATTGGGAAGCATCACTAAACAAATCAAAATTGGATCCATGATATTTGAGCACGAGTTTTTGGTGGCTGATATCATGGATGAACTGATATTGGGTGTTGACTTCATGTTAGCAAATGGAATTACAATTGACTTATGTCGTTTTTATTTGGCAATCCGGAATCTCTCTCCGATCCGGAATCCCAATTGAACACTTTTGTTTGCTTCTGATGATTCTGAAGTTTTGTTTGAATGTATATGTGAAACATCAAACGCGTACAATAATCAAAATCAAGAAAAATGTTTGTTGAAATCGCACAATTTGGATACCAAAAATCACAGCTGTTGAGGTTGACGTTTAAGTATATGAATGTGTGAGTGCTTCTGGTTTTGCTTCTGATTTCAAATCCAGAAGCAAATTTCTCTTCTTTTCAGAATCAGAACTGTCATTTTTTCCCAATTGAACACTTTCAGAAGAGTCCGGAAGGCTTCCGGATTGCCAAATAAAAACGACATTAAAACATCGAGTTTTGAAGTATAAATGCGTGGAAATGCCATTGAACTTAAGCAGCAATGAAAAAGTTAGCAAGATACAAGCTGTCATTAAGGAAAAGCAAACAATTCCACCAAATTCTGAAGCAATAGTGTGGGCAAAAATAAATGACGACTATGAACATAACAAGGTGTGGATGGTGGAAGCGATTGAAGAACCTTCAACCAAGAATATTTTAATTGGAAGAACCCTTGTATCTCTAAATAAACACGGACAAATTCCAGTTAGAGTTCTCAACTTGTCAAATTCGTCGCAAAATATAGAACGCAATGTGGTTATTGGCAACTGTGAAGAAGTTTCGACGATTGTTAATAACGAAAATAAGTCGGAAAAATGCAAGACTAAAGACGCGGCTAAATTTCGAGATCAACTAAACGACCTAACACAAACTTGGACACAGGATTTGACAGTTCAAGAAAAGAACAAAGCAATGGGGTTTTTGAATAAAAACTTGGATTTATTCCTTACAGAATGTGACAACAATGGCAGAACAATAATTACTCAACATCGTATCGACAAGGGAGACGCAAAGCCAATTCGACAAGCCCCGAGAAGACTACCGCTCGCTAAATTGCAAGAAGTCGAGAAACTTGTGGAGGATATGCAGCAAAACAACGTGATTGAACCATCAACTAGTCCATGGAGTTCACCGGTGGTCTTAGTCCAAAAGAAAGATGGGACTACTCGATTTTGCATTGACTATCGCAAGCTCAATGACGTTACCAAGAAAGATACTTTGTGGCAATTTATTGTTATGCCATTTGGCTTATGTAATGCTCCGGCTACCTTTGAGCGGTTAATGGAACGAGTTTTGAAAGGGCTTTACTGGAAAACGTACCTAGTCTACCTTGATGACATCATAGTGATGGGAAAAGATTTTGATGACCACCTGAAGAACCTAGAGGAAGTGTTTCAAAGACTTAAAAACGCTGGTCTTAAACTGAGTTCAAAGAAGTGTTCATTGTTCAAGAAAGAAGTAAAATACCTAGGACATGTCGTATCAACAGACGGTGTATACACAGATATGGACAAAATCTCCGCAGTAAAAAAATGGCCAAGCCCGAAAAACATTCATGAGTTACGAAGCTTTCTAGGACTGTGCACTTACTATAGACGGTTTGTTCCTGGGTTTGCCAAAATCGCTAGTAGCTTGCATGATTTGACTAGGAAAAATCAAGTATTTCAATGGACTGAATCGCAAGAAAAATCCTTCCAGCAGCTCAAAAATTTTCTTTGTAGTGCCCCAATTTTGTCTTATCCTGTCATTGGCAAAAAGTTCATTTTGGATACAGATGCAAGCGACCGAGGTATTGGAGGCATTTTATCTCAAGTCATAGATGGTAAAGAAAGAGTAATTGCCTATTACAGCAAGATCCTACCCAAAGCTGAGCGAAATTATTGCGTTACAAGAAGAGAACTTTTAGGTCTATTAGAGTCCGTGAAGAATTTTCATAAGTATCTGTATGGTCAACAGTTCCAGTTAAGAACTGATCATGCAGCTTTGAGATGGTTATTTCAGTTCAAAAATCCAGAGGGTCAGCTTGCTAGATGGATAGAAAGGTTGCAGAGCTATGATTTTACTATAGAACATCGCAAAGGTGGACTACACGCAAATGCAGATGCGCTTTCAAGACGGCCTTGTTGTCCAGAATGCAAACATTGTTCAAAAGCAGAAACTAAAGAAAACATTATTGACATCCGCTTGCTCACTGTTCTACCCGAGCAGGATTGGACGCCAGAACAGATTTTTGCAGACCAAAAGAACGATCCGGATTTGTCAAAAATTATTGCCTTCAAAGAAAGAGGCGTACGACCATCGTGGGAAGAAATTTCTGGTGAAAGTCCTATTTCGAAAGCCCTTTGGGCACAATGGCAAAGTTTGGAGATTAACGGATTTCTTCAACGAGTATGGGAAAGTGCAGATGGGAGATCAACACGTAAATTAATTGTGGTTCCGAAAACAAAAATCAAAACGATCCTTGCAGATTACCATAGTGGAATGAGTGGCGCACACTTGGGAATTACAAAAACACTCGAAAAAGTCAAGCAACGATTTTATTGGGTCGGATGTCAACAATCAATTTCCGACTTTATTCAAAATTGTGATCAATGCGCAATTGCAAAAGGACCTAAATCTAAAACTCGTGGAAAGATGCATCAATACGTTGTTGGAGCCCCGTTTGAACGAATCGCCATGGATGTTGCAGGACCATTTCCTACAAGTAATGCTGGAAACAAGTATGTACTGGTTGTCATCGATTATTTTAGTAAATGGCCCGAAGTCTACCCCATTCCTAATCAAGAGGCAAAGACTATTGCAGACGTATTCTTCAAAAATTGGATATCTCGTTTTGGAGTTCCAATGGAGTTGCACTCCGACCAAGGACGAAACTTTGAATCCGTGATATTTAGAGAGTTGTGTGAAGTACTTGCCATCCGAAAAACAAGAACAACCCCATTACATCCGCAATCAGATGGTATGGTTGAAAGATTTAACAGAACACTAGAAGAACATTTAAAAAAAGTCGTCAACAAGAACCAAAAGGACTGGGATGAACACATACCGACATTTTTAATGGCGTATCGGTCGGCAGTTCATGATACGACATCAAGAACACCAGCTAGTGTAATTTTTGGTGCAGATTTAAGACTTCCTGCTGACCTGAAGTTTGGAGTTTGTCCGCCATATGAACTCAACAGTGATAGCTATGCTGATAAAACAAGAAAAGCACTAGATTTTATTCATCATTCGGTACGGAACCGGACGCAACTTGTGAGCGATAGAATGAAAGCCAGATATGACATAAGAACAAATTCAAACGGTTTTCAAGAAGGCGACATGGTGATATTGTATAATCCACAACGAAAAAAAGGACTTTCTCCAAAATTGCAAACACACTGGGAAGGTCCGTACAAAGTCATCAAAAGAATTAACGATGTAGTGTATAGAATCCAAAAATGTGGAAATACGCGAAATAAAATGAAAGTGGTTCATCTTGAGAGGTTAGCATCATATGGAAAAGAACCAACAGCGCATGTTCGGGACGATCATGTCTAAGTGGGGGGTAGTGTGGCGTTTTCAATAAAATACCTTTAATGTTTTTACTTGTTCAGATAATTTAGAGTAGGTTATTTTTGATATATCTCAAAAGAAAATTGTATAAATAAGTTTTTATTCTTAGATTTCTAGTTAGTTTTAAATATCACTTTGAAAGAGGAAAACCTCTTGACAAATATTCTAATAAATATTTAGATTTAATTTAACAAAAATAGTCGTTTGATTTTCTATCGCAATCCAGAGATACGAACAGGAAAAACGTAACAATATGTTGTATATAATAGATTTTATTTCAATTTTCCAATAAAAGTCTTTACAAAGCTAGTTTGACTTTCTCTAGAATATCAAAATAACAAAGGTCACCAAACTTTTTGGTACAGAAACCAAGACTTTTTTTTACGAAGGTTCTTAGTGTTCTGCAAAGGAATCCAAAGTTATAGGTAAATATAATATAATGTCACGTTCTTCATCTACACCCGTTTGAAAATAAAAAAAAAACAATATTTTTTTCGCTGGTTCCGAGGCAGGGTTTCTAAAAAAGAACTTATTATCTTCCTTCAAATTTTGTTTCACATTTCCGATCTCTTTCCTTCTTGGAGAAAGCTTCGGTCCTTATTCGGAATCGCCCCCCCCCCCCCCACCAAAATGCACTTTTTTTTTTAATGAATCGATAAAAAAAAGTGTGCTGTTGATAAAAAACATCAAATTATGGAGGAGAAACACTTTTTTATGGTAAATGGTTTGAATTATTGTATTAGAAATTACCTTCTAGATCGTTCAATATATTTTGTATCGCACGGTTTCAAGTATAATCTTCACAAAATGATCTTCTCATACTCATTCTCAAATTCATGTCCATCTCCTTCGCAAGTGGAACTGATTAGCTCATTAAACGTCGATCTTTACAGCATTGTTAATTGGGGTATAAGAAATCCTGTGGAGTTTAATGCTTCGAAAACTTAATGCTGTCTATTGTCGTTGAAGCAAAATGTCACCCTTATGCCATTGTCCTTGAATCACAGTTGCATCGCAGAAACCGAAAAGCTCTCAGTACTCGTTATGCCGTTAACGACGATCTTCGTTGGAATGGTCACATTTTCAAGACCGCCAAAAATGCTGATAAATGCTTAGGATTTCTAAATCGATGCAAGACATTTTTCACCCCTCTGATCTGACTACCATTAATAAGGATTTATATGCCCAAAACTCAAGTAAAAAAACTCACTTATTGGCATAGCTGGGCAACGTTAATCAAACAGTTAACTTCGTTAATCGTTAATCCGCTACTAAAAAAGTTAGCTTCGTTAAACGTTAAAGCGTTAAATTTCGAAAAAATTAACGCAAGTTAACGTTAATCGTTAATCCGTTAACATGTGATAAAAATTGCATTTTTTATATTTGTTTTCTCTAAGCACCGGTTTAATTTATCATATATTTCATTGAAAAAACAATTTTCTTCGCGACTCAAGAAAAAATCATCTACCCAGAATCGTCTTGGCTGTTTTTTCTTCTTTGTAGTTCGTTTTCTAATATTATTAATGCGGCAGCCACTTTTTTTTTTCTTAGGGGAAATCATACTCATACGCAACAAATTTAAGAATATTTTAAAGCGAAGGCGTACGTCGACAATAAATGTATGTACCGAACTGAAGTCAAAATTATTTCAGGTTTGACGTTCGAGTTTTTTGTTTATCGTGGTGCGTTCAACGTGTTCCCGAACGAGTGATCCTTGGTTCCTTGGTTAAGTGTACGAAGGTATCAACTCGTTCATCAACTGGTTAAACAACAATATCGAAAACGCAGTTGATCAACTCGAAAAACTTTTTTTCTGTCAAAATCGAACAATTTTATATATCTATACATATATAATATGTACCTAGATGGTTTTGTTTCACCCGCGGCACGCACCACGCGGCACTTGTCTCATACTTGTCTGAACGTGTTTTTCGCGCCGCGCGGTAAATAGTAGGCATTGGATTAACGATTAACGGACTTAACGTGGATTAACGGATTTAACGTGTCCGTTAACATTTTAAAAAGTTAACTTAAAAGTTAATCCGTTAATCAAAATGTTAACTTCGTTAATTAACGATTAACGGATTAACGAGTTAATGCCCAGCTATGCTTATTGGATAGAATTCAAAACAGAGTGCAGGGTTTTCCCTAGCCATTTAAATTTGCAAACATTCAAAACCAATGTTCTACGACACCTCCTTTCTCCCTCCCCCTAATTTCCCCGTGCTGTGTTTAACATTATAAGGGTCTCTTAACATACCCTTGAGCGCGTGTGAATTATAAAAAAAAAGCTTAGGATATACAAATTTAGAAAAAGATATTATTGGAGATAAGGACATAAGTTAATTAGTAACCAAGACTTGTCACCGAATTCACATATGATATTGTTCTATTATTATTTGAAGTTTTCAAGGGAAGGTTTTTACTAAATAGTGCCTTCTTTTGAATCATTAAAGCTTATGTTTTTCGAGATAACTCTGGACGATCTGCTAAATTCGCAGAGATCTGAATGATTGACTCTGTCGAAAAAATTTAATAAGCACCGAGCCGTGAGTCATCATCATATTGCAGTCTTATATCATCTCAGATTTCTACAATAGTGGTTAGCTATTCAACCTGATTGTAGAGGAGACAGAAAATTCTTTGAAGTATGATGTTCAATTTTTTGCTTGGAAAATATTTTTTCTAACACCTTAGACAAACAAGGTAAAATAGCAATACAGTGGTTGTAAATATGAGTTAGTGGGCCAGTTTCATATGGAAGAAGAAGTTTTACGAGAACGAAAAGAAGGGAAACCCCAAAGCTCAACATCGTTGTATAAACTAAGTCAGATTCGGGTTTGAAACAGGCAATTGAGTTGTGGTTGTGATGTGATTGTTGAGTACATCCGGGTCTAGTTACATAGTATAAAGATTTGCCGTTTTCCAACACCAATTTCACGAAGGTTTGTCCATAGTTACTTAGAAAAAAGGTCAGTGTTAAACTTTGAAGCGAAGGAATTCCTTTTAGCAAAAACATTGGTTGAACTGAGATCTCTATTTATGCAAATGTTAAAGGAATATTGTATGTACAAAACATTAAGTCATGATCTGAAATAACATAACAATTGGTAATTCAAAAGAATAATATTAGGATCAGATACAATAATCAGGTCAAGAAAATTAGAGGAAGAGTAAGGTCCATATCTAGTAGGAAAATTATTAATAATTTTCAGACCGGAAGGAGCAACAGAATCAAATAGTTGATAATAGCGAGAAATCTACCTTTGAAATCACCACAAACAATACTTTCGGTTGCCTTCTCGTCTTTGGATCTACCACTTAAAGTGAGGTTTTATTATGCGAGGAGTTAATAATGTCAAAAAGGTGAACTATAGTATATATCGTCCCCTCAGAAGCAAAGTGGCTTATCTCAAAATTTAGCGATTTTGAGTTGAGTATACAGAAAAAATCACAAAAAAAAAATCTATTTTTCTGTCAAACTTTCATAAAAATACTTCTTAAACTGAAGGCGTGAGGGCGTTTGTGTCCTTTTGCATTTTAGATATCATCCCTGAACTATTCATCTGTAAACTGACACTTTCAGTTTCGTGTCAGTCGTCATTTTGCTTGTTTGAATGCTAAACGCCATTATACAAAATATGTCATTTTTCTTACGAAAATAAGAACTTAAAAATCAAAAAGTTTTGTTTTTAGCAGTGTAAGAAGTGTCACTTTATCAAGGCTTTTGAAAATCTTAAACAATATTTATAATTCGAATTGCACCAATTTTTTTTACAATGTATGTATGTAGATTGAACAGATCTCAGTTGCTTGTCAAACTAGCGAGAACGTCAAACAGTGTTGATAATATGCCCGAATGGTCTGTTTCACCTCTGCAAAATCTTTCAGAACAAAATATTTGTTACCTTATTTCACCTAGTTATTTATTTATTTTTTTCGTTTGTTTCATCAATCAAGATTGATATTTTTGTTAAAAAATACTTCTGAAAGTATTAAAGCTTTGTTTAAATCCTGAATAGGTTTGTTAACTTTTTTGTTTATTGAAAATAAGTGTTTAAATAAAAAAATATAAATAAATAAATAAATTTGTTAATAAATAAAATTATTGGTTTCATTTCATTACAAAACGACACTTTGCAAGCATTTCTGGAAAAAAAAACATATAAATAGTAATTATTTTTATGCAAAACGACATAAGTCCGACCATTTTTTTTGTTAAGTGATTTTCTTAAAAACGTATTTATACCAGTCGATAAAGAAAAAAAAAATTATAATTTTCTTGTTCTACGACTTTTGCCGCCTCGCATAACCTCTAGACGGAAATTAGTTTTTTAAGACTCAAATTATTTCAAATCACTTTTGTGAAAAAACTATAGATTTTGAGATAAGCCACTTTGCTTCTGAGGGGACGATATATTATGTACTATGATAGTATTGAGTTGTTAGTTTAAGTATTGCTAAGTATTGTGCATTCTTCCTTGGATTTCTTGAAAATACTCAACCACTGGCATAGCACTCCATCTCCAATTCATTTATTTTAATAGCTGTGATGAATTCTTTTATTTTCACGTTCGTTTTCCTATTCCGGGACTTTCAATTCAAAAATCGTTACTGAGGTTCTATATAAAATTGCGGTTGTTATGTGGTTTCGGAATACACTCTGAAGCAAGTAATTTGTGATTGTGCTGTTATTTGTAATCTCTAATATAATGCCATTTTTTATTTTATAACATGAAAACGCTTTTAGCTAAACAAATATATTGGCCAACATCTAACTAATCTAGTTCAAGCCTTGAACATTTTCTACATTATTTCATTTAGGTATTATATTTTTCCACAGGGGTTTCTTGAAATTTAACTATAGAAAGAAACACCATACTCTTTCCAATAACTTAATTTGATAGCGCCACTTTCTTATAAATATCTACAACACATCTAAATTAACATGGAATGTTTTTCTAATCTCCCATGTAGCCGATAGCATTAGATAAAATCTTAAACTAGTTTTTAAAAGTGTTTTCTTTTGATATGAATCAATTTGTATCTCTCGCCAAATAAAGAAGCCTTTCAATATCTTTCAGTCTTTTAACGTTAGAAACACACTCAAATAGTGTAAAAAACCAATAAAATTTTTCACATTCAATGTTACTTTATATCCAACTGAACTTCGAGTGCTCCAACTTGTAGATACTTATCTTTTGCCACAACACTTGGGTCAATTTAACTCAAAACGCATAAGTCTTCTCAATAGCATCCACCCTACCGGCTAACTGACCAATTTGTCCCATAAAATAGCATGTTCGCAGAACGTGTATCAAATTGCGCATCACGGTTACCACTCGAAGTAAAAACTATACAAAAATATTAAAATTCGAAATACTCGTACATACGAGTATAATTTTGAACTTAAATTTGAAAAATGTCTGTATGCAAATTAAGTAGGATTGTTTTTTGTGTTTTACTCGATTTGTTTAGTTAAAATCTAAAAACGCTATATAAATTGGCTTCATAAGGAACACTCGACTTAAGAGGTTTAAAGCTTAAAATTAATTAAAACAAATGCAAATTATGGTAGGTAACTACCATCGTGTTGGTTCTATTGAAATTCCAATTTCATCCGAAGGTTTTTCTCCGTTAATACTATGTTTCCTCCAAAGAATTATCTTAATTAAGATTAATTAATAAAAAATCGAGCTAGAGATTTTGATCAGACTTGAGAGCGTGATCGTAGAGAAGACGAAAAAAGTGGGTCTTGCTATGGGAGAATTCCGAATAAGGTCCAATTTTGCGACAGAAAAACCGCTTAAAAAAATAGAACTTGTTTTATTTTTAAAATCTCTACGATTTTTAAGTCGCATGTGCGTGGATTCACATTTAACGCCGTATTTCTTGCGGCTGAAAAATCGTGAGATTGAAAATCCCAAGTGCGTGCCAGGGTTACCCCTGGGATTTTTCAAAAAGTCGCAGAAAAAAGTCGCTTTTACAAAAAAAAAGTCGCAAATTCGAATTCTTTGAAAAAGTCGCATTTTTGAATAAAAAGTCGCAATTGAAAGAAAAAGTCGCATACCTAAATATTATTTTTTTTTACTATAAGAAAAACAATTTAGATATTTTTTTGAATTTCTTTATTTAAACAATTAGATAGGTATACATTAAAAAATAAGAATAACAAGAAAAAACCTAATTTAAAGACTTCATTTTACATAAATAAATATGTATGTATATATTTAAAGTTAAAATAAATACCTAAAAAGGTATGTAAATCACATTAATGTTTCATTTTTTTAATAAAGTTTCTCTATACTTTTTAATTAGGTTGTTTTCAGGAACCCACTCACTTATATCACAGTCAATGATATTTGTGGAAGCTAACATATTTTCCCAGGTTTCCCTTTGTAAACGGTTTGTTAATTTATTTTTCATAAGCGTAAGCTTTGAAAAAACTCGCTCAGCGCAAGCGCTGCTGTGTGGTAACTGATTCAAAATATCGGTGGTAACGTTAAAATTTTACAAACAAATTCGTAAAGGTCAAAGTATAGGTTATCACCTAAACTATTTTTTAAAGTACCAACCTTGTAATAAAATTCTTCTATATTTTTAATTTCAAAAATTTTGCCATAGTTTTTGTCAAACGCTTGAAGCTCTAGGTGTTTTTATTGTTCTACCACTTTTTCTGGCTCATTTGTAAAGCTATTTAAATTTGAAACCAACCGAAAATAGTTAAAATCCTGATTTGACCTAATTATTTTTGGATCTATGTAATGTATATGTTTTAAAATAGAAAGCTTCTCATCTTTAACATTAAATCTTGAAAAAATTTCTTCGAAAAGCGTCGAATAATATTGAAGTACATTTTTTGTATGCAAATAATTTCAAAATTTGTGAGGTTTTTATCCTTTAAGCAATTTTCGGCTTCCATGCCGATATATATTTCTTCAATTTTTTTAAAATAATTTTCGTTTCGATAATCAATCTCAGAAATAGATTTTCCAAGAACACATTCTTCCAATAAATGTAAAATAGTAAATGTTTAATCAAAGAAAAAGTCGCAATTTTAAACAATTTTAAAAAGGTCGTCGCATAGTCGCACAGCAAAAAAAAGGTCGCAAAAATGCGACTAAAGTCGCATAAGGGTAACGCTGGTGCGTGCATGCCAATTTATTATTGCAACTACGATTTTAAAGTCGTAGTAATTTAAATCGCAAATCCATTTGAGTGCATTTGTTTCATTTTATCTAACGACAATCGCGCATCGCCCGCAAATGGAAACAAATTTCGAACTTTAATCATTGCGTTCATTCACATTTAAACTCATGGGTTCTATTTTTGAGACTAAAAAACCGCAAGATTAAAATCGCAAGTACGTTCCTTACTGCTTTTAAACAATGCAATATTACCTTGCGATTTTTAAGCCCGTATTCGAGAAACGTATGTGGTGCCGGGGCAAACAAATTGCATAGACTGCTTTTACACGAAAGCGTTTTTTAATCTTCGTTTCTCTTTTGGCTTCCTTTCAAATGCATGGATGCTTTTAAACACAGCGATTTTTAATAACGGGTGATTTTTTAAGAGCTTGAGAACTTTTTTTAAAAAAAAAACGCATAAAATTTGCAAAATCTCATCGATTCTTTATTTGAAACGTTAGATTGGTCCATGACATTTACTTTTTGAAGATAATTTCATTTAAATGTTGACCGCGGCTGCGTCTTAGGTGGTCCATTCGGAAAGTCCAATTTTGGGTAACTTTTTCGAGCATTTCGGCCGGAATAGCCCGAATTTCTTCGGAAATGTTGTCTTCCAAAGCTGGAATAGTTGCTGGCTTATGTGTGTAGACTTTAGACTTGACGTAGCCCCACAAAAAATAGTCTAAAGGCGTCAAATCGCATGATCTTGGTGGCCAACTTACCGGTCCATTCCTTGAGATGAATTGTTCTCCAAAGTTTTCCCTCAAAATGGCCATAGAATCGCGAGCTGTGTGGCATGTAGCGCCATCTTGTTGAAACCACATGTCAACCAAGTTCAGTTCTTCCATTTTTGGCAACAAAAAGTTTGTTAGCATTGAACGATAGCGATCGCCATTCACCGTAACGTTGCGTCCAACAGCATCTTTGAAAAAATACGGTCCAATGATTCCACCAGCGTACAAACCACACCAAACAGTGCATTTTTCGGGATGCATGGGCAGTTCTTGAACGGCTTCTGGTTGCTCTTCACTCCAAATGCGGCAATTTTGCTTATTTACGTAGCCATTCAACCAGAAATGAGCCTCATCGCTGAACAAAATTTGTCGATAAAAAAGCGGATTTTCTGCCAACTTTTCTAGGGCCCATTCACTGAAAATTCGACGTTGTCTAAGTTGTAAGTCTATTCATGATGAAATGTCAAAGCATACTGAGCATCTTTCTCTTTGACACCATGTCTGAAATCCCGCGTGATCTGTCAAATACTAATGCATGAAAATCCTAATCTCAAAAAAATCACCCGTTAAAAGTTAACTTTTGTTCTATTGAAAAGGAGTCATCTTTCTGCACTCTTAACTCTAGTTATACTCTGTCCAACAAAAATTGTCAGTACATGCCTTATGGGAGAGCTTTTTCTAAAGCAGTGGCGCCTGATGCACCCTCACTACAATGCGTTAGGAAAAATACCACTAAAAAAAGAGCAAGCCACTGACTTTTCTTAAGGAATTGTTGTTGTAATTCTTTGCAAAAAGTTGTACACCCCAACACGACCCACTGCTGATGAGATACTGTCAAGACAAGAGTGTCAAGTGTCACTCAATACGATCGTGCGCTCTTTATCTACATCAAAACAGAGTTACCATTATCATTCTCAATGGCAAGCAAAGAGCTTTTTCAGTGGTTTTGATTAAGGAGCTTTTGGGATTTGAAGCTTTTGAGAACACATTTTAAGAAGATGAGTATGTTGAGTGTTGTCGTATTGCTTTTCAACTTAAAAAGAAAACTCGCCTATTATCTTACCGCTTGGCGTTGTGGGAAAAGGTAAATTGAATATTGTTTTCAGTCGTTTTGAATCGGCAGACTGTAGCCCTACGCGTTTTTTACTTTCATTTGCGGCGATTTATAATTTAAACTACGGAATCCCCGTGAGAGCTTTAAAAGGCGACACACTTATGCATGGCAATGCAACCAGAATGAGAGACAAACGTCCTATCTTCACTGTACTGACAATTTTTGTTGGACAGAGTATAGTTAATCGAAGTTCGCTGGGCGAACGACAAATAGAAATGAAACATACCTGAGAAATAAAGAAAACCACAAAGAAGAAAGAACGATAACTCTGCAATTTTTCCAACCCCTGCACCCCCGCCACCACACACGTCTCTCTCCTACGGGCTTAAAAATCGCAAGGTATATTGCTTCGTTTAAAAGCAGTCTTATGGTTCTTTCTTCTTTATTTCTCGGGTATGTTTCATTCTTATGTGGAGTTCGCTCAGCAAACTTCGATTCGATATTAACTAAGTAGAGTAAGGAGTGCGGAGAGATGACTCCTTTTCAATAGAACAAATTTAACGGTTATTAAGCATCCATAGAATCGAAAGGAATCCAAAAGAGAAAAAAGATTAAAAATCGAATAAAAAAGTCGATTGTGCAGTGAATGCGTTCGGCTCGGTATGGGCTTAGGTTAGTTCGATTAGTAAAACTATTGGCCCTACGAAGATTTATCAACATTATACTACGTTTTCACCAAGAGTAAATCCGCTAGAGATTTAAAATAAATCTTGAAGTGTTTTCACCAAAGAAACTGAGATTTATTTGACGTTTTCACTCTGTCTTGTCATTCAATTGTCAATTTGGACAGGAGAAAAAAAAATTTCAATTGGATAAGTAAACAGAAAAAAAGTGTGAGTGCCAGGACTCACGGTTAAGATGTGTAAACATCAACGTTCGTCCGAGTGCCAAATTTTTGTTATCGAACGTACTCAATAAACATACAATGCAATCGTACTATTTAGTTTGTGACTTTAGATATGTATGTACAGTACATAATATATTCAAATGGAAGCCACTTTTTTTCCCACAATTTAACCCTTTCACTTGTACTTAAATCTAAAAATATCTCTACATATATGTAGCTTTACACATAGAAACTATAGACATCTATGATTATTCCTTATTAAAAAACAGAGCCTTTTAGTCAAAACACAAACCTTTTAGTTGCTCCAGCCAAGCAGTTGTGAACTGCCGTGTCTGCACTTATTCATTTCACACAACCCAAAAACCTTATCGACAATATGCTTCGATGAAGTAGTTCGTGGCGTGTGTTAGGAGTAAGTGGACTCCGCTGCGTAACGTAAAGTTTGTTTGACTTTAGTTTAAACAGGGATGTTGCTTTTTGCACTTACATACATATATTCAAACAGGGTATCTGATAGAAAATAGGCTGTTTTTACACGAATCCGATTTTAATCTCTGTTTCTCTTTTGGCTTAATTTCGAGTACATCAGTGCTTTTAAACACAGTGATTTTTAATGTAAGTTAACTTTGTTCATGCAAAAAGGAGACATCTTTTCACACTCCTTACTCTACTCAGTTAAGTGAATTTCACTGAGCGAACGCCAAATATAAAAAAAGAAAACCACAAAGAAGAATGAACGATAACTCCGCCTTTTTCTCAACCTCAGCAATTGCGTTTAAAGCTAGATATACATTGTTCAAATGCATGACAAGCACGCGTGTAAGTATATTATTGAAAAAGTCACACATATAGATCGGATGTAGGCTTGAAGAAAAATCCAAATCCTTTCAATCTAGCGTACTGCATAGAAGTATTGTATATGCAAGATTGGTGATTGATCATGCATTTATTGGTTCATTTGCGTATAGTACGTCGAAGAGATGAGAACACAGCACAGCATAATAAGCACTGATTAAAATATTAAAACACCAAACGAAAATTATATGATGAAATGGACAGACAAAATAAAACAAATTATTCGGATAAAATTTAAAAAAATCTCAAAGAAATTCGTAAAAACACAATTTTACAGAAAAAAAATCACAAAGGGCAACGTCCTCTTGCCACTGAAATAATAGACTTGCACGTGCTTGTCATGCATTTGAACAATGTATATCTGGCTTAACGCCGCCAACAAATATACTTATCATGCAGCGAATTGTCAAAACTTTTTTTTTGACAAGCCACTAGATGGAGAGTTCATCTTATCAAAATCAAACCAATCCTTTAATTTTTTTTTATGTTTCTGTACTTTATCTTACTCTTACTCGTCAAAGATTTATAAACCGATTGACATCATTTCTACCTTGTAATGGAATTATAAGTGGCAAAACCTAATTTTTTTAATCCATTGAAGTTCGCAGTCATCATTCAGTTCATGGCTTGAGAGATGGAGAACGATCTATATTTTGATATAGTGAATGCCAAAAGTATACTTTGATATAATAAAGAATATTTAATTCGATAATTAAAATAATTAAATGGTATATGACAGATATAGAGGACAAATTAAATTTTGACGTATCGAGAATATTTCGTTGTAGATGTCAACTGATTGCCCTGAACAACATTTTAAATGGTTTTTGGAACATTTTTTTAAGTTTTCGATTTTTTCGTAAACGGTACAACCGAATTTGATCGTTTTTTTTATGCTAAAGCTCCTCAAAAGTTTGAGTATTATTTTTTTTGTATTTAGAAACAAAATTCCAAATTTTTTCTAGAAAGACAAAGATACAAAATTTTAGTCGAATAAGTACGATATTAAAGCTGTTTTACAATGAAACTTGGTTAAAACGACGATTTTGCAAATACATAAGAGCAAGTTCGTGCGACCCAATCGTACATTTTATTTAATGTCAATTCTGAAAATACATTTTTGGGAGCATAAAATAAAATTTAATTGTCCATCACTAACGTGAACTGGATTTGTTTAAAAAACATTGAATGAACACACTATGATATCTTTCGTTAATGGATTGAATTTAGTTCTAGCCAGCAATGGAAAGTAATAAAATCGAGATTGCAGTACTCAAAGTTTCCCATAGGCGCGTTTTATTGGTAATCTATATCTAGCGCAGTAATACAAGCACCAAAAAACGCTTTATTCACTCTTTAACTCACTCTTCCTTCCTACTTGTTGAATTAACTTACACGGATGTGTTCGAAAGATCTGTATCTCGTTTTAAGCTGGAGTTGAAATATTCATGAAAATGCAGATCGAGTTGATTTAGAGTTTTTCTCACTGTTAAATTTGATTTAAAACTTACAAAAGTGCGAAAATATATATTTTTTCTACAATCTACTCAAAATGTTCTCACATTGGAGTATTGGAGTATTGGAGAAAAAAAACATTGTACTCAATAAAATAATATTGGCGCAAAATTTTAAACAGCCTCTTATTAAGGTAGTAGTATTATACTTCTTATATATTTTCTAACTTTAAAGTAGTTTTCTAACTTTAAATTTTTTTTAACTTATATCTTCCTAAGGCTAGAAGCGCACATTCAATTTTTAGTTGCACAACTGTTTGGATACTTATAGAAAACAGATGACCAATTTGGTTGAATGTCCGCGCAGGTGCATATAATTATATGTTACACAAAATAGCGAACTCATTTTAGGCAATCGTTTTGTTTGTGTCAAAACACAAAGGCGCAAAATTTTAAAGAGTTCTCGTTTAAGCAATAAAACCGGCTCTACTTAACGCAGTCGTCTAGCTTGGAGACTTTGTCTAACTTTTTCATAATTTTAATCAAGTTAGACAACTCTTCTAACTAATGTGGGTTTTACAACAGAACCTAAGCGAATTTGCGTTGAACAACCCTTAATTTGACAGATACACAACTCACACAACTACAAAAACACAAAAAAAAGAAAAAAAGAAAAAAAGAAAAAAGAACAGACAACTTCAAACCAAATGATTTTTTGCCGAAAAAAGTGCATTTTATATACTACCACGGTACAGATTTTGATTGTTTATAAGTTATTTACATTATTTTAGATGGAAATAAAGTATAAATCGCAAATTCACAGCATAAAAATTCAATTTGTTGTTGCAAAGTGCGGATTCATTTTGCTATACTCGTATCGGCCGACGTGCATAAGTAAGATAAGTATGTACATTTGTATGTAAGATTTGTGTCGCTCAATTTAATAGTGAACTATCTCCATACAAATAAATTTCGAGATAATAAGGTTTTTGCGAAATGATGCATAGACAAAAAAACAAAATCAATGCGCTTTAGGTTAATATTTTTTATTATTCGTAAAAAGTCCAAGATTATAATAACCTTTACAGATTTTATTAATTATTTTATTAAACGGATTTGTGACTTACTTAATTTTTATAGTTAAATAATAAAATCACTTTAAGAACAAAAAACATTAACTATCGGAAATATAATTCGTATTTGGAGTAGATTCTCTTTTATATTGAAAGATATTAACAAATATAATACCATTAAGCAAAGAAATCCATTTAAAAAAAAATGGATTTACACCACTTTTATAATGAGCGACACATTTGTTAATCGTAGAACACTTTCGTACGATTGTTTGGAATTTATAATATTCAGAGTCTATTTACAAAGAACATCTTTAAAAAATCGAATAAAACATCGGTAAACATTTTTTCTTCGATTTGCTTTGGTATATAATGACTATTGTCAATATGGATAAAGTATACTTTTAAAAGATAAACAAGCTATTTGCTGCTGTTAAAGTAAGACGAGCTCTTTAACGTTAAAGTATAGTTTATGTCCTTTAAAATTAACAAAAAGTCGGTTCTCGTTTTATACTCAATATTTACAGTCGACTTCCATTCTAAAATTGATTTAGAGTAGGTTTTAAATGTTTAAAATTTTGCGCCAAACTTTTTAGTTTCTTGAACCAAACAGTTAAGAAGCCGCCTAGTCTAAGGCAATTTCTTTTAATAAATTGATTCTGAGCAACCTTAAAACAATGGTAGTTCGTGTAAAAAACTAAGAAAACAGACCTATTTTGACGTTTTTAAATGTTAAAGAGTCATATTATGAGAGATTATTTAAAAAAACCTCAAATTGATTTGAACACAAGAAAAGTATATTGAATTATTTTATGCAAAATATTTCTAAATTAATTAAAAATCAATGACTTTTTCTTTCAGCAAAAACTTTATTAATAATATATGTAGTCAATACTTGAATGAAAGATATTACTAAGTAATACAAAATAATATTTTTACATTAATGTTAAAGTGTATGAAAATGTCTTACAATATGAAGTCATAACGATACTAACAAAATAAAATAGGTACCTATTCTGAGAGTTTAACTTCAATAAAAGTCTAGAGAAAGTATCGTTGTCTTAACCTAGCTCCATACTAAAACAGCCTTAACATCGTATTAATTCAACTAAAATGTGCAATTTTTTCAGTTGTTATATAAATTCAACATAATGCCGCAATTACATGACATTTTTGAACAAATGCCAGTGAACTGATAAAATATATCAATCGAAACCAATCGCCTTCGCGTGAATTGATTCAATATTTTATGACAAAATTAATGGCAGTAGTGTAAAGCCGGAATTATGGTATGAATTAAAAGTTTGCATTTGAAAAAATATTTGTTCTGTAAATTTCGGAGCGATCACACTTTGGATTAGTAACGGCAAAGTATAACAAAATAAATACCAACGAACATACCCTCAAGTATGCCACATATACTTTTTCGGATACCACCTAAACACCTCCTACATTTCAACATCCGAAACTCTATCTTCACTAAATTATCCATTTCAATTACTAGCTTATTTTTATTCACTTTGTTGTTGTTTTCAATGTTAAATTTTGATATGTAGTGTATTCACTAACCAATAAAACACGGCTAATGTAAACACGATGTCGTAAGTTCGCAATATTTCCAATGTAAACATGGTGTTAAATGCAATCGTCGGTAAGGTAGGTTGCTACACAGAACGTGTAACCGTAATGTGTAACCGTAACGTGTAACCGTAACGTGTAACCGTAACGTGTAACCGTAACGGGTTACAAGTTTTACCCACGTTTTGGATTCACTCTACCGCCGGGAAAGATGTTTACACATAAAAAAAGCCGTGTTTTATTGGTTAGTGAATATACTACATCGCAAAATTTAACATGGAAAACAACAACAAACGATTAGTGAATAAAAATAAGCTAGTAATTGAAATGGATAATTTAGTGAAGATGGAGTTTCGGATGTTGAAATGTAGGAGGTGTTTAGGTGGTGTCCGAAAAAATATATGTGGCATACTCTTGAGGGTGTGTTCGTTGGTATTTATTTGTTATACTTTGCCTTTGATAATCCAAAGTGTGATCGCTCCGAAATTTATAGAACAAATATTTTTTCAAATGCAAAACTTTAATTCATACCATAATTCCGGCTCTACACTACTGCCAATTTTGTCATAAAATATTGAATATTGAAATATTGAATTCGATTGATATGTTTTATCAGTTCACTGGCATTTGTTCAAAAATGTCGTATAACTGCGGCATTATGCTGAATTTATATAACAACTGAAAAAATTAAATCTAAACTCTCAGAACACCTATTTTATTTATTTTTTATTTTATTTTTTTAGTATCGTTATAACTTCATATGACTCTTTAACATTAAAAAACGTCAAAATAGGTCTGTTTACTTAGTTCTTTGCACGAACTACTATTGTTTTAAGGTTGCTCAGAATCAATTTATTAAAAGAAATTGCCTTAGGCTAGGCTGTTTTGCAACTGTTTGGTTTAAGAAACTAAAAAGTTTGTGTTTTGACACAAACTAAACGATTGCCTAAAATAATTTCGCTATTTTGTGTAACATATAATTATATGCACCTGCGCGGACATTCAACCAAATAGTTCATCTGTTTTCTATAAGTATAAAAACAGTGTTGTGCAACTAAAAATTGAATGTGCGCTCCCAGCCTTAAGACGATATTAGTTAAAAAATGTTCAAAATAAGAAAACTACTTTAAAGTTAGGAAATATATAAGAAGTATAATACTACTACCTTAATAAGAGGCTGTTTAAAATTTTGCGCCAATGTCATTTTATTGAGTACTATGTTTTTTTTCTCCAATACTCAGTATATATATGCGATATATTTTCGCACTTTTGTAAGTTTTAAATCAAATTTAAGGCTAGGCGCGCACATTCAATTTTTAGTTTCGCAACTGTTTGGTTCCTAAAATGAAACATATGGGCTTATATGGGACACCGCACACTTAGAGCAACTCGATTCTCGAAACTAAAAATTTTGTGTTTTGACACAAACTAAACAATTGCCTTCGCAACAGTCGAGCTGTTTTCTATAAGCGCAAGAGAGAAAAGAGTGTGAGCGTGAGTAAAGAGTTGCCAGTGCGCGGTTCTCTTTCAACTGGTGATTAAACTATTTGATTTCGATCACAGTTGCCAGTGCGCGACTAGCCTAACAGTGAGAAGAACTCTAAATCAACTCGATTTGCATTTTCATGAATATTTCAACTCAATCTGCATTTTCATGAATATTTCAACTCCAGCTTAAAAATGATATACAGATCTTTCGAACACATCCGAGTCCGAGTAAGTTAATTCTTAATTCCACAAGTAGGAGGAACAAGGAAGAGTGAGTTAAAGAGTGAATAAAGCGTTTTTTTGGTACTTGTATTACTGCGCTAGATATAGATTACCAATAAAACGCGCCTAAAAAAACAGATATTTCTATTTTGTGTTGATTGTCAAAGAAGAAAGCGGGTTTACATAGGTGCGTCCTAGAAAATAAGGTTTGTTTGCAAATCTTCTGATTGCGAGAAGATTTCAAGGAGATTTATTTTTAATCTTCATTTGAGGTGATTAATATTTGTATGGTAAATCTACGAGATTTAAAGGAGATTTATGGTAAATCCACTTAAATCTCGGATTTACCTTTGGTGAAAACGTAGTATTAATTTCTCATCTGCGAGACTTACGATTTAATTTAATTTCTTAATTCTTCGAGATTTTTACAAGAATAATGATATCTACATCTAATTAAATCTTAGTTTTGTGGTTAGTGGAAACATAGTACATATAATATAAGATTTATTAAATCTATGTGATGTTTTCACTGCGCAAAAACATTTAAAGAGAAGATAATCTCTGACAGCGCGTTTCAAAATGTGTCAAACGATGAAAAGGAATAAGTCTCGAATGAATACTACGATATGGGTAGAGTTCAGTTTGAGTTGTAAAACGTTTTCTCCCATGAATACCTAACTAGGTTAAGTTCTTATCTACTTCTTCTTCTTCTTCTTCTTCCTTTGTTTCGGCGCTGTTATGATCTTGATGTCGAGGGGATCATAACTCTCCCACGTATCTGCTTCACACTAGTGATCCGCCTGTGGGGTTCGCCGGGTTGACCTCAGAAATCGGCGGCAAGCCTCCCGGTTTTGTATTGTTCCATTTCTGAGGCCAACTGAATGCTGGTGTTTTTGCATTTGTTTGTACCAGGAGTGTTTAGGCCTACCTTTCTTTTTACTCCGAATTGGAACGTTGTATGATATTGCTCTTTTGACGGGGTTCTCAGGATCTCTCCTTTGAACATGGCAATACCAACTGAGTCGGTCGTGTTCAATTTTTTGGGAAATGGTATTCTTAACATGAAGGCTTCCTCGGATCTTCGTACTTCTAATTCGATCAAGCTTTGTAACTCCTGCTGTCATACGAAGCATCTTCATCTCAGCTGCCGTTAGCTTACTCTCATACTTTTTGTACATTGTCCAACATTGTGAACCGTATGTGAGTGCTGGACGCACAACTGAAGTGTAGAGCTTTCCTTTCAGCTTAGGGGGCATTTTTCTGTCACAGAAGATAGCAGAATTTTCCCGCCACTTCATCCACCCTACGCTTACGCGATGATTGATATCGTCATCACAAGTAGCTTCGTTATTTATCATAGACCCCAGATATTTAAACTTTTCACACTTGGGAAGCACTACTCCATTCAAATAAATGTCTGGAATAGGCCTGTGTGGATCAGAAAATGGGCAGCATAGGTATTCTGTCTTTTTCGCGCTTATGCGGTACCCACTTCCTTCTAGAACATCCACCCATACGTCAAGTGCTCGTTGTAGGGATATTGGGTCTTCACTTATGATGGCTCCATCGTCAGCAAAGAATAACTGATGCACTTTTGGATCCGTCACTTTGCCTTCAAGCAAGTAATCAAGAACTGTAATAAAGAGCAGGGGACTCAAGACACTTCCCTGGTGTACACCTACTGTGATTTCGAATTCTTCGGTGGCTCCAGCTGCGCATCTTACTTTAGTAACTGCTCCATCATACATGTCCATAATTATCCGCACATAGGTTTCTGGAACTCCTCGTTGCCTGAGGGCCACCCATATTAGATCTCGTGGTTGCCGATCGAATGCTTTTTCAAAATCAACCAATACGACATGCAAATCCTCCAAAGAATCCCGATGTTTTTCCATAATTATTCTTATACTCTGGATTGCATCCGTGGTTGACTTTGACTTACCCCCGACAAACCCGCACTGGTCATCAGATAGCCTAATTATTTTTCGCAGTCGGCTACCCAAGACTCGTTCAACGATCTTCATGGTGTGTGACATCAGCTTAATCGAACGGTAATTATCACAGCTTCGAGTATCACCCTTTCCTTTATAAATTGGAAGAAGGTAACTTTCCCTCCATTGATTAGGCATGCGATCACCTCGTTTAAATTTAGAGACAAGAATCATGAGCCATCTAAACCCGATGTCTCCCATCTTTTTCCAAAACTCTGAGGGTATTTCGTCTGGGCCAACAGCTTTTCCCTTTTTGGAGTGTTTTACCGCCTCACTAACTTCTTCGACTGTGACGTCGGATACTTCGCTTAAGTTAGGTGAAGCTATTGGAAAGTATAGCCTTGGAAATTGTTCGTTTAGAAGTCCGTCACAATACTGTCGCCACCTGTGAAGAATTTCGTTGTCTTCCACAAGAAGTTGGCCTTGAGCATTGTTAATGAACTTTGGCGAACAAATCTCCTGGGCATTTCTTCTTCTTTGAGCGGCTATTTTGAAGATAGTTGCGCCCTTATTCGTGTTTTGCCGTAGCTCTTGAATAGCACCAGCTGTCGGGGTAGAAATTTCATCCAGCTCCCGATACAGGTTTTCTGTATTCTTTGCTTGAATTTGGGCGCACTTCTTCTTTGCTTCTTTCTTGCAGTTTCTATATTCCACTTCGAGGCGTGACTTTTGCTCTGTATCATTAGAGGGGCACTTCGACCAAGCCTTGAAAGCCATTTTCTTTTTACTTGTAACTGATTTAGCTTCATCATTCCACCACCATGTTTCTTTGCCTTGTTGGTTGTGTCCTTTTGAAACCCCTAACAGTGTTTTGGCTTTTTCTTTGCAAGTTCTCTGTAGGAGATCCCACATACTTTGTGCTGTACTCTCTTCATTTCGAACTATATCGGTGTTGTTATACAGAAAGTTTTGCATATTCGAAATGAAAGCTTCGCCTTTTTCCTTATCCAGATTATACCATTTGATCTTCCCAAAAGTTTTTGTATGTTTGTTGTCGTTCACTGTCTCCATAAAAAATTCTGTCAGTAGGAGACGGTGTTGGTGGGCGATCGCTTCTCCTAGTATCACTTTGCAATCTTTTACCCGGGGTTTCATGAAACTAGATACCAAATGGTAATCAATCTGGGTTTCATTTCCACCACTACTGTAAGTGACCAGGTGTCGGCTTTGTTTGACGAACATGGTATTTAGTACGATAAGACCGTATGTTTTGCACATGCTCAGGATGTCTTCACCAGGAGGGTTCCTGGTGCCGTATCCGAGGCCTCCATGGCAATCTTCATAGTCTTCGTTTGTCTTGCCGACATGTCCGTTCAAATCTCCGCCCACGAACAAAAACTCTTCCTTTGGGATGTCCTTAAGTAGATTGTGAAAGTCTAGCCAAAATGCATCTTTTTCCACCTGCTCACATCCAATTTGGGGAGCATATGCAGTGACAATATTCCACAACTTTCCTTTAATCACCAATTTAAGGGACATCAAACGGTCGCTGGATTTCGAAATGGTCAATACGCTGCCTAATAGATGTTTTGCAAGGATGATTCCGATTCCGTTTTTACCCTTTTCCGTTCCATAGTAGAACATCTTATAGTTTTTTGTCCTCGTATCCAAGAAACGGGCCCTGTTTCCCGTGTTTCGCCATTTTGTTTCTTGAACACATAAGATGTCCACTCGCCTTCTTTTCATCATCTCTTCCAGCTCGAAGCTTCGACCTGTCATACTGCCAACGTTCCAACTCGCAACTCTCAGATTTTGTATAATCTGCGGCATTACTTTGCTAGCCCCCGGAATCCGTCTAGCTCTGACCCGAGCATTGCTGCTCGGTCCAGGATCAGTACCATGTGTAACAATGGTAGTGCCTGGCGGGGTAGTGTCATTTCGGACGAGTACTTCCATAATGCTTGAATTCACAAAATCCGTTGTAAGTATCGTTGTAAGTTCTTATCTACTAGATAAACAAAATAAAATTATGTGATAAATTATAGAGATTTTAAGAAAATTAAGGGTAAATCACAATAAATTTCGTTGAAATGTATAATATAAGTCTATTCATGATGCGGTTAAAAAAATCATCTTAAAGCTGTCTAATGTATTGTCAAAAGAAAAACAGTGTTGCCGATTTAAAAACTAAACTTCTATAAATAAAAACAAACTTTTTTAAGACTTTTCTCTATGACATATTTGGGAAATTTGACAAAGTAAGTACCGTTCTGAACGAGTGCAGTGTTTTAGTTAATGTGTTCTTAACATATGCTATAGCGTTATGTGAATGCGCCATAAAATGTTCTTTTTGTCCAAGAAAAAGAAATCACACCAAATAATATCAATGTTAAAAAAGAGAACCAAGTTTTCGAATGTACAAAAAACTCTGTGTATCAAGTGAGCATTGAAAAGTAGAGAGGTCAAAAAGTTCGAAGTTTATGAAGTTTAGTATCTTCTTAAGTTTCGAAAGACATCAGACACAAGTAAAGCGAGTGGTGTGAAATTCTAAATACGAACAAGGACCACATATCAAAATAATTTTTTAATTATCTACAAAATTCCATAGTTCAACAACAATCGCAAGTGCTCTATATAATTTATCAGAATTTTTGAAAGAGGGGGTGGATGCAACGGCAATGATAAGAAAATCCCAAATTTTGAACTTTTTCTTTTTATTTCCAGTATTTTGATGATCAGTCAGTTACGGCCTTAGCCATTTTTGAAATCCTTTATCTCAGGAACAATAATAGGGGCAGTTTGATAAGCTCAGCAAATACTGTGAATATGAAGTTTCTGACTCTCTTAGTGCACAAGTTAGAAGGGGTTCAAATGTCGCCTGAGCCTATTCCTGCAAAAAGAGTATAGTGCCCCAAACTTGGCTGGGGATTAATGTGCCCTTTAATTTTTAACAGTTCTACAAATTTTAACCATTTGGGGTTGTGACCATAAAAAATGTTTTGTCACCAAAAATCATATAACATCTCAAATTTTCCATATATTTGAAGTTTTGAAAGACTCCAAGAAAGTGGTAACCGTATTGCACATCTCTATATGCGTGGTAGGATTAAAGCAGAATGTGTGTTCATCCTATCGGACTAGATATCTTCTCGATAAATTATCTAACAATCTATTTTTCAATCTTGGGTGCTTATCCAAGTGCACAGAAATTACACCTTCTAAATACGCATAATTTGCAATTACCTTTCGCACCAGTTGCGCATTCAATTAGTTTTCGCACGACATACACGTTCCGAAACGGATCATATTCGCATATTGGATATATCGGGATATTTCCCTCCGTGAAAGAGGTGCGAAAACTGATGAACTGAAGATCATAATTCGAAGCCGCAGTAAATAGAAATTCAATGCACTCTCGATCATTGATTTTATGATTCAACAATCAATTATTCAACTCACAGATCTTTATCGAAAATTAACCATATCGAATATCTATGTGAGATGGGTTAATAAATCACGATTTGAATTGACATGATCGGAATGTTTCACATGTCATTATTAATTTTTTGACACAAATTACCCAAGAAATAAGAAGGAACAAAACGATTCGGTATTTGTGGAATGAATTTTGAAAATCACGATACTTTTCGAATATTGTGTTGTGTCGCGCCTCTGTCTGGGCGTGATTGTGTTATTTGCGAACAGATTTTTGATTCATTGGATAATCATAATATGTCCTGACATTAATGGCGATTGAGAAATGTTTTATGACGATATTAGAATAAGTACATACATATATATATGCAAAGGAGTGCGATACAATTTTTTTTGTTGCATGAAATGAATTTTTAAATTTTATTTAACTAATAAACATGCATTTTGTGATCATGCAGTAGGACTTTCATCTGTGTATGTATACAAATTTTAAATTTGAAGAGTAAAAGAACATTAGAGAAAAGAAATGGCAAGGAAATTTGCAGTTCCTACAACACTAGGTTAACATATTCACAAAAACTTAAAATCAATTTACCTATTATAAAGTAATCATTCACCCATTCATTCTGAATGGGCGAATATCTGAACGCGCTCATCATCCATTTTAATTTGAACTCGTTCAATTATTCTTTTAAAATCATAAAATAACAGACGCCAAGAAAGAAGTTTCGATCCACCACCAGAAATCGATTAAAATTGAAAATTATTTAATTTTTCATTTATGTTTTTTTTAGGAAATAAACCGATTCAAATAATCGTTGTCTTTATTCAAGATTTTAAACGAACTTTTTAATATTTGCCACGCCATTAACATTATCCATAAGTAAAATTGTAGCAAATTCAAGATGTATAATAAATATGTATATGTTTTTTTTTTATGTTATACGCGCACTCAAGGGGTTTTGAATACCCCACAGTGCGAGCAATTATGAAATTAGGATAGGATTTGAAAGGAAATACCGATGCACATTGGTTTTGATTGTCTGCACATCACATTGCAATGATTGGTAAATATTGAGCCGGGTAAAGCATTCCACATTCGTGTAGTGCGGCTTAAAAAAGAATATCTGTACTTGACAGTACGTCCGAAATTGGGCTCAAGGGTAAACTAATGATGTCTAAAAAAAAATGAAAACCAAATAAATTATTTTTAGGTATATAAAACAAATCAATTAAACAAATTATAAATGAGTAACACAACATTACATATTTTAAATAAAATCTGCATACACATAAGTAAAATCAAATTATCGATTATGAAAGTTCTTCTCCATTTTGAAATTGATATTGAAGACATACTGCACATCGTCCATTTACGTTTCTGGAATTTAAATCCGAGCTAATAACAAAGAATCGGTACAATCAGGGCTGAAATATCGCATAACAAAATAAGTAACAGTAGGTATGTACCCTTCCTAATGTACCAAGAACAAATACAAAACTCCAAGCACGTGCGGCACTTTATTTATGCGTCAGTAGCTTTTCCTTTTTGTTTTTAAACCCCTAATAAGATTTGAAGTACTTTTTCTTGGCACTTTCCAATGGAACAATCTTCTGTCGTACTAGGCCATGATAAGTATGTAACTAGTGAATAGCACCTTGCGTCAATTAATTAGATTCGAGAGACGTTGACCTTATCATATCAACACCCGATCAATGTCTGGATCAAATTAATTTTTCCATTTGACTAACAGGGGTCTCTTTTACGATAAATCAATAAATTCAAAAGTCACTAACACAAAACGCATCAAAATTGCATTAAAACCTAGACATTATAATGGTCTTATTTCAGGCGACTGAAATTAAGATTTAAGTTTCTGTATCTATTGATTGTAAATTGGTGCCTGAACATATGTACATATGCATACATA
The DNA here is from genome assembly GCA_963931855.1 of Philhelius festivus. NCBI lineage: Eukaryota > Metazoa > Arthropoda > Insecta > Diptera > Syrphidae > Philhelius > Philhelius festivus. Next base: position 35,716,850 of record OZ007555.1, read on the forward strand.
TATATATTATAAGCCGAGCGGTTGTTTCTAGTAAAACAACCTACGCAAGATGCATGATTTCAATTAGGACGTGGGTTGTAGCATGTCGCCCTCTGCAATTAGTGTGAACGTTTAACCAAGTGGGTGGGATTTTGAACTTAACCTAGTCAGACAAATTATTTAATTTATCCAACAAATTCGATAGTGAATTCATGTATGTACGTAAGAGAGCAAAATATCAATATGTTAAAGCAGATTTAGTAAGTTTGAACATTTAGTTCTCAATTGAAAATGTAAGTTAGTAAGTCTCTTGCTATGTTTCACTTAACGAAAACCAAAACTGCAAATTTTTGTTAAAAGAAGGTTTTGTTCTTTTCAACCATATCATAAATTAAATTTGACTCTAAATCATACAAAAGGGTTTCATGAAATCTTTAAACTTTCAATAAATGTTTTATGGAAGTGACTTATAACTCTCAACTATTCGTGTGCGCTTGATAGAAGGAATAGAGTATAGACCTACATTTCTTTTGCAGTTTTCATGATGATAATTTTAATGATTATAATGGGTGATTTTTTTTGCTATTTTCTTTTTGGCAACACTGGTTTTGACAGCTCACGCACGTTTCGTGTTTTGTGTCACTGTCAAACATCTTCAGTTTGGCCTATAATTTAACCATGAATCGTCTTACAAACGAACAGCGCTTGCAAGTTATTGAATTGTATTATTAAAGTGCGACCTACTAAGGCGGCTATTTGGTCTATTGTGACTGAATTTTACACCAAATTTACATTTTTGGACATTAAACTACCAACACGTTTACGTAGAGTGCGAACTGAGGAAAATATCGCAGTTGAAGTGAATTACCGATTCGGCGCCGTTCGCAGCAATTGGGCCTCTGTTACTACACTACATATGGAAAATTTTGCGGAAGGATTTAGGTGTGAAGCCTTTCAAAATACAGCTGGTCCAAGTATTAAAGCCGAACGACCTACCACAACGCCGAATTTTTGGTGAATGGGCTCTTGAAAAGTTGGCCGAAGATCCACTTTTTTATCGAAAAATTGTGTTCAGCGACGAAGCTCATTTCTGGTTGAATGGATACGTGAACAAGCAAAACTGCCGTATTTGGAGTGAACAGCAGCCGGAAGCATTGCAAGAGCTAAAAATGCATCCAGAAAAAGTCACTGTTTGGTGCGGATTGTAGGCTGGCGGAATCATTGGGCCGTATTTCTTCAAAGATGATGCAAATCGCAACGTTACTGTGAATGGTGAGCGCTACCGTGCGATGATAACAATTTTTTTTGCGCAAAAGTCAAGCTGTTACATGACATGTGGTTTCAACAAGACGGTGCCACATGCCACACAGGACGCGTAACAATGGACCGATTGAGAGGCGAGTTCGGTGAACAGTTTATTTAACGTTTGGGGCCGGTTAATTGGCCGCCTAGATCGTGCGATTTAACTCCTCTAGACTATTTTTTGTGGGACTATGTTAAGGCTCATGTCTATAGCGATAAGCCCCTTCGATTGACGCACTGGAAGCCAACATTGAAGCATTTATTCGTGAGATACCGGCCGAAATGTTAAAAATGGTATGCCGAAATTGGACTAAGCGGATGGACTATTTGCAGCGCAGACGCGGGAAACATTTGCATGAAATAATCTTCAAACATTAAATTATATCGACCTTACTATCGATTCAAATAAAGATTTCATGCATTTTTCTGAATTTTATGTGTTTTTTTTTTGTTTTAAATTTCCGATAGCTCTTAAAAAATCACTCGTTATATACTTAAATAAGTAAGAGACTTACTTCTGACAGAAGGTGTAGATCAGGCGGACGCCGTCTTGGACGACGTCCTCTTTATTGTCGAAGATCCGCTGGAGATAGTGGAAAAAGTGGGGGCTACTTTATACATACAAGGTGAATGTTGGCATTAGCCCGAATTATGATCTGGAAAACAGAAGCCTGCTTCACAATTTCTACCTTCGAGAAATGACACAATGACGATCAGACCACCGCGGTTTCAAAGGATCCAATGATGGATCATTTGGCCAACATCATCATCGCCGAGCAAAACGGACCCAATTCCCTGTTAGTTTCGAAGCTCATCTCCGATTTATTAAAGAAAAAGAAGTCAGCATGAGTCGATGGTATATCTAACGTTGTACTACGACATTAACTTTCGGAGGTAGTGGACATTTATACCACACTGTTTAAAAACGCATTGATGAATAATGCACACTATCCAGTGCGATGGTACATTCTGTCCCGAAAAACGGAAAGGACAACTCCAATCGGACGAATCTTCGGTCGATATGTCTTCTTCCGAGTTTCAGTAAGGTACTTGAAAAAGTGATTAATACCATAGAGCTATGTCCAAATGGGCGGACGACAACAATATCATCCCGGAATCTCAGTTCGGTTTTAAGGCGGGTCTCTGATATTAAATAGAATAAAACCAAAAAGCAGTGTACTGATGCTTGTCTGGTTGATTTGGAGAATGTAAACATATGTTAACAGGCTCTCTATCTTTGTTGTCGAAAATGGAAATATACTTTCTATTGCAATGTTCGATATTTAACATAGTCATCAGTAGGAGCGGTCAACGCACCGATTATATTTTGCATTTACACCAGCTATCTGATAGTTACTCAATACTCTTGCAATTATGTATTTCAACGATCTAATAGCGTATTGAATAGCTCCAAAGGTCGAGTTCATAAGAATTCTTTTGCAACGTGACTTCGACAGGATTCAGCGATATTTCGATGAGTGGAAGTTGAAAATCAACTCTCAGAAATCTGAAACTATTCTGTTTAGGACTCCTTTGTATGAAACCCGAAGGGAAACGAGAAAGAAGTGGCACAGACTGGTGATTCTAGGGCCACATAGTGTAAGGCGAGCCTTTGCCCAGACGAAACGGTTATTTACAGCAATCAGCTTGATAGCAGGGTGAAGGTGATTTGCTGCATGGCTCTTATTCTGATTGCCTATTGGTGCCCGGTGTGATTCAGTCTAAGACGTTGCCTTGGATACACCAGAGTCGGAGGACAGATATTTTTATTCGAACCAGGTTCTATACAATGGATAAAGCTGATTCAGGGTCACATTGCAAAAGTGATGCCCTCGACCAACATCATTATTGTAAGGGCTTACTACCCTAAAGATTAGTATTATAAAACTGTTTTTTTTTTTTTTAAGTGGCTTCATCCCGCCCGATGCCATTCCTCTTCTTAAGAAATCGGGGGCTGGTTCAGGCTAGAATGGCAATTCCGCTTATCTACCACGTCGGTCGTAGAACTGTTGATAGGCATGAATGGTTGAAAGTCTTAAGTCACTAGGTCCTGGATCAGATATAGCTGAGCTCTTTATTTTCTTAGAAAAAATAATAATTATGATTTCCATAGAGATTAACTCCTATCATGAAAAATCATTCTCTCTTTTCACTTGAATCATCCAGAGCACTGCCATAATCTCTCAAATTCAAACACGAGGAGACAAATGTTTATGGTCCAAAAATTTCTGTTTCATAAGAACTCATTTACATCCGTTTCCTGCAGCTGTGGCTCAACCTTTCATTCAATACAAAAATGTCCAAAGAAATAACTAAACTTATTGAAATTAATACTGACTCCTTATTTATGATTTTCAACAACAATCGAACAAAACGCTTTTGCTTTCTGCAGCTCCAAGTAGACTCAGATGACAGATAAATATATAAAAAGACACTCAACAAAACACGCATGACATAACAACAACATTTATCTGTCACATAATACATACATCAAGCGAAAGGATTGGTAAGTAGTAAATTCTGGTGGGATCGCTGCCGATTACGTCCACGCATTGTCATCTGTCACAAATAGTTGTATATTTCTTCTCGTTTTCCTTATTGTAACGTTACAGTATATTACAAATATAAGATATTTTTTTGCTTGTTCTTCTATTATGCAAACATTACAGATATGCTTACTGTAAAATTGAATTTAAGAAACTGCTGGACGGATTCAAATAAAATTTTTAATATAATTCGATAATGTTGTGAAATAAGTTAAAGGATACTTAATTTAATTTACATACAATGCGAGATTGCTCCGGGGTGCGTTAAAATTTTTAACATTTAATATAAAATTGATTTCATTTCACTAAACAAAGTCTCATATATTATTATAGCAGTTGATTTATTGTTTATTGGGTTTCTGTTATACAACAGATAATATTTAAATTGATTTTTTCAAAATTGTTCGGAATGGTTTCTTATATCTGGATAATACTGTAATTATACACATATTTAACGCTTTGGGTGGCTTTATAAACATTTCGTGTGCCAATGAAACAAGCAATAAATATCACCTACTCGTGTATAAACATTTTTTATTCAAATTGATGTCCACCTCTGTCAATGAAACAAACGAATCGAAAGGACATGCCTGCTCCCACATTGGTTAACAATTAAATTAGGAGCAATAAAACGCATTCAACATAAATTCATCAGAATACATGGAGCGGCCATTCATTTATTTTCATATAAAAAATCGTTTTATACTCATGTAGGCCTTGTAAAATAGCTAAAAATACATAAATGGTGGTCTTAATATAAAGAGGCTTACTTCGGCGATTGTGACACCAATAGTGTGTGACATTGACACAAAACAAAAAAAAAACAACAAAAATCTCGTTCAGGTTCAACAGACCACCCGTGCGAGATCCTCTGATGTGGTCCTGGTTATTGGTTTGCCTGTCGTCCGACGGTAATAAAATTGTTAACATTCCTTGAATTGATCTTTACCTCTGGTGAACTTTGGAGTGAATGTTCCTTTACGCCTCTTGTGGTGGAAATTGAATTACTGATAAATGTGTTGAACCTTAATGGTAGTTGGCGCTTGGTCCAGCGATAACATAGAAGATAACACATGTTGATGGCTCAGGTCAGCCCTGAGCGCCTTCCATCCAAATGCGCCGCTTGGATTATATTACACCATCTATCTACTAATGGAAAACATTTGTATCTTTTTCCTTGTTGTTTCATTAAGTTGTTGGTCCTTTACAGAATTTTGTATGGGAATTCCTATCAATCAACGATCAGTAAGTGGTGAGCATTAGTTTTAATGGCTGTGTGCAGAGACTGGAAACTAATGGTGATAGGCACAGCATGTACGACAATTTGTCATCAACTCGATTTACATAAAACGATGAGCATATGAAACAGTTCTTGTCGATGCAGATACAAAAACAAGTAGCATAGAGCTTTAAACACATATGTACATTTCATCAAAAAAATATGTCGAAATAAAAATCTATCTCCTCATTTTGCTTGACAAACCCCCAAGGAAAATACTAAAATTTGTTTTCTTTCAGTTGTCTTTCTGTATAGAATTAAAAATCGAGTTCTTCACCGCCTAAAGCTGAGCACATTTTTATTTATCTGACAGATTTCCGTGACATAATCTGCAAAATGAATAACAGTTTATCTTTTAATGAATTGTTGCACCTGCTGCCTACCACTCTAACGCCTCCCATGATAATAATCCTAGATTATAACAAACATAGGTAGGTACATTGAATGACTACTTAAAACACATTTCCTGGCACTAAAGTCATTCATCAAATCCATCCATTCATCGCTATCTCCATTTTCATCTAAATAAGCCATCTTTTTGTTGACACTTGTTCGGTGGTATTGATTGCTCTAACGGTTTTTAAGAAAAGGCATGAATCAATTCGACCGCCTCAACCATCATGCTCTGTCCCACATAAACTATGCTTATCACATTTGATAGACACTTCATTAAAAGTTGGTAAAATGTGTGTGCAACAAATTTGTCGTTCATTCCTTAGCACCTACTTAGCTTGAACTTGATAATTGATCTTGGATAGCAATTGAAAAACAGTTGCCATAGAAATCAACTAACCAGCAGCAGCGTCTACTTCTAACATGATTCCTCTAATCTCCATCAATCAATGAATTTCCTGGTTGAACATCGTCATTTATCTCCTCCACGTCCCACATTCTGGCAGAACGGCCAAATTCTCAGCCACCGGGAATATGGGCAGCGTGAAAGTAATCACTGCACAACCCACAATGAAGCAACCTTGCGACGATGACGCGTCTAGGTTCTTTCTATCTACCTATAAATTGGCATAATTACGATGGGGCGTCCATTTGAGAAAATAATATTCAATTATATGTCAAGATACTTTATTATGGCATCTGGCAGATACGCACCTCGATTCCTTTCTTGGCAAGCTTCATAGGCAAACGTGTGATGACAACATTTCTCCATGGTCTTCGTTGGCTTTTGTTATAGATATTTCAATGCTTTACTCTTATCAAGAGACTGACGGCAAGCAATAGCGATTTTGTACTGTTAGTCACTGGAGGCTGCCTGACTTGAACCCCCATGAAGTCGGCTGTCCCTGTCAATATGATAATGATTTGCAAATGATGCGGTATAATGATTTTGGATTATGGCGCGATTTCTTGAGCACGATGAAACCTGTTTTATTGGCGGCTTTAAGGCCCGTACATTGTAATTGCGTATAGATATATTCTGAGTAGTTCTATGATAATAGTAGATAAATTACTCTTAGCTTCGAGGCAAGGACTCTTGTCAAGTTCATGATCGATCAAAATAGATAATTCATTCATCAAACTCAATATGAAAAATTGACTACGCTTGTTTTGATACAGGAAGCATTAGAAACAGAAGGTTTAATACTTATAGTGACTTAACTTTTTCACCATACGAGCCACTAAATTTATTATGCTCGAATAAGTTTTAAATGTTGACATTTGTTTTTTGTTGTATTTATCATTTTCTATGTATACATGCGCAGTGCCGGATTAAGCCAGCACGGGGCCTGTAGCAAATTCTATCAAGGGGCCCTTAGACTGTTTTAGGTTAGGTACTTATCAAGTTTATGGTATTAAATAAAACAAAACTTTTCTTGAATTAATTTGGGAAAATTTATAAATAATGCTGTTGATATCGACTTCTCGGAGTAAATCATGTTCAAAATTCATTAAAGTGAGGTGATTAAGAAGTTGTTGGCTCAATTCATTTTCAACACGTTTTAATGTTGAGAAAGATCGTTCACCACTGCAGTTGGTGATCATGAGAGACAAATAAATGCGCAAAGCAATTTCAACGTTCGGGAAACAAGATTGTACAAAGTTATTTATCAACAGCTTGTAAACCTGCATGTCCAGAGCCTCAAGATTCCTGCTGTCAATAATACCAGCCACATCAGAATTGAGCATTGAAGCGAACTGCACTAATTCATTGCTCAGACTGTCCTCCATCTGCGTAAGCACTTACTATGGTTGCAGATTTTTTCAAAATTTCTTCTGGTGGAAGAGATTTTATATGAAGGTTTTTATAATACAAATTCTATATACGACTGAAATAAATCAGCCAAGCAGAAGACAGCACTATTAATGGACTTATTGATTCAAAATAGCTTTTATGGCCTTTAGTCCACAAAAATTGGCGTTTCTTCCGAGTGATCGCACATGGACTCATCAGTTGACTGTGAGGACCTTGTCAATACGCAATTTTTATTAAATTCAGTTCATTTTACATTGATTTTTTGACAAAAATCCAATGTGAACTATATCCAACCAAGATTAAAATTGTACTTATTAAAGTTGGAATATTTTGCCCGTGGCTCAGCTTTGATTCTATATGAAGGTTTTTATAATACAAATTCTATATACTACTGAAATAAATCAGCCAGGTAGAAGACTTCACTATTAATGGACTTGTTGAATTATTGATTCAAAATAGCAAAATATTCCAACGTTAATGATTACAATTTTAATCTTGGTTGGATATAGTTCACATTGGATTTTTGTCAAAAAATCGATGTAAGATGAACTGAATTTAATAAAAATTGCGTATTGACAAGGTCCTCACAGTCAACTGATGAGTCCATGTGCGATCACCCGGACGAAACGCCAATTTTTGTGGACTGGACTAAAGACCAAAATAGCTATTTTGAATCAGGAAGAGATTTTAGCTCTCGGAATATTCCGAAAATGCCAGCAATTTTATGATAACTGTTCTGTTCATATGTTTACCTAAAGCAGTGAGTACGTTATCAATGGTGACAATAAACACCTGCATTTCATACCGTTGTCCAATTTGCGTGTAGTGCGATGAGAAACATGATTTTTGGTATGACCAGCAGATAGAAAAATAAACTTTTAGTTGATCATTTTGGTGCAAATATTTTCTTCTTAGTAATTGTAACTAAATCTAATATATAAATAATACTTTTTTATGGTCAGAAAACGTTGGTGCGCGGGGCCCCTAAATGCGCGGGGCCCGTAGCATTTGCTACTCTTGCTTCGTGGCTAATCCGGCACTGTACATGCGTAGACATGTTGGCGAGTCCTTGGGATTTTCTGAGTGCTCTCGTTGACATGATTATAAGCTGAGGCCACGCACTGAGCGACCGAGTCTGATTGGTGGTCTTTTACGGAGTGACTTCACTTGAGAGATAAGTTAAAGTTAGGAAAACGCCATTGTCAAGTGCGGTTTGTCGTAGGGTTTTGGTTGAAAGTCAAGTAGTGTTTACTTGTATAGATCTATAATACGATCAAAAACACGAAAGTATGGTCTACACCCAATTAATCAAGAAAGGTTAAATTACGGTGAATTTCATAATTTATTTAAAAATTTGCGGCAATATTCCAACAGATTTTGGTAATATCTTCGCATGTCAGTACTTGTTGCTAGAAAAAGTTCGGCGAAAATTAACAAAGCAAAGGAACCCAATAAGCACAGAAGACAAAATGGTTGCATTAGTAATTTCAAAAATTGGATATCTACATTTTTTCTTCTGTCTCTTGTTTAAAAATATTTAATCTTTCTTTTTTCAACTCAAAGAATTCAGTGTCAATTGATAGTTTTGTCTTTTTTGTTGAATTGTTGGGCATATTACTATTGGTGGAAGAGTTTTCTTCTTTGCTTCATAAATCTGTAATTACGAGGTGAGCGGTCCGATAAGTACTTAGCTAGCCTCACCGCCCGATGGTGCCAGTATCGCAAGAGAGATTTACTATCGTCTAGTAAATTCTCTTAGATGGCTTCTGTCAAATTTTCAGCCGAATCGGACTCGTAGTTTTGTTTTGACCACGTGTGGAAGCCAGCTTGACTGCGAATTGTAGGAAAATGGAAAAACAGCAATATCGGTCGCTGATTCGATTTTTGTTTTTGGAAGGGAAATCGCGCAGCGAAATAAAAAGCGCTTGGATGCTGTGACTCTCCTCCTTCGATGGCGACCGTCAAAAATTAGTATAACGAGTTTCAACGTGGTCGCACATTGGTTTTTGATGACCCCCCAAAATGGCTACCACGGAAAATAACGTGTCAAAAATCCACGATCTCGTATTGGCAGACCGCCGCCGATTGAAGGTGCGCGAGATAGCTGAAGCAGTAGGCATCTCAAAAGACCGCGTGGGTCATATCCTCCATGAAATTGTGGGCATGAGAAAGCTGTGGCCGCGATGGGTGCCGCTTTCGCTCACTCCGTACAAAAAGCGCAACCGTGAGGCCAAAGCCAAATTGGTCGAATTGCAGAGCTACTGCACCATTAACCGTATTCTCCAGAATTAACCCCGTGCGACGTTTTCTTGTTTGCAAACTTGGAAAAATCACTTGCCGGACAGAAATTTGAGTCGAGTAAGGAGGTCATCGCCGCCACGGGAACCTACTTTGCAGAGCTTGAGAAAACCTATTTTTCGGATGGGTTAAAGAAGTTGGAGACTAGGTATGTTGAGAAATAAATCGCCACTTTTCCAAAATGTTTGTTTTTCTTTTGTAGGCTAAGTACTTATCGAATCGCCCTCGTATATCTGAGCAAGAAATGTTGCGGGCAATTATACGAGTAATGTCTTTTTATCTCTGGAAAATTTCCTTCAGTGGGGTCTGCTTCAATTGTTTACTTTATAAAACTCATCATTTCGAAAATTAGCCATTTTGGTTTAATTAGATTCTGAGATTGGACTTGGAGTTGTTGGAGTACTCTTCTCTGAATGAATCTTTTAAATTCTTCCACTTTGTTTTTGCTATCGATCACAAAAAATGAAAAATCGTTGTTATAACTGGTATAACCTAATCAATGTTGCATATATGTATTTCGATCAATTTATTTGTTCATAGTTTTAGGTTTATTGCTACAGGCTACAGGTCACGGTATTACCGTCAGAGCGCGTTTGATTATTATGTCATAGAGGAACTTCAAACTTGCCCTTATCCCATAGATCCTTAAGGAATTATAGATGGTCTTCCAAGAAGAAACTTGTTGGAACCTTGTCCACTACGAACTGTAGTCCCACCATAACTGGCTGAACACAATAGAATGCTGCAACTGGAGCTGCAGCTGCAACTGGAAGAGCTGTCAAAAAGTGTCGTACGTACTTTTTTTTATGTGCCCACAATGAGGCTGTACAGCTTTCATTGTTTTGTTGTCATTTGTTGGGTCAGGTGTTGAATCTTTGGCAAATTGTAAATATTTTAAGTAATTGAAACTATAAAATGGACACTGAAATTGAAGATTTTCGTCCATTATTTTAATTAAAATTTAACCACGAAATCACAATACAACAAAACAACACTTAAAATCACAGACAGATATATAAAATTTGAAATGTCAAAAATGCTGCACGAAAAAGTTAAAAGTTCGCCAACTCTTGCAGCACCGACTGCAGTTGCGTTGTGTTGTGTTCGTAACATTGAATTTACGTGTATTGAATATTTTGACAGCTATTCCAGTTGCAGCTCCAGTTGCAGCTCCGTCTCCATTGTGTTCAGCCAGTAAGTAAGTAAGTCTACCGAATGAATTTGTCATTTGCATTCGATAAATCCCTCATTGATTTATCGAATACATACGCTGTTTATATTGTTCCGTTCACACATTTATAAATAATGATGTTGTCGATAGAGCGAGAAGTGTAGTGTTGTGCGTATGGCGAGTGCTATTCTACCAAGATAACCGACGAATTTCCAATATTAACTGAATTATCTATATGATTAATTGAAGAACGACGTACTTTGTGGGATAAGTAATTGGACAGCTATAAAATTAAAGTTCAAATTAATTTGGAGGCCCAACATCAACAGGGCCCAGTGTGGCCAATTCATAATTTGAGTTTATGCTAAATTCGGCAATTTAGCATGATTTTTTGTGTACTAAATATGCTAAAAATCATGCTAAATATTTTTTTTAGCTGGAAACCTGCCGTAAAACTTTGCTTTAAACTAAAACAAACGGAACTTTGTTTTTTTTTTTTTTTTTTTTATAAACTAAATTTATTGAACGAAAAAAAAAAAACATTTTAAAAAATAATTCACTCTGGTTAGAACTAAATATATAAATATTAAATTATTAAAAAAAAATTAAAAATGTTGAGCCTCTTCAAAAATATCACGCATAACTTCTTCTTCTTCCTGGGTTACATAAAATTTTGATGAAATTATCACAACATGTTTCAGATAAATTATCCCTAATAAGAAGAATGCTATTCAGCATAATCTATTTTCATCCTGTTTCGCCGTTGGTCTTTGACGAGATTCATGAAACTAAAAACTCTTTGAATAGCAGCATTGGATATCGATAAGACCATATATGAAATGACAAAGTTTGAGAGGATTTTCATTAGAAGCGTCAGTGAATCTATTTACTTCACACCAAAACTTCACAGTGTTTTCCACATTTTCCCAAGTATTTAAATGTAAATTATTCCACTTTGTTTCTATTTTAGATATTAGCTTGGAATTAATTTTTCTACTTTTAAAAAAATCTGTTAGGCTAGTCGCGCACTGGCAACTGTGATCGAAATCAAATAGTTTAATCACCAGTTGCAAGAGAACCGCGCACTGGCAACTCTTTACTCACACTCTTTTCTCTCTTGCGCTTATAGAAAACAGCTCAACTGTTGCGAATTAATTTTAGGCAAGCGTTTAATTTGTGTCAAAACACAAACTTTTTAGTTGCTCGAATCGAGTTGCTCTATGTGCGCGGTGTCCCATATAAGCCCATATGTTTCATTTTAGCAACTAAACAGTTTCGAAACTAAAAATTGAATGTGCGCGCCTCGCCCTAACGGTGGCTTGTGTATTCTCAAACACTCTTGAACCGAAAAAAATGTATTTGCTGAAAAATTCTAAGATTTTCTGGTGTCCTTTTTTGAAGCTCTTTGATAAGCTTCAAAATAAAGTTTTTACAGTTTTTTCTAAATTCATTTTCATTCTCGCATGTTATTAAATCTTGTAGCTTGAATTCTTGTAATTTTTTTTTACATTGAAAGCCGAAATAAAGGATTGGGTAATAGTTTGTCGATAGTCATATCTACTTTTAATTCATTTTCAAAAAACACAGCTATTTTTTTAATTAGAGATAAAATGAGTTAAAGTTAAAAACTTTCCGATAGATGGTGGTTCCTCAAGGAAAAGTATGATAGTTTGCTGAATTCATTAAAACTTAAAAGTGGTTGTGTTCAACAATACCTACAATAAAAATTACATTGAGGTCGGCACACACTTTCGTAGGTTTTGTTTGAGCTTTTTATAAATTCAATTTAATTGCATGGTTCTTGTAAATTTTTGCTAAATTTTCATGCTAAGACCAAATTTCATGCTAAAAAATATGCCGGCATGATTTGAAAAAAAAAAATGCTAAAAAACAATTTGTTATGCTAGATTTAGCAGAAAAAATGCTTAATTGGCCACACTGACAGGGCCTATACTCTGTCCAACAAAAATTGTCAGTACAGGCCTTATGGGAGAGCGTTTTCTAAAGCAGTGGCGCCTGATGCACCCTCACTACAATGCGTTAGGAAAAATACCACTAAAAAAAGAGCAAGCCACTGACTTTTCTTAAGGAATTGTTGTTGTAATTCTTTGCAAAAAGTTGTACACCCCAACACGACTGTCGTATCCCACTGCTGATGAGATATTGTCAAGTGTCAAGAGTGTCAAGTGTCACTCAATACGATCGTGCGCTCTTTATCTACATCAAAACAGAGTTACCAGTATCATTCTCAATTGCAAGCAAGAGCTTTTTCAGTGGTTTTTATTAAGGAGCTTTTGGCATTTGAAGCTTTTGAGAACACATTTTTTTAAGAAGATGAGTATGTTGAGTGTTGTCATATTGCTTTTCAAATTAAAAAAAACGCGCATATTATCTTACCGCTTGGTGTTGTGGGAAAAGGTAAATTGAATATTGTTTTCAGTCGTTTTGAATCGGCAGACGGTAGCCCTACGCGTTTTTTTACTTTCATTTGCGGCGATTTATAATGTAAACTACGGAATCCCTATGAGAGCTTTAAAAGGCGACACACTTATGCATGGCAATGCAACCAGAATGAGAGACAAACGTCCTATCTTCCCTGTACTGACAATTTTTGCTGGACAGAGTATAATAACTTATTACTCTCAATCGTTCTTGTGGGTGCCGTGAAATAAGACCAAGTGAAATAAGGCCAACTTTCAAAAATTATTTTGAGAAATAAGACCAAATTGGTCTTATTTCACTTTTTGAAAGCGTAATAAGAGCAACTGAATGTGGTGCCGTGAAATTAGGCCAAGTGACATAGGCCCAAATTTGAATACTTTATTCCCTTATGTCACTTTATAAAAGCGACATTAGACGTTCTGGGTTTTCTTGGGCAACAGTACCTTGGGTGGCCCGCTTCGCGGGTTTTCATGATTTTAACTCCCTTTTCAGGGCTTACACCCGCTCACGCAACTCCGTTGCTCCGCTTAGGGTATGTTCAGTCGCCAGGCAATGGGGGGGAATATATCCCCCTGATCCCCCCTATCTACGCCACTGATGACGTCTGTAGAAACAGTTTTTCTTGGGCAACAGTACATAACTGTTAGTTGTTTACTCCAATTAATGTAAAATACAAAACTGTTGCTATAGGCGCCTGCCTGGCGACTGAACATACCATAAGCGGAGCAACGGAGTTGCGTGAGCGGGTGTAAGCTCCGAAAAGGGAGTTAAAATTCTGAAAACCCGCGAAGCGGGCCACCCAAGGTACTTTTGCCCAAGAAAACCAAGAACGTCGGTCCCCGATAAACAATTATTTTTTATACGAATCTAACGGCAAAAACTACTTTTTTATTTTTAACGAAACATTTTATGCTTGGCCTTAACCCTTAAGTCACAAACAGGTTTGGCCTTGTGTCACTTTGTAAAAGCGACATAAGGCCAAGTTCTAAAATTTGGACTTATGTCGCTTTTGTAAAGTGACATAAGGTAAAATTTTTTTATGAAATAAACATAAAAATGCAGTTCGGCCTTATTTCGCTTTGTCAAAGTGCAATAAAACCAACTGTTGAAAGTGAAATAAGACCAACTTGGCTTTACTTCACTTTGTAAAAGTGCAATAACGCCAACTTTCTAAAATTGGCCTTATTTCACTTTATAAAAGTGCAATAAGTTGAAAGTTGGCCTTATTTCACTTGGCCTTATTTCACGGCACCGTTCTTTTGTGATTGTTGCCGGCTTTAATGGAGGGACACTACAATTGCCGAGTACGGTTCTAAGATAAGGAACAATAGATATCTACTCTTGTAAGAAATGTCACTTCTTATTCGCAAGTTGTACTATCACCCACAAAAAAATGGCTTTTGTTTTAAGGTGACCTTCGCAGGGTTTTTCAGAATTTGCTCTTGAAATAAGAAGTTTGAGTTAAGGTGACTAAAATAATTGGTATTTTACTTTACAAAGTTCAAAAGTCAATTTCTTTTGTTATCTGAGTGTAATTAAAGTATAACACTAGGAAAAGATAAACCGTAAGGAAAAAAGTAATTTCTTGTGTGTATTAAGTGATTTTTCGGTATAAAAGAGTACATTAATAAAATATTTTAATATTAATATTTAAAATAATATTTTAGTGATTCCAAGTCGAACAGTGGGAAGCAAATTAAGCGTACCAATTATTTACATACAAACAAACAAACATTGAAACAAAAATGTTATACTAATATATTAAAAACAAATTGAATTGAAAATTGTTTGTAATTAAATAGATAAATATACTTGTTTGTGATGTCTCTCCACGCATCCTTCTTCAACCGGTGTGTTAGTGTTGTAATTATTATCTTGCATTATTGAATTGTATCCTCAAGAACTTGTCTGAGGAGTATTCCAGCTATAATGAAATGAATAACAATTTGATTTCCAGTATTGAGCTAGAGATAATAACATACTTTATCTGATGAATCAAAGTTAATTGTTGGAATTATTTTAGCTTTTGGTAGTTTCCTTTTTGTTTATTAAATTCGATTGACAGACAAGATGTTTTTTTTTGTTTTTTGATAAACAGCTGAGTGTTATGAAGGCTAAATGTAATAGATTCTTACTTTTTGGTACTTTATTTGACACAAGCTCATTATAACTATGCAGGGTAGGCAAATGTTTTATAAATATGAATTTGCATAGTGGATGAATAAGTCCTTATGCATTGCATAACTATTCACGCGTTTAGGGAATTCTAATAAATACGGCTGTAAATCTCTTCGAATCTATCATCTTTTGGTTTTCTTACACACCTTTAGAGAAGAAATAAGTGGATCCGTTGGGGTTGCAAGCATTTAAATTATATTATAAATATTTTTAAATAGGCCTTCATTCTGCCGAATCTTTGAAACTGTGCAAAAAATTTGACATCTTTTTTCTTGAAGTAATTATTTTTGCACTCCAGCGCTTCTTCAATATAATTCTTAAAAGCTGAGAAACCATTCACAATGAACGCGTTTTTGTCTGACATTTCAATTCATTTCTTGTCCTTTTTCTTCTCATTCTTCTCGAAACTCAAAACGGGGTTTTCGGGGAAAATTTTCCAAAAGATCGAAAAACATTCAAAACGATTGTTATATATTTTATGAGGATTCTTATAAACAATATGACTTACAACTGAAAAATATTTGTTTCCAGATAATTTTTCCAATTGGCAGGAGTAGATTTTGGCAGTCTATGGTGGCCATGTTGTTTTGGTGACATCTGCCAAATCTATTGATTATTATTCAGTCACTGATGTTAAATAACCATGGTAGACTAAAAGATTGAACAGCACTTCTAAATGATAAATCTTTATAATCAAAATTAGTGTTCGTTTGTGCAAACGTTGCGCGCGTAATGTTTTACGATAGAGCCTGTGGCCCTTTAAAGTCGACTCTTCAACACTTGGTGGCCAAATTTGAGACATCCGGTTTGGTAATCAATCAGCTAACATTCTTAAGGTCCGTGAAAGTGTACAGGAAAAGCAGAGGCAGTCGATTCCTCGCCGTGCACACGTACTAGGCTTTTTGTAGACTTCAACATGGCGAATTTTAAGATCCAACTCATCAAATGACTGAATAGATGAAGTAAAGCTGAGTGCGGCTAATTTAAATTTGTCTTGTGTGATATGACAGAGAAAGAAATGAAAATGGAAATAGACGTCTTTGACATTTTAGTGCTCCGATTGATCCATTAAAAAAATCGGATAACTCTGATCACACTCTGTTCAGAGAGTACTTGACATGCTCAAGCTCTGCTCAGTGCACAGAGCTAAAAAAGCTGATGATGGTGAGGCGGTCAACGACAATGGCGAGAGCTACAGAACGATGGTAACCAATTTCGTATGGCCCAAATTGAACCACATGGACCTAGACAATATGCGGTTCCAGTGCAACGCAGTCGCCACGATTGATATTCTGCATGAAATATTTGAGGGTAAGGAAATCTTTTGCAGAAGTAACGTGAATTGCCACCAAGGAAATGCAATTTGACGCCGCTATACTATTTCCCTTGGAGTTTCCTGAAGACGCAGGTCAATATAAATGAATAAATAAACCATAATCAACCGATGCCCTTAAGGTGACACTTACCACAGGCCATTACTAAAATTCAGATGGATCTATGCGGAAAACTCATTAAAAATTGGACCACTCGGACAAGTGCAACCCTTCATAAAGTGTGTTTGTTTAGTTAATTTCTGAGTTTCGTGGGGTTTTATATACAAATTGTGCTTTACAAAAAATGTATAGGAAAACTTGTGTTTTTGATGTAGGTTTTTATAAATAAATAAATTTGGTGGTGCAACAGCTCGGAGTGAACCAGGACCTAGTGACTTACAACTCTCAACCATTCCTGTGTGCGTGTTACCAGGAACAGAGGGGACCTACAATTTTATGCCGATTCCGAACGGCTTATGAGCAGCACTTTACATGACAAGAGATACTCTTGGAGAATTTGTCAATTCCTCGCAAGAGGCAGTACACACCTGAAAAAAACTTTCTTGCAGCGGCTGAGAATCGAACTCGAGACCTTCCGCATGACAGTCCAACGCACTAACCATTATGCCAAGGGGTTTTTATCCAAAACCGATATTTTCACAGAACCCCGCCCTAGTCATATTGTAGATGTGTAAAAACTTAACTACTATACTTAAGTCGAACAAATTGCTCGTGTCGTGAGTATCTTCTGCATTCTAAACTCATAACAAAAATTACTCGTGAAGAATAAGAACTACATATTTTCGAGTTTTTCTAAGGAGTATTTGATGTTCGTGAATAATGCTCAAATCATTTAATTCACTGGAATCACAATTTTTACCGTATTATGTATATGGAGCAACTTGAAAACAGGGTCAAAATACTTGAAGAAATTATTTTAAATTCTCAATAGTATTTTTGTACATTATCCATCCAACATAAAATATATTCAATAAATGTGTGGCAAGTAATAAAAACACACGCACAAACACACGCAGAACTTCTATTAAATATGATGTGAACATGTGTAATAATATGCTCATGGAAAAATCTCATATTTCACATAAGAAAAGAATTCTACTAAAAAGACTACTATAAGAAACAGAAAAGAAATAAGTTTGTTTGGCCTTCAAAAACAGTTTTTTTTTTTTTTTAAATTAAGACATAAAGAATCACCAATCGTAAAAACCGAAATTCAATTCGAAAAAATCGAACTTTGTTCGAATAAGAACGAAAAAACAATCAAAAATCACAGATCACCGATTGTTTTGTGGTGACACTGACTTAAACATATCAAATTGCACTCCTGAACTTGAATCTTGAGTGGCGCATTGCGTTCACAGTTTGTAGACAGCTAGCAGTAGGAACAAGTTGTTTATATGAATGTGTGTTCGTGGCCGCCCAAGGATATTTTAATGACCTCAACACTTTAAACAAACTGTGTCCCAATCTAAATATTTTCAAGTATCGACTTTCAATTCATTTACCCGGGAATGATCACAGTGACTCGGTGAGTCGCAGGAGACCAAGCATCTTGTCGTCGTCATAGTGGCATCCTTCCACCTCCTCATGCTGTGCAAAAGTCGTTAAACTACAAGTTACCGTCTGGGGATTTAGTTTCTCTACTCAACTGATGCCGTCCAGGAATAGTTTCTCATCCCAGTCTCAGTCTCAGACTGGGACACGGACGCGTGCAAATTAAAATCCTCAAAAGAAACTGTATTTCAAAGTTAAGCGCTAGCTAAGCGACGGGTTAGCAATTAGAATTTCAATGGAAAAAGTGTCAAAATGCACGCGGCTGCTGCCCGATCGTTATGAAGCGAGTTTTATGACTTGACGCCTGTGTATGGTAGCCCGGATGGACTTTCTTTCTTTTCAAGTTCATCGGCTTCAGGTTCTAACCGCATGGATTGGACAGACTTTGGTGCGATGGTGATCTCCTGTGTAAGATTATAACCACCACCACTGCGGCACGGATGGTTGGTTGTTTTTGGTGTAGATGCAATTGCTGGATCATTAACATTCTCTTTGCGGGCGGTAAGTGTTGGAATCTATGAGATGGGATCATCTGGTTACCCTGATGCTGGTCTCAAGGCGACATCATGTTTTATGCGTTCCTAACCGAGCAAATCGATTTTGTTGTCATAAAAATGTTGCTTCCATCGCTGTTAATGACAGATAATTGCCCGCTTTGGTTGTCATAAAACTAGCGATGATTGATACTTACATTGAATACAGTCGCTGGAGAATATAATACGTCGAAAACGCCCACGGTGAATTGCTATGCCAGTTTGCTGTATATCTACTATTATATAAGAGTGCTAAGAGGGTAAAATAAAAGATTTGTAGATCTTTCACTTTATTATATCGGTTGCCAGGAAAGTGGGCAAAAAATTATAATGTATAGATAAAAGAAGAAAGGTTCTCGTATAGCATACTTAACATATATTTTACGATTTCGATAAGATTCATAATAGTTAAATGCAGCCTAGTTTGAGTATCATCGCATCAGACGAAATTTGTGTTTTTTTCTTACAAGACTCTTCCTTACAGAGAGAACATCGAGTACATGCGGAAATTCATGCATTAATAACCTTTTGATGAAGTGGAGGCCGGCGATAATAGAATTCGAATACGTGAAAATCAAATAAAGTTGTGTGAGGGTGAAAAACCAGGTACATACAATGTGCGACAGTGATTTTTCACTTTTACAGAAATCTGGAAGAAGACCATGGAACAAACAGTGCTGTTAAGATTAAATTATGTTTCCAAATTGACCAATAACCTGCAACAGTTTGAGTTTTAGTAGTTTCATAATCTCCTCTTGAGAACTTCTCCACCTTTTGATAAACTTTCCACGGTTTAACAACTTTCTTCCATTTTTAAAAACATACAACTACATATTTGACTATCTCCCTCGTTTTGTCAATTGCACACATTTGAGACTATTTGACAGTTTGATAACATTTTGATGTTTGAAAATCTGCTACGGTTTGAAAAATCAGCGTTGTACTGTTATGTAGGTCATGTTCGATTCCCAACCTTATAAGAAGTTCTTCTCATCTTAACCGTTCGGACTCGACATATATATAATTATAGGTCAATTCCATTCCTGCTAATACGGTCACTGGAATGGTTAAGAGATGTAAGTTTTGACTCTGTGCGAGCCATTGGATTCTATTTTTTGGAGAAACTCTCCCAACTGATAGCGTTATAATAAAATCATAACAAATCTAAATAGCGCGTACTTGCTCTTATTTACAAGTGGCTTGTGATTTAAAAATTGTATAAATAAAAAAACTTAATTATAGAATAAGAGTTCTTTCCAAAGTTTAAAAAATTGTGATACAAAATTTGCCATAACTTCAAAATGAAGAGTTAAGTGCCCTGATTGCAAATATCGAGGTCCAAGACGTTTTGAAAGGGGTCTTATTCGTGCAAGAAGTACGCTATTCTTATCGCGTCTTGCAGGCAGAAGGAGAAGGCTGTCTGCAAAACGTCTTAGACCTCAATACTTTCAATCAGGGGCTTTACTCTACATTTTGGCAAAGTTGTTATCACAATTATTTAGACTTGGAAAGAACTGCATATATGATGCACTTTTATGCACTATAGCTCCCACATGTAAGACGTTCACATTTGTAAATAACTACTAAAGGCCTATCTAATTGTGCTAATTATTTTTTGTTATCAATCACACCCAAAAATTGCTTAAATAGTTTGAGTTCAAAAATAAAAATAAATACTATGCAAATTAATAAATTAATTTTTCTTCAAAACAAAAATTGCTATTCCAAATTTTAGGTATTTAATAATATACATTAAAGAAAATATTGTTTAAAAAACATTCGTTCACCCGTTTTCAAGAAAAAAATTTAATATTTCTTAGCAAATCCTCGAGTTCGATTTTTTATCCGAATGCTTAACTTGTCCTATAGTACCTAACCTATGTCACAAATTAGTAGAAGGTGATACAATCATTGTATATATATCTACAATGATACAATCGGCACTACGCACAGTGCGACCGAAAGCCGTTTTGTGCGGTCAAAAGTCGAAAAACGTAGAGAATGATCCACAAATTGGCAAATAGGGGTTTTTGCTGATAACGAATCTGTTATCAGAATCAGCAAATTCAAAATGGCCGACCTAATATGGCGTCATGTCATACGAAAAAACTTGTCAAAAATGAAATAATTTTGATAGTTGGTTAAAAAATTTTGTTTTGATATTATTAGGGCATGTACTTGAAAATTTATTAAAAATGAACGAATTCAAAATGGTGGAATGCTATATGGCAATATTATATAACAAAAAAAAAATGGAAAAAAAGCTACAAAAGTTTTTTTTTAAATAAAACAAAAACGGTTTTGGATATCAATAAAATTCTTTATTCCTGTGAAAGTACGTTCGATGCCATTATGTATGAGAAATGTCAAAAGAGCGGCAAGAAATATGGCGTCGTTTGCTGTCCCTGTCGCTCTACTTTTGTAGCGTCCCTGTTGAAAAACCCTTTATAACATATAGTATTATCATGGAGCGTGATTTTGTATTGCAAACTCTAGTCTGGTGGTGGCGCTGAAATCAGCGCTAGATTTTACAGTGGAGAGTAGGATAAGATACAAGTAGTAAAAAAGAGAATATTTTATTATAAAATTTAGCAGAGACAAATCTAGCAAGTACTCTCCCTACTTAAGATGTCGCCACAATCTTTCGTCTTCTTGATAGTACTATAAATTTTATATACAAAGATATAAGTCAAAAAAGGGAAACACTGTGAGGAATTTTGAAAATCATCATTTTGCAATAAAATCTCTACTAAGCTTTGGAGAAGAGTTATGTTGTCAGCATCAAGTTTTGAGAACCACTGGCTACTTTGCCAAGTGCAGCAGCACATACAGCTAATTAATAAGCATTCAAAGTTGCACTACTGTGTAGAAGAGCTTGTTACGAATTATTCCTGTAGAACATGAGTGAGCAGTGACGTAGGTGGTAGGGGACAAAAGCCCCTAGTGGCACTTCATCATCAATGCATTAAGGCCAAATAGATGTTTGAAAAAAGAATATGCCTAACTCAGGTTTACAAACAATTATGAAATTAACCATGTCAGGAATGATTTCTGCAATGGTGCAGATTGTTTCTGTGACTGGCATTATTATACAGTTTTAATGTTAAAAAATAATTCATGCAATTTATTTTTAAGGTTTTTGTTATTAGTGAGAAATAGTTCTAGAAAATTATTTATTTCTGTAGAAGCCTTGCACCCACAGTAATAAAATTGCTCTATTACTTTTTTTTCATATTATATCGTTGCCATGGTACTTTTTGCTGATAAAACACCTTTAAAACCGCCAAAAAGGCTAAGGCGCGGCAAAAATTGGGCAGAAGCCCACGCTACGCCGTCCACTGGGAGAGTTCCTCTCCCAAAAAAGACCATGCAATTGAGCAAATATTGGGATATCAAAACAGGAATGACGTTCGGAAAAGTGAAAAAAATCTTACGGTTACGAGGACCTAGAGGGACTGTTAAGAGAACAAGCAGTTGATGCTGAGGATATGTTACTACTTCTTTTTTTTGCTGATAAAACACCTTTAAAACCGCCAAAAAGGCTAAGGCGCGGCAAAAATTGGGCAGAAGCCCACGCTACGCCGTCCACTGGGAGAGTTCCTCTCCCAAAAAAGACCATGCAATTGAGCAAATATTGGGATATCAAAACAGGAATGACGTTCGGAAAAGTGAAAAAAATCTTACGGTTACGAGGACCTAGAGGGACTGTTAAGAGAACAAGCAGTTGATGCTGAGGATATGTCCCGCAAACCATACATCGGTGATGAGAAGTTGAATTTGAATTTCACTGTAGATAATGTTGTTTAAAATTCTATCTCTCCCATCTTGGATAAGAAGACATAATAAGACATTGTATGAGTTGTACACCAACAGTGACCAAGCCAAACAAATAAAAGTTCAACAGATAAGGTGATTGTGTAATGTAGAAATGTCTACAATCATCGTGTCACAGTCGGATGCTTTCTGGATGTCGAGGAAGCATTCGTGGATAGACGGCCTAATCCACAAACTTCATCTTATGCATTACCCCCACCATTATTAAAAATTCTCTTTTCTTTCATATCTTTTAGGAATTTTTTCTTCCAACTAGATAACTGCAAGTCGAACATGAAGACCATCAGAGCTGGAGTCGCCCAAGGCTTAAAACTAGGCCCCTTCCCCTATCAACTTGATGACTTCCAACCATTCATCTTCAATTGGATGCGAGAACCTTCTGTATGCTGATGACTCGGCTACGCCACATCAATGTCATCACTATAATCGTTGTCCGAAAAAGTACCTGAGAGTGCACTTCAACGAATTGCTAAGGTTTAACATGCACTCAAGAAATGTTCTGAAAAATGTCAGCTGAGCCTTCAGCCGCTTGCACCCATTGCTGAAAAGAAGATCAGGTCTTAGCCAACCGACAAAGATATTAATCTAATAAGCAGCTCCTGTGACCAGTGAGCAGCTATTCCTTCCCAGTGTGGTTCTCCATCTCGAAGTCTGCTATGAAGGAACTTCAACTGTTCGAAAGGAAGATACTGAGGATCTGCACTGAACTCTACTTCGACCGTCAATGTCTAGTTCATTTAACGAAGAAACTAATGCGGAAAATTCTCGAGCGCCCGAATCAGCTTATTAGAAGGATGACCACAGAACAATGACATCCCGAACCGAGGTACCTCAGTGTGAAACTCTGGATGACAACGTAATCATGGACAACGAAGAACTAGTCTTGTTCTACGCTGACATTGGGTCAGCCTACCACCGCGGCTAAATCTCTGCCCACAACCCACAAAAATCACCACTGACAACCTGGAATGAACACCCTGAAGACGATACAGTCAACCGACCTTTTAATTTTTTTTTCGTCATATAAATTTTATAAAAAAATAATTAAATTTAAGTCGCTGTATATAGTTAGGCCCTCTATGAGTCAATAAATTTAAATTTTCATTCATAAGTATCTTATTAGTTAAAAGCCAAATTGTAAATAGTATGTTCAATAAAACAATATTGAATTGAATTGAAATTGTAGAAAGGATGATAGCAATGCTCTCCCTTGGAAGCCATTGAAGCAATAAGGAAACACTGCGATTCAGGTCAAGTATGCAAGTGAATAAGACTTCAAGCAACATGGCGTGTGAAGATGAAGCTTGGAGAAGCTTGTTGGTTTATGTCCAGATCTATTAATAAATTGAAGATTTAGCATATTTTCATACATTCATATATTCTTTAAGAGAATCATTATTTTTCAGTAGCTCAATACGATAATAGTTTATTATAAAATCACTTAATATTCAACAAACCAGATGATTTCATTATCTTCTGATCTGTTTACAAATACCAAGATACCTCTTTCTTAACGCCACTTGCTTATAAATTTTCCAACAGACATAACAAGAGCAAACGCTTTGTTCTCATATCAGACGACATCACTTCATAATTCACTGCGGCAGGTGCTAGTGTTTTCAACCTTGCATAGCATTCCTTAACGAATTCCCTGATAGCGATAGGACAAATTAATTCCTAGAACTATTAATTTCATGACAAAAAGCTTGATGTGCTTCTCTATATGGGGTGCATCCACTTGACCCATCTCGATTGTATGGTTATGCTTCAACCAAGTCAAATCGATTATCACCGAGATTAATTGAATGTAGCTCCCATAATGGCTTCCCCATCATGTTTATCTACATATATGCATACATTCATAGACAGAATCAAATCTCTACAATAATAAACGTCAAAGAAGATATCATTGATCTGATTAGAAGTCAAAAGCTTTTTATCGTCAATGACAGTTTTTTTCTGTAAACCACAAAGATAGCGCCTTAATGATCTTCCAACGGGCACAGCATCAATAATTCCTGAGTGGATATCAAAAAATAAGGGGTCCACCTATTTCTGTTTTGAGAAATGATCAAGATAGTAATATTACACAGCTCTGAATCGGGAATAGGGTGTTGGAAGAGCGCACCCAAATGGGCCTTGTAGTAAGCGTTAACGTTGCCGTTATCTGTAGAATCATCTTGAAGGATTGCCTATTGAAAGTCACCGTTGCGCGCCTTCCTTTACACTACACAACACAGCGACAGCACATGCTGTGGACGAGAGTGGCACTGCAGGGGTACCATTCCTCTTTTTGGACAATCAATGGAAATGGATTCCTTTTTTTGATGTTTGTTTTCGTTCGAAGATCATGATAATTGACGATTTAGTGGATTTTTATTAATTGTTATCGATTGTCATTTTCATAAAAATACAATCGAACTAAAGGTCTTTTTATTCGTTGCTTGATCTGGATGTGTTTACTGTGTAGATCAGTTGATCGTATTACTTGCACAGACGAACATTTCCAGGCTTGACAAATCGCCAATTAAATATGACAGTGCACATGAATGAACCTCATATCTAATGTCATCGGCTGAGGAAGAATCTTTTGAAGAATAGACTCAATGGATTTCTGTCGTCTCCGTCTTTGGTTTTATTGGTGATATTTTTTTTATAGTATTCTTATTTAAGGTTTGTAAAAATTTGCATAATACTCGTATTGTATATCATCAAAGTGTAACGATTCATGCATAATTTGATAAATTCCACTCTGGTATATTAAGTTTTATTATTATAAAGCTTAATTCAAGCCATTTAATCTATTTTACATGTCTTAAATGTAAGTTGACTAAAGAATATGAATATAATATCTTAAATCTAAACATTTAGTATACTTAAAAATACTTTAGTCTAACAATGATTTGAATCTTAATCTTAAGTATACGATAATATATATCAGGAGGACATACTTAGCAGGGCATTTGTTAAGGTAGTTTTATTAAAGTTAAAGTCAAATATGTTAGAATTATTGGCGCAAAATTTTAGTTGTCGTGCTATTTACAAAGGTCTGTTTACTTTGTTTTTTGCACGAACTGTCATTGTTTTGGGTGTGTTCAGAAGCAATTTATTAAGAAAATGGCTTTGAAAAGATACTAGTTAGAAAATATTTAAAATCAAGAATATGTTAGCAAAGTACTTTAAAGTTAGCTTTAAATTTTGCGCCATTAACTTTACGCAACATCCTAGTCAAAGGTTCATTTTGATCGTAATCGGTTTTGAAGACGAAAGAAGCTTACAGATCTTAAAAAGCGCGAGTTGGTATTAAGAGAGACCTTTCATCATTGTTACGGCTAATAATGTTTGCAAGGTCAACAGCTTTAAGCGATCTGCATAAGAAGGAAGGACAAAAATAATCGCCCCCTCCCAACCAAGACCTCGTAAGGCGAAACTAATGAATCTGCGCTGGACAGCTTCAATTCAGTTGATATGCACTTGGAAATACGGGGACCAGACCATAGATGAATATTCGAGGAGTGGCCGACAAAGGTGGAACCTTTGTCACGTAGGGATCGGACCAGTGTTTAATAAAACAAACAGTAGAATTAGCTTTGTTAATGATATTATCAACATATGAGCGAATGTTAAGTTCCAACCTATAGATCACGGATTGAAGAGACAATAGGAATGCGTTCGTTTTTTACAGTGAAGTTTCTCTGTGATAATGGCGGGCGTTTTCGAGAATATATTATGGCTTGGCAATTTTTAATATTGAGCTTCAGAAATTTTTTTTGGCACCAAGTATAAAATTTCTATAGTTAAGTTTGAAGTGATTGGGCATTTCGGAACATGAATTTTTTTTATACATTCTCACATCATTAGTTTATAACCACACG
The DNA here is from genome assembly GCA_963931855.1 of Philhelius festivus. Lineage (NCBI taxonomy): Eukaryota > Metazoa > Arthropoda > Insecta > Diptera > Syrphidae > Philhelius > Philhelius festivus. The sequence continues at coordinate 35,743,384 of OZ007555.1, forward strand.
AAAAAACCATACCAAAAAATTCAGCAAAAAGATTGGATTTAGTTGTTGAGTCAGCAGACGAAAAATCAAACAATTTTTATATTAAATGGACTTTCTTTTCCTATTTATAAACTGGAAAAACAATTTTGGGTTAGAGATAAGATCAATCTATATTTGATGAATATATCTTGAGTATACTAATGATTGACATAAAACGGAAACATTATTATAACCTAGTTAGTGTAGTTAGACAAATCAGAGCTAGACTTGGACTTTAGGAATTTTTTCCAAACTTTGTTTCGTTGTTGTACCAGTCAGGACGTAAGGTATTTTCGTGAAAGCATTGGGATTGATTGGGAACAACACTCAAATATAAGTGCATACGAGTATAATATTTCGGTCGTTATGTCGATATGGGCACTCGATAGATATCGAGTTTAGTAAGAAGATAATTGCTTTTTGTAACAACACTATTATCGGCATCATAGCTTATAATTGATTCTAGTTGTCTACCTAAGTTGTTTTAAACATTACTCATCTGTCAGAAACCAGATACCTGAAGACAGTTGTTAAAAGAAATTTATTTTTCAGAGATTGCATTGCATAAAAATGATATATTTACATTACATTACATTTTACACTACTCCGTAGATAAATCTACGAAGTAGAGACACTGAAAAGCAGGGCCGCCGCTAGCATATGTGCAATATGTGCGGCGCCCAAGGGCGCCAGTCTGTAGAGGCGAAAAATTAAGAGATCGATCTAACTCAACATATATAGCATACTCTAAAAGTTTTCCTTAAGTTATTGGAACCTGTTTACATTTGACCGTTCACTACGTAGTGCCCACACACAATATACTACCAAACTTTATTCATATTTTGTTTGTGACTGTTGCACCTCACAACAAATAACCTCTTCTATTGCAGACGTAGTCTAAACTGCTTAACGCCATATCGCCATAGATTGACATTTGGGAAATAGCTTTCCACGCAACCTACATCTCAGACCTATAAACTCGAAAAGGATATTGATTTTTTTTTAGATTTACAGCCCATGTATTTCCCATAAAATAAAACGAAAACAGTGTCTCGAAAACATTAATTTTACTAGTTACTGGTATTTTTGCATGAATAGGTATCAATAATCTGATTGCAATGATATAGCTAAATATCTTAAATCTAAGTTGGTAACTTAAGAACAAAATTAATCGAAGATAATTTAAAACACTGTAAACAAATGTAAACAAACCACCTTTACAACGGAAAAACAAAACAACGTCAAGGTCGTAGGCAAAAGAAAAAAAAAGTTTTGTGTCTCTAAATATTTATATTTGTTTTTAAATAAGGATTTACGAATAGTTTTTAATTAATTTTAGAATTGAATTGATAACTAACTTAAATGTCAACGGATTGAGCAAAATCAGAATAACCCAGAAATTTAACGTTTCAGTGGTCGTTCGAGTTTGAGCTTTCAATTGAAATTTATCATAAGAAAAAAAGTTTATCAGGATTCTCGGAGACGTTTTCGGAAAAAATACGATTTTCGAAAACCATTTTTTAACATTTGTAGAGTAGGTATCGTTATTTTTAGGTAATACATTTTTTTCTCTTTATAACGGGTGATTTTTTTGAGGTTAGGATTTTCATGCATTAGTATTTGACAGATCACGCGGGATTTCAGACATGGTGTCAAAGAGAAAGATGCTCAGTATGCTTTGACATTTCATCATGAATAGACTTACTAACGAGCAACGCTTGCAAATCATTGAATTTTATTACCAAAATCAGTGTTCGGTTCGAAATGTGTTTCGCGCTTTACGTCCGATTTATGGTCTACATAATCGACCAAGTGAGCAAACAATTAATGCGATTGTGACCAAGTTTCGCACTCAGTTTACTTTATTGGACATTAAACCAACCACACGAATGCGTACAGTGCGTACAGAAGAGAATATTGCGTCTGTTTCTGAGAGTGTTGCTGAAGACCGTGAAATGTCGATTCGTCGCCGTTCGCAGCAATTGGGTTTGTGTTATTCGACCACATGGAAGATTTTACGCAAAGATCTTGGTGTAAAACCGTATAAAATACAGCTCGTGCAAGAACTGAAGCCGAACGATCTGCCACAACGTCGAATTTTCAGTGAATGGGCCCTAGAAAAGTTGGCAGAAAATCCGCTTTTTTATCGACAAATTTTGTTCAGCGATGAGGCTCATTTCTGGTTGAATGGCTACGTAAATAAGCAAAATTGCCGCATTTGGAGTGAAGAGCAACCAGAAGCCGTTCAAGAACTGCCCATGCATCCCGAAAAATGCACTGTTTGGTGTGGTTTGTACGCTGGTGGAATCATTGGACCGTATTTTTTTCAAAGATGCTGTTGGACGCAACGTTACGGTGAATGGCGATCGCTATCGTTCAATGCTAACAAACTTTTTGTTGCCAAAAATGGAAGAACTGAACTTGGTTGACATGTGGTTTCAACAAGATGGCGCTACATGCCACACAGCTCGCGATTCTATGGCCATTTTGAGGGAAAACTTCGGAGAACAATTCATCTCAAGGAATGGACCGGTAAGTTGGCCACCAAGATCATGCGATTTGACGCCTTTAGACTATTTTTTGTGGGGCTACGTCAAGTCTAAAGTCTACACAAATAAGCCAGCAACTATTCCAGCTTTGAAAGAACACATTTCCGAAGAAATTCGGGCTATTCCGGCCGAAATGCTCGAAAAAGTTACCCAAAATTGGACTTTCCGAATGGACCACCTAAGACGCAGCCGCGGTCAACATTTAAATGAAATTATCTTCAAAAAGTAAATGTCATGGACCAATCTAACGTTTCAAATAAAGAATCGATGAGATTTTGCAAACTTTATGCGTTTTTTTTTTTTAAAAAGTTCTCAAGCTCTTAAAAAATCACCCGTTATTAAGAAACTTTTATTTATCAAGTTTTTAAAAAATCTACCATGGGGTTAAAATCCAAACTAACTCTTTTTTTGAAAATTTGAATGCACAGGAATATTTAAAATTTTGGGGCGCTCCATCATAAAACAAATTATCAAAATCGGTTGTACCGATTCTTAAAATTTTTTGATTTTTGTTTAAATCTGTTGGACATTGCTTAATTTCTTTTTTAAATTTCGATAAAAAATCGTATGGCAGGAACCGTTATTTTTGGTCTTAAAAAAAGGAAAAAAAAAAAAACGTGTGGGGACAAAATTTCGAGACCTATTTTTTTCGTCTTCGCTATCATCGTAATGTCAACTTTGATCAAAATCTCGAGTTCGAGTCTCAAGTAAAAACAGGAAATAATCTTAAAAAGATGCAAAAACTGTATATGCTATAACAGAATCTCTCAAACTCATTTACGGGAGAGACCCCCCAAATCCTAGTCTGAATACGTTCATTGTATAAGAAGAATTTGGTGTAGATTGGAACGCGACAACAACAGTGCACGTTTGCTTAAATTTTTCGACTGCGAAATGGAGAATATATAAAACTTCCACTTATTCAACGTATATACCCCTGGCACCCAAGATATGGGGCGGCAATTTAAGGTTCTTGCACAAGGGCGCACGAACAACCAGCGGCGGCACTGCTGAAAAGCACTGGTAACCGAGGCCATCGGCCTTAGACAATACAACAGAGAGACGCACAGAAAAAAAGAACAACAAAAGAAACACATGTTGAACAGTCAGGAGGTTTCCGCAATTAAAACAAATTAAACTAATTTGGATAGCTTAAGTTAGTTTCCCGAACGCACGCAACGCATCTGAAATTTCCCATTTTTTTCTTTCACATATAAGGAGTAAAAACATGAAAAGAATTTATGTTGTTTTCCATTGGACCTTCAAAATCAGAAAAAAAATACTTGCTAACCTAGCCTGGTCCTATCCATCCCTACAGTGGCGGCTTTCCATCTCCAACGATCCCAAGCACCCTGCTTCTAGACCCAATGCTCTGGCTTCCGTGATGGCTTAGTCTTTAAACTGGAGGTTCGTCTTTTTTGTCGCCTCGAACCTGGTGCGTGGAATTTGAAGACTCCCTGGATTTAAGCATTGCTATCCATTCGCTCTATATAGCCAAGATAATGTAGTAATCATGCTTTGACTTTTTTAGCCAAATCCAAATCTTGGTAAATAGCAAAAATTTTTGGGTTACATCGTCCCTCCATTCGTCTTCCACGCAACCAAAAAAAATGATCATCGAACATTTCTATTTCGAAAGGGCTCAGTATCAGCTCTTTTTTTCTGATGTTGGTATTAGGGTTAAAGAGATTTGAACCCATTTGTTTCGGCAATCCGAAGGAGGTATGTCTCGATTGTACTTACAGAACAAACACTTAGTCCAGTCATCGGACGTTCCACCATTACTAAAACATCACCTTCATATCTTGTGGCTTTTTTAAATTCCAGCATATGCCACCAAAAACTCAAACGTTTTTTTCACATGGGTGCTGCCACTTGCCAGGAAATAAAAAAAAATCCTCGAAAATTGTGTCTCAGGTCATGAAAAACTTCCAATATTTGCCGCTCGGGTTCAATTGAAATTATATATAATGTGAGCACTATCAGAGGACATCGACAGGAAGATAGCTGAAATTACCCAAAGTAGTTGAATTTACCTAAAAGATGTAGAAGTAGCTATCTAGTGCAGGGCACACACAACACAATTACTTTTTTTGTTTGCAAACTTACTTGTTCGGTTGATGATTAGGTGCAGGAGTACAAGACAGTTCTATCAAGAAATTTACACCCAAACTCGTCTCGATGCTTATCTTATGAGGAAACAACGTTGAACACATTTACCTTGCAACAAGGTGTAAGAACGCCCAAAAGCGTAGCGTCTGCCGACCATTGCACAATCGATGGGATGCTCCTGATAAATCATTCAGCCAAACAGTGCAAAAGAATCTTCCTTCTCCTTTTGATTTCTGAGAATACCCCAGCCCTTTCCTCCATCGTCATCATCATCACATTGGCGCTTCGAATGAAAAAAGAATGCTGAATTTATTACCCTAAGCCCCCGCGGTATAAAACAAAATATGTATGTATATGTATAACAACAAGATGCGAAATACCTCCCTGTAAAAGATAAGGCACTGCTGTACCACAACAATGCCTCGGCTATTGGATGTCTTAATAATAGACGCATACACCAAAAGACTTTGATTTACTTTGTCAATTATGAAAGCCACTAATTAAGGACCTTTTCCGCCCTGATACTAGCGATTTATGCGCCACTGATTGAGTCATTTCCACAGAGCCCCAGACACCAACCCAGAACGAGAAGAATTGACTTCCAAATTGGATTATTTTTAGGATTTTTTTAGAATAAGCTGGAGCAGGAGGGTACTTCGATCTAGGGATAGACACGCACCCATAGTCTGGCTTGAGTCTGGATGCATAAATCATCCGAGCGCGTGGAGATTGGTTTCGTGCTCGAGAGCTGATGGTGCGAAACCTTGATAACTATAAGGTTAGCATATTATAGTTTCTAATTTTGCGAAATGAAATATTGTTTTGATTAAGAAGGGAACTTCTACGTGAATAGGTAGATACGATTTATGAACGATGCAGCACCCGCGAATGACCGATGATGTGCTCCAACATAACATACACATTCATCGTTCTAGAAGTCATCCTTCCATAGAGTAGCCGAGGATGATGCTATTCTACGACTATCTGTTTTTTAGACTCCACCTTGTGGATTGTTGTTTTTCATTCAATAGATAGAAATTGATTTCAATTCTGAGGCAGTGAATTATTTGTTTTAATTCACTAAACGCAGTGGCGGCGCGCCGCAGTGGCAAAGTTATTTTACGACGTCAAGACGGCTGCCTTCAGGTTACACAAAGTAGCTCTTGCGGGGGATGCTTCTGGCAGCGTTGGTCTCGCACAACGCCGCGGCGCCACTACGTCAGTTTTGCAATAAATCTTGATTTTATTCGATTGTTTAATTGATTAATAGCCAAGGTCCCCTTTTCATCTTGTGGCGCAGCGAGACGCCGCCGCCGCCGCCGCCGCCGCCGCCCACCCGCACTAAGGATTGGTTTTGATGAAGAAGCGTTTTCATGAGACTATCCAAAGCAATTAGTGTCACTACTTTTCAATTTGCAACCTTAAATAAAAGCGGGAAATGTCATAGTGTGTCACTGTCAGTCCACAGACAGCCAACCAGTATAAGGGAGATGCATAAAATTTAAATCTCATTGATGCATCAGTGTCGCTTGAAATCAATTGTGAAAAAAGGTGTCGCTTATAAACATTAAACAGAAAAAAAAAATCAAATGCATCTCAAAAATGACGTGAATTTGTCGGAACGATAGGAATGACATTCAAACCGATTTGTTAGCTGTTTTGATACTTGTTGTGAATTGTGATGGTTTGACAGAACATCGATATTGGAATTCTTTATATGTGTTAAGTGGTATGGGAATATTTATCGGTAGCTAGATGCTAAGGTGTGAAAAGGTTCTTGTTGAAATTGATTTGCACCTCATTCAACCACACAGGTGTATTTAATTTATTCAGATGGATGGAAAACAACTTGGCGTTAAGCAATGTGGCGCTTAAGATTGTGACTTGCGATGAATTGAGGTTTGACAGATCTTTTTTAAGATTTTGTGTTTTGTAGTCAAGTGAATTTTTTGTACTAAATTGCTCTAAATACTCCAAAATTGGTGTATGCTTAAATTTGTTCCTCTTCCAGATGTCCTAAGTATATTTTTAAAATTATTTAAAACACAAAAATAATAACCAATTTTATGTTTTATATAGCGAAAAGTGGTGCAGGGAACTAATTCCACGGGAATCAGCTCCATATTTTTGTTTTTTACTTATCCATAGTAGTAGATTATTTGGAGATTATTTGCACAGAATTAATTAAAAATAAAGCGACTGTTTGTGTAGATCCATTGGCTTTGCATTTACAACACTCAATCATTTCATTTGAAATCGATAATGTTTCTAACATTTGTGTCAAAAATAAATTGATGTTTTGGCACATTTTTTTTTGTCGGGAGTATACCCAAATGAACTTAAATGTGCTTTTATCTTACCGCTTTTCGAAAAGGTTTAAAATAGTGAATTATGTAATTATAGGCCAAACTCGCTTTTGTCATCTTTTAGCAAAGTTTTTGAGAAAGTCGTAAAAAATTGGATGCTGATATCGTTCTCTTTTTTCTTCCTAGTTTTCCTCTCTTCAAGGATTTGAACATTCTTCCAGTTCGTTATCTGTAGGAACTGTTATAAAGTTCTAATAGTTTTCTTTAAAAGATCCAGACAATTTCAATTTTAGACATTGCTACTCATAATTTATGTCTTAATCTTATGAACATTTACCAGTTTTTCATACATCAGCTTCTTGTAACTTTTACAGTGCTTCTCCGTGTCGGTTATTTAATAAACTCCCATTCTCTATCAGAGGTCCATCTTATATATTTTTTGAAGAACTTTTAAGAAAATGTTTTTTTTTTATTTTGACAAAGAGACTATTTTTGTTAAATTCTTCTGTCTGGTAATTTGGTAAAGTTTGGTGAATTTTTTTATTTATTTACAGAACTGCAAATTTACTCATTTTTTTTCATTTTTATTTTTATTATTTTTACTTTTTACTTGCGACTTATAGGTACTATAAGGCAAGTAATGCATTCGTAAAAAAAATAGAACTCGAGATTTTGATCAAAGTTGTCATTACGATGATAGCGAAAACTTAAAAAGTGGGTCTCGCAATTCTGTCTGTCTGTCTGTCTGTCTGTTCGACTACAGGCTAAACGGCTCGGCCGATTTTCTTTAATCTTGGTAGATATCATTTTTAATTTTTTCCTTCCACACGTTTTTTTCTTTTTTTTCTTAAGACCAAAAATAACGGTACCTGCCATACGATTTTTTTTTCGAAATTTTATAAACATTTTTTTTTTCTCAAAAACTGTTCGACAGATTTCAAAAATAAAAACACAGAAAAATTTCATTTAATTAAAGCTAGGTATTGGTTGAAAAAAATTTTCCGAAAAATGGTTATTGAGGGTACCCCCCAAGGAACCATTTTTTTGTTTTTGATTTGCTCAAAAACGGTTCAACCGATTTTGATCATTTTTTTTTTGCTAAAACTCCCCAAAAACATTAATAGAATTGTGTACTCAAATTTTCAACTTTTTTTTTTTCAAAACTCAATATTTCGAAAACCCCATGCTAGATTTTTTTTAAACTTGATAAATAAAAGTTTCTCAATATAATCTACAAAGTGTGAGAAAAAAATTTTTATTTTACTTAAAAATAAAGGTACCTACCATACAAATGCTAAAAAATTTATAAAAAAATGGTTTTCAAAAATCGTATTTTTCTCGAAAACGGCACCTAGAATTTTGATAAAAATTTTTTTCTTTGAATTAATTTTTACGATCTTTAATTTAATTAAAAAAAAAATTGAAATTAAGATATTACAGCTTGTACTATAGAACCATTTTTTCGAATTTTGAATTTCTCTTATCCACATAACGGATCTTAATGAAAATTTGTATAGAGAAGCTTCTAAAAAGTCTAAAACACATTGCATTTCAAAACTTTAAAATAAATATTTTTTGAATTTTTGAAAAAAAAATCTATTTTTTCTTTTTTTGAAAATTCGATATCTCTGAAACGGGTCAATATTTCTTTTCCTAAATTTAATTTTTATTCGAACAATAATAAAAACTTTAAATTGGCGTACCTAAATTTTTTCTTAAAATTTTTTTAAAAATTTTGTATAAAAAAGCTTTTTTTTAAGAAACCACTAAAACGACTTATAATTTTTGTTCTTGCATACATTCATTTCGTCTCCTACTTTAAAAGAATTCAAAAAATTAATTTTATCCTTATGAATAGTTTTCTCTAATAACATTCGTTTTTAAAATTCCTAGTCGATTACATAGGAGCAAGTTCGTGCGACCCAGTCGTGCATTTTTTTTTTGTATTACTGAGGGTCACCCCATACATATAAACGAATTTTTTTTGTCATTTTAAATGTAATTAAACTTAAAAAAAAAAACACTATTTTTATATAAAAATATCGTTGTCACTAAATATTTATTAAGTAATATTTAAAAAAAAATTAAATTTAAAATTAAGAAATTTAGAAATAAGAAACAAAATCTAAAATCTAGAAAAAAAATCTTTTTTATTTTGCCATTTTTTTTTGCCAACGACTTTACCGTAAGCTTATCATACTCGTTCTCAAATCACGGCCATCTCCTTCGTAAGGAAACTTGCTCAATTGCTAAATTGGGTTTTCAAAATGGTATGCTGTTTAACGTTTCGAAAACTAAACGCTCTTTAATTTCATGGAAGCAAAATGTATACCCCTATAAGATTGTCCTTGAATAGCACTTTCATCGAAGAATCCGAAAAGCTGTCAGTACCTAGTCAGTTGTATGTGTTAACGGCGGCGGCGATCTGCTTTAGAATGACCACATTCTCGAGACCGCCAAAAATGCTGTTAAATGCTTAAGAATTCTATTTCTGTGCAAGAAATTTGTCACCCCTTCTGATCCAGCTATAATTTATAAGGCGTTTATGCGTCCTAAGTTCGAGTTAAATTAAAAACTTTGGGCAAGTGCTCTCCAAGTTTCTCTTCATTTACTGAATAAACTACAGAACAGAGCGTTAAAACTGATAAGAAATAGAACTATCATTGAATCATTTCCACCTATTGAATCCCGTCGGAATCTTTCATGTTTTTCCCTCTTTGATCGCTTATTTTACAAGAAATGCCCCAAATCGAAGCTGTGATAAAGATTGTTATTGATATTGTGAATTATATACGAGAGAAAGAATTTAACCACAGAGAATTTAAAAATCTTTTGGAAGAACTGGAAGTGAGTTTGGTGACGTTCATCTGCGTAGCTCGGTGCGATGGGCTTGCAGAGGAAGTGTTTTGGAAAGATTTTTTCCTTACGCCACGAAATAATTCTATTCTTACAACAAAATAAGAATACTTAGAATCGCAAGATGATGAATGCTGCTGTCTTTTAGCATTTCTCTGTGATATCATAGAATAACTGAATAGCCTCAATAGGAATTTAAAAGGTCAAAATAACATAATCTCACAGATGGCGAGTAAAATATTTGCTTTTGAAGAAAAGCTTACTTTTTTAAATGCAGAAATACAAAATAAATAGCATAAAAATTTTCCGACTTTGATAATGGCTACAGAGAACCTCATCGATATTACTGTAGAAAAAAGATCGACAATTTTAATTTACATAACAGCGCTGTCAAAAGAATTTGAAAAAAAGGTTTCATGATTTAAGAAAAATAAAAAAAAGTTTAATGCTTGTCGAAAATCCATGGGATCTGGAAACAACAATCATCTCACATCTGGCTTCTGTTTTAAATGAAGACATCAAAATCAAATCTTTTGGCCCGAGACATCGTAACAAGAATTTCGTTACGGCCCAGTTAAAAAAAGGTTCAGTATGGCTGGTTTAAGCCCTTAACCATTCTGCCCACAACACGAATACAGGTATGGTTGGGAGTAGCCAGGTCATTCAGACTTCCTGATTACAGCAGTGTCTGTCAAGCTGAAGTTCTGGTAGTGATAAAGGCTGCTAGATAAGTCTTAATGATGGCAATACCACAAGCTGAGATCATGTTTTTCATTGATAGCCAAGCGGCAATAAAAGCGATTTCTCCCATTGAAATCAAAAAGAAGCTTGTAATTTGCTGTGGCGAAGAGCTAAGGGTTCTTGGTACACAGCACAGTTGGGTTCCTGGTCACAGTGGTGTCTCAGGTAACACTTGATCTTAATCAGGCTGACACTAGAGCTGTGTCAATCGTGATTGATTCGGTCTTTGTGACCCGTTCACCAAAAAGATTGATTGATTGCAATCAAAGTACACCAAATCAATCAATCCTAATGTCAATCTCTTGCCACTGTAACCGATGAACGAAACGAACGAAAAAAAGTTTCGTTCATTCAACTTGTTCTCAATCATTTTACAATACCAAATAGGAATGAACACGAAACAGAATGCATATTCCTCATTTTTTATACAATGGAAGTTGGCGTGAACGAAACAACAAAGTGGAAAAAAGCCAAACACTCTTTCATTTTCACATTGTTTCGGTCTCGGTCTGAACGAAACGATTGGAAAAAAATACTTTAGTCGAATGAATGATTGAAAACATTTCGTGTCGGTCTATATCTCGTTCAGAACGAAACGGATGGATGAAAAATGATTGAATGAACGATTGATTTAAAAGACCGAATCCTTGCAACAATCAATCAATGATTGATTCGATCTTTTAAAATGAACGATTGGCACAGCTCTAGCTGACACAACAGTTCAGGTCGCCACCCTGTAATCTTAAACAGGTGATGGAGAGCAAAGTTCTAGCTATAAGAAACAAGAGATGGAACTCTCTCAAATCCTGTCTTATAACCAGAAAACTATGTCCTAGTTTCAGCAAACAAAAGACCGACGTTATCATCCAAATGAGTAAAAAGTCCCTTTCTCTTCTCGTGAGAATCATCACCAGTCACAAGTCACAACCAAATCGGTTACCACAAGAAAAGTATAAAACTCAGTACGGACGACTTATGCAGAGAATGTGGTGCCCAGGAGATTGTACACGAGGACACTCCTCACTACCTGTTTTACTGCCCTGCGCTATATCATCTGAGAAATAGACACCTAGGGAGACACTTCTTCAACGACTTGGAGGAGCTCTCTGACATTCCAAGCAAAATTATGTTAAAATTTGCTAACGATACCAAATGGCTTGAAATTTCCTAAATTCTGAAAATCGCCTTCAACTACAGTACGATAGTGTAGTACGAACGAAAACGACTTAACGATGCACGTGTTCCTTGCACCACCACCGGAGAATGGGCACCTCGCCTATACACATGTGATTGCCGCTTCTACGTTGAACACGAGAACCAGTGGGTTGATGGGGCCACCTCCCCCTAAGATTGGCAAGATCTTCTTTGATATAGACATCTTCTTCGACTTAATCAGCAATACTGACAAACGAACATATTATACTAAACACTGACATATCAAACTCAACTACCCGACGTTGCAAGGAGCCACATGCTCCTACGGGCCTGGTAGAGGGATGATTTCTCAAGTAGGGGTAAAGGAAAGGACCAGGCCTTAGAAGGCGCCTACCTCTACTTAGCCAGGTGATTATGTGACGACAGACATTTCTTTAATGATTTAGAAGTACCCTCCAACATTTCAGGCTATAGCTTGCTGTAACCCATCAACACCCTTAACGGGCTTGATCGACATAAGATTATCATAGGTTTCAATAGAAGGGGTCACAACCGCTAGGGTATCACAACGGATCTACATTGATCTTAATGTGACGGTAACAAGATCAATTGTCAGCCCACTAACCCAACCTAACCTATGGTTGGGAGTTGTAAGTCAATAGGTACTAGATCTCCAAAAGTTGTGGCACCACCAAATTCATTTTTTTTTTTGTATTTGTTCAGTTAATCCCAGAATTAACTCCCTTAATTCAATAAGTAAACTCATGGATCTCAATTTACAGGGAAATATGTAAAGAAGTCGACTCGGTTTTAAACCTGAAGCTAGAATGATCTCGCACCGTAAAACTGGATCCTATCCGGAAAACTGGATACTATCCAATTTATTTTTTGAAATCTGTTTTACATATTTTCAAAGAATAAATTGAAGGAAGATAATCACTTTTGTGTTTACAATTAGAGTTCTTGATAGTTCATTTTCCCAATTAATTAATAAAAAAAATAAACTATTTCATTTATTCTAATCACGGCACTTAACTTCATGTATTCTAATTTGCTCATTAGTTCCACATAAATAAATCATCCCCTGAACAACGAGTCCACCATATAATAACTTCTACTTCGGTAGTTTAGAACAGTGTCAATAAAATTAGTAACACTTGTCATCAAAACACAAACTACTGACCACATAGAACCACCGACATTTCGAATCAATTAGTCAATGATTTATAATGCCACTGAAAGTGCTGGAATTTACACCGCCTACTGTCATTGTCAGTGTCACTGTCATCCAGATTTAAAAATCGTCGTCGTCGTGTCGTCGTAGAGAATAACAAGCAAACTAATGTCACATAGTATTGCGATCTCATGGGGTGTGATCGATAGTCATCAACTTAATTGCAACTAGTTAGGAATAAATAAGAATCAAACAGAACTTGAATTGATTGTTTGGCCATGATTAAGCGTCTACTTGGCAAGAGCTGTTTTACATGGTTCGGTGTTAGTTTCAGTTAGGGGAACTAAGCCCCCACCTGACATCTGATAAGAAACGATGCAAAGTTGCCATTCAAATAAAATCACTGTTAAATCAGTAGTCTACCCTGTGGGTGGGATGATTTGCATAATTTTTCAATAATCTTAATTGGTATTATTTTGCATTTAAAAATTAAATAATAAGCAAAAGAAGAAAAACTTAAGATATATGTACATAAAAGCATTTGACTATTTATTAGTTAATTTATTCCCACGTAAGGAATAAGTAATTGCAAGTTATTTGAAAAATGAAATCAATACTTTCAGGACCTATCAATTATGTTTTTCAATAAATCTGCCCGGAGTGAGGGAGTGCTCTTGTAAATATGTTATTACGTTAAAACGTGTGAAGTAGACATTTTTATGGTAATCTCTTGATGTCCATAATTGTGAGGCGAAACGGAGAAAATTAAAATGCTAATTGGCACGAGGAAGTAATATCATATATTAAGACTAAGTGTCAGAATTAGTTTGTGAGCAGTCTCATATTTTAATAACTTGTTGGCATTTAATACGTTCTTCAAATCCGGATTAAGAAGGATTTAAAAATTATTGTTTAATTGAAACAATTAAATAGCGAAGTAAATAGGCGCCACTGGGTGTTGCGATGGGAAGATGTGTGACACTTATTTGTGAGTTGTTACTATTAATAGGATGAAGGTGTGCCTGTGGAATTTTTAGAACAGAGAGGAAAAATATTAGGTATAACTGGCTAATTAAGGGAAACTACTTCTATATAATTTTGTGCTGCAAGTACATTTTTCAAATTCGCTCATTTTCACATTTCAAGTGTTCTTTCGAAGTGATCCTGAGTCCATCTGACTTAAAGAACCAGATTCTTGCACTTAGACGCCACTCCTGTAATGCTTTTTTTTTTTTTTATTGTAGCTGAGGTAAGTTCGTCGATGGCCAGGATTCTTCACAAAGAAACAACAAAACTTGGGCTTGGAGGGTCTAAACTCGAAATGAAATAGCTTTTATTAATACTGCTAAGCTCTCAATTAATTTACGAGTATTTCTTAGTTTTCATTTCTAACACTTTATTTCATATAATGTCCCCAGCACGCAACGTTGGGAACAAAACGGTCAAAACTGTCTGAAGAGAACCTTGTTCAGCACTATCCTTGAAGAGGAATACAAAGGAACCAAACGATCGGGGTCCTTACAGGAAACCTTTGTCCCTAGCACGCAATCTAGGGAACTAAACGGTTAGCACTTTCGGAGGAGAACCTGTCCAGTAAGTTACTTGAAGAGGAGCGCAGGGGAACGAAACGGATGCGGGGATCCTTATAGAAAAACCTATGTAACTAAACGGTCGGATTAGTAAATAACTAAGTAACAAATTAATAATAATAAGGCCCTATGCTAGCTAATGTGCTTACAATTTGTACCATAAATTTAGATCGGCTTCACAAGCAGAGCAATACCTCACTGATCTAATGATTTTTATTGAACATTTATACATAAATACAATTTGTGTTAAATTAAAACTAAAAAAAATACCCTAACCTTATACATTGGATTAAATTTAAAAGAATATAAATATATATTTTACATGTCGACTTTGATGTTCTCGGTGTGTTCGGTCCCGGTTGTACAGTGGAGGCTTAGATAAGAAGGTATGCCATTTAGCCGCAGCGGTAGGCTTACCCTGTATCAGCGTGCCTTCGTCGTTGTCCGTGAAAATAGTGTTGTCCAAAGTTTCAATCACACTGTGGTACCTCGGCTCGGGATGTCGTTGCTCGGTGGCCATTCTTCTCATAAGCTGAATAGGGTGATTGACGACGTTCTGCACTAGCTTCTTTACCGAATTTAGTAGGCATTTTTGTCCAGCGGTATCATCCTTGCTTCTCTGTAGAGATCCTCGTTCCTGTATTATTTCGCTCGTTGCCGTTCGAAGTGGAGTCCGGTGCACATTCTTAGCATCTTCCTCTCGAAGATTTGGAGTTCCTTCATCCAGTGGCGTAGCGTACCATCTCGGCGCCCGGGGCGGGAGACGCATTTTGCCGCCCCCATTCAATACTAAATTAAAATTAGATTTCGGAACATCATTTCACAGGCAATGAAGTATCTTTTATTGAAAGTAAAATAAGATCAGCGGTTTCATAAACGGATTCTACGGGCCTTACGAATGAGGCTCGTGAGACAAAGCTGCATCTGTGGATTCATCGCCATGCATGCGTTTTTTCCTACGAATTCTTCTCGTTTTGAGTTCGATTCCGAGTTTTTTCCAAAGAGTCTTAGAAAAGTCGATTGCGACTTAGACGAAACGGTCTCTGCTCTCCACTAGGAGAGCTTTTAAAACGCAGAGTTTCTGAGCACACTTATCCACACTCAGTCCACGTTGCTGCTGGTAAATCTGTGCGTCATCTTCTTCAGGTAGCTCTGCAGCTCAAAAGCCAAGAAAAGTGAGGAAGTTGAATGACTCCATGACTGTCAGAAGAAGACTGGCTACCGATCCGTCAATTCTTCCAGTACCTCAAGAACTTCCACAAACTTATTTTTAAGCGTCTTTACAGCTTTATGAGGTTCACTTCTTCTGCAGGCTTGTGACTAGATGCTTGAGGTACTTCTGGTGTGTCGACTTCGACTTCGTCTTCGTCTGCACGTCTTCTTCTTCTGCCTGTAAAATAAGTTATGCATTTCCATGAATATTGGCTGGAGGACAATTCTAGGCCACTCACGATTGTAGATGGAGGAATCTTACTTACATTGGAATCACTTCCGCTGCTGCTGGATGCTACCGAAGACGTTAACGTAGCTTTTGAACCAGAACTAGAACAGAAATATTTCGCGTCTTCGCGTCTGTTTCTTTCTTAGCCTTTTTCTTTTCATTTTCAAAAACTAGTTCAAAGGTTGAGTGAAATACTAAGTGTCTAGTTTTAGAAGATTCAACAGTATTTAAACTATAAACAACACAATCGAAATAACTTTCTGTGATGCGGAAGGGAGCAAAAACAAAAACTCTTACGGCCCTACTCACCGTCTACGAATTCACGAAAATCAGCCGAGAGCGGTCAACGACGAACCACAGATAGGGTGCCAAATTTCAAATTTACAACATTGTTGTTTGTTGACTTGTCAAACAATCTTTCATAAAACATAAGATTTCTACTGTACCCGCATCACCGGCGACATTTTGCCGCCCCCCTAGGCCTGCCGCCCGGGGCGGACGCTACGCCACTGCCTTCATCGCTATCTTTGAGATCGTGACCCAGACTGGGAAACAATAGCTGATAACTGGCCACATTAGTTGTTTGTACATGAGTTGGCTAAGTCCTGATCGTCTTCTCATCTTCTCGTGACAGCGACGTCTTCTGAAGCAGACAAGCTCCGATTTTTCTGTATTGATTTATATGCCCCATTTTTTGTAATAATCGAACAGTCTGTTGATATGAGCCTCTACTTTTTGAACAGGGACTATTGGTGACATTGGGGTTGCATACGTAAGCAAATCATCAGCATACAGAAGGTTTTCACAGAAGGTTGGGATGGATTTCTCGACATCCAGAAAGCATCCAACGGTTACACGATGACTGTTAAGGCCTATGGTGGTGTCATACTAGAATTTCAGGGGCAGGTGTAGTGTTAAGTGCTTCTCCCTAGAGCCAAACTGCATGTCAGGTATTAAGTTGTTCTCTCAGCAAAACTTTTTAAGTTTCCTTAGTATCAGCTCTTCCAAGAGCTTGCTGAGGAGTGATATTGGCCTGTAGTTAGAAATTATGTTCCTGAAATCTTTCTTCGGGATCGCCACGGTCTTTGCAGTTTTCCATTTTTTAGTTGTTATTGACGCAGTTGTTCAATATTATGGCTAGGAGGATCAGAACTGTCTCCGGGTTCCTCTTAATGATAAAGTTTGAAATTTCGTCTGGTCTAGTTGACTTCTTAGACCTGCAGCTATTGTTTATTTAATGCCTTTGTAACGCCTTAGAAAAGGTTTCTGTTTGCTATACGTCAGTGTGAATTGAGAAGATAAGATACAAAATTTTATGGAATTCCAAGTTCGTAATGATTACATGACTTGAGGTGCAAACTGAATGTGCATTATGCTTATTTGATAAGGTGGTAAAGTGTCGTAGCGTTTCGCTCGACAAATTCTGTATTACAATTTTAAGTATTAAATAATATAGATACATATCTTTATTTAAAGGGCCTTACATTTCGTCAATGTTACCTGACGATATAACTTGAACGAGTCTCGTTTCAGGTAACATTGATCGTAAGTAATATTGATACATTGACGAAACTCACAATTATTTTGATTTTCTTCAATGTTCACTGATAAAAAATTGACGATGTGTATGATTTATCAACTGACCTGACGTGATCGCATATTAAAACGTTATATATTGTGACAAGATATCTAATGTGCTACAATGCAGTTATGATTTTTTCAGTTCAGCTAACCCTGAACTGGAGTTTAAATTTAAAGTTCAACTCGTCCGGTTTTACATTCTAATATGAATTTCAGTTTTATTGAACGTAGATTAAGTAAATTATTTTCTCTTTCTATCTCAATCAAAGAAAAAACAATCAAGGAAAGTTTGCTTTGTTTCAGTTGTGACCTGTGACAGGAAAAAAAAATTAATAAATGAAGATAAATTCTATTTTCAAATTTTTGAAGGGATTGTTGAACTGGGGTTAAACGACAGAAACTGGTTGTAAGAACATTAAACGTACTTTTAAGTAATCATCCAAAAGAACATTGTATATTGCATGACATTTTTCTGGAACTATTAAATGCAAAGATTGAGCTGATAGTTAAAAATGTAAGTTCTTCAAGCCGGTTGATAAAAATCGCAGAGTTGGCGACAACCGCTCAATTGGCTTAATAGAATCCCTCATCGCAGCGTTTTATTTTTTAATGAAGGACTGAAGTACTTTAAGGAACTGAAGTAGTTTAACAAATAAATATTCATCTATTCTTTGAAAATTTTCATTCGTCCTCTAGGGAATCAATGAAGAACCTTAGGTACCGAGCTTGAAGGAAATAGCTCCAGTGGCTTAGGCTAGAGGAAGCGGTACCGACATACTGAAACATATTTTGTATGTACCGAATTCTCTCAAAATATTTATAAAAAATTTGATATGCAAATTGTTAGTATTTGAAAATATGCATACAGTGTTCCACAAAAGTCATGGTACATGGTCCTTTTAAAGGAAAACATGGTAAAATATTTCGCAATAACAGAAAATTCCGAAATTTTTCAATTTATTTTAATAGATACATACATATTTGTTCTTAATTTTTATATCAAGAAAGTAATTATTATTTCCATATTTAAATTGAAAAAAAAAAACTTAATGTAAATACAGGAATTTTCTTCCACAAAAGTCATGGTACACCTGGTAAATCCTATGCATTATTAACGAACCCCGCAAGGGTAATTTTTTGTTTCATATTGTGATGATTGTAATGATAGTGTGATGCTTTTTCTTCGTGGCTGAGGTAAAACTCGTCGGTGTCCAGGGTTCTTCCTAAAGAAGCAACAAACTTGGGTTTGGAGGGTCTAATGCTCCGAATGAAATAATGTATTTTAACACTGCAAAGCTTTCAATCAATTTATTTCGTGGCTTCGTATTTCTAACATGGTATTTCATATACTTTTATTAACAATATTTCTTTTCTTAAAATAAATGACACGGTACTTCATAAATACAGTATTCATAAGCCTAAATAACTGGCACGGTATTTCATATAATGTGTACCTAGCGCGCAACCTAGGGAAATAAACGGGCGGAACTCTAAAAAGAGAACCTGTACAGTGAGCTACCTTGAAGAGGAGATCAGAGGAAAGAAACGGTCGGGAACCTTATCGGAAGCCCTGTGTCCCTAGCACGCAACCTAGGGAAATAAACGGGTGGAACTCTAAAGAGAGAACTTGTCCAGTGAGCTACCTTGAAGAGGAGATCAAAGGAAATAAACGGTCGGGAGTTCTTATAGAAAACCCTTGTCCCTAGTACGCAACCTAGGGAAATAAACGGGTGGAACTCTATACAGAGAACCTGTCCAATGATCTGCCTTGAAGAGGAGATCAAAGGAAAGAAACGGGTTCGGGAACCTTATCGGAAGCCCTGTGTCCCTAGCACGCAACCTAGGGAAATAAACGGGTGGAACTCTATACAGAGAACCTGTCCAATGATCTGCCTTGAAGAGGAGATCAAAGGAAAGAAACGGGTTCGGGAACCTTATCGGAAGCCCTGTGTCCCTAGCACGCAACCTAGGGAAATAAACGGGTGGAACTCTAATGGCAAAATTGTATGCGTATGAAAATGTGTGTTGATCACATGACTCCAGATACACACTGAATACATGTAATATGATTATAAGTAATATAAGGCGGTATGTAGACGTCGTCGTAGCGTTTTGCTAGGTAATATGATTAGGGGTCGTTGGTGTCGTAGCATTTAGCTCGGTAATGTGATTAAATTGATTAAAAATTGTAACGCTTCGTTACAATAGGAAGACATGCAATTTATGTAAATAAATTTTTTGAGTTAGATTTGTAAAGTCTTGTGATTAATTTTTAGTAAAAAAGAGTCAAAAATGCAAGGAAAGGAGCTTACCGGAGAAGAAAGGCGATTAGTTATTGTCTATTGATCTTCATTAAAATCAAAACAAATCTTACTCTTAAATATCGAAAATCATTTCTAGAAAACGTTCCACTGTTCAAAATGTTATAAAGCGCTATAAAATTGAAAACCGCATAGAAAATAAGCCGCCTATTGGGCGTTCATCAAAACTCACTTCAAGAGATAAGACGAAAATCAAGCACTTGGTAGCCAAAGACTTATTCATAAGTGCGAGAAAGATAAGTGGTGAGCCTGAAAAATATCACGTAAAAAAAGTTCATCCTGAAACCATCCGAAGAGTCATCGTTGAAGCCGGTTGTAAGTCTGGTGTACATAGAAGGAAGCCATCAATCAACGAGGTGAATAGGAAAAAGAGGATTGCTAGAAGCATTGTTGTTGCTTTTTCTTGAAGCGTTCGATTTAATCTTTCAGACACATCTCTGTATTATAGGAAGCTGTATGCATCATCTGAGTACCCTTTGACTTGCAGAAATGTTTAAACTCAGTCGAAGTATATTCTCCACCGTTATGGGCTCTCAGTTTCGCAACTTTCGTGCAATGTAATGCTTCAGCCATGGCTATGAATTCTTTGAACTTGTTGAGAAAGTCACTAAAAAGCATTGAAGCTCTCGAGGAATCGTCAGTGAATGAAAGAAAATATATGCTTCCTTCATATGCCGATGTTGACATAGGACCACGGACATCACTATGAATCAATTCCAAAACGCGATTGGACCGTATATTTTTTGTTCTTCGGAAATGACGAACATGTTTGTTTTCCAAAAACACAAGATTCGCAGAATTTTGATTCAATGTCATGATTCAGTTTCTCTAATCTCTTAACCATTTTATGAATTACCAGCTTTTTCAAAAGTCAGTTCAACTGCTTGCTTATGCGGATGATATTGATATCATTGGGAGGACGAAGCGAGCTGTTACCGGTGCGTTTGCAAGTATTGAACTGGAGGCGGCGAAAATGGGTTTGGCTGTTAATGAGGACAAGACGAAGTATATGCTATCATCGAGAAAGGAATCTCAACATCGTCGACTCGGGCAAAACGTCACGATGGATAGGTATAACTTCGAAGTCGTCAAAGACTTTGTCTACCTGGGCTCCACTATAACATCGCAAAACGACATCAGTGCAGAGATCAAGCGAAGAATTACTCTTGCCAACCGCTGTTTCTTCGGGCTAAGAAGGCATTTGAGTAATAAAGCCCTATCTCAAAGAACCAAGGAGACCTTGTATAAGACCCTCATCATCCCGGTCCTGCTGTATGGGGCAGAAGCATGGACACTGTCTAAAATGGATGAAAATCTGCTTGGGTGCTTTGAAAGAAAAGTTCTTCGTTTGATCTTCGGTCCAGTCTGTATCGATGGAGTATGGAGGAGAAGGTTCAACAACGAGCTGTACGGGCTTTACAGCGACGTTGACCTAGTCAAGAAGCTGAAAATACAACGGCTGAGATGGCTGGGACACTTGGAGCGTATGGACACCGACGCACCAGCCCGTCGAATCTTCGAATCCACCCCTGATGGTCTGCGCAGCAGAGGAAGACCCCACCTCAGGTGGCGCGCACAAGTGGAGAGCGACCTCAACCAACTTGGAGTGCGTAACTGGAGGCAGCTAGCTAGGGACCGAGCTAGCTGGAGGGGCTTGTTGGTTGAGGCCTTAGTCCACCCTGGACTGTGAGCGCCATCTAAAGTAAAGTAAGTAAGTAAGCTTTTTCAAATCGTACGCATTCAAATGTTCCATTCTGTAATGTCATAAAGATTAAGATAAATTTTATTAGATAACATTTCTCTCATCTAAGATGCCAGCAAATCCATTTTTGTCAACATGCATATTGACTTCATAAGTTTTCCTCTTGTATGCCTTTCAAACATTGTATCCCATTGATCGATGCGTATGCCTGGTCCCCTCCAAAAACAATACGGTAACCTTTCTCAGTCGGACTTCGAATCGACACCAAGTTGTATTTCAAATCCTTCATAAATAAAACATTTTTCATGGTCTTTACAAAAAGAATCATCGTTATAAAAAGTTTTTACGGAAATATATCCAATTTGAGTTGACAATATGCTCTGATTTTTCTTTGCAACCGAAATTTCAATTTCTTCGATGTTCTTCAAATTGTTAAAGTATTGGTTGTTGTTGACCATTATGCTGTGTAGCACCAGAATCCAAGACAAACTTTTATTTTGTTGCCCATTGATTCTACTGTTTGCACTGCATGTTCTTTTGGGATTGTTTTATTGACAACTGCCCTTATTGTTAAGTCCTTCTCTCTAAATGATTTATTGGGGCTCTCTGAGTCCTTAAAGTGAAAGTGATGTCTTCGCTCTCATTATATTTCATAATAAGAAGCTGTTTCCTTAGTATTAACTGGCTCCAAATACTTTTTCTTTCGAAAATACTACACAATGTGTGGAACATAAATTTGGCTGTAGTATTTTTTAAGAACCTTCTCATCAAGCAAAATAACCACACGATATTTCCAGTTGCTGAAATTCGTGCAATCAAACAACAGAATTTTCATGATTGTAGAATGATCGGCCATTTTTCTTTCCTTTATTCCAAAATAATATATAAGTATGATCCCTCAATTGCAGTGAAAAATAATTATATCAGTTTTTTTGCATAAACTGCCATTACGTTAGGTATTAAAAAAATAGCCTTAGCACGATACTAGTAAGAAAATGATCAAGATTAAGAAATAGTTAGTAATCTACTTAAAAGTTAGCAAATTGTTAAGTAGTATCATACTAATACCTTTATTGTGCGCCAATATGTTTCTTAAATAAAAGTTACTTTCTATGGCGCCTAGTGTAAAGGTATTAGTATGATAATACTTAACAATTTGCTAACTTAAAAGTTGTTTACTAACTCTTTCTTAATTTTAAACCTTTTTCTTACTATTATCGAGCTTAAGCTATTTTTTTTTGATAAATTGCTTCTGAACACACCTTAAACAATGTCAGTTCGTGCAAAAAACTTAGTAAACAGGCATTTTTTGACGTTTGTAAATGTCAACGAGTCATATGAAGTAAGCACGATACAATTAAAAAGCTCAAGTGACCTCAATAATTGAATTTAATTCAATCACTCCACTTAAACAGAAATAATTTTCATTTCTCTATTGATGTAAGCACGATACTATAAAAAATAAAATAGGTTTTCGATAATTTTAACTTTAATAAAGGGGTAGAGAAAGTATGGTGCTATATTTGATTAAAATTTACCAAATCGTTGTTTTAACCCAGTTTAAAAAACAGTTTAAAATCGTTCTAAGTCGACTAAAATTTTGCGCTTATATTGCTAAAAGTAAAAATTATTGCGTATAACCTAGAACATTCCATGAATTTTAAAAAAATCCACAATGCGTCTAATAATATTGCCAGGGACTGTATTCTAGGAACACGAAGATTACCAGTCAAGATTCCTTACAAATACTCTAGTATGACGGCATATCAAACAACAAATCTGGGAAAAAGAAATCATGCAGTTAAACTGTCAAAATCATTCAAAGTTGGTATGAGTTGTTTGATTTGAAGAATATGACCCAGTTTGTCTTTTGCTCGCTACACTGTGATGGGCTAAACTATTTATAACATTCATTAAAGTTAATTTATATCACAATAAATATATTTCTTAATGAAAATTAGATGTTTTCCTTCAATCACACAATCTTCGGTAGTTTACGATAACTACGGGACCGCATAAAATAACTTCCAGACAGATGTACATATTTGTCACATTTGTCTAATTTAATTTTATTTTCATAGTCTTCAAAACGCAAATGTACTAATATCAGGTGCTTAGCTTAATTAAATTCAAAATCTTTTACATCTTTAGATTGCCGTAAGACGAAAGCCGGCACTAAAAAGAAAAAAAATATTTGTGTTGGGTGGTGGACGTCGCGGCGCGTGCGTTTGTCTTCTTCACCACTGCCACTACATTCTGTTACCAGATTCTGTTTTGAGCCTTACTTAAAACTCTTGCAGAGAGGGTTGAGGAAATGCAGCGAACTGTAGTTCAGGTTGTTGCAATTACACCGCACGACGGTTAATTACGCGTCTGTCAAAACTGTAAGTACAGCCAGTTGCCGCCGCCGCCGACGTTATGGTGCCCGTCAAATGAAAATTTATTGGTGGCAATTTGTGTGAATCCGCAAAAATAGCATTTGATGAAGCTGACTGATGTGACTGACAGATTCGTCATGGGGTTTGCGGATGTGGAGTGTGGACGTTCATCGCAAAAATGAAGATTGAGGTTTTTGAAATTGAATTGATGTTTTGATCTTCTTAAGAGCTCTTGTAAGGAGGAGCGAATTGAAAAGGTTAAAATATATTGCCTATAGGATATGTACATATGTATGTACATATAACAGCCTCAGTTTGATTCGGAAATATACCTGCTGACCGGTGGAATGGAATGTCAAATTATTAATTTCATTTTCAAAGATCCTTTGAGTTAAATGTTGATTAATTAATTTTTTTTTTTATTTTTTTGTGTAGGTACATATGTATGTATGTATGTTAAAAATATTAATCGAAATTTAAATTTACTTTGGTAAACCTTTCGAGTCCTCTGTGTTAAAATCGATTAGTTTTGCTGACCGACGTTAAACAAGATTATTAGTGCATCCTATTGTACACCAAGTTGTGGATTAAGAAAGAGCTATTTCGATGATAAATGGAACAACATGGAGTTGACAGGTACCTTACAAATTAATTCCTTAGTTTTGGTTTTTTTAGTAAAGGTTCTTTGGTCTTTAAATTTGTCTGAGAATATTATTTATAGATTTCTTGATATTAACTTGTTCATACATATGTATGTTTTTATAATTCTGTACATACATATGTACATATGTACATACATAAACATAATGTACATTCATATGTATGTATGTATGTATGTATATGTATATCAGTTTGACAGATAATGAATAATCAAGGAATCGTTCCATGGTAGTGTTCATAACGGCTTGGTTTAATTAATTTAATTATTTCATAATGGATAGAACATCGTATTAATATAAACACACACAAATATAAAAATACATATATTGGCGCAAAATTTTAAACACTCCTGGTTTCGGAAAGACGTAATCGTTTATTTACAAGGCCTTGTATATCCTTTTCATATTTTAAAGCTATTAAATATATCTTCTATAGCTTTTACTTTATATACTTTTGCGCGTACTAAAGGGATTATGACTACCCCTAAAATGTTTGATCATAGTGCGAGAGTTTAGGAAATTTTGAGAGGAGTTAAAAAGAGATACCAAAGTAGATTGGTTTTGAATGTTTGAATATCGTAATGGGAATGAAATATCGAGGTAATCCACATTCATGCAGTGCGGTTATAGGATAGGATAGATCTCGGAATTTAACAGTACGTCCGAAGATGGCTAGCGGATTTGTGTACATCGAGGTCCTTCAGTACTCTTGCAACTGTACGAGTACGAAAGAAGATTTGTCCCATTAAATCGTTAGGATTTTAAAGAGCAGGAGAACACTTTCTGACAGCGTCGAATTAACAACAAACTGTGCTTCGCGGTTTTCTTGTGATCTGACATAAGAAGTGTAATTTAAGACGAGCGGTCATCTCGAGTTTAATTTTTTACGAAATTAGTTAATAAAAAAACTGAATTCCAGGGAAATCTTGTGATACGAGCAGTGTTGCCCCCCCAACTGATTGAAAGTGTAGTGTTTATGAAAAACAAGTGTAGTAAAAACGTAGTAAAAAAAAAATGATTTTGCAAATCTTGTAATCCTTTAATTCACTTTTAAATATACATTGGTATAATAAACTATATTTATGAACAACTCATAAAAAATTCTTATATAATAATAAATAAACTATTAACATCTTTACAAACCAAAAATACAATTAAAGGATTAATTTATTTATAATGACTTGTAATTTTGTGGGTGGCTCAAAAATTCTCTCTACGTCTTTCGAGAGTTCTTTTAATTGAATAATTGCATCAACTGTTGAAATATTTAAATTATTTCTTAAATCATCCTTTATTATATTTAAACTTGAGAAAAACCTCTCTTCAGTTGCACTGTTATAAGGCAAGCTACACAAAGTAAGCATGTAATTGCATACATTTTCAAAAACTGGCTTTCAAAAGGGGCATTATAGCCGCAATGTCTAATTTTTAAATTTCGATAGGGTCAACAAGAGCTAAATGGCTTGTTTTTTCATTATCAATTAAATTAAATCTGTCTAAGAGTTGTTCGCATAAAGCTACATAAAATTGGCATGACTTCGTTTGTACTTTTTTTTAAATATTATTTTCAATGTCGTTTCTGCAGCAAAATTCTTCAAATTTAAATCCAAAATACATGGACGTACATATACGAAACCTGATGAACTTTGTTTTTGAAATCTAAATTGATAGATATAAGATCAGGTTTGCAAACATTTTTCATAACCTCTAACAAAAACTGTTTTGTGGACTTTTATATCAAATGCACTTTGGTGTTTTCGCTTTGAAAAAAGTGTAGTGTTTGGAGGAGCGTGCGTAGTGTGTGCTTTTGAATAAAAAGTGTAGTAAAAACACTACGATTGTAGCAGGGGGGCAACGCTGGATACGAGTATATGTAGACACTTACATACATATATCATGTTCAAAACGAGCAAGATTAAACCCAGGAAAATTATACAAATGGCCAAACTCTGACAAATTCTGGCAACGCTGACATTTGGTAAAGATTTTAAGTTTTATGTCTTTCACATTATTACTTAATTCACTCTTTAAAAGTTTAGCTTATTCTTGATAATTTAGAAGCAAAAGGAAAAAGGTTATTGAATAAAAAAAAAATCACTAACTTTTTTCACCACTTTTTGTGGGTCCTTTTGCGAAAATGTTTAAGAAATAAAAATAAGGTTTTTCTTGAAAATTCCGTTTTATCCTGTTTTTTTTTTTTATCGCGAGATAAATAAGAGAAAATGTATATGAAATAATTAAAAAAACTTGTAAACCTGGCTTATAGATCTATGGAAGATTCTTTAGAAATCTCATAAAGAAAAGCTACAACCTGGATTGTTTTTGTAAATGTTGTTGCGTTCCCAGTCCTAATTGTCCAAGTGTCATCGAAAGTATCTCAAGGAAAGAAGGGAACAGGTTAAGAAATTCACATTCGTGTATTGTGACCAAGTAAGGAATTGTTATACTTTTCGAAGTTAGGCTCAAGTTTAAACTGATGGGCATTTTTATTGATGCGAGTATTACGGTAGAATTGTTTCAGGAAAGGGGCAGCAGCTCGTACACAACCTCAATCTTGTGACTTAAATTATTTCAGTATACGTACATATATACTGCAAGAGCAGTACCCCTGACATTTTGTTTTAAAGGTGGGAGCGCCTGGAGAGAGGTACAAGCCCTCCAGCTTGCCAGTCGTACCCATATTTACCATTATGCCAAGAGCTATTATTTATTGATCTTTGAAACTTACCAACAAATTGTCTTGACTCATATCTAAAAGAAAGTTCTTGATCCTGAAAGCAAGTTCTGAAAAGCACTTTTAACCATGTTTAACATTGTTTGCTTTACTGTTGCACCGATTTAATTAATACTGACCTATTTCTAAAACAGTGCTTCGAACGAACTCCAAATCCTAACTGATTAGTAGTTCTCAGAGAAACAGCATAATATGTATATAGCGGCTGTAAATTGACAGTAGCAGCCATAATTTATAAACGTCAAACGTTTTGAAATGAAAGCATCATCCACTGCAGGTGTGGCCAGTAAGCTACTTATATGCACACACGCACTTTATAAATAGTTGCGCACTGTCCATCTAGTTATCCAGCATAGAGATTTAATATTAATATTAATAGTCGGCAGCATGGCAAATGTGCGTTCCCGACAAAGATTAACATTCCCCCAGACTGAACTGGCACCTAATTTCATTACTTCCACACTGTATCCGATCGCTAGGCTACCACAACATGGTCCGTCTATCAATTCCTTCTGCACTTTCTAGCGCAAGCACGCGCATTCGTTTTCGAAACCGCCGCGCGCCGCCGTCATTGTACCTTCCACAAATCCACACACAGGCTAACACGATTCAAATCAGGTGGACAGGATCTGATGTCCGTGCATGATTCCAATTCACTGAGTCGTAGCTTATGCGGTGCTAAGTCACACTTGATGTGTGCGGTGCTGTTGCAGCGCCTTCAGCCACATGTCAATCTAATGCCGAAGTGGAGAGACGTTCACTTTATCTATCGCCAGAGCTAATTAAGTGCCGCTGCCCTCGAATCCATTTGTCGGCAATGGAACTCTATTGGCGTATCCTTTGATAGAGTTACAAGTCTTTCCTTGTGCAAAGGGCGCTCTTTGCGGGCTCAATGCCCTGCTCGTTTGATTAATCATGCGCCAATTCAACCTTTGGTTTCATCTTCACTATACATTCGGTCCAATCAGACAAGGAATTCAATGTCAAAGTCGCACAACCAGCACCACCTCTTTCTTCACGGAATAAACCAGTCTGAGGGAAATAACTTGGAGTTGTGTTCTGGCCCTATACGCTGCTGAGGTACTCTGTTTCCCTTTCTTTTACCGATACCTTAATGAGTCTTCCTGATTCTTGGGCGATTACGAGACCTCCTCGTATGGTGATGCAACTTTCACGGCACAGATTAGGTTACATAAGTCCAGTGTCGTCGTTGTCCACTCGGAAACATGATGTAACGCCTGGCAGGCGGTAATGGTGGTGGCGGGTGGTATGAGGTTCTGGCGATGGCGGTTTAAGCTCTGTGTTCCGACAGAATCTTATCGATAAAATTTTGCCATGAAATGATGCACCGCACAGGAAGATGACTTGTTGGAAAAAAACGTGCATTGAAAACTACGATATCAATACACTTTTTGTGCTTGTGGACGACGCGACAGTTTCGAGTCTTCTATTTTGATTCAAGAATTTTCACTTACGGCCAGCAATGCGGTCATCCTGGAATGTGCGGTTTCGATTGGAACGCATGTCGCGCTAGTGTGTCATAAATCTTTTCCGCATTATTGCGCGAGCGAAAATCAAACAGAAACACATCTCTATGCGCATGCTCCTACCAAGAATCAAGCTAAAGAATGAAGGATGTCCCCAGGGCACACAAATGTATGAAGGTACCATCACTATACAAACTCGAGGTCTAGTACCTACGAGAGGCTTTTGGATTTAATTAAAATTTATCGGAGCACAGACATAATGTGGACATGATAAGTGAATCATGATTTAGAAACGATTCATCTGTGAATAGAAAAACCATCAAGGATCTAAGACCTGGAATATTATTGTGATGTCGTGCAAATGTAACTGTTGATCTGGTTACGAATTGCTTTGGGGAGCGGGATGGAAACGATTCGCGTGATTTCCAAGTGTAGGAAGTGCTCGCGTTATGATGGATGAGGTGTTGCAAATACACTATAACATAAAATTATTTAATGGTACCCCGCAATTGGACCTTTAGGACATGTAAGTGTTTTATAACAAGAATATTATAGATATCTATACTTCCTTGTCCGGAAGGTGAATTTTCGTTCATGCTTAGTTTTAGTTTTTCTTTTTTTTGTTTTTTTTTAATGGGGGTCTTCCATTTACTCGTCGAAATTTAAAAATATCCGGAAGAGTGCTGTTAGATGGATTGGATTTTTACACGTACAAACACTGAGCACAACTAGGTTGCCATAACTCTCGACTCTTTCCTTGATTCTTGTGTAAAAGTATTTTATCGTAGTAGTCCAGTCAAAGCGTCATTTGACCTTGCGCGCAGAGGCATGGTCTATTTTTTTTTCATGGATCGATAGGTGCTTATGAGAAAAGCTTAAAACCAAGTTTGCACCACATGACAACTTTTTTTACCAAAGTTATTGGTAAAAATGTGTTTTGTGTCATTTTTTGGTCATTTGCGAATATCTCGGCTCCACTATCTCGCACAAACAAAAATTAAACATGATTTTATTCCTTATAACATTATCTATTATGTTCTTAAAAAAACCATTTGTTTAAACAAATGAAAAAAAAGTTATAGTAAGTTAAACAAATTTTTTGTTGTTTAAAAATCACTTTTTCGTGATTATTAAGAAAAAAGCTCATTTAACGATGAAATTTTTATTTTTTATTATTAAAGTTCTTGTAATTCCCTACAATTTAAAAAAAAAATCAACACTCTACGATGAACGAAAGCCGAGTAATAAATTATTGAACATGGGTAAGTCAGCGCACCCACGCATTTTATGATTTTATGTTTTAATTAATATCTCAGCCCCAGTATGTCGCAAAATGAAAATAAAAAACTGTATTGCTAATAACAATATTTTCTATCAACTTGCATTTAATTTAATATGTTTGAGCAAAAACATAAAAAGTTATCGTTGGTTTCAACGTTTTTTTTCTTGTTTTTAATACCTATTTTTCATAGTTATTGAGAAAAAAACTGTATTTTACGGTAAGTATTTTGCAGTTTTGGATTTTTGTCTTATAGTCCTGCTAATTTTCTTCAAATTAAAAAAAAAATTAGTCCATTACGATAAACGGGAGCCAAGATATTCATGATTTAAAAACTTAGGAAAGCTTGCAATTTAGTATTTTAACCTTGTAGCTTGTAATTTTGGTGTCGCCAGCAACAAGAAGCACCAAATATGTGTAAGTATGTGTGGGGTGTTTGAAGGATACCAATATATCTTGTTGCTGGCGACACCAAAATTACAAGCTACAAGGTTAAAATACTAAATTGTAAGCTTTCCTAAGTTTTTAAATCATGAATATCTTGGCTCCCGTTTATCGTAATGGACTAATTTTTTTTTTAATTTGAAGAAAATTAGCAGGACTATAAGACAAAAATCCAAAACTGCAAAATACTTACCGTAAAATACAGTTTTTTTCTCAATAACTATGAAAAATAGGTATTAAAAACAAGAAAAAAAACGTTGAAACCAACGATAACTTTTTATGTTTTTGCTCAAACATATTAAATTAAATGCAAGTTGATAGAAAATATTGTTATTAGCAATACAGTTTTTTATTTTCATTTTGCGACATACTGGGGCTGAGATATTAATTAAAACATAAAATCATAAAATGCGTGGGTGCGCTGACTTACCCATGTTCAATAATTTATTACTCGGCTTTCGTTCATCGTAGAGTGTTGATTTTTTTTTAAATTGTAGGGAATTACAAGAACTTTAATAATAAAAAATAAAAATTTCATCGTTAAATGAGCTTTTTTCTTAATAATCACGAAAAAGTGATTTTTAAACAACAAAACATTTGTTTAACTTACTATAACTTTTTTTTCATTTGTTTAAACAAATGTTTTTTTTTAAGAACATAATAGATAATGTTATAAGGAATAAAATCATGTTTAATTTTTGTTTGTGCGAGATAGTGGAGCCGAGATATTCGCAAATGACCAAAAAATGACACAAAACACATTTTTACCAATAACTTTGGTAAAAAAAGTTGTCATGTGGTGCAAACTTGGTTTTAAGCTTTTCTCATAAGCACCTATCGATCCATGAAAAAAAAATTGACCATGCCTCTGCGCGCAAGGTCAGGCCCTTTTTCATGACGCTTTGACTGGACTATAGGGGGAGCATATCGAGATCGCCACAAAGTGTGAATCTAGCCTACATATACTTGATATACAGAAATTGTGAGCCATATTAGAAACAACGAACAAATTCGTTTTAGTATTAACCTTTAACAACATAGATCTCTGGCGTGACAATCTTATATGCACTAACATAACAACTTGATTGGAGTTTATATTCAAATGATTTTTGCAGAAACAAGTACTAAGTATTGCGTTCATCATGCAGGCGGACTTGAGTTCGATGTTCAGCCGATGTAAAATGATTTTTCAGGGGCTTACTGTCTCTTGCGAGGAAGTGACAAATCCTCCAATAGTATCCTTGTCATGTAAAGTGTTACTCCTTTTCAAGCTCGGAATCAGCATAAATCTGTACGACGCCATCATTCCTCGTAACACACTCACAGGAATTTTTGAGATCTGTAAGACGCTAGGCTTAGGCCTACATTTTTTGTTTTATCGAATGTTAATGATTTAACAGCTTCTAGATTTGAACTCTAGCAAGATATCTTTTCTTCAAACAAAACCGTCATATGACCCAGACAAGACTTAGTTTAATGAGACCGATACGAAGACTATTCTGAAATTTTCCAATTTTAACGAAACCGAGACGTCCTGGCTCATCTTTGTCTCTGAAGAAATTGTAGATCCAAATATAATATATAACTTAAACAGACAATAGCGTAAGAACTTTCTGAATTAAATCTCTCAACTATTCCTGGGTGCGTGTTGTCTCCGGGAAGATACCACTAAATTTAAATTTTAACAAATGGGAAACTGGCTTGGTATAACTAACCAAGCTACTAAGCTATACAAATACTTCCAAAAATTCTGATGATTCGATATTCCAATTCAACGGTTGGACAAGAGACAGGTGCGATGAATGCAGTCAATAGAGTAGATAGGCAATCAAAAACGTGACATGCATTGCAAGAAGATAAAAGCTGATTGATTTATCTGACCTCCGAATTCAATTAAAAATGGGATAAGTATGAGTGCCGTGCTTGGAAACGACAAGCAAGGATTAAAATACAAGTATATGAACATGATGAAAATACAATCATGAAGTTATTTCTAAAATTTAAACGGAAAGTTACTGCGGCTTCTGCATACGCCTTATCGATTTGAATCTTCAAACACAATTTTTGAAAATTAGAGCAGATAATTTAAGCATATATATGGTATCTACAACAAAAACAACACATCAAGAGAGGAACAACTGAAAGTGAACATTGGTTTGACGAGAAATGTCAACGTCTCTGCAGTAACTCATTTGCATGGCTCAAAATGTTTTGGAATTCTAACGAAAGTTTATTCAGATAGAATTACATTGAAACGGATACAAACAATACAAGGAACTATTTAGAATCAAAAATGATGAGGCTTTGGTGAAATTGAAGCGATCTGGTTGGCGAAATGCAAAGACTTTTAAAAGTTCTGGAAGCTTACATGGAAACTAAGTATAAAATTATTCACCATTAGCAAAAATCTTTGCAAGGAAGAATACTTAGAGGATACGAGTATCTCAAGGTTATGCTATAGGAAAATGGCAATATGCAGTTCCTGTGTTCACAAATGATATACTTCACCCCGATATCACTTTGCATAAAATAGAGCTAGTGCTAAAGTGTCTTAAGTATGAGATGAAAAACCTTCGGGAGCGAATGGAATACCAAGTTTTTATTTATTATTTGAAAGAAAGTTTGGCAACACTATTAAATACACTTACTCCTTAGGAGTTTCATTGGCATTGAGTCCCAAAACCTTTAAAAAAAAATTCTGATAAGTATAGCGGGGAATTTTCTTTTGCCATGCAAAAACTTTGACTTGTTTTTTATTGATTGTAAGGCTGCTTTCTGGACAATAGATCAAGGAGTAATATTTTTTTTAAATTAAATCATTTGGGCTTGTAATGGAAGAAAGTTTGGTCGAATTCAAAAAGAGTTTTAGAGTTAAAGTTAGCGTTAGTTTCGGATAAGTGCGAAAATTTAATTGATGTAAGCAGTGATTGATCTCAACGTTCCTCGCTTCCTTGTTAGGTCAACTGATTAATTATCTTCAAGTGTGTACAAAGGTACTGTTTTTTGCGGATGATGAAGACGTGTGTACCCATCCAACTCATAATCAACAGGGTGTATAACTACTGTCTTATATGGAACCTCATATAGTCAATACGGAAAAGTCTAAGCTAATGGTTTGTTGAAAAGATGGTGAAACAACTGCGACGAATGAAAGGTGGAAATTTAAGCGAACGAAGTACTAAGGTGTTTTTTTTTTCGTAACACTTGGGAATGTAGAAGCATTTTAAGGAAAATCTTCTACAAAATATACTAAATAACGTGATTATTGTAGAGACAAATAACAAGAAAACTATAGTTATCAAAGATATTCAAGACAAAATCTGCTGATATTGAGAGTGTCTAGGACTAGGTTAGGGATGCTATTTGAGTTTGAGCATCAACTTTGAAGATATAATGCGCGTATACAAATCAATCTAGAGCAGCCTAAATCACACTCTGTCAGACAAAAATACTTTGAAGATTCAAACAGTCTTCACATGAGTGATATACTAAACTTGAATTTTGTCGGAATGGGAAGATGTTACTCACTTCGTTGAAAGATGCTCAACTCTCAGAGCAATAAGGAAAAATATTTTTGAAAGTGATTTTTTATCGGAGGATCAAGTTCTTATGAAGCTGAAAGATGTGGTTGTTGCACGACTTTATGAGTATTGCAAAATTTCTTTGAAATCCAGGGAAAGATAACAAATGAAGATTGTTGAAAAATAATTCATTTTTGAAAAACAAAATTAAATCAAATATCCACGATGTCTTATTGGAGGTTTCCTTGCAAGAAGTGGTACCCCTGATATTTGTCTTTTTATGTGGCAGTGCCTGGAAAACGAACCCACGAACCATTTTAAAGCTAGACAAAAACTAGACTAATTGCCAATAACTTCATCATCATCGGCTCGCAATCCAGTTGCGCACCCCAAGGCTTCGGGCGTCCTGGTCTACACCATCTCTCCAGCGCAAGCATGGTCTACCACGCTGTGGTCTACCATAGAATGTACCACAAAGAAGAAAGAACTTTCCGAGCAGGTTCCTCTTCGCTCATGCGACCTAGGTGCCCTGCCCACCGGAGTCCACCGAGCTTAATTTTTGTCACGATATCTGTTTCAAGGTAGATTGCGTACAATTCATGATTATACCGTCTCCGGAATCGTCCTTCCTCACATATGGGACCAACAATTCTCCTTAAGACTTTTCTCTCGAACGCAGAAAAGAGCCTTTTGCTAAGCACTCATGTTTCGGATCCATATGTGAGTTCTGGCAGGACCATGGTCCTGTACAGCAGCAGTTTTGAATTTATGGTGAGATTTCTGGATTTGAAGAGCTTTGACAGACTATATAGTAGGCTCTGTTGGATTTGAGAAGCCGCCCGCGTATTTCTACTTCTATATTGTTATCGGCTGCTACTATTGACCGAAGGTATTTAAAGGATTGCACCACTTCAAATTCGTGCTCCGCTACCTTCATTGTTTGACCAAATGTTGCTCTCGCTTTCGACGCGGCCACCATGTACTTTGTGTTACCTTCACTAACGTGCAGTGTGCAGCCCAAGATCTGAATGAAGGAATCGTGTACAGCTTGTTCGGTTCTTCCGATGATGTCGATGTCTTCTGCGTAAGCCAGAAACTGGCTGGACCTGTTGACGATGGTCCCTATTGTTGCCGTGCCAGATTCACGGATTGCTTTCTCCAACGCAAGGTTAAAGAAGAGGCAGGCCAAACCGTCCCCTTGTCGGAGTCCATTAAAGATGTTGATTGGTCTGGATATTCCGG
Source organism: Philhelius festivus (assembly GCA_963931855.1). Lineage (NCBI taxonomy): Eukaryota > Metazoa > Arthropoda > Insecta > Diptera > Syrphidae > Philhelius > Philhelius festivus. The sequence continues at coordinate 35,778,673 of OZ007555.1, forward strand.
CTCTATATCCGGCTATTTTTACTTGGCTTGTTACGTTGGTCATGGTCAACCTACATAGTCGTGTCAATTTATTTGGGATGCCGAATTCTCTCATGGCTTTGTAATGTTCTACCCTGGCTTTCTATCCAGGCGTTTTTTTCTCAATGTAATGCATATACAGTTTTTTTTTAAATTTATTTATTTTGTTATTAGCTAAATTAAAATTGGACATAAATTCATAAAAAACTAGCCTATAATTTATAACTTACTAGCAACATGCTTGTGCTCTAAGTTAAAATATAGGTACTAACTAGACAACTTACAATTTCTAATTTACTAATACCATTATCAGTGATGCCCAAATTGTCACTTTACAATTTTGTTAATTCTGCAACGGAGTTTATGAAATTGAATGTAGATAATTAAACAAATTGTAGCAGACTTAAGTTTAAATGTCAAATGATCTGTCAGTCAGGTTTTCACTTTTCAGGCGTAACATGTTATTTTGAAATTTGAGTAAAATTTCAGCTATTTATTCCAAAAGTCAAAGTGAAAACAAAAAGTCGCATTTCATAATGTTGTTGAAAGAAATTCCAAACCAACTTCATAATTTTTACAAATTCAACATTTTCCATAGAAAATAAAATACATAAATCTTCAGTCGCTCCCTCCGTCCGCTAGCACCAAATCCATACTCGTACCTTCTATACCTACATTGTTTTTTTTTGTTGTAAAAATCAAATAATAAAAAATTATAAGGACGACGAATACAAAAGAGGTGATAAGTGATCAACGGTCAAAGGAATTACTCCGACAATGTCCTCTCCCTCCGATGATTATTCTACAAATATTCAATGGAACTTGTTTCCGTGTGGTAATGTGACAGCGGTTGTCACATACCATACCTATTTCATGTAGGATGGAGGCAGAAAAAAGGACGCAACTGCATCACGGCACTAGTTGCATTAGACGAACTTCTAGGAATTTTTACAACATTTAAACCAGTTCAGTCCTAATGAAGTGTAATTCTTAATTTATTCCAATTTATATAACGATCCTTCATTTTCTTAATCGGGCGTGCGTCGATTCGATTCAAAATATTGGACCTACTTTTTGTTGTGGTCTGTGGTGGTCAACTTAATTAGACGTACTGAATAGTTTATTATGTCGCATAGGGCGTTTGCAGCCTTTAAATCAAAAGGCATCTGCTAGATTTCTGGCGGTTCGTTTCTATTTATTTTTCAATTCATTAACATATTCATATGCATAAGAGTCACTGCTCTTCTCCATTGTTCATTAATTAAAGTCCAGAAACCTATTTTCTTATATTTATGTAGGTACTCGTATTTTAAGGCACACATGTATGTAACATATAATATGTATGTTGTGAGTGTCAGAGGACCTATGCGACAATCATCCTTCTTCCTGGAATAGGAAACACCAGTCCCAGTTTTGAGGTAACCCACATTCACTGATTAGTATGCTAACAAAAACTCTTTCCTTTTTACCGCAGGGGCAGGACAACCATAAAATGGGTCACACATTTGGGCTGTTTGCCAGTTGATTTGGTGTTATTTGATCGGGCAACACTAAAAACAGTTGGAATGGGAATCTTTGAAACACTGTGGGAATAACTTTATCTTACTGAAAGTAAATAGGTGAAATAGAAAGTTAGATATTAAATCCAAAAAGAAATTGTGAGATACAAATACTGTGAATGTGAAGGTAAAGATAAATTGCATTTTCACTAAAAAAACAAAGCTCAAGAGCTTGTGGCGAATTTCGGAATGTAGATTGAGGTTTTGTAGGTTATGTTTTGTAAATAAAAAACCTTAATAAAGTTTTATTTACAAAGGCACAATTGAAGTGACAAGGGAAACGCATGCCGTGTAAATTATTCCATAATATTGTTGTGCGACTAAAAAAGGAATCTCTGTATTTGACGGGTACGTCCAAAATTAAGCTCGAGGGTCAACTGAGGAGCATTTTTTTTTTTTTTTTTTTTATAATCTACACGCGCTCAAGGGATTATGATTACCCTTTAAATGTTTGAACACAGCGCGGGCGTGAAGTTAAGGAAGAGAAAGAAGGATAGGAAAGATGTGTGGCACGATGTTCTGAGACTGAGGGTTGTTGCCTCAGATATTTTATCTCCAGGGATGGCTGCTGAACTAAAGCGGAGAATGCCGTGTCTTATTTATATGTCGCTTATAATTCACATTATTTTATTCGTGTTCATCCTTGTTGGGCATACTAGTTCAACTCAATTACATGTTGTTAGTGTTATGCCTAAACAACATGTAATGAGTAAACCAGCAACCCATTGATGACAATTTATAGAAGGTTTTTGTTTTTTTTTTAATGGAATTAAAGACGACATAGACGACGGCAGGGATCGAACCTGTAATCATGAGGTTCACAGGCGAGCACACATCCATCGCGCCACGGCCACATCCAGCGAAACGGGTATCATGGGTGAACAGATTGAGTGGAGGAATGCAACTGGCTACTCCGTGTGAACTTTGCTTGTGAAAGAAGCGATAAAACAAGGAAATATATGAAACATTTCTACATTGTCCAATGAGATGGGAACGAATCCATGATAGCTCTGTTTCCTATCAGTTTTAACGCTCTGTTCTATCCAAAAATGGAGAAAATTGTAAGCTGCACTTTCCCAATTATGTGAATTATACGCGTGTTTTGGACGTACGAGTATAAACGCCTTATAAATGGTAGCCAGATCAGAAGGGGTGAAACATTGCTTACATCGATTTAGAAATCCTAAGCATTTAGCAGCATTTTTAGCGGTCTGGAGAATATGGTCATTCCAACGAAGATTGTCGTTGACAAACATACCGAGTACTGAGAGCTTTTCGGTTTCTTCGATATAAGTGCAATTCAAGGACAATGGCATAAGGGGGACATTTTGCTTCAACAACAATAGACAACATTGAGTTTTCGAAGCATTACACTCCATACGGTTTTTATACCCCAGTTAAAAATGCTGTAAAGATAGAAGTTTAATGAGCTTATCATACGATACCATTGCAATTCCACTTCCGAAAAAGATGCTCGTGAATTTGAGAACGTGTATGAGAAGCTGAGAGGAAAGTCGTTGGCAAAACAATGAAATTGATTAGAAATTTCGGACAAGAGATAATTTATAAAAATGAGAAAGATTGTGGGAGACAAAACGGAGCCTTGGGGAATACCAGCATTTATTTTGTGAAGATTGGACTTGAAACGTCCAATACAACAAGTATTGAACGATCTAGAAGATAATTTCTAATCCAAAGAATATGGGTTTAATTGGTATCAAATGCACTTAAGAAAGTGTGGTACCAAACTCTATAAAATGCCAAAACAATATAAAGATCTGTTGCACTCTTCTGTGAGAGGTATTCTCGTAAGGTCCAGAATTTACGAAAGAAGTTAGCTCTTGATTATGTGAAGAGTTATTTTTGACAGACATAACTTACTGAAATATCAATTGACTATACACTGAGGAATACAACTATTCTAATTTCTGCGCCAGGAACCACATTACAGTAAAACCCGCTTAAGAGAAACGGCAAAATATCACAGTCTTTCTTTCACTTAAGTGGGTTTTTCACTTAAGCGAACCCCGCTTAAGTGAAAAATAATTTCACTTAAGCGGAGTTCAGATAAGTGAAAAAAAAATCACCTAAGCGGATTTAAAAATTCCATTAAGCGGGGATTTAATGCTACTCGTAGAAACAATATTGTTTTTATCTTTTGGACTTGCCTTAAAGGAAGTTAAATAAAACAACGAATAAATAACACAAAAATAATTTATTGAAAAACGAAAACTAGCAAATTTTTGTTCTGTTCGATTACATTTTTTTCCACTTAAAAGAGTTTTTTTTTCAATGAAAAAAATTAAAAATTAACTGAAAATATGTTTCAATTATCCGGGTTTTTCGCTTAAGCGAGTTTCACTTAAGCAGTGTTTCAAGGGAAATTGGTCGAAAAATACTTGGGGATGAAAAAAGTGTTTCAGGTAAGCGGGTTAAGCGGGTTTTACTGTATTCTTTTCCGATGGTTTTGAATGTACTGAGTTTTAATGCATCTTCAGAATTGCTGGATTGATTTTTGAGACGTGATATCCAAGTACATATAAAAGTGTAAGAACCAGTATAGCGATGTACATAGAGTTAGAGTTAGTACATAGAGTTAGATCCAAATTTATTTAAAGGAAAAGATTAGTAATTTAAGATAAGCTTACGAGGGGAGAAAAAATAATTGGAGGTTGATCATAACATTAAAATTACCGAAAATAGTATTGTTTGAATTTTGACTTTTAAGCTGTCAAATTTGAAAGATCTATTTTAATCGAACCCATTTAGACCGGTCAAATTTCTATACGATTCAAATCTGGCCCTTTGGCTTGCTTGTGTACGACCAGTTTCACTACGATATCCCCAAAATCTGAGTCATCCAAGAATTTGTAAATTGATGCCAAAGAACCGTTCAATTATTTAAAGGGTGCCTTTGAGAACTCTTTTGATGCTGTAAAGTATTGGTTAAGTCAAACGGTAGGGACAAGAACGGCAGAAATAAATGCTGGACAAAGTGGACAGAAAACTATTACAACCAACTTGAGTCTCTTGTACGTAATCCGAAAAGGAGCTTTATCAATATTATGTGAAAGAACTATAAATGAAATAGGGACAATGCTTCATGCCCTTCATTATTTTATCATTATTTAAATAATAATCAGTTTTCTAGTGAGAGAGCCAGTTGTATTCCTTTCCTTAAAATTTCAAACTTAATGCCTATCAGTTTACCTATGAGCCCAATTTTGGAACGGTATTTTCGGGCTCCTTAAGGATATACTAAGGGACTGGTGATGGTTGGGGTTTTCTATCGGGATGACTTGGCGGTCCCGAAAGGCTGTTAAGAAGCAATAACAATTATAGAATAAGCACGAATAGTAAACGAAATAAGGACAATAAAATTTAGAATTTGTACTTGAAGTGTTAGGTCTCTTGGTCTATGTGTTCTTAAAAGTCACAAAATGTGCAAGATTAGTGCTTCGGAAATTTTGCGAAATGGTAAAAAGAGCCTGTCAAGATTACAAGATCCTAACTGAATCATAGAAGGACTGTAAAAGGAACATCGTATTTAAAATCGTACTCGTAGTAATGAAAATATGGAAAAATCATTTCTGCAAACTGTAGAACTGAGATTATGAATCAAATTCCGTGGCTAGGGATCTTCGAAGACTTAATGAACCGGAGCACTGGAATCCATTCGCTCTACATGAGCCTTCTGAGCCGTAGAACTCCTATTCGATTTACAAGATTCATGTCGATGTACGGCTCGTAGATTTTGTCGTTAAATCTTTACTTCAAAACGCCTTCAATTCAAACTGGGCAAAATATAAGTATTTTTCATTAGATTTCGATAACGTCGATGCTTCAGGAATTATATAAAATCAACTTAGTTCTGTGGGATAGGGCCTTCCTACTCAATTGACTTCTGTACCCACTTGATTTATGCGCTGGCTGGTGTTGTTGCCAGAGTCTATAGCGGATCAAATATATCTTTACTAACTTAAAGTTATAACTGTCCACTGAGACTTTTTGGCCGATAGGTCGATGAGGAGTATTCCTCCTGGACAGCATGCGTTTTGTTTTGCCCTCATTAATCACCAAACGCATTTTTCCGGCTCTTTCTGTATACACGCAAATGCTCCGGGTGACATCCCGCTGAGTTCTGCCAATGATGTCAATATCATCTGCGCATGTAAGAAGTTGTACAGATTCTTAGAGGATTGTGCTGCTGGTGTTGGCCTGTGTTCTTCGCACAATTAATTTCGAAACACTGTTGAAGAAGTCATATGGTAGAGCCTTGTCTAAAAATTTTTTTGACATCAAAGCTTTCCATTGTTATCTTGCACAAGCGTACGAGTTTCGCAGAGATGCTTAAGCAAGACATGACCCTGTGTATCGATAAATAGATGGTTGGTATCGACTTTTACATCTTGGATTTTCTCCAGTTTTTGTCGGATTGCGGAGATATTGGTCACTATTGAGTGTGGAACTACCCGGTCTAAAATCGAACTGATGAGGGCCGATTCGAGTTTATGCAATGCAATAGAACACTGATTCATCAGTAGATGGCACAAGTGAGGAAGTCTCCTCTCATATAGACCGGGCACACGCCAGGGATGGAAAATGTAATTTTTCAATTGTACTGAAATCTGGAAAAAAATTGTACTGAAATGATGTCAATTGTACCGAAAACAAATTTTGTATGAAAAAAATCAATAATTCAACAATTGAAAAGTTTTACAAAGTATTTTATTGAAAAAAATCAAAGCAGAAAATATCAGTTTATCTTCTTATAAAAAATATAAATAAATATAATTAGCTCCGTAGAAAAAAAAATACTACATATCTTCATTAAAAAAAAAAAAATCATACAAAAAATTGAAATATAAAACTAAAATTCACAAATTAAATATCTTAAAAATGCACCGACAAAAAACCGCAATCACAAATCGCATTCACAAGCTTACAGTCTAGTAGGCGTAGCTTACATGTAAATACAACAACTACTTAAGTCTATACGGACTTAGCTAAGTCCAGATAATTTTCGAGACTTAACATAAGTCCTGATAAAAACAGTGATGCAGAATAATATTATCTATATGTTATTGATAAATTTGTTCAGAGAAGTCAAAAGTGACGTTTTTGGATGCTATCAATACAGTTGACAAATACCATAGCATGCACACTGCACAGTGCTTCCATCTTTTTGGAAAGAAGTTACTAAGTCTCGATGACGTTTTTTTTACAATTTTATATGGACTTGCACAGAAAACACGGCCAGTATTTAGTAACCAAACCGAAACCATCTCTGAAATAAAGCTGATCGATAGAGACAGAAAAGCAAGACGCCATCTAGAAGTGAAAACTGTAATTAAGAGTTACAGCTGAGAGTTATTAGGTGCGTTTTATTATTCACAAATCTATCTGGATCCGGATCTGAATTAAGTTTTAACATGTATTACAAAAACAATTTGGGATCCTGTTTTCTATCGGCATCTATTTCAAAGATTCAAAAATCAGTTATTACACTGGCGAGTAGATGGCTTTTTATGGTAAGGTAGTGTAAGCCATAATGTAAAGAAAAAAGACAAGAAATAATTGAAAATTTACAACTTACTTTACTTTAGATGGCGCTTACAGTCCAGGGTGGACTACGGCCTCAACCAACAAGCCCCTCCAGCTAGCTCGGTCCCTAGCTAGCTGCCTCCAGTTACGCACTCCAAGTTGGTTGAGGTCGCTCTCCACTTGTACGCGTCACCTGAGATGGGGTCTTCCTCTGCTGCGCAGAGCATCAGGAGTGGATTCGAAGATTCGACGGGCTGGTGCGTCGGTGTCCATACGCTCCACGTGTCCCAGCCATCTCAGCCGTTGTATTTTCAGCTTCTTGACTAGGTCAACGTCGCTGTAAGGCCCGTACAGCTCGTTGTTGAACCTTCTCCTCCATACTCCATCGATACAGACTGGACCGAAGATCAAACGAAGAACTTTTCTTTCAAAGCACCCAAGCAGATTTTCATCCATTTTAGACAGTGTCCATGCTTCTGCCCCATACAGCAGGACCGGGATGATGAGGGTCTTATACAAGGTCTCCTTGGTTCTTTGAGATAGGGCTTTATTACTCAAATGCCTTCTTAGCCCGAAGAAACAGCGGTTGGCAAGAGTAATTCTTCGCTTGATCTCTGCACTGATGTCGTTCTGCGATGTTATAGTGGAGCCCAGGTAGACAAAGTCTTTGACGACTTCGAAGTTATACCTATCCATTGTGACGTTTTGCCCGAGTCGACGATGTTGAGATTCCTTTCTCGATGATAGCATATACTTCGTCTTGTCCTCTTTAACAGCCAAACCCATTTTCGCCGCCTCCAGTTCAATACTTGCAAACGCACCGGTAACAGCTCGCTTCGTCCTCCCATTGATATCAATATCATCCGCATAAGCAAGCAGTTGAACTGACTTTTGAAAAATTGTACCTCTTACTTACAAACAAAGGATAAAAAGAGACGGACTTATAACACTGCTGTCACTAAGATCCGTATCGTTTTATTTTCAAGGGAAGATCCAGATCCGGATCCAGATAGATTTGTGAATAATAAAACGCACCTATTATTCTGGTAAATGAATACATTCAGGTCAGGATGATGTATCCAATTTTCAATTGCCTTTAATGTGCTTTTGTTTTGTGTTTTTGTGAAATACATAAAATATGGAAATTTTGAAATTGTACTGAATTGAGACAAATTGTACTTTTGTACTTCTACAAACTCAATTGTATCGAATTCGGTACAATTGTACCGAATTTTCCATGCCTGGCACACGCTCTTCTGACCAAATTGTTGAAATTAGTAAATGTAGATAAATGCTCTCTGTCAGCTCACTTGCAGGTGCTTTAAACAGCTCAGCAGGTTTCTAAGCCTTGTGAACTATTGAGCCAGCTGCTTTGTTGGGTTTGAGCTAATTTATTGGCTATACTTACTATAGTTTGGTTAAATGAAAGAAAACTTCTCTAATGTCATCTCAATGAATGGTACATTCACGGGAGTTGAATTCGTCATCGCCCGTTATTTTGCCTGTAGAAGTGGTCTTTGCATATTCTCAGCACATATTTTCCGCTAACATTTTTCATTCTACAAAGACTAGACAAATTACTCGTAATATCGCTTGGACAGTTTTTCATAGGTGGGTTAAAAAAAATCGTTTGATTGTGGAAATTGGCAAATTTTGAAATTTAAAAAAAAAACAGCTCATATTCCCTGCAACAGAAAAGGTACAGATTTGCAACTGAAGTTAACGTCGTGTGGCATTCTATTAGATTGTTTTTAATTATGCTTTGTATGACAAAATAATTGAAACTCGTATCTTTCAATTAACTAATGCACACTCGTGAAATCGACAATATTGTGGACATTAAATTCGACTTCATTTTGACTTTCGAACGGTATAAAGTTCAATGCTATGAGACTTTATTTTGTTTGCCATGTTGTGACATAAAAAAAAATTATAATTGAATTTGTTCAATATGTGTTTTTACAACAACATCAAGCAGCTCATTAGGGTAAGTGTTGTACAAGTAATTGCTCGTTAAATTATTTTCAAAGAGCCCGATCTCACGAAATGATGAGAAAGGGTTGTCTCCCATTTCATAACAAAAAAGAAACGAAGTCTGTTAAAAACCTATAAAAGCAAAAATAAATGTTTATTTGATAATTTTCCCCAGGGATATTTTTGTCCCTCCCGCATCATTTTGTTTTCTGAATTCTGAAATAAATTTTTTCTCTTAGCGTTTGTATTTAAAATGAAATAAAAACACCACAAAGTAATATTGCACAAATGTAAATTCCCAATGGTTTGTGTGGAAAAGCGGAAAACCATCACGCGGAAAATAACGATCTCCCTGAGTAGCAAACTATGTACTTTTCCCATTAGCGTTGGATACAATTTATTTGACATTTTTGATCTAGCATCGGCAAGGGAAGATACACCGTCTGCCAGGTGGTGTCTTATTCGCCAAGGAGGCTTCTTTGTCTTTGTTATTCTTGGACAGAGAGCTCAAAGGAAATTGTGGAAAGGTATATAGGAATTGGCTTAATGTCTTTTTTTATTTATATTTATTCTATTTTAATTGTTGTTGTATTTTTACGATATTTATATGGGTCGATAGTTTATGGTGCTTTTGCTGGTTCAGAGGAATTGAGAGAATAAAATTCATTGGCGACGATCGATGTTAGAATATGCGGATGTAAGGAAAGACGCTTTTGTGGTAAGATCTGGGCATTGGAGTTTAAAGATGGTTCTAAAAATATGGTTAACAGTCTTGAAGAAAATAATAGGTGCAAATTAAATTTATGAGCGCATTTAATATTACAGGAGGTAGGTTTTGTCTTATTTAATAAACCTATGAGAGGGAAATAATTTCAAGTTGTAAAACTATAGATACATTTGTTGACTTTAGTCGAAAAAAAAAAATAGAGCGGTTAAATTACCCAAACCAGGATTTTGGTTTTGTCAGATTTCCACGAATGAAAATCTAACATTTTCAAGGAAGAAGTTTGTTTTTTTTTGTTTGAGAAAATTGAGAAATAGTTTTGGACCTTTCCACACATCAATTCTGTAGAGGAGATCCAAAGTAATCTTTATTCTTAAATTGGTAATAAAGATATAACACATCCAAATTCATTCAAGGCGATAGGTTAAATATTGTTTTTGCTGCAAACTTTGAAGAAGGTTATTGAAAACTTCATTAGATAAGCGTATGCTTACAAGGCGGGTAGGTCTACTGAAACCACCCTTTTTAGATCACAAACTCTTTACAATTGGTTTAAGATACAAAATAAAGGGCCTTATATACCTCGTTAGATACTGAAAGTGTCTTTGATACCACCTCTTTTGATGAAGAATTCAACACTATGTATAGAACAAATCGCAGCTACAAGAGTACAAAGTGTCTAGAAATCATAGCAATAAAAAATTATCCTTAAGGATTCGTACAATCACTCTTGCTTTCAAGTTTTGTCTTGGATGATTTACTATTAAAAGGCTTGTTTCTCAAGGCATCCGCTTTACCACCTTTGCTGATGTTATAGTTTTGTTTTATTATGTTAAATAAAATTTGGTGGTGCAACAGCTCGAAGTGAACCAGGACCTAGTGACTTACAACTCTCAACCATTCATGTGTGCGTGTTACCAGGAACGGAGGGGACCTACAATTTTCTACCGATTCCGAACGGCTTTTGTGAGCAGCATTTTCCATGATAAGAGATATAGTCTTAGTGGATTTGCCAATTTCTCGCAAGAGGCAGTATACTCCTGAAAAAGTGTTTTGCAGCGGCTGAGAATCGAACTCGAGACCTTCCACATGACAGTCCAACACACTAACATGTTATGTTAGCCTTGGGAAAATTTGAAAAAGTCTCTGTAACATAATCCAAAGAGGAATGACAATCACTAAACAGAGGTGTCTATCAGTTATTGATCAATCATCAAACCTGCCAATACAACTATCATACCATTAACTTCTGCCACGCAGTTCGGTCAGTGACGTAGATAGGGGGGGGGGGGGGTCAGGGGAATATATACCGCCCATTGGGATCGGTAATTGTTCAACATAACCAGTCATGAACCAAATAAGTTAAAGAAACGCACTCTGAAATTTTTTTTTACGTCTCACCAATTGGTAATAGGTAAACGTGCAAGAAAAAGAGCTTCCATGCAGCTATATATATTAAAGATATTAGCTACACTGTCGGTTTCAACGTCAACTCCCGAAAGAACTTTCTCCAGTCAGTAAAGTGAATAAAAACAATACAAAGAAGCATGACCAACGAAGTGAGATTATTAAAAATATGTCTATTTTAATAACAGTGTGATAAGCTTTGGATGTTTACTTATTTGCAGGATCGTTTGAATGGTTTGGCTGCTCTAGCTATTCATCGCGAAATACCTATAATAGCAGACGAGGTTATAAGTGTTTTATCTAAAAAGAACAGAAAACTGGATTTTATTTTGTGATTTATTTTTTAAATTAATATTATTTTACTTAATAAAGTGCCTTGCATAAGTATAACCGCGCCTGTAAAAATGCGTTTTGTAGAAAATTAAAACGGGAATAACACCCTACTATTTTTTATTGAATGGCATCACTAATCAAATAAATTGAGAAGAAAAAAAAGTTTCGTTAGTTTCTCTTCTGGTGGTTAAAAATTAACAGATTTTTTTTGTATTGCTTTTTTATTTTTATCTGTTTTTTTATTTTAAGTAAATTTTTTCGGCTAAATTAGTAAAGGACATTACTGCCCCTATTTTCGACTAATCTAAAAATTGTTTTTGACATACTGTTGACAAGGTTATTTAATATGGAATCGTCTATACGGTTCCATTCTTCCACAATCGCCTCTCGCAGCTCAGCAACACTGTATAATTGCCTATTAAGAGCATAAATTTTGCGGGTCAAAATTCCCCAAAGATTTTCAATAGGGTTACAATCTGGAGAACGTGCCAGGAACACCATAAAATGTATGTTATTCGATTCATGCCATCCCAAACTTTGACCATGCTGGAAGACATTCCGAACTCGACGAAATCGTCTTAAGTAGGGTACCAAATTATCCTGAAGCACCTGGGTGCAAGCTGAACTGTTCATCTTTGCAGAGGTGAAGGCAAGTGCAACCTTACCACTGTCGCAGAAGGCCCCCCAAACCTTACAACTGCCAACGCTAAAGTTCCTCTTGGAAAAAAACTTTTTTCCTTTCTCAGATCGTGCCAATATCCGTTAAAACCACCTGACCCATCAAGATTAAACTTTTTTTCGCCACTGAAAATAATCTAAAAAAAAAAACATTCATTAGATTATGCCATTTGGAATAACAAGAGTTAAGTGTAAATTAATGGAATGTTACTTATGTTTTTCCAATTCCGTTTCATGTTTTGCTGGGCAAATTCTTACTTTTTTTTGTAGACTGTTGTTTTTTGTCAAATTTGGAGCTGGCATCATTTTGCACCGAACAATCACTTTACTGCTTTTTAAGGCACGAAAAACCGTTGAAACCGAAATTCCTAAGCCCAATTCGTCACGAACGTCCGGCAAAGAATGCGCCGAATTGGATGCAGCATTTATTAAACGCCTCTTATCTCGACGTGTTAGCTTCTACAGATCCTAGGGTCTTATTTTCGTCTCATAAGATTCTGGATCTTGTAAGAAATTTCGGACGACACGATCGGATCTTTAAATTTTCTTACCAATAGCCCTTAAGCTTAGGCCAGTTAACCGAAAAGCTTGAATTTTGACTTTTTCTGTATCGCTTAAATGTTTACCACGCGGCATTGTTTCTTGTCATTTCGAAGCACATAACTGAATGAAGCTTGAGAGAGGTTTGCATTGTGCGGTTATACTTTTGCAATATATAAAAATCTGTTTTTAATTTTTAAACACCAGAAGAGAAAATGACGGAACGTTTTTTCTTCTCAATTTACTTGATTTGTGATGCCATTCAATAAAAAAAATAGTAAAGTGTCATTCCCATTTTAATTTTCTACAAAACGCATTTTTACAGGTGCGGTTATACTTATGCAAGGCACTGTATATCAATATTTATTCTAGTTCATATTAAAATTAATGCGTATAATATATTATCTTTAAAAAATATAATTTTGTTATGGCATACATAATGAATTTAATGAAGTCTTGTTATTTGTTTTTTTTTTTAATTATTAAAACTTAAAAAAAAAATGAGCGAACTAGATCCATCCCCCCCCATAGCGAAAAGCTATCTACGCCACTGAGTTCGGTTAGCTGACAAAGATATCGAAACAAGGAGGAATCAATCTTCTGTAATAAATATGTAAAAATAACTTTTGGAAAAGCCATGGAAGACTTATTGATATACAAGAGACATGTATGCAGGCAAATTTTGGAGACGAAAACATTCTAAGATGGATGTAAATCATGATGGTGAGGGCCATCATTAAATGTGGCGCAGTTGAACTAATAAAAACTTGAAAAGCCCAAGTACAAAAGATCGCATAGGTATGCATAACTTTAGCAATGAGAGCTTTACCTGGAGCCGTTACACAAGGTCATATAAAATAGGGAGTCATCATGAGATTCGGGAGGCACAGGGAAGTAAATAGGTCTTAGAACAAGAGACAATCTCTGGATCTACAGTACTGCAGTATATGATCAAATAGTTTAACCTCGAGAAAAACTTTCAAACGGAGTTAAGAACCAAGAAAGGATGGGTAGGGGAAGTGGTAAACAACTCTCTCAAAGCAAATGCCAGCAAGTGGTAGACTGATCAATCGTGAACATTTCAAGTGAAGGCAGTAGGAATTTTTGACTTAGAAACAAAATTTTCCTTAAAGATTGGGCTGCCGCAAGGATTTTGCAAGCGGAAGTCAACATCTTAGGGAAACGTGTTGACAGAAATCTCGAAGAAAATATGTATATTACCTTTGTATATACACTCTATAGTATTCTCATGAAACCTTAATTTAAGAGGACATCTATCGTCGGCCTGACAACTATTTCAGGATATTTCAGAGTGCAAAACTATTCAAAATTTTAAATAAATGGCGGTTATAAAATAAAGGGGATCAAAAAAGGACTTTTTCTTGTGTGGATGATTTTTGTTTATCTTTCTATACCTTTGTGTATAGATATTCAATACGTGGTGTCTGGTAAGAAGTGAGACGTGAGGGATGAGAGATTGCTTTAGTTTTGTTTTTGTAAATTTGGTTATGAAGATTTTTTTGTTGAGGTTCTTGACCTACCTTTTATTATGTGTATGTTTTTGTTGTTTTGTTCTGGTAGCTGGTGTTTGATGATTTTTTTCAGTTGTGAAGAAAATCTTATTTTAGCTTTCAGTATTTTATTAGGTAGGTATACTATTGTTTTTTTTTTGCTTTGTACGCGTGCGTATGTAGGTATTTACTTGGAGGATGGGGTTATCTATTTTTTTTATTCATCGCCATCTCGATCATTGGCAAGGATTTTTTTTAGTTATCTGAGAATTTTTGTAGGTCAGAAGAATATATCAAGCAAGGTTTCAAATAAGAGTTTTGTTTGAAGGATTTCTCTGTTTTCATTTAAGGGTGAAGAATACCTATATGTTTAGGTATTTTTGTAATTTTTGTGATGAAATGGTAGACTTGTTGGCCTCTAAATGTACATTTTTACGTGTGACATAGGTAGGTAGGTACAATATGGCATTTTATGCATTTGTAAACAAAATCGAAGTCGATATTTTAATCAGTCTTAACATTACGACTTTTACTTGCAACTTATGGGTACTACCTAAGTACCTATAAAGTAAGTTACACATTCGTAAAAAATCGAACTAGGATTTTGGTCAAAGTTGATATACCTACCTACCTAACGATGATAGCAAAGACGAAAAAAGTGGGTCTTGTAATTCTATGTCTGTTCGACTACAGCCTAAGGGGCTCGGGCGATTTTCTTGAAGCATCGTAGCCGTAGGTAGGTATACCTATATAGGTACCTACTATTTTTAAAATTGTCAATTTTTTTAATTTTTAAATAACGATTTGAGAAATTTGGAATTAGGTACTTTGATATATTGTTTGTTGCGAATAAATTGTCTATATAATGTGTGTATGTATTATGATTTCAATATTGTTATGTCGAAATATGTTAGGTACCTATCTACCTATATATCACTTTGGTCTAGAACTGTATTTGTTCTGTGTTTGCTCTTTTTATAATCATTTGTTTTGGTTATTTTCAAACGTCCCGAAGAAGTTTTTTTCTTATACCAACCAAATATTAAATGATTATTTTTTTCTGATGACTTTTACAAGGTAGGGAAGTTATACCTACCTACCTTGTTTTGCACTTTCAACCGTGAATTGAAATTAAGAATGATAAATTTAAATTGACTTCATTTGGTTGAAAATTAAAAATAATTTATTTACATACCTACATATGTATACATATTTTTGACTCGATTTTAGTTGTATCTTTATGTTAATTTTGGACTTTATTGCACTTCGAAGAGTGCAATAAAGTACAAAACTGAAATGAAATAAAGCCCAAAGAGAATAACACAAGAAATAAAAATACAAAATTTTATCTTAAAAGTTGAAATAGAAACTTTTTCATTGAATAATGAAAACTTCAGAACGACCAGCTCGATTGAAGGGTATCTATCATATAGCTATTTGTGCTCAAAACTTCCAAAAAAAGGAAACTTTTTCAAATTTTTGGACATTCTAAGAGTGTGCAAAATCTCAAAAGATGTAAGGTGCCATTCAGATGTATACGTACCAAAACAGTCTAGATGCTTAAAGGAAGATTTAGTGAAGTTTGCTTAGAAAAGCAACTGGAAGGCAAAATTAATTTGCAACAATGTATTAATCAACTCTCTTTAAGAAATTGAAGCCAACTGAATTTATCGAACCTGTAGCAGATAGTGGAAAAGATTAATAATAATTATGGTATATTTACCATTTAAGAAAATTGACTGAAATTCCTTTTTATTTTTTTGTTATTGTTCCTAGTTTATTTTTTATTGTTAGTTTAGTGTTACTCTTTTTCAAAACAATTTGTTATTACAAAATAATAGATTTTGTTTTTTTTTTTTTGTAAAAACTTCAAAAAATATGGAGTTTTTGCACTCTTCAAAGTGCAATAAAGTCCGAAATTTTGTTTTGGACTTTATTACATAGCACTTTATTTCATGGCACCTAATAATCACCTGGTTAAAGAGAGATTCTAAGGGCGTGGTCCTTTTCTTTACCCCCACCTGAGGTAGAATCCCACCACCAGGCCCGTAGCAGCATGTGGCTCCTTGCAAATCTAGTAGATGAGTTCGACAAGTCAGTGTTTTTTGTATATGTCCATTTGTTTAGTCAGTATTGCTGATTAAGTTCAAGGGACTGTTCCTCTTCTCAAGAGAATTTTACCAATTTTAGAGAAAGCATTTAGCTCCATCACCTCACGCTCAGAGGAGTGGCAAACGCAATATACTTAGGCGAAGTGCCCATTCTTCGTTTCTTGGTCACTATCGTCTGTGACCATTTTTGTGTTTCCATTTTTTTTACTGTGGTTGAAGGCGATTTTCGGAGTTTAGAAATTTTCAAGCCATACATAATTACTATCAACAATACAAAAAGTAAAAGTTCTAAAGTACTGCAAGAATTATGAAAGAGATAAAAATGAAAATTAAATTAACATTTTTCAAGCTTTATTTGGGTTTACATATAAATAGTCATAAATGGGTTAAAATGCACCAAGTCTATTTTCAATTGCAAGCTAACAGCCCATACATGGTTTATTATGCTCTAAAGACCATTTAAGGTAAGATGTACTCGTACCTGGAGTCTCGGACTGTTGGACCAATTGTCAGAGAAGATTTTATGGTTGACATGTCTGAGTACAGTTGCTGTGAGATGAGTAACCCCATTTCCACCAACACTCAAATCAGGAGCGCCCTCAGGACGAGTGTTACTTTGATCACTTGCAAATATGTCCAAATCATAACTTAATGCAGATACCCCAGTCAAGACTTAATTTTTGTATCTCCAATTATGAGATTTTGAGGGATTGTATTGTTTTAGGCCACTTCAAACTGGAGTTGTAACTATTTGCTGATAAACTGCCGTTTGAATACATGAAAATTATAATTCCAATTTATTTTAACTAATTCTTAGTGGTAGGTATTTCAGGCCTAGATTTTTCTTTGATCTTTTTTTTCTGTCTTCGGTAGATTTGATTTGGGTTCGTCATCGGAACAATCACTATCTGTCGAACTTACCTGTTTATATTAAAAAATTTATAAAAAAAATCCAACTTTTTTCACTGAAATGAACTTGACACTTGATCTTTCAACAAAGAGCTTATTGGAGAATGACGAAGCCCTCGCAGAAAAAAAAACAGCTTATCATAGTAAAATAGACCTGGTATATATATTTCTAAATTGCAGTTTTTCAAAATAGTGTTGTTATAGGAGAAATAAATGATTTTGAATTTGGAAACCCAGATATGGTTTTTTTATTGGGTAAAGGGTTCCAATCCGTTTTGAGATTGAACAATAAAACCAAATAAAAATCAAGTAGGTACCTACATCATTTTCTTCCAAAATTATTTGTGACCTGTTTCAGTAAAATGTTTTGTCATTTTTAAGTTATATTTTGAGTTTTCAGAAATTTTATTAATTATCTTCACAATATACCTATTTTGAAAGTTGATAGCAATGGACATTTGTGGAAGAGCAGATTGGTCTTAAAACTTAAAGGCCAATTTTCTTTATGAATCTTCAGTTCTTCAGTGAGATAAACATTTAGGGATTGTTGGAAGTGTATGTTGTCCTAATAATTTTGTTTTCAAATTCGTTTATAATTTTTGGACTGAATAAATCCTTACAATAACTATTGTTACAAACTTATGGTTTGTTGTTAGAGTCATTTTCCAAAATGGCATACGTATCTCGATTTCTCATTATATCATTCATAATATGTGTGTAGTGACCGCTGTATATAAATTCACAACTACATAGGTACTTACTCGTACCTACAACTGACATAAAATACATAATACATAATTGAGGACCTTGCATCAAAAGGGATGCAATTCCACATTTAACTTTTTGTGAGAAATCAAAAAAAACTCTGAAAAATAAATTATTTATGGAATGTTAAAAAACGATATGGTGTTAAAAAATTTGCATATTTTCACATTTTTTTAATTAAGTTTTAGGTTAAATAAACAATACTAGTAATTACTGCGATTTTTTAAATTTTTGATCTGCCCCTCATTTGCACCAAAATGCTTGTGGTTGTGGTCTTACCTTTTAATTATTATCAACTATCATCAAACCAAATTGTTAAAAGTTAAAAATTAAATTAAATGATGTGATTAATTAGTTTAAGTGATTTATGAATATTAATAAATGAAAATTACAAAACTTAATAACGCATCAAGTGACATTATCTTTATGCGCTGCGATTATACACATTTCGGGATGTCTTTTCAGAAATTTGTTTGCACTACAAGATATTTTATTTACATATTTATCAGCCCATAAAAATCAACAAGAAATTAAAGGAACAAAAGTATTTATCTTCTACTATCATCATCTACTTTGAACTGATCCTTTTGAAAGTATGAGTATGAGTTTAAAAAAAAAAAAATAATTTTTCTATCATATTTTCCATTCAATTTGATTAAAAATTATTAAAATTTCAGCTTAAATTTTGTTCATATGTACAGTACAATTTTTTATATTAAAAGATATGCGGATATCTCAAAATATATGTATATAGATATATAGACATAGGTACCTCATATTCCGCTCACCCGATAAAAAAATACTGATTTAGTAATTTTGTTGTAGTTTTTTTTTTAAGTCCACAAACCATATCCTTTATTGAAATCGATTCGCCTCAACAAAAAGCTTTTTGTTATTTCGATTTCGTTTTTTTCCAATATAAACAATAGCTTACATACATTACATACCTACCTATTTTGTATTGCGAACAAAGAAATAGGTAGGTATACAAAAAATACCTACCTACATCATTAGAAAGAAATTTAAGTCACTTACCTTCAAAACCTTAACACTACCCTAAATCGGTCAAAAAATCAATGAGTTAAAAATCGTTTAGTGCACGGTCACTCAGTAATTATTTATTTATCTATTATTTTTTTGTACTCAATCAGAACCTAAAACCTAAATTAAAAAGTGTATGCATTTTAGTTTTATTTGTAGCATTGTCTAATTAAGTGATGCTGATAATATTTTGACAAGATTTGAATCAATTATTTGAATTAATACGATGCTAAGGCTGTTTTAGTATGAAACAAAGTTAAAAACGTTGATGTTGCAAATTTTGTTCGAATATAATCTACCCTTTTATTACAGTTAAAATCATCGTAGGTATTACCTATTTTATTCTGTTAGTATAGTGTTAACTTCATAAGACTCTTTGGGCCTTACCAATAAACAAATTTAGAGACGACTTTAATATCTGAGCAAAATTAACCATTATTTAATGGACTCTATATAACTGACCATACATGTTACATTTTATTTTTTTAGTTCCGTATAATAAATGGTTCATAATTTAGAGTCCAATTAAATATTAAGTTCACAACATGTATGGCTAACTATATAGAGCTCATTACATATTGGTTCATTTCACTCAAATATTAAAGTCGTCTCTAAATTTGATTATTGGTAAGGCCCTTTGACATTTAGTGGTTAAAAGGTTTGTTTAATTACTTTTTTTTTCACGAACTGCCATTAATGAAACTACTTTTAAGTTAGCAAATTGTTAAATAGTATTATAACCTACTAATACCTTAATACATATGTACCTACTAAGCTGTTTAAAATTTTGCGCCATTCTTTCTTTTAAACATAGCTACGTACCTAACTACTTATTAAAAACGTACCTATAATATTTAAATACCTGCTTAACAACATACATACATAATTATAAGATTATAAAGAATTAAAGATGCTTCGATTTGTCCTTAAAACTTGTCTACTTTTTTTGACATGACACCAAGAAAGCTAAGAAAAACATTTATCTTTGTTTTTAATCCACCAAAACAGTGAAAAATTAGCATATACCTAAATAATAAAATTCTCTGCGACAATCAAAATCATGTCAAGATCACCAAAAAAGCAAGGACAAAATATCCGAAAAGATACCTTTTCCATATCCTTGCATTTGTCCTACATTTAGCGATTTGTAAATTCAACCCAAAAATCCAAAGAAAACATTCTACCCAAAATTGCAAGGCAAAATACGTAAAACTCACAATACACACTTATAGATAATCAAATACGTGCAAATCTACTATACATATTATGCTCGCATTCATTCTTACACCTGCATCCATAAGGTAAAGAAAACGAAACAAAATATTTGTGAAATAATCAAAGAAAACCAACCACCAAGATCATCCCCTTACGTCGCGCACGCCGCAGCCATCAACACATTGGCAGACTGTTTGCAAGAATGCATAAGGGGATTAAAAACAAAATACAATTTCCCAAAAAAATTTCCTTGTTTATTTTGGTCAGGTTCAAATATAAAATAAGCGATTTTGCGACATCTGGATCTCCATGTAACACTACAAAATCGTGTTGCATAGGAATACTATAGAGTGTATATACAAAGATATTACCACAATATTGTTATCGTTCTCAGCTGTGAGTATACGGTAAAGATCTTGGAAGAATGAAATTTTACATACATTCAATACCAGGCCACGTCCCTGAGGCCGGAGCCCAATTGCGGGACAGAAACAAATGTGATTAAAAGAAAAAAAAATCAAAACTTACCCCCTTATTACCGATGGCGAGTCGAACAAATAAACATGTGAGTGTGAGAAATTAGTATTACGGTTGGCGAATCGAGAACCTTTGATTCGACTTAGATGTCTTATATTTGATATTTTTAATAAACAATCAAATTTCGAACTCGAATTGTAAAGTTCGCCAATTGTAGTATATCAAATGTGTTAGTTCGCTAATGAAAAAATCTCACCTCGAACGTTCGATTAGTAAACCGTAATAGGGGGGTTAATAAAAGTTAAAAAGGGACAAATTTTGTAATATGTATTCTGTTTTGTCACCTTGCAGCGATTAACGCTTCCAGACGCTTGGGCATGATGTAAATGCAAGTTTTGGCACTTTTCGGGAGACTTTGGATGTGGTGCCAAACGTTTATAAGTGTTTATATAATTTGCGGTTTTGTAGCAATCACTTCTTACTTCTCTACTTAAATTTCTTAGAAGCTATATTTACCCAACTCAAGTCTTCAAACCTGATATATTTTGGCGTTCGATGGTCCATGCAGATGATTCTTATCCACTGTTTAGTTGGCTGGTCGTCTACGACTCGTTAATTGATTTTCAAGCATTCGCCTCCAGACTGTCTTTGAAACGATAATTCCTTCATTATTTATCAAAGAAGTCAAAAGAGTGATTCTTTTTTTTGCGATTTCGTAGGAAAAAGTCGTCCCGACTAGGAGTAGTAATCCTCTTTCTGCCAATTTTTTCCACTACGACTACCTCTGCGGTAGTTTTTGTCCATTTTCGTCTTCAAACGCTTCACACCTGATCTGGACACGCCTGATATTCCAGCTGTAGCTCTGAGAATTTTTTTTATGAAGAAGCAAAGTTCTGACCATACTTAAAACGAAAATTGACATTAAGATCAAGAGCTGAATAAATTGAAATTGTTGAATTGCTTGAAAATTAGCAAAACTAATAAATTATTTAACAATACTTACGTTTTAATAATCTAAAATTCGTAAAACTTCCAAAAATAAATTTTAAAAAGTGTTCACAAAATTCAGCACAAAAATGCACGACTGGGTCGCACGAATTTGCTCCTATGTAAAAGACCAAGAATTTCAAAAATAAATGTTATTAGAGAAAAACTTTTCGTAAGCATAAAATTCATTTTTTAATGACTTAAACAACTCCGTTTGTAGTTGGAGCTAAAATCCAGATGCCATGTGATTCAAGCAACTATTATTTTATGCAAGAACAAAAATTATAAGTCTTTGTAGTGGTTTCTTAAAAAATACGGTTTTATATAAGAAAATTTTAAAACATTTTTAAGAAAAAATGTTGGTACTCCAATTTGAAGTTTTTTTTTATTGTATGAATAAAAATTAACTTAACACAAAAAGTATTGAGTCGTTTTCGAGATATTGAATTTTCAAAAAACCAAAAATTGATTTTTTTTTCAAAATTCAAAAAAATATTTTTCTTAAAGTTTTGAAATGCAATGTTTTTTATACTTTTTAGAAGCTACGATGAAAAATTGAGCATGGGGTTTTCGAAATACATATTGTGTTTTCAAAAAAAAGTTTTGAAAGTTTTTTTAAATATCCAAAAAAAAATGTTTTGGAAAATTTGAATACACACTAATATTCAAACTGGTGGGAAGCCTTAGCATAAAAAAAATGATCAAAATCGGTGGTACCGTGAAAAATTAAAAAAAAAAATGGTTTTAAGGGGGGTACCAAAACTACTAATTTGTTGGAAATTTTTTTTCAACCATTACCTAGGTTTAACTAAATAAATTTTTTTGAATTTTTTTTTTAAATCGTTGGGACAGTTTTTGAGAAAAAAAAATATTTATAAAATTTCGAAAAAAAATTGTATGGCAGGTACCGTTATTTTTGGTCTTAAAAAATCAAATAAAAAAGCATCCGGGGGTAAGAAATTAAAACCCATATCTACCAAGTTTGAAGAAAATCGGCCGAGCCGTTTAGCTTTAATCGCACAGACAGACAGACAGACAGAATTGCCAGATGTCAACTTTGATCAAAATCTCGAGTTCGATTTTTTTTACGAATGCATAGCTTGCCTTATAGTACCTAGAAGTCGCAAGTAAAAATTTAGTTGCAACAAATTTATTTGCTTATTAAATTTCTAAACATAAATTTGGCCACCCACTGTACCTTGATCATATCGACCAGCGTTGTAGAAGTTTACAGGACTACCTAAACATACATAATTTCCTGAATCTTTGGAATTTTTGTATGCCTATTTTGCTTGAATGAGAATTTCCCACGACCTCCCAAGCTCTGTAACGCAACTACAAGTTCCAACTCAACTTCTTAGCAAGGCCTTCGGATGACAATTACACCAAAGACCACCTTTTATGTCGCATTGCTCCAAAGCGAACAATTAATAAAAGTCTCGTTAAGCTGTCAACGTCTAACTTATGTAACATTGCCCAGCCCACCATCAATGAAACATTCGGTAGGGGGGCCTAAATTGTCATCGACTCTCTATACTTACAACACATTTCCGCGCATTAGACTTGAAACAGAGAAAGCAATTTGGCTCCTTGCGACAATCGTTGCTGAACGTCTCCTCCGATTCAAATGAATGTTCTTTGGAAATTTATGATGCAATCGCATAAAAATATCTGCACAATCCCAACTTCCAAGTTCAATGGTGGTGGCTTGGTTGGCGGATGGCTTGACTTAATTTACAGCTCTATACCACTCAAAGTTTGTTAGCCGTCTTAACATGTTATACCTCGGCCTACACTTATGTATTTGTATACCAATCCAGCTTGCCTAGCAAGAGTATCTAGGTACCAAAATATACACTCGAGAGAGTTTTGAATTCTATTTCTTTGAAAAAGCAAACACTTCTTTGTGGCCTGTCATCTAATTTCTGGACACAACGACTCTGTTCAGTTGTGCGCGCGCTCGCACCTGTATCTTGGATTACAAATTCAATTCCAGGTGCACCGGTTGGGCCAATGGCCGCCGACATGCCACGCTGTCAGCGCACCGTATAGCGGCGACTAATGTGGAATTATGTTACCACCAAAACCATTGCACTATATAATTGTTTAAGTTGTCTTATCACAGAATTAGATTAAAATTGATTTTGACATCTGATCAAGGCGGCAAGTGCAGTTGCTTTCGATGGTTTTTTTTTTTTTGTTAACTCAATGAACGGGTTCGGGATCAGAATTTCAATTTATTACACGTGCGTAAGTAAGTAAGACAACGTAGGTATTCTCTAATAGGTCAGGGTTTATTGATTTACTGCTTGTTGTTGCATGTCTAAGATAAATCCTTTAAAAGGTATGAAATAAAGGAGACATCTGTGAAAATGAAAAATGCCAAGAGAGAAACTGTTTGAAATATTTTGGCAGATGTTAGATAATTAGTTATAATATAACAGATTGAAATATTTCACATTGCCCCACAAATTGAGCTTGGAAAAAAATGTCAACAGATTCTGAAATGTCTATCAGACCAAAAACATAAATGTTAAAAAAGAGCCAAGTTCTTCTATACAAAACCCTTTGTGTAACAAGTCAGCCGTGAAAAGTACTGAGATCTAAAAGTAGGCCAAGTTCTTACTTCATGAAGGTTTAATACCGAATACTTGAAGTAGAATGATATTGCAACATCTACAATGCAATAGAGACATTTTTTTATTTAATGTATACTGACTTAAATTTGATGGGTTCACTGGTCAAGTTTTTAAAATCTTTCGAATTGGCCATACAAAAAACTTGCCAAGTAAGCCCATCAAATTTTAGTCAGTAATCATTAAATAATAAAATTTCTCTATTACATTGTTGATGTTTCAAGTTGGAAGTGCTCCATTCAACCAACACCAATTTGGAGAAAGTGGGCGGATACCACGCCCCCTGAATGGAAAACCTCAAATTTTTTCCTCTGCTTGCATGACAAGACCTACCGTTGTGCAAAATTACAAGATTCTGCGATGTCGGGAAGTGCTCCATAATTTTGATGATCTGTGTTGAGTTTGACAGTTCTACGAAGTAGTCTACTTGACAGTTTCTAGAATGACAACTTTACGTCATGTCAATTTCTGGCCACACGATATATAAAGGTTAACTCTTTTCTTAACCAGCCGACAACGTGTCCAGTCTTCTCCAACCTCAACTTAAATATATTACATATACATATATATAATATTAAAACTAACTTTGCTAATCTTGTTTAACTGAATAATTAATAAAGTTTATATGAATTTATATTTTAATAAATTCAAGTCTGTTTTTATTGAACTCATAAAATCATATTAATCTGTCAGTCAGTCAGTCGGTCAGTTAGTCAGTCAGTTACGGTTTTTGTGATTTTTGAGGCCTTATATCTCAAGAACCGCTTTTGCTAGAAAATTGAAATTTGGTGAGGTACCTGTGCCTGACTAGCTTAGCACATATTCGGTTTCTGACTTCATTGGTACTGAAGATAGGGAGGGGTCAAAAATCGCCTAGTTTGTTCCTGTAAAAAGGATGTAGTGCCAGAACTTGGCGGGCACTACTGTGCCCTTTGATACCGAATGGTTAAACTATAGAACTATTATATCGCATTAAAAACCTCGGGTTATATTCTTAATTGTTATACTTTTTAAATTATATTTGCTATTGTTGATTTGATATGCTGTTTTTTTTTTTTTTTAAGTAAAACTTCTTTTCCGGCGTTGGGGGTACAAAATTTTCTATGCATGAGACTTTGTCAGTGACATGTCAAAACGACACGTTATTAGTTAAAGACAGCGACATGTTTTTAGAATACGAAATGTTCGTACGTTTATAGGTTAGAATCTTACAGAGGCTTTGCTTGAGGGAAAAGAAGTTTTACTTCTACCGCGCGTATGTCAGTACACAACTTTTTTTTTTTTATAAAGGCTTAAATCTAGGACCAATTCATTTCTGCAAATCTACTATACTACTGCTTGAGAGCCCTGAACTTACTCCAGAGTAATTTCACTCAACAGGGTGGGCCATCTATTGGTTTCTTTTTAAATCATAGGTTATTTTGACACTGACAGGTTTTTTTCGCTTGAAATCATTACAGAAAGTCAGTAGCATTCCTCTGCGAAACGAAATGAATCGCTTTACTCTTGAACCACGTTTTGAAATACTGAAAACTTATTTCCAAAGTGTGTGCTGTGTTCGTGAGAATGATATGCTAGTGAACATCACCTATGGTCCCCGTCGTCGTGCTGTGCGCATAGACGAGAATGTAGCTGCTGTCAACTCGCCATCGATCTCTACAGCTCTACAATTCACCACTAGCCTGAGGAGGATTCCGCACAAATATCCCGGATTATTAGCTTACAAGGTCCAATTGAAGGCGCACTGTTGAGCATTTCTTGCCGAGAAATGCAAACGGCTACTTCGCTTAAGCACTGTTTTTAATTTAATTTAATTTTAATATTTTAAATTTTGGTGGGGGCAAAAACCCCTATTTATTCGGCTTAATCAAAAGCTAATGCTTAATCTAACTTAAGAACTAAGAAACTTATAGCTACGTTTTGTGGTTAGTGAGGAGGTTGATTCAGGAGACAAGGGTAGTGAGCACACGAGAGAATGCATCATTAGAGCCATAAGACGTGGCTTGGTTTATAAAAGAGAGGGGGATTTCGTATGTTTCGAGGGTTGGTATAAAAGAAGATAGAGTTGAAAAGAGTAATGCAGTCAACTGAACCTGTACGTATTCGATGAATAAGGAGGATTTCATAAATTTTTCTTCGTTCTTCTAGTGAATTTAGGTTGATTAGCTTAAGGCGGTCTTTATAGGGAGGTAGGAACAAGGGATTTATCCAGGAGAGACCTCGAAGAGCAAAACGAAGGAATCTACGTTGAATACTCTCGATTCCGGCGATGTGAATTTGTTGGTAAGGGGACCATACTTGACAGGCGTATTTGAGCTAACATCACCTTTCCGACCCTTTTCGTGAATTGGTATTATAAAAGAAGTTTTCATACCTCTGGGAACTTTCCTTGGGTTAAAGAAAGAAATAATAAAACAATGAATCAGATTTGTCCTAATTTGATCTTTTAATTTTCATATAGCATATAGCTCTATTCTGGATTGTATCAAGCAGTATCAAGGATGCTTTATACACCATATATGGTGGTTCTGTAGCTTTGGGCGTATGTCAGATCTGAAGGGCAAATAAAAGTTATTACTTCGTTCTATTAAACTTAAGTACATACCAATGTCAAATATATGAAAGTATAATGAAAACAGCTTTAAGTTTTGGATTCCACTCGATTATTATTGATTCCCCAAGTAACGATGATCTTAAGATCGCAGATGTAGTCTTTATACCCAAAGCTGGTAAATGCTCCCACGTTAAGCCCAAGGATCTTAGACTAATCAGTTTATCGTCATTTCTTCTTTAAACTCTGGAACGATTGATTGACAGTCATCTGCGTAGTGTTATAGAACCAAACCTTTTTTCTACAGCACAACACGCTTACTGTAAGGGTAAATCGGTAGAAACTGCGCTACATACCTTGGTACGCACCATCGAACACTCCCTAAATCACAAAGAATACACTCTAGTTCCATTCCTAGATATAGACGGCGCCTTCAACAATGTCGTCAGCGCTGCAATAGCGAAGGCACTGTAGAATCTCAACGCTCTCAACAAGACACTCAAATGGACAGATCGCTGTGGACTAGGTGTTAATCCCCATTCCCCACAAGACTGAACTAGTACTCTTCACAAGGAAATACAAAATTCCTCAACTAGACCCTCCATCGATCAAAGGTGTTTCACTTACTTTCTCAGATAAAGCTATATACCTGGGTCTTATTTTAGTTAAGTTGGAAACCTAATATAAAGAAAAGAGTAAAAAAAGCCAAAGTTGCTCTCTTTTCTTGTAAGAAAGCAGTGAGGAACAAGTAGGGCTTGTCTCCACAAATCACCCACTGGATATATACTGCGGTCATTAGACCTATACTCACTTACGGGATGACCGTATGGTGGACGGCCTTAGATAAAGCGACAAATCGCGATAAACTAAGCAAAGTACAACGTTCAGCGAGTATGTGCATCAGCGGAGCTCTCTGCTCGACACCTTTCGCTGCACTAGACATATGTACTTCTCAACATGACACCCCTATATATTTATCAAAGCCATCTCTCAATGGACCAATAACTCTATTGGCCACACCACCATTCTGAATTTATTGGGAACTTTACCAAGTCACTCCGACTATATCACTCCCTTGTTGGTTTTCGATAAAAACTTTGAAGTCACCATTCCCTCAAGGTCAGCTTGGGAGGAAGGGGCTTTAATAGAAAATAAATCAGTACATTTTTATAAAGATGGATCGAAGACTGAAAATGGAGTGGGTGGTGGAGTGTACTAAGATGGACTAAACCTTAGTCTCTCCTTCCGCCTACCAAAACATTGTAGCGTATTCCAAGCGGGAATTCTGGCTATAAAGGAAGTACTGTCTTGGCTTAAAGAAAACGTGATATCTAGCACGGATATCCGCATCTTCTCAGATAGTCATGCTGCTTTGAAATCCCTCGCATCAGTCTCTGTAAACTCCATTACAGCCCAAGACTGTCGATCGTCTCTGATGGAGATGGCCAAACAGTTTAATATTCACCTATTCTGGGTGCTGGGTCACAGGGACATTCCGGGGAATTGCAAAGCCAACGAACTCGCCAGAATTGGAACGGAAATCTTACCCGAAAAGGCAAATATAGGTATGCCCATAGCTACAAGTAAACTTATGCTGAAACGAATTGCTCTAGAACAATCAAACACAAGATGGCTCAACACTACCACTTGTATGGCGACCAAACAAATCTGGCCTAAACTGGATTTGAAACGGTCAAAATGTCTAATGTCCCTCAGTAGATCTCAGATCAGCTCCGTAATAGGTGTCATAACTGGACACTGTCTCATAGGTAGACACGCCGCACGACTCAATGTACTATCAAACGATTTTTGCAGGAGTTGCTTGGACGAGGAGGAAGAGGAGACAATCCCACACCTTCTTTGTACATGCCCTGCTCTCTCTTACATACGCAAACTTCATCTAGGAGAATATTTCTATAATGAACCAAGCGATCTCATAAGCACAGACATTAAAAGTCTCCTTTGCTTCATCAGAAGCTCCAAATGGTTTTAACTAATAGAGAACCTTTTTGTTCCCTGTTAGATCGTGGTATCACAATGGACCTCTACTGGTCTAAGTGTGTCACACGCTTTTATGACAGCCACTTTAACCTAACCTAACCTAAGATCGGAGATCGTTGCAAAAACAAAGTAGTGATTCCGAAAACGAGAATGAAAAACAAATAGTGTTAATGTCGGTGAAAAAATTGATTCGATTAGAAGTGTAAAACAAGAGATCATTTATGAAGATGAAAAAACAATGTAGGGGATAAAACGGATGAATATCAGCAGTTATTTTAGGAACTAGATACTTTAAACGGTTCAAGATAACTTCGATTGAACGGTCAGGGAGGTAGCTTCTTATTCAACGAAGAAGTTATTAACCCATACTAAAATCACGCTATTTTGATTAGCAACCTTTATTTTCAAACTCTTACTCCATCAAATCTCTTAAATATATTCAGCGTTATAATTTTATTATCTCCAAAACGATGTAATCTTGCAGAGTTGAAAATATCCATTTTTTGTAAGCACAGAGGCAATTCACGGTTGTGATTTGAACCAGGTATCTAAAACATTTGTCTGTTTGCTGCAACTACTGAAATATTGAACCAACTTCATCTTCATGAAAAATATCCATTCTAGATGAGTCGAAAAAAAATTTATAAAATATCTTCTCCATCCGTTTAAGCTTTAGCTCCATGTACACTTGGACGATTTAAAATCTCACGTATGTACACGTCCTGCCACTGGCCAATGGTTTGCACTAACGGACATTCATAGTATACACGATCAGTGACTAAATAATAAACAATAGACGCCAAAACAACATGGCCGCCAAAGACTGTCAAAATCGATGATCTTAATGATCTTCTGCAAACAAAAGTAACTAACAACTAGAAATCCCACAAGTATCTTTTATTTTAAAACCCATATTTATTAAAAAGATCATTCTGTAATAAAATACATTTATTAATTACTTATTCACTTAAGTGAAACAATTTGTGACGATATTTTCAGAGAATGCGATAGCTTATAAGCATTAACATTGACTGGAAATGTGAATTAGTTTATTTTTTTTCGTTTAACTCATTCGCATATATTATTCCCTTAATGCAAATTATATATCTCCAGCATTCAAATAGCTTCCTACACATTTTTGCTTAAGTTCATTTGTCAGCCGCAAATTTGACGAAAGTCATAAATAAGCTACACTAATCCAAATTTATTACTGACAAATCCATTCCTTTGCACAATAATTAAAAGCGAGCAAATTTATTGTGCTAACCCCTTCCGCAGTATCACGGCGATCCATAAATAATATTCGAATCTTGTCGTGATCCTATTTTGAGGTAAACAGAAACACTCGCCTCCTCCAGATGGAATAATTAATGGTTACAATGCCGTCTTAATTAGTCTGATGAAGCTATTTACACGCTCGGATTGTTGTTATCCCGTTGAAAACATTTGGGCGATTAATTTATTACATTGACGCCATCTTAACGAGAGAGTGAGGAAAAATAAAATTAAATAAAACCATTTATCCTGAGAAACGAATTCAGATTTCTTCTCCATAATGATGGTTCTTCATGGGTTAACCGCATACGAAAGAATTACATATTAAAAAAAAAAGCTGAATCTCAGATGGGTGACCTGATTCAACATGACAACCCACAAAAAACTGAAGGTAATACTCCAGACACACAGGTACATCTTGGAAGAAATTGTTTAAGTACCGGGAAATGCAGTCCGATGGCAAGTTGACATGCAACATGTCTGTCCCGGAGCACTAATGCATTCAATATTTGAATGCGGACGTTGTATCTTATCCAATAATCGATCAGATTGAATAAGGATTATATAGGGAAGAATTTTTCACATCAAATATTTTTTTGCAAATGCCACTGTTGCCTTATCCTTTGAAGTCGCTTCGAGTTTCTAAGAGTATGTATCTACACCCACAGAAAAACAACCCAGAGCAAACCATCAATGGTGGCATCTGTAAGTCTTACCTGGCGCTTTTGTTCGAAAGACAACTTTTTAACTAAGCGATTTCATGGAGAATTTAATGTTAAATTGGCCTAGTGATTTTACGGGAATTAAATAGAGACATTTATCTTTGCCATTCAATTAATGTAAAACTTTATATTCATATCACATTAAAATTCTCACACGATTTTTATCTCAGTGTAGAGATATTTACTTGCTGTTGGTTCACTGTGACAGGTTTAATCTTTATTAAATTCCTGGCTTGCGATCTCCGAAGAGCTGGTAACAAATAGTTTGAATTTAAATAAAGGAATTGCATAAACCATACCTGTGCATCACATTTGATACGTAAAGTACCTCACAATCTGAGACCTGGAGGATGATATAATTCGAAAACTGCTTGGCGTTTGATTTTTCAGGATGTTATGAAATCAGAAGTGTCAACGAGGATTTTAATATCAACTGCAGGGGAAATATGGGTAAGAAGGGGCATCTACTTGTATAATCTTGAAGTAGAGAAATGTTACGAGTAGTATATTATGATGTGGCGCTCCGCGTGTGTGATTTTGATCACATTTGACATTACGATGATAGAAAACATGAAAAAAGTGGGTCTCGCAATTCTGTCTGTCTTTCTGAACGACTACCACTACAGCTTAAACGGCCGCCCGATTTTCTTTAAGCCTGGTACTTACCATACACATTTTTTTTTCGAAATCTTAAAAAAATATTTTTTTCTCTCTACACATTTTTTTTTCAAAAAATTGTTATTGATTCCTCCCCATCATTTCCTTGGTTTTTTAATTCTCTCAAAAACAACTGATTTCGAGCAATTTGTATATGCTTTGCACATGATCTTAAAAAGTTTGAGCAGTATTGTGTATTAAAATTTTTCAAAAAAATAAATAAATAGATATTTATGATTTTTTTTTCGAAAATCACATGATCGATTTTTCCAACTTGAAAACTTGCAGTTCTTAAACGAAAACGACACGAAGTGTTTTGATATATTTTTTCCCGTTTCGCATAACTTTTTCTATCATTTAATTTAAAAATAAAATGCACGACTGCATGGGTCGCACGAACTTGCTCCTGTGTAATAGGCTAGGAATTTTAAAAACGAATGTTATTAGAGAAAACTGTTCATAAGGATAAAATTAATTTTTTAAATTCTTTTAGTAGTAAGAGAAAAAAACAGAATGCTATGCAAATATGAATTTATGCAAGAATAAAAATTATAAGTCGCTATAGTGGCTTCTTAAAAAAAAAAGCTTTTACGAGTATATACAAACTTCTTAAAAGATTTTTAAGAAAAAATTTTGGTACGCCAATTTAAAATTTTTATTATTGTTCGAATAAAAATTAAATTTACAAAAAAAAATATTGAGCCGTTTCTGAGATATCGAATTCTCAAAAAAAGAAAAAAATAGATTATTTTTTTCAAAAATTCAAAAAATATTTATTTTAAAGTTTTGAAATGCAATGTGTTTTAGACTTTTTAGAAGCTTCTCTATAAAAAATTTCATTAAGATCCGTTATGTAGATAATGAGAAATTCAAAATTCGAAAAAATGGTTCTATGGTAGGTACAAGCTGTAATATCTTAATTTCAATTTTTTTTATTAAATTAAAGATCATAAGAATTAATTGAAAGAAAAAAAATTTTATCAAAATTCTAGACGCCGTTTTCGAGAAAAAAAAATGGTTCCATGGGGGGGAGGGGGGTACCCTCAATAACCATTTTTCGGAAAAAATTTTTCAACCATTACCAAGCTTTAACTAAATGAAATTTTTTTGCGTTTTTACTTTTTTAAATCTGTTGAACAGTTTTTGAGAAACAAAATATTTATAAAATTTCGAAAAAAAAAATCGTATGGCAGGTACCGTTATTTTTGGTCTTAAAAAAAAGAAGAAAACGTGTTGGGGGAAAAAATCAAAACCCATATCTACCAAGTTTGAAGAAAATTGGCCGAGCCGTTGAGGCTGTAGTCGAACCGACAGACAGACAGAATTGCGAGACCCACTTTTTACTTGCGATATAGGTACTACAGGGCAAGTTCTGCATTTGGAAAAAAAATCGAACTCGAGATTTTGATCAAAGTTGACATTACGATGATAGCGAAGACGAATAAAGTGGGTCCGGCAATTCCGTCTGTCTGTCTGTATGTCTGTATGTCTGTACCTCGATCTAAAGCCTAAGCCACTGGACCTATTTTCTTCAAACTCGGTAGTTATGGGTCTTCGGTGATTCCCTAGAGGGAAAATTGAAATTTTTTTAGCTCTAAAACTAACGGTACCCCCATACACCCGTAATGCAAAATCTTATTTATCTCGAAAACGGCTCTAACGATTTTGATAAAAAAAATTAGATGTGATATTATGGACATAGACTACGTTTTGGTAAAAAAAATATTTGGGGCAAAATGTAATTAACGGTACCTGTCATAGAACCGTTTTTTTGATTTTCGACTTTCTCATTAACGGCTCTAACGATTTTAACCAAAAATTTTCAGCAGGAGTCCTCCTAAGTTTAAAATAATATTCTATATAAAAATATTCGAAAAATTATGTGTTGGGTTTTTTTTTTGAAAAATCAATATCTTCAAAACCTATGAACGATTATTTTTTGAAATAATTTCCTAAAATCAATATTATTAAATACTTAAATTTCGCATCGCACATTTTTTTCTTGAAAAATTTTAAAGAAATTTCCTATACAAAAAATTTATTTATTTAATAATAAAACGATTTTTTAAAGCTTGTTTCCATAAATTCATACTTTTCTAGAAATCAGACGGCAATTTCATTTTAAATTCATGTTTTATATCTATAAAATGTATCTTAAATTCCAAAGTACTTTTACATAAGAGCAAGTTCGTACGATCCAGTCGAGCATTTTATTTAGTCTTCGCTATGATCGTAATGTCAACTTTAATCAAAATCTCGAGTTCGTTTTTTTTTACGAATGCATAACTTGCCTTATATATAGTACCTATAAGTCGCAAGTAAAAATTGAAAATTGACGTAGGAAATTTTTTTTAAGCCTCTCCAACAATGTATACTTTTTGTTCTTGCATAAATGCTTATTAAATTACACTCTTTTGCAGCTCCAAATGCTAAAGCAGTTGTTTTAGCCTTGGATTTTTAAAATTCTTAGTTTTCTAAACGTTAGAGAAAGAGTCAGGGCCGCCGCTACCATATGTGCAAAATGTGCGGCGCACAAGGGCGCCAACGTCTAGGGGCGGAAAATTAAGAGATCGATCTAACTCAACATATATAGCATGCTCGAAAAGTTTTCCTTAAGTTATTGGAACCTGTTTACATTTGAACGTTCATTATGTAATATACCCAGACACAATCTACTACCAATCTTTATTCATATTTTGTTTCTGACTGTCGCACCTCACAACAAATAACTTCTTCGATTGCAGTCGTAGTCTAAACTGCTTAACGCCATGTCGCCATAGATTGACACTTGGGAAATAGCTTTCCACGCAACCTATATCTCAGACCTATAAACTCGAAAAGTATATTGATTTTTTTTTTTAATTTACAGCCCATGTATTTCCCATAAAATAAAACAAAAACAGTGTCTCGAAAACATTAATTTTACTATTTACTCGTATTTTTGTATAAATGGGTATCAATATTCTGATTGCAATGATATAGCTAAATATCTTAAATCTAAGTTGGTAACTTTAGAACGAAATTAATAGAAGATGATTTAAAACATTGTAAACAAATATAAACAAACCCCCTTCACAACGAAAAAAAACAGCGACAGGGTCTTAGGTAAAAGGAAAAAAAAGTTTTGTGTCTAAATATTTATGTTTGTTTTTAAATAAGGATTTACGAATAGTTTTTAATTAATTTTAGAATTGAATTGATAAATAACTTAAATGTCAACGGATTGAAAAAAATCAGTATAACCCAGAAATTTAACGTTTCACTGTTCGTTCGAATTTGAGCTTTCAATTGACATTCAGAGTTCAGACTCCATTTATATCAAAATATAGTTCGCACACAACTCACAAAATGTCAAATTCTATCAAAGGATACCTAAGATGTCAAGGAATTATATATAATACTTCCAGATCCGGAAGTAAATGATTAAGGCCCATTTGCTGATACGGAACATAAACACTTATGTTCAACATAAATTCTTATGTAGTAGAACATAAGCGCTTAGGTTGAACATAAATATTTAAGTTTCGTTTCAGCAAATGGCCTTAAGTGTCTTAAAAAGAGAGGTGAAAACAAAAACTTTTAATAGTATTAAAACTACTTTTTCTTCTTTCTGTCAAGCTATAAACTATTGATTTTTACCAAAGGATTGATTTGACATACACAAATTAAAAACTGTGCTAGGAACTCGAATCTTTGCATTTTATATGAAATGGTTTTGTTGAAAAAAATTATTCGCAATCGCCAAATTTTGTGTTTCCTCTTAAAATAAAATGCACAACTGAGTCGCACGAACTCTTATGTAAAAGACTTCAATTCGATTAGAAAAAAACTGTTCATAAACATAAAGTTCAAATCTTAGTAGCAGCTGGAGCCAAGAATACGAGTATGATGCCATGTGATGCAAGCAAATATTAGTTTATGCAAAAATCTAATCTATAAAATAATCTAGTAAAATCCGTTCAGCTGGTAATGAGAAATTAAAAAAATCGACAAAATGGTTCTATGGTCGGTACAGTCAGTAATATATTGATTTCAATTTTTTTTTTTAGTTATTATAGAACGTAAAAATTTATCATAAGAAAAAAAAATTATCAAGATTTTCGGAGACATTTTCGAGAAAAGTACGATTTTCGAAAACCATTTTTTAACATTTGTAGAGTAGGTATCGTTATTATTAGGTAATACATTTTTTCTCTTTATATTAAGAAACTTTTATTAATCAAGTTTTTAAAAAATCTACCAAATCCAAACTAATTTTTTTGTTGAAAATTTAAAAAAAAAAAGAAAAAAAAACGTGTGGGGACAAAATTTCGAGACCCACTTTTTTTCGTCTTCGCTTTCATCGTAATGTCTACTTTGATCAAAATCTCGAGTTCGATTTTTTTACGAATGCATATCTTGCCTTATACAAATATACATAGTACCTATAAGTCTCAAGCAAAAAGAGTAAATAATCTTAAGAGGATGCAAATATTGTATATGCTATAACAGAAACTCTCAAACTCATTTACAGGAGAGACCCCCCAAATCCTAGTCTGACTACGTTCGTTTTATAAGAATTTGATGTAGATTGGAACGCGACAACAACAATGCACGTTTGCTTAAATTTTTCAACTGCGAAATGGAGAATAAATAAAACTTCCACTTATTCAACGTATATACCCCTGGCACCCAAGATATGGGGCGGCAATCTAAGGTTCTTGCACAAGGGCGCACGAACAACTAGCGGCGGCACTGGAAAGAGTTCATGCTACCCAGTCATGCATTTTATTTTTTATATTTGCACTTAAAAATTGGATAACAGTAAGACTTCTTTTAACAATATTTTTTCTTTTATGCAACATTTTACTACACTCAGGTAGC
This sequence comes from Philhelius festivus, assembly GCA_963931855.1. Taxonomy (NCBI): domain Eukaryota; kingdom Metazoa; phylum Arthropoda; class Insecta; order Diptera; family Syrphidae; genus Philhelius; species Philhelius festivus. The sequence continues at coordinate 35,815,171 of OZ007555.1, forward strand.
TGCGCCAATCCAATACCAAATGTTGCTGGGCAAAACGCTCACACTCTCGATTTGTTTCTTACTTCTAACCCTTATAAGTATACTATAACAACTGTAAACTCCCTTTTCGGCACTTCGGACCATTGTGTAATAACAGCCAATTTCTGGGGGTCCATTTATCCAGTTAAAGAGAAACATCGCACAAGGACCGTTTGGCAATACGAGAAAGGCAACTGGAACTGAATAACTTCTTTGGAATTTTTAACTGGTCACCATGTTTCCTCGATAGTGACGTTGATGTCAGTGCTGATATTTTTTTTGCAACGCTGTTATAAAAACAACCAAATTCTTACATGACTAGAAATTAAGGTAAAAAAATTCTGCAATGTCCCAAAGGCAGTAGAAATTTCTGGTCATTTGTTAAGAACGTAAACGGTTCAACTTCATCTTCAGTTCCAACGCTCATCTCCAATGACAAACCGATAACCAGCTCTTTAGATAAGGAAAATGTACTTGCATCATTATACTGCTAGCTCTATCTTGATGGACAGCAACATTGCCCCTCCTGTACTTGAGAACGCAAATCATTCAATGGGACAGGTACATTTCCGCACTCGTCTAGTTGCAAGAGCCCCACTAGATCCACTGGTCCTGATTGTAGTATACCCCTCATTCTTCTGAAAAACCATTACGTAAGCTTTTTCTATCGCTCCTGCTACTCTGGAATTTTTCCTAGAAGATGGAAACCAGCATTTTACCAGCCTGTTCCTGACATAAAATTGCTGATAATTCATCAGCTCAAGAAATAACTCGAAGATCGAAAGCTTCTTAATGACCGGCAATACGGAAAAATTATTAAGATTATTTCTGAGGCACTTCATAGTTGATGTCACCACCTACCCAGAACGTGCGTCGCCTGGTTAAAGTTTCAGAGTTTTCCTTCATACTCATTTCCGCCCGAGGTCTTTCAATCCACCACGTAGAAGATGCAGATGTTACTGGAAACGCTGAATCAATCGGTACATTTTTGGAGGATTCGAATATGAAATAAACTACGATATACATATATGTATACGAGTATATGTATCTTTGCGCTTTTCCAACGTCATTTCTAGAAAAATAAGTACAAAAAAAAATGTACCTACATAGGTATATAAAGATTAAATCATCATAACGCTACTTATGCGCCACCCTGTACAAACTGTTATATTCTGTTTAATCAAGTACATACATTATGATTTATTATAATAATGTCTTTCTACTTGTTCAAAGCTTATTGCGACGGGCGAAATGTAATTTTAAAATAATTCTTAAATCTCTTCCTTTTCACCACTTTCACTTTCAATTTTCACTTCAATCTCATTTTCTCATTATCCACCACAATCTACTAAAGTAATCCAAATCCACCCTTATTTAGAATTTTCTTTTTTAATTTGTTTGTCCATTTTTATTCACCACAAGAGAGTAAAGAGAAATCATTCATTTCTAATTTGTATTTCTCTTTTTAGATGATTTTAAATAAGGCGAATTCAATTGAATGTTCCTGTTTTGATAAGAAAAGGAGAAAAGATAGGTAAAAATTGTTTTGATTCTAAAGCGAATTCAAAATCAGCTGGGATTTGGATATTGGATACATCATGTATAACACTTTTCTTGCTATGAGTATTGTACTCTCTTCACAAAATTAGCAGTTTAGTCTCTTAATATTGATATATGATTCGTCAGCCGAAGTGCAGCAGGGATGGAAAATGTAATTTTTCAATTGTACTGAAATCTGGAATAAAATTGTACTGAAATGATGTCAATTGTACCGAAAACAAATTTTGTATGAAAAAAATCAATAATTCAACAATTAAAAAGTTTTACAAAGTATTTTATTAAAAAAAATTAAAGCAGAAAATATCAGTTTCTCTTCTTATAAAAAATATAAATAAATATAATTAGCTCCGTAGAAAAAAAAATACTATCTTCATTTTAAAAAAATCATACAAAAACTTGAAATATAAAACTAAAATTCACAAAAAAATGCACAGTTTAGTAGGCGTAGCTCACATGTAAACAACAACTACTTAAGTCTATACGGACTTAGATAAGTCCAGATAATTTTATTATTCACAAATCTATCTGGATCCGGATCTGGACCAAGTTTTAACATGTATTACAAAAACAATTTGGGATCCTGTTTTCTATCGGAATCTATTTCAAAGATCCAAAAATCAGTTATTATACACTGGCGAGTAGATGGCTTTTTATGGTAAGGTAGTGTAAGCTATAGTGTAAAGAAAAAAGACAAGAAATAATTGAAAATTTACAACTTACTTTACTTTACTTTACTTTAGAAGGCGCTAACAGTCCAGTGTGGACTACGGCCTCAACCAACAAGCCCCTCCAGTTAGCTCGGTCATTAGCTAGCTGCCTCCAGTTACGCACTCCAAGTTGGTTGAGGTCGCTCTCCACTTGTACGCGCCACCTGAAGTGGGGCCTTCCTCTGCTGCGCAGACTATCAGGGGTGGATTCGAAGATTCGACGGGCTGGTTCGTCGGTGTCCATACGCTCCACGTGTCCCAGCCATCTCAGCCGTTGTATTTTCAGCTTCTTGACTAGGTCAACGTCGCTGTAAAGCCCGTACAGCTCGTTGTTGAACCTTCTCCTCCATACTCCATCGATACAGACTGGACCGAAGATCAAACGAAGAACTTTTCTTTCAAAGCACCCAAGCAGATTTTCATCCGTTTTAGACAGTGTCCATGCTTCTGCCCCATACAGCAGGACCGGGATGATGAGGGTCTTATACAAGGTATCCTTGGTTTTTTGAGATAGGGCTTTATTACTCAAATGCCTTCTTAGCCCGAAGAAACAGCGGTTGGCAAGAGTAATTCTTCGCTTGATCTCTGCACTGATGTCGTTTTGCGATGTTATAGTGGAGCCCAGGTAGACAAAGTCTTTGACGACTTCGAAGTTATACCTATCCATCGTGATGTTTTGCCCGAGTCGACGATGTTGAGATTCCTTTCTCGATGATAGCATATAATTTGTTTTAATGTATTAAAATAAAATAAAGTTAAAAATAAAAAATTTTTAATTAATTAAAATTGACGTTTTATTTTATTATTTATAGTTTAACGTTTTTATTACAACATATAATTCTTTTTTGTTCTACAGCGACGCGTTTCGGATACAAGTATCCATCTTCGGGCTTATGTTATACTTTACTGGTGTTTGCCAATTAACTTATTATATGTGGGGTGGGTTCTGTTTCTGTTTTGTAGCTACTCTATTGTGAATTACTTTTATTGTTTGCTTATGTTTGTCTCCTTTATAGCATATACTTCGTCTTGTCCTCATTAACAGCCAAACCCATTTTCGTCGCCTCCAGTTCAATACTTGCAAACGCACCGGTAACAGCTCGCTTCGTCCTCCCAATGATCATCCGCATAAGCAAGCAGTTGAACTGACTTTTGAAAAATTGTACCTCTTATTAAACAAACAAAGGATAAAAAGAGGCGGACTTATAACACTGCTGTCACTAAGATCCGTATCGTTTTATTTTCAAGGGAAGATCCAGATCCGGATCCAGATAGATTTGTGAATAATAAAACGCACCTATTATTCTGGTAAATGAATACATTCAGGTCAGGATGATGTATCCAATTTTCAATTGCCTTTAATGTGCTTTTGTTTTGTGTTTTTGTGAAATACATAAAATATGGAAATTTTGAAATTGTACTGAATTGAGACAAATTGTACTTTTGTACTTCTACAAACTCAATTGTATCGAATTCGGTACAATTGTACCGAATTTTCCATGCCTGAAGTGCAGTGGTGCAGAACCAGTGTTGTCAGTTGTCACTTCCATTTCAAAACCCGAGGTAGATTGAGATGAAAAATAGTGGTAGATTTAGATTTTGTGTGGTAGATTTGTAATTTCTCAAATGATGATAATAATTCAAAACGACAAAGTCCAAAAATATTAAATTTTATATCTACTAACAAATTGGGCAGTTAATATTTATTGATGTTATATTAAATTAGCAAAATAAGTGAGACATAGTTTTTATTCAAAATTTTGTATTTATTGAAAAAAAAAACGAAAAAAAAGCTTATAATAAATATTATATACATATATATTATACAATATAAATAATAATAAATAAAAAAATAGTTCGTTAAATCACATTTTTAAAGCACTTAAAGTCATTTATAAAGACAAAGTTTTACATATTGATTTAAGTACCTAAATATATTTATTTTGATATTTTGTTCTATATGCAAACATATTATATATCTTTAAACTTACCATCAACAAAATAAAATTTTCAATAAAAGCGGATCAATTCTGCTCAAGGAATAAAAATATCAGATTTATTTGTCATTTCCTTAGCAAAAATAAGACTGTTTATAGTTTTGACGTCAAGTTTGTTTTTTATTTTTTATTTTATTCATTTCTGAAAAGACTCTTTCTGCTGCAGCACTGCTATGTGGTAAAGCAGCTAAATTGAACATATGTATATTTACTAAAATTCGTAAACATGGACTCTTCGCATACATTATTCTCTGTGCTTAAATTAATCCATCGCTTTTAATGTCATTATTTTTTTCCCTATCGAAGGGCAAGAGTGGAAATCGCACTCATTATTGATAACTTTCTGCGAAATATCGTTAAGAGGGAATAATCTTTTTAATGGTAAAAGTTTTGTTGCCGACCTTTTTGAAATTCTGTTGGACTTAAGAATTGAAGCAGCTGGAGATGCATACTTGAAAAGTCGAACCTTTTTATTAGCTGATCACAAAGCTTAATGTAATACGCAAGAAGATTTCCTTTAATTTTATAAATTTCAATTTCCTGGTTATATTTTTGAATGTGTTCAATTCAATCAGTATCTGCCTGCCTGCTCTAACTCTATCTAGCCAAATATACATAAATCAACCTAACCTTTAATTTGCCTGCGCAAAAGTGAACAGTTTTAGAATTTGATCCTATCTAATTTGAGGTACTCATCAGAATGAGCCAAATGAAACTTGATAACATCTTTATTAAATTTCCCTTTGAAAGAACATTTAAAAAAAAAAATCCCTTAATTCTGGTACATTGAAGAAAACAAGAGATTCTAGCTGGCAACATTCTGCGGATCTGTGTTCGCTAGAGTTTTCTGGCTATGTGACAAGATTTGTTTTAAGTTACATTGCAGCTACTGTAGGTGCTAATGGTTATGTGACAGTGCCAGGGCTGCAGAAAGATTGGGCTTCTGGAGCGTGGAATAAGAAAATAAACTATCACTTAGCTGGTTTTGAGATTAATTGTGAAGTTACAAGGAAGGCCACTATGTTCGAATGTGTTTTTTAATAAAATGGTTTCATGTCATACAAATTACGCTGCAAGTGTGTTTTCGAGAGCTGCTATTGTAGATTCTTGCAAAAAAAAAGTCCTATGAAAATGACTTCAACAACTCAACAACTAAAGATTTATAGAAATGGTATAAAAAGTTGAGGATGATAGAATACAACAATGGGAGTTAGAAACCGAAATGTTTGACAGTTGTTAATCTTTGTCTCCTAATTTGAATCGTCTATACAGTATTAAAAAAACTTATTAATTTGATTTTGTTTTCAAAATGCGCTGTTTCAAGTATTTTGAGCTTAAGTAAAACTTGTAAAATTTGAAGTAGCTGGGGAATTTTACAATTTTTGTAGTACGTATATATAGAACATTTTCTTGGTGAATTTCAAATAGTAGCGTAGTGACTTTGTTTCTAACTCAACAATTAAACGATAGTTTATGTTCTTGTTTCACTCACCACATTTCCATAAACTCATACATTACATTACATTACATTTTACACTACTCCGTAGATAAATCTACGAAGTAGAGACACAGAAAAGCACTGGCAACTGAGGCCATCGGCTTTAGACAATACAACAGAGAGAGACACACAGAAAGAAAGAACAACAGAAGAAACACATGTCAACAGCTCACGGTTGGTATTTGAACGGTCCCCCATCCAAGTATTAACCGCGCGCAATGATGCTTGATTTCGCTGATCGATGGGAAGCGATGCTTTCATCAAAGCCAAGGCCGTTGACAAAAACTCATACATTTCTGCAATCCTGGGCTGCCACCCAAAAGCACTTAAGGTTGTTTTAATGTAACTAAATGTACATCTTGTCACAAAGAACCCTAGCGAACACTAATCCGCAGATTATTAGATACCAAATATATTCTGGTTTTATTTATTTTTTCAGAGAAGCTGTTTGCATGAATTTTGTTATACTTCTATTCTTTTATTAAATTATATGAGTGCTTAACAATCTGGAGCCTAAAAATAATTCTTACATGAAATATTATTAAGGAAACTTACGTGCAAGGTTGATTATTTTTGTCTTTTTGAAAACTTTTTTACTTTCATTTTGTTTAGAAGTTGATGGTCCGCTCGAAAGATTCCGGGTTAAGAAACCAAAAATCCAAATAAGTCTGATTGGAAATGGAAAACAATTATCTAGACTTAGACTCTTGATTTTCTTATTCAAAATTTCCTCATTTTTGATATTATTAACAAGTCTGCGTTTAAAATCAATTCACTTCAAGATTCAGCTACACCACAAAAATTAACCGTTTTTTATCGATATCACAGAAGGCATTATAAAAACAATAGAAATAAGATTCTAAAGCAAAATTCCTTGGAGTGTGTGTTAGCTATATTTTTTATAGGCAAACAAAATTGTAACATAAAATGTCTTGTTGAAAAGAGTAAAATATACATAAAATGAAAATGAAACCATCTTCATGAGTAAAGAGTAAAGCAGATTGTTGTTCGTAATTTTTCTTTTTGGAGGGAATGTAAAAAATAGTGGTAGAATTTTGAACTACCGTGGTAGATGTGGTAGATTTTATAAATCTTAAAAAGTTGTGGTAGATCTACCACAATTGTGGTAAAGTGACAACACTGTGCAGAACTCAGAACAATGGTATTTAAGAAAACAATAATTCTACTATACGCTGCTGAACTCATTTTAAGTTATAAAGGCACAACTATTACCTGCTTATAATTTCGTATCAAACCGACTATAATTTTCGCCATTAGTGATAAAAATTAATGCAATGAATCGTCTACTCCTAGGTTCATAAGAAAAAGATAGTGTATTGTAGATTTTTTTTTTCGGTAAACAATGTATGATTCTTTTCAGGATTTTGGTGTGTGACTTGAATCAACAAATTATGGGTGGAAAAAGTTAAGCCCCATACTTGATTATTGCCTTTATAAATATGCCGCATTAAAAAATGGAGTTCCTACCTCCTTGAAACAAGTAGGTATATCTTCCAAGTTTTTCAAACAGAGTGACCAATAAATTGAGTCAATTTGCTTTAAATACTGTGCCTGACTCCTAAGATAAAAAATACAACCTTAAGGTTTTTTATTTAATTTAAATCAAATGCTCAAACTTTTTTTCACTCACTCTAATGCAGAAACTGTATCGCACGAAGTCACTTGTATTTCAGACTTAAAATTTGAAAAATAAAATTTATTAGAGAAAAATGTTCATAAGCTTAAAATTCATGTTTTGAAGACTAAAACAACTATTGTAGTAGTTTTGAAAATTTTGATTTTTGTTTTAAGACCGAAAAAAATTTTGAATTTGAAAAATCTTAATGCACAATATTAGTCAAACTTTTAGGGAATTTAAGCATACAAAATTGATAAATATTGGTTGTGCCGTTTTTGAGTAAGATCGAAAAAGAAGTTTCATCGGATTTACCATTGATGACCACTTTTCTGAAACTTTATTTCATTTCAACCGTTAGTTCGGTTTTATTTAAATAAATTTAAATAAATTTAAAAAAATTGTTTAATCTGTTGAGCAGTTTTTGAGAAAAATAATATTTTTTTTTTAAATTTAGAAAGAAAATTTGTGTGGCAGGTACCTACTACTGATATTTTTGGTCTTAAGAAAAAATTTTAAAAAATGTATCTTCCAAGTTTAAATCGGCCATGCTTTAGACGAAAAGACTGACAGACAAACAGACAGACAGAATAGCTAATTCCCACTTTTTTCCTCTTCTCCATCATCGTTATGTCAAGTCTGATCAAAATCTTCACTTTGATTTTTTTTTTTTGAGGCGGCTATTCGGGCTATTGTGACTAAATTTCACACCAAATTAACATTCTTGGACCACCAACATTAAACCACCAACACGCTTACGTACAGTGCGAACTGAGGAAAATATCGCAACTGTATCGGCCAGTGCTAGTGATGACCGTGAATTATGGATTCGGCGCCGTTCGCAGCGATTGGGCCTCTGTTACTCCACTCTGTTCCGTGGAAAATTTTGCGGAAGGATTTATGTATGAAGCCGTTCAAAATACAGCTCGTACAAGAATTGAAGCCGATAGCCGAACCACCTACCACAACGCTGAATTTTTGGTGAATGGGCTCTTGAAAAGTTGGCAGAAGATCCACTTTTTTATTGAAAAATTATGTTCAGCGACGAAGCTCGTTTCTGGTTGAATGGATACGTGAACAAGCAAAACTGTCGTATTTTGAGTGAAGAGCAGCCAGAAGTATTGCAAGAGCTACTAATGCATCCAGAAAAAGTCACTGTTTGGTGCGGATTATGGGCTGGCAGAATCATTGGGCCGTATGCCGTATGGTGAGCGCTACCGTGAGATGATAACAAACTTTTTTTTGCGCAAATTGGAAGAGCTTGACTTGCATGACATGTGGTTTCAACAAGATGGCGCCACATGCCACACAGCACGCGTGTGGACAATGGACAAATTGAGAGGCGAGTTCGGTGACCAGTTTATTTCACGTTTGGGGCCGGTCAATCTGCCGCCTAGATCGTGCGATTTAACGCCTCTAGACTATTTTTTGTTAGGCTATGTTGAAGCTCATGTCTATAGCGACAAGCCCGTTTCGATTGACACACTAGAAGCCAACATTGAAGCATTTATTCGTGAGATACCGGCTGAAATGTTAGAAAGAGTATACCAAAATTGGACTAAGCGGATGGACCATTTGAGGCGGATGGACCATTTGAAATAATCTTCAAACATTAAATTATATTATTGTTTTTTTTTTAATTCCGATAGCTCTTAATAAATCACTGTTACTTATCGACAAAAACTCAATTTTAATTCATAATCTCTTAGTTGCACCACGTTGAATGAAATTGATGAATTTTGTGTTTTTACTTGCGATATAGGTACTATAGGGCAAGTTCTGCATTTAGAAAAAAAAATCGAACTCGAGATTTTGATCAAAGTTGACATTACGAAGATAGCGAAGACGAATAAAGTGGGTCCGGCTATTCCGTCTGTCTGTATGTCTGTACCTCGATCTAGAGCCTAAGCCACTGGACCTATTTTCTTCAAACTCGGTAGTTATGGGTCTTCGGTGATTCCCTAGAGGGTAAATTGAATTTTTTTTTTTAGCTCTAAAACTAACGGTACCCTCCATACACCCGTAATGCAAAATCTTATTTATCTCGAAAACGACTCTAACGGTTTTGATAAAAAAAAAATTAGGTGTGATATTATGGACATGGACTACGTTTTGGTAAAAAAAAATTTGGGGCAAAATGTTATTAACGGTACCTGTCATAGAACCGTTTTTTTGATTTTCGACTTTCTCATTAACGGCTCTAACGATTTTAACCAAAAATTTTCAGCAGGAGTCCCCCTAAGTTTAAAATAATATTGTATATAAAAATATTCGAAAAATTATTTGTTGGGTTTTTTTGAAAAATTTTTTTTTGAAAAATCAATATCTTCAAAACCTATGAACGATTATTTTTTGAAATTATTTCCTAAAATCAATATTATTAAATACTTAAAATTCGCATCCCACATTTTTTTCTTGAAAAATTTTAAAGAAATTTCTTATATAAAAAATTTATTTATTTAATAATAAAACGGTTTTTTAAAGTTTGTTTGCATAAATTCATACTTTTCCAGAAATCAGATGGCAATCTCATTTTAAATTCATGTTTTATATTTATAAAATGTATCTTAAATTCCAAAGTACTTTTACATAAGAGCAAGTTCGTGCGATCCAGTCGTGCATTTTATTTCTGATACTGTATCATTCGTTAATTTTTAGAGATCGAATCAACCGATAATTTAATGGTCCAAAGATTCGATCTATTCTAGCATTTAAACTATTTTTTACCCAAACGTTTCATTCCAAAAGAGATCAAAACAAAACTTTGTGAATATAAATGGAAGTTTATCTTTATCTACTTTAATTTCAGAAATAATTTTTATTTCTACCAAGTCTAAGGATACTATTGGAAAAAATTTATAAATATGAAATAAAATTAATTGAATGAGTTTTTATTCATTTCATTTCCATTCCTGTTTTCATCGTTTCGTTCAGTATGCGAGAATGCAAAGAAGCAACAATTCTCAAAAGATTTCATTCAATTGATTGCTGTACATAATGAATGCGAAAAAAGCTGATTGCAATCGTTTAATTGTCAAATGAATGGTGATTGCAAATTTGAAGCCACAGTCTCAAAGTCAAGTCAATCCTATCTTTAAATGGAAGTCATTTAAGATTGCGTTAAAAAAATTACATTTTTTACAACCCTGTGACATTTGTAATTTAAACCTCGATGTTTTAAGAAAGACTATGTTAAAATGTCACTTTTTTAAGCTATGGCTACATGTCAAAAAATGTATACAGGCAATACAGGGTTCTCCCTAAGTCAAGGCGGTACTTAAACAGATTGGCGCAAAATTTTAAACAGCCTATTATTAAGGTATTAGTATGATACTACTTAAAAATTTGCTAACTTTATAGTATCTAGTTTACTAACTCATTCTTAATTTTAAACATTTTCTAACTAGTATCGTACTAAAAGAATTTTCTTAATAAATTGCTTCTGAACATACCTAAAACAATGACATTTCGTGTGAAAAAGTAAGTACACGAACCTTTTTTGATATTTGCAAATGTCAAAGAGTCATATGAAGCTAGCACGATACTAAAAAAATAAAGTAGGTATTTATAACAGGTCTTCTTATATTAAAATAAAGGTTTAAATCAATCTCCATATATATATTTTGTGTTCTTTATCAAACAATATTATATTTTTAGAATAATAAAATAACAAGCTTTAAAAAGTATACTTAGAGCTAGGTATAAGGTATATTATATTGTAAGGTATGTATATAAAGTTTAGAGTAGGTATTGTTAAGAAGTTATGAAGGACAATATGCCTTACATATTTGATGATTTTAACTTTAATAAAAGGGTAGACAAAGTATGATGCTATATTCTATTAAAATTTGCAAATTCGTTGTTTTAACCTAGTATCATACTAAAACAGCTTTAGCATCGTACTAATTGAATTAAAATTTTGCGCCATTTTTTCTAATTTCATACTTTTCTATTTGCGTTTGTCATAGCCGATTGATCAAAAACAAATTTATAGCATTTAGCGCACCAAAATTGGACAATTTCGTTTGGAATACCATAACGATTAGATTACTTTGACGGATTGAGTGTCAGATGACTGTACTGACTATTTTGTGAAGTAATCTTTCAGAGAAAACTAATTTATATATTTACACTTTTTGAAATATGTACATTTCCATTTTCGTTGGTAGTGTAGGTAATCCAATTTTATACTTTTTTTGTCAACATAATATCTTCAATAATATTTTAATTAATTTCTTATTGCTAATGGTATGATTTCGCCACTCTTTTGTGGTCTACTATTTTGTGGGAGTGCCTGAAAATTCAAATTTTGTCCATCGTTATGCTTCCAAAATCATTTATTGCTCCACTACAAATGACTTTCTTCAATTTGTTACGATCTTCAAATTACAACCGAAGCTGAACTTAAATACTTTCCATGCGTGCGCAAGCAACTGGCATATATAAATCAATCTTTTAAGCTTTTCCTGTTTTTCAAATTATTCCCACAGTGCGAGCCCAACCCGTTAATTTTTCACACACATTTCGAAAACCCACCACACGCAAGAGTACAAGACTAGAGCTCATTGCTTCCAAATATATATTTTTTTTTAAACAATTAATTACATCCATGACTGTTTGTAACTTAGCAAACATTGAGGCTTTCCACTCTGTCAATGTTGAACTTGATCCCGCACTGCCATTGATCATAATCACAAATCCCAGACCCATTGACTCACTGGCATATGAGGGGCTTATAGTAATTGGTATTGTGCTGCAGAATGTGCACTAACGCTACGCGCACACCCCGCTGACACAGATCCCGCAGCAGAAATTCAAGTTTGCACTCTCAAAGCGGTTGTTCAAGCGTCAGGCCCTTTTAAACAAAGTGTAAACAATTATAATGCGCACGTTGAATGCTGCCACAAAGACAAAACGTGCCCCAAGCACGAATGAAACTAAGCTATACAGTCCTGAAAAAAAGGTAAATCCCTTTGGCACGTAATGCATCAAATGATCTGTCAAAGCGGGCAGTGCGCGTTGGTTGCCATTAAATAAATGATGACGATGATGATGCAAGGGCAAGAGCTAGCGCCTGAGTCCTATTGCAACTTGTGGACGACCGGGCGGGCTTACTGTCCCTAGGGACCGAGGACCAGGGACGAAACGGCTCAGGCACACAGGATGCGAAGGTGTGTAGTCTGGCGCGTTGTCAGTGCAATTAGGATTATGCTACCCATTCTTCGCCATGGTTGGCGTCATCTACAACAATACAGATCGCTCCGATTCAGCCCTCTGATTTCCATCTAATTCGGATGCAGACAGATCGTTATTCTTGCAGTGTCTATGAGCGAGCCCAAAAAAGAATCCACACGAACCACCATTGCTACTGAACCCCGTAATTGGGCCCGAGAGATCATGAAAAGTGAATCTGTTTTCAGATTATGGAGTGAGTGTGTGTGTCGTCCTGTGGACGACGAGCGACGATTTCGTAAGGACAGGGCTACTTGATTTCGGGTGTGATAATGAGATTACGATCATACTGTGTGGTGGAATGAAAATAAGAGCGCCGCGCCGGCCGGCCGCAGCGGGATAGGATGGGACACTGCAAAACTGCGCGAGGTTGACATTGACACATGCGATAGCATCACAAGATTCCACAAATACCATCGATTGATTGATTGGTCTTCAGAAATTGTATCGTCTGGACGCATTATGCCGCCACCAGCCGCCGCTGCCGCCGCTTAGCAATTACCACATCTGTTCGTTTTTTTTTTTGGTTTATTTGTTGCTTTGCCTCAATTTCACTATGGGGCAGGCTGTATATGGGAGTTGGAATAAATTGAAAATCCATTTAAAGATAATGGCGCAAAATTTTAGTTGAATTAGTACGATGTTAAAGCTGTTTTAGTAGGAAATTAGGTTAAAACAACGATTTTGCAAATTTTAATCGAATATAGCATCATATTTTCTCTACACTTTTATTAAAGTTAAAATCATCGAATACCTATTTTATTTTTTGTATGTATCGTGCTATTTCCAAACACCACAAAAGGTCTGTTTACTTAGTTTATTGCAGGAACTGTTGTTGTTTTAGGTTTGTCCAGAAACAATTTATTAAGAAAATTAGTACGATACTAGTTAGAAAATGTTTAAAATTAAGAATGAGCCATTAAACTACTTTAAAGTTAGCAAATTGTGAAGTATAATCATACTAATACCTTAATACTAGGCTGTTTAAAATTTTGCGCCAATTACAGAGCTTACATCAAGATATTAGTTGGAATCAAGTTTGAGTTAAATTAAATTATATGCAATAAAACTTATAAAAACTCATTAAAAGTAAATAAAATGCACGACTGGATCGCACGAACTAACTATTATGTAAAAGTACTTTGGAATTTAAAATACATTTTATAAATATAAAATATGGATTTAATGAAATAAAAATGTTCAAATGCATGAAATTACCGTCTTATTTACGAAAAAGTATGAATTTACGCAAATAAAGTTTGAAAATCGTAATATTAAAGTAATTTTTTATATAACAAATGTCTTTCAATTTTTTCTAGAACAAAATTTGGGATGCCAATTTTAAGTGCTTTGTAATATAGATTTAGGAAATAATTTCAAAAAATAATCGTTCACACGTTTTCAAGATATTCACCCTTATTATAATAGGCGTTTCACTTGAACGACAACCGTCACTTCTTCTGTCGAGTCACTTTTAAGGCGTTTAAGAGTCGGTATTACGATACTTCAACGCCAGGCGTTTTGAATCAACATGCGTTCCACATAAAAATCTGTCATTGACAAATAGATATTTCAAAACAATTTGTGTTTTTTTTTTCAATACACGGTGTCCTGTAATTCGTGATGTGATTCTTGATCATATTCTAAGAAAAAAATTGTTCTACAGTAAAGTCTGATTTTCAACTTTGACATCACTTTTTGACGATGTAAAAAAAGGCTAACTTTTTGTACCCTATACCATGTTAAGGTCAATTTCTCTGTCAGTACTAATAGTTTTTAGGAAAATTTCAAGACTGTGTACTCATAAAAAGGGTAAAAAGTGTACTTATGCCTATTTGACTTGCTGTCAAAACCCTAATCACCTTAACCCTTCACAAGGAAAGTTAAATTTTGGGGATGACTGTTTAATGGGTAAATTAACTAAATAAGTAGTATAAAAGAATATAAAAACTCAAAACTCATTCATCAGATTATCAAGTTTGATAAAGCACTTTTCGAAATGCCTTTACTTATTACGAGAGAAGAATATGCAGGCATTTTATTCGTTTATGGGTTGTGCAATGGAAATTCAAGAAGAGCACAATGAAGATACCAGAAACTTTACCCTAACAGACGACTTCCTTCTCAAAATGTTTTTGGAAATATCTTTCGAAGGCTTCGAGAAACTGGATCAGTTTCAACTGCAAGACCTAACGCGGGAGCTGCTCTGGGTTAGTTATTTTGACCCTAAAATAAAACAAATATAATAAAAATTACAAATTACACAATACTAATATGTAAAACTTACACTTAATCCAATTTCGACAATGAGTAGTTTGAAAATTTGTATTCGACAAAAAATAGCGTTCTGAGAGTCGTAGCAGGCGAGTAAAACGACAGTTATATTACAGATGAATGACATTTCTCATACGAAAACTTACGTTCCACTCAGAGTATGGCGTTACGACTCCAAAAATAACGATCAACGACTCTAAAACGCCATTCATAATACAAATTTTTGAAAATGACATTTGTCGATCAAGCGAAACGCCTGCTACAATAAGGGTGATTGATTTTTCAAAAAATAAATTGGATTTTTTTTTTCAAAAAACGAAAAAAAATTCTTTTTCGAATATTTTTATATACAATATTATTTTAAACTTAAGGGGGCTCCTGGTGAAATTTTTTTTTTTAAATCGTTAGATCCGTTAATGAGAAAGTCGAAAATCAAAAAAACGGTTCTATGACAGGTATCATTAATAACATTTTGCCCCAAAATTTTTTTTTACTAAAATGTAGTCCATATCCATAATATCTACATTACTCAATTTTTACTTGCGACTTATAGGTACTATAAGGCAAGTTATGCATTTGGAAAAAAAATTGAACTGATCAAAGTTGACATTACGATTATAGCGAAGACCAAAAAAGTGGGTCTCGCAATTCTGTCTGTCTGCCTGTCTGTCTGTTCGACTACAGCTAAACGGCTCGGCCGATTTTCTTTGAACTTGGTAGATATGGGTTTTATTTTTTTCCCCCCAGATGTTTTTTGATTTGATTTTTTAAGACCAAAAATAACGGTACGTGCCATACGATTTTTTCGAAATTTTATAAATACTAGCCGACCCAGCTCTCGAAATTCGAGTGCCAATTTACATATTTATTATTTATTATTTATTATTTATTATTTATTATTTATTATTTATTATTTATTATTTATTATTTATATTATTGGCAGTGTTTTCAAGCAAATTTATTAAATTAAATTTTATTTTATGTAATATGCAAAGTGTTCGACAGTGCAAAAACAAAAATGACCCACAGTGTGTAAATGCGTGTCTCAAACATATTCTGCACATCTCCGTAACTGTGGCTTTCCAACCATATAAAATTTATCGAAATCGGTTAAATACTTTTAGAGAAAAGTGTACCACAAAAAACATGTTTGCCGTTTTATTATATGATTTTTTTCTCAAAAACTGTCCCACAGATTTAAAAAAAAAAATCATAAAATTTCATTTATTTAAACCTAGGCAATGAATGAAAAAAAAAATCCAAAAAATTATTATTTTTGGTACACCCCTTGGAACCATTTTTTTTTTGTTTTTGATTTTCTCAAAAACGGTACAACCGATTTTGATCATTTTTATGTTAAGGCTCCCCAGCAGTTTCAATATTATTGTGTATTCAAATTTTCCAAAAAGTTTTTTTTGGATTTTTAAAAAAAAATTCAAAATTTTTTTTGAAAACTCAATATTTCGAAAATCCCATGCTCGATTTTTTTCAAACTTAATAAATAGAAGTTTCTTAAAATAATCTACAAGATATGAGAAAAAAATGTATTTTTCCTAAAAATAACGGTACGCTCCATACAAATGTTAAAAAATGTTGTTCGAAAATTTTGTTCGGAGAATTTTGCTTAAATTTTTAGTCTTTCTGCAAGAAACATTGCATTTCAAAACTTAAAAAAAAAAAATATTTTTTGAATTTTTGAAAAAAAAAAATATTTTTTTTGGAAAATTCCATATCTCAAAAATGAGTCATTTTTTTGTAAATTTAATTTTCATTCGTACAATAATAAAAACCTAAAGTTGACGTACGAAGTTTTTTTTTTAATATTTTAAAAATTTTATATATAAAACCTTATTTTATTAAGAAACCACTATCATCATCATCATCGGCTCGACAACCGGGTTCCGGTCCTGGCCTCTTTGAACAAGTCTCTCCACCTATCCCGGTCTCTAGCCGACGCCATCCAGTTGCGCACCCCAAGGCTTCGGGCGTCCTGGTCTACGCCATCTCTCCAGCGCAAGCATGGTCTACCACGCTGTCGTCTACCATAGAATGTACCACAAAGAACTTTCCGAGCAGGTTCCTCTTCGCTCATGCGAGCTAGGTGCCCTGCCCACCGGAGTCTACCGAGCTTAATTTTTGTCACGATATCTGCTTCTAGGTAGATTGCGTACAATTCATGATTGTACCGTCTCCGGAAACGTCCTTCCTCACATACGGGGCCAACAATTCTCCTTAAGACTTTTCTCTCGAACGCAGCTAAGAGGTCGGAGTGCCTTTTGCTAAGCACCCAAGTCTCGGATCCATATGTGAGTACTGGCAGGACCATGGTCCTGTACAGCAGCAGTTTTGAAGTTATGGTGAGATTTCTGGATTTGAAGAGCTTTGACAGACTATAGTAGGCTCTGTTGGATTTGAGAAGCCGCCCGCGTATTTCTTCTTCTATATTGTTATCGGCTGCTACTATTGACCCAAGGTATTTAAAGGATTGCACCACTTCAAATTCGTGCTCCGCTACCTTGATTGTTTGACCAACTGTTCCTCTCGCATTCGACGCCACCATGTACTTTGTTTTACCTTCACTAATGTGCAGCCCCAGATTTTGTGCCGCCTGCTCGATCTGGATGAAGGAATCGTGTACAGCTTGTTCGGTTCTTCCGATGATGTCGATGTCGTCTGCGTAAGCCAGTAACTGGCTGGACCTGTTGACGATGGTCCCTCTTGTTGCCGTGCCAGAGTCACGGATTGCTTTCTCCAACGCCAGGTTGAAGAGGAGGCAGGCCAAACCGTCCCCTTGTCGGAGTCCATTAAAGATGTTGATTGGTCTGGATAGCAATCCGGCTATTTTTACTTGGCTTGTTACGTTGGTCATGGTCAACCTACATAGTCGTGTCAATTTATTTGGGATGCCGAACTCTCTCATGGCTTTGTAAAGTTCTACCCTGGCTATGCTATCATAGGCGGCCTTAAAGTCTATAAACAGATGGTATGTTGGGATGTTAAATTCTAGACATTTTTCCATCGCCTGCCTAAGGGTAAACATCTGATCAGTTGTTGATTTGCCTGGAATGAAACCACACTGATATTGTCCGATAACGGTTTTAGCGTATGGGGTTATCCGGTCTTGTAGGATAGAGGAGAGTATCTTATAGGCGGTACTCAACAACGTGATACCTCTATAATTGCTGCACGTTGTGACATCTCCCTTCTTATGTATGGGGCATATTAAACCTTTTCGCCAGTCTTCTGGCATTTCTTCCTGCTCCCATACGTGTACTATAATATCATGCATTGCTTGACGTAAGGCTGGCCCGCCGTGATGGAATAATTCGGCTGGTATGCCATCGGCTCCCGGGGCTTTGTTCTGTTTAAGCCGGCCTATAGCCTTCTCAACCTCTTCTATGCTTGGTGGCGGCAACATAGGGTTTTCTTCTTGAAGTAGTGGAGCCTCCACTTCTGCAGTGAGCTGACCATTTAGCAATTCATTAAAGTACACTTCCCATCGCTCCAGTATGCTTTCAGGATCGGTGATCAGATTTCCCTCCCCGTCCTTGCAGTATGTGCAGCGTGGTGTGTACTGCGTCATGTTTCGGACGGATTGGTAGAACTTCCGCGCCTGGTGCGGACCTCGCTCTCGGCTATTTTCTATTTCACAGATTAGGTTCTTCTCCCAGGCTGATTTTTTTTGTCTGTGTAGCCGTTTTTCTATTCTTCTGAGCTCTTTATATTCCTCTTCGCGTGCCCGCGTTCTATGAGATTGTTGCATTGCTCGGTACGCAACATTCTTACGTTCAGTCGCTAGCTTGCATTCATCATCAAACCAGTCGTTCCGATTTTTACGACTGCTGCCTAAGATGGAGTTGGCAGTACCAATGACAATATTCTTAAGGCGTGTCCACTTCTCATTTACGCCCAGCATACTGGCTCCAGGACTTACTCTCCCTAAATCAAGTGATTCTAGGGCGAGTCCTAACGCATTACCAAAGGTGTTACTGGTGTTTTCATTGCGCAGGGCAGCCGTGTTGATTCGAACCTGATCGGCGGATGCAATGCGTCTTCGCAAGGCAATCCGCCCTCGGAAAACCATACCAACAAGATAGTGATCCGAGTCGATATTGGCACCTCGGTACGTTCGTACCGTCATCAAGTTCGAGTAGTGGCGACGGTCTATCAACACGTGGTCTATTTGGTTACGAGTGACTCCATCAGGTGATACCCAGGTGGCTTTGTAGATATCTTTACGCGGGAACCTGGTACTCGCAACGACCATGTTTTTCGATGCTGCCAATTCTAAGACTCGAAGTCCATTGTCATTAGTGTTCTCATGCAAACTATGGGTGCCTGCGTAATGCCTGAATACCGGCTCCCGACCTATTTTTGCGTTCAAATCCCCAAGGATGATTTTAACATCATACCTTGGGCAGGCATTGAGGGCCCTCTCGACTTGTTCGTAGTAAGTCTCTTTTTCTTCGTCTGAGGACTCCTCCGTAGGTCCGTGAACGTTAATGAGGCTAATGTTCGTAAATTTGCCTCGCACGCGAAGGGTGCATAGCCTTTCGCTTATAGCGTTAAAGCCGATGATAGTAGACTTCATTTTTTCGCTGACTAGGAAGCCTACCCCGAGCACATGGTGTTTTGTATGACAGCTGTAATATACGTCATATTCTTTCTTCTGTAAAACACCATTCCCTGTCCATCTGATTTCTTGGAGAGCTGTTATGTCAGCTTTATATTTTGACAGGGCATCGGCTAGCTGCTGAGCAGCTCGAGCTCTATAGAGCGATCGTACGTTCCATAAGAAAATTCGTAAATCGTTTTTCCTTTTTCTTTGCGTTGGTTGTCGTCGTGTGATCAGTCCGTTTCCGAGGCTTGTTGTCGTTCTCGAAACCACTATAACAACTTATAATTTTTGTTCTTGCATAAATTCATATTTGCATTCTGTTTTTGTCTCTTACTACTAAAAGAATTTGAAAAATGATGATAAATAATTTTATTCTTATGAACAGGTTTTTCTAACATCTAACATTCGTTTTTAAAATTCCTAGTCTATTACATAGGAGCAAGTTCGTGCGACCCAGTAGTGCATTTTATTTTTATCAAAATCGTTAGATCCGTTTTCGAGATAAATGAGATTATGCATTACGGGTGTATGGGGGGTACCGTTAATTTTGGAGCTAAAAAAAAACTTTCTATTTCCCCTCTAGGGAATCACAGGAGACTCTTAACTACCGGGATTGAAGAACATAGGTCTAGTGATTTAGGCTGTAGGGAGAGGTACAGACATACAGACACACTGAAACATATTTTTTGTGTACTAAATTTTCCTTAAATTTTTTATAAAAAAAATTGATAAGCAAAAATTGTTAGTATGTTCAATAAAATACATTTTATAACGTAATTTAAAAATTTATTCGTGTATCCGTTTTCAAGATATTGAATTTTCAAAAGAAAAAATGTATTGTTTTTTTAAAAATCCAAAAACTATTTTATCGAAAAAAAAATTTAGATTATATTTTTTCAAATGCAAAGGAGCTCCTGCATAAAAATTTTGGTTAAAATCGTTAGAGCCGTTGATGAGAAATTCGAAAATCAAAAAAACCGTTCTATGACAGGTACCGTTAATATTATTTCCCCCAAAATTTTTTCTTACCAAAATGTAGTTCATGTCTATAATATCACACCAAATTTTTTTTTATCAAAATCGTTAGAGGCGTTTTCGAGATAAATAAGATTGTGCATTACGGGTGGTACAGTTAGTTTAGAGGCTCTAGATCGAGGTACAGACATACAGACAGACAGACGGAATTGTCGAACCCACTTTATTCGTCTTCGCTATCATCGTAATGTCAACTTTGATCAAAATCTTGAGTTCGATTTTTTTTCCAAATGCAGAACTTGCCCTATAGTACCTACATATATCGCAAGTAAAAATGATAATTCAAGGTTTTAAAGCCATTCAGGTGGTGATTTAATTCAACTTTTCATGGTACTCTACCCCACTGTGTGTTTTCTTGAAAGCATCTTTAAGTTAAATCTACCCACACTGAGTGCAGTTTTTTCGATTGTCGTTCTTTACTGCGATTTGATATTATCGCGAGATATTTTTATCCTTGACGGGGATTAAGTTGAAATTGTTGAGTTTTTGTGACTACTAATGGCAATGCCACCCAAATACGAATCAGAGCATTATTGGGATTAAACGAGAAAATATTAATCTTGATGTTGCATCATTCAATATTATTGCGGAAGGCAATTTGTTTGATGGAATGACAAGAGCTCTTGCTAAATTGTTTTTATGCGAAAAAGATCTGAGATTAGATGCTTTTTGGCGGCCTTGTGTGTGATAGCTATATGTTTACAGAGGGGTGGGATGGAGATTAATTTCATATAACAATACATTGAAGTTACTGGAATGGATGATGAATTTTTGTTTATAAGCGGATTAGGTTGATAGAGGTTATTGTTGTTGTGAGCGGCATCGACAGACACTAGAAGATGAATTATTTCGAATCAAGATATGCTTCGGGAGAATATTGAATCATAATGCTGAAAATGAACACATTTGCCAAATACCCGTGCACCACAGTATAAACACATTATTTTACCTAGGTACTAAACTATAGAACTACCAAAACATTCACCATGTTTCATTGATCGAATACCGGCTTCAGTCGAATTCATCTAGTTTTTTAGATACAAACATAAGTTGATAATGACAGATGTCAAAAAGGCATTAAACTCTGCTGATGAAAATGTTTAATTTATTCTTAAACAATATAATGGTAATGAATCGTGTCAATAATTGCTTTTCAATAACAAATACCATCCTTCACTTAGAAAATTAAATAAATTGAAGAGTAACAAAATTGTTACGACTTTCCATGTGATACACAATTGGCGTCAGAGGGATTTTATAGTTGTTTCGTGTAAAGCAGAAAACATTATTGATATTGCTATTTTATTAATTTTGCGCAATATTTGAAAAATAAAAATTAATATTGATGTCTATTTTTTCTAGACTACATAAATTAGAGTGTACGATTGATAATATAGAAAAGACTTTCGATTGTTTTGACCTAATGAAGACCTCGTTTTGAAATTTTAATCAGCATTCTCTACATGTATAGATTTTCTGTTCCCTAAATGCTACTTTATTCATACTATATTTCTTAGTGAAAAGAGGTTTCAAAGATCTTCCACAAAACCTCCTATACAAGCTTGTTACACCAGTCGAACTGCAGGTGCAAGCAAGGTGTGAAATTACAAGGCAATTTAAAAATTTCTTTACAAATTGAGTTCATGTTAATTATATGATTTAACCTTAAACATTATAATATAAACAACACTTTCGGAGGTTTTCCCCCAGTAAATTAATCGAGAGAACTGGACAGAATTAAGTGAAAATGCCGATATAAGTGGAATGTAAGGGGCAGCTCTAATGCGTGCGTGCCTTTTGCTTGCGTTTTTAATGATTTATTGTCCCATTTGATACAGTCCTTGATTGAGTAGTCAACGGTTGAGAAGAACAACGCATTGTGATGCAGAGGCTATATTTCGTTGTATAGAGACAATTAAGTAACAGGTTTTCTTTATTTTCAAGAGGAAAAATTTATGACTGATGTTTTTTTCGAAATTGAAATAAAGTTGCCGAAGATACATACATACTTTGAGTAGAAAAGATATAGGGAAAAAGAAAACAATAAAAAAGTGAACCTGAAGGTTTTTCAAGCTGCGCGAGGTCATGCTTTGGGCTTCAGTAACCTAAAAGTTCCACAGTTTACCCGAATAACAAACATTCCCATTCATTTTGTGCATAAATTGGTCACAAATTTAGACATAAGCTTTTACAGAAATTTAGCTTTTTGGAATAGTATAAATTATCTTGCAGGAAAACCTTACGAGGCTTTCCTGCATCCTCTATGATGCCGTAATATCCAATGCTTCCAGTAATTCAAACCAAGTTCGGTATTCATGTCGGTAAGGAGTCTTGGCTGAACTACTCTTATATGTATTTGCCCATTCGTCTTGTATGGGCGAGTTGAAGTAGTCAATTTTGACTTTCTATATCTTGCACTTAACCAAAAACGGTTGTCCGTTATAAAACAGTAAAAACCTCAATTGTAAATGCGACATAACCGAAGAAGACAAGGGCAATAGCAAATATAACAACTCCCAAAAAGCTATCACCACAATGAAAATTGAAAATGTTCGTATTGTTAATGGCAATTTTCAAATGCACAAATCAAATTCTCATATTGACAACTTTATTCATCTACATGACAATTTTTAGTTTCAGTGCATTGAGATCTTCTTCCTCAGTTGTCCTCCTCTCATATAGAACGTCCTCCTCTCTGCATACGGTCCAACATTTGACGCCGCCGTAATCGCACGACTGTCGGTTAAAAGGGTTGTCTTGCGCATAGCTGCAGTTTCCGAGGGTAATTTGGAAAAGCTTTCCACTGTAGTTCGTGGAGTTCTGAAGTAGATAAACTGCTTAATTTCTTGTCGAATGTTAATATGAAGAATTCCATTACAGGTCATTGGAAACTAACGAATACTCAAATAATTGGACAGATTTGTTTAAAATTGAGCCATTGATGTGAACGTAATTGAATTTTAGAAATCACATCATTTCGCATCTTCTGTTTGTTATTTTGTCAAAAGTCCAAGCCAAATTTCAAATCTCAAACGTGAAATATATTTATGGTTTGTTATTTGAAGGGCTCACAGCTGTACCGAACCAAAGTCATTTTAAAAAAATCCAAAACCAACGCCAAAATTTCCGCAAAATTGACTTTTATTTAGAGCTGTAATGAACTTTGTATAGTTCACTACAGCTCTAAATAGAACTATGTAGCTCTAAATGAACTATGTAATTCAATACAGCTCTAAATAGAGGTCAATTTTGCGGAAATCCTGGCGTTAGTTTTGATTTCTTTAAAATGACTTGGTTCGGTACAGCTGTGAGCCCTCCATTTGTGATCTGCCTTTGCGTGGAACTTACAATTTTGTTTTGCAATATTTCATCAATAACATTTTACTGATCCCTGAGAAATATGTGTATGTACAAAAATATATAACTAAAGCGCCTATAAAGTGAAAAGTTTTCAATTTTTACTTGCGACTTATAGGTACTATATAAGGCAAGTTATGCATTCGTAAAAAAAATCGAACTCGAGATTTTTATCAAACTTGACATTACGATTAGAGCGAAGACCAAAAAAGTGGGTCTCGCAATTCTGTCTGTCTGTCTGTCGGTTCGACTACAGCCTAAACGGCTCGGCCGATTTTCTTCAAACTTGGTTGATATGGGTTTTAATTTTTTTCCCTTGGACGTTTTTTCTGTTTTTTTTTTTTTTAAGACCAAAAATAACGGTACCTGCCATACGATTTTTTTTCGAAATTTTATAAATATTTTTTTTTTCACAAAAACAGTCCCACAGAATTTTTTAAAAAAAAATTGAAAAATTTCATTTGGTTAAAACTAGCTAATGATTGAAAAAAAATTTACAAAAAATTGTTATTTTTGGTACCCCCCCTGGGTCCATTTTTTTGTTTTTGATTTTTTCGAAAACGGTACAGCCGATTTAAGTAATATTTTTTTATGCCAA
This sequence comes from Philhelius festivus, assembly GCA_963931855.1. Classification (NCBI taxonomy): domain Eukaryota; kingdom Metazoa; phylum Arthropoda; class Insecta; order Diptera; family Syrphidae; genus Philhelius; species Philhelius festivus. Next base: position 35,839,701 of record OZ007555.1, read on the forward strand.
AGCTCCTCCAAAATTTGAATATTATTACATATTCAAATTTTCAATTTTTTATTTTTTGGATTTAAAAAAAAAAATTCAAAAATTTTTTTTGGAAACTCAATATTTCGAAAACCCCATGCTCGATTTTTTTCAAACTTGGCAAATAAAAGTTTCTTAACATAATCTACAAGATTTAAGAAAAAAAATTTTGTTTTATCTGAAACTAACGGTACCTTCCATACAAATTTTAAAAAATGGTTTGTTGAAAATTGACCTCATGTAACACTATTATTTTCATTACATAATGCATTATATTCTTATAGCTCATTACATATCTTATAATAATGCTATCTCTATCACACTTCTTATATGTAAGTCAACTTATATAATTAAATTAATAACTATACTTCTTTGAATTGTATAAAAAAGTAAAGGTTAGTTATCGCAAACTTTTTGACCCGATTAGATCGGCTTTAACATTCAATTATAAATAATAAGAATTCAAATAAAACTTATATTGAATTACAAAGGTTGCGTTCTCCCTTGGGTAAATTTCATATTGGTGCCGAAACCCGGGAACCACCACGTGTACTCGTATTTATAATTGAAAATCTAACGCGATTAACTAAATAAGTAAGGAAGTCGTTCTCATAATGGAGCAACTAGCACGAGCTGGCTATAGAAGCCAAGTTACAAAAATAGCGAACGAAGCCAATGAGTATTTAAAATCGTCCAACGTAAGGGATATAGAAGACTTATCCCAATTGGATACAATCGAGGAAGAACTATCTTCTTATCTTCAACGGCTAACAACAGCACACGAAAATCTTTGTGCCATGAATCAAGAATTTCAGGCTAAGGGTTTGGAGAACAAAAATCCGGAGAAGATGGCAGAATACGCGGATACTGCAGTAGGTATGATAGCTAAATTACAGGTACGTTTGACGAAAGTGCAACAAAAGCTTAATCCAATTCCGAGCGAGGTAAGCGTGCAACGAACTACAGCAACAGTGAAATCCCATTTGCCCAAACTGAAGCTGAAAACATTTTCTGGCGACCACCAAGAGTGGTTACCCTTTTGGGAAAATTTCCGTTCCAACATACACGAAAATAATTCGCTCTCTGGAGCCGAAAAGTTCAATTATCTGCAGACCGTATTAACCGGCAATGCGGCAAAATCAATTTCGGGCTTTACACCCTCTGACGCTTGCTATGACGGAGCTATTTCTCTTTTGCAAGAGGAATATGGTGACAAAGAAAAGCTCATCGATAAATTGATGCAGGAGCTCATGGCACTTCCAACAGTTCACCAAAAAACAGATGCCATAGGACTACGTCAACTCTATAACACAGTTATAGCATGTAGCCGTTCGCTTACGTCATTGGGAGTACCGTCGTCGCATTATTATATAATGCTCAAAACCATTTTACTTAAATGTATGCCAAGTGAACTGCGCATCGATTACCATCTACATAAGGAAGAACCGGTAAAATCGGAAGATAATGAATCGACATCAGATAGCGGTTCCACTCTCTCTTTCGATGGAGATAAGCAAGTAAAAAACATTTTACGGTTTTTAAAAGAAGTAGTTGAGTCAATAGAGAGAGCTGCTGTTGGAAGAACAACTAGATCTGCATATAACGCGAAACACACCATTCCACAGCTATCAACTGCAGCAGGCCTTCTCACTCCTTCCTCTTCGGGTACAATTCCATGTTTTTTTTGCAAATCAATCGAACATACAACGCGAGAATGTAATTGTTCACGTACAATTGAGGAAAAGAAACAGATGTTGAAGAAAGATGGTAGGTGTTTTCGCTGCACGTACAAAGGGCACACCGCAAAATTTTGCCATGCCAATAAAATATTTTGTAAAATTTGCAAACGTAAACACGCTACAACCCTTTGTGAAGTAAATCAGACATCCTCCGCAGTGAATCTTATAAGCGAAAACAGTTTAACAATAAACAACGAGGTTCAAAAGAGTGCTGTGATAAATCCAGCATTAAATTTGTGTGTTCCGAATATCAATAATAATCGAAGTGAGACAAAGGTATATCTGCAAACGGCTCGAGTATTGTTGTCATCGCCTGTTCCAGCAATTAGCCCCCTGTTTGTTCGTATAATAATTGATGGTGGAAGTCAGCGAACATTTATTCGAGAAGTTGTTGCAATGAAGCTCAAGCTACCTTCTGTTGGAGTAGTGAATCTTTCAGTAATTCCTTTTGGGAACACAGTGATTTCCAAACAACAGGAATTGAAAACAGTGAAGGTTTGCGTCAAAAGTCAATACAGTTGTCATTCTGTTGAATTAATTGCTGTAGTCGTACCAGAAATCTGCATCGACGTGTTGCCAAGACCTGAGAATCATATTCCCCAGTTAAGCGGATTCACATTGGCAGACGTAAACGCAAATGGATATCAGCAAGAGCAGGGACTGAGTGTTCTTCTCGGTGCTGACTATTTTTGGCAAGTTGTGACAGGAAAATACAAGAGGTTAACTGACCGTTTGACGGCTGTTCATACCATATTCGGGTGGACTATCCAAGGCCCAAGTAAAACATGTGAAAATTCTATTCCCAATGAAAATATTTATACTCTTTGCAGTTTATCCATTGAAAATATGTGGAACCTAGAATGCTTAGGAATACGAAAAGATGAAAACGAGATGAGAACTTTCACCAACGAACTTCAAGCAAAATGTATTCGCAAAACTATGGCTAGGTATGAAGCGGCTCTTCCCTGGAAAAACTTGGACGTACAACTTGGCACTAATAGGGAAAATGCTCTGACCCTTTTGCATTCACTCGTCAAAAGGTTATCAAGAGAACCAACAAAACTAGAAGAGTATGACAAAGCAATGCAAGAATTGATTTCTGCAGGTTTCGCCGAAATAGTTCCACCGGATCAACCTGAAACCACCACAAACAAGTATTATATGCCACATCACCCCGTTTATCGTCCTGAAAAATCAACAACAAAAATCCGGATAGTTTTCAATCTTTCTTTGAATGACTGTTTATTTACAGGTTCAAATTTACTTCCAGACATGCTTCTGGTCCTGTTGCGTTTCAGAATTGGAAAAGTAGCTATGGTAGCTGACATAGAGAAGGCTTTTCTCCAAATTGGCTTGAGAGAAGTTGATCGCGACAGTCATCGGTTTATATGGTTCACCCATAAGCCAACCTCTATAAAAGTACCAAACCTGCAAGAGTTCCGCATGACCCGAGTTACTTTCGGTGTTACTTCAAGTCCTTTTCTTCTATCGGCAACTATCGACATGCACATCAACTTAAAGACAGTCGAATTCCCAGAAACGTGCGAGATGTTAAAGAAGAGTTTTTATGTCGATGACCTAGCTACCAGCCTGGATACTATAAAACAGGCCCATATATTTTATCAACAGGCAAATAAAGTGATGAGCAGTGCCTATATGAATCTTAGGAAATGGGCTACCAATGACGAGAACTTGCGAAGTCAGCTTGGAAAAACAGACAGCGATGGTGCTCATATGGTCCTAGGATTGAGATGGAACGTGTTTAGCGATGAGCTAACGATAAACCTGAATGCGAGCCAACAAACGAACTTGAATGTAGCGACTAAACGGAATGTTTTGAAGGTAATTGCTGGTATTTATGATCCATTGGGATATCTTATTCCTATGGTTATGAGGCTCAAAATTCTTTTCCAAACTTTGTGGCGTGCTAAATTGGATTGGGATGAACCCTTAGAATCTGAAGCTGCAAAGGAGTGGAATGCCAGTACGAAGCATATTAATCAAATAGGAGAGTTGCCTTTAAACAGATGGCTTGGCACAACACAATCCAGTAAAGCAGACGTTCATATTTTCGCAGATGCGAGTTTAAAAGCATATGGAGCTGTAGCGTTGGTGCGACTAGGAGATCTCAACACTGGAATAAAAGTTAATTTTATTTGCGCAAAAGGGCGTGTTGCGCCCTTAAAAGGATGCAAAGCAGATGATTTGAGCTTGCCGAAATTGGAGCTGACTGCAGCGTTAATTGCCGCAAGATTGTGTGCATATTTTAGAAAGGCAAATCTACCATTTGAACGGTATTATTTGTGGACTGACTCACTTATAACATTAAACTGGATTCAAGGCGATACCAGGCGATGGAAACCATACGTTTTTAATCGTGTGAAGGAAATACAGGATCTTACTAATGCCAAGGATTGGAGACACTGCGCTGGAAAGGAAAACCCTGCAGATCTCATTACAAGAGGCATATCCTTTGAAAAACTGGCTACGTCAAAATTGTGGAACGAAGGCCCCGACTGGTTGAAGATGGACATGGATGAATGGCCCAGTGAATCCATTTCAACGCTGCAATCGATTTCGGTGTCAATGGTGTCGCAGGAGACAAATTCATTTGTGTCGCAGGAACAAAACGAGCCACTTCTAAATTTGAAAAATATTAGTAGCTGGAGACGTCTACTTAGAATAACAGCGTATGTCTTAAAAGCGATTGACAGGATGCTAAAACGAGAAAAATCACCTACAATATTTCTTAGGGCATTGGATTTGCAGAAAGCTGAGCATTATTGGTTGAAATACTTTCAAAACACATTTTTTATTAACGAGATTTTGTCTTTGCAGGCTGGTAAACCCATCCCAAGATCATCAAGTCTGTTGAATCTCAACCCATTTTTAGACGAACAAGCTCTATTGCGTGTTGGCAGTAGGTTACAACAGTTAAATGAGTCTCAAGATGTCATAAACCCAGTAATATTACCTAAGACTTACCACTTTAATAAGATGCTGATCAGTTATCTTCACGAAAAGGCGCTACATGGAGGTGTAACTACGGTCCTTGTTTTGTTGCGTCAAAGATTTTGGTTGCCGAGCGGCCGCCAACTTATCAAAAAATTCATAGCTGGATGTACTATTTGTATAAAACTTAGAGGCAAGGCTGGAATACAACCCTTCGCTCCCCTACCAAGGGAACGCTTACTTGCATCGAGGCCCTTTGAAAACGTTGGGGTAGATTTTGCAGGTCCCCTCTACACCAAATCTGATCAGGACGAAGTCAACAGAAGTAAAGTCTACGTAATGCTGTTTACGTGTGCAGTAGTTCGTGCCGTACACTTCGAGTTGGTACTAAATCTCACTACCGAAAGTTGCCTATTAGCCATAAGGCGATTTATAGCCCGTAGAGGAGTACCGGTGGTTATATATTCGGACAACGCTAAGACCTTTAAAAGGTCAGCAACAGAGTTAAGGTCGGTTGGAGATATTTTGAACAGCGAAGTCTTCCACGGATTTTTGACTAACCAAGGCATCATGTGGAAATTTAGCGTGGAACGAGCACCATGGTGGGGTGGTTTCTGGGAGCGTTTGGTGAAAAGTATGAAGAATGTCCTAAAAGTAACCATTTGGAAGGCTAAGATAACCAACGAACAGCTTCAAACATTACTCACAGAGGCTGAACGAATAATCAACATGAGACCACTTACATACGTAAGTGATGATCCGATGGATTTGAACCCGCTAACACCAGAAAGTTTTCTTATCAGTTGTTCTATGATAACCGATACTGAGAACAAAGTGACAACTAATCAAATCAATGCAGCAGATTTACAAGCGAGGTGGAAGTCAAGAGTTCAGTACACCGCTCTTTTATGGAAAAGATGGAAAACTGAGTATCTTCACCTTCTGCGTTCGGCGCATCATACGAAACAAAGTTTTTCTTTCGTTTTTGTCTATCCGTCAAGTCATATCATGATCGGTGTTCCGTTGCGATCGTCTTGCACTTGTTTCTGCGCTCCGCTTAAAACTTTTCATTCTTCAACCAAAAAAATCGATTAAAAACGGGCATTTTCAAAAAATTTATATCGATCTTATATGTATGTATGTATAAATACATGTGTCATTCTCGAAAATTAATTGAAAAATTGAGTTTTTGACGTTTCTGACCTACTAATGACTCACAGATTGAAACCACCCAAGCACAAAGAATACTCATATTACTAGACTAAAACAAGTATTAAGTAGTAATTACTCCCTCCAACATGTCGACTTTGATGTTTTGGAATAAACAGAACAACAATAGCAATAGCTATAGTTGAATGCTGTTACCCTGGAAGAGATGGAAAGGTGAGAGCTTGTGAAATCCGTTTTTCTGACGGCAAGAGAATGCGACGTGCTATACAATTGTTATATCCCTTGGAAATTCAGCAGCAGGCCCGCCCGGAGGATGTTGAAAATTGACCTCATGTAACACTATTATTTTCATTACATAATGCATTATATTCTTATAGCTCATTACATATCTTATAATAATGCTATCTCTATCACACTTCTTATATGTAAGTCAACTTATATAATTAAATTAATAACTATACTTCTTTGAATTGTATAAAAAAGTAAAGGTTAGTTATCGCAAACTTTTTGACCCGATTAGATCGGCTTTAACATTCAATTATAAATAATAAGAATTCAAATAAAACTTATATTGAATTACAAAGGTTGCGTTCTCCCTTGGGTAAATTTCATATGGTTTTCGAAAATCGCATTTTTCTGGAAAATGGTTCCGAGAATTTTGCTAAAATTTTTTTTCTTTTGATTAATCTTTACGATTTAGAATTTAATAACAAAAAATTTTAAATCTAGATATTACTAACTTTACCTACCATAGAACGATTTTTTCGAATTTCTCATTATCGACACAACGGATTTTAATGAAATTTTTTATAAAAAAGCTCCTAAAAAGTAAAAAAACATTGTATTTAAAAACTTAAGAAAAAATATTTTTTCAATTTTTAGAAAAATAAGTCTTTTTTTTTTTGAAAAATTCGATATCTCAAGAACGGCTTAATATTTTTTTTGGAAATTAGATTTTTATTCGTACAATAATAAAAACTTAAGGTTGGCGTACCAAAATTTTTTCTAAAAAATGTTTTAAAAATTTTGTACATAAAAGCTTATTTTTTAAGGAACCACTACAACGACTTATATTTTTTGTTCCTGCATAAATTCATATTTGCATAGCATTCTGTTTTTATCTCTTACTACTTAAAGAATTTAAAAAATTCATTTTATCCTTATGAACAGTTTTCTCTAATAACATTCGTTTTTAAAATTCCTAGTCTAATACATAGGAGCAAGTTCGTGCGACCCAGTTGTGCATTTTATTTTTTTCGTTTGAAAGAGGATCACTTGTGATATTTAAAGTATATGGTGAATCCAATTCAAGTCTTTTAATGGTGAAATTACCGAATCCGGCGATGAGACCCATTTTCATAGGTTAGGTTAGATCAATGGGATGACAGTTGATCTTGTTATTGTCATACTTAGATCAATGTAGAATTGTAGATCTGTTGTGATACACTAGTGACTCCCGTGCTTTGAAACCTATGATAATCCTGTCATTCAAGACCGTTAAGATGGGTTACAGCAAGCTATAGCCTGAAATGTCGGAGGGTACTTCTAAGTCATTGAAAAAATGTCTGTCGTCACATAAGCACCTGGTTGAGTAGAGGTAGACGCCTTCTAATGGTGTGGTCCTTTCCTTTACACCCGCTTGAGAAATCATCCCTCGACCAGGCCCTTAGGAGCATGTGGCCTCTTGCAACGCGTCTGGTAGATGAGTTCGATAGGTCAGTGTTTGGTGTACATTTCCGTTTGTTTGGTCAGTATTGCTGATTAAGTCGAAGAGGCTGTTCCTTTCCTCAAGATGATTTCACCAATCTTAGGGAGAGATGGCGCCATCAACTCACTGACGCTTGTATTCACCGGAGAATTTGCAATCGCTGGTGTATATGCAAAGTGCCAATTTTCCGTTTCTTACCACTCCGGCAAGACACACGTGAATCATTAAGTCGTTTTCGTTCGTACTATCACTATAGTATGTGACCGTTTTTAGAGTTTAGAAAATGAAGCCATTTGGTGTCGTTAGTAAATTGCAATACGATTTTGCTGGGAATGTCAGAGAGCTCCTCCAAGTCGTTGAAGAAGTATTTCCCTAAGTGTCTGTTTCTCAGATGATATAGCGCAGGTAGTGAGGAGTATCCTCATGCATCTCCTCGTCACTGCATCCTCTGCATACGGCCATAGTGAGTTTTTTCCTTTTCTTGTGGTAACCCAGTTTGTTGTGACCGGTGATGATGCTCACGAGAAGAGAAAGAGGCTTTTTAGTCAGTTAGATGATAACGTCGGTCTGTTGTTTGCTGAAACTAGGCCATAGTTTTCTGGTTATAAGAAGACAGGAGTCGAGCGAGTTCGATCTCTTGTTTATTAAAGCTAGAACTTTTGCTCTCGATTACCTGTTTAAGATTACAGGTTGGGACCTGAACTGTTGTGTCTGCCTGATTAAGATCAAGTGTTGATCCTATATTCTTGCCAGCTCGTCAGCGCTTTCATTAACTGGGACACCACTGTGACTGGAACCCAACAGAGCTTAATGTTGTGCTGTGTACCAAGAACCATTATCTCTTCGCCACAGCAAATTATAAGCTTCGATTTGATTTCAATGGCAGAAATAGCTTTTATTGTCGCTTGGCTATAAATAAAAATGGTGATATGTATTAGCTTGTGGTACTGCCATCATTGCGACTTTTCTAGCAGCTTTCGTCTCTGCCAGGACTTCAGCTTGCCCTAATCAGGAAGTCTGAATGAGCTAGTCCAAGGGTTTCGAAAAAAAAGAACACTGCAGTAACGCCAGTTTCCATCTTGAAACCATCGGTATATATTGCTATCATCGATTCGCAGGTTGATGGCTCATTGACTTGCCTGTCCCCTCTACTAGGAAAGGCAATCTTGAAAATTTTGTAAAATTCTAGGCGGGGTATTATTTAGTCAGTAGATACCCTATTTCCCGTGTATTTCTGTAGAATCTGCATGACCTATGGCACTATTTGGCTAAGCCGAAGTGTGCTATTGGCTACCGATTTTTTTATAAATAGATCTATGTGTTTAAGGTTGAGTATAGCTACCAAACCCGCTGTGGAGGTGGACCCCATTGCCCCAGTGATTCCAATACATTTCATTCTTTTTACCTTGGTCATGATTTTAAGGTTGGTAAGTTTGTATAATGCATTCCACCAGACTTCGTTACCGTATATGTCAGTACAGATGTGACTATGGCTGTATACATCCACTAGATAATTTTTGACTTGACCCCCAGGTTTTAGCAAATATTCTCTTGCAGTAAAAGTAAAGCAGACATGGCTTTATTTGTTCTTTCTTTAATGTTGAGACTCCAGTTTAATTTCTTATCCAGGATCAGGATCACGCCAAGGTATTTCGCGTGATCGGAGATTTTGAGTTGTGCCCAGTCAATTAAGGGAATTTTAAAAGTCAGTAATTTCCTTTTGTTCTTAAAAAGGACAAGTTCCGTTTTTTGCGGATTTACCGATAGACCGCAGTTCTTAGTCCATGCATTCTCTATAGATAAAGGGTTCTCTATTTCTTCGCTAATTGTGGAGCAAAATTTACCTGTCGCAAGTAATGCTAGGTCATCAGCTTGGACTCCACTATATTAAAGTCTCATTAGAACTGCGTTTATCACGAGCGTGTAGAAAAGCGGAGAAAGCATCCCACCTTGTGGAGTCCCTCTAGAAGTACATAGATACTTTGATCTATACTCCTCCTACCTCCGAGTTGATCTGTCTCTTTTTTAACATGCACATTATCCAGCTGATGATGGCATTATTTTTTTATTTATTTATTTATTTATTCATTTATCTACGATATATTCTATAATCAACAGATTCGAAATTACAATTTCTTAAATACTAGAATTATATTTGTGGGTTAAATAGGCCAACAACAAATTTTTAAAAATATTTCTTTTTAAACTTATATCTAGGTTGTAATATGATTCATTAAAAAATCTACAACAAAGGCTTAAAGGCTAACGTAATCCATAACAAGTTCTATGCGCAACCTCAAATAGTAACGGCCTATGTCTTAAAGATCTTGATGGAGCGTATATGTTCAATAAAGCAAGAAAATTTTTACAGTCAACAAAACTGCAATTTTCGGACATTGTTAAAAGCTCCTTCAATGTCTAAAAAGGCAGCAAGGGTGTATTCCTTGTTTTTGAGCGTTTTTTTTTTTCAATTGTGCAGACTACACTGTCTGACTCCCGGGCTCAGTGTGCTGCGTATAGATATGTCTATTAGTCTTTCAAATATTTGTAAGATAAAAGACGTGAGACTAATGGGTCTGAAGTCTTTAGCGTCCGTCTGCCTAGACTTACCAGCTTTTGGAATAAGTACCACTATGACTTCTCGCCCCGATTTAGGCACATATTCCAATTTCATAGGCTGCTTAGGAATATGTTTTTTAAGTGTGGGATTACATGGTATTCATGTTTTTGTAGCATCATGGGGAAGACACAATCCAAACTAGGTGATTTATATGGTTAAAAGAAGCTTAAGGCCCATTTTATCTTTTCTTCAATAATAAACTCCGATGGTGTTGTGTTCTCGATGCAGAGCTCAACATGTGGGTTGTAATTCACCTTAGCGATGCAAGGAAAGTGATGCAGGAAAGTGAGCGTTTACTAAGAGTTCCAGTGTTTCGCTACACGAGTCTGTCCAATGTACAATGGATACCAAAACAATAGGTGTATTTTCCTGATCCTGCTGATTCGTTGGCACTCTCAACTTGTCTGCAGAATTTTCTCCAAACAAAATCTTCCATATATACTCGGAGGCACCTTGGGACCCTGAAAACTGCGTGGCTCTGGGACCTCTTCTATAATGGATGTTGGAACTGGTTCCTCATTAACTGAAGTATAATATTTGTTTACCCTATTACTCGCTCTATAAATTATGCCCATTTAGCAGCTTAAGAAAATGCTGCTTGCATTCTGGTTTTTAAGCAAACAAAGCTTTTTCGGGTGTCATTTCGAACGCGAAATTCTTCTACCTTTCTCATCTGCAAGACTGCACTTATCCTCGTTTTTGTCATGGAGTTTCTGGTAGCATATAAATGGTGTAGGCTGCCTCTTTCATGATGCACCCGCACTGTGAGCAAAGATTGTCCTTGATGGCATATATGGTTAGAGAATTCTCAGTTTATTAAAAACTAGTTTATAAATTGAAGTGTGAAAAAGAAAATGTATATCTTACATCTACCTCCAACTGCATAACAAACCATCAATGAACTTGATCTACTACCAATGTTTAGACATTGACTTATAACAGCTCTTAACACTAATAACTCATTTTGTAATTTTCAAGCGCCACTAAAGTTCGGCTTCATTTGGAATCCAAAACCATTTTCGAGCAAATAAAACTAATTTCCCACATTGACGTCTTAATTTATCATGAAACCATAAACTTCCATCTACCTAAACGGTACAAGTTTTAAATAATTTCCACGAATTCTGCGAGGCCAACAGAAAAGGCGAAAATACATTCATTCATCGTTAGACAAGCTGGTGCTAATATTTTGCGAATTTATCTGTCCGAAGCAAGTGTCAAAATTTGCAACCAGAATTAATTAAGAACCATTAATCATTATGCATCAGCGGCTTACAACTTGCCATTGCCATTGACTATTTCGCATGGTTTCATATTTCCTGATTCTTCAAGACGAATGCGCTCCGCTGTAGGTCAAAATGGGTTAATTACTGAAATTGAAACTTCTTATAACGTAATGATATATGAACGTTTGAGAAATATCTTCTTCCGGTTCGGTTATAGTGTGACCTTGTTAAGATAAATAATGGAGATTATAATGTATAATACATAATTATGTATGTGTGAACATATTGTATGTACATTGTACTACATGTTCATAACAGATTAGCAACACTTCAGTTCAGTTCCTCACGGGCAGCGATTAGCGAGCAAAAGTGTAGTGAAGTACCTCGGTATCTGGTTGGATCAGTATCTGTATTTCGACAGACATATAGGTGCTGCGCTGGCCAGGGCCAGAGGAGCCTTCGGTCTGACGAAACGACTGTTTTACAGCAGTCGGCTTGACCCCAGAGTGAAGGTTATTTGCTACATGGCCCTAATACGGCCGATGATCGTTTATGGTTGTCCAGTGTGGTTCAACGTTGCTCCATCTCAGATGGAGAGGATTCGGGTGTTCGAGCGGCAGTGTCTTCGACGCTGTACTGGTTTGCATCGGACACCTGAATCTTCTTATGTTCACTATTATCCGAACGAGGCTCTATACAACGGGGCTCGGATCAACAGAGTTGACAATTTCGTGATAAAACTTATTCGGGGTCACATTGCGAGGGCTATGACTTCGACCAATAATTTGATTTTCGGGGCGTTCTACCCAAATGACGAATATTTTGAAAATGCGCGCTTGAGTGGCTTCATTCCTCCAGAGGCATTCCTCTATTTAGATAGATGCGGTCTGATACAGGATAGATTGGCAGTACCGCTAATCTACCACGTCAGACGAAGAACCGTGGACCGGCGGCTCCTATACACTCGGGACGTCGTGGCACAAGACGGAGAAGAGCTCCTTCGGTTCAGTAGGGCTATGTCCGAACGGGACAAAACTGATAGGGTGAAGCAGGAGAACCAGTTTTGGTGGCTTCAATCAACATTCGTTAATGGTTAGTCGGGGTGGGGTGTTAGAGCCGTGGCCGGCTTACATACCTGTTTTTTATTCTCAGGTTTAGTTTTAAGTAGAATAGGCACAGTGGCACCAATACAAAAATATTGAATAATAATATAAAAAAAAAAAAAAAAATATATATGTAGATATGTATGTATGTTTGTATATGTGGATGTATATATATATATATGTATATATGTATATGTGTGTGTATCTATGTATGCATATATGCATATAAAAAAAAAAAAAAAAAAAAAAAAAAACAGATAAGGATAAAAAACAAACATAAACATAGATTTGCTGCTGTGGTTGTTCTAGTCTTAAGTAGATTTTAGGTAGATTAGGTAGTTTTAATTAGTTTTAAGTTTTATTTTAAGGACCTAGTTTTAAGTAGTATGTAAGGAAAAATAAAAAGTCCAGATTATTAGTTTTTTCTTAATTTTCTAATAAAATAAAGCATAATGAAAAACAAAAAATAAAAATGAATAAAAATAAACCTTTTAGGCCGAAAGGCAATAGTTATAAGTATATAGTTTAACTTAGAGTGCCCGCATGGGGCCAGTAAGTTAGTTGTAAGTTATTGATAAGTAGGCTAGTTTTATGAATTTTTATCTAGCATTAAGATAGTTATAAGTTTGAATTGAATAAAAATGAATTATAAAAAAAAAAAAAAAACACTTCAGTTCAAATGGAGAAGAGAAAGAATTTTATTTCTATAAATATTATTCTATTTTGAGAACCTACTGAACGACATTAAGTTAAGCTCAATTAGACTAAATTTAAATTTAAGTTAAATTTAACTTCAAAACTAAACCTTCGATTTAAAATTACGTTATGTTTGCATGATTTTTCATTCAGAGATTCTATTCTAAGGATTTCTAAACGAGTATGTCCATTTAAGATTGAGTAAAGTTGTTAACATACAGTGGTGCTAGACACATTCCGGATTTTTTTGGTCAAGTTTATTAATCCTTGTTTTGCTACCCAAAAATGTACAAACAATTTCTTTTATATTTTCTATAAAGGCATTAGATTATACAAAAATTAAAACAACTTAAAATAATCCATACAATAAATAATATAAAAAAAAATAAATACATTCAGAAATTCGTCTAACCGGATTTTTTTTATTAAACCGTAAAAATTAATATTTTGTCCAGTAACCGTTATTTTTAATAACTTCTTGGCATCGACGAGGCATTGACATGATTAGATTGTCTGTAATAAAGGCTGGAATATTCTCCCACTCATTCTTCAAAGCTGCAAAAAGAGAGCTTGTTGAAGTGTTCGTTCTCTTTCCAACACGCTTTTTTAAAATCGCCACAAGTTCTCGATGGGGTTTAAATCGGGAGATTGGGACGGATACTCTAAGACACGAATATATTTTGTTGCAAACCGCTCTTTTAGCAGCTTTGAAGAATGTTTGGGATCATTATCCTGCTGAAACGCCCAACGCAAAGTTCTTCCTCAGCGTATGGCAGCATTGTTGACTCCAAAATATCCCTATATTGAAAACGGTCCATAATTCCTGCGATTTGATGTATAGGATCAACGCCTGCACCTGAAAAACAACCCCAGACCATCACCGAGGCGCCACCGTGCTTAACCGTAGGGAGTACATTTGCAGGCTTTAAACGTGTCCCTCTCGAGCGCCTTACTGTTCCTTCACCATCGAAGTAAAATAAGTTGAATTTGCTTTCAGTACTGAAAAGCACACTTTTCCATTGGCTTACAGACCAGTTCAGATGATTTTTTGCAAATTAAACCCTGATTAAATATTTTAATTAAGAAATTGAAAGTCTTTCCGAAACATCTATCATATCTTAACTTTTTCTACGATGTTTTGCAGTAAGTAGTGGCTTTTTTGCTGGTCGAAACGCGTTAAGACCACATTCCCTCAAACGACACCTTACCATAGACGGCGCTATAGGCAAATTTAGATCCTCACAAATGTTTTTCGAGGACGCAAAAGGGTCTTTAAAGCACAAAATTCTTTATGCGCCTATCAGTTTTAGCTGTTGTTTTGCGAGGGCGTCCACCACGATGTTCTGCTTCTACTGACTTTCCGCTTTTAAACTTTTTGATGATGTCATAAACCGTTGACGTTGGAATTTTCAGCATTTCAGCGATTACATTTTGTTTTGTACCGGCTTGATACTTTTCTAGAACTTTGTGACGAATTGCGTTGGTGTGACGTGTTTTAGCCATTTTATTAATCGAATTAGTTTCAATTTGCACAGCTCACAACCTGCTTAGTCTTTTTAATAAATTCAATGTGATCCAAGAGACAAGAAAAACCGTTACCTAAACATCAAGACTCGAAGTTTTTATAAAATCCGGTTAGTTTTGAGCAGATGTATTATGGGGTAAATTTATATACATATATTTTATTTTATTTTTTGTTTACCAACTGATCATTATTTTTTAAGGCTAATTATAAAGTATACCAATATATTTTTCAATTTAATAAAGAAATTTTATCCTGTTTAATTTTTTCTCCTTGATATTAAGGAAGACATTGTTACAAAGAAAAAATCCGGAATGTTTCTAGCATCACTGTAGGTACAAAGTTAGAATTTAATTTGTGTAACCATAGAACAAAATTAGGGTAGCTTCTGGGGGAAAATGTCGAGTTTTAAGAAATAATGTTTTTGATTTCGCTTGGAAAGTATTATATTGGCTTGACATTCAGAATGAGGGTTTCTTTACTAAAAAGAAGATAAATAGTTTTTCAATAAGGTCGGGTATATGTTAAAATGAAATAACACAAGCTGTGTGTGAGGTATTAACAAAATTCTTTTTATTTTAAAGGCCCAAGGCATCAAAATGCTCGTCTTGGGCTTCTTACGGTGGTACGGATCCGAGTGGTCCAATTATAAATTTAATTATATGCCAATTCACGTCACCTCTGTGGGAGATAACCTTATAATGAAGTCGTGCACGTGCATGCAGAATGTTAATCGTGACGTGCGCCGTGTGGCAAGTAGCGCCCATGCATGCCGTTCTGATGGAACCATATGTTGTCTAGGTTATTGTTGGTCTAGGTCCAAATGGTCCAATTTGGTTATCAACGTTCTGTAGCGCTCGCTATTGACAGTGCAGTGACCGCCTCACCAAAGTCATTTTCAAAAATTACGGACCAATGACGTCGCTGGGCAAAAATCCTCACCAAAATATAGTCAGCTGGTGAGCCTCGTATGGGTTGGTGTTGCCCGATAAACGGCAATTCTGCATGTTATTTCAGTCATCATCCAAAAAAAATGGGCCTCTTTTTCGTTTTAAAGCGTAGTCAGCGAACAAACTGCATTGTCAATTGTCGTGAACTTTGAGTTTTGACAGAAAGACCTAGTTCTAGTGCACGGCCAGGAATCGAATGCTTCGGGTTTTGCTGTTCATTTTCATGTACCGCGGCGATGTTCTTGGCTGATCTTGCGTTCCTTTGGCAAATGAAAGTTGGCTCATGGATTGTCAAACCGTTCATCTCAAATTTGGTCACCAAACGTTGAAGAGTTGACTGTGAAGGGCCACCACATATACCGTAAAAGGTTTGTATTTTCGTTTATAATTAACACACACTCAAAGGTTTTTTGGTATACCATTAATATGCCAGAGACAAAGTGTAAGCATTAGAAAAAAAAGGGAGGGGTTGAAAAGGAGACGTGTCGGTGTACATTCGTTTTGAACTCTTGAACATTGCAATGACTGGGAAAGACAGAGCGTGGTAAGGAATTCCACATTCGCGTAGTACGACTGAAGAACGAATCTCTGTACTTCACAGTACGGCCGAAGTTGGGCTCGAGGGTAAATTGATGGACATTCCTAGAAGTGCGAGTATTACGGTTGAGGGGAGGAATGCAGCTGGCTATTTCATTAGAGCATAGTCCGTTAAAATAACAGTAAAAAAGGTGAGGCAAGAAGCATTACGACGATGTTCGAGTGACGTTTATGTGTCAATGATGTTATTGTCACCAATCATTTTGAAAGCTCTTCTTTGTATACTGTCTAAGAGGCTTAAGTGAGTTACTGGAGCACCAGCCCATAAATGGGAGTTATACTCAAGTTTTAGACGTATATAGGTTTTATAAATTTTAGCCAGATCCGAAGGAGAGAAAAATTTCTTACACCGTCTCAGAAAACCCTCTTGCGGCATTTTTATAGACATCGCGATACAACACAGCATTGAGTTTTCGAAGCAACAAATTCCACGCGGTTTCTTATTCCCCAGTGTACAATGCTGTTAAGGTCGTGATTTAATGAACTTATCATATTTTGTAGTTGCAGTTCCACATCCGAAGAGGAGGGATGTGAGTCTGAAAACGAATATGAAAATCTAAAAGTACTATCGTCAGCGAAACAATTAATTGGATTAGAAGTTGTAGACAGGAGATCATTAATAAAAATGAGGAAGAGGGTTGAGGACAAAACGTAGTTCGGGGCACACCAGCATTTATATTGTGGGTTTCAGACTTGAATACAACTTGTATTTAACTGTTCGAAAGAAAATTTCTATTCCAAAGAAGAAGAGATTCGTCGACACCGAAACCACGCATTTTCGATAAAAGAGCAAGATGCCAAACTTTATCAAATGCCTTTGAAATATCGAGTGCAATAATCTTACTTTCTCCAAAACGATGTAAAGATTTGCTCCACTCTTCGGTGAGATATACCTATCATCAGATAAGTGGACTTATTGCTACGAAAGCCATACTGCCGGTCATTAAAAAGTTTTCGTTCCTCAAGATATTTCTTGAGCTGACCAATTAATCAGCGTTTCCATGACCTTGGAAAGAAGGGGTGTTAGAGCGATTGGTCGATAATTTGAGGGAGAAGAAGATTTGCCTTTTTTCGAAATTGGCTGAACAGTTGCAGTTTTCCAACCTCTCGGAACGAGTCCAGAAGAATAGGATAGATGGAAAAGCGTACGCAGGGGTTTTGCTAGCCTGGGAGAACACCTCTTCAGAATGATAGCGGGGATACTCGTACCCTCCGGACCAGCGGATTTATATATGTTGAGAGTTGAGATCTTTTAGGACTGTCACCACAGTACGAGTACGAAAAAAGATTTGTCCCATAGAATCATTAACGCGCTCAAAAATTGGGGGACTCAATACTCATGGCACGATCTGGCAAGGTGGAATTTGCGGCGAACTGCCTTACAAATAAGTTAGTTTTCTCAATAGAGCTAACAAAAGGAGTGTCATTGACAAAAAGCGTAGGACCCGAGGAAGAAGAATTCCTCATATTTTTTACAAATGACCAAACATTTTTACTGCAGTATTTTTACTTCCGATATAGGAATAGGTACTATCGGGCAAGTTCTGCATTTGGAAAAAAAAAATCGAACTCGAGATGTTGATCAAAGTTGACATTACGATGATAGCTAAGACGAATAAAGTGGGTCCGACAATTCCGTCTGTCCGTCTGTATGTCTGTATGTCTGTACCTATATCTAGAGCCTAAACCACTAGGCCTATTTTCTTCAAACTCGGTACTTAAGGATCTTCGGTGATTCCCTAAAGGGCAAATTGAATTTTTCTTTTAGCTCTAAAGCTAACGGTACACCCGTAATTCATAATCTTATTTATCTGGAAAACGGCTTTAACAATTTTGATAAAAAAAATTAGGTGTAATATTATGGACTACATTTTGATAAAAACAAATTTTGGGGGGAATTGTTATTAACGGTACCTGCCATAGAACGGTTTTTTTTGATTTTCCAATTCCTCATCAACGGCTCTAACGATAAAAAATTGTTTTTAGATTTGTAAAAAAATAATACATTTTTTTTTTGAAAATTCAGTATCTTGAAAATGGATACACGAATAAATTTTTAAATTACGTTATAAAATGTATTTTATTGAACATACTAACAATTTGCTTATCAATTTTTTTTATAAAAAAATTTAAGGAAAATTTAGTACACAAAAAATATGTTTCAGTGTGTCTGTATGTCTGTACCCCTAGACCTATGTTCTTCAAACCGGGTAGTTAAGAAAAAACAGAAGAATCTATTAAATTCGGTCTAAAGCGTATTTTGTAATAGAGAAAAAATCCAAATTTTACTTACCAAGCTCCAATAATGATAAAAATTAAGCTGTATTGCAAAGCATTCCAATATGTACGGCGGCCGAACGACGGCGGCGGCGGTACACAAAACACCAAACCATTGCACATTATTTCTACTTCGTATGTATGATGTGATGCTCTTTAAGAATATACGATAATTAACATATCCTGATGGCAATTACTTTAAATTGATTGCAACTCTTGTCACTATGGACATCCTCTGCTCTCAACTTATATCTGAATCTATAGCATGCTTGGTTTTCTTCCAAGATAACAAGACTTTATAGAAAGGAAGAAGAGAGAATATATCAAGCTCGGGCGGCGAAGCGACAGTGGCAAGTTGCAAGGCAAAAGTGGACACAAATCAGGAAACTATCCCTTTCAGGTATGACCACACTCCAGACTATTGAGAGGCTGCACGTACTGGCGTGCCACAGGACACAACAAGTGATAAACGATAGATCAACATGAAAAACTAATTTATTTCAGATACATTTGCATTCGAGATACAGAGAGCGAGCTCTCAACACGAATGTATTACGTCTAATGGTTGGGTTGTGGTCTCTTCTGCCCGAATCGATGATTAGTTGCTTCGGGATAGTAAAATTTGCTCAACCGACAACGTCCACCAGCGCAGCGGCTGGATTCCTGCCCCTTTGGGGCACAAGGAAGAATACAACGTTGTCCCTTGAAGTGCAGGAATAGATTTATCTATTGCTGAATAGTCTGGTCTGGGATTTCTTGGGGTGGCAGTTAGAAATGCTGTGGAAGCGACTGTATGCTACCTGTTGCGCTATTCAATTTGTCGTTCCATTGGTTTTCTAGTTTTGTGGAATCTCGAAGAGTTTTTTCTTTTAGTTTTATTTTGTTTGGTTTTGTACGGGTGGGAGGTCTCCAGCTGTGGGGTATGTTCACACGTTAGAAGTTTATGTGGTTGCAATGCAGTAAGGTGGCGATGGCAAGGTTTATACAAAGAAGGAGTTTGAGAGGGAAATTGCAAAGATTTCAATTTTATACTTTTGGTTTCTATTTGTGGAGTTTCGCATAGGTACGAATACATTGTGTTGCGTAAAAGTAATTTATTTAAAATTTAAAATTCAGAAATATAAAGATAAATCTTCGCGCACATTTTTGTGTTTGACTTTGGAATGGATAGTTTCAGATGAGTTATAGAGAATATTGAATTCGATATCTTAGAAATTGTATTTTTATCTAGATTGTATCGAAAAGCCATTTTTTATTATATATGTTCATACATAAATTAATACCTGCTCTGAGAACTAAGCTTCGCAGCAAAATCCCTTAATTTTGCTTTAAGAACGCTTTTTTTTGTGAAGGGAAATCTTCAAAAGACACTTGGTAATATTCGGTAACAAGTAGTCCCCTTGGCATAATGGTTAGTGTGTTGGACTGTCATGCGGAAGGTCTCGAGTTCGATTCTCAGCCACTGCAAAAAAGTTTTTCAGGGGTGTACTGCCACTTGCGAGGAATTGACAAATCCTCTAAGAGTATATCTCTTGTCATGGAAAGTGCTGCTCACTAGCCGTTCGGAATCGGCAGAAAATTGAAGGTCCCCTCCGTTCCTGGGGCCAAATTACCGCATCAGTGAACGAGTGAGTGAGTCCCATCAGTGATCGAATGAAAGCGTCAAATTAGAGTAATCGGTTGCTAGTTGAAGTAAGCGGTAATGCCAAAGTCACATAATTCAGTCACGTATTACTCGATAACTGATGCGGTAATTTGGCCCCTGGTAACACGCACACAGGATTGATTGAGAGTTGTAAGTCACTAGGTCCTGGTTCACATCGAGCTGTTGCACCATCAAATTTATTATTTATAACAAGTAGTCTGGGACTCTTATCACACGAAAACACGAAAACCACCGGGATCAGATCCTATCTAGTATGAGAGATCGACAAATGATTTTTCTGTCTTACTTTAAAATTACTTTGGCAGAAGTTTAAAATTTTTATACTTTAGTATAGCTTTTAGACCATCAGCTCATTAGGATTGGTACTTCTAAGTCTCCGAACATTGTCTCTTTCATTTAAAACGGTTTCCATCTCGGAGTTGGTATGACTTCGCTGTCGTTGATTGTGTGATACAGCGTGTTTTTAACCACCTCAGTGACCAGTTCAGTGTGAAGTTTATTTCTAAATCCAAACTGATGGTTCGGGATTAGACTTCTTTCGTCTAATATTTTGCTGAGCCTTTTCAGGAGCAGTTTTTCGAAAACTTTTGCCATGATTGGTATAGGCGATATAGGTCTCTTAGATGTTACTTCAGTTGGTGGCTTAGCTTATTTAGGTATATAAATGTATTCTGCAATTTTCCAATCATGTGGTACATATCTAAGCTGAACTGAAGGCATGCCTTGATTATAAATTGTAGTTTTTTGAAGGCTAATGAAGGCATTTCATTCAAAACCTGAGCAGTTATTAGATCGTAGTCTGGTGAACTTTGTTGGATGGCTTATGTTGACACATGCTTTTTTCTTCTTTGAGCGTGATAATGGGAATCTCGGATTAGTCGCTTCTATAAACAAACTGTAAGTCATCTGTATCTGTAATTGCTGAGAATGGTTTAAAGATATTTCGCAAGATGTTCAGCGAAGATGTCAGCCTTCTGCTATCTATCAAATTTCCATCTTGAGGCTTTATTGTCAGGTTTTTAGTCTGCGGTCTTTTTAGACGATTGGCTATTTTCCATAACGAGTATTCGGTAGAAGCATCCTTCGTCAAACTTTTTAGGAATCTATCAAGTGGAATTAACTGACTTTTTTTTTAGTTCAATGTTAAGACGTTTGAATGCTGCCTTATCTCGTTGTTTGCCATCTACTTCGAGCTCCTTTATTTCGAGAGGATATATTATTTTTGTGTCTCTGCATACTGAAATAGCTGGAGTACTTATTCTGCAGCCTGCTGCACATCTGCAACGAATTGTTTTAATTCATAATCAAGTTGTTCAGTTGTTTCCATAGGGGATCTCAGGTTTATTAAACTTTCAAACATATCTTTGAATTTGTTCCAGCTTGTTCTTCACGAGCTTCAGATTACTTTTTTCTATAATTTCTACCTCATGCAGTGACCAAATTATTGGAGTATGATCTGACGACGAATCGAAATTACCTTCGACAATTAGATATATGATTTCATTTTGATCTTTTAGCTAGGAAAAAGTCAATAAGGTCTGGTTTTTTTGTGTGGTCAGATGGCCAGTATGTTGGCTAACCAGCGGAATAGAATTTGCAGTTGTATTATTTGCGGCCTGCGTGGAACAGTCGTTTTCTTTTTGTAGTTATGAGTCTAGATCCCTAGTGGGTGTGTTTAGCATTGAAGTTTCCACCTACAAAGAAACTATGCCCTATCAGATCAGGAGTTCTCCATATTCTTCTTCAGTTGGAGAGCGGCTTGGTGGCCAATATATAGCTGCTATCTTAAACTCTTTCGTTTTGTTACCAATACTAATTGTTGTTACTTGCATGTTTTCATTAGTGAACTTTTGTTCTTCATAGTATTTCAAACACTTTTTTATAAGTATATAAGTTTGGTAATTTTCTATCAGACTTTGTCCTATTGCGAAGTGAGTTGCAAACATGTCTAAAAAGATGTTTAATTCGAGCACATGATGTAAAAGACCGTTTGTACTTCATGATGCGTTTTTACGTATTCTGTCCATCATTGCTTCTTAAGAGAGACTTCTTCGCTTAAATGTTCGATGTTCAAATCCTGCTTGATGTTAATCCTTTTTATATTACGTACCAGTACTTCTTTTATTGAAGTTGGGAATGCGATTTGTTTTCAACTGAGAATAATATTATTTGGGTCCCATTATATAAGAACCTCCATTGAAGTACCTTTCTATGTCATATGCACTGTTTAAAGTAATTAGGCATCCATTAACCACGGCATGTGCTAAACTGCAAAGTTGACATTACGATAATAGCGAAGACCAAAATAGTGGGTCTCGCAATTCTGTCTGTCTATCTGTCTGTCTGTCTGTCTGTTCGACTACAGCTAAACGGCTCGGCCGATTTTCTTTAAACTTGGTAGATATGGGTTTTATTTTTTCCCCCCGGATGTTTTTTGATTTGAGTTTTTAAGACCGATTTTGTTCAAATTTTATACATATTTTTTTTTTCTCAAAAACTGTCCCACAGATTAAAAAAAAAATTCATTAAATTTCATTTAGAATTTAGTCAAACCTAAGTAATGAATGAAAAAAAAAATTAAAAAAAAAATTATTATTTTTGGAACCATTTTTTTTGTTTTTGATTTTCTCAAAAACGGTACAACCGATTTTGATCTTTTTTTTATGTTAAGGCTCCCCAGCAGTTTCAATATTATTGTGTATTCAAATTTTCAAAAAAAAATTTTTTGGATTTTTAAAAAAAAATTTCAAAATGTTTTTTTGAAAACTCAATATTTCAAAAACCCCATGCTCGGTTTTCTTAAAACTTGATAAATAAAAGTTTCTGAATATAAATTATAAGATGTAAGAAAATAAAATTTATTTTACCTAAAAATACCGATACCATCCATACAAATGTTAAAAAATGGTTTTCGAAAATCGTATTTTTCTCGAAAACGGTTCCAAGAATTTTGCTTAAATTTTTAGTCTTTCGATTAATTTTTGAGATCTATAATTTAATACAAAAAAAATTGAAATCTAGATATTAGTGACTGTACCTACGATTTTTTAAAATTTTGAATTTCTCATTATTGACATAACGGATTTTAATGAAATTTTTTATGGAGGTGCTTCTAAAAACTTTAAGAAACACTGCATTTCAAAACTTAAGAAAAAAATATTTTTTGAATTTTTGAAAAAAAATATCATTTTTTTTTTGGAAAATTCGATATCTCAAAAATGGGTCAATATTTTTTTTCGAAATTTAATTTTCATTTGTACAATAATAAAAACCTAAAGTTGACGTACCAAGTTTTTTTTTAAATATTTTAAAAATTTTATATATAAAAGCTTATTTTTTTAAACCACTACAACGACTTATAATTTTTGTTCTTGCATAAATTTATATTTTCATAGCATTCTATGAAATGATTTTGCGATTTTATGAAATTTTGTTTGATTATTTTTTAGATACCATCCCATTTCGCAAAGCAAAATGTTTAAATAATAACCCGCCATGGTTTGATTCGCACATAAAAAAATTGAAAAATGAAAGAAATAAAGCCTGGTTGAAATTTAATCTATCGAAGACTGAAGAGACATTTCGAGAATATCAAGAACTGCAAATCGACTTTATAAACTATTCAAATCTACTTTACTCTGATTTTATTTCAAACACTGAATGTGAGCTTAAAGATGATCCACAGAAATTTTGGAAGTATGTCAATAATAAAAGGAAATCTGATGGTTACCCAGTTAGTATGAACTATCAAAATTCTTCAAGTCATGATCCAGAAACGATATCTAATATGTTTGCTGATTATTTTAAGAGTGCCTTTGAAGACTTTTCTTCGAATACTTCTTCTTCCATTCCTTCTTATACTCAACAATACACTCATCTTAATTTTATAAATTTTTCGATTACAGAAGCTTCTATACACGACAATATTTTGAAACTTGATGAATGTTTTAGTCCTGGCCCGGATGGTGTTCCATCATTTATATTAAAAAAAATGTGTGTCTTACCTATCTTATCCGTTATATGTTCTTTTTAACGAGTCGATTAGAAGTTCGAAATTTCCTACTCTTTGGAAAAATTCATATTTAACGCCAATACATAAAAAAGGCCTAAAGAATTTAATAACAAACTATCGTCCTATTGCGAAACTATCAGCTATCCCCAAACTTTTCGAATCTCTGGTCTGTGACATACTTGCTTTTAATTGTTCATCCGTTATATGTGAAAATCAACATGGTTTTGTAAAGAAAAAATCCACGGTCACAAATTTATTACAATTCTCTACCTTTTGTCTAGATGCGTTTGAAAAACACTCTCAAGTAGATTGCATCTTTACTGACTTTAGTAAAGCCTTTGACAAATTAAGTCACAAAATACTATTAGATAAATTAAGGAATATTGGATTTAACCATTGTTTTGTTTTGTGGATATCTTCATACCTTAAAGATAGATTTTATAGTGTAATATTCAGAAATAACCGTTCGTGTCAATTTAAAGTTAATTCTGGTGTACCTCAAGGGAGTCATCTTGGCCCTTTGCTATTTGTTTTATTTATAAACGATCTTCCCTCTATATTAAAACATTCTATGGCTTTAATCTATGCTGACGACGTGAAAATTTTTCGAACAATTAACTCCATTGCGGATTGTGAACAACTACAAGACGATCTTCGGAGATTTTATGAATGGTGCAATAATAACTGCTTGTTTTTAAATATTGACAAGTGTAAGACTATGTGTTTTACACGCAAACGTAATTTATTTATTTTTGACTACCTGTTGAATTCGTCACATTTATGTAGAGTGTATAGTTTCTCCGATCTCGGAATCTTATTAGACTCAAAATTATCATTCAACGATCATTATAACTATATTGTAAAGAAAGCAAACAAAATACTTGGTTTTGTAAAAAGATTTTCCCGTGAGTTCCGTGATCCATATGTTATAAAAATTCTTTATGTTTCTTTTATTAGGCCAATTCTTGAGTATGGGTGTGTAGTATGGGCACCATACTACTCTGTACACATAAATAGAATAGAAAATATTCAAAGAAGATTTTTAAGATTTGCCCTGCGTTTTTTCCATTGGTCAGATAGAGTTATATTACCCCCATACGCTCATAGACTTCAGTTGATAAGCCTTCCATCTCTTTCTGTTCACAGAGAATATTTGCAGTTCTGTTTCATAACTGGAGTAATGAATGGATCTATTTCATCTTCATCGGTTCTTTGTGGATTAAATTTCAATATAAGTCGTTCTAGTTTAAGAAGAAACTTAACAATTTGTACTATTTTTAGTAGATCAAACTATGGCGCTTATAGTCCTCTTAACCAGCTAATAAATATTTTTAATAAATTCTCTTCTCTTATTGAATCTACAAATGTCAATCTCAAATCTGAACTCTTTAAAAATAACTTCTATGCTCAAAATCGAACAAACTTAGTTTATATATAAATTTTAGATTTTAAGAATTATTGTAAGTTTAACGTTAGCATTAACGTATTGAAATAAATAATAATAGCATTCTGTTTTTGTCTCTTACTACTAAAATAATTTAAAAAATAATGATAATTTTATCCTAATGAACATTTTTTTCTAATAACGTTCGTTTTCAAAATTCCTAATCTCTATTACATAGGAGCAAGTTCGTGTAACCCAGTCGTTCATTTTATTTTATTGAATCATAAAACCACACAATCCTTAACAAAAACAAAAAATTAAGGAATAGGTAAAAAAAAATTATCAGGAAATAAAAATAGTTAAATGCAATTGATACATATTTCTTTCCTGTATTCGGGACATACAGGATAATTGAATTATAAGCATGAAATCTTGCTTTTGCGTTCTTGTTCTTATGAACAAATCATACACCCCGGCGACTACTTCTGTAATTTAGGAGGGGGCTCACCTTCATGTGACTTTGTCACAAAACCCTAAAACCCCTTTTATTTTTCAACTAATTTTCGTGGCAAACATTTTTTTTAGCTAAATTTCAAGTTAAATTTTTAGCTAGATGTCGCTCCATATGAGGTTTAAATGGGTGCCTAGACCACAAATGACCATTTTTCCTCTAAGAATCTTCTTTCCACATTTATGACAGCGGTTCTTTTTCATCCGATAACTCTCCACTTATAACACCAGCCATTACCGAGTCAATGGGATGATGATCTGTTTCGAAGGTGAATCGAAACCTAGCTCCATTTCATCATCATGACATTCGAAAGCATTTCTTAAGAAACAATTTTTAGTCCTATTGACTGGCGGGTATCATTTTAATAAAAAAAAAGTTCCGGGACTGTTGATCAGATATCGACACTTGAGATATTGAATGACAAATACATAGAACGGGAGGAAGATTAATCAAGCCAAATCAAAAATCAAAAAAAAAGGCGTCAGTTGTTCTGTCTTCCTCGAACGCTGGGATTGGTTATTAAAAGTTGATGTTTTAGAAAAAAATTAAAAAAAGAAAGAATTCAGAAAAACTTCTCAACTAACTTTTCTGCACGTTTAAGAAAAGTTGGAATTTATTAGTAAATTATAGCCCGGTATTGTTTGAAGGAAAACCCCAAATATAATTTTGGAGAAAATGAGACTTAAGTCTATTTCTTAAAACTACGAGTCATATTTTTCTGAGTTTGAGGGATTTTCACAAATGGTTACTTACCTAATCCAAAGAATTACAAATAAAATCAAAACATTTTTCCACTCAACTATATATTCATTTTAATGATTCATTCTGATCACCAGAAAAGTTTCAAATTTCTTCCTTAATAAATTACTCCCAACAATGTGTCCTGTCTAGGTTTTGGAACGGTATATAATAGAGATCAATGCTACAAAGTTACAAGCCTCCTTCAAACTCCGCATCTTTATTATTCTGATTTTATTTGTTTTTAATTTAATGACTTGTTCTTAGGTCGATACACCATGTGTTTGTCACTTTTATTACTCCTTCTACATGACAAGGTCCCATTGATTCCAATGTCCATTCATGAGCCGCACAAGCAACACAAAGATCAATGTCAGAGCGGGCATTGTCGCTCGAAATGGCTAAGGGAATCTTCTTTATTTATTTTTTTTTTCGTTGGGACACGATTACTTCCCAATTCTTTGTTTGGTGTCAGTTTCTTTTTCCCAAATTCATGTTGCTCAACAGTTAAACTGAAAATGAAAAGAAAAAATCGAACTCTAAAGTCCAGCAAACGCGGAGGAGATAGTTACATGTCATCCATGTTCACATCAGGTTCAGCGTAATTTAATTAGATGCCATTAAAATGCGAAACCTGAATTCCAGAAATTCGTCTGCTCATCCAACTTGACTCGGGGAAATAAAAATCAAGTCTGGAACGAACGTAAAACACGCTCAGTGATAGACTGTTAGCACTGCTTATCCCTGGAGACGAGACCGCAGAAGATGCAGCACACTGCAGTTTCAAGTTGAATACAAACCCCAGAGTGACGTTCATTTGATTGGTTTTGGTGTAATGTTACCAATTTCCAGCCATTTATGGACCTGAATACACCTGTTCTCGCTGAGATGTTTTTTTTTTTAAACTTTTGGGTATTTATTTTGCAGGAACGACAATGCGCGCACACTTACTGATGCCAATTAGTGAAAATCACTGCAACTACGCGTATGGAATTTTGTTAATGGAAATTAGTTGCATTTTACACAGGGAGGTCTTTGGTGAAATGGGAATAAGAGATCGATCGATTCGGAATACGAATTTGAAAGTGAATACGGCTTCATGGGGAATTTGGCCTATATCCACAGTCATTTCGTGCTAAGTTTTTTCAATCAGATGAAAGCAAATTTTTGTCATTGTTCCTGTGCCTTCAATTTTAAGAAGAAGAAAAGAGTTGGGAACAGAAACATATTGGTAGGTACATAATTTTTTTCAAATACACTTTAACTTGTGATAACTGTCATAAGTTTTATGTAAACCACTTTTTGGAGAAAAGCTCTCTTGGAAAATTCAGACAGAAGGTCGGTGAATAGATACCACGCATTCACTCTCAGATCAATGGAGAGTATGTTAATCCATTTTTCACCTGTGTTTTTGTGTATAAGCCTACATGAAACAAATATTAAAATTCAAAACATTTCATCAATTCCTTTTTAAGCTGCGCTGCGTATGTATGATAATTTTTTGACGTAAAGATTTATTTGGACTCGATTCTGCTTGCCTATCTTTCCCGGTTCATGCCATTAAAGCTGTTTGAATTTTCAATTACAAACCTCTGAGCCTAGAGTCAAATGGCGTGATCTTTCATCAATGAAACAAGAGAAACAAACTCAACTAAATCAACCCATATGTGTACCAGTACGCAAGTTAATATACATATGTATATGTATGTAGGTATGCCAAGCCCAACATGCATCTGTACCTGAACCACTAGCTCCATCATAATCCTCACCCAATCAAACTCAACCTGCGATAACTTCACACATTTGTAACCCCATTAAAGCCGACACTATAGTGAAACGCGCCGCCGTACCGCGCCACACCTCAATGCAAGCAAACATCCTCTTCACGCATCATCAACAACGCGCAGCAAACAAGATCCTATTTATACTAACGATCCTCAGCTAAGGCTAACTAACAAACTCCATCGAGATCTTTACCAGTGATTCGACAGATGCTATTATTTTACCAGCCCGCGCTGATCTTAGACAAGCGGCAGCGGTACAACCAACGGTAGGCCAAGTTCAATTTTTCAATCCTCAATCCAGCTCAAGGCTTATACCTATGCAGAACACATTGTAGATCGTCCTGAAGAAATCACCACGAACTGATAAGCCAGCTTTTGAAAAATTACTATTCTAGCGATCTGTGGGGCGGGCGTCGTATGTCGGCGCAGAAAACATGCCATCACACGCCACACCCTGCTACTTAACCCGTTCACTGGAACAGAGATAAAGTTGAGCACACTGCTCGCTGCCACATTCCTTACACTGTTCTCTTCGATTATCCTCACACCTCGGCCCATTTGTCATTCCAGAATCGGGACTTACCAACGAAAATAGATGCTTGATGCAAAAAAAAGCACACAAAATAAATATCTAAAACTGCGTAGCCCAGATATCCGTCACACTTTGGGTCGGCCCCACCCCGTGCCTGTCGCTGCTGGTCGTCCTTCTCGCATGATGACAGCGGGTGAGCGAGTTGTTTCCTTTTGAGCCAGCAGACACCTGAATGGCAGCTTCTCTAGTTATGCCCAGTTCCATTGACTAGCTATTTATTACCGGCTCTACGATAAGGTAATCTCCTTGGTGTTGAAATACTTTTGAATAAGCGGAACAGAATCGTAGCTGTTATTGCTGGGCTGACTAAAGATGGCGTGTTTGTTTACCAGCCGTGCACAAAGCAATATCACAGTGATGAGTGCATGTCGAACTCTTAAGTGGAATCATAACACGCACTGCATTTCGCTTTGAGATACTTTTGTATCTTTCGTCGAAAATATAGGAAGTAGTTGTGCGCATAAAATATAAACGAACTAATCAATGTGTGGCCGTATCGGCCATGCCTCCTTAGTTGTCTTCCATTAATCGAGGGCGCCTTTTAAATTTGTACCATAAAATTGGCATACGTATGTTTGTTAGTTCTTTGTTGTTAAAAGAGAATCTAATGAGAATTTATTTAAGATAAAGTACCTAATTGAATTTTTTGTGGCTTTTAGCATAAATAAAATGGTCTTTTAGTTAATCAAATAATTTATGTCAAGTTAATACTATTTGAAACTTATTTGTTGAGTTCATTCTGAAGCTTTGCAATATCGGGGTGAATGTTTTTGAAAATTACACTTATTAAAGAAATAATGTCGGGTTTTTTTTTTATTAATTTTTTATGACGTGTCAATGTCAAAGTATATATTTTTACTACGATGAACTTCAAGAGCTTACTCCTATTTTCGGTCTTACTAATTGTCCCACCGAGTCGATTCTCTAAATCCATATTGTTGGGAATATTGTCAAAATTTCTTTGCCAGCACTCTTAGAAGATAATTTAACTTTGAAATTACTTGAAGTGCGGAAACTTCTTCAATTCGGTTCTGCAAAAGTTTGAAGAAAATTCTTATTTTCATTGGCGCAAAATTTTAAATTTATTTAGTTTTAAAATTGGAGTCGGCTCTAAAATATGATTTTAAATTAGAGACGAATTTTTGTTAATTTTAAACGGTATAAAGTATACTATACCGTTAAGGAAATTGTCTAACTCTAAAAAGCAGCAAAACGCTTCTTTATCTTTAAAAAGCATGCTTTTATCGACTTCGCGGGGAGCAAGGTTTCGCAATTTTTGAAAATTTTCAACTTTTTAGAAAACCTAGAGTATTCAAGAATCGAGAAAATCATTTTGAAGATCTTGTTTCTTTAATTTTACTCAAGATATCGGTTTGATAAGCCCACGGTTTGGTTCTTGGTTAAAAATCTTAACATAAGAGAGTCAGTGTTGAGCCGAAGTTGGTAAATACATTTTAGACAGGAAAAAAAGTATTTTTTCAATATTTCAGAAGCAATACATGATATGGTGCAGTCAAAAGTGAGCAAGATCATTAAAAACTTATCGAATTGCGTAGCGAGTCTTTTGCCACATTTTATTAAGTTCTCTATACAATCCTATTCTATGGTCATTGGAGCAATCGATTGTACCCATGTACATATAAATCGACCAACTAAAATCATAGATCCTGTAATTGGAATTACATTAATCAAAAAGGCATTTTTTATTTAAATTTTGAAATTAAAAGGGGCATTTACTTCACCTCATACTATCTTGTACGGATGGGCCATCTAGTGGTTTCTTTTAAATCATAGTTATTTTGACACTGACAGCTGTTCCCGCTCTTGCCAGAAAGTCAGTATCCCCAAGTAACATCGCCGCAGCTACAAGTTATTTAAATGTTTTAAATTAGCTCTGAAAGAGTAGAACTCAATACTGGAGCACTATTTACAATTTGGTTGCAGCTTTTAATAGACATATGAAAAATTGTGTCTCTATATTAATGTTAAAGAACATGTTTAGGCTCTATTATCTTTAAAAGCTTTCTGCTGCATAAATGTACTCTTTAGCACTGTTTACAACCGCCATCAAAGAGCAGTACTTATTTTATTTCTTTGCGCTTCAGATAGGCTTTTAAGTAGCAACAAAATGATCTTAATGGCCACTTAAGAGCTGTTAGATGCCTTGATAACACAGCTCCACAAAAAAAAGAAAAAAATTTTTAATATGGGATCAGACCACCTTTACTATAGGTTTTCGGGGTCGCTGAATCCGAATCCGACCACCATTTTACCCTATCACGTCAGGATTTTTTGCTTGCGTTTGAGGAAGTTTGTCTGTTTTTTTATCCCTGCTCTGCGAATGATTCCCTGGAAGAGCTAAAACTCTGGTGTCCTAGGTTTATTGGGGTTAACCTGGTTGGGTTTTAGGGAGTTTGAACTTTTTTGCACCTGTTATCCTTGAGCTATACCCTCCGAGAGCTTCAACTCGGGCACCCTGGGTCACTGGGGGTTGACACTGAGGTCACTGAGGTTATGAAAAATCCTGACGTGATAGGGTAAAATGGTGGTCGGATTCGGATCGAGAATATTTGATAAGGCGTTTTGCTCTAGTATTTGCAGTAATACAGCGTTAATCAAAACAAAATTCCTAAGATTTTGTCGGTTTTTGAAAAGCAAACCAAATATTTTATAAAACTCTTTTTATCTTCTTGTTCTTATACCTTATGAAAAATGATATTCATGTGATACAGGGAGTAGCATTGTTGTAAATTTGCTAATACCTTAACATTTTAAAATAAATAGGTAGCCTTAACTGTAAGCTCAAATTTTTTTTTTGTTTGATAATGCTTTTGCCTAATGTTAATACAGGGTGCTTCATATTAAAAATATATATAAATATATACATACATGTTTATTTTATATGTGTCAAGTACTAATCTTTTTCGTGCGGGGAGTGGCTAAAAACTTAATTTCATTGAATTTGAATGCAATGAAACTTTCGCACATTAAAATTATTTTGAATCAAATTCGCTAGATCGAACATAATTCACACCAGGAGTATTTCAAGGCCTTTTTTGCGTAAAAAAATATATCAAAAATACCTTTGAGTGCTTTTACATACCGAAAACCAAAGATTACAAGAGGTGTATTTACTTTGTGCGAAAAAGTTAATACTGTTCAAGGATTTTGCGTTGATTTATGGCAATAAATCTATAATTCACATAAAATATGTATCTTGAAGTGTGTTTGTGTAAACGAAGACTGTCAAAAATAGTTTTCAATGCGTTTGGGTTGTTTCATGCTATAAACCTATGATTCAAACGAGTAGTTTTTCTAAGCGTCAAAAGGCACGTCAAAGATAATATCTAATAAAATAAAATTTTGTTCTAGACTAAACAAAAACAAACGAATTTATTCATTTTCTTTTTTGCAATTATGGCGTATGAAATTGAAAATGTTACTTTCTTGATAAATTAAAATTTTAAAATAAAAAGAAAAGAAGAAAAATGTGTAATATTTTTAATAAATGAACAAAAAACACTTTCTTTTAATAAACACTTCATGTTTGTGCAATAAACAAACATTAAAGATTTCGTGTTGGCACCCTGTAGTTTGTTTATTGAAGTCGCTCTTTAGGAACTCTAGTTAAACATTGAACATCTTCTACGGCGATATAGAAGCTCCACTATAAAGTATTTTTTTTTAATGTGGCGATTGTTGGAGTTTTAGATAAATGGCAAAAAATTGTCAAAATAAATTGACTTTAAAGGTTAATTACCAAAGGAATTAAGAATACATTTACAAACAAATAAAGTATGTAAATTTACTTTTGGTTCCTGCCTGCAGAACACAAAATAACAGAAAATTATAAACTTTTGTTCCTGCAATAATTTCTTAAAATATTTATTTTTTAAAGTTTTTGTGTTAAAATCACTTATTTTAGAAGCGCGTTGTTAAATTTCTTAATGCAATTCAAACATTTGTGGTAAAGATAGAATTGCACTCAAAAATCACGAATCGTTTTGTAAAAACAGCATAATATTAATGCACGTAGGTATATCGTAATCGTAAATACTTAGCATCTTTTTTGAAAAAAATGTGTTGGCTTGAAAATAAAGATGCTGAAATGATTTACTACAAATACAAATACAAATTGTTTTCGCATTAATATATTTATTAACACGTATAACACAAAAAATTCATCATTGCTTATTTTATATACCACCAATGAAGAACATACAGCTCCAGTATTTAAGAACGTAAAATACAATGTTGAGCTTGAAGTGCTCTTAAAAATAATAAATTCAACTCAATTTTGTTTTTATACAGCTTTAAATACATCACGGAACAGTTAAAGAGCAAATATAGTGCTCCATTGTATCAAAAACGAAGCTCCTAATAAGCAAGACACTGGCTTTTAGCCTGATATTAAAGCTTATACTTAATGCAGCAACTTTAAAAGTGCAGAAAAGAAGCTAAAAAGAGCTCTCAACCTCAAGAAATTCGCTTCAAATAAGTTGAACAGTAGCTCTAGGAGTACTAATAAAGCATGTATTTTATTATTAAGCTAATTCGAATAGCTCTTGAAACGCTTAAAATACTTAGAACAAGCTAAAATTGTTATTTGGGTCATATAACGGGTGATTTTTTTGAGGTTAGGATTTTCATGCATTAGTATTTGACAGATCACGCGGGATTTCAGACATGGTGTCAAAGAGAAAGATGCTCAGTATGCTTTGACATTTCATCATGAATTGACTTACTAACGAGCAACGCTTGCAAATCATTGAATTTTATTACCAAAATCAGTGTTCGGTTCGAAATGTGTTTCGCGCTTTACGTCCGATTTATGGTCTACATAATCGACCAAGTGAGCAAACAATTAATGCGATTGTGACCAAGTTTCGCACTCAGTTTACTTTATTGGACATTAAACCAACCACACGAATGCGTACAGTGCGTACAGAAGAGAATATTGCGTCTGTTTCTGAGAGTGTTGCTGAAGACCGTGAAATGTCGATTCGTCGCCGTTCGCAGCAATTGGGTTTGTGTTATTCGACCACATGGAAGATTTTACGCAAAGATCTTGGTGTAAAACCGTATAAAATACAGCTCGTGCAAGAACTGAAGCCGAACGATCTGCCACAACGTCGAATTTTCAGTGAATGGGCCCTAGAAAAGTTGGCAGAAAATCCGCTTTTTTATCGACAAATTTTGTTCAGCGATGAGGCTCATTTCTGGTTGAATGGCTACGTAAATAAGCAAAATTGCCGCATTTGGAGTGAAGAGCAACCAGAAGCCGTTCAAGAACTGCCCATGCATCCCGAAAAATGCACTGTTTGGTGTGGTTTGTACGCTGGTGGAATCATTGGACCGTATTTTTTCAAAGATGCTGTTGGACGCAACGTTACGGTGAATGGCGATCGCTATCGTTCAATGCTAACAAACTTTTTGTTGCCAAAAATGGAAGAACTGAACTTGGTTGACATGTGGTTTCAACAAGATGGCGCTACATGCCACACAGCTCGCGATTCTATGGCCATTTTGAGGGAAAACTTCGGAGAACAATTCATCTCAAGGAATGGACCGGTAAGTTGGCCACCAAGATCATGCGATTTGACGCCTTTAGACTATTTTTTGTGGGGCTACGTCAAGTCTAAAGTCTACACAAATAAGCCAGCAACTATTCCAGCTTTGGAAGACAACATTTCCGAAGAAATTCGGGCTATTCCGGCCGAAATGCTCGAAAAAGTTACCCAAAATTGGACTTTCCGAATGGACCACCTAAGACGCAGCCGCGGTCAACATTTAAATGAAATTATCTTCAAAAAGTAAATGTCATGGACCAATCTAACGTTTCAAATAAAGAATCGATGAGATTTTGCAAATTTTATGCGTTTTTTTTTTTTTAAAAGTTCTCAAGCTCTTAAAAAATCAAACGTTATATGCGGAACGAAAAGAGTCGCTTTACGCTTGAAGAACGTTGGGAAATATTGAAAACTTATTTCCAAAGTGACTACTGTGTCGCCCAAACAGTGCGTTTTTTTAAAAGAAGTTTTGGCCGAAATGAAGCACCCACCGGGCAAGTTTGTGCAAATAGTTCTTGTGGATAACATAGTATCCGTCGTTGTACGGTGTGTATAGACGAGAATGTGGCTGCTGTAGCCGAGAGTGTGAGGCTCAATTCACGAATATAAACTCTCCATCGATCTCAACAGCTCAACATTTCACGCACTAGCCTGAGGAGAATTCTTTATAAAGATCTCGAATTATTCACTGATATGGTCCAATTAACTCAGCAATTGAAGGCCACTTGAACGACGTTGTGTTCCATAATTAATGGGAATATTTGCTTTGTTTCCGGAAAAGGGGCCAGCCACATCAACAGCAATCCTTTCAAACGGTGAGCCAACATTATATTGCATCATTTTTCTTTGCAGTTTTCTACCAGGTCTTTTGGTTGCAGCACAAGCGTCACAATTTCGGCACCACTTTTCAACGTGCGTCGTCTCTTGCATGCAACCAGTAGAATCGCTGTCTCACTTTTTCTAACGTCTTGTTGACTCCCAAATGGGCTCCTGAAGGTCCATCACGCATCTCTCGAAGAACTCTTTGATTTTCGATTGAGGTAACACTAGCTGCATCACATAGGATTTACCATCAGCGGATTCCCATTTTCACCGAAGAACACCTTCTTGCACATGAAGTGAGTCCCATTGTGCCCAATAGGCCTTTAAAACTGGACTCCTATCAGAAATGTCATTCCATGCGGGTTTTTCTTCATGTTCTTTCCATGCCGGGGTGGCCGTGGCACGATGGTTGTGTGCTCGCCTTCAACCCCATGATCACAGGTTCGATCCCTACCGTCGTCTATGTCATTTTAATTCCATTTTAACCTTCTAAAAATTGTCTCAATGGGTTGCTGGTTTACTCATTACATGTTTACATGTTGTTCAGGCATAACACTAACAACATGTAATTGAGTTAAACTAGTATTCCCAACAACGATGAACATGAATAAAATAATGCGAATTATAAACGACATAGAAAAAAAGACACGGCATTTCTCCGCTTTAGCTCAGCCGCCATCCCTGGAGATAAAATATCTGAGACAACCACCAACAGTCTCAGAACATCGTGCCACACATCTTTCCTATCCTTCTTTCTCTTAATTAACTTCACGCCCGCGCTGTGTTGAAACATTTAAAGGGTAATCATAATCCCTTGAGCGCGGGTAGATTATAAAAAAAAAAAAAAAAAAAATGCGAGAAGAGGTTCAATGTCGGGGTCTTCTTGTTGAGCAGATCTTATTTCTTCATTGCTCCATCCACAAATGGGGTCAGCCCTTATTCGCAGAATGTTGATGGATTCTTTTTCTTCTTGTCGCCTGCAATGCTTACAGTCTATTTTACAAGGTCTTCGTAATCGTAAGTCTACAGTCTTTCTATCCACCTTGCGACTTGTCCTTCTGGGTTCTTGAAGTTCAACAACCAGTTAAGAGCACCATGATCGGTTCGTAGAAGAAACTTCTGTCCATAGATGTATTTGTGGAAGTGTTTCGTTGCCAAGATGAGTGCCAATAATAATTCTTTTCTGGTCACACAGTAGTTCTTCGACAGTACTTTGCTGAAATAGGCGACAACCTTTTCTTCGCCATTGTGCACTTGTGAAAAAACAGTGCCGACTCACACGTTGCTTGCATCAGCATCGATGATAAATCTTGCCTGGAGTCGGATAGATAAGCACCGGAGCATTGCATAGACAGTATTTCAATTCTTGGAAGGCTTTTTCAGACTCACCTGACCATCTAAACTGCTTGTTCTTTTCCTTTACCGTAAGCTGATGCAAACTCTTCGCAATTCCGGCAAAGTTCTTAACAAAACGTCTATAATAAATATAGCAAGACCAAGAAATCTTCGTAGTTGATGTTTGTCCTGTGGTGTTGGCCAATTTTTGACGGTGTCAACTTTTTCAGGATCAGTCTTGACTCCTTGGGACGAGATGATATGTCCCAAATACTTCACTTGAGTCTTGAACAGTGCACATTTTTCTGGGTTCAGTTTAAGGTTAGCCTCTCGAAGTCTCTGGAACACACCCCTTAGGTTCTTACAGTGTTGGTCGTATATTTTTCCATAAACGATAACATCATCCAAGTAGACAAGACAAGTTTTCCGCGTCAGGCCTTAAAGGACGCACTCCATCAAACGCTCAAATGTTGCCGGAGCGTTGCAAAGACCAAACGGCATCTTTGCATTAAGAAAACGTGAACCACACCACTTCACCCCCAATCTGATGGAATAGTCGGGAGATTCAACAGGACCCTAAAAGACCACCTCACTAAAGTCGTAGGCGACTACCAAAGAAACTGGGATAAGCACATACTACTATTTTTGATTTCCTACCGAAGTGCAATACATAGCTCAACAGGACAAACACCATCTTAAATCCTGTTCGGAGGAAGCATACGGCTGCCTAGTGAGATAAGGCTTGGACACCCATCACAAGAGCCTCAGGAAACGGGGGATTACGTGAGTGACCTAAAATAGAGGCTAATCGACATCCACGAAAGGACCAGGACTAGAATGAGCGCTTACAGCGATCGAATGAAGACAAGGTACGACACAAGAGCAAACACGACAGGATTCCAAGTAGGAGATCGTGTATGGCTGTATAATCCACATCGTCAAAAGGGATTGTCGCCGAAACTTCAACAAAACTGGGAAGGCCCTTATACTGTCGTCACGAAAATCAATGATGTCGTTTACCGAATTCAAAGAGGGTTAAGAGGAAAGTTAGAAGTTGTGCATAGCGATCGACTGCACCGATACAGTGGTGAAGCTGGAGATGAATTGTTCGGGACGAACAATCTTAAGTAGGGGGCCATATTGCGAACAGAGCTATATACTCCTACAGCGCCATCCCTTGGAAAATTGCATATCTACTTTATGGAAGAAACAAAAAGCTCTTTTCCAATGTCAAATGTATTTCCCCTTATTCCAAACATCTAGAATATTCCAAGACGAGAACCTTCGCGAATTGGTTTCGAGAACAACTAACTTAAGAATATAATGGAGTGCTCGCGGTGCGCACAGGACAGTTGATTTTTGATTATGAAAGTGTGCAAAAGGTTTGCTTATTGGACTGTGGAAAGTGTTATTAAACAAGTGTGATTTAAATTTGAATAAAAGTTTTTGAGGAATCTGGTTCCTCTTCGGCTATTTCGGTCACTTGATGTGTAATGAAACTAGTTTGATTTCATTTAATTTTCCCAACGTTTCGACAGGGGTTGCTGTCTTCTTCAGGGTATCCTTTATTGAAACAATAAATCACAAACACAGTTTAACAAATTTGCTTACAAAGAAAAAACAAAACTTCAAAGAACTTACATAAAGAATAAAATAAAATAAATTATTTGTCTAGTTTTACATTAAAAAACTTTGAAAACTTTGTTGTTTCCTTTTTCTGCGACGAACTTATCACTACACTTAGTTTTGAAGAACGAAGGCGTAAGAGGTTGGTTTTATTGTTTTTACTTGCGATATAGGTACTATAGGGCAAGTTCTGCATTTGGAAAAAAAATCGAACTCGAGATTTTGATCAAAGTTGACATTACGATGATAGCGAAGACGAAAAAAGTGGGTCCGACAATTCCGTCTGTCTGTCTGTATGTCTGTATGTCTGTATGTCTGTATGTCTGTATGTCTGTACCTCGAACTACAGCCTAAACTACCGGAGGTATTTTCTTCAAACTCGGTAGTTAAGAGTCTTCGGTGATTCCCTAGAGGAGAAATTGAAATTTTTTTTTTAGCTCCAAAACTAAGGGTACCCCCCATACACCCGTAATGCAAAATCTTATTTATCTCGAAAACGGCTCTAACGATTTTGATAAAAAAAAATTAAGTGTGATATTATGGACATGGACTACATTTTGGTCAAAAAAAATTTTGAGGCAAAATGTTATTAGGGGTACCTGCCATAGACCCGTTTTTTTGATTTTCGACTTTCTCATTAATGGCTCTAAGGATTTTAACCCAAAATTTTTAGCAGGAGTCCCCTTAAGTTTAAAATAATATTGTATATAAAAATATTCGAAAAAATATTTATTGGGTTTAAAAAAAAAAAAATTAAATCAATATCTTCAAAACCTATGAACGATTATTTTTTGAAATTATTTCCTAAAACCAATATTATTAAATACTTAAAATTCGCATCCCACATTTTTTTCTTGAAAAATTTTAGAGAAATTTCTTATATAAAAATTTTATTTAATAATAAAACGATTTTTTAAAGTTTATTTGCATAAATTCATACTTTTCCGGAAACCAGACGGCAATTTTATGCATTTGAACATTATTATCTCATTAAATGCATGTTTTATATTTATAAAATGTATCTTAAATTTCAAAGTACTTTTACATAAGAGCAAGTTCGTGCGATCCAGTCGTGCATTTTATTTTTTTTTGTTTTCGTCCTGTTTGATTTGTTTCGTTTTCAAAATTAGGCGAGTTTAACAAAATTTTGCAGACGTTTTGTCAAACAAGTTCTTTAGTTAAAAGATTTCTTTAAAGTCTTTAAAACTAAGAAACATTTAACCAAGGGTTCTTAACTAAAGGACTGCTTTAACTAAAGTCGGTTTTGTTGCAGCATTTTTGGCAACAGGTCTAAGAGCTAAGCTAAAGACTACACAAAATCATGTCGTGATTTTGACTTCTCGTGCAGAAGTGACTTCACTTAGTTCAAACTATTACATACTAGTTCAGGGTATGAATTAGAATACATGGTTAGTTCAGTATCACAGTATAAATCACATTTTCACTTTTGTAAAGAATAACTAAATGTTTTTCATTGTTGGTCTTTAGTGGTTTTAGAGTGAAATTGTTATTTTTTGAGTAAAATTGTTAAGCGTATATTCGGTTAAAGCTAGGTAATTGTTGAAGCAAAATTTACCGAAAAATGTTTATTAATGGTACCACCCATGGGGGCCATGCAATAACTTTCAAATTCTTAGGAACTTCTGTATAAAAGATTTCATTGAATGTCGATAACGAGAAAGTCAAAATTCGAAAAAAAAAATGGTTCTAGGTCCAATCAGTCATGTCTTTTTGTTTTTGCAATCTAATTGGGCATTTTATTTCTAAAGTACTAGTATTTAAATAAAAGCAAGCCAACTTGCAAATGGAAAGGTAAATCAACTATAATCATTGAGTTGCGGGAGAAATCATAATGTAAATTATTTTTATTTAAATGTTCAAACTTGGGTAATAAGACTTTAGGCTTTAGATTTAACATCCAATAGAAGATACTGAGCCTGGATGATGTCAAACCTGATGACATAATTCCCCTGTCATTCCTTAAACGCACATTCGATTAACAAGATCACGTATTCTTTGAACTGGGTGGAGTAGCAGAGAACCCAACAGGCAGAGTTCATACAACCAAACATGAATCGCTTTAAGAATATCATTTACATTGTATTGTGAAAATGTCTTCTTTTCCAATTATTACCATTAAACTGAGCATCTTTAATGGCTCACGATGGTACTGTACTTCGTGATCACAAGAGTCCTTTCATATTGTACAAGCACTGATACTGATGTAGTGCCCACAGCCGTGCGTGGTGCGCCTTGACACGAACAAACAGAGGGTTGATGATCGATCGAGTATCAAAATATAAAAGAATACATAAACTTGATGTTTAAATTGTTCGTTGTTCTTATTTTTATTTAATATAATATTTCGTCCATGTTTAGAATTTAAAGTAGGATTCAATGAGATGAGTAAGTTTCGTTGGAATGACGGGCGGCGGCGCTTACATAGGTTTTATTATCTTTTCAATGACAACCAATTACACACGGGCTGTTTCGTGGGATGGTAACAATGCTACAAAACGTCGAGACTGATTGTAATCTTGTGTAAATGGCGTTATAATCGATCATCACAAGATGTAACGATATTGAAAATGTTTAAATTGAACTAGTCGAAGGCGAAGGTGTAAAACATACACACAAATGAAAAGGAGTGATTTTATTGTTAAGAATAATGCGAGATACAGGGAGTTTCCTTTGTGTTTTGTTGAAGAAAATCTGACAGTTTTATTCAATTTTTTGTGTTCTTTCAGGTTAGTATAGTGATTGATTTTATAAAAAAGAATATAATTACTTCTGATTTTATTGATCATTGAAAATCCCACACATATCAAAGTAATTATATAAAGAGTTGTTACTCAGTTAAAGCTTTGGTTTTAAAATAAATCTTAAATTCATCCGTTGATCAAGACTCAGATCTCATAAAGTTGTGCGAAACGTTTAGATCCAGACTAAAAATAAGTCACTGCCAATTAATTTACAATTTCTCTTATCTACTGTGATCTCCGAGGAATACTTTGGAGCAATTTGTAATCATGAAATTTGTAAAAAACGAGCGTTATAATCCAATCGATGTTTGTGCAGAATTCTTCTCAGGCTAGTGTCAAGTCAAGCTAGTCAAGATTTCGAGCGGGAAACATCTGTCAGTGTCAAAATAACATATGATTTAAAAAGAAATCACTAAATGGCCCACCCTTTCCATATCTATTTACTGGGAACACCCTCTGAGCTGTAAGTGACGTATCATGCTAGTGTTCTCTTTCTCGATATGCATATGTATTCATTTCGTATAGTGAAATGTCAGATTATCCTGGCCGACAGATTGAAAGACATTTAGACAACGAGGCCTATTGTCAAGCGCTAAAAAAGGTATTTATACATTATTTTTCTTGTTTTTTTTCTTTGAGAGTTTCTTTTTGTAGTTGGTTTTCTGTAAGTAATTCCGCAAGTAATTTCTTAAAATCGTAAAAATATTGTTATTATTTATAATTAATACATAATCAATTTCTGGTTTATACCTTCTTTTTAATTCTTTCATTAAACGTTAATCCTAAAACGAAGATGAATAAAATTGGATGAAAAATAATGTGATTTAGTGGAGTGATTGAATATAATCAAATTAAAAGTTAGGTGACCTCAGTTCTAAAATGAGCGATACGCCATTTGGAGTTTCAGATACTTAGAATTTTTTAATTGAATGTTATAAGACCCAAAATGTTCTTAAGCATAACATTTGTTTTTTTAGTGGCTAAAACAAGTTAAGTAGTTGGAACCAAATCAAGAAGAAATTGTTGTTGAAGACTTTGGTAAACAGATCTGTGAAAATTGTAAAAATAGTTCCCGTTAGCTAAAACAGAACTTTGTACCAGACCTTTCACAAACTTCAAAATGGAGATTCCCGGATCAATATTCCGCAGTTTTACGGACGGAGGCAGCCTTCAGATTTGCTACGGATCATCTGGCTTAATCTTGATAGCCTATAATCTAATATTCTGTTATCCTCTGTCCGTTTTCAGAGTATTTTGATTTCCTGGTATTTACGGTCGGCGGGCGCGGGCGCGGGCGGTTGACTATTATTGGATACACGATATAAATAAATAAAAGATGATGGAAGATCGACAAGTACAACACCCCTGGTGGATTTCGCAACAGCAGTGTTTTTCAGTGGTAGATCAGCAGCTGGTGGCGTTAGATCAGCTGGTACTACGCCTCTGGTGGCTTTCGGAACAGCAGGCTCTCGCAATGGTAGATCAGCAGGTATAAGGCTCCTGGTTGCATCATATGAGCAGGTTTCGTTTATAGGAACCCGAGTTTAAACAGCAAATTGACTTCTAACGAACTTGATGCGCTATCGAAATCCACATTCTTCTCGATTTTTCCCTTTCATTGTCATGTACAAGCTTTCAAAACCAACGTGCATCGAAATCTCCTATCAATCACTTTTCCTAACCGCTCGCATGGTGTTACATCACAATATTATAAGGGTAGTCATAGTCCACTGAAATCAAAATCAAAAATGATTTTAATTGAATATGGCATTATTTTTACAGAATAAGAAAAAAATTGGTGTCCAACTATTCTTTCTGTCTGAAAAATTTCATGCTTAACCGTTTAGTCTATATCTTTGATACGGCATAACAAATTTGCTAAAGCAAACACAACCTCGAATAAGGGCCTGAATCTGTAAAATAATTTAAGCTGTCATTAACATGCCTTAGCCTTTTTAATATTCAATAAACTCATTTCCATTTATTCTAAGAACAAAATCAATCCTCTATGAACCAAGTCAAAAATAAAGGTGTTAGGAACATCCACCCACTGGTCGATCCAGATCGTGCAAACTATTTGATGTTAGCACGAAAAAATTTAATGTATATTATACGCTTATAGCTATCATCGTCTCACGCCAACATCAACATAGAGAGGTCTAACATTAACCATTGAGGACGTGCTGTGTCTGGGACTCAGCTTGATGCTCCCTTCAAAGGATCAATCGACGCGTTTAGCTAATATAAATCAAATTCGATTTGCAGCGCGCCGGCCGTGCCATGCCGCCACCGCGCCGTTGAGTAGTGTGTTGTTTATTTGCCAGCAAATTTCCGCACGTCGACTTTGTACGTCGGTCGATCGTCACTGTAAATATCTACATGGACTGCTCTGGAATATCTCTTCTCCATAAATAAACGCAACCCGTGACGCATCGAGGTGAGTAGTTGTGTTAACTATGAGAGCACTTGATTGCCATTAGACATAAGAACTCAACAGAAATAGGGAAACGAAGATGTTCCATTCTCCATGGGCATAGAGAGGATGGTCGGAAAATTCTGTCCATAGCGTACATAGGTGTAGGTTTTACGTTTAAACTTCATAAATAACTCCGTCACCCTTTGAAAATAGAAACAACTCCCCGAACATCACGAATACTAAGCGATGAACTTCAATTGCGGCTCATCGCAATAATTATCAGCTAGCATATCGTTGTTGGGACATGAAAGAATCACTTAGCCGAAAAACCACTCCTCCAAGCTCCTCTACTCATTCCATAAATTATGTCATCGTATTGTACGAGTAGTTGTAGCATATGAGGTCGTTTAAAAATAAGAACACCAGAAGTTCAATCTCCTAATTTAAGAACATGATGGTTTTCAGTGGTTGAATTTTTGCTTTTATTCTTGTAAATACATATATGATAATACAAATAATTGATATGTTTTTCAAAGAAGCCTGGGCACTTAAGACCCTAAGAAGATTACGGTTCGGATTACTACGGATACCTCGCTAGGGCCGAATAAAAAATACCTAAGATATTTTTTGGAGACTACAAATTTATTCGTAACTAGTGTACAATAGTTCCCTTTTTGTAAGAAGTGCTTAAACACTATTTTGTACTTGGGTGATTCTACAAACAATGGAATAAAATATTACAAGTTTCGGCACGACATTTTTGGAAGACAAAAGTCGTAAAAGTTGTTCTAGTGATCATTTGAACGTCTATTTGCGTTGTTGAAAGCGGCCACTTAAAAAAATAAAAAATGACGATTTTACCGACATTTTTTGAAAAAAGGATGTTCAGAGGAAGACTGAATAAATCTTTATTTTTTACTTGCGAGTTATAGGTACTATAGGGCAAGTTCTGCATTTGGAAAAAAAATAGAACTCGAGATTTTGATCAAAGTTGACATTACGATGAAAGCGAATACTAAAAAA
Organism: Philhelius festivus; assembly: GCA_963931855.1. Taxonomy (NCBI): domain Eukaryota; kingdom Metazoa; phylum Arthropoda; class Insecta; order Diptera; family Syrphidae; genus Philhelius; species Philhelius festivus. The sequence goes on from OZ007555.1 coordinate 35,884,520, forward strand.
GTGGGTCTCGCAATTCTGTCTGTCTGTCTGTTCGACTACAGCCTAAACGGCTCGGCCGATTTTCTTTAAACTTGGTAGACATCATTTTTATTTTTTTCCCCCCATAGATTTTTTTCTTTCTTTTCTTAAGACCAAAAATAACGGTACCTGCCATACGAACTTTTTTGGAAATTTTATAAATATTTTTTTTCTCAAAAAAAAAATTTCATTTAGTTACAACTAGGTAGTAGTTGAAAAAAAAAATTGGTTATTGAGGGTACCCCCCATGGAACCATTTTATTCGTTTTTGATTTTCTCAAAAACGGTACAACCGATTTTGATAAATTTTTTTTTGCTAAAGCTCCCCAAAAACTTCAATAGAATTCTGTATTCAAATTTTCAAACAAAATTTTTTTTGATTTTTAAAAAAAACTTCAGATTTTTTTTTTAAAACTCAATATTTCGAAAACCCCACGCTAGATTTTTTTAAACTTGATAAATAAAAGTTTCCTAATATAATCTATAAGATGTGAGCAAAAAAGATTATGTTACCAAAAAATAAAGGTAGCCCACCATACAAATGTAAAAAAAATTAAAAAATGGTTTTCAGAAATCGTGTTTTTCTCGAAAACGGCGCCTAGAATTTTGATAAAATTTTTTTTCTTTCAATTAATTTTTATGATCTTTAATTTAATAAAAATATTTTGAAATTAAGATATTACAGCTTGTAGCTACCATAGAACCATTTTTTCGAATTTTGAATTTCTCATTAATGACATGACGGATCCTAATGAAATTTTTTATAGAGATGCTTCCAAAAAGTTTAAAAAACATTGCATTTCAAAACTTTAAGAAAAATATTTTTTTGAATTTTGAAAAAAAAAATCTATTTTTTTTTTTTTTGGAAAATTCAATATTTCATAAGCGGCTTAATATTTTTTTTTTTTTTAAATTTAAGTTTTATTCGAACAATAATAAAACTTTAAATTGGCGTACCAAAATTTTTAAAATTTTTTTATATAAAATCTTATTTTTTTAAGAAACCACTACAACGGCTTATAATTTTTGTTCTTGCATAAATTCATATTTGCATAACGTTCTGTTTCTATCTCTTACTACTAAAAGAGTTAAAAAAATAAAATATATCCTTATGAACAGTTTTCTCTAGTAACATTCTTTTTTAAATTCCTAGTCTATTACATAGGAACAAGTTCGTACGACCAAGTCGTGCATTTTATTTTTTCTTAAATATGACTTAGGTATACATTCATGGTTAATAAATATTATTTAGCATTATTATATAGCATTATTATTTAGCATTATTATTTAGCATTTTATTATTTAGCATTTTGTTAAGAGAATATAATATATTATATATATTAATATAATATTATTATAATTAAATATTTTTTTCTATTTAGAATGAATTTAAAATAAATTATATTCCTTTTAAAAAATATTCGCAATGAAGTTCGAAGTTTAATATTACCAAAAATTTCTCAGTGTTCTGAATAAAATATCATTTGTTCATTTATTGGCCACGGGACAAAGGCCAGGGGACTGAGGTTTTTAATGGTTTTTGCGCAAAAAAGATATTAAGGTTTTACTTAAAAAATCGAAAAAATATATATAATAACGGGTGATTTTTTAAGAGCTTGAGAACTTTTTTTAAAAAAAAAACGCATAAAATTTGCAAAATCTCATCGATTCTTTATTTGAAACGTTAGATTGACATTTACTTTTTGAAGATAATTTCATTTAAATGTTGACCGCGGCTGCGTCTTAGGTGGTCCATTCGGAAAGTCCAATTTTGGGTAACTTTTTCGAGCATTTCGGCCGGAATAGCCCGAATTTCTTCGGAAATGTTGTCTTCCAAAGCTGGAATAGTTGCTGGCTTATTTGTGTAGACTTTAGACTTGACGTAGCCCCACAAAAAATAGTCTAAAGGCGTCAAATCGCATGATCTTGGTGGCCAACTTACCGGTCCATTCCTTGAGATGAATTGTTCTCCGAAGTTTTCCCTCAAAATGGCCATAGAATCGCCAACTTTTCTAGGGCCCATTCACTGAAAATCGACGTTGTGGCAGATCGTTCGGCTTCAGTTCTTGCACGAGCTGTATTTTATACGGTTTTACACCAAGATCTTTGCGTAAAATCTTCCATGTGGTCGAATAACACAAACCCAATTGCTGCGAACGGCGACGAATCGACATTTCACGGTCTTCAGCAACACTCTCAGAAACAGACGCAATATTCTCTTCTGTACGCACTGTACGCATTCGTGTGGTTGGTTTAATGTCCAATAAAGTAAACTGAGTGCGAAACTTGGTCACAATCGCATTAATTGTTTGCTCACTTGGTCGATTATGTAGACCATAAATCGGACGTAAAGCGCGAAACACATTTCGAACCGAACACTGATTTTGGTAATAAAATTCAATGATTTGCAAGCGTTGCTCGTTAGTAAGTCTATTCATGATGAAATGTCAAAGCATACTGAGCATCTTTCTCTTTGACACCATGTCTGAAATCCCGCGTGATCTGTCAAATACTAATGCATGAAAATCCTAACCTCAAAAAAATCACCCGTTATTACAGTTTCTTCAAACCTATGTATACTATAATGCTAACAAAGATGCATACTAACATACAAATTTGATTTGTAAAAACTAGCCAGCGGACTGATTAACTAAACGGACAATCCACGACTTCGTGCCACAAATGTCTTTTTCACAATACCAACATAAGAAACAGAATCGAGTTGCACCACGATTTTATTGTGTCAAATTGCCGGTGTTGAAAATTCGATCGATATCCTAGTTATTGATTTTTTCGACTGTTTCAATATTCCAGGGGACTGATATTAAATGCGCGGGACAAAGTTTATTAAAGTTTTTTTGTAACAAAATCAATTACTAAAAAATATTTTTCTATTTCGTAGCAAAGATGTAATATTTGGCGTAACTTCGATGAGATTCATCTTAGTATGAGACCTGAAAAAAAAGAGAACGGTAATAATTTTTCTTTGCGAAAACGCAAAGGGAGAATCAAGCAGTTTGAAGAATTTTTTAAACAAAATAAAATAAGGTACACCCTATTAATATTGTTAGGCTAGTTAGATATCAATCAGATTTAATTTTATAAAAAAAAATCCGATTAAATAATTGAACGTATTCTAAAATATTTCTGGGGCCGCCGAAAATTCCATCGTTTGTAGAATCACTCACTTAATCATTTTCCTTCGTTTTACATATGTATGTACGTACAAGATTTAAAAGAATTCCAATAGCCGTGTTTTTTTGGAAAAGTTATCCGTAGTACAGAAGGATTTTATATGAATAACAAATACAACATCACTGCCGATACTCAAATAAACGTCAAATCTCTATCCGCAGCAGGATTTCACTTCTCCTTTTATCGGCAGTGATCCTACTGCGGGTGTTGTATTTGTTATTCATATAAAATTCTTCTGTACTACGGATAACTTTTTCAAAAAAAAACACGGCTAATGTAAAATAAACATATACTGATACAAATTTGTGATTGGAACTGAGACGTTGAATGTCTTTGTGTAATAAAAAGATGGCGTTTTTATGAGTGTCTTCGAGTCACTGCCTTTTAAAAAACGCTTTTACCCATTGTTTCGTGAACGATTTGACGTGCAAAAAGTTGGTAAGATTTTTTGTATAAGAAATTTAATGACTTTCCTTTTTGTTGTGAGCGCTTTTTAAGAAAATGTAACATTTCAGAATCGAAGTTTTTGTCAGTTAACTAAGAGTCGTTAAGAAGTTTTATTACAAAAATTTAAAACAGACAACTTTTAGCCCCTCCCAGAGGTCTAAGCAGTTTTCGACCTAACAAATATTCTCCATATTTTTCATTTAAGTCTACACACTTCTTCCAGTGACGCTGCTATCTCTATGACGCGTTCAAATAAAATATTACTCGGCCTATTTTTCCCCAAAATAATGATGGCGTCCTCTTTTGACTTAAATATCTGTCCGCCGACGCCGAACGTAAGTTTAGGGTAAGCGATCAAAAAATAATTCATTGGGGCTAGATATCTGGAGTAAGGAAGGTGATCCAGCAGTTCAAAACACTTTAAGACTTCCCATGCCTCAATGTTGATTCAATATGAGACAAACAGGTCCTTGAGATAGTCAAATCTCTTTCTCATTTTAACTTGGCTTTGATAATTTAACTTCCCTTAAACCTAGATTTTTAAGCCTACCTATTAAAGCAATAAAAATGAAAAGTAACCAACAATTTAATTTCGAAAGATTTTGTTTTTTTTTTTTTTCAAAATGTCATTTCCAAAAAAACGTATAGTTCAAAACTTCATCAAACATGGGTAAAGTATTTGTATTTTATCTTTCCAAAAATATAAAATTCCCTAAATTCTTTCTTTTATTTATTTTATTTATTTTATTTCTTTTATTTTATTTATAAAATCTATCGACCACAAAACAAATTAGTTTTCTATATCAAGATGGTGGAAGCTTTCTATGTAAAAACATGGATGTAATCAAGGAAAATTGTTTAGTAAATTATTTTTTTATTAACAAAATCTCTTTAAAATTTTTTAAAAAATATTTTGCTATGCCAATTCTAAATATTTAATAATACGAAGGCCGTCCGATAAGTAATTAGCCTACACAAGAAAAACACAAATTTTGGAAAAGTGTCGATTTATTTCTCAACATAGTCTCAATACACTTGATCCAGCGAAGCTCCAACTTCTTTAACTCATCCGAAAAATAGGTTTTCTCGAGATTTGCAAAGTAGGCCTCCGTGGCAGCGATGACTTCCTCACTTGACTCAAATTTCTGACCGGTGAGTGATTTTTCTTAAGTTTGCAAACAAAAAAGCTCTCACGGGACCAAATCTTGAGAATATGCTGGATGGGGCAGCAGTTCGTAGTGCAATTTGAAAAAATTGACCTTGGTCTCACGGTTGTGCTTGCTGTCCGGGGTGAGCAAACGCGGCACCCATCGCGCCGACAGCTTTCTCATGCAAAAAATTTCATGAAGGATATGACCCATGCAGTCTATTGAGATGCCTACAGTTTCAGCTATCTCGTGCACCTTCAATTTGCGGTCCGCCAATACGATATCGTGGATTTTTGATACGTTATCCTCCGTGGTAGCCATTTTCGCAGCACCTGGGAGGGGCTCATCAAAAACCGATGTACGTTCACATTGAAACTCGTTATACCAATTTTTGACGGTTGCCATCGAAGGAGAAGAGTCACCGTACACAGCATCCAAGTGCTCTTTGATTTTGCTGCTCGATTTCCCTTCCAAAAACAAGAATCGAATCACCGAACGATATTTCTCTTTTTCCATTTTTCTAAAATTCGCGGACAAGCTGGCTTCCACACGTGACGTGGTCAAAACAAAACTATGAGTCCGGATCGGCTGAAATTTTGACAGTAGCCGTCTAAGAAAATGTACTAGACGATAGTACATCTCTCTTGCGATACTGACACCATCAATCGGTGAGGTGAGTACTATCGGACCGCTCTCGTACACATTTATTCAGATAATTTTAAATGTTTTTTTTTTCGAAATCTAAAACATAATTTTTCGAAAACTTTCATATACAATATTATATAATTTTAAGACACTTCTTGTACAAAATTTTTATCGAAATTGGAAGAGCCATTAATGAAAAATCAAAAAAATGATTGTATGACAGGAATCGTCAAAAATTTTTTTAAAATGTTGTTAGACCAAAATGTAGAGCATGTCTACAATATTGAATATAAATTTTTCCAAACACAATTATTAGACCCATTTTCAGATAAATAAAAATTTTCATATCGGCTCTTTGTTATGTGCACATAGTATTGAAGATAAACAAAAATTCAATTACATTTCTAGAGAATCACCGAAGAAAATAGCTTACGATCGTAGGTCGAGATACAGACACGTAGATAGACAGGCAGGTGGAATTGCGGGAACCACTTTTTTCCTGTTCGCTATCATCGCCATGTGAAATTTGATCAAAATCTCGAGATCGATATTTTTTTCAAAAGCAAAACCTGCCAAATAGTTCCTTTAAGTATGTTTATTACAAATAAAAAAATATAAATGATTCGAAGCCCTTTGCAGAAAGTGCCTGAATCAAAATACATAATAGGTATACTACTCGTATATTAACCAAACATTTTACAAGAAACCATCAAAATTGAAGCAACACTTTAAAAACCTTTATTGATTCGACTATAAGGAAATACAAATTGTATTGACCTGATATCTTTAATTCTTACTCTTCTTAATTTAATTGATCATATTAATGCGGGTATCATGTGTCTTTGAGATTAGAACTTCTAAAAGCCTACAAACACCCAATGAATCACGGAATGGCATAGTTTAGATCCAATCCACTTACAAATCGAACAAAACCAATTTAAGCGGAAAATTCTGGTGGGTCTAACAACAGCCACCATTAGTGAAGATATGTATTTTTTGCTTGATGATACTCGTATATCCCCATTTACTTGAGGGCCATATAATCCTCACGTTTACATTGTTAGCCGGAACAAAAAATACACTTCATTATCAGTTGGGAAATCACATAAAAAACATTTAAATTTAAAATGACCTATTAGGTGTTCTACATGCGTGGGTTAACGAGACCGTTAACCACCATCAAGCGCCAGGAAAAACGATTGAGAATTTTCAAAAGCCGTGGGTTTCCTATAGAAAGTGTAGCTACAATAAGACTCACAAATAGTTTTCCAAAACTGAATGAAATTTCTTCGCATTTTAAGCAAAGTATTCAAGGAACTTGAAAAAAAAAAACTGATTTCGGACGGGATTTACCTAAATAATGAAATCCATGTGATTTATTCCCCAAATTGACTAAGCTGGCATAATGGTATGTCTTGAAGTTTAAATCCAGTAATCGCCTTATTCGCCATCTAGTCTGTGTGTCCTAGTGACCGTCAGACTGAGAACTTGTTGGACTTTTTGGACAGTTATCACTTTTGTTTGTTCTTTCCTTTACGTGCTTTCAAATACAAGATCAAAACACGCAGATTGCTGTCACGTAGAAGTTAAACATATTTGATCGGTGTGGCCTGCATTTGAATGCCCTAATCTGACGTTAATAGACGGTAATGAACATTTTTCAAATAATTTATGTGACACCGTGAGGATTGAAGAGCGAACGGCATACAAAAGTAATTGGAATTTTACCGAACCAAACAGAAATGAAAATCATCCAAAATCACTTAATGAGTCAGTTAAGGCCATGAACTTTTGCTTTTGTCTGACATTTCTTCAATGCGATTGTGCTAGTCTTGCTAGTCTTGCCAAATTATAGAAAGTGAAAATTATTCAAAATTTACACTGAAAATAAAATCTAGGTATATATGACAAAAATGTAGGTTGATCTGATAAAAATTTTGTCAATATACGTCCAACAAAAAGTTTTGTCAAATTGATAAAAATTACAGAATTTTGTTGAGGTAACAAAAAATATTTTGTTGTATCCACAAAATTATTTTGTTATGCTAACAGATTAATTTGTTGAAATATCAAAAATATTTTGTAAATATGACAAAATTTCGTAGAATTTACAAAATTAATTTGTCTTATTAACAATTCTTTTGTTGTATTAACAATTTTTTTTGTTGGTGTTATTGTTTTTTTTATTATTATCGAATTAACTGATCAACTGATCAGATCTTTACCCTTAGGCAGGCGATGGAAAAATGTCTAGAATTTAACATCCCAACATACCATCTGTTTATAGACTTTAAGGCCGCCTATGATAGCATAGCCAGGGTAGAACTTTACAAAGCCATGAGAGAATTCGGCATCCCAAATAAATTGACACGACTATGTAGGTTGACCATGACCAACGTAACAAGCCAAGTAAAAATAGCCGGATTGCTATCCAGACCAATCAACATCTTTAATGGACTCCGACAAGGGGACGGTTTGGCCTGCCTCCTCTTCAACCTGGCGTTGGAGAAAGCAATCCGTGACTCTGGCACGGCAACAAGAGGGACCATCGTCAACAGGTCCAGCCAGTTACTGGCTTACGCAGACGACATCGACATCATCGGAAGAACCGAACAAGCTGTACACGATTCCTTCATCCAGATCGAGCAGGCGGCACAAAATCTGGGGCTGCACATTAGTGAAGGTAAAACAAAGTACATGGTGGCGTCGAATGCGAGAGGAACAGTTGGTCAAACAATCAAGGTAGCGGAGCACGAATTTGAAGTGGTGCAATCCTTTAAATACCTTGGGTCAATAGTAGCAGCCGATAACAATATAGAAGAAGAAATACGCGGGCGGCTTCTCAAATCCAACAGAGCCTACTATAGTCTGTCAAAGCTCTTCAAATCCAGAAATCTCACCATAACTTCAAAACTGCTGCTGTACAGGACCATGGTCCTGCCAGTACTCACATATGGATCCGAGACTTGGGTGCTTAGCAAAAGGCACTCCGACCTCTTAGCTGCGTTCGAGAGAAAAGTCTTAAGGAGAATTGTTGGCCCCGTATGTGAGGAAGGACGATTCCGGAGACGGTACAATCATGAATTGTACGCAATCTACCTAGAAGCAGATATCGTGACAAAAATTAAGCTCGGTAGACTCCGGTGGGCAGGGCACCTAGCTCGCATGAGCGAAGAGGAACCTGCTCGGAAAGTTCTTTGTGGTACATTCTATGGTAGACGACAGCGTGGTAGACCATGCTTGCGCTGGAGAGATGGCGTAGACCAGGACGCCCGAAGCCTTGGGGTGCGCAACTGGATGGCGTCGGCTAGAGACCGGGATAGGTGGAGAGACTTGTTGAAAGAGGCCAGGACCGGAACCCGGTTGTCGAGCCGATGATGATGATGATCGAATTAATAAAATTTGTTTGTTAAATTGTTTTGTTAAATTAACAAAATTGTTTTGTTACATTAACAAAATATTTTGTTAAATTAACGAAAATTCCTTGTTATATTTTGTTAAATTAACAAAATATTTTGTCAATTCAAGAAAATATTTTGTCAATTTGGGATTTAAGTCCACGAAAATTTGCGTTTCGTCCCTACGATCTCACATGTAACCATCTCTGAGGGCGTATGGACTATACCACAATACGCAATTTTTGTTAAGTTCAGTTAATCTTACAGCGCAGAATTTTTTGGTTTCCTTACAAAATAGTTTTATCTATCTGATAATATTATTTTATCAATATTACAAAATAATTCAACCCCAAAACAAAATATTTGTCATTTTAACAAAAATGTTTTCATTTTTTGTTAAATCGACAAAAAAAATTAACAAAAACTTTGCGATATTGACAAACATTTACAAAACAGATTTTTTGTAGATACAACAAACATTTTGTTAGCATCACAAAAAAGTTTGCGGATGTGACAAAAATCTCTGTTTTATTTTGTTATATTAACAAAACTTGGTTTGTTAAACTGACAATATTATTTGCAGTGTATATTTTGTTAAACTGACAAATAATAATGCTGAATTATAAAAATTTTGTGAAATCAATAAAATCATTCTTTCGTTGGACAAAAATTTAATCAAAACGATAAAATTGTTTTGTTAAAGGTCAACAAAACGTTTTTGTCAGTATTACCAAGGAATTTATTTTCAGTGTAGTCTAGTGCATGGTAATGACTTAATTTCTTATTGTTTGTGTATATGAACATATCGCACCCCGCTGCAATAATGAAGTAATTGCAATTTTCCTAAATATTGAGGAATCACGTTTAAAGTTTCTTGTTTATCAAAATACAATACGTTTCAGCTTTTGTGTCAAAAAAAAGTGGCCAGTTCTGGGCAATAGCAAAAATACAATCACGTCGATTTTATCACTTATAAAACTTGACATTTAGGTAATTATGGTGTTCTAACTTAATTTCAGAAAAAAATTGCACTTGCGCCGATATTGCACCGGAGGAGGTGCGATATATTATGTAGTTAATTTCGTCAGAGATTGATTCAATTTAAATTTAAATTCGATTTTGTTTAATTGCACATACTATTTACAATTTGGCTTACAACTAATAACATACTACATATGCATGAAAATTTACATCTGTTGGCTCATAGGGGGCCTAGCTATATATATACAGTGACTTAAGTTTAATTGTTAACTTCCCATAGGGAGTTATTGTTGTTACACTTTTTCTTCGCGACGTGATAATGGGTATCCGACCTCTTTTTTATTAATATTATTCTTATTAATTTTATTAATAATAATAACAAATAATTACGCGAAATCGAATTAAAACAAAAGAAAAAAAAAACAAAACAAAACACGACCCGACTCGCTTTTGACAGATAAGCCAAAAAAAGAAAACTGAGATAAAACGACAAAAAGTGCAACTCGCGTAGCTCGTTGATGTAAGCTACCACCGCGGCTACTCAGCTGGGCTGGGTTCAGTGGAGGTGGAAGAATTCGCGATAAGGATTTTTAAATTGATTATCGCTATAATCAATTTAATGAAGCGAAGGGATGTTTTTATTACAAGTACAGTGGGATACTTGTAATAAAAATGGGCGCCAGGAATTTTTGTTCGAACTAAAATTAGTAAAATTCCAAAACTAATTATTAAGCGAAAGAAAATAATTTTAAGGAAATAAAACACCGTTTATATGATTCACTAGGGAATTTCAAAATAAGTTTTATTTGGGAAACCTTGGCAGAAACCAGGATAAAAAACCAAAATTTGTTCAATGAAATAAAATTAAAATACAATGAAATCAAAATCGAAATGCAATTGAAAACGCGATAAGGCATCTAACGATCAAGACTAAAATATACCCGAATAACAAATTAAAGTGGTCACGAATAAAAAAAGACAAAGGTCCACTGAGATTTTAAATCCACAAAACACAAAACTATTTTCTTTGGACAAGATGTCCGATTACTTATCTTTGTTTTTGATACCCGTTCCTCTAACTTCTCCTATTTTTGTCCTGTCCTCGCTCCTCGAATTACTCCTTTTCTATTTCTCAAAAATTTTCCTCGATCTTTTTTTTTTTTTCTTTTTAAATGTACTCGTCTTTTCCTCGATTTATCTCCTTTTTTGAATTTTCTCGAATCCTCTATTTTTTTTCTAATTCTTTTCTTTCAAAACTTGTCGCTTGGATAGCTCTCTCAAGAGTGAACTTTCCTAGCTTAAAATCCTTTATTCCTCCCTCGACCATTCCAGTCACTCACACATACATACAGAGGCGTATTTAAGGTTTTGGCGCCCCGGGCTGATAAATTTTGCCGCCCTTTAGAACAACGAAAATAATAATAAAAAAACACAAAATGCGTAATATTTGATGTTTTCAATTTTTTTTGTGTATATTCATTACAAAATTCATTAACAATAGATTCGTTATCTTAATTTTTTGTAAGTTAGCTTCTGTATTTAATAAAACTAAACTATTAAGGCGCTAATGCGAGACCTTAAATAGGTTTTTACTCGTTTCAATACAGAAAACGATCTTTCTGCACTACAATTTGTCACTGCAGTAGAGCTGTGTCAATCAGGATCGATTCGATTTTTTCGATCATTGAAAAGTATTGATGATCGAAATCACAAATTTTCATTTTAATCGATCCCAATCTGAATCATTTACATGATTCTCGATTTTCTATTTCAATCTCAATCATTTCAATGCGTCTCGATCTTTAATATCAGTTAACTCGATTAACCATGATTTATTCGATTCGATTTGGTGTTATTTGAGGTATCAGGTATCGCGTAAGGTGATAGTTGATTGTCAATTTATTGATTGTCATTTTGAATATAGCTGTCTCTATCATATCAATAAAGAAATATAGAGAGAGCGATTGTCAAAACGACAATCAATTAATTTAGTGATCACTTTACTCTTACGCGATACGGGCCCAGGATCTGATATATTTACTGTGGAAATTGAACTAGTAATGAGACTTATCGAATATGTAACAACTTTCGACTTACATATGCGATAGTATCCAAAAGTTAATTTATTCTATAGTACCAAGTCATTCAGTAAATATTCAGCAACAAATGAAATCTCTTTATCTTATTAATCAATGGACATAGTGGCCATCATTCGATGTCATTTGGCAATTTATGGCTTACAATATAGAGTATTTTGTGAAAGCCTCAACTCAATCTTACAACGAAATCGAAATGAAAATCGAATCGGAACAGTATTGAACCATTTGAGTGAAATGAAAATGATCGAATGATCGATCGATTTAAATGATGGAATCATTTTCGTTATCGATTGTTGAACGATTCGATCATTTGAAATGAACGATTTACACAGCTATACACTGCAGTGCACAGGTATATTCTTAAAGCAACCTCAGCATATAAAAATGCTTCCTTCAATTTTTTTCTCTTATATGAAGGTTAAGCTGCCTTAAACTCATATTTTCAGAGTTGTTTTGTTCCAGAAAATGTTTAAGTAAGACACACTCTCCTTGAAAATCTTCCCAAAGATCAACCGGATATAATTTCTGAAGAGTGGTTGCATTTTTTCGAATTGCTTCTTCACTCATGTGATCAAGCTTAGATACAAAAATAAAACCATTTGTTTTTGCTTCATTGGATGAATTTCTTCTCTTCAGCGCACTCAATAAATGGTCGCAAATAGGAATGACTGTATTTATTTTGAAATTTTCACGACCACAAAAAAGAACCTCCCTTCGCGTTTTTTCATCTTGATGATTCTTTTTTGGTCCATTTTGTAATTTTCAAATTTTTTGCTTTTTCCCATCTTTTCAAAAACATCAAAGCATTCTCGTTTTTCTCTCATAAACGATATGAGTGCCTCGTAGAGCCTGGACACAGTTTCAACGTCTGTATCAACACCTTGAATTTTTTTTGATACAATATTGAATTGCTTGAGTATAGAACCCCAAAATTAAGACAATATTTCTGTCTCAAGGGACTTCAATTGGGACAAGTGTGCACGATACTAAAAAGATAAAATAGGTATTCGACGATTTTAACTTTAGTAAAATGTTAGAGATAGCATGATGCTAAATTTGATTAAAATTTTGCGCCAATAGTTTTTAAACTAATACCTATCCTTTTATTTATCCATCATTATAAACTATTGTACATAAAACAATCATTATATTGTTTCTTAAGTCGTTCGAAACTATTGACGAAGGGAAGGGTATTTGTATATAGGAACACGAGTCAGCCAAAACTAAAAAAAAATTCCGGCTTGATGGATTTTTATAATTTTTTTTTTAATAAAAAGGGACTTTTTGTAGATGGCTTAGAAAAAAAAATGAAGATCCGTTCTAGCCCATTTTTGTAGAGCTACATAGCAACAAGTGTTTTTTTTAGATAATGTTTTCGTTTCATTGGAATTTGTTCCAAAGAATATGTACATGTCTGTAAATATTTTTACTATGAATTTTCATTATAAAAAATCGTTTATAAAGAATAAGAATAGTAACTGGTGAAAAAAGTGAGTGACATGTTACAGTGAACTCTCTCACAACCGGACACTCACGGCACTGAAAAAATTGTCATGCTTGAAAAACTCAAAAAATCGCATTTTTTTAAAATCTTTGCATTTTTTGTTTATCTTTCAAAAATATTGTAAATTAGACAATTGTTATGGGCGGCATGCACCCTTTTGTTTATATGTTTTGAAAGTTCAATCGCTTCAAAAAATATTACAAATTGGCCAATTGCTAGGGGCGGCTTGCGCCCTTTTGTTTATATGTTTTGAAAGTTCAATCGCTTCAAAAAAAATATTATAAATTGGCCAAGCGCAAGCCGCCCCTAGCAGGCTTGCCGCCCCGGGCTATAGCCCTTTTAGCCCTAGGGTAAATACGCCCCTGCATACATACACCCAGCCAATCGTTTTCGCGATCATCGGTCACGGACACCGGCTTCCTGGAAACCTTTTTCGTTTCACAGAAAACCACCGTTGTCGAATCTCACACGAAACTTTGATCTCACACTCACATTCACGGATTCAGCAAGTTGTTGGGTGTCTTTCCAAAACTTGCCGAATCTAAATAGCCGAGTTCAGACTATATTATTAACTAAATTTCTCGAGAAAAATCAAAAAGAATAAAACCGAGGAAAAGCCCTTTTCTAGGCATTTCCCTAGTTACAATTAAATACACGCGAGTGATTCGAAAAGCGAAGCCATCTAAACAACAATGAGATGAAAGAGGAAAGCATAATCTTAATACGATCTATATTCGAAGTGGACCTTTTTGAAAAAGACGAATTAATATCTTTAGGAAAAGAATCTATAAGTTACTCTAATCGTTAAAGACCTTTTCGCTTACAAAAACAATTTACGTTATTTTATAGCAATTAAAATTTATGATGTTGTGTTGTCTTGAGGATAGGTAGGAGTCCGCCTGACTCGTTACCTCTTCAGCTCATCCGCTGGCATTTGTTTCGCTACATGAGACCGTCCGTCTGCATGTCAAGTTTAATCTCGTAAGCCCTTTTTCTCGAAGAATTGCTCGAACCCTGTATTTGTCACTTTTGCAAAATGCTGACTTAGTACACCAATGGTTGATGGTACCATGGTTGCCCTCAACCTCGCCAGAATTTTGCAGCCGTAACCAAAGAAAAGAAGGGAAGGAAGGAAACGAAGGCCAGTCATTGTTGCGGTAAATTTTACCGTAACATTGTAATTGGCCCGATTTGTCAAATTGGAATATTTGACATTTCTCGACGTTTCAAGGTCCCTAGAGGCTATATCAATCATTTTTAGAGAGATGTCTGTGTGTGTGTGTACGTTCGTACGTTCGTACGTGCGTACGTTCGTACGTCCGTACGTTCTGGTACCATTTTTCGTCGTCGATAACTCAAGAACGAGTAAAGATATCGACTTCAAATAAATTTTGTTTAATAGATAATAACTTCGAAAGAGGCTAAAAGGGCGTTTATTAAAATTCAGTGAGTAGTTTTTTCACTATAACGGTTTAAAAAAAAAAGTAAAAATTTTGGTAAGTTTCAAATATCTCACGAAAAATAATGCTATTGATTTCAAATAAAATTTAATGTACTCATTATAAGGTCATACAGATTTGGTATGAATTTAGAAAAAAATGAACATACCGTTATTTTTTTAAATAAAAAACACTGAAAAAAAATTTCATAACCCAGATATTCTAAGAACGGAAAACAATTTGAAACTCAAAATAATATTATTTTACGAAAAATAATGTGTTTGACAACTGGTGAAAATTTCAAAAAAAAAACAGTTTACAGTTTTTTTACAAAAAATAAAAAACTATAAAAAATTCTATTGAAAATTGGTAAAAATTGTTTTTCGACTCAAATTTCTCGAGAACTAGTAGTGATATTGACTTCTAATTTAGTTTATTTTATACATAGTATAATTTTGTACAATTTGTAAAATGTTGACAAATATTTAATTAATAGTTTTTTGTTTTTAAAATAAAAGAACTATTGAAAATTCTAGTGAAAACTAGTTAAAATTGTATTTCAAGTCGAATTTCTTGGGAATGAACACCGATAGTGCCTTCTAAAGTATGTTGTTTTATACATCGATACCTTCCCGTAAGAATGTATACTAAGCGACATTTCTAAAATTGTTCAGGAAACGAAAAAAAAACGAAGAAAGTTCTAGTTGAATCATAGTGTGCTAAGAGACAATTTTGGTTAAACTAAGTGTAATCTAACAAAATTTTTTGTTGCTCACGACAATGAGATCTTTATTAATGTCGTTTATTGTCGGTTATTTGAAAAAAAAACTAAATATAAAGTTTTCAAGACCACAAATGGGAAGTTATCAGTGTGTATCGCACCCACTAATGATCTTCCGGGTATACTTAAACATTGTCAGTGAGCGATGTGTGCCGATGATGGAATATTATTCTTTGATATATCTTCAGTTTAAGTAAAATTTTTCAAAATGTAAAATTTTTAATGCTTCAAAGTCACTTTTACAAATATTATTTGAATATATATTTTTTGATGAAATACTTCTCAGAGTTTAGATTTTAAAAATCACTTTGATTTTGTTGTCGCTAAAGATTGGTTTTTTGCTATATTTTTTTTTAGAATAATTCTGCATTATTGAAAGATGTTTATACTCAAAGGCAAAGGTCTTTGGTTCGCCCAAATACATTTTCCTTTAAATATTTATATAATTTTATCAAATTAAAACAAGTGCTTTTATTTTGTTCAAACACGCAAGTAGCTAGTTTAGTATTTAGTGTTTATTTTCATACTACCAAAACCGAAAATGTCCTTAATCAATTAACAAATTCCATATATGTACATATGTAAATTTGTCATGAGTCCCTCCCTATTATAAGAAAAAAAAAAATCAGAAGTGAAATTATCTTCGCGTTAAATGAATTAATACAAGAATTCCCTAGATACCTAATTCAAATTAACCAATTAACCTAATGAATTATGATATCATCCACTTTTCACCAGTCTAACTTCTCGATCAACTTTCCATTAAAAAAATCCAATCAATTTTCGTCTTGACACGCAACGTACCCATCATAAATATTACTTGTACCACTTTCGCCACAGTAATTAAAACTGAGGGAAACAACTTAATCTGGAACCGAGACCTCATGGCCAAAACCACTCTTGGATAATTTAGTACAATGGCGTGCATTCATCAAGAAGCGGCTTATTTCCTTTGCACTCAACAATTATGAATGCGCGGACACGCTCACTTCATCATCGCACCACACCATATCATCCAACGCACGGACGTCGATTTGCCATCAATTTATTATCCCCGCTGTCGAAGTTCAACCAACAAAAACCCTTAAACGAATCTCCCAGTTAAAAGAGGAGCACAACTCTGAAATCCTTTTGGGAGTATTTTATCTTCATGGACATCGTTAGAGGCAAACAAGAAAACGAGGGCTCACTAACCCTATCGGGATCAATCAAAAGATTCGACTGCCTGACACCTAACATCCGCTGTCGGCTGTTCTTTTCTAGCAACACTATACACTCGTGCTACGTATGAGTTATGAGATGCACCGCTTCGCTACGATATATCATGATCCACTTAAGGTGGAAAAGGTGCTGCAAGAACCAGCATCCTGCTATTTGGAGGAAAGACTCTTGATATACTCGTGTATATATTTTTGGTGCGGTGGTGGTGGCATCGGTTGAGCAGTGAACACATTGATGAACTCAAATTATATCATTGGAAATCCGGGTCGCTGAAACAGAAGGATACAAATGTGGATAAATGCGATGAAATTTGATCCTTTTTAAACAGGAGCTTGTTATGATCCCTTGGGTTTGTGTATCAAATTTGTCTCGAGTTGAGGATTAGAAGTACGACCTCCTATCATTTGTCTAAAGATTCAAATTTGATTCGCCATTGTTATGTTTTTGTAATGGATCTAATTTTGATCACACCGATGAACCGCAAAGAGGATTAACTTATAAAAAGACCAGAACCTTACGCTGGGTGGTCTCGGCTTGTTATTATCAAGCTATTATGTATTTTTTTTCTTTTCAAGGGACTACTGAAATCTTAAATGAACACATTTTCTGATTCAGTGATATTTTGCCCTTGGGGAAGTCGATCATTTAGCTTATGAGACTTTCCCTTTTGTCAATTGCTTAATGTGTGCTCAACACGCTTCTTTGATCTCAAAAATGTCGGCAATTTGCGGTGATTTCCGAAGTTAAATACCACAAACAAAAAGGAAACCCCAAGGAAAGCAAAGATACCACACGCATGTTCGCATTCAGAGCCCAGACCCATCGAACATGTAATTAAAGGTCCGAAAAACCGAATCCAACGAGGCAGTCCTAACAACATGTTGAAAATGGATATCCAATATTCCGCAGTCACGCAATTGCCACGGTGCCGTCACTGACAATGTGCCAACATATTTGCGTACTTCTCTAAGTGGGTAATGAGGTACCACAGGGCGTAGTTGTTGGGTCCCTTCTTCTTTATGATATTTTCTTCTTCAAAAGAATTTTATTCATTAATTCAATGTTTGGTTTCGGTCTCCCATTAAATGATGAAGTTTAAGTTATATGTAGCTATTGCTTATAAACAACCAGGAAACACACTTACTTCCATTATGAGAGTGTTTGCAATCTTGTCCGATGTGAAGTTGGCTCCACATTAAAGCTGTTCCGATTCATCAAAAAGTAGCTCAATTAAGTGCGTGTGTGTGTTGTACAATTTAGTTTAACTCTGTCGGAAAAACAAGTTCTGCATCCAGATGTTAGTTTGATGATAGAGGAAAAAAAGTACCTGATTCTTTGGCGAAAAAGTGTTAAACATAATGCTTGGTATTCACCGTTAAAGGGAAATCTATTTGCAATTTATTGTGATGGAAATGCCAATGGCTTGGTCAATATGTATGATTTTGTGCGTATTGCTGGCAATAGAAAATTCTGTAGGTGTTTTTTATTGATGGAAAAATGTAATGTGTGTCGGTGATGAGATTTTGAGCGTGGGTTTTCTAGCACTTAAATCATATTTAAGATGATTGGCATAGCGAATAAATATTAATTTATTAATTTATAAACATACAACTCGTATATTAGCTTGTTATCCTTTTATGCAAAAATGTATTTTATATCTTCATATTTTAAAGTGCTTAAATACCTGGATAGCGATTGTGATCACGTCAGCTTCGATTACTTGATATGGGGAAAAGTTATCATTATTTGTTTATTGCTTGTTGTGAATAAAAATATTTTTGTTGTACTGTTTATAACATTGAAATCAAAATTCCACCAAATACCATCCAAATACTCTATTAAGTCTAAAAAAAGAGTACATTTTTAGTTATTCTATAGGAGTAATATTATCTGTTTAAACTGTACAAGAATCAAACTCAATCAAAAACGAAAAAAGTGGGTTTTCACAATTCCGTCTATCTGTCTCTTTAGTGAAAATATAAACGTATGGGTCGGTTTTCTTTATCTATAGTCTTTAGTTATTCCTTCCAAATTTCTTTTTTTATTTTTAAGGGCTAAACAAATGTCGGCACCCATACACGACTTTTTCAAAATTAAAAAAAAATCTTTTTTCACCTTTGATTACTCTCTACAAATTCTTATCAAACAAAAAATAATATTGCATTGAGTAAGGAATCAAGAAATTCGAAAGTAGTTATTAATGTAACCCAAAGAACTTTTTGGTTTGGATTTTGGTTTTTCTGAAATAATGCAACTGATTTTGTTTGTTTTGTTTTATTTTTTTTTTTTTTTTTGGCAGAAGCTTATAAAAAGTTTTTGTATTGTGGACACAAATTTTTAAAAATATGTTTCTTATAACTTTCTAAAAGATTTTAAAAATGTTATTTTATTCAAAAATAGCAACTTTAAAGAATAGTGGATCAATGTGGTTACCTTGAGGTACGCTAAAGCCTCCATTTATCGAGTTAGAATATGATAAGTGCTTATAGCTTCAAATATGATTTGATCCATTGAACGAAAGCTGAAGGAAAACCAAGAGATGAAAGTTACAATATATTAAGATTATGAGGCAGCTTATCGAAATCCTTACTGTCTGTATGGATAAAATAAAATTGATGGCCGTTCTCTATAGCTTTTATAATAGACTAACCGTTGCTTTCAACAGTACAATACGTTCATGGTCTACGACGCTTTGACAGTATTTCACTACACGCATCCCAGCTTCTTGGGATGTCACTCTTTGACTTTTGAGTTTGCGACATTTAAAATGATTAGGTCTGTTCCTCCGATTTAGTTTTGTTTGTTTTGTTAATTTTCACTAGCTGTCATGATTTAAACGTGTTTACATGCACCGTTTTTTTATAAAGGGAATTAGTATTTTACTAGTTAATAATACGAAAAAAAAGGTTTAAAATTGTCGAGGAGCTAGTAAATTACTAATGGTTTAACAAATTGCTAACTTGTAAAATGCTAAACCCTTAGGTTAGGTTAGGTTAAAGTGGTTGTCATTAAAGCGTCTGACACACTTAGACCATTAGAGGTCCATTGTGATACCACGATCTAATAGGGAAAAAAAAGGTTTCCTACTAGTTAAAACCATTTGGAGCTTCTGATGAAGCGAAGGAGACTTTTAATGTCTGTGTTTATGAGATCGCTTGGTTCATTATAGAAATATTCTCCTAGATGAAGTTGCGTCTGTAAGAGAGAGCAGGGCATGTACAAAGAAAGTGTGGGACTGTCTCCTCTTCCTCCTTGTCCAAGCAACTCCTGCAAAAATCGTTTGATAGTACACCGAGTCGTGCGGCGTGTCTACCTATGAGACAGTGTCCAGTTATGACACCTATTACGGAGCTGATCTGAGATCTACTGAGGGACAATAGACATTTTGACCGTTTCAGATCCAGTTTAGCTCAGATTTGTTTGGTCGCAATACAAGTGGTAGTATTAAGCCATCTTGTGTTTGGTTGTTCCAGAGCGATTCGTTTCAGCATAAGTTTACTTGTAGCTATGGGCATACCTATATTTGCCTTTTCGGGTAAGATAGGCATTTCCGTTCCAATTCTGGCGAGTTCGTCAGCTTTGCAATTCTCCGGAATGTCCCTGTGACCCGGCACCCAGAAAAGGTGAATATTAAACTGTTTGGCCACTCCATCAGAGACGATCGACAGTCTTGGGCTGTAATGGAGTTTACAGAGACTAATGCGAGGGATTTCAAAGCAGCAACACTACGCAGATGAATGTCAATCAATCATTCCAGTGTCTTAAGAAGAAATGACGATAGACTGATAGGTCTTAGATCCTTGGTCGTAACGTGGGAGCATTTACCAGCTTTCGGTATAAAGACTACTTTAACTTCTCTCCATATAAGGGGAATATGAACTAGGTTTAGACAACAACTGTTCATTATTATCTCTAACGTGGGTAAGATAATGTCTGAAGCAACTTGCAGTTCGGCTGGTATTATACCGTCTGGTCCCGCCGATTTGTATGGATCGAAGCTGTTAATTGCCCATTTTATTTTGTCCTTTGTTATTAACCCTTGGCTCTTTAAAACCTTTGTTATTTGACTCTATTGATGTAATGTTGCAAATGTTTTGCGAGCTACCTGGGAAGTGAGTGTCAAGTAGCAAATTGAGTGATTCTTCACATTTTCAAAGAGCTTGGCATGACTGGATTTGTTGAGAGGATTTTCCTCAATCTATATGCTTCAGAAGTATCTTCTTTTTTATTACAGAAGTTCCTCCATGAAGATCTTTTGCTTGTCCTCAATTGTTTCTTATAAATCTTTAAGGATTCTTTATATAAGTCCCAATCTGAGGATTCTTTTGTGTATTTAGTTCGATTGAAGAGTTTTCTGCAACTTTTCCTGAGCGGTTCTAATCCTGAATTCCACCAATAAGGTTTTATTTTCCTCTAACTTGCAGAAGAGGACAAGAAATATTCATTGCATTGTTCAGGTTTAGTGTCAGATCCTTGACTTTGTTATCTAGATCTGAGGTGTTGGAGGGGATATCTAGAGATTCGACTGTAAGCGATCTTTTCAGAATATCTCTATACGTTTGCCAATTTGTTTTCCTATTATTAAGAAAAACTG
Source organism: Philhelius festivus (assembly GCA_963931855.1). Lineage (NCBI taxonomy): Eukaryota > Metazoa > Arthropoda > Insecta > Diptera > Syrphidae > Philhelius > Philhelius festivus. Next base: position 35,905,990 of record OZ007555.1, read on the forward strand.
GCCGTGTGGTGGGTACATCATTTAAACTGAATTGAACGTATCTATGGTCTGAGAATGAATGTTCCCCTGATACTTTCCAATTCGTTATCATTTGATATACAGTGTCAGAGACAAGAGTGATGTCTAGCACTTCTTGTCGGTTTCTGGTAACAAAGGTAGGTTCATTGCCGATGTTACTGACTATAAGGTTAGGACTAAGAATATAATCAAAAAGAAACTCACCTCTATCATTTATGTCCGTACTGCCCCAAACAGGGTGATGGGCATTAGCATCACACCCAATAAGGAGGCTGATATTTTGCCGTTTTGCCTCAGCGATGATCCCCTTGAGCGTTTCGCCAGGAGGGCCAGGGTTGTCGTGGCCAAGATATGCCGACACTATCCAGTACGTCCCATTTTTGGTGTGTAGTCTGGCGGCGGTTATATCTCGATCGCTGAAATCAGGGAGTAAATATACATTAGAACTACTTTTAACTAATATGCAGAATCTGGGTTCACCTTTGTCCAATGCATACAGCAAGTAGTAACCAGGAGTCCTGAGTCCCTGAATTCTAGATTTGGCAATCCATGGTTCCTGGATCAGGACTATATCCTCTCGGTTCTTGTGCAGACGGAGAAGAAGTGAGGCCGAAGCCTTGATAGAATGTTGAAGGTTAATCTGAAGTAGTTGCAGCATTTTGGCTACACTCATCCAGACCAACCCCCAACATGGTTAGATTCAGGTCTTCCGATTCAGAGGACGAATCCAGTAGCTCGGCTTCAGAATCCGAGCCAATGGGTTCGTCTTCACTCAGAAGAGCCTCCCTCACGGAGTCTTCAGCTTCCTTCTCGGAGAGACTGTCGACATTTTCAGGAGCCTTTTCAGCGATATTTGTGGTCTTCACTTCAGTCTCAGAGCTGCTGGGAGCATCAATTTCCATTGCTGGGTCGATGTCTACCGTAGATTCTTCGACTGTGGAAGTACCTATTGGTTGTGGAGGAACGGTGTTACCCTCGTCTTTTTTATATATCTTCAGAGTAATCGAAGAGAATCCGTACCCAATCACACTTTTGGTTGCCAGTAGAGGAGCCAAGGACTCTTTATTCACTACAATGATTGCAGATCTTGAAGCGCCCTTTGATTCCTCCACTTTCGAAACTTTCCAGTTATGAGTGGGCAGGTCTGGATTACTACTTTGTATAATTTTAAGGATTACATCCGGACGAGAAGGTTCCTCTGGAATCCAGGTACGAGCCCTTGGCCTTGTAGGGATTTGCTCTCTAGCAACAACCTCGAGCTTCGCGCCTGTCCAGATTTCTCCTAATTTGCTGACAGCAAGTTTATATAGATCGCAAGATCTCTGATCTCCACAAGAGATAAGCTTTACTTGGCCTCGGTGCCAGCCGTTATCTCTGGAGGTGGTCCTGGATTGGCTTTCATGATGTCCAGGTAGCGTACCGAGAGCTCTCTTGTTACCACTGCCAAGCGATCTACTGAGATCATGCCATCGAAAGAAAGATCATCCTTCGTTAACGCAGTTGATACCGTGCTGGTCTTCTGCACTTTGGGGCGCTTGGGTTCCGAAGTGGTTCCCTCAATGGACCTTTGTCGCTTTGACGTGGAGTCGCCGCTGGTCTCAGCATCTTGCTGTTTAGCAATGACGCTTTTGGCCCATGCTAGAGATGCTTCCTGATTTGAGTCATCATTAGTTTCTAGTTTATCACCTAGTCTTTTGATGATCCTCTTAGCATTCCGCAATTCGCGAACGCTTTGCGATAGGGGATGTCTTGTAGTGGTTACAGCAGACCCTTTTTTCAAGGGCGCCTTACCACTGAAGTGGGGTTTACTGGTAGTACTGCCACTGTCCATAGTGGTTGCAGCAGACCCTTTTTTCAAGGGCGCCTTATCACTGAAGTGGAGTTTACTGGACGTACTGTCACTGACCGTAGTGGTTGCAGCAGACCCCTTTCTCAAGGGCGCCTTACCACTGAAGTGGGGTTTGATGGAGCGTAGCTTATCAGTCTTGCTACAGCCCGCGGACCCTGTCTTAACAGTTGTTCCGCAAACTGTGTCAGGCTTGATAGCCGTTTCGCCTTCTAAAGCTATTTTAGTCGCTGGCGACTTATCCTCGTTAGAGGCCAAGCCCGTGCCGGCAGTCGCGACTCCTGCCGACATTTGAACGTATATCCCCGTTCGAATTTTATCTTTTTCGCTAGCTTTATTCATGGTTCATTATTAGGGTTTTGAATTTTGTTTGTTGTCTCTGCTACCGCAGCTGGATTGCTGGGGTAGAAAACAGGACGTAAGCCTTCCCACCGCGTCAAGGTCAAATTCACGGGAAGGTGCTAAGCCCTTAATAATTGATTGTTTAAAATGTTGCCCCATTGTTAAGTAGTATCATACTAATACCTTAACAATAGGCTGCGTAAAATTGCGCGCCAATATACTTTATTTATTTTAATAGAAAAAACATCTTAAACATTTCCACTATCAAACTATCCCTTAGAATTTTTAATCATAAATTCGTTCGACTTATATGGGGTACATAAGTTTACTATTTCTATAATATATTCTATCTTTTATGTTCTTAGGCCTTAGTCATTCGATAGTATTGTCACTTCCATAAACAATTCCACAAAAACAATAAGTGACCTAATGATCCATATAAATTGTGTCTTACAAGCAAATATAAAAATCAGTACTTATATTTTATATTTATTATCTTAATAGTCATTGTAACTTTGACAGTTATGTATACGAGCCGACTTTGTAATAAAATCTATTAATGTGTGTTCTACACGAAATGAAGGAATATAACTAAGCCGCTAACTTCTTTCGAGAGTTTATTGTTTTTATTAGAAATTTTATTGCTTTGCTAGTAAATATATTTATGAGGTATTTATATGATCAATCAGTTGCAATATTATTTCATTGTTTTAAAGCACCAATAGACGTTTATGTATCTATAAGCAGCATACAGCCATATACAATACTGATCGTAAGTAAAACCTGATAAGAAAACCTATAAAGCATTTCGTTGCGCACTTCGTTTATAAATTTATACGTACATACATATATTTCTAGCGCCTTATTCTTCCGGTTCTGGTTCACACAATATCTGTTCAATTTATTGTATATAAATTTCTAAAGTCATTTAAGTTTAAAAAAATTAAAGCAATAAATTTTACGCATCAACAATAAAACTAGAAATAAAACTACAAAAATATTCTAATGCTGATAAGACAGAGTGGAACAAAAATTCTCTCCACTGATCACTGCCTTGCATTGAACCCTATAATTTGATTTGATTACCAGGCACTGATCTTGGTGTCAAATACGGAGCTTATTTTCTGATATGAATTTCACCAGGTGATAAGTTGGAATGTTTTATTTACGTGGGATATACCTTTTTTTAACTTATCTTGGCTCTTTGTTTTATTTTGCGAACACTAAAGGCGTTATGATTACCCGTAAAATGTTTGAGCACAATGCGAGTGTATGAGACACCGATGTTTTGAATGTTAGTTTCAAGCCGACTCACTATGGGACCAAATGATGAAATCCATCTCAAAAATGGTTTTAGTGAATTTCGTAATTTGAAAAATCTAATGATGGGATTATATACTAGAAATAGGGTTCTTCGAAACACAGTAAATTTTTTGTATCTTACTTTTGTTCTAGGTACCTAAAATTACCGTTAAAAATGACATTTCGATATTTTTATTTTTTAGAGTTATTAGAAGTGAGAGTTTGAAGTCAATTATTTCGTATTTTTCTGGACAGAATGTATAAGTATTATACCTTTTTGAAAAGCCCAAACCCTCTTCTTTACTAAACAGTTATATTTTTTTTAAATGTAGTTCACTAGTAAATTAATAAAAAAAATAAGTAAGGTGCAGTATCTTTTTCATTTTTTTGTTTTCAATTAAAGTTTTCTCTGTTAGTTAATGGCTGTTTTGTATTCTAAAAATATTTTTAATTTGGAAGAAAAAATAAAAACTTTCGCATTTTCATGCATTTTTGCTTAAGAAGAAAAAACGTATGATGAGAAAGAAAAATAAGTTTTTGGAATAAAACTTCGTATTCTTATAACTTTATTGTTAAGTCATGAAAAAAATTAAAATTTAGCAAAAATGTGGTACCTTTATTGATGCACACAAATGTGTATTAAAAAAAGTTTTAGACCATTATTTTATTACTTTAGCTCAAAATTAAAAAAAAATATGTTATTTTTTGTCAAAAATTCAAAAAAATAACTGTTAAAACATGTGCAACACATTTTCATAAACATCATATAAGTGACTATGTTTCCACAAAATTTATAAGTTTTTATCAGTTATTTCCAATATTATTAAAATTCAAAATTTTATTTTTAGAATAAAATATTTGTTTTCCAATTTTAAACTTCCTTACTCATATTTATATTAAAAAAAATCATAATCAAATAAAAATAAATGCCAAGCATTTGAGGGTGGGAGGGGGTATGTTGCATATAATACAAATGTACGTACATATAAATAAAAGAAAACAGAAGAAAACAAAAAGTTAACAGTTCACTTAAAAGAGAACTGCATACAATATGTAAACTGAATCGTAAACAATACCAAAAGTAACAACAAAAGCATGTGAAAATAGTCTAAAAGGTAATAGAGTTGGCATTGGACAGCCAAATTGTTGTTGTAACATTAATCAATCAAGAGGCAACATTCATAGATAATGTAATGAGATGACTAAGCTTTTATTCTCAACAAAGCATTTGAAGGATTCGCATTAATTTAAAAAAAAAACTTAAATGAGAGAATTTATTTGCAAAGGAAATGTTCAAAATCAGCTACGAACGAAGATGTTCTACACATTTTATTATATACATCTGATCCGCATATATCTAGTCTGGTAAAACCAAATTTGATGAGGCTAAAGAACTTTTAAACATACATTAATATCGATACATAACCTAGTAATAAGATACTTTTGAATTACGTTTTTTGTTTTTTTTTATCTTAAGGGTAAAACACTTTCATATATCAAAAAGGGGCGTGGCAGTTCACGGGTTTTACTAAAAAATAATACTTTTCATAAATAAATTTCTACATATAAAACTTAATCAAAAAAAAGGCCTGCTTTTAACGAACTTTAAGCTGAAAATTAAAAAAAAGGGGCGTGAAAGTGGGCGGGAAAGTGGGCAGAAAAAATATGCATCTGATGTCTTGAGTTTAAAAAACCTCAAAGAAAAATGTTCGGCTTCCTGGTCACTAAAGATAAGAAAATAACAAAAATCAAAAAAATATGGGCGTGGTAGTGGGCGGATTTCACAAAAACTGATTTCAGATGTTTTCACCGGTAAAAGAAAAAAACTGTACAAATTTTATCCAAACAAACAATTCTTGCTCCAATAAATTTTGACCATATAAATTAAACAAAATCTACAAATTTGTTATTTTATTTTATTTAAAAAAAATAAAATAATTTATTTCTATATAAAACGTTTTAATATTTTAAATTCTTGGTTATACAAGTATAAGTGTGCAAAATTTCAAAAAAAAATATTGAGAAACGAAAAAGTTATGGATTTTTGAGATGGTTTGCACCATTTGGTCCCATAGTGCGACTATAGGAAAGGTTGAATACACAATTTCTTTTGTTTTTCATTAGTAAATGTGTAAGGCCCATAAAATGTGAGGACATTTTGTCTTTTGAACTTTTTATTAATTAGGTTCCTAAAGATTGAATTCTGTCAATCGACAAGGAGATTTAGTTAAAAAATTGTATGCTTCAATCAAATTCAACCTGAAAAGAAATTTCCGTAACAAGAGGTGGCATTTTTAATTCCATCATATACAAATTATGTGTGTAAATATAAGTATATACGAATAAACACATACCTATGTATGTACATATATTAGTTAAGGCTTCTATCCAAAGGGCGTGATTTTCTGCTTAAGAGGCTATACACCACCCAGACAAATCTTGGTTGTAAATTTTACAAAATGTGGCAGTCAAAATTACAATTAAGAGCAAATTTGTATATTTCACAGTAAATGAGTTCACATTTACAATTAATTGTAAGTTTAAAGCATTTGCATTTATTTTTAAAAATAGACTTGTCAAAATGATCACATTTTCTTGTTGTAAAACTGCCAGCGTTTCGTCAATTTTGATTGTCAAATGTACAGATATTAAATTATAAGATCTACATTCAAAATTGTGAAATTTACAGTTACATTTTGTAGTTATTTTAACAAACGTTGTAAAAACTACAATAAGTTATGAAAGTGCGTAGAGAAAAAAGGTGAATGTACGACTTTTTTGACAATTGATGTGACATCTAAAGATTTTAAAAATTTTAAAAATTTCTTAAAACATTTTTGTATTTAACAAAAAAAAAATTGTTGTGAAGACAAGGTGAAACGATCTGCACTTAGTGATTATAAGCAACATAACATTTTTTGAAATCTTAAAACAAAATGTAAAAATTAGAAAGCTTATTAAAATGTACAACACATGCCTTCAAATCTACAAAGATTGCATGTAGAAACTACGTTGAGTTGTGAATACGACGGTTAATTTACCGTTTTCCACTAACCCAATCAGTAAATTGATATTATAATTAAATCTTAAAGACACGTCAACCAACATATCTCCACGAAAAACTTAGACTGTCGGTATCAAACAGATCAATATCGGTAATTCTGCCACGCTTTTCGTGTCTGACCTCGGAAAGGCAATTTTTTATTGCTGCATGTCGCCTCTGGAATTCACTCCCCACCCATCTGCGAGATATTGAAGACCTACACATATTTCAAAATAAACTTAAAATATTCTTTTCAAATCAAAGCAACTAACTTAACTTATCCCCTCTTTTTAACTCAAGCTAAGCATTTCGTTCCCCTTTCTTATTTTACTTCTATCTATCCACCTTTTAAATTATTATAATACTTTTCAAAGATCAAATAGCACAAATATTCTAATAAATTATCGCTTTTATTTTAGGTAGGTGCACATTTCTTCTTCTTGTCATTATTACTCTTCTATTATTCTATCTACATTATTCTAATAAATTGAAATTGTAACTCCAAATGTAAATTCATAGACTTTCACTAGATTATAAGATATCTATTATCTTACTGTGTAAGTTATATAAGGAAATAAACAAACTTAAACTTAAACTTAAACTTAAACTTAAACTTAATATGTACATATAGATATTCTCCAAATACCTAAATTCAATTGTGTATTCTACAACCAAACTGTTAAAAAAACAAACTGTTGTGGGACCTACACCAAAATTTCTTAAATGCACAAAAAATGCGTTCAAGTCTACAACCATTTTATGTTGAAACTACGTCGAGTTATGAATATAACGGCTAATTTGCGGTAACTCACACTCATAGCTAGAACGTTTTTATGGTGTTTTCCTTGTTGTAAATTCTATAAGAAAACCGGTGAAGTAAAAGGTTCGGTTCATAATTTTTTTTCGAAATGAGTGACAGTGAAATAAAAAATAATAATGCAGATGCTGAATCTCCATATGAGCTAGACTCAATGAGCACTTAATTATTGGATTTGGAAGAGTTTGAAGTGGTCAGCAGTTTTTTCTTATCAAAGATTGGAGTACCATTTTATTTCAAAAACTTTGGCTCAAAAATTTAAACAGCTTAGTATTAAGGTATTTCTATGATACTACTTAACAATTTGCTTACTTTTTAGTAGATTACTAACTCCTTCTTAATTTTAAACATTTTCTAACTAGTATCGCGCTAAAACTATGTTTTAATATCCATAATGTGTTAAGCTATCTCTATGATTTTTCATCATTTGGCACAAATAAAACTTTCTTTCCCTCGCTTCCACTTTAAAAGAAAAATTGAAACACCACTAGCATTTTGATAGATGCCGTCAAAGTTAATCTTCTTTTTAATCTTTTAGTGCGATGAAAACACCACATACAATTCTTGCCTTAAATTTCGGATTTATTTTAGTGAAAACGTAGTAGGTATAAGGGTATTTTTAATACAGTTTATTTTTTATTATTTTTAATAAATTGCTTCTGAACACACCTAAAGTAATGACAGTTCATGCAAAAAACTAAGTATGTAAACAGACCTGTGTTGATGTTACGCTTCTCAACATTCTTACAAGTTTTTTTGGGTGAACTATGATGGTGGATCTACACATTATAAGAATATAAGAAACAATATTACTCGTACCCAAAACGTTTGACTAAATAGTTTGTCTTATTAATAAAAATATCGAAGTATGTATATCTATAAGTTATATAAGTTTTGTTATGATCCATTTGGATTATGCAGAAAATTGCAGATTAACTCTATTCCTGTCTTTATTTCACACAGTGGTTGTCGGCAGGTAGAAATTCACCAACAATATTTCTCTCGATCGATCTTTGGACAGGAAATCCGAACGAACGAAGAATATATTCCATTTAACAAAGTGTAATCGGCTTAAAACGCCTTTATAATGCTGCGGGTATTACACCAATTTGTTCCACTTTTCTCAACTTTAGAGAGGAAGTTTGTGTATATGAATGTGTAGTTACACAGTATCTCTAGGGTTGTCTATCTAAGAAATTGTTTTGCTTTATTGATGATGGTTACAACAAGACCAGACATCGTTAGGGCATAGAAAATCCTCAATTAGTGTCACTGACAGCTTGGAAATATCTTAATCCCCATGAAAATACTCTTCCTTACCCGTGGTAATAATGATTACAAAGCGAACTGAAATAATGTTTTAAGCACAAATTCAAAAACTCCAGCAGATTTTATAATTTAATAGCAACAATCTGCAGGAATTTAAGAGTGACAATCAATTCTATTTATGCTTTCAAATAAGAAAGGATATAAAATAGGTAGTTTACAAATCACTTACGAGTAAATATAAAAAATAGAAGATCAAAATAGTTGCAGCAGTGAACTTTGGTATTAGATACCTCGCCTTCAAAGTACAATTGAAGATTTAAAAGCTTTTCTTTAGTAAGCGGTGCAGGTATGTTACTTGGAGAATGCTTAAGTTAAAGAAGTTAGGTCGATGTATGATACTATTTGCCAACTTTGAGGTCAATTGGCCTTTTGCAAAGCATCTAATGTGAGTATGAAAAGCTACACCAGTTATTAATATTGATTGTATAAAAGTAACTAAAGTCATATAGGAGAAGAAAATATTATGAGATAGAAGGTTTAGTATTGGTAGTTTTCAAAACAAAATTGAGTGAAAGTCAAAATGCCAAACTTCTGTACAATAATTCAGCCTTCTCTTTTGAGGTTATTAAATCACGTCTCGTGCCAAATATTATCGATTGTTCATGAAAAGTAAATATAAAAGGATTTTAGGAGGAAATACTGCGATTTAATTGAATCGGTCATTTCAAAAACCTCATAAGTCATTCAATTAGAATTTTTCAGGAATCAATAAAAACTGTTTCATGCTAAAACAAATGAGTTTTAAACCACTTTTTTATGCTTAACTAAGTATTTTAGTGGTAAGAAAATTAAAAAGCGAAAAAAAATCACAGTTTATTAATAAAAATAATGAAAAAAACCTAAAAAACTGTTCTTGACTTAAGTTGTTTTAGCAAGGACTGGGGTAAGTGGTATATAATTTAACCAAAAAAATGGTAGTAATTATATTTTGTATTGCTTATTATTGAAAATTACACTTAAGAATAACTTTTTGTCATGTTTTAATATCTTTAAGATAGATTGATTATCTTCAACATTTTCTTATTGATGGGCACTTTTAAAACATAAGCCTTTGATGATAGAAGTGAAACCGAAGTTGCAACTTTATTTATTACTAATAATGAATGTTTAATCAATCCATCAATATATTCCTATGATAGTACCTTTTCTATGTGAAGCATACTTAAAGCTCATATATGTCGAAGGTGCTTTTTTCTGTTTTTGTGGGATTTTTTTCTAAAAGATTCAGTGTTGACAAACATGTTTTTTTGTACAAATTTGGCCACAATTTCATGAATTCCAAAACATCTTCAGTTTTTAGCTCTATGACTATATTTTCTAAATTTCGAATGAGATGGACGTTAATTTAACAGACGCGACGGATGAATATGAAAAGCCTAGATAGACAATGAAGTGCAAATCATCAGATCATTCAGTTTCAGAGATCATTCATAAAAATGAGAAAGAGAGTCTAAGACTAAACGGAGACCTTGGTGTCCCAAGCATTTATTTTGTGAAGATCCGATTTAAAACCTTCCAAAAAAAAAAGTATTGAACAATCCAGTAGAAAATTTCTAATCCAACGAATAAGGGCTTCATTGATACCAAACTGACGAATTTTCGATATAATAGCTTGATGCCAAAATCCATCAAATGCCTTAAAAATATCAAGCTCAATGATCTTACTTCGACATACGATTCTACTCTTCTGCAACTTGATATCAACAGTTCCTCGGTTTTTCAAATCTCTTAGATAAATTAGTTTATGTCTTGTCTTTCAATTTTATAATTTGTTATAACATTTCATTAAGGTATTACACGTTCTCATCTTTTTCGGCGCACCATCACTCTCTGTTTCACTTGAAGACATTTTTAAAGCTAAAATTACTTTTCGCAGAAAATAGTTGTATGAAAAACGCAAATTTGACATTGATGACGGTTGTTATCAAATTGAAGATTTGAATATTGTTGAACCAATTAGAGCAAAGCAAATTTAAAATATCAAACTACTCCCGCCATTTTGGTAGTGCATGCAAAAACCTCTTAAGTCACTGACTTATGTTGTTTATGCAATGAACGTCTTTCCTACGGTATTATTTGAAGAGGAAGGAATGTACAGATTTACGTGATTCTTACCCAGAATACGCATCTCCCTTTAAGGAACCATTTTCAGCAAAAAAAGCATTTTGGAAAAAAATGTGACTTAAGAGGTTTTTGAAATGACCGATTCAATTGCAAACCGGATATTCAGAACACAAGTGCTAAATAATTTTTAAATAACAAGGTTAGGTTAGATTGACGTGGCCGTCAGCAGAAAAATCGACACGCTTAGACCATTCGTTGGTCTATTGTGATACCACATTTAATATTGGACACCTTCTCGATAATCGTTAAACCAATTGCAGCTCCTTATGAAGCTACCGAAATTGGCTATATCTATAAAAGCATCATTGTAGTAACGGGTGATTTTTTAAGAGCTTGAGAACTTTTTTTAAAAAAAAAACGCATAAAATTTGCAAAATATCATCGATTCTTTATTTGAAACGTTAGATTGGTCCATGACATTTACTTTTTGAAGATAATTTCATTTAAATGTTGACCGCGGCTGCGTCTTAGGTGGTCCATTCGGAAAGTCCAATTTTGGGTAACTTTTTCGAGCATTTCGGCCGGAATAGCCCGAATTTCTTCGGAAATGTTGTCTTCCAAAGCTGGAATAGTTGCTGGATTATTTGTGTAGACTTTAGACTTGACGTAGCCCCACAAAAAATAGTGTAAAGGCGTCAAATCGCATGATCTTGGTGGCCAACTTACCGGTCCATTCCTTGAGATGAATTGTTCTCCGAAGTTTTCCCTCAAAATGGCCATAGAATCGCGAGCTGTGTGGCATGTAGCGCCATCTTGTTGAAACCACATGTCAACCAAGTTCAGTTCTTCCATTTTTGGCAACAAAAAGTTTGTTAGCATTGAACGATAGCGATCGCCATTCACCGTAACGTTGCGTCCAACAGCATCTTTGAAAAAATACGGTCCAATGATTCCACCAGCGTACAAACCACACCAAACAGTGCATTTTTCGGGATGCATGGGCAGTTCTTGAACGGCTTCTGGTTGCTCTTCACTCCAAATGCGGCAATTTTGCTTATTTACGTAGCCATTCAACCAGAAATGAGCCTCATCGCTGAACAAAATTTGTCGATAAAAAAGCGGATTTTCTGCCAACTTTTCTAGGGCCCATTCACTGAAAATTCGACGTTGTGGCAGGTCGTTCGGCTTCAGTTCTTGCACGAGCTGTATTTTATACGGTTTTACACCAAGATCTTTGCGTAAAATCTTCCATGTGGTCGAATAACACAAACCCAATTGCTGCGAACGGCGTGGAATCGACATTTCACGGTCTTCAGCAACACTCTCAGAAACAGACGCAATATTCTCTTCTGTACGCACTGTACGCATTCGTGTGGTTGGTTTAATGTCCAATAAAGTAAACTGAGTGCGAAACTTGGTCACAATCGCATTAATTATTTGCTCACTTGGTCGATTATGTAGACCATAAATCGGACGTAAAGCGCGAAACACATTTCGAACCGAACACTGATTTTGGTAATAAAATTCAATGATTTGCAAGCGTTGCTCGTTAGTAAGTCTATTCATGATGAAATGTCAAAGCATACTGAGCATCTTTCTCTTTGACACCATGTCTGAAATCCCGCGTGATCTGTCAAATACTAATGCATGAAAATCCTAACCTCAAAAAAATCACCCGTTAGAAAACTCTCAAGTGGAGTCTTTGGGATAAAACAGGACATGAACAGAGAAAATGAGGATTCGACCCCTCCTCTTCTTCGTTCATGCATCTATTGCAGAAATCGTTAGAATAAACTCCAAATCGCATTGAGTGCTTGCCTATCAAACAGTGTCTTGTTATAACAACTATTATAGAGCCTATATGTGCGATCTGCTTAAATATAAACATTTGGACCGCTTCAGATCTAATTTTTGGTCAAGAAAGTGATGATATTTTTCCACCTAAAGTTTGTTCATACACATAACGATAGGATCTATATTTGTCGAATTCGGGGAGTACTACAAACTTAGTCCATGAGCACTTCAACACTCCTTTTGTCAACTTTAAAGTTAAAGTTGCTGCTTTTAATGATGTTGTATTTAATTATGTATAAATGCTTGTTGAAAATTATTCTGTCGACAACACTGTTGCCGAAGATGATATTGTTATCGAGAATATTTGTGCTGTTGGTGCTGGTACTCCTGCTCAAATTTTCGGAGCTGATATTGTTGGTATTGATGATGTTGAAATCTTAAATTCTCGTCATCATAGTTTTAATGTATACATTCTTCTTATGATTATGACATTATTTTACTAACGGAAACTTGATTGAATGATAGCTACCTTACGAGTGAAATTTTGAATGCTCAACAGTTTGATGTGTATGTAAAGATCGTTGTCCTTCCACAACTGGTTATGACAGGGGTGGTGGGATTTTAATTCATACGAGCCTTGCTTCTAGTCAGATCGATTTTGTTTCAAACCATTTATCTCATAGCCTTGATATCAGGCGCGGATACAAGGGGGGGGCAATGGGTGCAATTGCCCCCCCCTGGGCAATTCTTCGTTTCACAATTATTATAAAGTAAATTTTTTTCAATCCCAGCCTTAACCTATAACAACCAACACGCAAACGCTTACGCATCACTTTTCACTTTTCATGTTATTTATGTAGATACCTTTATTCACATTCTTGAAATTGCGTACAAAAAACCATAACACTCACGTTACTATTCCATACTTTTCGATGAGACAACGGATGTATCTCACCTTTCCCAGCTGAGTGTAATCTTACGATACGTTCATGAAGGTCATATTCGTGAGGATTTTGTAACTTTCGTAGATGCATTTGAGGAAATGACTTGTTCCAGAACTGACGAAGAATACGAGTCCGATGAGGAAAACTGGAGAGAAACCAGAAAAATATTATCTGCCGAAGAGAAGTTGGAGGGAAGTTCTACATCAAAGGAGGTGTCCTTAACTGGCAAAGCTTTAGGGCAAATTATCTTGTTCCAGCTAAAAAAGAAGCTCAAACTTCCTCTTGAATCATGTGTGGGAATAGGGACAGACGGGTGTGCTGTTATGCTTTCAGAAGTTCGAGGTGCTGTGAAGGTGATTCAAAAGGAAGCGAAAAATGCTGTGAAGACTCCATGCTACAGTCATAAGCTTAACAACTCTATTTCTCGAAGTTCGAAAGTACCTGCCATTCGAGACGCTGTGACAATCATGAAAGAGGTAATAATGTTCTTCAAATCGCACCCAAAGCGAAAAACTGTCCTCATGAGCACCTTGGGGTGTGCACTCACATCACTTTGTGAGACTAGGTGGGTAGACCGGCATGAAGGTGTACTCCAGTTTTCCTTAGACCTAGCCAAGATTGTGGAGACATTGGAAACGATTTCACAGTGGCGTGACCCAAGTACAGCCAGCAAAGCTTCCTCGTATGTAACAAGCTTATGCAATACCCAGTTTATTCTATCAGTATTGTGTTTAAGTGATGTGTTGTCTTTAACACAGTCCTTGAGCAAATTGCTACAAACGAAATCTCTTGACCTTACCAGCAGCGCTATGCTGGTGAAAGACACAATTTCCATTATTTCAAGTCGCCGGGAAAACATAGATACTAATTTCAAAAATATCTGGCAGAGAGCAAAAAATTTAGGTGATCAATTGAATGTTGAGTTGAAGATTCCTCGTATCCCACGTCATGGTGGACGCCAAATCTACCGAGTCAATTTTGACACAAATTCAGCTGAAGAATACTACAGAATATCTTTATATGCACCTGTACTCGACTTTGTTCTAACTGATTTGCGTGAAAGGTTTCAACCTGAAACATTAGATGTGTTTAAGCTCACGATTTTCATCCCAGAAAATATAATCAAATATAATACTGATGAGTTTGATACCACCGTTAAGTCCCTATTGGATCGCTTTGGAAAACTCCTAAACTTAAATAAAGATGTTGCCCTTTTTTTGCTTAAAGATGAGCTGGTGATGTGGCGCGAAAAATGGGTAAGAGAAAATGAGCAGAAGAACAAGCTTCCCGACACTGCCCTGGATTTAATTGACAAATGCAATAAGGATGTGTTTTGTATTATACATAGTTTCCTTCTTATTCTGGCAACGATCAACAATGGCTGAAAACCGCCTCCGCGGTCTGGCACTCATGCACATCCACAGGCAAATCCCGATCGATGTTGAGAATGTTATTACTAGGTTTTCAAAAACCGGCCACCCAAAAAGATTAGAATTAAGTATTTAAGAACTATGCATATTATCATGTATAATAATGTATAATGTACTATAATTCCTTTATTTAAATTAATTAATTTATTTATTTTTTTTAATACGTACGAGTTCCTATTTAATACTTTAAGACATGCATACGAGTTCCTATTTAATACTTTAAGACATGCATACGAGTTCCTATTTAATACTTTAAGACATGCATACAGAGCATTATTAAAAGATGCTAAAGTAATGTAAACGAAGATGTTTGATCTACTATTTAAGAGTTATTTACATACGAACTTTATTATGTACCTGCACATGCTTTCCTTCAATTAAATTAAATTAAATTAATTCAATTAAATAAATTGCTATTTTTATATTCGATTGTGTTTATACCTTTTAATATTTTAAGACAGAAATGCAGAGAATCATTAAAAAAGCGTAAGTATTCGATGGACCATTTTTTTTAAAGTTAAGCAAAATATTACGAAAATTGCCCCCCCCTGAACGAAATCCTGGATCCGCGCCTGCTTGATATTGATCCAATATTTGTTAAAATAAATTTCAAAAATAATGTTAATATTTATTTGAGCATGAGCTATATTCGGCCAGGAAGTCCTTTTGAATTGTATAACTTACATTTACAAAATATTCAATCAGTCATTTTTAATTTAAGTTCTTCTGACTATATTATTTATACTATGGTGATTTTAATATCGGTGCTGTTGACTGGAAATTTGATTCATATGAAAACTGTTTATAATTCCGTTTAAAGTTTCAACGAATATTGAAAATTTTGTTGTATATTATTTAAGTCATTATATAATTTAATGCAATTCATTAAATACAATGTATTCTTGTTTTTGTTGATAAAGAACTTGAAGTTTGAATCAAAGGCTTAAATGTTCCTGCAGTGAATAATACAAGGTACTATGTTGCTTTGTCAATCGATTTTAAATTATTAGTCCTTGCTTCAATTTTATATGAACAAGTTGAGTTTTTTGATTATAAACGTAGTCACTATGATCAGACCAAAAACATAAATGTTAAAAAAAGAGCAAAGTTCTTCCATACAAAAACCTTTGCCTAACAAGTCAGCCGTGAAAAGTACTGAGATCTAAAAGTACGCCAAGTTCTTACTTCATGAAGGTTTAATACCGAATATTTAAAGTAGAATAATATTGAAACAGCTACAATGTAATAGAGAAATTTTATTATTTAATGACTACAACTGACTAAAATTTGATAGGCTCACTGGTCAAGTTTTCAAAACCTTTTGGATTGGGCATAAGAAAAAAACTTGCCAAGTAAGCCCATCAAATTTGAGTCAGTAGTCATTAAATAATAAAATTTCTCTATTACATTGTAGCTTTTTCAATATTATTCTACTTTAAATATTCGGTATTAAACCTTCATGAAGTAAGAACTTGGCGTTTTTTTAGATCTCAGTACTTTTCACGGCTGACTTGTTAGACAAAGGTTTTTGTATACCAGAACTTGGCTCTTTTCTTAACATTTATGATTTTGGTCTGATCTCACTCCTTTTTGCAAAGATTTTAATATTTTTCCATGTCAAAATCTCGAAAGATATGGAAAGATAGAAAAGTGGACTCTACCTACTAAGATTAACTTAGTTTATACCTTCCGATTTCTTTTGGTAAATTTTCTTTTTGTTATTGGTTGTTTTGATTTGCGCTTCAATTGTTTTTTCTTGTCCTGGCAAGATACCTAACACTAACATACCTACATTAATTATAAATACTAGTACCTACATACATCCGCTCAAAGTCATAAAAAAGCAATAATTGTTGAGGATGCGATGATGTTTTTGTTGCAATTTTAACTCCTTTTTTTAAATGAAGGTAGCCCACCAATTAATAGCCTAATTAGTGGTTTGATTATTATAGTTCACATAACAGTTAAGATTTTTTTTATGTAAGCTCATAATTTTTTCAGGTATGAAAATGTTTTCTTTTTTCATTCATGTTAAAAAAACATAGAGTACCAAATCGAGCATTCTAGTTCTAAGAAAAGTCATGAATTTTCAAAATACATGTATAGTTTCAAAATGACAATAAAAAGACACTTCGAATGAAAAATCTTAGGTTTTCTATTTTTCGCTTTGACTGTACATTAAGCTTTATCACTCTACCAAATTTTATTATTCTACGGCAATCAGAAGTGCTCCATATAAATTAAACATTTTTTCAGAAAGTGGGCGGATACCACGCCCTCTGAATGGAAAAAGTCAATTTTTATTTTTGGTCCTTTATATGCAATTTGAGCCCTACCGTCCTATCGCCTGAGTTTGTTCCTGTAAAAAGGGTGTAGTGCCAGAACTTGGCTGAGTACTACCGTGCCATTTGATACTTTTAACACTTTTCTAAACTCTGTCAGTTTTGCGCATAAAGATATTTAAGAACCGTTTTGCATTTTAAAGAAACACCTATCTTATGCTCTTGAAACGTTAATACCTTTAAAGAGATAAGTTCTAATCCAGCTTGGTTTAACCTTAGGCTCGTAAATTAAAAAGATAAAAAGTATAATACTTACAAGAGATATAAAAAAGAAAGAGGTAATTCTGTAATTCTGTCGTTTTATTTGAGAGAGAGAGAGAGAGAGAGAGAGAGAGAACTTGATTTCCCTTATATATTTCTTAATGCTCAGTTTATTAGCAATTCTGCATCTGAAATTACATCCAATGGTAAAAAATTCTGGAAATCTATTAACTTGAAGAAAAAGTCGTCAGATTGCCAAACTGCCTAGAATTTTCTGGTGCTATGTCTGTTTGTAAATTATTTTGAATCGATAAAGGTGCTTCCCGAAATTTCTTCTTCAAAAATGTAGTTGATAGACAACAGTTCTGCTTGGAACACGCTACAGTGTTTGAGAAGACGAAAAGAAAGGTTAACATTTAGTCTGTCTGAGTGTACACCTTTACCAATCCCTTCATTTCTTTTTGATACAGATGGAATGATTATCTGAAAGTTTTTATCGAATTGAATATGAGGGATGGTGTAATCCGAATGAGTTCAGAATGATTTAGTGCCCAAGTTCATAATTGTTCCACTGCGAGAAGGCTCTTAAGCGGTTCTTAGACGCTCAATATTATTGTGCAAAATATTGCACAATATTATTGGTTAGACGCCCCAGACGGTTCAATATTTTGTCCAATAATTTAGTTGCCAACTGATACTTGTGTAGACAACAACATTCTTTTGACATTTTCACTTATTGAAATCATTCGCCGAGGTGTTTATTCTTCGTGACTTGAAAATTAAAAATTAAATAAACAAATATCTTCAATATATTGCACAACCTTTCAAAGCTTTAGACTTTTGCTTTTGCCGAACATCGCGCGGTGTTAGATAGAACAGAATGCCCAGTGTAGAGGAATGAGTCGTGCGAAGTGCTCCTCCCATGCACAAACAAGCTGACAATTGGCCTTAATAATAATGTATTGTTAAAAAAAAAAATGCACGACTGGATCGCACGAACTTGCTCTTATGTAAAAATACTTTGGAATTTAAAATACATTTTATAAATACAAAATACATGGATTTATAAGATAAAAATGTTCAAATGGATGAAATTGCCGTCTGATTTCCAAAAAAGTATGAATTTATGCAAACAAAGTTTAAAAATCGTTTTATTAATAAAGGAATTTTTTATATAACAAATTTCTTTAAAAAATTTTCGAAAACACAATTTGGGATGCCAGTTTTAAGTATTTAGTAGTATAGATTTTATGAAATGATTTCAAAAAATAATCCATCACATATTTTAAAGATATTGATTTAAAAAAAAAACTTGGTAGGTATGTATTTTTTTTTTCAAAAAACACAAAAAATATTTGTTTTGAATATTTTTATATACAATATTATTTTAAACTTAAGGGGGCTCCTGGTGAAAATTTTTGGTTAAAATCGTTAGAGTCGTTAATGAGAAAGTCGAAAATCAAAAAAACGTTTCTACGACCGGTACCGTTAATAACATTCTGCCCCAAATTTTTTTTTACCAAAATGTAGTCCATATTCATAATATAACACGTAATTTTTTTTATCAAAATCGTTGCAGCCGTTTTCGAGATAAATAAGATTTTGTATTACGAATGTATGGGGGTAACATTAGTTTTTGAGCTAAAAAAAAAATTCATTTTCTCCTCTAGGGAATCACCGAAGACCCTTAGCCTTAACTACAGAGATTGAAGAAAATAAATCCAGTGGTTTAGACTTAAGGGAGAGGTACGGACATACAGACATGCAGACAGACAACGGAATTGCCTGACCCAATTTATTCGTCTTCGCTATCATCGTAATGTCAACTTTGATCAAAATCTCGAGTTCAATATTTTTCCAAATGCAGAACTTGCCCTATAGTACCTACATACATATATCGCAAGTAAAAAACAATATTTATTTTTAAATTATCATAAGTATTATACCTATCTAATCTGCCCTAATTATTTAAATATCTATCTTAAATCTTCTAAAGACACAACAAAACCTGGGCACTACGAATATAAGATAATGATCTTATGTCCATTTATAAATTTATTTATTTTTCATTAACAAGGTTTAAAAATAAAAAAAAAAATAAAAAAAGAGTTTCTCTGAATGTTTCCGCCCGGGTTCGAACCGGGGACCTTGTGCGTGTGAAGCACACGTGATAACCACTACACTACGGAAACTGACTGAACATTGTGTGACAAAAAATGTAATTAGTGATGAACTCATTTCAATATGTTTAATATTATATTCGAATTGCTTTTGCTAATTTTAAATAAGTTTGCTGTGAAAGCTGGATAACCATCATAAGTTACTCGTAATTGAATTTGGGCATCTAGGAATATGGCAAATCATTGGAACAGCATTTAAGTGCCTGTCCTTTTTTGATCTTTTGGTTTTTAAATTGTTTGAAAATTTATTTCAAACAAAATGTTTTTTTTTTTTAATATTTCTTCAGGGATTTAATTGATCATGGTGTGTACTTTTTCGAAATATATGTACAGCCCAAGGAATGATCTGATGATATTTTTAAAGTTAAAGATAAATTATACATGTTTTTGTATTAGTCGCTGCTTTAGGAGTCGTATAGGTGCATACTATTTTGTACAGCTTTTATCATTTCCTGAATTTATGATTTTAGTCCAAACGGCATCAAGAAAAATTGCTGCTGTCATTCAAAGACTGATTGGTGGCTGTGGCGCCATATTAAATTTGTCATAAATGTCCATAGTCCCAGTTATATTTCATCACTGGCAATTGGTACTCGTGCTTCCATCTAAAACAATGTTGTTCTTCCTGGTGTATTAAGTACAGCTTCTAAATCAAATCCCACCAAATAATCCATCACTCAAAAAGTTGTTGCCGCCTTATGACATTTGCATGTCAAATCAAATCTGCCATAATTCTAAGAAATACTCGCAAAAAAATCAAATGCAATTTATTTTTTGACGGATTGATGACAGATGGTTTGACAGGCTCGCGGTATATCCAGTGATCTGTTTGTGACAGCGAGTTGTCCTTTCTATAATTTTTGCATTTTTTTTTCTACTTCCCACCCCACTAAGAGATATTGGTGGACATTCAACAGTGACAGCATATACAACTTCCTTGTACGCAGAGGACTCGATGTCAATCCGAAAAAAGACATTGCTGTCACTTCAACCATTATTCGTCAGCCAAAAGGGGTAAAAGACAGAGAGAGAGATAGTTCCCACTCAATTTAAGACTTAACACACGCATCACTCACTCTATACCTACTGCCGAGCGATGAAACAGGGTCAAAATTTAGTTGCTAGCCCGGTTCGTTTGGCTTTCATTGACAATTTTATAAAAAAAATGGATTTCCCCAGAGAACGTGCTGGTCACCACCGTGCCGCCAGCACAGCGGTGTACTTTAAAATAGCAACTGCACTGATCTACTGAAAGGGAGAACACACTGACAATGACGAAGAAGACGTCATTCCAACTTATCTGCAGAAATAGTCTTCGCGAGTCAAAAAAAAAAAAAATAAAAACTAGTGCTCACAGCGCACTGCTTCGTCTCGTTACTCGTTAATGATTACTTTATTATGCCGGAGGACTTAAATGGATCGCTTGAATAATTGAAATGTCAATCGACATTTGATAGACGATATTGCCATCTACCGTTGACTGAACCTACATATGTCGCCGCGTCACGTCACAGAGGATCTTCTTCTCGTTCTTTGGTTCTTTCCTCGTATGCAATTCCCTATTCTTGTCAAGTCTTTCTTTGCGCACCGAAATGAAGATGTTTATGACTTTGAGGAGGAAAGTCAGTCAGGTTAATTGAGAGATTCATGTGTCTCGGGGTGATGAAGATGTAATCCTCTGCAAGCGTTGAAGTCTTCGTTTGCGCCTTGGAACTTATTTTTTTTTTTTCAATTTTCTCTTCTTCAAAGTGCCGGAGAATATAACTCAGACAACTTAAGTACCGCTAGATAGTCGAAAGCCAAGTTAGAGATTTGCATGCCAACCGACAACATAAAGAAAATGTGAATGAAGATAAAGTGGTGAGGCTGGGTCAAATTTATTGTGTCATATAATGTAGTGAGACAAGGCTAGGCGGGCAGTTCTTGTGTTTTTGTAAGGCTTGCCAATGACTAATAATAAGCAAATTATACTTCTTATTCTTCTATTCTTGATATCTTTTTATGAATAAATATTGGTTGAACATTTATTAGGTAAGGAGTAAGGTACTATGTACGTATCTATGTACATAGTATAGTCTTTGTCTACTTCGTGAATTTTTTTTTGTTTTTTTTTTTGTTTTTTTTTTTTTTTTTTTTTTAAATAACCAGAATTTTAAGGCTATAATGCCTGCTTTTGAGTTGTTTTTTCTCACCCTTACGTATTTAATTTAATCCATAACATAAGTATATATTAATCGTTTGAATTGTTATGATGTATTCAAATTTGTATAATAACATAAATCTGTTCGTTTAGTTGCTCCAAAATTCCCAATATCTACGAATTTTAGTGCAAAGTCTGTCAAAGATCATATTAAAAATAAGTTTGGAATAAATTGAACATTAAGGAAGTCAACAGGCGGTCAATTCTCTATCTGTGAAACTGTTAAGTGATAAGTTTTTTCACAACTTCACACACTATCCGATTCGCAATTTATGAAAAAAATTAATAAAATGTCAAAATATTTTCAAATATTAAACCCCTTTTAGACGATAATTTGTTCCTTCAGTTATCAGTTCAGTTGTCAGTTCAGTTAAAAAAAGCATTGCATTTAGACGACAGTCCGGTATTAAGTTGAGGTTTTATTTTACTTGTGAGCAGTCGAAAATACATTGCGTAACGGACGATGAAAGCCTTATTGCAATAGCTATGGTTTTGTCGCTTAATAAATCACCGCAAACTAAAATTGAAATGACGACTGAACTGACAACTGAACTGAAAAGTATTTACACATCAGTTTAATTGATAACTGAAATGAAAACTTATGGGAATTTCATCAGTTTCAGTCTCAGTCTCAGTTAAACGCTTTAGTTTTTGCATTTAGACATCAGTTTAACCGAAAGCTTAACTGATAGCTCAACTGAAACTGAAACTGAAATGATCGTCTAAAAGTGGCTTTAAATTTGTTTTCACACTCAAACGATTTTGTGAAAAGCCCTGATAAAATATTAAAATTACAAAACCAAAATTATACTCAAAAATGAGTATCGTGTTCGTGTATCAAAAATGAGAGCATTTCTCATTTTAGTACTGTTTTCTGTTTAGTACATGTTTTGACAGGATGAGTTCCAGAATCGCATTATGCGAGTTCATGAAATGTAAAAATGAAAAATGGCTAACTGAAATGCTAACTTATTTATCACTTCACAGTTTCACATATAGAGAATTGACCCCCAGATTGAACTCTTTGATACTTAATAAGTTTGTTCGTTGGGCCCTGAAGTCACCTTGGGGTTGCCCTAAATCGTTTTTTGAAAAACCTGAAGTCACGCTGGTGAGTAAATTCTGTGTTTTTTAAGACCTGGTGTCGCCCTGAAGTAGATCTAGGTATTTTACTGGGGCTAGTTCAGGTAGCGATCAAACTGTCAAAAGCCAAATGAGATTTCATATGTTGCATGTTGCATGTTATTGCTTGTGTTTGCAATTAAATGTTTGTTGTACTCATCAGATGAAACATTCCGCAACAAAGCAAAATTGTTTTCGTTCATTTTTAAAACTAATTTAATAATAATTGAAATAATTGAATAATTTTGCCTTCGTTTTAGTTGTCAACAAATCAGCCATTGGGTGTGTTTTGAAAACCGAAAACCCCAGTTTTTGTTGACAACTCTGGGTCAACCCTAGGTAAAGTTGAACGAACGAACCTAATACATATGTCACAACATATCACCAAAGTGTCAAAATTCAATGCAACTGTCAAATATATTAGAAATTTGCACTGTGGAAATTATGATTCTATTTTATTTGTTTTTATTACTCGATGTCCCTAAATATTTTCAAAATCCAATGAGTGCGTGGTGCAAAAAATTACACGTAATTTGCCGTTGTGTCCTACGTTGTGTACGTTTATTCGAAATGTCATCCGTCAAGTCAGAAGTGAACGGAATTATGTACATAAGCTTTTTTATTTAGGAAGATTTTGAGTAATAAAACAAAGTTTCTCCACATCTATGTGCTGTCTTAACATACAGCAACTTACAATCCCCACTAGGTCCTTTGAAAAGTTCAAAATAACTTAAATACCTTATTATTTTCACAATTTGCTTCTGTACTTGCATCAAGACAAATCAATTTTAATATAATTTTAAACACTCCAATGTGATTATAGCATTTGTGATGGTTGGTAAAATTAATCTCAAACATTTTTAGGGAGATATTAGCACCTATGCTATGCATGTAAAACATTTCTGCTGTCAAGTTGTTTGCGATGAGCTTCTGTGTCCACACTTGTATAATATATACAATATTCTTCTTGTTTGTGCATAATATGTTAAATGATTTAGAATGTTGAGGTCTGAGAATATAATAAAAATCACTGCTGTTATTGTTGTGCTTCAGTCATAAGCTTACAAAAAGTAGGGCTGGCCACAAGAATGATACGAAACTTTTAACAAACCTTTTTTAAAGTCTTTAAAAAAATCATCTCAGCATTTGTATCTATCATGTCTTTGTAAACTTGAGTCATGTCTGGATTGGATCTCAAGTTTAACGTTCTTATAGTGAAAATTGAATCACGACCGTGATCGAGAATTTCAAATTTCAGTCTGGCCTCGTCAGGACGAGAAATTAAAAATTCCGGTTTAATTCTCACTATAAAAATGCAGACATCAATATTTGAACTAGATGAAACCAACACCGAGAAACGTTTTGAGATGATTTTTGAGATTCTTCAATTTCAACGAGACCAAGACGAGACTTACAAAGTAATCTCGGCATCTCGCTTAAAATCTTGGCTCAGTCTCGTGGACAGCTCTAGAAAAGGTATTTTTACAAATATCTTGAGAACAACTTACCGAATAGGTTTTTTCAAATTGAAAACTGTTAGAGAGTATGGGGAAAAAAATTGACAAAAATATATTCGGTGCATTAACATTCTGTTTTTAGCTCCAACTTCTAAAGGAGTTGTTTTAGTTATTTAAAAAAATAAGTACATACAAAAATAATAATAAATAGATTAAAAAGAGGCCATTACTGCTCGTAGAGAACCTAAGCCTAATGTCTTATAACTCTCAACCATTTCTGTATGCGTGTTAGCAGGAATGTAGGCGACCTACAATCTAAAATTTTCTGCCGAGTCCGAACGGATAAGATGAGCAGCACTTACCATGACAAGAGATACTTTCGGAGGATTTGTACACCACTCAAAAACATTTTTTCAGCGGTTGAGAATCGAACCTAAGATGTTCTACATGAGAGTCAAACGCACTTACCCTTATGCCAAATGAAATATAATAAAGAAAGATAATTTAATTTCGTGTCAAAAACACACCTACGAACTTCTGTTGGAAATTCTAATAATTTCTGTTGAAGGACAACAATATTTACAGCAGCACAATTTTTGTTTAATTTATTTATTTATTTAAGCTTAATTCAAGCAAGTAACTTAAAACTGAACAACAAAGTTCTTAAAACTAGATTAATAATAGATTTTTGTGCAAAGTTGGGTCGGGAATTGAAGGGATAATTATTGGAGAACATTCTTGAGGGCAGTTTTTGAACTACTTAAATCAAAAATAGTTAAGTTGTTGTTAGCACTTCTAAGCCTACTTGTAAGTGGTTCATTTTGGCCGTACTCGGTTCGGTCAAGGTGTATCCAGAAGAGTGGTTTCGATCTAAGACGCGATTGATTTGTGTTCTGCTTTACTTTGTGAAGCAAGTCTACGCAGTTGATACTTCAAGATCATAACTGGTGTAAAAAAAGAAGGTCAGCATTATTTCGGCGTACTCTTAAGGTTTGTAAATTTATCAGTTTAAGAAGGTTTTTGTAAGGTGGGAGTCTAAATGGGTCGTCCCATTCGAGGCCGCGCAAAGAAAATCTTATAAATCTGCGCTGAACGGCTTCAATGCACTGGATGTGGATGATAATAAGGTGACCATGAGAGAGGCATATTCAAGCAGAGGACGTACAAAAGAAACGAATAAGGATTCTGTGACGTAGGGATTTGAGAATTCCTTGGACCAACGCTTGACGAATCCTATAGTTGAATTAGCCCTGTTATTAATAGAATCATAATGAGCTCGAAAATTTAGCTGATTGTCACAAATAATTCCTAAGTCACGAATAGATATGACAACCGAGACTTGTTCATTATTCATGAAATAATTTCTCTGGGGAAGAGGGGGGCGTTTTCGAGAATAAGTAATGACTTGACACTTACTGACGTTAAGTTCAAGAAAATTATGACGGCACCAGGTAAGGAAATTATTTAAGTCAATTTGTAGTAACTGGGCAAACATATGACATCAGCGTAAATCTCCAGATCAGATCCTACTAAAGTAAGCTCAACATCATTTGTACTTAACAAGAAGAGAAGAGGGCCAAGGTGACTACCTTGGGGGACGCCTGATTTTGAGCGTACAGGGTTGGAAGCACTACCCCTGAACATAACAGTGCCTAGACGATCACATAAATAGGACTGAACCCAAGATATAAACGGAGATGGAAAAATCCAGATGATTACAATTTGAAAATAATAATTTTGTGAGAAATCTTGTCAAATGCTTTGCTGAAATCAGTTGCAACTGAATCAATTTCGCATTCCATGGCACAAATAGTATAAGATAAAAATTGAGTAAGATTAGACGTACTTAGTTGATCTACCTCTAAGACAGCCATGTTTCTCATAAGAAAAGAGTAATTTACATTGAAGAAGTAAGTAATCGTGAACTTTACTCTCGAATAATTTAGGAATACATGAGAGTTTTTCTATTGGCCTATAATTTGAGGCATTACTCTTATGTATCTGGATAATGAAACAATCTTTCCATTGATTAGGAAACACACAGCAAGAAATGGATAGTTGAAATAGAACAGTGAGTGTTTAAGAAAATTTAGAAATGCATTTTTTAAGAACAATAGGAAGAATGCCGTCAGGACCCGATTAAAAATCGTCCTTAAGCAGGCGTATCTTGTCAATTACTGATAATTGACATACATTTATTAATCGATGTCACAGCTCACAGAGGTCTAGGCACAACCATTTATATAACTAAAAAAGCCAAGGTCTACTTTAGAGTTACTGGAAGAAAACGCTTGGCCAAAAAAAAAAACGGCGAAATAGTTAGAAATAGTTTTAGGATCGGCGGATGAGGCATTGCAGTATTTTAAGGTGGAGGGATAACCATCTGACTTTCTTTTAGAATTAATAAATTGTCTTGGGTTCGAGATAAGATCAGATTGAGTTTGAATGAGATGATTTGAGTATAGAGTGACTCAAACAAGCTGGAAAAGTTGTTGAAGGCTGCAACGTTATTGGAAAGATCATTGTCTGATGTTGACCTTCTGTTAGAAGGCAAAGTTCTTTGGTGTACCAGCAAGGAGAAGCTGTAAGACACCACACCTCAACGAAATGTGCTCATTTTTACTTTGTTAATATTTTTTTCTGCACTCTTTTCCTAAAGTTTTCATCATGAGTAACGATTAAGCTTGGTCGAAAGACTATTAAGAAATCTGGTCCTTTTATAGAAGTCTCTGATAGCGATAGTCCAACCTTCTGAGTTGAAATCAATCTTCACTTTGTGACTTTTAATCTTCCCATCCACACTCTAAACATAATATGTTGAGCTAAATATCACCCAAAGTACATTGCTTTTAGTCTAGTGAAGAAAGTTTGCTTCTAATTTTACCTATGCCCATGGCTCTGCTCCGAATATCAAAACTAAATTCATTAAGAATTTGTGTAGAATCTTCTTCATTCCCGAAAAGACTTTTTCCTTGAAATAACTTAGATTGAAAAGTGTTATTCTCCATCTTATATCTGCACTGCACTGGTGTCATTTTGGATTTGATATTGAAACACACATAGATATCTAGATATCTATCCCTAGGTCCTTAGGATTTGTCTGAGTCGATAATTTTGGGATTCACTTTTTATTATTGCTCCCAATACCAGCAAATGTTCCTTAAATGACAGCTCACTTTGTACTGCCGATAATTTTAATACTATTTGACTTACTAAGTACTAGCACATAATAAAGACGAAGATGAAGTTGTCGATATTGAGAAGCTTTACCTTAATTTTTCTGAGAACATTTATACATACGTATTTACTTGTTACGTAGCCGACTTCTGAACCATCAATAGATCAATGTCTGAGAAACGGTAGTTCTTTATTATCTCGAGCACTCTCGCATCAGCCATTCCTTGGTTTTTAAACCGCAGGATTAATCTCCTCAAACCTTGAGGCTGGGATTCGAAGACTCTTCTTAAGATGAAACAAGAAATGCTCTGAAAAATATATATATAGCTCCCTGGGATTAAGGTTACACTCATAATGCTAAGATCTCACACTTTAAATTTGACAATATTAAAACATTTAATTTCCTTTTACTCGTAGGTTGTCATATGATTGTTTTCCTAAGACCGTGATAGATTTTGTGGATTTACACAGTTGAATTGACAATAAATCCAAATCCCATGTAGGTACATCCAGAGTACAGTGAATTATGTTAAATTAATTTTGTCATTTACTGCTTCACTGTTTTGTTTTTTCAAACTAAATTGTACAATCAAAAAAATATCTATTTGATACCAATCTAAGGAAGCTTGGCAACCCCTCCCGGAATAAACCTCACTTAACAACTCCTAAGTGTGACCCATTTAAGGTGTCCCACAGATATGCTTTCATCAATTGGTGAAAATACGAAATCAATTTATTGACACTTAATCATTTAAGTCGCGAACGGTCGTCTCGCTCGCCAAATCCAAACAACTAGCATTTGTGAACAAAGGAAACGACAATATTCGCGTACTGACGTTGTATGTTATCGCTAGATTGATCTCAAGCTGGTTTCACATGCTCGCTGTTTGACGAATGCCTTGCGATAACGTGAAAACACAATCGAAGACCCATAAACGGGTAATCAATTCGCCTAGGCTTATCTAAATAGCAGTCCACGATGCAAATGCATTTGCTATGTTCGACAATGTATATATGCAATCGGAATAAATCATTTCTCAACACACGCTCGACACGGCTTGACAGGAGGCTGCGAAAATGCTGCGGTGGTGGCGCCGCGCCGCACTGCGCGTTATGACGGAACACAGACTGGTTAAGTTGGTCACAAGGCACGAAACACCACTGATCCGCAGCACAGCTGAGATACTCTGCTGATTGATTTACACACTGGCTAAGTTGGTGCTACAACTTCCATTACCAATATTTATCTGCATAATGATATTATTAACTCGCTGGAGCAGGCAAATGCCAAACGGTGGGACAAATTGTCATCGCTCAGTGCTGCTGTGGACTGGTGTGCCGGTGCCATGCGACTATAAGGTTGTCCTTGTGCAGCATACTGTGTGGTGTTATTGTTTATTATTTATCACCTACGCGACACCGCCGACCGACCGACGACGAAACTAACATACTGTAGAGACAGTGTTCGTCAGTGACCCGGTCAACACATGTAGGTACTAGGTAGAGGTATGTGAGTACTACAAGTAGTACAAGTGCAGGATGAATTTGCATTGTTATCGCTCCGTGTAAACGCGGGCAATTTGCTGTTTCCTATAAGCCGCGAGCAAACACGTCAAACCACTACTTAGTTAGACGTTGTTGCTGATACATAAATTATTGGACATTTTTTTGTATTACATGGATATTCAAATTTAAGGTCATCTGAGATCATCTACGTTCTAATTTAATTCACCCCGAATGCAAAATAATCGCAACGCTAACGCTGAGTGGATGTGAGGACATAAATAACCATTGAACTGGTGTTTAATGTCAAAGTAATGGTTAAGTAATCTGATCATGAAGCCATTAGAAAAAAGGTTTGTGTCAAAGTTTTGACGTATTGCCGCAAATTGTTGCGCTTAGGTATTCTAGGAATATTTGTAATAAATATAAAATGAGCATTAGTTAGAGTGAGTCCAAGCCCACACATTCTTTGATCACATTAGCTTGACATCATCTATCAGGCTTAATGTATGTTAAAAGGAATATTAGTGTGGCTTAAGTGTGTCATGGATACTGTAGCCCATGACACCATAACTTAAGAAAGTAGATTGAAGGATACACAAAGGAACCAGGCTTGAAAAAGTTAATGAAATACGAGTAGATATATCTTGATACTTATAATGCGTGATTTGATTAAAATATAAAAAGTTTAGAAGAAATGACGCGAAATTTAAGTCAAATACTAAAACTACGAGTATGTTTTTAGTATGAGAATATGTTGAAACGACGATTTTTCGAATTATAATCTAACACAGTAAATCAGGTTTTTTCTAACATTCTATTAAAGTAAAATATTATTATAAAGTAAAAATGTTTTTAGTATCGTGCTTACTTCATAAGTTATGTTTTTCGATGAACTTTCACCGTTTAATTTTTTAGAAAAACACAGTTTTTAGAAAAATAGCGCTATACTAGTTAAAAAGTGCATAAAATAAAATTAAGAAAAATTTAGTAACCCACTTTAAAATTAGCTAACTGTTAAGTAGTACTTATCGTACTTATTTGTAAACGTTAGAAACCTTTGGACAAGTTTTGCATTCGTACAAAAAATCGAACTCGAGATTTTAAGTTTACTAGTAGTAGTTTTAATGAGTTTTATTTTAATTTGTAATTTTGATAATTTTTTTATCGATATGTCTTAGTATAAACATAGTTTTTAGGCTGAAAACTTATAGCGTTCGCATGGGCCAGTAATTTAGTTGTAAGGCAATGAAAAGTAGGCTAGTTTTTACGAGTTTTTGTTTAGGTTTAAGTTAGTTATAAGATAATGCATAGTAAAAATGATTTTTGTTTTTAAAACGACCTTTTGTATGATTTGTCCTCCCCGATGAGTTTTACCTTGTCGTGGTGGGGAGGCTTATGTAGGTCTATTTCTCCGGATAACCCAGCTGGAAATTTAGACAACTAAGAAAACTCAATAGTGATCAAATCACCATGTCACGGCCAAAGCATAAACAAAAAACATAAAAAAAAAAAAAAAAAAAAGAAAAAAAAAAAAAAAGAAAAAAAAAAAAAACAAAAAAAAAAATAAATAAAAAAAAAACCCACCATAGATTTTAAGTTTAGATTTAAGTTTAGATTTTAGTGCACGCTTTTAACACTTTTTCTCCTAAGAATCACCATTTTGGAGATATAGCGAAGCAAAAAGTTGAAAAAAAATTATTCAAGGTCAAATGTTGCAAAAATCGGTTTTTTGCATTTTTCAGCTGATCGGCAAGTTTCATCATAAAATAGGTGAGACAAAAATTATTCATCATGCAGTTATCTATAGAAACTGTCTTAACACTTTTTCTCCTAAGAATCACCATTTTGGAGATATAGCGAAGCAAAAAGTTGAAAAAGTTGTATTCTTCATAATATGCACACGGTTCCGCGCCACCCGTGAAGTAGTACACTTGGCGCGTTTTTTTAAAGGTGGCTTTCCCGGTAGGCCTATTCAACGATCTATTGTGGTCCTATTGAGTTGAAAATTTTGTATCTAATTGAAAAATACTACTATTGGAAATGACGAAAGCGATTATGAGTATTTTTTACAAAAGATAAGTACCAAAACTTATCTAAGCACCTAATTACATTACAAATTTGACGCCGATATTGCAGTGCTTTTTTTCATTTCAAACGCTTTATTCAATTCATTGCCACAGAATAAACAGCACTCTTTTAAACAAAAAACAATTCTGACATTCACTGTCTCAAATGCTTCATTGTTAATGGTTTAACGAGTAAGATTGATTTTTGAAATCCTGTAGTATCACAACGGACCAAATATTGGTCTAAGTGTTTTGGCTTTTCCGGTCAGCAGCCACCTTAACCTAAGGTAATGTAACCTAAACAAAAAACTGATTCATTTACGCGTGCTCTAGTACGAGGAGGACTTATTATTGATGTACCAGCTTGTTCTTGTTCGTGACGTCTTTTAACTACGGTAATGGTACTCTTCCGAGTGTACTTTTTCCGCCAAATGTTTACTACAAATAAAGCAAAATTGATACATTTCTCTTACAAACAAGAAACTGCACAAATTCTGTTTGCAATAACTACTTGTTCTTACTACGAAGGAACGCTTGGGACTAATACTATTTTGTTTGGGCCCTTAGAAACGGAGCAGGTATACGAGCGTCGCAGACAGATGCTGCTCAAGGCCGTACGGTCACATAAAATGAGGGACTGGGTTTTCTTTCGAGTTTATATTCTTAAGCCAAATATACATTGTGCAAGTGTATTCGAAAATTCGGATTAAAGTTGCATATACACACACCAAGCATGAGTCTTCAATATTTTATTTTAACATGGACGGTGTGGTGAGAGGACGTTGCGCTTTGTGAGTTTTTTTTCGGCGAAATTGTGAATATAAGAAGGTCTTTGAGATTTTTTCAATTTTATCCGAGTAGGTAATTTGTTTTATTTTGTCTGTTCATTTCATCATACATTTTTTGTTTACTATTTTAATATTTCAATCAGTGCTTATGTTGTACTGTGTTCTCATCTCTTCAACGAACTATACGCAAATGAACCAATAAATGCATGGTCAATCATCAATCTTGCATATACACTACTTCAATGCAGGATGCTAGATTGAAAGAAACTCAAAAGATTTTCATTTTGCTTTAATCCTAAATCCAATCTATACGTGTGATTTTTTCACCAATACACTTGCGCGTCCTTGTCATGCATTTGAACAGTGTATATCTGGCTTTAGAATTGTATAATATGTATCTATACGCCACGAAAACTAATATTTTTACTTGTATTACCGTTGTGTAATGTAACGGGTGATTTTTTAAGAGCTTGAGAACTTTTTTTTAAAAAAAAAACGCATAAAATTTGCAAAATCTCATCGATTCTTTATTTGAAACGTTAGATTGGTCCATGACATTTACTTTTTGAAGATAATTTCATTTAAATGTTGACCGCGGCTGCGTCTTAGGTGGTCCATTCGGAAAGTCCAATTTTGGGTAACTTTTTCGAGCATTTCGGCCGGAATAGCCCGAATTTCTTCGGAAATGTTGTCTTCCAAAGCTGGAATAGTTGCTGGCTTATTTGTGTAGACTTTAGACTTGACGTAGCCCCACAAAAAATAGTCTAAAGGCGTCAAATCGCATGATCTTGGTGGCCAACTTACCGGTCCATTCCTTGAGATGAATTGTTCTCCGAAGTTTTCCCTCAAAATGGCCATAGAATCGCGAGCTGTGTGGCATGTAGCGCCATCTTGTTGAAACCACATGTCAACCAAGTTCAGTTCTTCCATTTTTGGCAACAAAAAGTTTGTTAGCATTGAACGATAGCGATCGCCATTCACCGTAACGTTGCGTCCAACAGCATCTTTGAAAAAATACGGTCCAATGATTCCACCAGCGTACAAACCACACCAAACAGTGCATTTTTCGGGATGCATGGGCAGTTCTTGAACGGCTTCTGGTTGCTCTTCACTCCAAATGCGGCAATTTTGCTTATTTACGTAGCCATTCAACCAGAAATGAGCCTCACCGCTGAACAAAATTTGTCGATAAAAAAGCGGATTTTCTGCCAACTTTTCTAGGGCCCATTCACTGAAAATTCGACGTTGTGGCAGATCGTTCGGCTTCAGTTCTTGCACGAGCTGTATTTTATACGGTTTTACACCAAGATCTTTGCGTAAAATCTTCCATGTGGTCGAATAACACAAACCCAATTGCTGCGAACGGCGACGAATCGACATTTCACGGTCTTCAGCAACACTCTCAGAAACAGACGCAATATTCTCTTCTGTACGCATTCGTGTGGTTGGTTTAATGTCCAATAAAGTAAACTGAGTGCGAAACTTGGTCACAATCGCATTAATTGTTTGCTCACTTGGTCGATTATGTAGACCATAAATCGGACGTAAAGCGCGAAACACATTTCGAACCGAACACTGATTTTGGTAATAAAATTCAATGATTTGCAAGCGTTGCTCGTTAGTAAGTCTATTCATGATGAAATGTCAAAGCATACTGAGCATCTTTCTCTTTGACACCATGTCTGAAATCCCGCGTGATCTGTCAAATACTAATGCATGAAAATCCTAACCTCAAAAAAATCACCCGTTATATAACGGTAATTGACATACATATTATGAAGAACACAAATTTTTCAACTTTTTGCATCGCTGTATCTCCAAAATGGTGATTCTTAAGAGAAAAAGTGTTAAGACGATTTCTATAGATAATTGCATGATGAATAATTTTTGTCTCACCTATCTATGATAAAACTTGCCGTTCAGCTGAAAAATGCAAAAAACCGATTTTTGCAACATTTGACCTTGAATAATTTTTTTTCAACTTTTTGATTCGCTATATCTCCAAAATGGTGATTCTTAGGAGAAAAAGTGTTAAGACAGTTTCTATAGATAACTGCATGGTGAATAATTTTTGTCTCACCTATTTTATGATGAAACTTGCCGATCAGCTGAAAAATGCAAAAAACCGATTTTTGCAACATTTGACCTTGAATAATTTTTTTTTCAACTTTTTGCTTCGCTATATCTCCAAAATGGTGATTCTTAGGAGAAAAAGTGTTAAGACAATTTCTTTAGATAATTGCATGACGAATAATTTTTGTCTCACCTATCTTATGATAAAACTTGCTGTTCAGCTGAAAAATGCAAAAAACCGAAATTTGCAACATTTGACCTTGAATAATTTTTTTTCCACACGTCGGATCGATGGGGACTTTTGACAAATTGTTTGTAATAGTGTTCTCAACATTCATGCCAATTTTCAGCTTTGTGCGAATTAATGTAACCTTGAATGTCTATTTTGACCGGGCTATTAGCAATCTTGGAAATATGATGTTAAAAACAAACGGACGTTGAGACCAAGAAGATTGCTTAGGAATATCTTTCTTAAAACAAAGATTAATAAAAGGGTGCACAATCCTAGTGGTTGGTTACTACTTCGATCGATTGCTGGGTGTGTGTATCCTTAGGTTGACAGGCCCTGAGTTTTGTAGTAACTCATCTCTAAGTGACCTCTTGGTTGACCTCGGTTGCGAAGCTCCACCGGAAGCTATATTCTGGCACCACGGGAGATAGTGCCCAGGAGTTAGAGATGGGTTGCGTAGTGCTACCTCTCTGTCTCAGACTATCTATGAGGTAGGCCCCTAGTAGGAGTATCGTGGTGGTTGTGGTTTATTCCAAATGCGGAAACATATGGTTTTCAAGCGTGCTTGAATTCAAGAGGTGTTAGATAGACCTCGTCTCTAAGTAAGAGGTGTGCACATGCTGCAACAAGTCACAGCTTTGCTACTGAGTTGGCTTCGGCTGACTCGAGGCTAATAGTCAGGGCTCAATCTGACTCCGATAAGGGTAGGCCCTCCGTGGGATAAAGTCGTAAAGATAGGTGCTCATGTTAAACCAAACATAGGTTCTGTATGATTTGTAACTGATTGGATATAATTTTTATAATTTAAGCTCTAACAGATACGACCTTCAGGAAAAAGTATTCAATTTTATTCTGTCTCAAATTTTTGCTTTTTTCTATTCGCTACAACTGACGCCTATTGCTATTTTGCTATTTTCGTTACCAAATCTATTCTGCCACAGCGCTTGGGGTCGAATTTGCTTCATTCCATTTAAAACAGTTCTTTGTCAAATGACAAATATATTTTGTATTCACGAAAGACACCACATACCACAGCGACTTAGAACAAAGTACACTTCAATTACTAAACGGTTGATCAATCTTAATATCTAGCGATTGATAGCTTTTCACTGAAATAACCCTATTCGCTCAAGATCGCTTACTCATGCGACTCAAAATCGCTACCTCCCAAACCATAGCCTAGGAATTTCATGAGAATTCCAAAATTGTATTTTGATAAGTATGTCCACATTTTGCTTACACACTCGCATTGAAACAATTCATTTTCATCATGGAACCGATCCTCAAATTTCTCATGTGCCAAAATGGCGAATAATATTGCTACACATTGTAATTCAAATAATTATTTTTTCAATTCATATAATTTACTTACATTGATAAGATAATTAAATTTTATTTAATATTTTTAAGGGTTTTTAAAAATAATTGATTATTGCCTCTACGATCGT
Source organism: Philhelius festivus (assembly GCA_963931855.1). NCBI lineage: Eukaryota > Metazoa > Arthropoda > Insecta > Diptera > Syrphidae > Philhelius > Philhelius festivus. Next base: position 35,941,708 of record OZ007555.1, read on the forward strand.
TGACATATTTTTAACTTGCGACTTATAGGAACTATAAGGCAAGTTATGCATTTGTAAAAATAATGGAACTCGACTTTTTAATCAAAGTTGACATTACGATGATTGCGGAGACTAAAAAAGTGGGTCTGGCAATTCTGTCTGTCTGTCTGTCTTCAACTATTGACTAAACGGCTCGGCCGATTTTCTTTAAGCTTGGTAGATATAATTTTTAATTTTTCCCCCCACTCGTTTTTTTTCTTTTTTTTCTAAAACCAAAAATAACGGTACCTGCCATATGAATTTTTTTTTCGAAATTTTATAAATATTTTTTTTTCTCAAAAACTGTTACACTGACAGATTTTAAAAATAAAAAATACAAAAAAAAATTCATTTAGTTAAGGCTAGATAATGGTTGAAGAAAATTGAACTATTTTTTTGTTTTTGATTTTCTCAAAAACGGTACCACCGATTTTGATCTATTTTTTGAATTTTTGGAAAAAAGGTATGTTTTTTTTTGGAAAATTCGATATATCAAATACGGCTCAGTAGTTTTTTTGGAAATTTAATTTTCATTCGCACAATAATAAAAACTTAAAGTTGGCGTACCAAATTTTTTTCTTTAAAATCTTTTTAAAAATTTGTATATAAAAGCTTATTTTTTTACGACTTATATGTTTTGTTCTTTCATAAATTCATGTTTGCGTAGCAATCCGTTTTTGTCCCGTAATACTAAAGGAATTTAAAAAAATTATGATAATTTTATCCTTATTAACATTTTTCTCTAATAACATTCGTTTTTAAAATTCCTAGTCTATTACATAGGAGCAAGTTCGTGCGACCCAGACGTGCATTTTATTTTTTATAATTCACACGTGCTCAAGGGTTTATAACGAGACCCTTATTATGGGGGAATTAGGGCAGAGAGAACGGAGACGTCGATGAACAATGGTTTTGAATGTTTCCAAATTGAAATGGCAAAAGAAAACCGTGCTGTGCGAATAAAAAACGAATTTAGAAATTTTGACGGTACGACCAAAATTAGGCTCGAGGGTGAACTGATGAGCATTCCTAGCGAAACCGATATCACGGGTGAAATGTTTGAGAGGAGGAGTGCAACTGGCTACTTGGAGTGAACATTGCTTGTAGAAAGAAGCGATGCAACAAGGAAATAGTATCCTATCAGTTGTAGTTCTAATTTTTTTTTGCTGCACCTGCCCAAAGATATAAGTTACGAGTATATTCGAGTTTAGGACGTTTAAGCGGCCTATAAATAGTAACGCAATCAAAGGGGTTAAAAATTTCTTACATCCATATAGAAATACTAAGTATTTAGCAGCATTTCTGTCGGCCTCGAGAATGGGGCCATCCGACAAAGATTGTCGCTGACACACATACCGAATACTTCAAGTGCCATTCGAGGACAATGGTATAAGGGGTATTACATTTTGCTTCAACGACAATAGACAGCATTGAGTTTTCCAAGCATTAAACTCCATACGATTTTTTGTACCCCATTTAACAATGCTGTAAAGATCTGAGTTTAATCAGCTTATCATACGATACCATTGCAATTCCACTTCCGAAGGAGATGGATGTGAATTAAAGAACGAGTATGAGAAGCTGGGAGTAGAGTCGTCGGCAAAAAAATTATGTGGATTAGAAGTTTCAGAAATGTGCGACGTATTTATAATCAAAGAGTTGTTCACAGCAGCCTGTAGAGTTGCAGTCGCAATCGCCTAAATTAATGTTTTAATAGGCGTTTTTCTTTTTTAGTTCAGTATAGAGCTCCGAACAGAGTCCGAGCATGTCGAGCATGTTCCGAACATCCTCTGAACCAAGCGTGCTCTGAGCGCTCTGAGTATTTTTTGAAACACACCTGAACACTTAGCTGTCGACATTTTTTTTTTAATTTCCATCTGTCAAATGCCTGTGTTAAGCATTGTACTCTGTCTGCTCAGTTATTTTATTCTGAGCTTATAGAGCGCACTCTGAACACGCTCAGAACATGCTCAGAACGAAAAAAGAAACACATTTACGAAGCTCTGAACGCTCTGAACTAAAAAAGAAACACAATTTATTTTTTGACAACTCAGACTCTGTTCTGAACTAAAAAAGAAAAACGCCTAATGGATTCCTTCAATTCAGTCAATTTTGTTGATCCGGTACAGTGAGGGTGAGTTCAGGTGAACTTGGGCCTAACGGAAAGTGGAGTTCCTGCAAATTTGTTTTTCAATTTTCGCTGGACCAGCTGGACTTATTTTGTTGAAACCAAAGGGAGTTGAAAGGGATTCTCTTTTTGTGTAGCTTTAAAAAAAACCCTCAACATCTTTTAATAACGATCCCCATTGACGGTTACAGTAACACCGACTCGTGCTGTATAAAGTTCGTTCTCATGGATTATCTCTATATTAAACAATTTTGCTTATTTACATTACCGTTGAGATCAAAATGATCCTCGTCAGTTATTCAATGTGAGGAATATACGTTTTTTGTCTATTTACACCATTTGAGTTATCTGGCAAAGTTTCAGGTTAATTGGCAAATCAAAAGAGTTTCACTTGCTTGTAATTTGCACTTAGTAGGAAACAAGTAGTTCAAATAATATAATAAAGAATGGTCTTATGTGACTGTTCAGTTATTCTCATTTTTGGAGATAAGTTCCGTGTCTAAACGCTTGGATTCCTCTGTAAAGCAATATCTATAGCAACAAGTGTATCATGTGTCAATGGGCAGGTCTTCCCGTGACATTCCCACGCTCGGTAAAGCAGTTTACATGAAAAGGAGTCAGTCGACAAATAAATATTAACAAGGGTTCATAAGTCCACAAGACAACTATTCACTTTGCCTAAAAGGGTTAAAAATCTGTAACTTAATACTTTTGGTTCGTGGATTTTTTTACCCAGCCAAAAAAAAAAACTTTAGAAATAGTTAGAAATAGCGGGCCCCTTGGCAAAATGGCGAGAGATCCTTAGTTTAGAAAATGTTGAAAGTTGAAGTTGTTTTATATTTTGAGAATATTATATCTCTAACTTTCAACATTTTTCGTACAAAAATCTAAAAAAATCTTACAGATTTCAAAGCCTTAATTTTCTTCTTTTTTTCATTGTATCCATTTTGTAATTCAAAAATAATATTCCCAGTATCAGCGTTCTGCCCACGAATTGATTGCCATTGGCATTCAGATCAGTTTTCATTGTAACAATTTCTTTCTACTCGTGCTTAGTGGCATTCGAACGTATCCATTTTTAAGGAAACTTTGATACTTATACATAATCTTCTTAACTGTTATTTCAGGTGATAATGATTTGCCTTAGACATAAAGGTATTTCGTAGGTTTCAGCTACAATGTCTGGTACTGTATGAAAAACATTACGTTCAATGATGAAATAAAATTTGTTGTCTCAAATCCAAAGCGAATCTCCATTGAATCAACGTCTTAAGTGCAGTGCTAGTATCAATAACATTTTTATCTTATGAAGCTAGAAAGTTCTATCTTTTTATATTCTCGAAAGAATCTCAATTTAATCCTCTCGCCCCAGCGGGAAGGCAACACGTAAGTATAATAAAAATGGCTTGTTGTAGTCCCATTGGCCACTTAACTCTTCTCTGCAACGTAGTAGTCCGCAACATCAGCTATTACTCTGGATATAATTCCAAAACCATTCTTTAACCATCAACTTATGTAAAATGCTCCCTGAAACGACTGTGTAAATACTGCAATATTAAGTGTCAACAAATATGCACAGCACCACTCATTGGCGCAAAAAAAAATATTTTGAACCAGGTTAGTTGGGTCGTAAAGCATAAAATTTACGATATTATGACGTCGTCAGCATGCACGTCCTCACTTAGACGATCGTGACATTTTGTCGCCGCGCTTAACTCTGGAATCAATTCCATTTATATATTCTGCTTCTAATTAAAGGAGCTCACAAAATAGTTCCAAGTTCCAACCCTGAGATCATTAAATCGATCAATTGTCGAAGTAAATTAATGCAATGTCGAGGCATAACGTTCCGAGACGACCAATTCAATGATGATCCCGGCACCGCGCTGCAGCGCCGCCATCAATGAACTGAACTATTTTATAGGGAACGTGTATTTAGTTTTTTTTTTCTTCAAAGGCGAAGGATATGGCCGCTACGTGTCTTCAAACATAGATCTTGTGCAATAGGTGTTATTGCCCCATAGAGGAAGATGTTTAGGAAATATGCATATATAGAGAGGCGGCACTGGACATAGAAATCGTGTTAGAGATACATCGGTTAATTAATGACGAAGACTGCATGGGAATAGGCGAAATGTTTCGACTACGACATGAGAAAACTGTCACAGCTGACAAACATTTCATAAAACTAGCACTGCTAGAAGGGCCTGTCTGCCCTAAACAAGCTGATCAAGTCCACGTCCTGCGTGTGCAATGTGGACTCGAGGTGACATGTTGTCGTTGCTGGTCTGTGATGTGAGTGAATTTTAATTAGATTAGAATTTGCATATTGATTTTGTACTTTGGTTTTTCTCTTTAAATTCTATTTGCTATGTTATGGATTAAGAAATATTATGGTTGTATTTTTGGCCCTACATTGCAGGGCAGATGTTAAGGGAAGAGTTGTATATCCCACTAGGAAACCGGTGAACACATTAGTTCCCTTTAGTATAGGGCAGTTACATTTTTAATTTCTATCTTAACTCAAAGGAAAAAATTATGCAAATTTGTAAGTATTGGCGATAAAAACGCAATTTTGATCTTTGATTTGTGAATGTCGTAAAAACTTAATTAAAATTATAATAAAAAATATAATTTTTGATCTTGCAATAAAGCTTTGTCGTATCTGGTAAGAGGGCGCTGCGATTGAAGGAAATTTACATAAATTGACAAAACACAATTTTCCCTTAAGTTACCCCATAACCAATTGAGAAAAAATAAATAACTGAAAAACGATTTAATGTTCCCCTAACATCACTGGAATAGAAAAATTATAAATAGATAAAATGCTGGCCGTACAACTGTTGACCGGGTTCCAATGTTGGTTTTCGGAATTTATATTGACCAGTTGATTGCAATACCAAATATTTTTTTTGGAACTGGAGTAGTTTTCACTCACGAAAATCAATGTTGATCCTGAACTTAATTCTTCAAGGAATTAAGAAAATTTTATGTCGAGCAATACTCTAAAATTCTTCCACACAAGAAGAGCGCACTGACTCGAAAAAATTTACATTTTTAAAGTAAAAAATTCTGATCATGATTTAAAAAAAAATGTATTCTTAAATAATCATTCTAATTAAAAAGTTATAACTTAACATATTTTGTATTGGTTTTCCCTATTTTAAATAATTAAAAAAAATGAAAATGATAATTTTTGTATTACTTTCAACTTTAGTAAATGGTAGCGACCCCTAAAATTAAATATGTACTAAAATCCTAAACAAATACCATATAAGGCGTTTTTTTTTTAGTTCGGAGCAGAGTCTGAGTTGTCAAAAAATAAATAGTGTTTCTTTTTTAGTTCAGAGTGTTCAGAGCTTCGAATATGTGTTTCTTTCTTCGTTCTGAGCATGTTCTAAGTGTGTTCAAAGCGCGCTCTATGGGCTCAGAATAAAATTGCTGAGCAGACATAGTAAATGCTAAACACAAGTATTTGACAGATGGAAATGAAAAACAAAAAATGGTGACAGCTAAGTGTTCAGTAGTGTTTCAATGACAACTCGGCTCGCTCGGAGCACACTTGGTTCAGAAAATGTTCAGAACATGCTCGACATGCTCGGACTCTGTTCAGAGCTCTATACCGAACTTAAAAAGAAAAACGCTTATAGTTTAGAACATTAGGATAGGTTGTTCCATTCAAAAATCTAAAAAAATTGGTTTCGATCATATAAGAACCACCATAATGTATGTATTGTATATGTATTGTAATATTTTTGCTAGGTTCGTTAAATAAAACTTATTACTCTTTCTAATATTTCTTCTTTATTTTTACTTTTCAAATCACAACAATAAATCTCAATTTATAATCAACTCAAATACTTTTCAAATTAAAATCACACTTGTTTTACACAATCCAATAAGCAGAGTTTTGCACACTTCCGTAATCAAAAATCAACTGTCGTGCTCACCGCGAGCACTCCCTTATATACTCATGTTAGTTGTTCTCGAAAATTCGCGAAGCTTCTCGTCTTGGAATGTTCTAGATGGTTGGAATAAGGGGAAATACATTTGACATTGGAAAAGAGCTTTTTGTTTCTTCCATAAATTAGATATGCAATTTTCCAACAGATGGCGCTGTAGTAGTATAAAGCTCTGTTCACAACATTGCCCCTTCTTAAGATTGTTAGTCCCGAACAATTCCATCTGCAGCTTCGCCACTGTATCGGTGCAGTCGATCACTATGCACAACTTTTAACTTTCCTCGTGACCCTCTTTGAATTCGGTAAACTACATCATTGATTTTCGTGACGACAGTATAAGGGCCTTCCCAGTTTTGTTGAAATTTCGGCGACAATCCCTTTTGACGGTGTGGATTATACAGCCATACACGATCTCCTACTTGGAATCCTGTCGTGTTTGCTCTTCTGTCGTACCTTGTCTTCATTCGATCGCTGTAAGTGCTCATTCTAGTCCTGGTCCTTTCGTGGATGTCGATTAGCCTCTCTTTTAGGTCACTCACGTAATCCCCAGTTTCCTGAGACTCTTCTGATGGGTGTCCAAACTTTATCTCACTTGGCAGCCGTATGCTTCTTCCGAACAGGATTTTAGATGGTGTTTGTCCTGTTGAGCTATGTATTGCACTTCGGTAGGCCATCAAAAATAGTGGTATGTGTCTATCCCAGTTTCTTTGGTAGTCGCCTACGACTTTAGTGAGGTGCTCTTTTAAGGTCCTGTTGAATCTCTCGACCATTCTATCAGATTGGGGGTGAAGTGGTGTGGTTCTCGTTTTCTTAATGCCAAGGAACGCGCACACCTCTTGGAATATCTTCGACTCAAAGTTCCTTCCTTGGTCAGAATGGAGCTCCATAGGCACACCGAACCTGCTTACCCAGTTAGACAAAATCTGGTCGGCCACGGTCCTGGCTTCTTGGTTCGGGATAGCGTATGCCTCAGGCCATTTGCTCAAGTAATCCATTACCACCAGAATGTATTTGTTTCCATCATTCGTTTCCGGAAATGGGCCAGCTACATCAACAGCAATCCTTTCGAACGGTGCGCCGACATTATATTGCATCATTTTTTCTTGCAGTTTTCTACCAGGTCCTTTGGTTGCAGCACAAGCGTCACAATTTCGGCACCACTTTTCAACGTCGTCTCTTGCATGCAACCAGTAAAATCGTTGCCTCACCTTTTCTAACGTCTTATTGACTCCCAAATGGCCTCCTGAAGGTCCATCATGCATCTCTCGAAGAACCTCTTTGATTTTCGATTGAGGTAACACAAGCTGCATCACATAGGATTTACCATCAGCGGACTCCCATTTTCGCCGAAGAACACCTTCTTGCACATGAAGTGAGTCCCATTGTGCCCAATAGGCCTTTAAAACTGGACTCCTATCGGAAATGTCATTCCATGCGGGTTTTTCTTCATGTTCCTTCCATGCGAGAAGAGGTTCAATGTCGGGGTCTTCTTGTTGAGCAGATCTTATTTCTTCATTGCTCCATCCACAAATGGGGTCAGCCCTTATTCGCAGTGTGTTGATGGCGACCTTACGTTTGTTGCCATTTGCCGTTGCCTCGACAGTCAGACTTTTATTGTTTCGTTTGGTCTGAGAAACCTGGATGGTGTTTCTAGCCAGCTTCTGCCCCTCGAAGTTAGTTCTTACTTGTTTCTCTGTTGGAAAACTTGTTCGGGAAGTAACACTGATGTTATTGTTACCTTGTTCTGAATTTGAAACTCCGTGTCCACAATGTTGACAAGCTCTTCTTGGTGGTAATCGACATTGACGCTGTAAATGTCCAGTCTTGTTGCAATTCCAGCACTTTGCAAGTCCGTTTCGTTGATTCCTTTGGACATCAGTTCTTTGGCATGAGCATTCTTCGACGATGTCTTCTCTAAGTCGATGTACTCCGTAAGAAGCTTGCTCTGCTGCTTCTATTGTCAAGGCAAACGCTAATGTTTCAGAAAGCGTTCGTTTTCCAGCAGTTCGCACGGCCCTTTGAAGATGTATGTCGGAAATGGCGCGAACAATTGCCTCAATTGCAAACTGGTTACGGATTTCCTCTCCAACATCTGGATATGCAAGATGAACAAGCCTTTCAATGTCCGCTTGCAGTTGTTGTAAGGTTTCGCCCCTCTTCTGAACTCTGGAATTGAGTTGCACTTTGAAGACTTCTTTCATGTGGCTGTTACCAAAGCGTTTGTCTATAGCCTCAACCAAGTAATTAAAGTCGCCGCTCTTATCTGCTGGTATGGTTAGCAATAACTCAGCAGCTGCTCCTCTAAGAGCAAGGGTTAGAGCTAAACACTTGTCAGCCTCATCCCAGCCATTTGCTGTAGAAGCTGCCTCGAATTGCCTCTTGTAAATAGACCAAGAAGTTTGTCCATCAAAGGTTGGAGGTTGCATCTCCTTTTTCCTCAAGGTTTCTCCAGAACTTTCCCGAATTTTTATATTTCGAACACGGTCTAACTCTTTTGAAAACGTTTCCATTTTGCTGTCGACTTGATTCCCTAGCAATGAAACACGTTCATCTAACTCTTTTGAAAGCGTCTCCATTTTGTTGTCGACTTTATTCTCCAACAATGAAACACGTCCATCAAGTGCAGAAACATTATTCTCGATGTTAACAAGCTTGCCTTCTAGCATGTTTCTCTGCTCTTCGAGAAGGTCTTTTTGTTCGCTATGCTGTTTCTCAAGGCGTTCGAGAATATTCTTTTGTTCATTTTTCTGCTCATTGAAACGTTCGGTTTGTTCATTTCGTTGCTCTTCGAGACGTTCGAGAACATTCTTTTGTTCATTTCGTTGCTCTTCGAGACGTTCGAGAACATTCTTTTGTTCATTTTTCTGTTCATTAAAACGTTCGTTTTGTTCATTTCGTTGCTCTTCGAAACGTTGAAGCAGAAGACTAATCATATCAGCTTCAAAGACGAAAATGTCCGGGTCTTCATTTTGTTGTTTCAAATATTCGGCCAAACGCAGAACAAGCTCATTTTTCGATCCTGCTCTAGAAAGTTCTCGCTTGCCCAATTCACTTTTCAGCTCATTACAGTTGAGCTCTTTCAGCAACTTGCTCATTATTATTTTTTTTTTTTTTCGCACACTTCACTGCACAATAAGTTTTATTCCACTTTTCTGACACCAATGTAAATATTTTTACCAGGTTCTTTAAATAAAACTTATTACTCTTTCTAATATTTCTTCTTTATTTTTACTTTTCAAATCACAACAATAAATCTCAATTTATAATCAACTCAAATACTTTTCAAATTAAAATCACACTTGTTTTACACAATCCAATAAGCAGAGTTTTGCACACTTCCGTAATCAAAAATCAACTGTCGTGCTCACCGCGAGCACTCCCTTATATACTCATGTTAGTTGTTCTCGAAAATTTGCGAAGCTTCTCGTCTTGGAATGTTCTAGATGGTTAGAATAAGGGGAAATACATTTGACATTGGAAAAGAGCTTTTTGTTTCTTCCATAAATTAGATATGCAATTTTCCAACAGATGGCGCTGTAGTAGTATAAAGCTCTGTTCACAACAGTATATTAGACGCACTATAGATTTTGAGCAAAATCAAAAGCAATTACTGTTTTGAATATGTGATTGCAGTAAATTTGTCCTTTTTTTATAATATTTGTTATAAATTACACCATATTTGGACAAAGATGAAAATAACAGAATTCAGATATTTAGCCTCCTCCTGCCGCTACAAGAATTTCAATCCTGTGCGGAATTCTGTCAATTCAAGACTGAAGTGCTCATTTTCGTATTATGATTCCACACATGAATAATTTTTTCCAAAAGCTGCCTGTTGGTTGTGATCAACTCTTGAGTAACTTTCCTCTTCATCAGTTACCACAAATTTTCAATAGGGTTCATGTCAGTGCAACAAGGATATATTAGCTTCTTGATAATACATTTTTACATACCGGGCTCTATGACAGGAATACATAAAAACAAAAAGTTCATGTTTCGGAATTCTAACCTGGGTCAACAATCTTTATGAATTGTTTATACTGGTACTGTTTCATTATGTCTTCAGACGTCGCGTCGTCGGTTAAAATATATAACCTAGTACACTCCCTGAATTTCTAAAAAATGTAGTGTGTCTAATAATATGGCCAGGGACTCTATATGGCAAGACCAATTTTTTTTAATGGTACCTCCCATAGATCGATTTTTTTGTTTTCGATTTTCTCAAAAACGATAAAACTGATTTTAATCATATATAATTTTGAATGTACATATTTTAATTTTCTAAAAAAAATGTTTTCGATTAATAAAAAAATTTGTTTCAATATTTCTAAAACCGGATGTTCGAATTTTGTTTAAACTTGTATTTTCTTTTTTTTATTTGTATCTATGTATGAGACATAGAAAAAAAGTTGTTTCTTATCTAAAAATGATGGATCCCACGATACAAGTGCTAAAAAATTGGTTTAAGAAGATTTATTATCATTTCTCAAAATCGGCTCCTTGAATTTTGATACATTTTTTTATCTTTCGCTTAATTTTTACGAAGTATCATTCCAATATTTAAAAAAATTAAATTAAGATATTACTAAAAGAGAACCATTTTTTTTTTATTTTTTACTTTCTTTTTATCGGCATAACGGATTTCCATAAATTCCATTTTTTATACAAAAGTTACTAATAAAAGATTAAAAAACATTGCATATTTAAATTTAAAAAAAAGAAGTATTTTTTGGATATTTGAAAAAATATAAAACAACTTTTTCTTTTTTTTTAAATTCGGTATCTCAAAAACGATCCAATGATTTTTCTGATATTTTATTTATTACTAAAATTTGTACATAAAAATGTCTCAAAAATGTTATACATAAGAACTTATCTTAACAATTTCAAATTTTGTTCTTCAAATTGCTAAAGAATTTGTTTTAGCCATTAAAATAATGGTGTTAACATCCATTTTTGAAATTCTAATTCTCATAAAAACTAAGACAAGTTCGTGGAACCCAGTCTTGTAAATTATTTTGGTGAGCTTAAGAAGGTTTTAAGAATAGAATTTTGTTCTGATATTTTGTTTCAGTAATCTTTTTAGGTTTGTCTTCTTTATTTATTGGTATTATTATTAATAAGCATATTGTATTAGATTGTAATATTTCCTTTCCCTTGGATGGATCCAACAACGCAACCCCTCAAAATTTGGAATTCTGAATCCAGACCCGTATGCTTGATCTCAGGAGGAGCTTTCGAAAATAGTCTTCAAGCGAAAAGTAGAATAGAAGAATGTTTAAACAAAATCATCTTCAAGTGCATAATTCACTTTTAAGAAGTTCTTTGCTGGCTCCCTTTTTGTTGGTTACTTTGGAAAAACAGCAATATTGGTGATTATTTTTTTATTTCTTCAAATTATTTTATTGTAAGAAAAGTATTGTCCTAGTCTTGCACTCCACAAGTTCATTTTTCGAGTTTTCGGTTTTGTGTTAGCGATTTTGGCTTTGTATCAAAATTATACTCAAGCGTTTTTCAGTTTCGATACAATTCGAAGTAAGGTCAAACCATTGGATGTCTTGGCTCTAGATTAACTGAAGAGATATTTTTGACATATGCTGAGCAATTAAGAATTTACGAGTAGAATTCATTTGCATGCATGGTTGGCTCATTTCTCTGTAAAATATAGTTTAATTAGTACTAAAAAACTGGGACTTAAATTGTATTCTTCAAAAGACCGAGTAACTGTTACAGACTGGCAGATAAAACTTCGTTGGGTTGTTAAAAATACGACTGAATAAAACAATGCAGGAATCAAAAACGAGACAATACTTTTCTGGAGGTTTTTGATATTTTGAATTTTAATTCGCTTTTAGATTTGTCCATTCAGTTCGGGTTTTCGAAAAATTATAACGTAAAATTAAGAAGAAAACGCTTGTTTGCTTTATTTTAGGTTAGATTCTCTGTGTATCGGTCGTTGCATTTGAACACTATAAGCTTCCAACCGCAATAGAAGGCATTGTCATTGAATTTGAACTCCATTTATGAAACCGTGATATAATTTATAGGCAAATTATCAACTCGTAGTGCTTTCCATTGTCTCAGACATTTTTGTGTTCAATCGGTCAACAATTATTTAAATAATGACATCGTTATGGGAAGCAAATCAGTCAGGGGATTTGTTTGAATTACCACAAACACACGAAATAAATTAATTTTTGAGTTGAAACATTATCTATCTACACTTATTGCGCCTACGTCACATAATGATAGCAGAACGATTAACCGCAACAAGTCTTTCCGCTACCGCCAATACCGACTCTGACAGTGCACTTTACTCGATATCATCAACCAAATATTATTGAGCATTCAATTTGGCATTCAGATCATGAATGTACCTCAAGTCTATTAGACAAATTCACAGAGTACGCATGACGTTCCACGCCATTTTGTATTAGATTAGTCACTCTTAACGCGTTCGATCTCTATAACTAGCCTGTTTATGGTCAATGTCAAGCAATAAGCTATATCACACCGTGCCATACCGGTGAAAACAGTTTGTGTGCTTGTTCGGTAAAATCTTCGAAACGTGCGAGTGAGAGATTCCCAGGCGGCCATTTGTGTCACGTAGCCACGGGTATTTCTTGCGGGACAAAATCTGAAAGGAAAAGTGTGGTGCAATTACGTGAGTTGAGTGTCAGTCTCAGTATAATGCACATTATTGTCTGCTGCTGCATCGTAACGTCAGTTCACTTGTGGCCAAGTGGATGGGGTAACGTGTATTCTGTATAATTGAATATGGTAGCTTAAACAAGCGTAGACAATGGGAACTACACAGTTGGCTAGTACATCTAATTGTTATGGAAAAACAATTTGTTGCGAAATGTAGAATGCTAAATGATGGAACTACTGTAGCAAATTGGCGGCACGTTTCGTGTTGTCATTGTCGTACGTCTTGTTGGGATGAGAGCTTAAAAGAATGATAAACTGTGACATATTGGAAACAGTGATTGATCGACTCGAGCTTCTGGATATATGTACATGTACAGAATGATGTTAATTTGCTAATATGACTAATTTTTACGTTGCTTCAAACCTTATAAATATATCCATCAATTAGTCACAAGGTAGCTGTACTATAATTTCCCAAAATTTTTGGGGATTTTGTCTCCTACGTAACAATCATATGTTTGAATAATATGTAGAATAAGAAGATAAGGTGTGTGGCTTGCTTTTTCCTATGCGCAGGTATCTTAAGAAGGACTTAACTGTCTTTTGTTTTGTCTTGGAAAGCTATAGGTGGAACATTTGAATTTGTTTCAAGTAATTTAATAACATGCTTATCAGACACAGAATAAATTATTTTGAAGAAATTGATATGGTTAAGATTACAAACTTGATATATTTGCAAATAGAAAGAAAGGCAAACGAATTTGTAGAAAAAAAATTACAAAATTGATGAGGTTATTCGACTGAATTCGAAGATCCAAAAGTTAGAAAATGTCAAGCATGGAGTTTATAGCTATCTATAATATATACATACTTATATAGAGTTTATATTTTTATTATATGTCGCTATGGTCTCGTCTTTCAGTACTTATTCCCATATGAAGAAATGTCTTTAAACAATTATTTGAGATTATGGAAAGGATTGAAAATAAAATGCACGACTGGACCGCAGGAACTTGTTCTTATGTAAAAGATTACAAATTTTAAAAATCATTCTTACTAGAGAATAATGTTAATTATACCATGAAATTCATTTTTTAAATGACTAAAGCAACTTCTTCTATAGTTGGATCGAAGCCATGTGATTTCTCAAGCAAATATAAGTTTATATGCAAGAACAAAAATTATAAGTCGTTTTAGCGGTTTCTTAAAAAATTAAGTTTTTACATACAAAATTCTTAAAACATTTTCAAGAACAAGTTTTGGTTCGCAAACTTAAAGTTTTTATTTTGTACGTTAATTTAATAAACTTAAAAAAAAAATTGATCCGTTTTTGAGATATCGAATTTTCCAAAAAAGAAAAATGGATTTTTTTTTTCAAAAAATAAAAAAAAGAAGCTGAGAGTCGAATCCAAGATCCTCTGCTTTACAGTTCAAAGCACTAACCATTATGCCAAAAAGCAAGTCGCGCCAAAATTATCCGTTGTTCATCAAAATCATCATAACGGATATAAGACACCCTTCAGGAGTATAGCGTTCCATTGCTATAATTACTTGGATGTAATTAGGTGTAACTTAAAAACGTATGAACTTTGTTTTTAAGATTTTTAAAATATTTCCTAAGATTAAGGCTCAAAATCCAAAAGGCCAACTAATTTATGCGAATACAATTTTAGGAGTGGTATGCTGATTTTAACTGATCACTAATATTTACTTAAGAACTTATTAGTTTCAAAAAACAATTTTGGAATATTAGATTTTCAAGAAATTATTTATTTTAATTTTCAAATGCAAAATTTATTTCTATAAAAACATTGATATTTAATATTATTAACACTTTAAAAGAGCTTTTGTGTAAAAATTTGGTATGGTAGCTACAATTTTCAATGTTCTGTTCAGGGAATCTTCAAACAATCTTAAGTCTCGATTTCGAAGAAAATCACTTCAGCAGTATAAGCGTGTCGATCAAGGAACATGCACAGATGAAGACAGAAAGAATTGCGAGGCCCAGTTTTTTCGTTTCCTTTATTATTGTAATTTCAAGTGTGATTTAAAACTTGAGTTCGTTGTTTTACACAAATTCAAGACATGTCCTCTCCTTAGTATCCTTGTAAATATATCATAATATATTTGAATATAACATTTATTGTACACTTGGGCGTATACGTACTTTTTTATACTAAATTGTGATAGTAGAGTCGCTTGTTTCAGGTACTACTTGGGCAAATAACTTGCAATTTATGGTAGGACTCATCTCGGCGTCATGACCTCCATGCTTCAAGATAGTAAAATATAATATTTGGGGTCAGAAAATACATATACACATTTTTTTTTTTTATTTATCTGACTGTTTATTCAAGGAAGGGAATGGTGATAGTGACATCCCCCCATAGCCCAGAGGAAAGTATAAATAAATAGCAATATCTCCTTAACGGTTTTGATAAAAAAAAATAAGTGTGCTGCTATGTGCATGGACTCCATTTCGTTCAAACTAATTTAAAAAAAAATAAAAATTAACCTTTCAAAGTATCGTTTTTTTTTTTGTTGGTTTTTCGACTTTCTCATCAATGGCCAACTTTTTTGTGCAGAAGCACCTTTGAATTTAAATAATATTGAAAAATCAATATCTTGAAAACATGAAATAATTTCCTAAAATCTTTATTACTAAATACTTGAAATTGACATCCCAACTTTTTTTCTAGACAAATTTGAAAGAATTTTTTTATATAAAAATGTATTTTATAATAAAACGATTTTTAAATTTTGTTTGCATAAATTCATACCTTTTTAGAAATTATACGGCAATTATATGCATCTGAACAATTTGCCCTAATTGAATTTTTAAATTCCAAAGCACTTTTACATAAGAGGAAGTAAGTGCAATCCAGTGATGTATTTTATTTTTTTCTTGCGGAACAGGTACTCAAATTTTGCATTTGGAAAAAAATCTAACATGAAGTTTTAATCAAACTTACGATGATAGACAACACGAACAAAGTGGGTCCCGCAATTTCACCTGTCCGCCCGTCTAAATGTCTGATCCTCGAATAACAACAGCGTGTGAAATTGTAGCTTTTTCTTTATACTTGGTTCTTCAGTGATGCCTTAGTGGAGACAAAAATTGCATTTATATGGTCAACATTTTAGTGAAAAAAATTTCGAAAAAAATATTTAATTTAAACAAAAATTCAATTTCAAATTCAAAATTTTTGCTTGAAAATTCAATATGTATCTTGAAAACGGGTAAGCAATTTGTTTTTTAAATTATTTCCTCAAAAGTGTATATGTAACTAAATACTTAAAATTGGCATACTCATTGTTTTTGTTATATTAAAGAAATTTCGTATATAGAAAATTTATATAAATGTACTAATCATTCTATTTGAACTCTAAATACTTAAGCAGATGGTTTAGTACTTTTTCTCAAATAAAATCCATGTTTTCATATACTTTACAATTTTCGTATGTTCGATCCGGTCGTGCATTTTATTTTCTCATAGATCATCTCCTTCAAATATTTATAAACATAAAAAATAAAAAATCAGGCGTATTCCTTTGATATCACATTCTGTGAACAATTGAAAATACAAAGGAACCACCCAATCCTCGAAATTCGATTGTCAACGCTTTTATAGTAGCCGTAACTGACTCATAGATTTCGTAATTAAATTTAATTATTTGTAAATGTTCTTGGTTCGTTAATTTAACTTAATGTTTTGACATTGACAGTTTGTTCGTTTTTTTAGAGGTGAGGTCAAAAGTTCAAAGTTGTCAACCCTTTATAGAAAAATAGAAATACAGGAGTTAAGATTGTTTGTAAAATAGCAAGGAATGCATGCAAAGGCACATGTCTTTAGAATATCTACACTCATAATGAACTCGAGAGAAGGGAATAATATTGGAAGTTCTAAATAGTGAAATGGATTTTACACTTTTCCAAAATGATTGTTATTCTTATAGATCAAAAAAAAAATTACCGGATATTTCATGTTTGCCGTTTTACTATAAAATGATATATATGAATAATATAAGAACATTTAGTAAGGCACAAGATTTTTTTTTTATAATATGACAGACGTCCACTTATGCAGGATGATGATGGACAAATCTCGCTGCTCCGTCAAAGTCCTAAACCCTTTGATATTGCGAAATGTTTGAGGCAAGGCGACGCGTTATCATGCAACCTTTTTCAAAAATCCGTTCAACTACTTAGATATGCACTAGGGTGGGTCAAAAAAATCAAGTTTGTTTTTTTTTTGGATCCGAAACATGAAAACTAGTTTCTAGGTACCTGTAGAAAGTACTTACCAAATATTAGCTCTTAATATTAACGGGAAGAATATGCTCATCATAGTTTTCCGTTTTCAATTTAGTATCATATAAAAATGGTCATATCTTATCAACAATAGATCGTTTAACCAATCGCATAGTCAATATTTGTAGGAAATTGAACGCTCTACAAAAATGGTCTTATATACTTTTTTCATAAATCCAACCATTTAAAAGATATTCAACGTCAAAGATTGAAGTATTTTAAGGAAAGTAACTTTTTCGTTTTTAATTTTGTAACTTAATAAAAAATAATTATTGTCAAATGAGTTTCAATTATTTCTAGAGGAAATTGAACGCTCTACAAAAAAGATCTCTGTAGTTAATCGATTACTCTAGCCATTCAAAAGATATTCGCAGTAGAATTCCAATGCCTACTGATTAAAGTAGTTTTTCAATAAATATTCCCAATTTATCCAGTTCATTTATGAATTTTGACAATATTCATGAGAATTTGAGTTTATTTCGATAGAATGACGGTTTGCAAGCTATATTTTATCTTTTGTTTTAGAATTTTTTTTTTTAATCAATTTTTTAACGATATTTTCTTTTTATAACTTTTATTACAGTTTAGGCTTGTTATTTAATATTTTTCAACGGGTTTATTTAAAATGTCATTTAAATTCATTTTTTCCACAAAATTAATAATTGAATATTTTTTGTTTGGAGAATTTGAAAATTTAATTTCGAATGTTGGTAGTTCTGTTACTCAGTACTTGTCATACTAGCGCCATCTGTGGTTTCAGGTAATTTCTATGTTTCCCCTTATATTTCTCCATTGCATACATAGTTTCTGGACCTGTGAGTTGTCTTCTTGTGTATAACTAAAACCAATTAACTAACAGCTGAGTTTTAATATACTCGTATTATTGTTTATTGCAAATCGGATACTAATCATCTAATATGAATAAAGAAATCCCTTTAATTGGCATACCGATGTCGAAAATTCTTGAACTGAAATTACCCACAGTGAAAGAGGTTATGTGTGTATTTTTTCATCAATTTAATATCCTTAAATATTCTGTGAAACAAAGTGCTAAAAATGTAGCAGATCATGTTATAGAGCTATAGAGAAAAAATGATATTCCCACTTCTAGTAATGATAATGAAGTGAAAAGAATTCTTCGATGTCATAATAAATGGTTAAGGATAAAAAAAACTGCACGCGTAAAAAATCGCCAGCACAAAAAAAGAAAGAATCAACATTTCAGAATCAACTCAAAATGTTATTCGAAATTGTTGATCAGAAGTCTTTAAAAGTGCTCGATGACCGAATTAAAGACTTATATTTTAATCAAAAAAGCGGCAGCCGGAAAGAATTTATTCATCATAACGTACTTGATCCTAACATAAGCGAAGATTTGATGGAAGTAGAAGAAAGCGGTAAGTATTTATAGCAAATTTATTATAAAGTAGATGATTCATAATTATAATTGCTAACTTTTCTTAATTGATTGCTTTTGGTATTTTTTGATCAAATCAAAAGGAACGGAAAATATTTTCTATTACAAATTGAGTGAGCCTAATGATTGACGCACTTCTGAACTCTCCAAACTTTGAATTTTTTGTTAACCTTTATTTAAAAAAAAAAACTGTTTTCTTCTAGGTCCAAGTCAAGCTTTATCATCCTGCCCCACGATTATTGCCAGTGAAAAGTCGGAATCATTATCGGTGCAATCATTAAGCCTAGCTACAAATTTTGGTTCCGATTTATCTTATGAACCTCCAATGCCGATAAAACGACCAAAAATTAATGTTCTAACTTCAGAGGTCATTTCTGCACTTGACAGAGCTGGTGTCAGTAGTAGAAATGCGATGTTTATCATACCTCCTATTCTGTCAAGTGTTGGCATAAGTTTAGACGATACAACTCTGAGTTATAGAACAATTCAACGAGCTCGAATGGTGGGACGAAAAGACATTGCTGAAGGACTGAAAAATGATTTTAAACCACATGATAAGTACGTCATACACTGGGATGGCAAATTACTGCAGGATCTTGTTGGATCAACAACCGTGGATCGACTTTCAATTCTTCTCACGGCATTTGGCGTTGAACAGTTACTAGGAGTCCCAAAAATGGGCTCTGGATCAGCTGAGAATCAAACATCAGCCATTGTGAGGACTTTGAATGAATGGGGTCTTAGTCGCTACGTAAAGGCGATGTGCTTCGACACAACTGCTGTGAACACAGGTAATTAATCAGTATTGTTTGATCATTACCTAGATTGTATTGAGATTTTTTCTTGATTCAATTCTTCTTCCCAAGCTATGTTTTCGAATTCAGCAACAAATTGTTCAGACTTATTCATTAATTATTTTTTTTCTAAATAAGAAATAGGCTTTTTCAATTTCTTTTTATCACATTCTTACTATCACTTTACAGGAATTCACCGTGGAACATGCGTACAAATTGAAAAAGCTCTAGGAAGAGAACTAATTTACTTCCCGTGTCGCCATCATATTTATGAGCTCATTTTAAGAAGTGCATTTGAAGTTTATTGGCCAGCATCATCAGGACCAAACGTACCAATATTTGGACGATTTAAAAAAATGTGGGACAAAATGGATAAGACCAATTATAAAGCTGGTATTGAAGATCCAAAAGTCGCTTATATTATTTTGGATAAAAAAAATGAAATATCTTTTTTCATTACACAATGTTTGCAAGTATGCCTAAAAATAGTTATAAATAATTAATATAAAATTGAATTGGTAATTTTTCATGTGAATTTGCCTTTTTTCTTTGCTAGTTGGAACAACCACGAGATGATTACAAGGAGTTTTTAGAATTGTCACTAATTTTTCTTGGAGTGGTGCCTCGAGATGAAGTTTTTTTTAAATACCCTGGTGCAATCCATCATGCAAGATGGATGGCGAAGGCCATCTATAGCCTAAAAATATTTATTTTTAGAGATCAGTTTGGTCTCACTACCAGAGAATTGAATAGTCTACGGTAGATTTGCATTTTTACAATAATGGTATATTTGAAGGCTTGGTTTTCATCGAGTTCTGCGATTGCAGCTGCTAATCACGATTTAGAATTTTTGAAACAACTGATTGAATACAAAATGATTGATGCTTCAATTTCATCAGCAACTGTTAGCAAAATGACTTCACATTTGTGGTATTTAAATGATGAACTCGCCATTCTATCACTGTTTGATGACAATTTTCCACTTAATATGAAAAAGAAAATAGTTGACGCTGTAAAAACTCGAGATGGTATAAAGTCTAAAGTTAAAAGATTTGAAATCGATCAAAACAGCATAAATTCAATCATTCAAAAGGATTTGAGTGACTTTGTTTCTCAGAAATCATTGAATTTGTTTGAAATATTCGACCATATGATTTTCTTGATCTTGACATTGAATTGTGGACTTCCGATGACAGTTATAAAGAAAATGAAGAATATTTTAAGCAATTAAAAGTTGTGAATGACGCAGCAGAGTGTGGAGTAGCGCTGGTATCTGAATACAACCAATGCTTGACAAAAAACGAAGAACAGTTTCAATATTTACTGCAAGTTGTCTAAGATCATCGAGCGAAATTTCCGAATTGTAATAAAAGTCAATTTTTATAACGTAAACTTAAAGGAAATATATACTTTTGTATCAATACTCTATTAAATTATAAAATTTCATATGGGGAAAAAGAATTTTTTTTTTCTGCTGACATGTTAAATGGTATTTCTTAAATAAAAACCTTCTTTTCCTGAAATAGAACATGAATTAAGTCAAAATTCATAAATGAACTGGAAAAATTGGGAATATTTATTGAAAAACTACTTTAATCAGTAGACATTGGAATTCTACTGCGAATATCTTTTGAATGGCTAGAATAATCGATTAACTCCAGAGATCTTTTTTGTAGAGCGTTCAATTTCCTATAGAAATAATTGAAACTCATTTGACAATAATTATTTTTTATTAAGTTACAAAATTAAAAACGAAAAAGTTACTTTCCTTAAAATACTTCAATCTTTGACGTTGAATATCTTTTAAATGGTTGGATTTATGAAAAAAGTATATAAGACCATTTTTGTAGAGCGTTCAATTTCCTACAAATATTGACTATGCGATTGGTTAAACGATCTATTGTTGATAAGATATGACCATTTTTATATGATACTAAATTGAAAACGGAAAACTATGATGAGCATATTCTTCCCGTTAATATTAAGAGCTAATATTCGGTAAGTACTTTCTACAGGTACCTAGGAACTAGTTTTCATGTGTCGGATCCAAAAAAAATCAAACTTGATTTTTTTGACCCACCCTAATATGCACATGATATATGCATCATTTCTATAACCAAGTAAGCCTTTATAGGTGCATTTGCAAAGTATTGAATTAGACGCCGTTAAAAATGAATTTGTACTCGAGCTTTGGACAGTCAATAAAAGCCTTATAGTGCACAGCCAGATCAGAGAGGGTAACAAATTCCTTGCAACGTCAACAGAAACCTAAGCACTTAGCAACATTTTTGACGACGTCGAATATGTGGTCATTCCACACAAGATGGTCTGTGTTGTACATACCAAGAACTGAAAGCTGTTCGGTTTCCTCAATGCAAGTGCCGCTCATGTACAGCGGCATGGGGATGGGTAACGATTTAACAAGAGAAGGCAGCATTGCGTTTTTGAAGCCTATATTATAGATCGTTAAAATTAATCGAAAAAAAATATCAAAATTCTAGATGCCGTTTTCCAGAAAAATATACGATTATCGAAAACCGTTTTTTAGCATTTGTATGGTGGCTACCGTTATTTTTAGGAAAAATAACATTTTTTTGCTCCACATCTTATAGATTCTATTAAAAAATTTTAATTGTCAAGTTCTAAGAAAATCAAGTATCGGGTTCTTAAAATATTGAGTTTTGAAAATTTTCTGAAAATTCGAATTTTTTTCTTAAACTTGAAAAAAACAATAAACAAATCAAACTTTTGAGGAGCTTCAGCATATTTAAAATGACCAAAATCGGTTGTATCGTTTTTAAGAAAATCAAAAACAAAAGTAAAGGTTCTAGGAGGGCTCCATTATTAACCATTTTTCTCAAATTGTTTTCAAGTATTACCTAGCATTAATTATACATATATGGCATTTTTTGAGAAAAAAAAAATATTTTATAAAATTTCGAAAAAAAAAATTCGTACCGCAGGAAAAATGTGCGGAGGGAGAATATTAAAAATGCTATCTACCAAGTTAAAAGGAAATGTCTGACCCGTTTAATCTGTAGTCGAACAGACAGACAGACAGAATTGTGAGGCCCACTTTTTTCGTCTTCCCTATCTCCGTAATGTGAAGTCTGATCAAAATCCCGAGTTCGA
Source organism: Philhelius festivus (assembly GCA_963931855.1). Lineage (NCBI taxonomy): Eukaryota > Metazoa > Arthropoda > Insecta > Diptera > Syrphidae > Philhelius > Philhelius festivus. Next base: position 35,964,122 of record OZ007555.1, read on the forward strand.
CTTTTTTACGAATGCATAGCTTGCCATATAATGTCGCAAGTAAAAATGTTTTTGACAAGTTCCACGAAGATACGACTTCATTTTTTTAAATATTCTGAACTTTAATTGCCGACTTCACACTAAATCATTTTCTGCATTTTCAAGCTCAACAAAAGAGCAACGCACACTTGTTCATTCAACTGACCTAGGTCCCAAGGAAGTCGGGGGCATTTGTAATTAAATATTCTTACAGCGGATGGGAAATATCATGACAGTTTTCTTTCAACTGTTTAAAACCAAAAAAACAAATAAATCTATGTATACAAAACTGTGTCTACATAAATGTACATACATGAATTTGCTTCCTTGACATGTTTACGATGAAATTATCTCTAACATATTTTAATGTGACATTTAGATGAAGAAATATTAGCGTCGATCAAGAATCATAAATGAGTTTGAGGGCCAAATTAAAGAGAGTCTGCTGAACTTGAGGGCTTCAAGTGCCACTCTTTTCAGTGCCTTGATTCACTACCACTGCATCATCCGTTGTTTTTACGATGTTAAGTTGGGTGTGAAAATTGATCGATCACAGTATTTTGTCATTTCATTCATAATGACAGTTGAGACAAATTGCTTACGGCTACCTTTTGAATAAACAATTCAATACTGAACGAATTTTCATAAATTATTTACCCATTGCAAGAACAGATCATTTATCAGCAGGAGCTGCTTTTTCCATTTTTTTTCTTTACCTATACGTTCATATCAGATGTAAGACCATTGAATGCGATATAATAAAGTAATAAGCTCATTGCACAGGAGGCTATTAATTATAGAGTGCGCTGTAAATATTATTACCTGTTAATTAATATCATTAAATTTTATTATATATTTGATTAAAATACAAAACCAGATTAATTAGAATCAACTAGGCAGTTGAAATGTGAATTTCCAGTATATGTGACAATGGCGCCGCACTATATTAAGTGCTTGTGTTGAGTTCACCTTTTTGTTTTCATCTAGTAGAGGGTGTCTAGACGTAAAATATGCACAGGGCATGTACCAGGCAGGTGCAGGAACGTTGTATCATATTTGCTTTTAAATAACGTGAAACAGCGTGCTGTAAGAAAGTTTGTATGAAGTTATAAATTAAATTAGTGACAGCTTAAATACTAGTAAAGTCAGTCTTATGATTTGAATAATTGACATCAAATGCACATTGTTTGAAGTACAACCGTCATATTTAAACGTAATCGAACATAAATAACTCAACTTATTTTCTGTTCGATCAGTTTAGATATTTTCGAAAAGGTTTTCTTTATCTCGTAGCTGGCAGATTTTAATTTATCAATTTTTTTACTCTTGCTTTATGGAATAATAATAAGTTTTGTATTCGATCCCACCTTATGCTCATCAGGTAAAAAACTGTCAGAATCAAAATTAACATGATATGCAGTAAAATTAAGATTGTGTTCATCGTCAGCATCATTCCAATTTTTGTATTTAAAGAATTTTTTGGTGAAATAACATAAAACCTTGTTAAGGCAACTACAATGTTAGCAGAACTAGTTCCTTTTTCATATAAATTGTGTAAGTTTCCAGTTTTTATCTACATTTTTTTTTATAAAAAAGTGCAGCTTGTAAATTCAACAAGAGACTTTCTGAATCTGAACCTGATATTTATCTCTGATTGTATAAGATCGACCATAGACTAAATATTCACATTGATGCAAATCCTGGAAAAGACGAACGAATTTCAAGTCGAGACTAACAAATCAACATCTATTTTTTGACTTCAAGGCCGCATATGCAAGGAGGAGCTCTATATGGCGATGGCCGAACTCCACGAACGACACCTTAGTGAGATCCGCGGAAGGATTACCCTTGGAAACCACTGCTACTCTGGCTTAGAAAAACAAATGGGTTCAAAACTCCTCACTCGTAAGAAAAAAAAGCACGCTTTACAAAATTTTTATACTACCAGTCCTGCTTTACGGTGCCGAGTACTGGACTAAAATCAGAAAGGAAGAGATGATACTGGGCTTTTTCGGAAGAAAAATTTGGTTCTGTGTGCGAGGAGGGCAAATGGAGGTGAAGATAAAAGTGTGAACTCTATTAGCTGTACCAAGATGTGGATCTAGTGAAGAAAGCAAATGGACAACTCCAGATAAGAGAGTCTTCAAATCCCAGCCACCAGGTTCCCGGCGATAAGAAAAAACGAACCTCCATCTTAAAGACCAAGTCATCGAGGAAGCCAGGGCGCATGGATGTTAGATTTATCATCGACTTCTGCTGTCTTCTTTGACTTAAGTGGATGAGAGATGAAGTGCCGCCTTTGAAATTAACGGGCAACTCATCGAGTTCCACTTGGTAATGATGGGATTTCCCAAGTGTTCTTCAATAAACTCAGTAAAATCAAGCTTCTCTGATTGTCAGTATGTAGAATGCTTAGCAGAGTCCTGTTTCAACACATCTATAGAAGAGGTAGGTTCCATACAATATTTTGTTTAAATTTTTTATAAATAAAGACTCTTACTATTTCGGTACACTCGTAACTTCGTACCTGTGATATTAACAAAATTGTGTTTCAGGTTTTCGGCAAAAAATTGATATAACTAAAATAGAGTTTTCATAAATGGCCCAACTATTGAGCGATTCCCGTAAACAATGTATATAAGAATGTTCTGGAAACTTACTGAAATCTCTGACTGCTCTCTTCCAGCTCTTAATTTCATAAGGGTTTTTTGCTGCCTATTGGAAACACTCTTATATTATCCCGATACATAAAAAGGGTCCCAAGAATGTAATCTCTAATTACCGACCATGTGGGTGGCCGTGGCGCGATGGATGTGTGCTCGCCTGTGAACCTCATGATCACAGGTCCGATCCCCCTGCCGTGGTCTATGTCGTTTTAATTCCATTAAAAACCTTCTAAAATTGTCATCAATGGGTTGTGGTGGTTTACTCATTACATGTTGTTCAGGCATAACACTAACAACATGTTATTGAGTTAAACTAGTATGCCCAACAAGGATGAACACGAATAAAATAATGTGAATTATAAGCGACATAAAAATAAGACACGTCATTCTCCGCTTTAGTTCAGCCGCCATCCCTGGAGATAAAATATCTGAGACAACAACCTTCAGTCTCAGAACATCGCGCCACACATCTTTCCTATCCTTCTTTCTCTTCCTTAACTGCACGCCCGCGCTGTGTTCAAACATTTAAAGGGTAATCACAATCCCTTGAGCGCGTGTAGATTATAAAAAAAAAAAAAAAAAAATGTATCCGTAAGCTGTTTGAAAGCATTGTATATGACAATGCCCTTTCAATAGCAAAACCTTCGATAAAATTTCGCACATCCCAATTCTTTTTTAAACTAAAAGAATTTGGTATTCCACCTTCCTTTATAACATGGATTTAGTCTTACTTAAACGAACTTCAAATACAAGGTCCTTTTTAGGACCTTAGAATTCGATCCAATCCTTGCAACCTTTGGTGTTCTGCAAGAAAGCCATATGGGCCTTCTTATTGTTATTTTAATAATCAATGATGTTGACAGCGTCAACATCTCTATATAATATGCTGATTATAAGAAAATATACAGATGTATACACATCTCCTCCTTTATTGACTCCGACCTTTTTCAGCTCGATCTTGACAGATTCTCTACCTGATGCTGGAAAAAATTTCTTGCGCTCAACGTTATCAAGTGTAAAGCAATAACGTATTTCCTACTTCATCCTCGTGCCTATTTTATCAATAACGGGCCGGTTACACAAGTTGATTCGTTGCGTGATCTAGGAGTTTTATGCGATAAGGAACTGAACTTCAGATCCCATATCTCTAGTTCTATAAGTATGATCCATATGTCACTAAATCTCTTTACATTTGTTAGGCTCCTTCTCGAGTATTCTAGCCATGTATGTTCTCCTTTATACGCTTCTCAGTCTTTAAGCTCATAGGCTTGCAACCCCTTCAAAAGCGCAGGAAAGTGGCCGAAATTGTTCTTATCCATTAAACTTTAACTGGTAATATCGACGGCCTTGCGCTAAATAAATAAATAAATAGATATAGTATGCAAAACTTTTTTGACTTCCACTCCTCTAAAAATGTTTTCAACATTTCTGTCTACAAAAATTCTTAACCCCAACGCAGAAATCAGGCTTAGTTTTACTATTGGCATAGGTTATGTTGGCTTTCAGGGCAGTAATGAATTGTGGTTTATTGGCATATACCTGTGACTTAAGGAAACTCCACAAGGAGAAGTCTAACAGAGTCAAATCTCACGATCTCGGAGGCCAATTCACACGGCCTCCGCATGAGATATCTGTGTTCAGCTCATGTATAGTGTCCATTGTGGCATGGGCTGTCTGGCAAATATATCATCCAATTCGGGACAAAGAAATTGGTTATCATCGACCGATAGCAATCGCAGTTGACGGTGATAACCTGGCAAACGTGCATCGTTTTAAAGAAATATGGACCTAAAATTCATACTAAACAGTAAATTTCTCTGGATGCATTGCAATTTTGTTCATCTAGTGTGGATTGTGATCGTCCCAGACTCGACAATTTTGCTTGTTGATTAACCCATTCATCCAGAAATGGGCTTCGTTGCTATGAATATGATTTTTCGACCGAAGCGCGCAAAACGTTTATTGGCGCTATCAGCAAATTTTGAAGGATGTAGTCCTATTCAATATGGTCACAATCAACTGTCAAAGTTCAAAAATATCTATTGACAAATTCTATACCTAGTATGTACTTCTAAACACCACCTTCTTCGGTTTTTTTTTTTGTTTAAGCTTAAAATTCTGTGATACAGTAGTGGTTCATCTTATTATTCTTATTAGCAAGTTTAAAATAATGTCAGCTAACAAATACATATGTACATTGTACGTACACATTAACTGGAATACAAAATTAGTACACAAAAACACAAATAAAAGTTTTTTTTTAAATGCAAAGCTTCATAAATGTATTTAAGTGGTTTCAGACCTCTTTTAAAATGACAAAGAGTAATACAGATTTTCTTTAACCTCTTCTAAATTTAGATGTTTCCTGTATTTCAATGTCAAGCGCTGTACACAACTTTCATTGGCAACACCAACGATTTTCTTAAAACTTGGTACATATCAATTTTAAATTCACCCCCCCCCCACACACGTTTTTTTCTTTCTTTTTTAAGACCGTAAACAACGGTACCTGCCATACAATTTTGTTTTTCTCAAAAACTGTTCCACAGATTTTTATTTTTTTTTAATAAATTCTGAAAAATATGGTTATTAATAGTACCCCCCTTGAAAACTAACTTTTTTTGTTTTTGATTTTCTCTTAAACGGTTCAACTGATATTGATAATTTTTTTGTATGTCCAAAATTCAAATAAAAAAAAATATATTTTTTTTTAACCTTAACAGTTAAGAGTTTTTTAATGCAATTACAAGATTTGAAAAACAAAATTTTATTTTACTTAAAAATAAATGTACCCACCAAATGTTAAAAAAAATTGTTTTTGAAAATGGTATTTTTTCACGACAACCGCCCCTAGACTTTTAGTAATTTTTGTTCCTTTCATTTAGTGTTACGATTGATAATTTTTCAAATTTTGCATTTCTCATTATTGACATAACGGATTTTAATAAAAAAGCTTCTCAAAAGCTTGAAAAACCCATTTCAAAACTTAAAGGAAAATATTTTTTGAATTTAAAAAAAAAAAATATTTTTTTTTTGGAAAATTCGATACATATTAGTTCTGTTCAACCAGCTGCACTGGACTACTCGGGGCAGAAAAGTGTAGCTTTTTTGTGTTCATTGAGAACATTTCTGCACTGACTTACACTGATTAGCGTTCATTGAGCTGAACTAGTGTACACTAGTTCAGAATATTTTGCACTATCTTTTCAGCTAGTGCAAGTTGGTGAAAACTGTCAAAATCAGCTGATGTCATTATTCGATTATATTTTGTTAACGAATAAAGTTGATTTTTTTTCCGCGCTTTGTATTTTTGATTAAAGTTTTTAAATAATGCATACATTAGAGCCAACTTTGAGTGAAAGGCAATCTCTGGTGATTCAGTGTTCTCCAATTAATCCAATAATATCTTAATTTAATCTTTGTACGAGTATGTATGTATATTTGCACGAAAGTTCGATGAAAAAAGGTGAAAAGGAGGAAGAGATTTTGTGCCTTAAAAGCCAACAACGTCGACGCAGGCACTGGGAATGAATTTCTACCCTTTGCCATCGACTTCAGCGCAGGCATAAGGAATTTTACTTGCGCCGAATTTAATTTTTCTTTTTTTTAACATCTGACGTATGACGTTTCTGCTTGAGTTTGCTCTGACAGTTTTCATGAACCTGCACTGCACTACACTACTCTACACTGGCCTTTTCCTGGTTGAACACAACTATTATGTCAAAAACGGCACAATTTTTTTTGGAAATTAAATTTTTATTTTTATTAAACTTTAAGTACAAACATTTTTTTCTTAAAAATGTTTTAAAAATTTTGTATATGTATAAAAGCTCTTGCGAGAAATTGACAAATTCTATCCAAGAGTATCTCTTGTCATGGAAAGTGCTGCTCATTAGCCATTCGGAATCCGCAGAAAATTGTAGGTCCCCTCCGTTCCTGGTAACACGCACATAGGAATGGTTGAGAGTTGTAAGTCATTAGGTCCTGGTTCACTCCGAGCTGTTGCACCACCAAATTTAATAAAAGCTTACTTTTTAAAGAAAACACTTCAACGACTCATAATTTTTGTTCGTATATAAGCAAATAATATTTGCTTGAATCACATGGCATTCTGGTTTAAGCTCCAACTACTAAAGAAGTTGTGTTAGGCATTTAAAAATGAATTTTATGCTTATGAACAGTTTTTCTCTGATAACATTAATTTTTAAAGCTGTTAACATTTTGTTCTTAACTTTGAATTGGAATACATTAACTGGGGTATCGTTTGTCCCTAACAATAAACTTTTAATGATAGCCACCACAGTACAAAGGTGATAGTTAGATTAAAAAAACACAACTTTTTCAACGTCTAGAAAGATCAAATATGAAATATCTATTAAACGATTTTAACTTGAACAAAAAAAAAAATAGTGTGATGCCTAATTTGATCAGAATTGTATATGGAATGTTATATTACAATTTAGCAAATCATTTGCTCGACTCCCATATTGTCTAGTGGTTAGGATACCCGGCTCTCACCCGGGAGGCCCGGGTTCAATTCCCGGTATGGGAATATCATTCTTTTACTTTTTGTTAGCCAACAACTTTTTGTTATTATTTCATAAGCTTCATTAATCTTACATATTATTTACGATTTAGTAATTCCTAGAAGATGGAGAATGTAAGTAAATTGGAGAGGATACTTATGCGCATGGGTTTCAAATCCGAGGAAAAAAAAATTAAAAAACCTTGAAAACATTTGTACATAAAATATTCACTTGCTCTGTCAAATATGATATCCTGATGTAATTTAGCAGGTGTTTATAATAACTTTTCAACATAGCTACGGAACAGAAATATTAGCAACGAATTTACATACATCATGAAAATTTTGTCACAGCATGACTAAGGGTCATCAAATATAAACAAAAATATCAGTCTTACACTCTGGTTCCTTCAAAGAGGCATTCATTTTCAGTCATCATGAAGGTGTCAAAAAAAACTTTCCTAAGAAGGGTGTTTAAGCAAGGCACACCTTTGGGTATATTATTATTCAGTGATTTTATCCTTGTTTATTTATTGACTAAAATAAACATTACAATTTTTTAATGATAACCCGAAATAGCTTACAAACTAATCCATATTTGTTTAAATCATCAAAGCGCACGGTAGTGCCCAGCCAAGTTCTGGCACTACACCCTTTTTACAGGAACAAACTCAGGCGATTTTTGACCCTCCCTATCTTTAGTACCATTGAAGTCAGAAACTTAAAATTTCGAATATTTGCTAAGCTAGTCAGGCACAGGCGCCTCATCAAAATTCATTCATTAGCATAAGCGGTTCCTGAGGTATAAGGCCTCAACAATCACAAAAACCGTAACTGACTGACTGACAGATCATCCAAATTATGGAGCACTTCCCGACATCGTAGAATCTTGTAGTTTTGCACAACGGTAGGTCTTAACGTGCAAGCAGAGAAATAAATCTAACATTTGAGGTTTTCCATTCAGGGGGCGTGGTATCCACCCACTTTCTCCGAATTGGTGTTGGTTAAATGAAGCAATTCCGACTGCTGTGCGGTGGCCTTTGATCAAACAAAAATTGAGGTTGTATAATTTGAAATTAGGAAAATGATACTGAGTTCCCTTAAGACTCACTTATGGGCGCTTGATTTGCATTAGAATGAACATTTTTTAGGCATAAATATTTTTATTTATCTGAACTACATATGTACATATATTTATCTAACGTTGAAATTAATATAGTCACAACACAAAAACCACGGTTCTTCAGAAGCATCAAAATAATATGCTAACATTCTCTCCTATTTCTTTTAAAAATAGAATGCACGACTGGGTCGCGCGAAGTTGCTCTTATGTAATAGTTTGAGAATTTCAATAATGAATGTTATTAGAGGAAACTGTTCATAACTCTTAGTAGTAGAAGTTGAAAACAGAATGCCATGTGATTTCTTAAGCAAAGATGAATTTATGCAAGAACAAAACTTAGAAGTGTTGTAGCGGTTTCTTTAGTAAATATGCTACTGATTTTTAAACATTTTTAAGAATAACTTTTGGTATGCAAACTTTAAGTGTTTGTTATTAAAGTAATAAACATTTAAATGTCTAAAAATAGTATTGACTATTTTTTGAGTTATTTTATGCAATGTCTCTTAAGCTTTTCAGAAGTTTCTCTATACAAAATGTCATCTCTTTACAAAATGTCTAAATATTTTATCAAAGTTCTACGAGCCGTTTTCGAGAAAAATACTATTTCCGATAACCATTTTTTAACATTTGTATGCTGGCTTAGATCAAATAAAATTTTGTTTCTCACATCTTGTAGATTGCATTAAGAAACTTTAACTGTCAAGCTTTCAAAAATATTGGCGTTTCCGAAATATTAAGTCTTAAAAACAAATTGTTTTACGTTTTTTTTTAATCCAAAACCAATTTTTTTTTTAATTTAATACACAATACTACGATTTAGCATAAAAAATAAACAAAATCGGTAGAACCGTTTTAGAGAGAATAAAAAAAAATTATTTCGGGGGGATACTCGAAGTTGATGTTATAACTACTGATTTTAGTAAAGCCTTTGACAAGATCAGTCACCAAATTATCTATATAAAACTCAAAGCTCTTGGTTTTCCTACATGGTTTATTGAGTGGACTAAATCATACCTAGTGAACCGAACATATAGAGTTGTTTTTAGAAACGCGGTGTCTGATCCAATCTTCGCATCCTCAGGGGTTCCTCAAGGCAGCCATCTTGGCCCAATCCTATTTGTTCTTGCCATCAATGACGTGAGTAACATCATTTCCTTCTCTGATATCTCCATCTATGCTGACGACATTAAAATAATCAAAACAATAGCATCTTCTCAAGACTCTTCGCTTCTCCAACATGACCTAAACACTTTTTTTACTTGGTGCAATAAAAACTTTCTTGAACTCAATATAAAAAATGTCAGTTTATGACTTTCTCCCGTAAACGTTTACCATCAATTCCTCGAACCTATCATTTCCGTAATGTACCTGTCCCTAATGTTTCCTCAATTACAGACCTTGGGGTAATATGTGATAAAGAGCTAAATTTTCGCTCTCATATTGATCATATACTTGCGAAAGCTAATTCTTCTCTTGGCCTTATCAAGCGTTGGTCTAAGGAATTTAACGATCCATTTGTTACTAGATCTTTATACGTCACATTTGTCAGACCCATCCTTGAATATGCTAGTCAGATTTGGTCACCCTTCCTCATCACTCACTCACATAGAATTGAACAGTACAACGAAGATTTACCTCCGTATGAAGACCGTCTACAATTGATCAACCTACATACCCTTGCTCAACGTCGTCATATCGCCGATATAGTATTCGTCCACCAACTTATCACTGGTATCATTGACTCTCCGGCCTTGATTGAATTAATAATGTTCAATACAAATCCGCGTCATTTACTTTCCGTCCCCTTTTTTCACCTCCCTACACACCGCACCAACTACGGACACTTCAACCCAATCTCCAGATTGTTACGTTCAGCCAACTCTGTTCAAGATATTTTTGATTTTTCCCTCAAATCTGCATCCCTTAGAAGAATTCTGTCCCAAACCCCTCACTAATCCTTCTTCCCATTTTAGTTTTAAGCTATTATTAAGTCTTAATTAGGTATATGATAATTAATAAAACGCTAATTCTTTCGACGTTAACCTCAGTTCTGTATCTAGCCAAATAAAATAAATTAATAATAAATTTTACTCCCTTTATTATGTTTAAGTATAGATTTAAGAATATTGGGGCATATTCATAGTTCTTCGATAAGTTCTGATTTTGTCTTTGCTAAACTAAACTCCAGTTTATGTTATTCATAGACAATTAAAACCCATTTTTAAACGATAACCTGGAGTCTAACAATAGACACGACAGAAGGTATATTTAAGCTGTTTTTAACTCTATAAAACGTCAAACATAAACAGAAAAAAAAATAAAATTCCGAATTTGTCGGCGCGAGTGATTTGGTTTCAAATATTTTTAATAAATAAATTTAAAAAACAGAAATGTCACTTGATTTTAATTCTATTTCTTTGCTTTGGCGTTCCTCGCTCGATATATGTTGGTTAAGAAAATCTACAGCTGGCTTTCTTGTCGTTTTTGGAAGTTGCTTAAGCTGATTGGGCTTTCATCTTAAGCCGATTGGGCTTTCATCCTCCTCCTCCACTTTCTGGTCGGATAGGTGTTCCTCTTGGTTGTGATCGTTAAACGATATTTGTTGCAATATTGAATCGTCTTTCACTTCTTCTGTTCCAGGTTCATACCTATTGCTGTCAATTAAAATTTCATCTTCAATGAAATCTTCTGCTATACAATCATTTCTTCTTCAGTTGGCTTTTTAATTACATTACAGCTGTTTTTTAATTTCGCTGTCAGTGGTTTTTTTTTGGCAGATTCAAGGAAAATTGTAGCAAAATTGTAGTAGAATAATCTTAGACCTGTTTCTAACTAAACAGAGCTGCCAAATTCTTTATGAATAGCACCTATTTCTAACCTGGATCTTAAATTAAGACTCCGGTTCAGTTAGACTGGGGTTTAAGATATGACTATGAATATGCCCCATTATGTCTAGTCTTAAGTTCTGCTTGTATTAAGCCTATAATAAATTAAATTAAATTAAATTAAAAAATTAAATTACCATTAAAACCCATATATCAAAAAAAAAATGTTCAAGTATTAGCTAGCTTTATCTTTATGAAATTTTTTGATTTGTTTTAAGATCTGTAGAACAGTATTTGAGGAAAAAAAATTATAAAATTTCGAATGTACCGTTAAGTGTTTTTGTTTGTTTTATATATTATACGCACTCTCGAGGGTTTATGAATACACTTATCACTTATAATGTTAAACACAGTGCGAGCATTTAAAAATGTAGGATCCTCGATACAAGTGCCACCCATAGATAGTGGCATTGGAGTAGAGTTACGCGACAGTAGACAGCAGTGAGTTTTCGAAGCATTTAATTGTACACGATTTTTCAATCCCCAATGCTGTTAAGATCAGAATTTAATGAGCTTATCATACGATGCCGTTGGAAGTCCACATCCGAAGGACAAGGATGTGAATCTAAAAACGACTATGAAAAGCTGAGGGTTTTGTCATCAGCGGAGCAATTTAGTTGACTAGAAACTTCAGACAAAAGACTATTAATGAACATAAGGAAGAGTTTCGGAGAGAAGACGGGGCCCTGCAGCACACCAGCGCTTATTTTTTGGATATGAGATTTAAAACCATCCAATACTAGTGAAAGAAAATGTCTAATCCAACGAAGAAGAGATTCATCGATACCTAATGCACGCATTTTCGATAGCAAAGCTTGATGCCAAACTCGATCAAATGACTTTGAAATATCAAGTGCAATAATTTTACTTTCTCCAAAACGATGTAAAGATTTGTTCCACAGTTTGGTGAGATAAATCATCAGATCACCAGTGCACCTATTGCTAGGAAAGCCATACTGCCGGACATTAAGAAGCTTTCGTTCCTAACCTGAAAATTGATCAGCGTTTCCGTCACCTTGAGAAAAAGGGACGTATGTAAGTGCAATTGGACGATAGTTGGAGGGGGAGGATGATTTGCCTTTTTTAGGGACAGGCTAGACAAATGCTGTTTTCCATTCATTCGGAAAGATACTCGTAGAAGAAACAGATGGTCTTGCCATCGTTGTAGAACATCTTCTCAAAACAATAGGAGGGATATTATCTGGGCCAGCGGATTTGTGAATTTCAAGATCTTTCAGTACTCTAGCAACTGCACGAGTGCGAAAGAAGATTCGTCCCATTAAACCGTTTACGCTCTCAAGTACAGGAGGATTCATGTCACTCTTTGGTAGCGTCGAATTAACAGCAAACTGTGCTGCAAGCAAATTGGCTTTATCTATCGAGTTAACAACAGGAGTGTCAATGCAGACAAGCGCTAGAAATGAGGATTTCTAAAAAAAAGTAAGGCAATTTTATACTATCGCGTTCCCCCCGTTTTTTGGTTCTTGAAAATCGAAAAACCATCCGATGATTTCTCTTTTAAATCTTCTTTTTTACGGCGGACTTATGGAAAAAATAGAGGATATATCTCACTTAAAGATTTCATATCGTTTTATTACTTTAAATGTGATCATAAACGCACTTCTTTGAAAAGAATCGTATATAACTTTTTTGCAAAGCATCAACCGAAGTAAATATGTTTTTTGTTTTTGTTAATCTACACAAAACAAAAGAACATTTAAAAAAAAAATTATATAAAAATGTTTATTTCATTTTTAGCTTAACAGTACACTGGGTGACCAGCTTCGCCGGGACTCAGGATTTTAACTCCCTTTTCGGGGACCACACCCGTTCACGCAACTTCGTTGCTCCGCTTAGGGCATGTAAAGTCGCCAGGCAGGCGCCTATGTCAACAGTGTTTTAACTTAGAAGTATTGTGGGTTCATCGAAATCGGATGGTTTTTCGATTTTCTACAGCCAAAAAAAACGATGGGACTGCGATAGTATATAAATTTACCAAAAGCAAAAAACGTGTTGGGGAAAATTTTTAAAAATGATATTTGGCGAGTTTAAAGATAATCGACCGAGCCGTTTAGGCTGCCGTCGAACAAACCGACAGGCAGAATTGCGAGACCAACTTTTTTCGTGTTCTCTTCCATCGTAATGTCAACTATGATCAAAATCTCGAGCTCTATTTTTTTACAAATGCATAACTTGCCTTATATATAGTACCTAATAGTAAGTACATATGTAGCTATATATGTAAGTCACAAGTAAAAATGTGACAAATACTTATTTACCGAAAGTGAAAGCCAACTTATAAAAAAATTTCAACAAATTTAATGCTTTTGAAAGTTTACCTGTTTAGCTACAAAAGCTTCCAGTCTTACTAGAATCCCTTATTAGCCCGGTCAAAATAGACATTCAAGGTTACATTAATTCGCACAAAGCTGAAAATTGGCATGAATGTTGAGAACACTATTACAAACAATTTGTCAAAAGTCCCCATCGATCCGACGTGTGCAAAAAAAATTATTCAAGGTCAAATGTTGCAAATTTCGGTTTTTTGCATTTTTCAGCTGAACGGCAAGTTTTATCATAAGATAGGTGAGACAAAAATTATTCATCATGCAATTATCTATAGAAATCGTCTTAACAGTTTTTCTCCTAAGAATCACCATTTTGGAGATACAGCGATGTTGAAAAATTTGTGTTCTTCATAATATGTATGTCAATTACCGTTATATACATTACACAACGGTAATACAAGTAAAAATATTAGTTTTCGTGGCGTATAGATACATATTATCAGGGGCGTATTTACCTTAGGGCTAAAAGGGCTACAGCCCGGGGCGGCAAGACTGCTAGGGGCGGCTCAAGCCAATTTATAATATTTTTTTTGAAGCGATTGGAATTTCAAAACATTTAAGCAGAAGGACGCAAGGGGCCACTAGCAATTGGCCAATTAATAGTATTTTTTGAAGCGATTGAACTTTCAAAACATACAAGCAAAAAGGGCGCAAGCCACCCCTAGCAATTGGTCAATTTATAATATTTTTCTTGAAGCGATTGAACTTTCAAAACATACAAGCAAAAAGGCGCAAGCCGCCCGTAGCAATTGGCCAATTTATATTTTTTTTGAAGCGATTGAACTTTCAAAACATACAAGCAAAAGGGGGCAAGCCGCCCCTAACAATTGTCTAATTTACAATATTTTTGAATGATAAACAAAAAATACAAAGATTTAAAAAAAATGCGATTTTTTGAGTTTTTCAAACATGACAATTTTTCAGTGCCGTGAGTGTCCGGCTGTGAGAGAGTTCACTGTAACATGTCACTCACTTTTTTCACCATTTACTATTCTTATTTTTCATGAACGATTTTTTATAATGAAAATTCATAGTAAAAATATTTACAGACATGTACCTATTCTTTTCGAACAAATTCCAGTGAAACGAAAACATTACCAAAAAAAAAAAAAAAAACACTTGGTGCTATGTAGCTCTAAAAAAAAATGGGCTAGAAAAACTTTGTCTGGACGGATCTTACTTTTTTGTTTTTAAACCATGTACAAAGAGTCCCTTCTTATTAAAAAAAAATTATAAAAATCCATCAAACCGGATTTTAGATCTATAAGGTCACACACAAAATTGTATTCTTTGTATACATAAATCATAAAAACCGTTATAACTCGAAAACGGGACGAAAACGAGAAAATTACCTCAAAAGTTTTTCGACTTAAAATGACCTCAGGAATCTATGGTTTTCGTTTGGGGCGGTGACTGTGGGACACCCTGTATACCTAGCAAATCATGCCTCCGTATAATTATTGTTTTTTGTACAATAGTTAATAATGATGGATAAATAAAAAGATATTATTATTTTAAAAACTATTGGCGCAAAATTTAAGTCGAATTAGTACGATGTTAAAACTATTTTAGTATAATAGGTTAAAAAGACGATTTTGCTGATTTTAATCAGATTTAGCATCATGCTATCTCTAACATTTTACTAAAGCTAAAATAGTCGAATACCTATTTTATCTTTTAAGTATCGTGCTAACTTTATATGCCTCTTGCATACTTCCAGATATTAAAAAAGGTCTGTTTACTTAGTTTTTTGCACGAACTGTCATTGTTTTAGGTGTGTTCAGAAGCAATTTAAACAAATTGTTTATGAGAGAAAAACGAGAATGCTTTGATGTTTTTGAAGAGATAGGAAAAAGCAAAACCTCTGAAAATTACAAAATTGATCAAAAAAGAATCGTCAAGAAGAAAAAACGAGATGATGAGTGTCGCGAAGGGGAAGTTCTTTTTTGTGGTCGTGAAAATTTTAAAATAAATACATTCATTCATATTTGCGACCAATTATTGAGCACGATGAAGAGAATAAATTCCTCTTATGAAGCAATAACAAATGGTTTAATTTTTTATACAAGCTTGATCACATGAGTGAAGAAGCAATTCAAAAAAAAGGCAATCACACTTCAGAAATTATACCCGGTTGATCTTGGGGAAGATTTTCAAGAAGAGTGTGTCTTACTTAAACATTTTCTTAAGCAAAACAACACTGAAAATATGAATTTAAGGCAGCTTAAACTTCATATAGCAGAAAAAGAATTGAAGGAAGCATTTTCATATGTTGAGGTTTCTTTAAGAATATACTTGTACACTGCAGTGACAAATTGTAGCGCAGAAAAATCGTTTTCCGTATTGAAACGAGTAAAAACCTGTTTAAGGTCTCGCATTAACGAAGAACGCCTTAATAGTTTAGCTTTATGAAATATAGAAGCTGAACTGACAAAAAATTTAGATAAAGAATCTATTGTTAATGAATTTTGTAAACAATATACACACAGAAAAAAAAATTGAAAACATCAAACATTATGCATTATGCATTTTGTGTTTTTGTATTATTATTTTTTATTACTTTATTTTCATTGTTCTAAAGGGCGGCAAAATCAATCAGCCCGGGGCGCCAAATCCTTTAATACGCCCCTGCATATTATACAATTCTAAAGCCAGATATACACTGTTCAAATGCATGACAAGCACGCGCAAGTGTATTGGTGAAAAAATCACACGTATAGATTGGATTTAGGATTAAAGCAAAATGAAAATCTTTTGAGTTTCTTTCAATCTAGCGTCCTGCATTGAAGTAGTGTATATGCAAGATTGATGATTGACCATGCATTTATTGGTTCATTTGCGTATAGTTCGTTGAAGAGATGAGAACACAGTACAACATAAGCAGTGATTGAAATATTAAAATAGTAAACAAAAAATGTATGATGAAATGGACAGACAAAATAAAACAAATTACCTAATCGGATAAAATTGAAAAAATCTCAAAGACGTTCTTATATTCACAATTTCGCCGAAAAAAACTCACAAAGCGCAACGTCCTCTCACCACACCGTACATGTTAAAATAAAAGATTGAAGACTCATGCTTGGTGTGTGTATATGCAACTTTAATCCGAATTTTCGAATACACTTGCACAATGTATTTTGGCTTAAGAATATAAACTCGAAAGAAAACCCAGTCCCTCATTTTATGTGACCGTACGGCCTTGTGCAGCATCTGTCTGCGACGCTCGTATACCTGCTCCGTTTCTAAGGGCCCACACAAAATAGTATTAGTCCCAAGCGTTCCTTCGTAGTAAGAACAAGTAGTTATTGCAAACAGAATTTGTGCAGTTTCTTGTTTGTAAGAGAAATGTATCAATTTTTCTTTATTTGTAGTAAACATTTGGCGGAAAAAGTACACTCGGAAGAGTACCATTACCGTAGTTAAAAGACGTCACGAACAAGAACAAGCTGGTACATCAATAATAAGTCCTCCTCGTACTAGAGCACGCGCAAATGAATCAGTTTTTTGTTTAGGTTACGTTACCTTAGGTTAAGGTGGCTGCTGACCGGAAAAGCCAAAACACTTAGACCAATATTTGGTCCGTTGTGATACTACAGGATTTCAAAAATCAATCTTACTCGTTAAACCATTAACAATGAAGCATTTGAGACAGTGAATGTCAGAATTGTTTTTTGTTTAAAAGAGTGCTGTTTATTCTGTGGCAATGAATTGAATAAAGCGTTTGAAATGAAAAAAAGCACTGCAATATCGGCGTCAAATTTGTAATGTAATTACGTGCTTAGATAAGTTTCGGTACTTATCTTTTGTAAAAAATACTCATAATCGCTTTCGTCATTTCCAATAGTAGTATTTTTCAATTAGATACAAAGTTTTCAACTCAATAGGACCACAATAGATCGTTGAATAGGCCTACCGGGAAAGCCACCTTTAAAAAAACGCGCCAAGTGTACTACTTCACGGGTGGCGCGGAACCGTGTGCATATTATGAAGAATACAACTTTTTCAACTTTTTGCTTCGCTATATCTCTAAAATGGTGATTCTTAGGAGAAAAAGTGTTAAGACAATTTCTATAGATAATTGCATGATGAATAATTTTTGTCTCACCTATTTTATGATGAAATTTGCCGATCAGCTGAAAAATGCAAAAAACCGATTTTTGCAACATTTGACCTTGAATAATTTTTTTTTCAACTTTTTGCTTCGCTATATCTCCAAAATGGTGATTCTTAGGAGAAAAAGTGTTAAGACAATTTCTTTAGATAATTGCATGATGAATAACTTTTGTCTCAGCTATCTTATGATAAAACTTGCCGTTCAGCTGAAAAATGCAAAAAACCGATTTTTGAAACATTTGACCTTGAATAATTTTTTTTCCACACGTCGGATCGATGGGGACTTTTGACAAATTGTTTGTAATAGTGTTCTCAACATTCATGCCAATTTTCAGCTTTGTGCGAATTAATGTAACCTTACCCTTATTTTTGAAGCTAATTTGACCGGGCTATATGTATACATTCCGGTAATCAACATTGTACATGTACATTATGTGTATTTTTTTTTTTTTTTTTTTTTTATAATCTACCCGCGCTCAAGGGATTATGATTACCCTTTAAATGTTTCAACACAGCGCGAGCGTGAAGGTAATGAAGAGAGAGAAGGATAGGAAAGATGTGTGGCACGATGTTCTGAGACTGTTGGTGGTTGTCTCAGATATGGTCTATTTTAATTATAGTTCCGTTATGTGGCTCAATGGTCTAGGGGTATGATTCTCGCTTTGGGTGCGAGAGGTCCCGGGTTCAAATCCCGGTTGAGCCCGCTAATTTTTTTTTTATCTGTCTCTGGTTTTATTTGATGAAAAACAAATCAAATAATTAAAATTTAAAACGTCTATCAATTCTATTTAAAACTACTTCAATCAATGTCACAACATTTGAAATCATTTAATTATCTATCAATCAGTCTTGCAAATAAATAAAGTATAGAAGATAGTTGTGAAAGTTCTCTGCCAAGAATATTCGTTCTAGAACTTGAAGCAGAGTCTAGCCGGGTAATTAGCGCAACCATTATCACCAACGAAACGGCACCATGCTGGCCGCTTGTCTTATTAAAGGTCACTGCCTAGACAAACTCCCTTTCGCCTTTCGCGCAACCAGGCAAGCACAAACAACAACAAACTGTCAAAGATTATTAACGTCATTTCTTGCTTTGCACACTTTCATGCAAGCATATGCATAAGAAACGCATTCATCAATTGAATACGCGCGTCCCAATTCGTGATTCAAATTGAAGATGGACACATTATTGACCACAAACAATGCCAGCAGGACACAAATCAAAAGATTTTAATTAATTATAATCGTGTGACAGCTGAAGCAGCTCTTCTCCGGCAGAGATGTGGGAAGAAGTAATTTAGAAGGAACAGTTTTCTACGCGGCAAAGCAAATTCATTCTCATGATTCGTTCTTCCGCATGCCAGAATTCTTGGCTGATGGTAGCGCTTGTCCTCCTCTAAATTCTAGAACCACTAATAACTCTTGGTTGCAGGGGCACGGGCACTCGTATAGTGAAACCCAAAACCCATGCAGGAGCAGACGTAATAGACACCACCGAACAACCCAGTCCATGTCTAATTCTAATTGAGTCGGTGGTGTTCTTCAATATTCTCCTATCTGGAACGAATAAAATCTTCAGGGTAGCCTGCGAGGGCGTTTGTGTAACTGTGGGTGCTGCCGTAGTCGTAGGCCTGTATAGCTTGCGTCTAATTTGAGACCATTTAATCGGTATTGAATGCGACGCTAGATTAATTTATTAGGACGTCCGTGTGTATGCTAAATGAGAACACAATTTGGGGCGACTCGGCGGTGGCGGTTGCAGGATTTTGAATGTAGTTCGAACGTGTTGTCGTGTAATTTGTAGGGAAACGGGCGTGTGCCCTAATTTTTCAGTCCCAATCCTGAATACCGATGTGTTCCTTGATGAGAAAATCTAATGTTTTGTGTTTGCTCGTTAAAGTGCTTGTTCGTTTAATTGTTTCAAGCGGAGAGTGTTGATGGTGTTGCTATTGGGGATGATGCATCCATCCTCAAGAGAATCACATGGAAATCTGTAAGGAAGTTAGTCGCACTCTGATGACAACATGGAATTCATTTGTAATGCCGGTGACATTTTGTGACATCTTGGGGACTTTATTTCGAACAAGTGTTGCAATTTGTGTTTAGATAAATGAGTACTTAGGACAAACTGGGGGTGAGAAATTTTATGGTTTTGAGATAGATTTTTCTGGTAATTGCTCCTTAAATGAGGGTGCGAGAGATTATTAAAAAAAAATTATTGTAATGTTCATGTTGTACTTCATAAAAAAAAGCACAAAAACTAACATGGATAAAATAGATACAGCTTTAGAGCGTGAATCCAAATGATTTGTCGATGTGCAAGACAGCAAGGAACCTGGGGGAAAAACCGCATGTTTATCATTTGCACGATTTCTAAGGAAAATCAATAAAAAATAGCTTAAAAATACGTCTACTTAATCTTACTATGAGTAAACGTCAAAATCAAATGAATGGGGTCTGGTCTAATGCCTACTTCACAGACTACTGATTTACGTATAGGTACATAGGTACCCGCGAAGATTGATGTGCTTATGAAGTTAGTCCAAATAATGTCATGTTTTCGATGTCCTGTTCGAAACCAAGGATCTGAAATGTTTTGTATATCATGTTTACGGTTCACGTTGTTTTTGATATACTTAGTAATTCTTTGTAATATATATATATATAGGTGTTTATCTGTGGCAAGAATTTCCACCACCTCAAAGCCCAGTATATGGCCAGTCTTAAGCCAGTGCCGTCTTCCCCTTACTTCTTAAACGTATGCAGGGGCGAACGCAGGTGGGGGTTTTGGGGGTTCAAACCCCCTCCGAAACATGTGGAATAAAAAAATAAGGATTCATTTTCTTAAAGAAAAAAAAAACGAAGTGTTATTTTCGTGCCATAAATTCTTCTGTATCTTTCAATAAAAAGGTTCCATATTATTATTCATATTATATTATTCCATATTATTGACGTACGGCTCAAGAATAGGAATTCATGGAAATAAAAATTGAAGCAATTTTCTTTGAAATTCGCAAAAATTTGAAGTTTTGGTCAATACTTGTACTTACTATATTAAATAAATTATAAAGTAGAAACAAAAGTAAACAACTTTATTTTTATTATATTCATATACTTATGTTATGTACCACAATTTCTTAATTAAATACAAAACAGCCATAGTGAATGTTTTTATGCCCACGTGTCACAAGGAAATCATTTTGAATTTCCCCCCCACAGGTTTTTTCTTTTTTCTTTTAGACCAATATTAACGGTACCTACCTATACGATTTTTTCGGAATTATATAAATATTTTTTCTCTCAAAAACTGTCCTACAGAATTAAAAAGAAATTCATAAAATTTCATTGTGTTTAATCCAGGCAATGGTTAAAAAAGTAGTTATTTTTTGGAAACTCCAAAATTTTTGTACCTAAAAATAAAGGTCCCTACCATACAAATGTAAAAAAAATTGTTTTCGAAAATCGTATTTTTATTTCAAAAACAGCTCCGAAAATTTTGATAAAATTTTTCTTATTTCGATTAATTTTTACGATCTATGTATATATTATATAATAAAAACAATATTAAAATTAAGATATAACTGAGTGTACCTACCATGAATAGTTTTTTCGAATTTTGAATTTCTCATTATAGGCTGAACGGATTTGAATCAATTTTTTTTGAAAAAGCTTCTAAAAATTTTAAAAAAACATTGCATTTCAAAATTCGTTATCTCAAAAACGGCTTAATATTTTATTTGTAAATTTATTTTTTATTCGTACAATAATGAATACTACAAGTTGGCATGCAAAAATTTTTTCTTAAAAATGTCTTAAAAATTTTGTAGATATTTTTTAAGAAAGCACTACGACTTATAATTTTTGTTCTTGCATAAACTAATATTTGAATCACATGGCATCCTGCTTGTAGCTCCATCTACTAAAGGAGTTGTTTTATTCACTTAAAAATAAATTTGAATGCTTGTGAACAGTTTTTTTCTCTAATAACATTAAAGTTTGAAATTCTTAAAAGCAACTTCTTGCGACCCGGTTACTCATTTCGTTTCTGTGAAAGTTACAGTGACAGATGAGTGGGACATAACATAGCACACGCTTGGGAGCGTTGTGGCTTGTGGTTATAATTATGTAGTATATTAATGTATGTACCAGTGGAGTGTTGCTGTTTCCTTATATGTTCGTAAAACTCTTTTTCGTATGATTGCAAAAGTACAAGTTATGACTTCACGTAGTAATACATTTCCGGATTTAGTTTTGTGGAACTTATTATAATTCTATTTTTAGGTATACACTTATGGAATCACTTACACTCTTTTTCTTCTTGTTGCATTAATGATATTATATGAACCAAATAATGGCCTCCATCATAGGGCCCGTAGTAAAAGTCTATGTCTAAAAATTAATTCCGGAATAAAAATGCACAAAAGGGAAGTACCAAGCACGCCCTCATATAGAATATTTTCCAACTTTTAGTAACATTATTCAAATTTGCCAAATTGGTATCCGTTTTGTTTTTGCGATTAGCTGTATGAAATTGTTCCAAAAGTCCCTATCCCTAAGAGCCAATATTGTTTAGTAATAACATATTTTTTTTAATAACAATAAACATTATGTAATTAACAAGTACCTACAACATAGTAATAAAATAATATATTTATAAAAATCTCATATTTTTTTCTAAAACCCCCTCCGAAATTTTTTTCTGCGTCCGCCCCTGAACCTATGTCTGATTTATGATTACTGTTTGGAATTTGGCAAAAATTAATCACGAAAACTGCGATAAACAAGTTCAAAGAGAAAGTAAAATAATGTCACATCAAAATTTTTTATTAAAGTCAAAAATAATTTGAAATTAGGTCAAAAAAAAAAAATTAGAGGAATGTAGGGAAAGATTAAACAAAAAAAGAAAAAAAAACATGTATTTTATTTAAGGAAAATATATTAAGGAAAAATATAAAAACAAATAATAAGAAACATTTTTTATAAAAATTTGCAAGAAAAAATATTTAAATAGGAATTCAAATAATCATTTGATGAAAATATTTAAGAAATATAAAAATATATTCACATAATCTTAGGCTCAATTTTCTTAACGACCATCTGTTATATGTATAATAATATATATTTATTTTTTCTTTCAAGATGT
The DNA here is from genome assembly GCA_963931855.1 of Philhelius festivus. Classification (NCBI taxonomy): domain Eukaryota; kingdom Metazoa; phylum Arthropoda; class Insecta; order Diptera; family Syrphidae; genus Philhelius; species Philhelius festivus. Next base: position 35,986,946 of record OZ007555.1, read on the forward strand.
TATAATTTTTGCAAATGGCTTCGTTCGTAAATTATATTCGACATTTGTTAACTAGACAGCCACAGTCACGGTTGCCGTTCTAGCGACTTTTCGACTTCGTCAGCGACAAAATAAATTTTTGATGTCGCTAGATTATTTCTAGCGACTTCTAGCGACTTTTCGAAGTAAGCATTCCGCGAGATCTGGCAAGAAATTAATATTTTATTTATGTACCGACCCTGGTAATTTAACATCTCTGGCATTTATTTTTGTCATTTTTACTTCCGATCGATGACTGGAAATTTAAACTGGAATTGTATGCCAGAAAAAGAAAGGAAGCGAAATAGTTGGGTTATTTGATTTTAACAAACCATTTGTCTCAACAATCTCAATATAAATTCTCATTTCTCAAAACGGAAAACGCGCTTCACATGTTAGCATTGTTCTAAGCATTATAGCGAAAGTTTAATTTTCATTAATTTATTAACGTACCTATACATATTGTTTTTGATGCGGTTTTAGGATTGCCGATGCTATTTTCTTGTAAATATAATTTGTTTAAATATTACAGTTTTTATAACAAAAAATGTATCTGCATTGCAGTGAAAATATTTAAACCATCTGTCTGCTGTCTCAATCATAATTTTCTTAACGGACTACACGTTTTTAAGCGTTCCATTTTCATAGCAATGAAATCGATTTTCATTATTATTGAAGCTGATTTTGATTGCCGAACGCCGCGCCGTTGCTGTTTTCTAGTAAGCGAAACATTGTTTTTATATTAAATGTTGATGCCGGTTTTGATTGCCGAATGCCGATTGTGTTTTGTAGTAAGTGAAATACTATTTTTTTATTATTAAAGCGGCCCATATACGTGCAATAAAATTGTACAATACTGGGTTTGTGCAAAAACAATGATCGTGTGATTGTGGTTTTGAAATTTTGTGCAATATATTGTATCAAATCAAACAAATTGTACAATGCTAAAGCAAAAACTTCAATACCGTCCTCAGACGATTCAATAAACTCGAGCTGAACTGAACCATGTGAAAAATAAGCTTAGAAATAAAATGTCAACAAAAACTTTGAACTCTATAATGCTCATTCGAAATCAGCATAAAATATCAAATAAAAATTATTATACTTATGAAATACCCGAAATCTTGTTAAAACAAAAAATATTTAAAAATGCTGTGGAAGCAAATGAAGTTGAACACATTGAGTTAATTGATGACAATTTGTTTGACTTAGTTAACTTTTGAAATTACCTACGTATACAAAGATATAATATTTGTATTTGTTGATTTTTATTAACAATTATTACTTAATAAATGTAATATTTTTTATGTTTATTGTTTAATATCAAAACTGTAATATTTTTTTTTTCATTTTTGTTATTATTGATCTCAAATCTCAAATGCCTGATGTAGAGATAAATGACTGAATTTGATTGTTTTCAACTGCCAAACATTTGTTTAATTACCTATTACTTAATTTAAATAATTTTGTTAATTTTTTTGAAAAAAAAAAAATAAAAAAAAAAGAAAAAATATTTTTGTATGCATTATTTTCCAATTTTTTCTAGCGACTTCTAGCGACTTTTCGACTTCGAAATTTTAGCCTATCTAGTGACTTTTAAAGGTTTGGCTAGCGACTTTTCGTTTCAGCTTGTGGCAACACTGGCCACAGTATAGAAACAGATAAGCAATGGAGCGCTATACTCCGCAAGACCGTGAATAATTGTGTCGATTTTATTGACCAATAATAATCGGTCGGTGGTGTTAGCGCAGCGTGAATTTCGAAGTCGATTTCCTTATCGTTTCGTGTCAGCTAGGCAAACAATTCGGCAATTAGCTACTCGACTCGAAGAGCCTGGAACCACAGGAGACCATGCAGGGCGTGGCCGCTACCAGAGACCAGACTAGTCGTTCGCCGAGAATATTGCCTCTGTGGCTGCCGATGTCGTTGAGAATGAAAAAATCATCAGCCAGAAGACGGCCCACGCAATTGGACATCACCAGACGGAAAGTGGATGAGCGCCGAGCGGGGCTTGGTGAACATGTGGTTTCAATAAGACGGTGAAACTGCACAATAAGCAATTGTAAAGGAAGCGTTTCCTGATCGCGCAACCTCCCGGCTTGGCGATTTTGCATGGCCAGCAAGATTGCCCAATTTAACCATTCCAACCTTCTTTCTTTGGGGCTACTTAAAGTCGCGGGACTATGCCAACAAACCTCAGACCTTCGGACAATTGCAGGCCTTAGGGAGAATATTCGACAGGAATGCGAACAGTTATCACCGGAAATCTTGCGAAAAGTCACGGAAAATACAATAAAACGATCAGAAATGTGAATTAAGACTGGCGACAGGCACTTGAAAGATATCACCTTTTCCATGTAAAGCTCTAAATAAAGAATTCCAGCACTCAAAATAATATAAATATTTTCAAAAAGGGTGATTAGTTGCAGTAAAATAAAATGAAAATATATGTGCTCCAATCTTCATGGGGGGCGGGGTTCTCCAGATTCGAAAACTCTCAAACTCTCCACCATTGCTCAACTAAAAAGGTTATTATTGCTCCTCCCATAGAAATATTTTTTTTTGTTTTCACGTTTATCAAAAACGGCACACCTGATTTGGATCAATTTTTGTTTACTAAGGCTGCTTAAAAGTTTGAATAGTGTTGTGTATCCGAATTTTCAAAAAAAAAATTATTTATTTTCTTTTGAAAACTCGATATTTCGAAAAGCACTTGCTTGACATTAGTGCAATAGAACCATTTTTACTTGCCATATAGGTACTATAGGGCAAGTTCTGCATTTAGAAAAAAAATCGAACTCAAGATTTTGATCAAAGTTGACATTACGATGATAGCGAAGATGAATAAAGTGGGTCCGACAATTCCGTCTGTCTGTCTGTATGTCTGTATATCTGTATGTCTGTACCTCGAGAGCCTAAGCCACTGGACCTATCTTCCTCAAACTCGGTACTTGAGGGTCTTCGGTGAATTCCTAGAGGAGAAATTGAAAATTTTTCTTAGCTCTAAAACTAACGGTACCCTCCATTAACCCCTAATATACAATATTATTTATCTCGAAAACGGCTGTAACGATTTTGATAAAAATAAAATGCACGACTGGGTCGCTCGATTTTGCTCCTAAGAATTTCAAAAATGAATGTTATTAGAGAAAAACTGTTCATAAGCATAAAATTAATTTTTTAAATGACTAAAACAACTTCTTTAGTAGTTGGAGGCAAAAATAGGATGCCATGTGATTCAAGCAAATATAGGTTTATGCAAAAACAAAAATTATAAGTCTTTGTAGTGGTTTCTTAAAAAAATGAGCTTTTATATAAAAACAATTTGAACACATTTTTAAGAAAAAATTTTGGTACGCCAATTTAATTTTTTATTATTTTTCGAATAAAAATAAATTTACAAAAAAAGTTATTTTCTTAAACAAAAATCATGTTTTTTTGTGTGGTAAGAGAAATTAATAGAATTATAATTTTTTATTATTTCGCATCAAAAGGATCATTCAGTTCCGTTATTACCGGCATTACCACGCGACTATTACCACTATTTTCAATTTAGATAGAAATTTACTTGGACACAATTCTCTATGTTCCAAGGTTACTTTCAAAATTTGAAACAATTTGTGCATAATTTGTAACCTGACGGCAGGTATGCAGCTTTATGTTATCTGTGCTGTTTAGAGGAGCCTGCGTTCTGGTCATAAGATAAGTAGTCAGATTCTTGACTTGTAGAGGTTGTTTCTCGTTTAGCACGGTGGCTGCGTAACCCCTATTCTTTCTACACAGTATCTTCTTCTCCTCTCCCCTCCTCACCCCTCTTTTCCCGATACTCATCGTTCGTTCGCCGCTCTTATTTTGTACTTCTGCATATTCGCTTGTGCATTTTCTGTCATATGTTTCAGTTGAACGCATTCATGATCATACTCGTACCATGGATTCTTTTTTTTTTTTTGACTGCATTTTTTATGATATCGTGATACTGAGAGCTGAAACCTTCTGCTCAAACGTTCTCTGTAGGCTCTGCCAACTGTAGGTATGCTAAGGCGTCTAATGTCGAATGTCATCTTCTGGCTGGTTCGCAATTCCGTTTCGTTTGAAAGTCGAGCTGTGTCACTGTGTGCAACTAGGAAATGGCCAGATTTCATGCATGCCCCTCGAATTGTGCTTTGGTCTGAATTGTCAGATATGTATGTTGCGTTGATCACTCCTTACCAACTAACCCGCCAAAGATGTCTTCCTTTGCCACTTCAGCATTAGGTGATGTACGGGCGACCGAAATACTTCTCCTTGATACGAGTAGGTTGTTCCTCAGCAGAAGTGTGTTCGTGTATTATTGTTCTGTTTTGGAGAGTTACTTTGATGTTGATCACAGTAAGGCAATCACTTATCATCTTAAAGTCATTTACTTTGATTCTTAGTCGATCTCCTGCGACAAATCCGTATTTGAACATGTGCAGCTAAAATAATTGCCGCAATTTCTCTTTCATCGTATCTGATTATACGGTGGATAATATCTTCTGGATCTTATAAAGAGAACTCCATTCATAGGGGTGTTAATGTCTTTCTTTTTGTTTTATATTCTGAACATTACCCTGTGGAACTACAAGTCCAAACTCGAGATTCCCAAGACTTTTTGTTTCATTCGTTTATTATTCTCTGTTCAGTGTTTCTTCCTTATTCGTTTTACCTATGTTATTAATCGTAAACGCCCTGAATGTGGTCATTAGGTATAGAACTCCATATGCACAGCATGTGTCTGCATTAAAACTTCTGCCATCATTCGCATAATTAACTTTCTCATTAAATAGATTGGCCAAGGTGCGAAAATCTCCTTTAGAGCTCACAATTTACTCTGCAAATATTTACCTTTCAGCACCCCACCCACATGGTCCAGCCCAGATCATTGATCAAGACTGCAACAATTATTTGTCCAAAAAATTCCATGCAATTTATCACCTTCTTCTGAGAATAAGTTTTTATTTTGTTGGGTATGGTTTTAGTTTTATTTGTGTGACCATTTGTTTTCATAAAGCCGCCAAATATCCGTAATCTTATATCCACTCTGTGCGGCAAAGTATTGTCTTTAAAAGGGCCGATAGTTGCTTCTCAGGTAATTCAAGACTTATTGCGAATGTTGTTTTGTTAGTATACATTTGACACTCCACACCAACTACGCCGCCGGCCGTGCCGTTGCATGTCTATTCGGAAAAGAAAGCTACGAGTATTTACACAAAGCGAAGGCGCCTTCTAAATTATGGAGCGAACTGAGGTTCCTGATGTACAAAGAAGATACATATACTCGTAGGTACCTACTTACAACTTACAACTTAAAATCCATGAAGAAGAGGGTGGCATTTTTGGTAAGCACATGGATGCACGCATAACCATTTGAGTCAAACGATCAACGGTGTCGACGACGCGAGAATCCTCTTCGATTACTTTGATCGAAGCGCCATGGTGTTGGCTGATATATCTAGATTAGGTGATTTTGATTGACATTGAATAGCTTTTGACGCAGTTCTTAAAAGGAGTCAAGGGCTATATTTGGATTAACACTCACTTCTTGCTTGGGGATCAAAGAGTGATATCGTCTGGAACATATTCCAATTTAGAACTTGGTGAAGTGATATCAATAATACGGTGATTTGCTTTCGAAAGAAGAATATTTATTTAAGGCCTAGGGATATCTGGTATTCGGTTAAATGAATGGCGCGCATCTGAATTGTGTCATTTTCTAATTAGCTCGTATACTTATTCCCTTGCTTCTTCGGAATATGAATGTGTAATTTGTGTATTATAAAATATGAATATCATATCATCAAACATGTCTTATTAACAAACATTTTTAATTCATAGACGTTCTAGTTAACTTCCCATAGGAAGTTATTGTAATCGGTCCGATTTGTCAAATTGGAATTTTTGACATTTCTCGACGTTTCAAGATCCCCAGAGGCTATATCAATCATTTTTAATTTCTGAATTAACAGTGTGACGATTTTTACTAAACAAAAACATTATTTGAAATTTGGCATTATTTGAATTTTGGGGCATGATGCGCCAAAACATTATACAATTGTTTTCATAAATATATTAATTATGTCAAAAACCTTGTCGTTTTGGTTGAAAGGTTCTTGTGGTCCAGCGGTGGTTGGTTTTGTTGTAGGTTGGGAATGAGGATGATATTTAGTCAAGGTATTGGTCTGACCCTGGAGCAGAGTGGAAAGGAACTGCTTTGTCCGTGATGAATGTTAAGGCAGATTCATCGTCTAGGGTTCCTATTACCGTGGTTGACTTGTTATCCTTCTCATCAAGTATTAAAGGTAATTGGAGATGCTTTTCTAACTACCTTATTTGCAGATAATCAAAAGTACTTCCCCAACGGTATTAACTTGTTTTCACAAAATCGTTGTTTTTTCTTGAATTGCTGGCACAGTTGGAAATCAAAGTGAAGCCCAGCGACAATCCTCAGGATTTTGGTCTCAAATATTTGTATTTTATTCATATCTCTATTGGAGATGGTAAGTCAAACTAAGAAGCTTCAACTTTACCTCACTTCTCAATCATAGTTTTTCTCTTCAAATTTAGTATAGTTCTCTCCATATCGGTGGGTAATATACGAAGGAAGGAAAAGTTGGCTTTTTTTTAAGTTGATGCAACGGTAAGTTTAATATGTATTTTGCTTTTGTCTGGAAGTGATAGGGTGATGCTTCTACAGTTTTCAGCTGAGTGTCTTCTAAACAGGCATGGTTCTGAAATTAATATGTTTATCTTGGCAATCCATATGTCGCCTAACTCGAAGGGTCTTGACAGACAATTAAAATTTGTGATAGCGCTGTTAAGTATTTGAACAAGTCATCATCGAATAGAAGGCTATCAAAGGGCACGGTAGTGCCCAGCCAAGTTCTGGCACTACACCCTTTTTACAGGAACAAACTCAGGCGATTTTTGACCCCTCCCTATCTTCAGTACCAATGAAGTCAGAAACTTAAAATTCCGAACATTTGCTAAGCTAGTCAGGCACAAGCGCCTCACCAAATTTCAACTTTCTAGCTTAAGCGATTCCTGAGATATAAGTCCTCAAAAATCACAAAAACCGTAACTGACTGACTGACTGACTGACAGACTGACTGACAGATCATCAAAATTATGGAGCACTTCCCGACATCGTAGAATCTTGTAATTTTGCACAACGGTAGGTCTTGTCATGCAAGCAGAGGAAAAAATCGAAAATTTGAAGTTTTCCATTCAGGGGGCGTGGTATCCGCCCACTTTCTCCGAATTGGTGTTGGTTGAATGGGGCACTTCCGACTGCTGTAAACCAATTAAATTTGGTGAACCATTTAAACCTTCTATAAATTGTCATCAATGGGGTGCTGCTTTACTCATTACATGTTGTTCAGGCATAACACTAGCAACGTGTGATTGAGTTAAACTAGTATGCCCAACAAGGATGAAAAAAAAAAAAAAAAAACGAATAAAATAATGCGAATTATAAGGGACATAGAAAAAAGACACGGCAATTCTCCGCTTTAGTTCAGCCGCCATCCCTGGAGATTAAAAATCTGAGACAACCACCTTCAGTCTCAGAACACATCTTTCCTATCCTTCTTTCTCTTCCATAACTTCACGCCCACGCTATGTTGAAACATTTAAAGGGTAATCATAATCCCTTGAGCGTGAGTAGATTATAAAAAACAAAAATATTGCATATAAAGAACCAAAAATAAACACCAAGGATTTCCTTTCAAGGGGCGTGTTATCCGCCCACTTTCTCCGCATTGGTGTTGGTCGAATGGAGCACTTCCGACTGCTGTAAAACGATGAAATTTGGTAAAGTGGTAGGGCTTAAATTGCATACAAAGAAAAAAATATAAAATTAGCGGTTTTCCATTCAGGGGCGTGGTATCCGTCCACTTCCTCAGAACTGATGTAAATAATATATGGCGCACTTCCGATTGCAGTAGAACAATGAAATTTGATAGAACGGTTTTCCATTCAGGGGCGTGGTATCCACCCACTTTCTGAGAAAATGTTTAATTTATATGGAGCACTTCCGATCGCTGTAATTAAGGTAGGTATGTTAGTGTTAGGTATCTTGCCAGGATAAGAAGAAATAATTGAAGCGCAAATCAAAACAACCAATAACAAAAAGAAAATATACCAAAAGAAATAGGAAGCTATAAACTAAGTTGATTTTAGTAGGCAGAGTCCATCCTTCTACCTTTCCGTATCTTTCGAGATTTTGACATGGCAAAATATTAAAATCTTTGCAAAAAGGAGTGAGTTCAGACCAAAAAACATAAATGTTAAAAAAAGAGCCAAGTTCTTCTATAAAAAAAACCTTTGTGTAAGAAGTCAGCCGTGAAAAGTACTGAGATCTAAAAGTACGCCAAGTTCTTACTTCATGAAGGTTTAATACCGAATATTTAAAGTAGAATAATATTGAAACAGCTACAATGTAGTAGAGAAATTTTATTATTTAATGATTACTGACTTAAATTTGATGGGTTTACTTTGCAAGTTTTTTTTTATTGCCAATTCAAAAGGTTTTGAAAACTTGACCAGTAAGCCCATTAAATTTTAGTCAGTATATACAAAGGTAATACTACAAAATCGTGTTGCATAGGAATACTATAGAGTGTATATACAAAGACACTACTCGTACACTTGTTGCGCAATTCGTTGAGCAACGGCCAACAACTAGATCCAACCCGTTGGTTGAACATAATTGAAGGCACCGTACATTAGAGTTGTATGCGTTGAATTCGAAATTTGTGCGTTGATCGCCTAGTGGACGACAGAGTAAAAAAAATAAAAAAAATGCAATTTTTATCACATGTTAACGGATTAACGATTAAAATTAACTTGCGTTAATTCTTCCGAAATTTAACGCTTTAACGTTTAACGAAACTAACTTTTTTAGTAACGGATTAACGATTAACGAATTTAACTTTTTGATTAACGGTGCCCAGCTATGTATGTATATATGTATAACTCAGGATGTTTATTCTAAAAGTGTGACATAAATGCAGCATTTTGTCAATCATAGATTCAACTATTCTTAGAAAACAATGAAAAATGTTGTCAACGCCCCAAAAGATTGACAAAGATTGACAGATTAAAATTAAAAAGTTTTAAATGTCGTTCTTAAGGCATTTGGCATGCCAGTATAACTGTAATCCATCCGGGCCATATAAATTGAATTTTGTTTAGTCACTGAAGTGCACCTTGAGTGACTTTCAACGAAATCAATTCTTGCTACTTTCTGGTCTGCATTTAAGGGTGGCTTCTTGGATCTTTTCTTGTACACAATATAATAGGATAAGCTCAAACAGGTAAGTCAAGTTTGGTCTTTATTTGGAAGAATAAACATTAGTTGATATTCAACTTCCAGTCATCAAAATATCGTTGGATATTGTCGAAGTCACGCTGGAAAAGAATTCAAATAACCGCAACTTGTGGAGCCGTTTTGTACGAAATAAGATCGTCAACATACGCAATTGCCTGAGTTATACTATCTATCGGATAGCTGGTGTAAATGCTGAATAGAATCCACGAGTTATAAGCTCCATAATGTAGACCATTTTTTATTTTAAATGCTGTGGTAGAAGATGCATTGCCACTCTTGACACTTTCTTCAATTGAGCATTTCATATAGCATATACAAAAATGGTGTACCTATGCCAAGCCCAGTGAGCTTTAGATAAAGACCTTCTAGCCAAGTGGAGTCGAAGGCCTACTGTGTCTACCAGACATGCAATCGTACACCATCTTTTGGATTTGTTCCATTGGATATCAGAAACCAGTTAAGATGCTGCATGAATGGTGTCTTGTCCCGACTTAAAACCGAACTGATATTATTGTCCTCCACCCACTTGCACAGAGCATTATTTATAACTTTCTCGAATGCCTTCCTTACACTCGGTAAAAGACATCGACTGGAGAAGATTCGTCTTTTTCATTTTCGGGCTGTCTTCCACTGCACTGGATAATATACTTTATTCAGTGCGTTGTTAAACAGTGTAGCATATATTTCAACAGCATCCTGAGGAAGACGTCATAGTACAATGGTGGATATTTTATCGACTCCTGTTGATTTATTTTTCTTCAGGGTATTGAAGATGAGCTCGAGCTACACCTTCTTAACTGGGAACTGATTACATTTGGCTCGGCGGTGATGTCATTCGCCAAGTATTTTTCATTGAATCCGTTGCCAAGGTTCTTTAACCACTATTGCGTTATGTCGTTACGAAGGTAGAAGTGGTGGAGTAAGGCCCTGTTTTCCAGGTCGTGGTTGGGGCGAATGTTTGCATTCACCTTGTACATCTGCTGAAAAGCAGGGCCCGTGTAATTCATGTCTAATTCACTTATTTTAATAATATATTACGAAAAAATGTGTGAATGATAACTACTCACACATTTTTTCGGAAAATAATTCGGAGTTTTTGCTCGAACGTGGAATTAATAAAAAAAAGTATCTTGGAGATGCGGGGCATCGATCCCCGTACCTCTCACATGCTAAGCGAGCGCTCTACCATCTGAGCTACATCCCCTATGAAAATCTCATGCTTAAAATTATATGAATCATAATGAACTTTTGATAACACGGGCTGAAACTTTCACAGGTGTTCATAATAAATTTCCATAAAGCTTTTTAAAGTTTGTTTCTTTAAAAATTCAAAATTGAATGTGCCAATACATTTTTTGCAAGTGCAGCCCTACTTTCAGTTAAGAAAAGTTGGTTAACTAAATATAAATACATGTTATACATTATCTATAAAGATACAACAAAATTATGTTGTATGTATGCATGGTAGGTAGGTATGTCTATACGTGTTATTTTTTGTATTGTTTTATATTAGTAATTGTACTTAGTTAAATATGGACCAAGTTTAAGGGTTTACCACTAAATTTTACATATATTTTCAGTAAAAGATTGCGAAAACTATTTGTATGTTAAATCCCAATACGTAATTTGTTCTTGAATCGATTTTTTTGTTCTTTTTTCTTAACACAATTTGAAATTATACGTCAAAAAATTGACATTTTGCTGAAATCTGTCATTTTGCGTTCAGATTATGTTATACGAAATATTATGAAGCTTTACATAGACTTTAAATTAACTTCGCATTGATCTAAAGGGTTTTTAAATTGACGCGGGTCGATTTAGGCGGATGTAGCGGCCATGTTGCTTTGGTGAACTCCGTCAAATCTGTTATTTATTATTCAGTTACTGATGCCAAATCACCTAGGAAGTTACACGATTAAGCAGCACGTCCAAATTATAAAACACTATTATAGAAATGAGTTTTCTATAATTCATCAAAATTGAAATTTTTTTGTATTTTCGAAATTGTTTAGTTGCAAGGATTGTTTTACTATATGAGTAATGGAAAACCTATTAAACAATATTTTATCTTTTCTACTCCAATTAAATATGCGCGATTGGGTGTCACGAGTGGTACACTTTTTTTATTTCTATTTCTTTTTTTTACCCCTTTCCTCACATTCAATACAATTTGCAAAATAAGTTTAATCGATCACACATTCAGGTCATGCTATTTTTAAGTTCTTTAACATCTAAATTAAATATTTTATTGACTTAAGCCTATGTAGTACGCAGATCGCGCTAAATTTTATCTTCCACTTTTTTCTCCAAACATCAGCTAGAATTCAAGCTGAATTTTGACATAAGAACCTTGTGGAGAATATGTCACAGAAAACAGCTGTTCTCTAAAAAATATTTAAAAGAATTCGTTTTTTTCAAATTGAAATTTAGCTCGAGAATAAATGTGCCAGACAATTATATCTTGCGCTTAATTTTGGCAGATGAGTTATGTACAGTTCGAAGAGAAATTTTGATTTTTAAGCTGGAGCAGCGTACCTCTCGGGTAAAATGCTTGACGAAATTTTAGCTTGGCTAAATTGAGGAGAGAATTTTGTATGGGAGATAAAATTAAAGCCTAGTACGCAGATCACGCTAAATTTTATCTTCCATACGAAATTTCCTCCAAAATTTAGCCAAGCTAAAATTATGTCAAGCATTTAAGCCGAGAGGTACGCTGCTCCAGCTTTAAAATCAAAATTTCTCTTCGAACTGTACATAACTCATCTGTCAAAATTAAGCGCAAGAAATAATTGTCTGGCACATTTATTCTCGAGCTAAATTTCAATTTGAAATGGAATAATATATAGAAGATTATTTGGTGACGGAAGTCTGACAAGATTTTCCACAACAAAAATTAATCATAATTCTCAATCATTCTCATTCAAAATATTAAAAAATCATACTTTAAAACGAATTCTTTTAAATATTTTTTAGAGAACAGCTGTTTTCTGTGACATATTCTCCACAAGGTTCTTATGTCAAAATTCAGCTTGAATTCTAGCTGATGTTTGGAGAAAAATGTGGAAGATAAAATCGAGAAAGGACAAATTTTATCTCTACAATTTTAATCTCTACAAAACTTTTCCAAATGTCGCGTAAAAGTTTGAATTTGGAGATATAGAAAATAATTTGAAAGTGTTTTGGAGTGTATCTATGGAACGGGTTGTCTTACAAAAGTCGTTCATACCTTTTTGGAAGCATCAGCACCTTTTACATGAAACCAGTTTTGACAAAAATCACTTTCGGAATAAAGTGGCTGTCAAAATTTGTCCTGCAAAATATTAAACGAGATAATTTTCCGCTTTGTAGTTAGAAATGTATGTAACTTTCCGCAACATGTTTTCATGAACACCCCCTTAAAAATACTTGGGTAAATGTGGGAAATATTTTGTGAAATGTCAAATTAAACGTCACAATCGGTATTTCTTTAGTTTATCAGGTTTATTGCTTCACTGTCCCCATCAAGTTTGTGAAATAATTTTATCAGATCTGCAGAAAGTTTTTCCTATACAAATTTTGACAGCTCGTTTCTGCGGAGATAAAATTAACTGGTTTCCGAGGTTTATCAGGGTTTTCCGGGCTTACATGAATACCCTTAATGTTTTCTATCATTCTTTTTCCTGGCAAAATTAAGTGGAGACATTTTGTACAGCAATGCACAAAAGTTTTAATTTTGCGCGCGAACTGCGTCCTGTTCGGAAAAAAATCCAAGATAAAATTTGTCCCAGAAAAAAATTTTATGAGAGACAAAATTTTTCCCGATCTGCGTACTAGGCTTAACTGAAAATGTAGAATACATTTTCCTTTTGCATTTGCATATCCCCAAAAGTAAAAAGCTGGCTCATTGCCCTTACATCAACAGATTAACTCTTCCTATGAACTAATTTTGGAGATTTATGTATGTATATTCGACTACTTCTTGTGCTTCTCCTATCTGCTGCTACCGCCTGGTCGGATTGACAAGTTCAGTTTTTGACAAATATTAATCAGTATAAACATCAAGCTTTTGAATGCATATAGTATGTAAGCTTTAAGGACTATTCACATGAGAGCGACCAACGACCAACGAATAAAAAACAAATGGAATTTAAAACATATATAAGCTTAAATTCTTCACAAAAACTTTACAAAAGGGTAGCAATCTAGTTTAATTTAATGTTAATTTATTAAAATTTGCGTTGTAATTGCAAAAATGAGAGAAATTTGAGAAAATAAATTGGTCGTAGCAATTAGCTATATTACAATTCGCGAAGACCAATTTATTTTCTCAAATTTCTTTCATTTTAGCAATTACAACGCAAGTTTTACTACTCTTATTTTCGATCCAAGGTTTTCTCATACTATGAAACTAACTCATAAATTAACCAACCTAACGCCAAAGATCAGGGACCGCGTTAAACGAATACGAGTCTGAATTCAATTAACATAATTTTCCGGGATATACTGCCTCATGCGAGGAGGCCATTTCTAATCTAACTTGAAGTTCATCTCCATTCTTGCCAACACAAAGAAACCAATGGTGGAAATATATAAGTCACTTTTGTATTTTTTTTTAAATTTTTTGAAAACGTACTTTTGTACTTAGTATATTTACACAAACAAACCTAGAGCCTATTATCTTTAAAAAAACCTGTTTCTTTGGCTTCACCCATACTTAATTATATATAAAGCAGATTCTTCGCTTGTATTCACAAAAAGTTAATCTAAAGAATTCCCTAACTCTTACATTATAAATTGAAACTGGTTTACCCGTCTAGCTTAACGCGGTATCCCTTGGAATGATCATTACAACTCCATCGACTTGATGATCGGGTAAAATTATAAACTTACAGGAAACACCCTTGCAAAATGTCGCAAAGACACTTATATTCTATTCGTGCACCAACTTATTACTGGTTTATAATTTAAGTCTCTCTATAAGGTTGTCGTTTATGATCTCCTTCGAAATTCCAAGAGCCCCTGGATTGACTGCACCTGAAAAACTAGCAACAAGTTTTGTTTGTGACCATCACTGATGTTGACACGGTCTGCATATATGTCGGTCAGTAAGAATCGGTAATGGCTACCATGTGTGTACTTAATGGAATTGTTCGATAATCCTAATTGCATTCTATAACTTAATCTGGAGAAGGTAAAAGTAGCATTTATCTATAAATATCTATTTCTCAGTTCATTCATTCTGACATGTCCAGCTGTATCATTAATTTCGAGCATCAGTTCTCCAGATCTGATCATGCTCAATCTACATCGATTGCAATTTATCAGATACCTCAATCAAAATCGTTCACATTTCATTTGTTCATTCATACACGATATTTATTTTACGCATCTACCAACACAAATATTTACTTACCATCTGCTAAAAATAATAGTTTGTGCTCCAAAGGAAAACCCTCCAATTATACATTGTGATTATCATCCGTGTTTATTTCTTTGATATTGTATGGTAACAAGATACGTTTACGCTATTGTGCATCCTTCTCATGCGATTACTTTACCTTTCGATGATGGAAACATCTTCCTCGGAAGATGGTTAATCCCGTCTGTATGGTTCTATATGACACAACTCATACACAACAAATGACATTTCCGACAACGATTTATTTGATTGAAATGTGGTGAATTGAAATCCATTCCGAATGTATTTTTGCACTCTATGCCCTAGAAGCAATCGATCCCGATTCTTAACCAGAAGAATCGATCTTAACGTACCTACTTGACAATTGTTCTTAGTTCACAATGAATATATGCATAGAAATTCCCGCCAAAGGTGGCGCATTGATCAATGTTCAATGCAAAAAGATCACGAAAACCGCCAACACCATCATCATCATCATTATCATCGTCAGCATCGGCTTTGACATATTAGAAGACACCCGCAGTTGGGAATGGTTGGAGCTAGAAGAAATGCGATCTGGTGGATACTAGTTCTTCGTGACAGCAACCGATCAACAACACACAGCTTCGCCATCTGGATCAGTCGAGGAGAAAAAGCAAAAGACCGTTATGAACATCTAGTACTTACGAACGGTACGAATATATGCTGGATGAAAGTGTAACAACAAATCTTGGGAAACGAAATACTAGTACCGCGGCAAGACTCTGTATTCACCTAGGGAGAGGGAGAGATCATAAGCCCTCCCGAACAGATTTGACAATTTGTGGCAAACCGATTGCCAATGCATGTCCATACATATATGCGATGCGGTGCGGTGGTGCACGGTCTGTGGCTGCGTCATAAGCGGTATGACGTTTGGAGTCTCTCTTTTGCTGTCACGTATAAAATGAGTGTCACCGCCTTTTAGTATCGAATTATAGCGTTCAGTGGAAGCCATTGAAGTGTCACCATAGATTTTCCTAATTTTTCTGTTTTTGTCTCAACTAATCAGAGTCTTAGCAACATGTGGAAGTAACAACAGCAACAGCAGCAGCAGCATTGCGGTGGATCAGTTTCGGTGGAATTTCCCCGAAGATTACAGACATTAATTTGTATTAAAGTGTTTTTTTGAGACACAGAAGCTATTATAATAAGGGGAACTCCTCTAAAGCAACTTTATTACCAATTCGGTAGCATAATGGCTGTCATGAGCTATAAGGAGACCGTGGATTGCTACTTGATTCTAGAGCACTTTGTTGCCACATTTATAACAAGGTTGTATAGTGGCGTCGCAATGCAGCTTATGGAATATTGGACTAACCGCAAGTCTTATTATCGATATGAGAGATTCGATACAAGATTTCAGGCATTAAATTGAGTTGTCGCCTCTATGGCGTCGGATATAATGTACATTGTGGTTCATTGCGCGTTGACTCAGCTACCGCCACCTCAAATTGGACATGTTGACAGTTGGACAACAATAATTTGATATAAACATTTTAACTTATTTACTTTCAAACTATAGATAGCCTTTGATTAAAAAAAAAATATAAAAAGGTTTTGAAAGTTTAGATTAATGTGTAAACAAAGGTTTTCCAAGAGCCCTGACAAGATTATAAAAATAAGAATGCAACTTGTAGCATGAATGTGCATATTAAGTTTGGGCATTACTGCGGACTGAGCCATTTCACACTACTTATGAGACATAGCTTGAAAATCAACTTCAACCCCAACCAAAACATTCGCTGCTTAACTGTAATACTATCGTCGATAGAAGCCTCTTTTAAAATGTTTCAAAGAAGAAAATTCTCGAATAACCATAGCAGTTGGAATTGTTGATTTTGGACACCAAAACGATGAAGATGTCCATTCAATAAATCATACGTTTTTTTTATTATTTTTTAAGATTTACCCTTTTTTATTGAAAGAAACTACAGACATTATAGGATGCACTACAACAATTGAGATCTCAATTAAGGCCAACTGAAATTGATCTTGGACATATGTAAGCTTTTTTCTAATAAATTTAAAGTGATCATTATTAAACGAACAATATATTATTAGGTGTCGTTTTGACCAATGGAAATTAATTGCCATTTAAGTGTTTACACATTTTTAATTTCAGTTGAAAGAAAAAGGAAACATTTTAGTTATAAATTTAGGTATTCAAATAAACCCGCATGGAAATCTCTAGGTTAATGTTATGTTTTTTACATAAAGATGATTTATGGGATCATGATCTACTCAAATATACCTCCCATCCTTCAGACAACCTGATTCCCACGCAATAACGGTTGTGTCAGCTTGTTTGACTTTTCTGCGATTTTCGGAAAAAAGCTTACCATGAACAATCAAAATACTTAACGGTAAAGATTTGAAATCAACTTAGTCAATCATTATTATGTTTTAGAGTGTATTTGTAGACATCTTTAAACATGTTGGTGTATCTTATGAATTAAAGGGTCTTTGACTTCATAAGTAAAAATAGCTTATTATTATTGTGTACAAAGTTCATTGCTTTTATTTTGAATTTATACACTGAACCAAAAAGGTACATGATTCGAAGGAAAAACTGCATGTTTTTAAAGAAAAACTTCATTAAAAACGCGCCAAGAATCGCGTTCATTAAAAAAAAGAAACTCTGAACATACGTTTTATGAATTTGTTCCTACGACTATAAAAGGTTCTTAAAATTATTGATTCCTGCATTAAATTAATGATTGGAAGTCATTAAAAAAATCTCTCGATAAATCACAAAACTTATGAACTATTTCATTCGATGTAAGTAAGTAAACATGAAATTAATAATTTTTTGCTTTAATTTCATGTATTTTGTCATTCAATGTTACTATATTTTTCATTTATTTTATGCCCTTCTGACATAAATTGAAGGAATAGATTCACTGTTTTAATGTAAAGAATCATGAAAATCATGTTTGTTGTTCTTAAAAAGTATGAGTAATTTCAGACAATGTATGTAAAAATTCATGGAATTCATGATGTTTTTCATTAATTTTATGAAATCGGTCTGTGTTTTAAATGATTTTATTCATTAGTTTTAAAACTCTGACACTTGTTCTAGGAAAAGTTTCCTAAGATGTATGACGTTTTTCATTGATTAAATGAATGATAGTTTTATTTTTAATGATTTTAATCATTTGCTTGCAATAATTGTAAGAAAAGTTTCTTTTTTAATAATGAAACAATCATTAATTTAATGCAACTTTTCTTATATTAGTATGAATCTTTTCATTAGTTTTATGTAAGAAATTATGGAACCTAAGCTATTTTTTCATAAAACTAATGAAGTTTTTTTTTCCAATGATTTCTATTCGTGTTAAGAAAAAATAATTATACGTGCACGTCCATCTGAAATACAAAAGCCCCGATGACAAATTATTTTCAAGAAAATGGTATACCTGAAAACTTAAAGAAAAGAAAAGAAAAATATTTAAAAATAGAACAATTATTATTTATTGAATATATTTTTGAATATCAAATGTTTGCGTACAACATATAAATAAAATATACAGGGTGTCCGACAGTCGAAAAACATTTCGTGAAAAATTATTTCGGGCGAATAACATTCTACCCGGACACCACATTAATTTCACTGCAGCATTATCTAAAACAAAAATAAAAATACAAAGTCAATTAATCAAGGATATTAAACGTGGTTTTCTTAAAGTAATCATTAAAACAAAAGCAATTTCGGCAATCAAAAATGATAAGTTTAATGTTAACGTTTAATATGTTTTGAAATAAATACATATATATGAACTAAGAAAAATAAAATTACCACTTTGACATCTGCTTCAACTATTTTTTTCAACATTGCCCTCATCTTCTTGTCGGATGGCTTGATTTGTCCATCTGCTGACAATCCATGTGATTTCCAAACAACACGCCAAAATCCATTTTTATCTGGAAAAATGAAATAATATTATAAAACGAATTTATGAAAAATATTCGCAACCTATAGATTAAATACTTACAAATTTTATAAATCAAGTAGTTGAATAAATTTAACGTCGTCCACAATGCGCAACACTTTGAAAAATGTATACATATTTTTAAAATAAATTTAGAAAAGAAAACTTTTTGGGAACTTTGTAAAATCACGTTTTAGCACTGGTAATATCAAACAAGAAATGAACTCTTGATATGATATTACAAGTATATTGCATGAAGTAACCGCAAAGTTTATGACATATTTCCTACTATTAAAGAGTCAGTCATACAAAACATGAAAATGTTCCTTTTTTTATGAATAAGTTCTTAAAACACGACTACAGCCATAGGTGTATAACGGTAATATTTTGCAATTTAAAGAAATATTCCATAAATTGCAAGTAATGAGCTTGCAGTTTATGAAAAAATTCCTACGATTCAGGAATAAATTCTTTCACAATAGTGGGCAAAATCAAACTGTTCCTAAAATTGAAGTGTTAGTCATGCAAAATATGAAATAATTCTTATTTTTTATGAATTAGTTTTTAAAACACCAAATAAATCTTATTTTGTATGAATTAGTTCTTAAAACACCAGATTTCTATAACGGCACTTTCATAGCCGCATTAAATTGGTTTTCTTTTTAAATAATTATATTATGTGTTAATAAAAGTTAATCTTTTCTAATAGATACGCATTTAATATTAGATTCGCAAATGAAGTCAAAGATGATGACGTAAAAAATACATAATATGTAGCTTATTAAAATAAAATTCAAAACAGGGTCGCACGAACTTATTCTTATTGTAAAAGACTGAGAATTTAAAAAATTAATGTTACTAAAGAAAAACTGTTCAGAAGCATAAAATTCACTTTTTCATTAATTCACGTTTTGCATGCATCAAATGAATGGATTCAAGCATTTAAAGCAATTTTTCTTAAAATGTCCGTTACTCATGCATTGAATGATATGTTGCATGTAACAAATGAAAAGTTACATAGATTTTAAGTAATCTTTCATACAGCTTCATATTAAATTTTGTATGAATTGTTCATATTTCAAATGTTAAGTTTCCTGCTTGGAGTTCGCAACAAAAAAAAATGTTTATGAATGTGGTTTCATGCATTTTATGATATTTTGCATGTAAAAAATGTATAGTTTCAAGAATTTAAAGTAATTTTTCATAAAATTTCAGTTGCTCATGTTGATGAATGTGGTTTCATATAATTAGTCACTTTGTTCCTACAATAAAAGAACAGTTTCAAGCATTTTAAGAAATTTTTCATAAAACTTTACAATAAAATTTGTATGAACTATTCATATTTTAAATGTAAAGTATCATAATCTGATTTTCCAACAACAATTCTATTGCTTTGGATTTTATGAATGGTTTTTCATGAAAATCATGACTTGGTCATAAAACAAAAATTAATTTTTATGAATTCGTGCATTATTCATATGAATATTCTTTAAAAATTAATGATTTTGGCTGAATGATCGCCATTCATAAAAAGAATGTACAAAAATTTTTTCAGTGTAGTTAATCATAAATATCAAAATATTACATCATAAGTCAACATTTTCAGCAAGCCAAAATCTGAACATACACAAGTATTATTTTATTATAATATGAAGCTTTGCATAACTTCTCAAATTATGATATATTAAAATGGGAAAATTAGCAAAGATAAATTGGTAGAGACGTAGGCTTAGAGACTCTAAGTTTATATTTTCTTTATAAAAAACCAATAGCCCTTACCGGTGTAAGTTATCTAACACTATGGATAAGTGTTTGCTATGACACTACTGTAGAGCTTTTGGCATATGAAATTGAACCTTTTCAAGTTAATTATGATTGAAAATGACAACCGTGGTTCATGCTTTGAAACGAGCGTGCGTTTGCCGCCTTGAACTACTTTTTCAACAGGACGCAATTTTTTTTTCAGTGACGAAGCCCAAGTTCTGGTAGAACAGATGCCCCAAAAAAAAACAGATAATGCGCTACTGGGATGACATTAATACTTTTCGGCCTAAAAACTACTTTTATATTAAAATATCATTTAATTTTTTTCTCGAGAAAATGTAAAAAACTCGGATTCTGTAACTTTTTTTAATGTTTGTATATAAAACTTACAAACTGTAGTAGTAAAACTGCTTAAAAATAGAACAGTTTTTTTTTTGGTGCCACCCTGACTTTAAAACGGCCAACTCATAATATAAGCCCTCGTCAACTTTCTCTATCATCAGACAACCACCCGAACTGGTTCCCCTGTCTCACTCTGCCCCTCCGGTCACGATTGGACACAGTCGTACTGAACGGAAGGTGCTCTGCTCCTTCTTATGCGAGGACGTCTCGACTATAAAGGAGTCGCCTATCCAGGGGCGTATTTACCCTAGGGCTAAAAGGGCTACAGCCCGGGGCGGCAAGGCTGCTAGGGGCGGCTTGCGCTTGGCCAATTTATAATATTTTTTTGAAGCGATTGAACTTTCAAAACATACAAGCAAAAAGGCGCATGCCGCCCCTACAATTGTCTAATTTACAATATTTTCGAAGAATAAACAAAAAATACAAAGATTAAAAAAATGCGATTTTTTGAGTTTTTCAAGCATGACAATTTTTTCAGTGCCGTGAGTATCTGGCTGTGACAGAGTTCACTGTAAGACTCACTTTTTTCAGCATTTACTATTCTTATTTTTATAAACGATTTTTTATAATGAAAATTCATAATAAAAATATTTACAGACATGTACCTATTCTTTGCAACAAATTCCAATGAAACGAAAACATTTTCTAAAAAAAAACACTTGCTGCTATGTGGCTCTACAAAAATGGGCTGGAACGGATCTTAATTTTTTGTTTCTAAGCCATCTACTAAAGGCCCCTTTTTATTAAAAAAAAAATTATAAAAATCCATCAAGCCGGATTCTAGATATAAGGTCACACACAAATTTTTATTCTTTATATACCCAGCAAATCATGCCTCAATTTTTTTTTAGTTTTGGCTGACTCGTGTCCCTATATACAAATACCCTTCCCTTCGTCAATAGCTTTGAACGACTTAAGAAATAATATAATGATTGTTTTTTGTACAATAGCTTATAATTAGGGTTTGGATTTTCATGCACTTAAAATCTGAAAATATGCGCTTAAAATATGCGCTTAAAAATGCAAGATATGCATTTAATATATGCACTTAAAACCAGTTTAACTTAATTTCGGTTCAATTTAAAACACACATTTTCTTCAGTCTTTAACAATAAGTTCAAGTTTTTATTTTTATTATTAAATAAAATAATAACTTACAATGAAATTCAAATTTAATAAAAAAAAAAAACTAAAAAGCACGGTTAACGTAAAGATAAACATCTTCAGTTGTTTAATTAAAATAAATAATTCAAAATAACATAAAATCATGTTATTCTGATTTTGGAAAGTTTTATTTGCATTGATCATAATTTTTTTTAAAGTTTTCGAAATCAAAACGTTGCTGATTCGGTCTTAAGATTGCCTTATACAACGAAAAAGATCGCTCGATGTCAACTGAAATTAGTTGAGCATTTTTTAAAGAACAAATCTCATCGACGGTGAAGTTCCTTGGGAAATTTTCGTGATTGCAGTCCAATATGAACGTCTTATTTACATTTTGTATTATTGAAAATCCATTTTTTTTTTTGCTAGATCGGACTGAAGTTTTTTTTTAATGACTTTCTCGTAAGGCCTTCAACCGCATTTATCTATGCAACAACATCTTCAACTAAGTCAATTTGATTTTTTAAGGTTGTCCTGCCTTTTAGCTTTGTGATGAATTTATTATAAAAATATGCAAAACTATGCAAAATATGCATTTATAGTAAAATATGCACAAAAATATGCAAAATATGCATTTATCGTAAAATATGCAAAAATATGCACTAACGATTGAATGCCATTTTAAAGGAAATTTCCTGATTCGTATACATAATTCGATGCCTTGCTTCCGAGGTGTTTCTAAAAAAATATGCATTTGCATCGAAATCCGATCCCTACTTATAATGATGGATAAATAAAAGGATAGATATTATTTTAAAAACTATTGGCGCAAAATTTTAGTAGAATTAGTACGATGTTAAAACTATTTTAGTATAATACTAGGTTAAAAAGACAATTTTGCTATAATTTTAATCAAATTTAGCATCATATGCTATCTCTAACATTTTATTAAAGCTAAAATCGTCAAATATCTATTTTATATTTTTAGTATCGTGCTCACTTGTCCCAATTGAAGTCCCTTGAGACTCAAGCAATTCAATACATATTGTATCAAAAAAAATTCAGTGTGTTGATACAGAGGTTGAAACTGTGTCCAGGCTCAACGAGGCCCTCATATCATTTGTGGGAAAAAAAAACGAGAATGCTTTGATATTTTTGAAGAGATGGGAAAAAGCAAAACCTCTGAAAATTATAAAATGGACCAAAAAAGAATCGTCAAGAGGAAAAAACGAGATGATGAGTGTCGCGAAGGGAGGTTTTGTTTTGTGGTCGTGAAAATTTCAAAATAAATACTTTCATTCCTATTTGCGACCCATTATTGAGTGCGCTAAAGAGAAGAAATTCATCCTATGAAGCAAAAACAAATGGTTTTATTTTTTTATCTAATCTATTATCATATGAGTGAAGAAACAATTCGAAAAAATGCAACCACTCTTCAGAAATTATAACCGGTTGATCTTGGGGAAGATTTTCAAGAAGAGTGTGTCTTACTTAAACATTTTCTGGGGCAAAACAACTCTGAAAATATGAGTTTAAGGCAGCTTAACCTTCATATAAGAGACAAAATTTGAAGGAAGCATTTTTACATGCTGAGGTTGCTTTAAGAATAAACTTGTGCACTGCAGTGTAGAGCTGTGTAAATCGTTCATTTCAAGTGATCAAATCGTTCAACAATCGATAACGAAAATGATTCCATCATTTAAATCGATCGATCATTCGATCATTTTCATTTCACTCAAATGGTTCAATACTGTTCCGAATTGATTTTCATTTCGATTTCTTTGTAAGATTAAGTTGAGGCTTTCACAAAATACTCTATATTGTAAGCCATACGTTGCCAAATGACATCGAATGATGGCTACTATGTCATTTGATTAAAAAGATAAAGAGATTTCATTTGTTGCTCCTTAAAAGATCAATTTTAGGACTAATAGTTACTGAATGACTTGGTACTATCGAATAAATTAACTTTTGGATACTATCGCATAAGTAAGTCGAAAGTTGTTACAGTAAACACGTTTAAGAGAAAAACCCGCTTACCTGAAACACTTTTTTCATCCCCAAGTATTTTCCGACCAATTTCCCTTAAAACACTCCGCTTAAGTGAAACTCACTTAAGCGAAAAACTCGGATAACTGAAACATATTTTCAGTTAATTTTTAATATTTTTCATTGAAAAAAACTCTCTTAAGTGAAAAAAAAATTGAACCGAACAGAACAAAAATTTGCTAGTTTTCGTTTTTCAATAAATTATTTTTGTGTTATTTAATCGTTGTTTTATTTAACTTCTTTCAAGGCAAGTCCAAAAGATAAAAACAATATTGTTTCTAGCATTAAATCTCCGCTTAATGGAATTTTTAAATCCGCTTAAGTGAAATTTTTTTTCCACTTATCCGAACTCCGCTTAAGTGAAATTATTTTTCACTTAAGCGGGGTTTGTTTAAGTGAAAAACCCGCTTAAGTGAAAGAAAGACTGACATTTTGCCGTTTCTCTTAAGCGGGTTTTACTTTATTCGATAAGTCTCATTACTAGTTCAATTCCCACAGTAAACATACCAGATCCTGGGCCCGTATCGCGATGGATTAAAGTGATCACTAAATTAATTGATTGACGTTTTGACAATCGTTCTCTCTATATTTCTTTATTGATATGATAGAGAGACAGCTATATTCAAAATGACAATCAACTATCATCTTACACGATTCCACCCCTGATACCTCAAATAAAACCAAATCGAATCGAGTAAATCATATTTAATCGAGTTAACTGATATTAAAGATCGAGACTCATTGAAATGATTGAGATTGAAACAGAAAATCGAGAAACGAGAATCATCTAAATGATTGAGATTGGGATCGATTAAAATAAAAAATTGTGATTTCGATGATCAATACTTTTCGATGATCGGATCGAAAAAATCGAATCGATCCTGATTTACACAGCTCTACTACAGTGACAAATTGTAGTGCAGAAAGATCGTTTTCCGTATTGAAACGAATGAAAACCTATTTAAGGTCTCGCATTAGCGCCTTAATAGTTTAGCTTTATTAAATATAGAAGCTGAACTGACAAAAAATTTAGATAACGAATCTATTGTTAATGAATTTCGTAATGAATATACACACAAAAAGAAATTTGAAAACATCAAATATTATGCATTTTGTGTTTTTTTATTATTTTTTATTACTTTATTTTCATTGTTCTAAGGGGCGGCAAAATTTATCAGCCCGGGGCGCCAAACCCTTAAATACGCCTCTGCGCCTATCCATAGTCCTACGGCCGTTCTATCCTGCACCAGCCCTCGACTGTCTGTAGAGAAATGCATCGGGCGGGCTAAAGCGGCTTAGACGTACACGCTCGTAGTAATCATCGTTTGGGTAGTAAGCCCCAGGCTGTTGGTCGAGGACTTCGGTCTTGCAATGTGCCCTTGAATCAGCTTTATCAAAAATTTATCAATTCTGTTTATGTTGGCCCCGTTGTATAGAACCGGGTTTGGAATAATAATGTTTGTACTCCGACTCTGGTGTTCTGTGTAATCCAAGGCAAAGTCTAACACACTGCCTCTCAAACACCCCAAATCTTTTCCAATTGAGATGGGGAAACGTAGAACCACATCGGGCACCCATAGGCCGATTGAGAGCCATGTAGCAAATCACCTTCACCCTGCTGTCAAATCAGGACAAAAACTCCCCTAGCTCTGGTCAGAGCGACATTTATAAGTCTGTCGAAATATACAAAAATGATCCAACCAGATGCCAAGGGACTTTACAACACTTTTATTCGCCAGTAGCTGTTCTTACTCGTACCCCTTGAGCCTCTTTCCAGCGGAGTACTAAACAGAATCTTTTCATATTTCGTGAAGTTTATTTTCAACTTCCAGTCATCAAAATCTCGCTGAATCTTGTTGAAGCAAGCTGCAAAAGAATTCTGATATCCTCGACTTTTGGAGCTGTTGTGTACGTTATAAGATCGTCGGAACACGCAATTGCCCGCGTTAGACAACCTATAAGATCGCTGGTGTAAATATTGAATAGAATCGGCGTATCGTGAAGACGCTGCTACAAGTCATACAGTGTGTAATAATCGCAATAAGGTATAACAAATGGACTTATTGCAAACTCAATTCAATGAAAATGTTATATTGAGAAATTGTCCTCTGAATTGGCCGCCAGGTTCATGTGATTTAACACCTCTAGACTTTTTTATGGGCCTTAGTTAAATCACTGTTCTACACCAACAAATCGACGCACGTCATTAAAGGCGCACAAACCAATATAGAAAGAGATGCCGTTTCCGTTTCTGTGTGGCCAAGTCATCCAAAATGGGGTTCAACAAATCGACCGCTGCAAAGTGATCTTGGTGGACATTATGAGCGACGTTGAATTCCATAAATATGGACAGTTTTTGTTTGTACTTCAAACCAATAGTAAAATTTTAGAGATAGCTCATCAGGTTTTCATTTTATTTAAAAAGAAAGTTGTCAGGTTCTTATTGAAAAATTCGACATTTTTCATTTTTAACATATGATCTTTCAAAAAATTGTTCAAAAACTTTCGAAATAAATTGTGTGTTATGAAATTGTTTGACAATTGGCAATATTTACAGAGTTATTTCACATTGCTTTAAAGTGTTCGATTTTAATTAAATCCAACATCACTATTGTAGAGAAATCTATTGGCCTATCTATTTTTTTCAGTGAGTCTAGTAAGAGACCGTGCTTACGCAAATAATCACCGACGCATTGAAAACTAACATTACTCAAAGTTATGGCCGTGATACCGCCCGAAATGTGCGGCAATTCGAATTATATTCTAGCAATGAAAGATATTTATAGCAAAGTCCAAACTTTGTAATGAAATAAAAAAGAATGAGCCTCTAGTTCGACCCACTTTATTCTATTTTTCCAGTTAAGTACTTCTATTTAAAAAGAAGTGAAAATAAATCAGAGTAGGGTAGAGCGGGGCTAGTTGGACCACGGGGCTAGTTGGACCACGCGAATTACTCAGAAACCAAAAGTACTACAAGAAAATGATCAAACACGAATAAAGCGTTCTCTCTTACCAACACGTGCCAAACCGGTTTCAGTTTCATTGTGTCACCCGAACAGTAACTACGTACAATTTTGTGTTTTTCGACTACAAAAGTAAAAAATTCGGAAAAATTAGTTTTTATATTTGTGAAGTGAAAAAAAAAGAATTTTGGACTGAGGTAAAGTTTTTTTATTAGTAAATATATTGTATTTTCATATTTTGTGTGTTTAATTGAATCGTTTTAAGTATTTTTATGTGTATGATGAAATATGTAAACCAAACCAGGTGAGGGGCTAGTTGGACCAGGTGGTCCAACTAGCCCCGCTGATTTAAAAGAAAAACATATTTCATATGTTTGTATCCACCACTGAACTTCAGGAATCAGTTGCTCAGCAAACTGATCCTCATAGTGTTCTTGAGAGATCTGATGAGAATACCGCTAATGACTCTATTCCGTCTACATCTCGAGAAGCACATACATTTTCACCAGAAGCTGTTTTACCTTTTCCAAAAGCTGGACCCAGAAAGCAAACACTAACTAAAAGAAGAAAACGACGAGCTGCAATATTAACTGACACACCGGAAAAAGATGCATTAGAAGAAGAACAAAAGTGCAAAAAGTCCAAACCCAAAGTGAATACAAAGAAAAAAGTTCAAATAAAGAAAAAAGTTCTGCAAAAATCAAGTTCCGAAGAAGAAGAAGAACTGAAATATTTTTGCTTAATGTGCATGGAGTCTTCCAATGAAAGTTTGCCGGGTTAGGAGTGGATCCAGTGCCATACTTGCCGAAAGTGGTCTCATACAAAGTGCATTGTTTCCGCAGGGCCCTTCTTTATTTGCGTCTATTGCAACAGCGATTACGACTCTTAGAGTTCCTAAGGAATTTAGGAATTAACATTTCTAAGTCAATAATACAAAGCTTTACTTATGTTTGTGAATTCATTTTTTTTTCAATTTATTTTTGTTAATTTTTTTTCTTACTGAGTGAAGTATTTTTGTTATATGTTTTTGTTAGTCGAACTGTGTTAAATAATAATAAAACAAAAAAAAATAAAAACTTAGATTTGTTGGATGACTTTTTGGAACTTTTCAGGGCTTGGTCCAACTAGCCCCACACACTGGTCCAACTCGCCCCACTATGGGGGCTAGTTGGACCACTTGGACTTGATTCATTTAAGGCAGCATTATTCATTTGGGGTAACATATTTGCTTTTTTTTCTTATTTGATTTTGAAGCCAGAAGTCCAGTCTTTCGTTTGATACCAGGTCCAAAGTTGTACTATGAATAGTATGATAGTTATGAGACTTCAAGAAAAAAAAGTGGTCCAACTAGCCCCGCTCTACCCTAGCATTGTTAAAAATTTTCACTTTTTCGACATTTAAGAATATCATTACATTATTGAACCTAAAACTCCATAATATATGTACATACAACTTCAATATATGAATAGCAACTTTACAGCTTTGAACCAAAAAAACCAAGCTTTCTTAAGCCGTACAGAATGCCTAACGATTTCGGACTACTGGATCTTACCTGAACCACAAAGGAACACGTAGAATAATATACAAATATGCCATAAAAATAAGAAAAGCTGTTTTTAAGTAACATTGCATATTATATGTACATGTGGAATCGTGTAGTTGAAATTTAAATCATTTTGCTACTAACCAATTGAAAAAGCTGAGACAAAAGAATGAAGGCGAGAACCATTATAATATATCTTCTTCCAAAAATTGGGTATATTGGTTGATCTGACATATGATGGTAGCTGCGTCTTAAGAACACATTTTGGGTGACACGAACAGCCGAAAAAGAAAAGCAAAAACGCTTCAACCAAGCTAGACATGAACAAACTGACAGACCATGACCTACCGATTTGTAAAGCTGACTTTTTTCGTACATACATACATATGTCAAATTTATTAAGAGATTAAATCATCGGATGCGGATGGAGATATTTTCGAAACCAAGGCTCGCAAGGGGTTGCAATTTTCAATACTGAATAGAGAATGAACAGACCTTTCCATGGATGTGCCAACCTTTGAAAATTTTGAAAATAAAGTTTTTTTTACAATTTTGAAAAATTCATGGACTAATCACTTGTCTACAAAAATCATTATTTTTTCAAAGTTCACCAAACCCATCGAGATATACATCAAAGTAACGGTCTATTAAATACCTATATGTGAGGCAAAAAGTTCTGAGTGGTCTGGTTATCGAAATATGCGAAATATAGTAAGTCAAAGTGATTTTATCGATTTCGCGACTGTCAACTACATAACTATGTGTTTGGGTGGCGATATTTTTAAAACCAGGCTTTGTAAGAGGTTGCGGTTTTCAAAATCTCTGGTTAATTTTACAAGAGCTATTCAACGGTCAACCATAAGGATGAAAGGTCTTTTCAATACCTACACAAACATGCAAGCTAAATAGTTCTGCGTGGTCTGGTTATCGAAATATGGCCATCCAAAGTGATTTCAGTGATTCGACAGATTTTTTAGGTTTAGCTACCTACTCGTAATAATATGTTTGGGTGGGGATATTTCCGAAACCAGGCCTTATAAAAGGTTGCGGTTTTCAAAATGTCTAGTCAGTTTTGTAAGAGCTATTCACGGGTGAAAACCAGAAGGTTCTACGAGGTCTGGTTATCGAAATATGACCACCCAAAGTGATTGTACTGAAAATTGACCCAAATTTAAAAAAGTCATCGGATGCGGATGGAGATATTTCCGCAACTTAGGCTCGTAACGGGTTGCAAATTATAATTCTGAATAGAGAATTAACAGACCTTTCCATCGATGTGCCAAACTCAAAAATTTATGTTTGTACTAATTTTGGGAAAATCATGGACTTACCACTTGTCTTTAGGGGTACGCCGCAAGGCGGCGTCCTCTCTCCTCTTCTTTGGAACCTAGTCGTAAATAAACTACTAGTGATTCTTGAAGGGGAGGGGCACAGGGTGATTGCCTATGCGGACGATGTTGCGATAGCGATATCTGGTAAGCATCCAAATACTCTGAAGGAACTCCTACAAAATGCTCTAAACAAGCTTACTAACTGGGCAGATCAATGTGGACTCGGTGTCAACCCCCACAAAACTGAACTTGTCCTATTTACCAGGAAATATAAAATCCCACACATAGACCCTCCCCTCATCAAAGGTATACCGCTTAAATTCTCAGACAAAGCAAAATATCTGGGTCTTATTTTGGACAAGAAATTAAGCTGGAAGCCCAATATCTAAGAGAGAGTCAACAAAGCCAACATAGCTCTTTTCTCTTGCAAAAAAGCCGTAGGTAACAAATGGGGTCTACAAACTCATATAACACACTGGCTATACATCTCAGTCATTAGACCGATACTTACATATGGAGTGACAGTATGGTGGACTGCGCTGGAAACAGCAACAAACCGCGATAAGCTCAGTAAAGTCCAACGAACAGCCTGTTTAATCATGGGTGGAGCTCTCCGCTCAACTCCTTCTGCTGCACTTGATGTTCTTTTTCATCTCATACCGCTAGATATTTTTAGCAAACAATCGGCCGCTAACACAGCCATTCGACTTAAAGCCTCCTCGCAGTGGATCAATAATGATATTGGTCACTCTACTATACTGAACTCGTTCAGTAGTCTACCTAGTAACGTCGATTACACCACCCCTCATCCAAAATTTGATAAAAATTTTCAAGTATCCATCCCTTCCAGGTCTTCTTGGGAAAATGAGTCGTTTTTGATAGACGAAGCAATTCATTTCTATACAGATGGATCTAAAACCGATGACGGGGTCGGTAGAGGCGTATACTCCGAAAAATTAAATCTTTGTCTATCTTTTCGTCTTCCCAATCACTGTAGCGTGTTCCAGGCAGAGCTTTTAGCAATAAAAGAAGTCCTCTCTTGGCTAAAAGAAAACGTTATATCGACAACCGATATACGTATCTTCTCAGACAGTCAAGCTGCCTTAAAGTCACTGGACTCTGTCTCCATTAACTCACAAACAGCCCAAAATTGTCGATCATCTCTGGTGGAGATGTCAAAACAGTTTAACATTCATCTTACATGGGTGCCGGGGCATAGAGACATTCCAGGAAATTGTAAAGCTGACGAACTTGCAAAAAACGGAACAATATTACCTTTGTTGGATAGCAAATCTAGCATCGGTATACCCCTAGCTACTTGTAAACTTATGCTAAAGCAAGATACCATAAAGAAAGCTAACCACAGGTGGACCAGCACCCCAACTTGCCGGTCTACTAAACTGATTTGGCCATTGTTTGATGCTAAACGCTCTAAACAACTAATTTCTATTGGTAGATTGCATATTAGCTCCATTATAGGTGTCCTTACTGGGCACTGCCTAATAGGAAGACATGCTTTTCGTCTTGGAGTTCCTGCAAATGATTTTTGCAGAAGCTGCATGGATGAAGAAGAAGAGGAGTCAATTCCCCACCTTCTGTGCTCTTGTCCTGCCCTAGCGCAAAGACGTAGACTCCACTTGGGAGACTACTACTATAACGATCCTAGTGATCTAAATAATTCCGACATTCACTGTCTCAAACACTTCATTATTAGCTCAAAATGTTCTAACGAGTAAGGGGGATTTTTGAAATCCTTGTGGTATCACCACGGACCAAATATTGGTCTAAGTGTGCTAACCTTTTCCGGTCAGCAGCCACTTTAACCTAACCTAAACTAACTTGTCTTTAAAAATCATTATTTTTTCGAAGTTCACCAATCCCATTGAGATATACATCAGACGAAAGGTCTATTCAATACCTACACACACATTCAAGCTAAATAGTTCTGCGTGGTCTGGTTATCGAAATATGGCCATCCAAAGTGATTTCAGTGATTCGACAGATTTTTTAGCTTTAACTACCTAACAATATGTTTGGGTGTCGATATTTCCGAACCCAGGCCTTATAAAAGGTTGCGGTTTTCAAAAATTATTCAATTCTGTAGGAGCTATTCAAGGGTGAAAACCAGAAGTTTCTGCGAGGTCTGGTTATCGAAATATGACCACCCAAAGTGATTGTACTGAAAATTGACCCAAATCTAAAAAAGTCATCGGATGCGGATGGAGATATTTTCGAAACGAAGGCTCGCAAGGGGTTGCAAATTTCAATTTTCAATACTGAATAGAGAATGAACAGACCTTTTTATGGATGTTCCAAACTTTGCAAATTTCGAAAGAAAAGTTTTTTTTTACAATTTTTAAAAAATCATGGACTAACCACTTGTTTACAAAAATCATTATTTTTCCAAAGTTCACCAAACCCATCGAGATATACATCAAAATAACGGTCTATTCAATACCTATATACATACATACGTGAGCCAAAAAGTTCGGGCTGGTCTGGTTATCGAAATATGGGAAATATAGTAAGTCAAAGTGATTTTATCTATTTTCGACTCCCAACTACCTAACTATGTGTTTGGGTGGCGATATTTTCAAAACCAGGCCTTGTAAAAGGTTGCGGTTTTCAAAATCTCTGGTTAACTTTTGAAGAGCTATTCAACGGTGAAAACCAGAAGGTTATACGAGGTCTGGTCATCGAAAGATGGCTATCCAAACTGTTTTTACTGAAAATTGATGTTAATTGATAAAGCCAATAACGAGAAAATCGGAAACCAAATCCGCCTTATATTGTTTTTCCAAAAAAAAAAAAACATCTATCGTTACTCTTGAATCTCAAACTAACTGAAAACCACTTATGTCCAAAAACGAATGCCCAAAAAATAAGAGATGCAATATCAAGGTCTCAATGGGTCGCGCATTCTTCGTTTCCCTATAATCTCAATGTCATATTTGAGAGTATATTTGTAAAGGTGTGTCCAGACCAAAGAAACATTTTTAAAACATTTCAGAAACATTTAAGAAACATTTCAGAAACATTTAAAAAACATTTCAGAAACAGAGAAACATTTCTGAAATGTTTCTTAAATGTTTCTGAAATGTTTCAAAAATGTTTCTTTGGTCTGGACGCTCGCGAAACATTTCTGAAATGTTTATGAAATGTTTTTCTGTTTCCCATTCCGAATGGGAAACTTTATTTGTTTCCCAAGCATTTACATAGGTAGAAATGCGTGAGTGGTTATTAATATAAATATAAAATATCGCGAAAAGTGTGGAACAAGAGAATTTTATCCAATTCATAAAAATTTTTGAAATAAAAAAAGTTTTGTGGGATCGACTCTTGACGAAAAATATTAAAAATAAAATCGAAAAATCCGATTATATATCTGAAAATATAAATTGCGATAAAGATGAAGTGGAAAAACTTCATGCGCTTAAAGTGCAACACAGGCGAGGAAAAAAATTACAGACAACTCAATCTGGAAACAATGGGAAACAAAGAAACATTTCAGAAATGTTTCTCAAAGCGTCTACACCAAAAAAACAAATCAGAAACATTTCTGAAATGTTTCTGTAATGTTTCTGAAATGTTTTTTAAACAAATGGGAAACATTTCAGAAACGTTTTTTAAACAATGTTTCCTGAAATGTTTCTCTGGTGTGGACACACCTTAAGAGAATAAGAGTTCATTTTTTTTTTCAAATGTAAAACATGCCATTTAGAATCGGAAGATTCGGAAGTATGTACATATATGATCACGCTTGCTAAAGCATTGCCCCTATAACGATATGTAAACATAATATTTGAAATAGGTACTGCACATGGATTTATTTTTGTAATCAGACAGCAGATTACGTTAATCACGCTAAGACTGCATATGCACGAGGAATTGCATAAGGGATAAATGTACACCGCCTTAGAACTTCTGACCATGGGGTCTACGTGACTCAAATCAAGAACTCACTGGCAAATATTAAGCTGTCGTCATCGCAAAAATATCATGACGGATAGAACATTTGTAGTTACAAGTATATTAAGTGAAAATAGAAATTTATTTGAATATGAAAGCAATTTCTAGAGCTAACAAAATTACAGGGTGTTTAATTTGATCAGAAATGAAAAGTTCGAAACACAAATGTAAGGAATGGATGTAACAATTTATTTGCTAGAGAACTATTGAACCAAGAGTTTGATTAGTTATCTACCTATTGATAAATAGGTGCACCCCAAATTTTTTGTGAATGCCTTAGAACTTAAGGATTAATTCAGTGCAAAGTGCACTCTGCTACTCGTACATCGTATTGTGTTTATTGAATAATTTTCAATCTACAATTATTCTAATTTTTCGTTTCAGATACGGTATACCTACACTTATTCTGTACTTGTTTGAAGTAAAACTTTTTCGGGCGCGCTGAGATAACTTCAAGGCAGAATTTATAATAATATTCTTTTATATGTATGTTATCGTGCAAAGACGTTAAGTTTTTTGATAATTATGATCTCTGTTAATAAAGTGTATTCGAGCTTATCTTAAAAATCACATGTCCGATCTTGAACATTTATTTTGCGTTGTAAAGGTAGAAGGTCTGTTTAATCGGATAATCGTTTTTAAAATAAAACTGTGTATATGCTGAACTGAAGTAAAACGCAAAACTAATATCTGATTTTAAAAATTGAAAAAGTTATATGTAGAGGATGACCTTACGTCTAAATATTTTTTTAGATTAAAGTTTAAATATGATGTAAGCACAAAAATTGTTTTGATGCATACCCAAGATAAATATATCAAAGTTTGCAACTGTTAAGCTTAACGTATCTAAACAGGCCACTAACTAGAAAATAAGGGCCATTTTGCCTTGCTGAAATCATACAAATGACTTGAAACCAAAGTATCCCATTTTAAGATATAAAAGCCTGTTAAATGTTTAAAAGTGAAATCGGTCATTACCCTTTTAACGATAAATATAAGTTTACTTCGATAATCTTTAATATCATCATTAAAAAAAAGCCAATTTAATAGGTTAGATTAGGTACATATACTATACCGAAACTCGCTACGCAAAACATCATAAATTAGAACAATAGGCCTTTCTCTATTAGTCACTGAAAAAAAACTCACTTGTAATTAGAAATATCTTTTCCACAAACAGGGTGCTCCATAAGTATAACAGTAAGAAATAATAATAGGTATATAATATGGACAAAATATTATATTATAAGTGGCTTTCATTTCAACTTCGCAAATACCTGTAAATGCTTGCTAGGGCTGGTTAATGCATCGACTATCATACTTACATGTGCCATTTAATATAATGCATACTCATCAATCAATCAATCAGCCGCTTCATAATTTTGAAGGATTATCTCAAACAGAAAATGTAGTGAAAAAATTAATTATACATATAAAGATACCTATCATTTTCCGATGCAAGAATATTTGTTTTGTATAAACATTTACAAACTTTGAAAAGGGAAATATAACATAAGAACGAAATATAATTTTCATGAATTTTGTTTTTATTCATTTACCTACTTAAATTTATCACATAAACAAAAAAAGTTTTTATGTAGGTAGATATTTAAATAGGTATAAAAAAAATAATAATTTGACCAAACCTCGTTTTTTTATGAAAACAAGTAAGGCACTACACCCTGTATATTTGACTTGAAATTTCCCGTTTTTACAGAAACTAAATAGATTTTACTGTCATGGAACTTCAAATAACTCAACTCGTAGTCATAGTGACTCTCTCCCTCTCTATGCAATAAGTAAATAACAGTAGTTGTGTGTGGATTTAATTGATGTTCTACATCAAAAATGGCAGTAAAATAAAATAAACAAAGTTTGGGGGTGGCCGTGGCGCGATGGATGTGTGCTCGCCTGTCAACCTCATGATGACAGGTTCGATCCCTGCCGTCGTCTATGTCGCTTAAACCTTCTAAAAATTGTCATCAATGGGTTGCTGGTTTACTCATTACATATTGTTCAGGCATAACACTAACAGCATGTAATTGAGTTAAACTAGTATGCCCAACAAGGATGAAAAACGTATAAAATAATGTGAACTATAAGCGACATAGAAATAAGACACGGCATTCCTCCGCTTTAGCTCAGCCGCCATCCCTGGAGATAAAAATATCTGAGACAACCACCAACAGTCTCAGAACATCGTGCCACACATCTTTCCTATCCTTCTTTCTCTTCATTAACTTCCCGCCCGCGCTGTGTTGAACCATTTAAAGGGTAATCATAATCCCTTGAGCGCGGGTAGATTATAAAAAAAAAATAATAATAAACAACGAAATTTCTTCTCTGAATGCCAACAGTCAACAGAAGCCGTTATACAGTACGCATTGTAGTAAAACGGTTTATAGATGAACATTTTAACAAGTTGCAGAAGAAGCGGTC
Source organism: Philhelius festivus (assembly GCA_963931855.1). Classification (NCBI taxonomy): domain Eukaryota; kingdom Metazoa; phylum Arthropoda; class Insecta; order Diptera; family Syrphidae; genus Philhelius; species Philhelius festivus. The sequence goes on from OZ007555.1 coordinate 36,023,222, forward strand.
GTCCTAAGAATTTAACCGAAAAAGAAGCCAAAAGTTTTGGGAACAATTTGGTAAGACTATTTCAACCAAAACCGTACGAAACATAGTTCATAAGGCTAGTTACTTTCTCCAGATTCCAAGGCCATAACCATACATTACCAAAGTGGCAAAGGTGAAACGTATGGAAATTTTGCAAATAACTTTGTCAATTAGGAAACGTACTTCTAAGAAAAGATAATTTTCTCTGATGAAAGTAAATTTAACATTATCAGAAATGATGGTCGACAGTTAGTGTGCTTTATCCGAATACTGGTCTTAAAAAAGAGATTTTGCTTCCCACCGTCAAACATGGAGGTGGTGGTTTCATGGTCTGGGAATGCAGGTATGGAGGCGTCTGGAGTATGGGAGTTAATATTCACAGATGGCAACATCGTCTATCTTAATATATATAATTCTTCTGTGAGTGTGTATGTCACTGAACTTCTCTTAAACGACTGGACCGATTTTGATGAAATTTTTTGTGTGTGTTCAAGGGGATCTGAGAATGGTTTAGATTCACAATTAAAAAAAAAAAAATATTCGTAGTTAGCAACGCGAGCATGGGCGGCTAGTTTAAATATATTAAAAGAAAATCCTAAAAAAATGTGCTGAAAACTGGACCTTGATGGGAATTTGTATTTCCAGTAAGAGAATGACCCAAAGCATACAACTCATAGGTATAGTGAAATAATCGATTCTATATAGGCGGTCAGCCGTCAGACGAATAGGGGGAATAACATGTAGCATACGAAAACATGCACGTGCCGTAACTATTCGGGACTGGTGGAAGTCTGATCATAGCCTCTCCGTGGCGGTCGCTAGAAACAAGCCTTTAAAAGGGTTTGGCTAATATGATCAGGCTGGTTCCTCAGGTTGGCGACAGGTTAATTCCCTGTCCCGTAAAACTTATGAATTACGAGACCGACAACAAGCCTCGGAAACGGACTGATCACACGACGACAACCAACGCAACGAAAACTGAAAAACGATTTACGAATTTTCTTATGGAACGTACGATCGCTCTATAGAGCTCGAGCTGCTCAGCAGCTAGCCGATGCCCTGTCAAAATATAAAGCTGACATAACAGCTCTTCAAGAAATCAGATGGACAGGGAATGGTGTTCTACAGAAGAAAGAATATGACATATACTATAGCTGTCATACAAAACACCATGTGCTCGGGGTAGGCTTCCTAGTCAGCGAAAAAATGAAGTCTACCATCATCGGCTTTAACGCTATAAGCGAAAGGCTATGCACCCTTCGCGTGCGAGGCAAATTTACGAACATCAGCCTCATTAACGTTCACGGACCTACGGAGGAGTCCTCAGACGAAGAAAAAGAGACTTACTACGAACAAGTCGAGAGGGCCCTCAATGAATGTCCAAGGTATGATGTTAAAATCATCCTTGGGGATTTGAACGCAAAAATAGGTCGGGAGCCGGTATTCAGGCATTACGCAGGCACCCATAGTTTGCATGAGAACACTAATGACAATGGACTTCGAGTCTTAGAATTGGCAGCATCGAAAAACATGGTCGTTGCGAGTACCAGGTTCCCGCGTAAAGATATCTACAAAGCCACCTGGGTATCACCTGATGGAGTCACTCGTAACCAAATAGACCACGTGTTGATAGACCGTCGCCACTACTCGAACTTGATGACGGTACGAACGTACCGAGGTGCCAATATCGACTCGGATCACTATCTTGTTGGTATGGTTTTCCGAGGGCGGATTGCCTTGCGAAGACGCATTGCATCCGCCGATCAGGTTCGAATCAACACGGCTGCCCTGCGCAATGAAAACACCAGTAACACCTTTGGTAATGCGTTAGGACTCGCCCTAGAAACACCTGACTTAGGGAGAGTAAGTCCTGGAGCCAGTATGCTGGGCGTAAATGAAAAGTGGACACGTCTTAAAAATACTGTCATTAGTACTGCCAACTCCATCTTAGGCAGCAGTCGTAAAAATCGGAACGACTGGTTTGATGATGAATGCAAGCTAGCGACTGAACGTAAGAATGTTGCGTACCGAGCAATGCAACAATCTCATAGAACGCGGGCACGCGAAGAGGAATATAAAGAGCTCAGAAGAACAGAAAAACGGCTTCACAGACAAAAGAAATCAGCCTGGGAGAAGAACCTAATCTGTGAAATAGAAAACAGCCGAGAGCGAGGTCCGCACCAGGCGCGGAAGTTCTACCAATCCGTCCGAAACATGACGCAGTATACACCACGCTGCACATACTGCAAGGACGGAGAGGGAAATCTGATCACCGATCCTGAAAGCATACTAGAGCGATGGGAAGTGTACTTCAATGAATTGCTAAATGGTCAGCTCACTGCAGAAGTGGAGGCTCCACTACTTCAAGAAGAATACCCTATGTTGCCGCCACCAACCATAGAAGAGGTTGAGAAGGCTATAGGCCGGCTTAATCAGAACAAATCCCCGGGACCTGATGGCATACCAGCCGAATTATTTCATCACGGCGGGCCAGCCTTACGTCAAGCAATTCATGACATTATAGTGCACGTATGGGAGCAGGAAGAAATGCCAGAAGACTGGCGAAAAGGCATAATATGCCCCATACATAAGAAGGGAGATGTCACAACGTGCAGCAATTATAGAGGTATCACGTTGTTGAGTACCGCTTATAAGATATTCTCCTCTATCCTACAAGACTGGATAACCCCATACGCTAAAACCGCCATCGGACAATATCAGTGTGGTTTCATTCCAGGCAAATCAACAACTGATCAGATCTTTACCCTTAGGCAGGCGATGGAAAAATGTCTAGAATTTAACATCCCAACATACCATCTGTTTATAGACTTTAAGGCCGCCTATGATAGCATAGCCAGGGTAGAACTTTACAAAGCCATGAGAGAATTCGGCATCCCAAATAAATTGACACGACTATGTAGATTGACCATGACCAACGTAACAAGCCAAGTAAAAATAGCCGGATTGCTATCCAGACCAATCAACATCTTTAATGGACTGCGACAAGGGGACGGTTTGGCCTGCCTCCTCTTCAACCTGGCGTTGGAGAAAGCAATCCGTGACTCTGGCACGGCAACAAGAGGGACCATCGTCAACAGGTCCAGCCAGTTACTAGCTTACGCAGACGACATTGACATCATCGGAAGAACCGAACAAGCTGTACACGATTCCTTCATCCAGATTGAGCAGGCGGCACTAAATCTGGGGCTGCACATTAGTGAAGGTAAAACAAAGTACATGGTGGCGTCGAATGCGAGAGGAACAGTTGGTCAAACAATCAAGGTTGCGGAGCACGAATTTGAAGTGGTGCAATCCTTTAAATACCTTGGGTCAATAGTAGCAGCCGATAACAATATAGAAGAAGAAATACGCGGGCGGCTTCTCAAATCCAACAGAGCCTACTATAGTCTGTCAAAGCTCTTCAAATCCAGAAATCTCACCATAACTTCAAAACTGCTGCTGTATAGGACCATGGTCTTGCCAGTACTCACATATGGATCCGAGACTTGGGTGCTTAGCAAAAGGCACTCCGACCTCTTAGCTGCGTTCGAGAGAAAAGTCTTAAGGAGAATTGTTGGCCCCGTATGTGAGGAAGGACGATTCCGGAGACGGTACAATCATGAACTGTACGAAATCTACCTTGAAGCAGATATCGTGACAAAAATTAAGCTCGGTAGACTCCGGTGGGCAGGGCACCTAGCTCGCATGAGCGAAGAGGAACCTGCTCGGAAAGTTCTTTGTGGTACATTCTATGGTAGACGACAGCATGGTAGACCATGCTTGCGCTGGAGAGATGGCGTAGACCAGGACGCCCGAAGCCTTGGGGTGCGCAACTGGATGGCGTCGGCTAGAGACCGGGATAGGTGGAGAGACTTGTTGAAAGAGGCCAGGACCGGAACCCGGTTGTCGAGCCGATGATGATGATGATGATGATATAGGTATACCAGTCCTAATTCTCTGTCAGACATATCAGAAAACATATCAGAAAACACGCTTTATCCAGCAAGGTTCAGTTGAAAACGGTGATTGTAGACGAATAAAAAAAAATGACCAACAAACTTTGTTAGCTGCTAAGCTCCATGCAAAACAGGTATAAAAAAAAGTCATAAAGTAGCGAATAAACAATGACACAAGCAGGTCGTGATTAAAGATTGTCTTAAAATTTTTCTTAATCTTCATTTCAAACCTAATTTTTTATACCTATATTTGTTTTAAAAGTGCTCTTAATGTTATTGCGTGTAAATTTCTGAAGTCAAAATTAACTGTCGTACATCAAATACTTCATTAGTTGAAAATTTAAATTTCTTTTTAATATTTTAATTATAAAAAGTCTCTTAATATGCCTACAACGCGGAGTACTCGTGTGCCAAAACAAACAGCTGATAAACTGTGGCTTTTAATGGAAAAGAGGCTGCAAGAGTGGGGAGATGGCTTCGAGCAAAAAATACTTCAAGTCTTTGAAGACAAATTAACGGCAGCAGTAGAACGACTCAACACCAAAATTAATGAGATTAAGGCGGATCTTCAGCAGAGTATACAGCTAACGTCAGAGAAGTGCAAACATCTGGAGCTTTCTATTGATACATTTGAAAGGGAGCGAATCGAATCTCATATTGTTCTCTTTGGAATTCCAAAATGCAAGGACGAAAATCAAAATGACATTTTTGGAAAATTGTGCACAGCAATCAAACTACAACCACCGACTGTTCAAAGCATTTTTCGTGCAAATTCAACCAAGTCTCCCAAACAAATTAAATAGAGCTGATGATAGTTGCATTGTTGTTAAGCTAGCAAGTAGGAGAGCGAAAACAGATCTCTTGAGAGCATGTTCAAATTTCCGAAAAGAAAACAAATCTCCTTTAAAGCTGAGCGACATTGGATTTAACTCGAGCAAAAGCTTTTTCGTTACTGAAAGCTTAACAAAACGAAATTACCAACTTCAACGAAAAGCGCTTAAGCTGAAAAAACGATCACTGATCTCCTCTTTGTACACTTACAATGGACAAGTCTTCATACGTGTGATCCAAAACCAGCCACCACTTTTAATAAATTGTTCTGAAGATTTTAGAAAAGCTATTGGACAAGCTTACGACAACATTGAGTATGGAGATTAAACAACGAATGCAACGAAAAATCAAATTTACTTTTATGTTTATATTAATTAAATTCACTGGCGCAAAATTTTAAACAGTTCTCCTTTAAGGAATAAAGCCGGCTCTACTTAACGCAGTCGTTTAGCTTGGAGACTTGGTCTAACTCTTGCATAATTTTAAACACGTTAGACAACTCTTCTAACTGATGTGGGTTTTACAACAGAACCTAAGCGAATTTGCGTTGAACAACCCTTAATTTGACAGATACATAACTCACACGACTACAAAAACACAAAAAAAAAGAACAGACAACTCTAAACCAAATAATTTTTCGCCGAAGAAAGTACATTTTATATACTACCTCGGTACAGATTTTGATTGTTTATAAGTTATTTACATTATTTTAGATCGAAATAAAGTATAAATATTATATTCACAGCATAAAAACTCAATTTGTTGTTGCAAGGTGCAGATTCATTTAGCTATACTCGTCTCAGAGGGCGGCGGCGGCGCGCGTGCATACATAAGATATGTATAATATGTACCTTCATACATTTGTATTTACAGATTTGTTTATCGTAGAGCACTTTCGTACGATTATTTCGAATTTATAATATTCAGTCTATTTACAAAAAGCATCTTTAAAAAATTGAATAAAACATCAGTAAAATTTTTTTTTTTCCATTTGCTTTGGTATGAAATGACCATTGTCAATATGGATAAAGTATACTTTAAAAAGATAAACTAGCTATTTGCTGCTGTTAAAGTAAGACGAGCTCTTTAACGTTAAAGTATAGTTTATGTCCTTTAAAATTAACAAAAAGTCGGTTCTCGTTTTATACTCAATATTTAGAGTCGACTCCCATTCTAAAATTGATTTAGAGTAGGTTTTAAATGTTTAAAATTTTGCGCCACTTTATTTAATTTTCTTTCGATTAAAAAGAGCTGGTATGTAAGAGATCATTCAATTTATATTATAAAAATAATGTTTGCCTATATTTCACATTCTTCGAGTTTGAGTCTTCCGTCTATCTATATTTATGTCTTTCAATGACATTGATAATAAGAGCATGAATGAATATTCACGTTTGGTGCTAAATACAATGGCGCAAAATTTTAAACAGTTCTCGTTTAAGGAATAAAACCGGCTCTACTTAACGCAGTCGTTTAGCTTGGAGACTTGGTCTAACTTTTGCATAATTTTAAACACGTTAGACAACTCTTCTAACTGATGTGGGTTTTACAACAGAACCTAAGCGAATTTGCGTTGAACAACCCTTAATTTGACAGATACATAACTCACACAACTACAAAAACACAAAAAAAAGTAAAAAGAACAGACAACTTTAAACCAAATAATTTTTCGACGAAAAAAGTACATTTTATGTACTACCTCGGTACAGATTTTGATTGTTTATAAGTTATTTACATTTTTTTAGATGAAAATAAAGTATAAATCGCAAATTCACAGCATAAAAAACTCAATTGTTGTTGTAAGGTGCAGATTCATTTAGCTATAGTACGTATACTCGTCTCGGCCGGCTGTGTGCATACATAAGATAAATGTACATTTGTATGTACAGATTTGTTAATCGTAGAGCACTTTCGTACGATTGTTTCGAATTTATAATATTCAGTTATTCATTCTATTTACAAAAAACATCTTTAAAAAATCGAGTAAAACATCAGTAAACATTTTTTCTTCAATTTGCTTTGGTATGAAATGACCATTGTCAATATGGATAAAGTATACTTTTAAAAGATAAACTAGCTATTTGCTGCTGTCAAAGTTAGACGAGCTCTTTAACGTTAAAGTATAGTTTATGTCCTTTAAAATTAACAAAAAGTCGGTTCTCGTTTTATACTCAATATTTAGAGTCGACTCCCATTCTAAAATTGATTTAGAGTAGGTTTTAAATGTTTGAAATTTTGCGCCAATGTGTAAACATCACGAAGGATTGCATATCTGTCATATAAATTCTCAGAGTGTTTGCAATAAGATTGATGAGCTTAAACTTATTTTTGAAGATAGTTTGGTTGATATGTTGTGTATTTCTGAGACGTGGCTAGATTCTTCAAAAAATAGCAAATATTTCGAACTCAAGGGTTTTAAATTATATCGTGCTGATCGTGTGGGGAGAATAGGAGGCGGTACTGCGATATACATAAAGAAAACTATTAGGTCTAGAGTTGTTTTAAGTTCTAGTGATTCTTCCTCTGCTCAATACGTATTTATAGAGATCCTTGGTGGTTATGAAATGAGCATAATAGGTTGTATCTATGTTCCTCCTAGGATAAGTAATTATAAAGTAGTTGAGGATATTTTAACTGAAGTGTGTCATCTTTCTCCAAAATTGTTTGTGTGTGGTGATTTGAATATAAATTTGCTTAATTTAACTGAAAGTGCTTTACTTAAGGAATGAAATCATTTAACCTCTCATTTCTTAACTTTAACCAACCTACTCATTTCAAACCCCACTGTACACCTTCTCTTATTGACGTAGCTCTATTGAATAATGTCAATCTCCTAAAATCATATAGTCAACTTTCATTTCCTGCATTTCTATATCATGACCTACTTTTTATTACGCTTGACATAAATGTTCAGCGTAATTCACAACAAGAAATATTTCAGTATCGTGACTTTAGAAGAATTGATATAAATAGTTTACTTAATGAATGTCTTGCTCTTGATTGGGATACGCTCTATCAGACCTCAGATACTAACCAACAAGTCCACATACTCAATTCTAACATTAGCTATCTTTTCGAAAAATATGTTCCTCATCGAACCCAAGTTATAAGGAATGCAAATAGTCCCTGGATGTCCCCAGCAATATATAATGCTATTATTCTCAGAGATATGTTATATCGACGGTGGAAAAGGTACCTTTGTGATGACATTTTAGGAGATTATAAGAGACAACGAAATCGCGTCACATCACTGATAAGAAAAGCAAAACTAGAACATTACTCAAACGTTTTCAGTATAAACCGATCTTCTAAAGACTTATGGAATCAAATACGCAAGATTGGTATTGGAAAACAATCTCAAAGCATTATTGACGATATAGATATTGAAGAAATCAACCAAAGATTCACCAATACCAATTCATCAATCTCCGTACCCATGAATGGCACTTTGGACTTATTAACTCCTAATAATTCTGAAGATGCCTTTTCTTTATCATGCGTTGATGTTTTTTCAGTCTGTAATGCGATATTTTCTATTAAATCCAAAAGTATTGGTATTGATAATGTTCACCCTGATTTTGTAAAAATACTTCTTCCTTATATTTGTTCTCATGTAACCCACGTTTTTAATACAGTTATTATGAGTTCTTCTTATCCTTTCCTTTGGAAACAGGCACGTATTGTTCCCATTCCCAAAAAAGAAAAAAGTAACGAATATAGGCCTATTGCCATTCTTCCTTTTCTTTCTAAGGAATTTGAGTTAATCATAAGTCAACAAATCAAGGTGTATGTTGAAAGTCATAGATTCATTAATCCTCTTCAATCTGGCTATCGTACTAATCACAGCTGTGTTACTGCTCTCCTTAAAGTCACCGATGACATACGAATAGCTATCGATAAAGATCTTGTTACCATAGCAACTCTACTTGACTTTTCGAAGGCATTTGATACTGTTGAACTACTACTACTTGTTTTGTATGTTATCCTACTCTTCACTATAGAAGCGTGCTCTAAATTCTGGGCCACCACCAGCCTAGCGTTCGCAATACAAAATCACGCTTCATGATAATAGGTACTATAGTTTATATATAAAAAGGTTGTACTAAACTATTAAGAATTTTCAGTAGGTAGGTACTTAAACTAAAGATAAGTTATGTTTTTTGTTATATCCGTTTCGAAATCAATTAAAATAAATTGTTTAAAGCAAATTTTTAAAAACTACTCTTAATTTTTCATTAAACAATTAGTTAGTTTTGAAAACTACAGGTGTGCCAATACTGTTTTCCATGTGTGTACATTATTAAGTATTTACGTAGTAAGTAAACATTTAACAAAAATGAATAGCTAAATACAAAAATTAATACCTATTAATTGTAGGTAACCCCATTGTGAATTATGTACCACCCTGCACATAAAATAACGGAATACGTAATTTGAATTAACATACATACCTACTTGTGGGCAAAGTCTGAAAGACTTGAGATCTACCATTAGGTACCTATAGTCATAAGACCAACAACTGCCTCTGCTTGGCAGTTTAAAAGTCTCGAAAAATGTTCTCACCCAAACTTTGATTTTGTAGGCTTGCATATGAATTTACATATATGTATGTACATATGTACCTACATAGTGTTACAAAAATGTAAAAGTACCCCATTATACTTCTCTTTTGCACCTGTTTAAAATCCATTCACAATTTAATTGATTTCTCTATGATAACCTCAAACCAGTTCTAACTTTTCTAAAGCAATAGCTCACAGCACAGCTGATTTTTGCTTACCAGCTAAATTTATTCATTCATTCACGTGAATGCTCACTTGTGCTTGGGGCTCTCTGTTTTCGTACAAGTTGATTGCGTGAAATTAAAAAGCTAAAAAAGCAACGTCATCAGTTCAACGCCGAATTGTACCGCAATCTCAAGGCCTACGTGACTTGTTGCAGGTAGGTCGGGGAACGATCCAGTTTTTTTTTTTTTAAGTATTCAAAGGCTTTCAGAGATCGCGTCATATGACGCATGGCGAATGGTGATTTTGTTGTGACTTGTGACGGTTTAGCCGGTTCACATGATTATCACTACGTCAGAATATGTACTATAGACATTTTAAAAATGCAATATCTACTAAATTATATGAGCTTTTTGGAATATGTTTGTACACAGGGGCGGACGCAGAAAATAATTTCGGTACCTAACAATAGAGTTATAATAAGTTCTAGGTCCGCCTAGTGGTCCAAATCTGCAAAACTAAATCCGGCATAACTATAGGCGTATTTTATTGGTAATGTATACATAGTGCAGCAATGGAAGTCCGAATAAAATGCTTTTTTGCCTGCATATACACTTTTACTTTAAATTTTAATGTTGGTATGCTTTGCATTTATACCCGTGTCAAAATCAGCTGATTTGGAAAAGAAGTAAAATAAATATGTAATTTCTTACAAAAATAATACAAATTAAAATGAATAAAGATCCAAAACAGAAAAAGGCTATACATAATTTCTGTGTTTCTTTTAAGAAATCATCTTAATTTAGTAGATATTTCAGGCTCATTAAGTGAACAAAGTAAAAGGAAACGAAAATTAAAAATGAAATATGTATATACATATGTACCTACGAATAAACAATCCACTTTTGAATAAGCTATGGGATGCGTTGGAAAAGTATACGTTTTGATGTGGTTTATGCTGAATTAACATCACTGAAAAAATTGTTGTCAAACAAGTGGCAAAATTATTAATAAAATCAAATCCCAATGGCATGTATGTAAGTATGTATGTATATTGTATATACACAAAGTGAAATTAAGGGCTCAGTGTCAGACAAAAATCATTTCATGTCCTTTTTAATCGTTTGGCATCGCAGCCATCCTTCGATGAATTTCATACTCTCACGTGACAGATAGGGAACATGCACACGCATTAACAGGCAACATTTTTACCATTCGTAAATTAATATTTCAAACCACATAATTTTGGCTCTTGTGAAAATTTACCATAAAATGAACAAATATCACCGAACACATTCTCAAATAATCAAAACCTGCCAACCTCACGAAAAATAAAACTTTTGCAACCAATTTGAGTGTCACTGTAATCCAGATGCTCCAAAACTTTATCAGCACTATTATGTGCACTCTTATTACTGCCTAGTTTATACGCACTATTCCTTTGTTGTTGTTTACTGTGTAAAATTTTACTGCGCTGCCTATACATTTCCCAATAAAAAACGGCTTATATTAATACGTGAAGTTATAACTTGTTTTATTTTTGCTATCATACGAAAAAGAGTTATACGAAAACATAAGGATACCAGCAACACTCAATTGGTACCTACGTTAACTATACTACATAATTATAACCAAAACGCTCTCAGAGGATGCTATGTGCTACTCATCTGTAACTGTAACTTTCACACAAACGAAATGAGTGAGTTAGTCCGTTTTCTGCCCTATACATAATGTTAATTATCAAAAACGCAATTGCTGTTCGTTTGTTTTAATCATCAATTCAAATTAAGACAGTTGCGTTAAAATACGAAGACACATAAAATAAAATGCACGACTGGGTCACACGAACTTGCTCTCATGTAAAAGACTAAGAATTTCAAAAATTAATGTTAAGAGAAAAAGCATAAAATTCATTTTTTTAAATGACTAAAACTCCTTTAGTACTTAGTTGGAGCTAAGCACAGGATGACATGTGTTTTGAGCAAATATTAGTTTATGCGAGAACAAATTGTAATTCGTTTTAGTGGTTTCTTAAAAAAATAAGCTTTTGAATACAAAATCTTTAAAACATATTTAAGAAAAAATTTTGGTACGTATATTTAAACTTTTTTCTTATTTTTCGAATAAAAATTTAATTTACAAAAAAAATATTGAGCAGTTTTTGAGGTATCGAATTTTCAAAAAAAAAATAAATTTTTTTCTTTCAAAAATTAAAAAAAATATTTTTTTTTTAAAGTCTTAAAATGCAATGTTTTTTTAAACTTTTTAGAACCCCTACCTGCGTTCGCCCCTGTTTGTACATATTAACGGAGCTTAATCTCGACGGCATGGGGATGTGTTATGAATATGATGTTACGATGAAAATGTATGTACTTAGGTATCTTTATTAGAAAGCAACTATAATAAAGAAATTTATACCTACCTACCTATAGGATTTTGCTTAAAAATTTGACCATATTATATAATTCTAATATACTTACCTGCCTATTGTATGTAATAAAGTATTTTTTCTCAATTTTAAAAGATTTAATAAATTATAAAATTTAATGTAACAAAATTATTTTAAATAATTTATTAGAAATTAAATGTTATTCGTTTTTAAATATACCTAGGTATCTTATCAAGCTACATAATAATATTTTATAATTTGTTTTCATTCGACAGAATTCAATTTGTAATCAGCATCAAATGAAGAACTACCTATATAGTGTGAAAGGGGTCATAATAAATTGTCTATAAAATAAAATGGACAAAGTGGATTGAATTGCTGGGGGGGAAGGGATACACCAGAACACCAGTTGGGCATTTTATATTTAAGTCATTTAGGTTGATAGACCCGTAAAAGTTTAAAACACAGTGGTATAAATTTAATTGATCACACCTATTTTTTGCCAATACCTACGGCCTATACCTATGACGAAAGAATGGAACTTGAATTGAAGAAAAACAAAACTCTTCAAATATTGATCTGGATATAGAATAGAGGATAAGTAACGCATGCTACCTTACCTCCTACGTTGATATAATTAAACCAATTTTGGATCTAAACTAAATATCTTCAGAAGACGCCTATGCCCAATGGATCCGCCTGCCTCACACGTTGAAAGGTTCGTGGGAATTAATTACATCTACGTAAAATTGCTTTCCGGTAGCAAATGCCGACGCCACCTATAGTGCCGTGTGATTGTAGCAAGCTAATAAGCTAAAGGTGCTATTAAAATAGTTTTGGAACACCAAAGCTGTTCCAAGAATTAACATTTAGAATTAAGTTATTAAAACGGGGGCCGATTTTTACATTTGATGAAGTCAATAAATTATTCATATTTACGCAATTAACATACAAATTCCAAGAATTTTTTTTCCTTCGAAAAGCATACAAGTTAGATTTGTTTATTTATTTCGCAAACTACATATTCAATCTGTTGATGAATTAATTCGGTAATTCGGCCATTTCTTGCTAAGTTCGTGCAAAAAAAATCGAAATCGTGTGAATTTATAGATAATCCTATCATTTTAACTGGCGGTAGGGTAAGTTTTGAATTCGTGAAAGAATAGAACTAGAGATTCAATCAGGGAAGAAAATGTCAGTGGTACCTTTGTATATGAGACTTGTAGTATATACTCTCATGAAAAAGAACGAATGGGGCGACATCTTTAGCATAGCGACAGTGCTTATTAGATATGTCTTTGCTAAATTTGATATTTCATTTCATTTATTTCATTTATTTATTTCAATGGTATCTTTTACAATGGGCTTTTAAAGCCTATAATAACAAGTAAAAGTTATTCATGAATTTAAATTAATTAAAAATTAAATTAAAAATTATATTTTATATAAATTCAATTTTTGGAAATGACAAGTTTAAAATTAAAAATTAATCTTTCTTTCTCTTGAACTTTATTTAATATTTGAATTTAGTTTAATTTACTGCCAAGTATCTGAATAGGGCTGCTTCAAATTGCCCCGTGCCGCGAAGTCTTCTAATGAAATATGGTAAACTGTTCCACTGCCTGATAACATATATTCTCTTTTTTACTACTTGTTTTCTATCTTATCCTACTCTCCACGGTAAAATCGTGCGTTAATTTCAGCGCCACCAACAAAATAGCGTTGGTACCACAAAATTGCGCTCCATTATAATACCTTTGTATATAAAACTTATAGTACTATCAAGAAGACGAAAGATTGTGGCGACATCTTAAGTCTAGGGACTGCAATTTCTAGATTTGTCTTTGCTAAATTTAATAATAAAATATTCTCTTTTTTACTGTATTCTCTTTTGTACTGTATGTTATCCTACTCTCCACTGCAAAAGCGTGCGCTAATTTCTGCGACACCACCAGGCTAGAGTTCGCAATACAAAATCACGCTCCATGTAAATACTATATGTTATATATAAAAAGATAATACTGTAATATTTTTGTTAGGTTCGTTAAATAAAACTTATTACTCTTTCTAATATTTCTTCTTTATTTTTACTTTCCAGATCACAACAATAAATCTCAATTTATAATCAACTTAGATACTTTATTCAAATTAAAATCACACTTGTTTTACACAATCCAATAAGCAGAGTTTTGCACACTTCCGTAATCAAAAATCAACTGTGTTGTGCTCACCGCGAACACTCCCTTATATACTCATGCTAGTTGTTCTCGAAAATTCGCGAAGCTTCTCGTCTTGGAATGTTCTAGATGGTTGGAATAAGGGGAAATACATTTGACATTGGAAAAGAGCTTTTTGTTTCTTCCATAAATTAGATATGCAATTTTCCAACAGATGGCGCTGTAGTAGTATAAAGCTCTGTTCACAACAATACTATAGGTTATAAAGGATGGTTAAATTTTAAGGGCCGATGTTGAATGTGAACCACACCTAAACCTCAAGTTTTTTTCTGCATTTCATTTGACATTTCTCAATTTCAGACTAACTCAATTTGAACCATGGAAAGATACACAATCGAGCAACGTGTTAAAGTTATTCAGGCTTATTATGAAAATGGGTGTTCAATAGAGCTGTGTCAATCAGGATCGATTCGATTTTTTTGATCCGATCATCGAAAAGTATTGATGATGTAAATCAATCATTTTAATCGATCCCAATCTCAATCATTTAGATGATTCTCGATTCTGGATTTTCGATTTTCTATTTCAATCTCAATCATTTCAATGAGTCTCGATTTTCGATATCAGTTAACTCGATTAACCATGATTTACTCAATTCCATTTGTTCGGATTCAATCAATGTGGATTATGAATGCCAAACGGACGGTGGACTGGAATTTCTGGGTTGAACTCGGCCTTGAAGAACATGATTGATCGAGTTGGTTGTTGATGTTGTAGGCCAAAAAACAATTGTTGGGTTGAACTGATTCTATTTGATGTATCAGGATCCGGTATGTTTAATGTGGATTTTTGGACGTTTCTTAATCCATCGGCATCGTAGCCATCTTTTGATGGAATTTGACAGTTTATGACTTGACAAATAGAGGACGAATTCAGCTATGACGTACAAAGTGTATTTCGTACAAAATGTCAGCCGAAAGCCCTAAAATTGCTCTTTTCGGGAGAAACAAATCAAAGTAGCCATCATTCGATGTTATTTGTCAATTTATGGCTTACAATAATAGAGTATTTTGTGAGAACTATCAAAGCCACAATCTTGTCATCGAAATCGAATAGGAACAGTATCGAATCATTTCAGTGAAATGAAAATGATCGAATGATTAATTAATTTGAAATTAACGATTTACACAGCTCTAGCGTTCAAATCAAAATGCATATCGTGCACTTCGTGATTTTTTCGGTCAATTTAATCGTCCAAATGTGCGTACAATCGGAAAAATCGTGCAAAAATTTGAGCAAACCGGGTCTGTAGGAGATGTGAAAACACCAGTGCATGCTCGTACAGCTCGTACTGCAGAAAATATTGCTGCTGTTCGCGATAGTGTGGCTGAAGAGCCGTCCACCTCAACTGTTTGGTGCGGTTTATGAGCTGGTGGCATCATCGGGCCGTATTTTTTTTTCAAAATGAGGTCGGTCAGGCAGTTACTGTGAATGGTGTTCGCTATCGTGAGATGATAACGAACTTTTTATGGCCCGAATTAGAAGATATGGATGTGGACGATATGTGGTTTCAACAGAACGGTGCCGCTTGCCACACAGCTAACGAAACAATGGCTCTTTTGCGCGACAAATTCAATGGCCGTGTTATCTCACGCAGGGTTGCAAAAGCTTAAGTCACTTGTTAGCTTAAGCTTGGCTTTAATTCACAAGCTAGTGAGTGACTTATGAATTAAAAAAAATATAATTCAGCAGCTACGAACTGACTTATGAATTAAAAAAAATTTAATTCACAAGTCAGTTGGTGACTTGTGAATTAAAAAAAAATAAATCATAAGCTTCTTAGTGACTTATGAATTAAAAAAAAATTAATTCAGAACCTACTAAGTGACTTATGAATTAAAAAAATTTAAGTCATGGGCAAGTAAGTGACTTATGAATTAAAAAATTTTAATTCCCAAGCTACTAAGTGACTTAGGAATTAAAAAAATTCAAGTCATGAACAAGTAAGTGACTTATGAATTAAAAAAATTCAAATCATCAGCAAGTAAGTGACTTATGAATTAAAAAAATTTAATTCAAAACCAACTTAGTGACTTATGAATTAAAAAAAATTTAATTCATAAGTTAATGGATAAATGCTGATTAGAAAAATTATGAAATGGATAATTTATAAGCTAGCGTGATAATCTTATGATTTAAAAACTAGATTTGAAAGCTTTCGTTAATAATTAAATAATTATGTAGTCAAAACGAGCTTAAAAATTTCCAATCTACCAACTAACTTATGAATTAAATTTTTTTTAATTCACAAGTCACCAACTGACTTGTGAATTAAATTTTTTTTAATTCATAAGTCACTTACTCCCTGATGACTTGATTTTTTTTAATTCACAAGTCACTTAGTAGGTGGTGAATTAAATTTTTTTTAATTCATAAGTCACTTTGTTGCTCATGACTTAAATTTTTTTTAATTCATAAGTCACTTACTCCCTGATGACTTAATTTTTTTTAATTCATAAGTCACTTGGTAGGTGGTGAATTTAATTTTTTTTAATTCATAAGTCACTTAGTAGCTTAGGATTTAAATTTTTTTTAATTCATAAGTCACTTTGGGGTTGTGAATTAATTTTTTTTTTAATTCATAAGTCACCAAATATCTTATGAATTAAATTTTTTTAATTCACAAGTCATCTATAGACTTATGACTTAAGGATTTTTTAATTCAAAAATTCGCAACCCTGATCTCACGTAGTGGCGATGTCAATTGGCCGCCAAGATTATGTGATTTGACACCGTTGGACTTCTTTCTTTGGGGTTATTTGAAAGAAAAGGTGTACGTCGATAAGCCAGCAACAATTCAAGAGCTAAAGGATGAGATAATTCGGTACATTAACGGCATAGAACCTCAATTATGCCTCAGCGTCATCGAAAATTTGAACCATCATCGGATGGAGGTGTGCCGCCGAGGTCGCGGCGGCCATTTGGCCGATATTTTGTTCCATACATAATTGAACCATACCAATATTATCATAATAAAAAGAAATGACAATAATTTCTTAAATAATTTGTGTTTTATTCAAAATCAACATCGGCCCTTAAAATTAACCATCCTTTATATACAAATGTTATAATATACAAAGATATTATGTATTTTTTTTAGGTTAAATTCATAGTTATAAAGACTATTTTATTTGCTTCTCAAAATACATACATACATAATGCAGAACTGGGGTGGAATCGGGTAAGGTGATAGTTGATTATCAATTTGTTGATTGTCATTTTGACTATAGCTGTCTCTATCATATTAATAAAGAAATATAGAGAGAGCGATTGTAAAAACGACAATCAAAAAATTGATAATCAACTATCACCTTACGCGATTCCACCCCTGGATCTTACTTGCACGCTCTTTGAAATTTAAATAAAATGCACGACTGGATCGCACGAACTTGCTCTTATGTAAAAGTACTTTGGAATTTAAGATACATTTTATAAATATAAAACATGAATTTAAAATGATTTCTAGAAAAGTATGAATTTATGCAAACAAATTTTAAAAAATCGGTTTTTTATTAAATAAATAATTTTTTTATATAAGAAATTTCTTTAAAATTTTTCAAGAAAAAAATGTGGGATACGAATTTTAAGTATTTAATAATATTGATTTTATGAAATAATTTCAAAAAATTATCGTTCATAGGTTTTGAAGATATTGATTTTTCAAAAAAAAATTTTTTTCAAAAAAACCCAACAAATAATTTTTCGAATATTTTTATATACAATATTATTTTAAACTTAGGGGGACTCCTGCTGAAAATTTTTGGTTAAAATTGTTAGAAAGTCGAAAATCAAAAAAACGGTTCTATGACAGGTACCGTTAATAACATTTTGCCCTAAATTTTTTTACCAAAACGTAGTCCATGTCCATAATATCACACCTAAGTTTTTTTATCAAAACCGTTAGAGCCGTTTTCGAGATAAATAAGATTTCTTAATTTTGAGATTCGAACGAATAACATTCATTTGCGAAAGATAGCATAAAATGAACTTCAAAAAAGATTCATTTTCATTGTCAGCTATTTGACATTTACTATATTTCTATTTGAATTAGGATAAATAATCAAGAAACAAAATAAATAATACACTTTTTCATTATAAAGTAAAGTTAAACCATAAAGAACTACATATTTATTACATTTTTTGTGTCAACTCAGCTGATTTGAAACCATTCTTAAAAAAAATAAGTTGTTCATGACGCGTTCTAAATTTTTATTTTTTTTTCGTATACACTTGGTCACACTAAAATATCAAAAACAAAAGAGAAGTGTTTGTGAAATGTCAAAACCAAAAAATGAAATGTTTGTTTATTTGTAATTGTTTTGTTTATTGTTTAATAATTTAAATTTCTGTGATAAAAACATAAAATAATAAATAAAAAATAAAAATATGGCATTTGTGTTGTTTATAAATGAAGATGGTGTTGAAGAAGTGCAGAGGAGAAGGATAGTGGATGCTTTCCGTATCAACGCGGGTGGTAAAAAAACCCTTTGCTACCTCCGGGTTTTCTTCCATTATTTTAATTAACTTTTCCTTTTGTTCGCGGTTTGTCCAGTTGGAATGCGACCTTTTAACATATAACAACAACAAAAATAATAAAAGTAATTTATTTTCCATGAAATTGCTACACTTGGATTTTAGATCGCGACCGCGGGATGCAATTAATTAAAATATTATTATTGATATTATAAAAAAAGAAAAACAACGAAATAAATTCTGCGACGGCGCGATGACCATGACAACCACCACGAATTGAGAAGAAGGCGAAGTGTCAATTGACAAAAACAACAAGTGTAGCTGACAGCGGGTAAGATGCTGCCACCACGGCTAGAGCAGTTGGGGTGGGTTCACAATGGGGTTGGAAAATTTAATTGTGGATTTTAAGGGTGATTATGTTTGATATCAAATTGATATGAAAAATGTAATTTATTATTATTTGCAAACCTTTGCAAAGAAAAATGAACAACAATGATGAGCGGAGATGAAAAGTGAAAATGAAAGATAATTTTTTTTGAATTTTTAACGATTTATTTGCCTGGGAAACCTTACTAGTAGGATTAAAACCCAGGATCTTTTCAAGCAAATACAAAGAGATTTAAAAAAAAAAGATGGACCGTTAAGGTCTGGTTCCCAGAATCACAACGGAGATTATTTAACGGGGCACGAGTTCCGCAATTTTCGGCACAGAACGTAAAGCCGTTAAAAACCAATCACGACAAAATAATAAAAAAAAGACAAATTTTCTAAAAACACAAGCAAACGAAAGGGTACTTAGCTTTTTTTTCAAAAATATTCCTTCCGATAATTTTTCCTCGCTTTCCTCTTCCTTTATTTTTTTTCCTAGTAACTTTCCACCTGTTTGTCCCCCGTTTTTTTTTTTCCACTTCCACTATATTCTCTTGTTATTTTGTTTTTTAATTTCTACCTTCTTTTTTTTCTCAAAAGAACTTCTTTTTTTTTCCACTTATAATTTCACTTCTGTTTTAAAAATTTTGTTTTTACCAGCTTGTATATTCTTTCTCTATCAAGATAAGAGTGACTTCCAAGATTTTTCTCCTGGATAGCCGCTCAAAATTTCGCCCCATACCCTCGTGCTTTCAGCCAATTCGGTATCGCGGATTTCGATCACGTCATCGACAGCCAATCTCCGCAAGTTTGCTGAAGAGCCTTTTGTGTCGAAATATGGCGATCCTGCTTACTCACAAATTCTCTTTCCGTCAGTTTCTCTCGAACTTTCCATGGAATTCGCTGCCCGCTGGAATTTCCTTCCAGGTCACGACGTTTCCTTGGTTAGTTCACAATAATTATCCCCACAGTTTTTGCGTCGATAGAAAAAAAATCCTCAAAACCTTAAGTAGAATTAATAAGGATTCGCGCACATTAGTCCCCACCGGATTTTTAACAATAATAATAATTAGAGAGGAAAGCAAAAGAAAGAGGAATCGATCAAGTTGCATACATTTACTCAATAGGTCGTGATTGGTTTCCAACTCAGACAAGGGGGAGTTTGGGAACTCACACTTAACGTTCCATCTTTTACAAATTAGTTAATTTTTAGTTTTTAGTTTTAGGTTGGGCACTCGGCCGTTCTCCTTTAAGAGCGACATCTACGTTTAAAGACCAAGTGTCTTCAACGTTTTCGAATTGAAACCCATGAAACAGACCGCCCGTCTGTCAGTACTCGTCGACGATTTGTTTGTTTTACGATACTGAGAGAGAGAACCACTGGCTGATGGACCATGGTCGCCCTGCTCTCTCGCACTATCGCAAAACGAACACCTGTGCAATAAAAGGAAAATTGGAAGGACGCAAGGAAAAGGAAATAGAAAGAATGAAGATTGCTGCGGTGAATTTTTACCGTAACAAAATAATTAAAAACTTACATGTTTTGTTGTTTACTCGACAGAAAAATTCAAACGACACAAAAATGACATTTAATTCTATTCTTTCGAATGTCAAAATTGAATTAGCTTTCGCAAATGAATGAACTTTCTATGGATTGGGTGAACTTTCGATTTGTTCGATTAACATTTTAATCGCCGAGTCTCAAAATTAAGTTTCAACGAATTCGACTCACTTTCTAACGAAAGAGAATGTCAAAATAAGCACCATTGTAGAAGGATGTTGTAAAGTGTACTACAGTTGTGATTCAATTATATCTGAGGTGAAAACTGAAAACACATTGTATCTTACTGAATTTTTGAATAGTTTAAACCTGTCAGGCTTGCCAACACATAAATTGATTTTGAAGAAGAACTTGAAATTTAAATGCTAAATGTGGCTTAATTAATGGGGCCAGAATGGTTGTCACATACCTACATGAGTACACTATCACGGCTCAGCTCATTGAATCTGGGAAAACTTTTGTTATACCCCGCATAAATCTTACTCCATCTGATCCAACTATGCCTTTCCAAATGATTAGAAGGCAGTTCCCACTGAAAGTTGATTTTGCAATGACTATGAAAAAGTCTCAAGGACAAACATTTAAAAGAGCTGGATTATACCTACCAAATGCAGTTTTTACTCATGGACAACTGTATGTATCATTTTCAAGAGTCAAAAAATCAAACAACATATGTATTTGTATCTATTACAGAAAATGATAGACAAAAATTTCAAAATGATTTCAATCTTACATCAAATATTGTTTACAAAGAGGTTTTGTAAAACTAATATGTTCATATCAATAAAGAATTTATTTATTTTGTTCAAACATTCTCTTTGAAAATTTAATTGCAAAGCCTTATTGAATGTGCAAAATTTTCGCACGGGTTTTCTGGTTATTATATAATTAATATAGTATGAGATTTAAAAAGCGGCTGGTTTTCTGTTTTTTTAGGCAATATTTAAATTCAAATGCAAAACTTGCCCTAAAGTACCTATACAAATACCGCAAGTAATAATGTACATACTTACGTGGTAAAATTTTCAAATTAACATTTCATTTCTGTGATACCAAAAAATACCCATTTTTCAGCATAATCGATGTTCGGTTTTTATATTTGTTTCCTCTGAATAAGATATTTATAATATTGATTTTTCGAGTAACCATTGAAAATCGGTTCATGAAAAACACTGACATAGAACATCGGGCTTTAAATGTCTTTATGAAAATATTACTTGATTACTTACTTGATTGTAGCTTTCTGAAAATATATCTTCAAAAAATGTCTTCCCTCGGAATTATATTTATTTTAACAAAAACATGAGTTCTTTTCAAATTTGATCGCTTTCTATGAACTACTAACAGCATGATGCAAGTTTGAGTTTTATCAAGAATTATTTCAGTACCTAGTTATAAACTTTGAATTTTTGAAAAGAAAACCTTGAAAATCAGTTTGATAATAACTAGAGATTTTTAAAATCATCTATGGCGTGATAAAATGAAAACATTTGCAAATTTTCAGTCTTAAAAGTTTTTTATTCCTTTTTATTTTTCAATTAAAGTAAAAATTAAATATTCCTATCTAATAATAAATTAAATACTAATTTAGATAAAAATACGTTTATTCAAAATTTAAAACTAAGAGAATAATAAAATGATGTCATGTGTCATAGATTTTACATGCAATCAAACAAAAAAGTATAAAAGGGAATTTGTTACAATTTGTAGGTGTATATTATTATTGAAGTTGAATTTATAAGTTTAATTTTAAGCTTAATTTAAAGATATAATTATATATAAATGAAATTTGTATACAAAGCAGGTTGAAAAAGAGTGTAGTGTATGTGTATGTTTTTTTTTTTAATATGTGTACAGGCATCTTAGTTTAGTGTATGTGTTTTGGTAAAATTGAAAGGTACCATTAGAGTAGCTTTGTAGGTTAACTGATTGTCCAAGTTTTACTTTTTTTCATGATTTTTTTTTTTCACAACCAGAATTCGAATGGAGTTCATAAAGCAAATTTATTGAACGCATTCAAATTAGAAGAACCATTTTGTTATCCATAAAAGAAGAAATATCTCCCAGAGGCCAATGTTTAAGCTAAAAAGAAAATTTCAAAGGAAATATGTTGATCAATTTGGAATTACTTTTACTTATGATTTTGTGATTTAAATTTTGAGTTTTCATACTTAAATGTTGTTTTTTTGTATTCAAAAATTATTAATCCAAATTCCGCCAAAAAAATTAACATGATATAAAAGTAAAGTCGTTTGATCAATCTACTGAAAAAATTTCATGCACTGAAAAAATTAAATAAATTAAAAAAAAGTCATGCTTTAGAATAATAAACAATAATAAACAGTCATGCAAAATTTAAAATTAAACTTTTTTAATCCGAATGTGTTTTATTTTTATTATAGCTCTAAATTAAATGTAACATTTTATCAACTTCATCTCAATATTATTCGTTATAAATTTAATTTTATCCTAAAATCAATTTTCATTTGTCCAATTCTTCTTATGTTTCATTAGAGCTGAAAATCCCAAAAATGATATTAAGGAATTTCTGAAAGTACCAAAAGTTTGAAATACCAAACAAATTTATTCTGAAAATTCGAGAGGATTAAATTATTTTTTGTGTGTCAAAACAACAAGTGCAAATTGGTAGTCGAAATGATACGATGTTAAATCTATTTATGTAAGTATGACTTGTGACATGGTTAAAAATATGATTTTAAAAATTTCAATTTGATTAAGCATATCTCTAATATATTATTAAACTTTTCTGAAATATTGATATTTATAAATGTCATAAAATTGTTTGCTTGTCTGTTTTTTTTTTTTGTGGACGAACTATCAGCGTTTCTGGAATAGTTTTTAAAAACAAATTTTAAGAACCATACTGGTAAAAACATTTTAATTTAAATAAAGTTCGTTAGCTGCTTTAAAATTACGAAATTGCTTAGTAGTATCATGCTACTTGTTTAACATTGGACTGTTTACGATTTTGGGCCATGAATTCAAGGCATGAAGAAATTAACACAACTTCATAACATACATATATACAGGGTGTCCCACAGTTACCGCCCCAAACGAAAACCATAGATTCCTGAGGTCATTTTAAGTCGAAAAACTTAAGAGGTCATTTTCTCGTTTTCGTCCCGTTTTTGAGTTATAACGGTTTTTATGATTTTTGCACTCTTTTTCCTTAACTGGCTTTATCTTTGCCAAACTACGTCGGATTCGTATAATTTTTTTATAACCAATCAAGAATTTATTACAGTATTAGTTTGTCTCAGAACTTTTTTTTCTGCGGGCAACCGTTTCACCGCAATTTTGCATCAAACCCAATTTTTTCGTTTTTTAAGTTGTTTTTTCACTTTGAAGCATTTTTTTCAAAAAACTACTTAAAAAGCGAAAAAATTGGGTTTGATGCAAAATTGCGGAGAAACGGTTGTCCGCAGAAAAAAAAGTCTTTGGACAAACTAAAACTGTAATAAATTCTTGATTGGTTATAAAAAAAATCTTACAAATCGGACGCAGTTTGGCAAAGATAAAGCCAGTTAATGGAAAAATAATAAAAACCGTTATAACTCGAAAACGGGACGAAAACGAGAAAATGACCTCTTAAGTTTTTCGACTTAAAATGACCTCAGGAATCCATGGTTTTCATTTGGGGCGTTGACTGTGGGACACCCTGTATATTGCCGCCATGAATGTAGAATGCTTTGTAGTATGTTTTACATGATGTCAAGTTGTGGAAATTAAAAGAAAATATGCTTGGAATTTTGAATGTTCAGAATTATAGTTTGGGAACAGTAACGTGGGTTATAACTTCTCGATCATGACTGCCATAGATATTTATTCAATTCTTGTGTGAGAATTAAAAGTAGTTCGTGCAAAAAATGTATTTTTGAAAATGTTTTGAAGTCATTCCAAATTTAAGACATCGCATACTTTTATGTCCACAATAAACACGTAAGACCACTGGTAGCTGGAATCAACCTCTTCAAGTAAGTGATGATGAGGATGTTTGTTCTTATTTTTATACCAAAATATATAAGATTACCTTCGTAAATTGAATTCCATATCCAAGAAATAAGATAGTATTTGCTTGTTTTTGATTTAAGCTGCACCGAACTACTTTTGTTTTGTGTTATGAATAAGTTGGACATCGGAGTTATATTTTCATTTAAAAAGTCATTCTGTTCACTAAAATGCTTTTTCAACAATTTTCAGGCTTAGACCCACCGAATCCTGATGCCAGGGCAGTTTTAGCACATTAAAACGGGCAGTAAATTTTAAGAATTTTCTGATTCACCTAATGTTTTTGACAAAAAAAAAAACCCCTACAAAAACCAAAAACCTTAAATTCTAAGAAAATGTGTGTCAATAAATTCTTCCTAGTTTCTCCATCATGCTGTTAGGAATCTGTTGTCTATTAATGTATCCTTTAACCAAATAACTATTTTTATAAATTAAAACAAAAATGCAATAACAATAAATTCGTTACTAGATTTTTGTTTAACTTTCTATTTTTTTGAATTTGTTGTGCATAAGTTAACAAAAAATTCGTAGTTTTGTTTGAAAAAAAATGAAAGAAAATCTTCTCGGTTTATTGTAAACTTTTTTTTTTATTAATTTATTAACTTATCTGGTATCATACTGTTAGTTTTCGTTTCTGTAGTTTAATTATAATTGTTTTCTTTTTCCAAGGATATACATAAATACTCTAATAATGACTATTTTGACGATTTTGTTTTTGAATTTATTTGTTTTTTTTTACATAACAATTATTTAATAAAGCATTTAACTTTATATGTGATAGTGTGTATAAGTGGTTTATAATCGATCGGATGGGGGTTGTATACATTTGAAATTAATTTTCTTTCGTTTTCTTTTTAAGTAAAAAAATCCTTAAAAAAGCGGGTGTAATCTCTATACAAATTATTATTATTATTTTTATAATATATAAAGTTTTTCTTTTTAAATTTAATTAATATAAATATTTATTTTTAATATATCTTCTTAAGTTTTTCTCATGTATTTATAATTATTTTTTTTGTTTTTTTTTTCTATTTTTTAATATTTACTGAGAGGCAGCGAGGTTTCTTAAATGTTATTCATAAATATTTACAATAATAAATCATTAAACTTAAATTAAGGAAACTATAAACAATTTATGTTGATGGTTGTTGATATTTATCATGTGTCGTTTTATGTATGTATACATTTATACATATAAATATAAGTGTGTGTTGAAACATATATATATATAAATATATATATGATTTATGGTTGATTTAATTACATGTGATATGTATGCGTAGTGTGTAAATTAGCATTGCATTGATATTTTTTATTTAATTTATAGATTTTTCTTGAGTTCTATATTTGCTTTATCTTTCAGTTATTTAGTGGATTTATTTTTTTTTGTTTAGGTTTATAAATAAGTGTGTTGTTGATGTGTGATTGTGTAGTGCTTGATATTGTGTGGGTGGATAAAGAGT
Organism: Philhelius festivus; assembly: GCA_963931855.1. Taxonomy (NCBI): domain Eukaryota; kingdom Metazoa; phylum Arthropoda; class Insecta; order Diptera; family Syrphidae; genus Philhelius; species Philhelius festivus. Next base: position 36,049,272 of record OZ007555.1, read on the forward strand.
GAATTTAATGAAACTATGAGAACTTCAAAGAAACATAAAGTTATGTCCATGAGTTGTTCAAAAAGAATGGCTGAACCCAAACGAAGCAAGAAGAGAAAAGGGCTAAGAAAAGTTTCGAAGGTTTAGTTTTAAGTGATAGTTTTATATTTTTTTTCAAGGAAGTTATTGGTTTCTTATTTCTAAGTCGAGTTATTTTTTTTATTTAAAAATTGATAGCCATTGATTGAAAATGGTGACCTTTGTTGTAAAAAGTAATACTTATTTGCGGACAAATTAACATTTATGCTCAATTTTATTGCAAGACGAAAATGTTAAGATTTCGTTTTCAAAAAAAAAAAAAAAAAGATTCTTAATGTGAATCAAGTAGGTACATTCATTTTTATTAGATGTTTTGTAGTTTTTTCTAATTTTAAACTCAAAACTGCTTTTTAATTTATTGAAATTTTCGTTAGCATCAATTGTTGTTAATAGATATTTTTTTCCCTAATCTTCAGCTTATAGGCAAAACTGTATGTTGTATTATTGATGCAATGTATAATCAGAAAGTAAGTTGTCTATTTGTAAGTTTTCTATGTGCTTTCGTATTGTACTTTCCATCCATAAGAAATATATGCATTTTTATAGTTGGTTAATTCTGCTTCTTATCTGACGCTTTATAAACAATAGCTTTAAGAACAATAGACATTTCTATAAAAGAGTGTAAAAACGTTTCAAACGTCGGTTATGGTGTATCAAAAATGAAGCCCGCAAATAAGACTTATTTGATAGAAAATATGTAAGCAGATTTATATGTTTTTTTTTTGTATTGGAATAATTGGAGTTAAGGCTTTTAGTTCTGATAGTACCTAGTTATTACCGGAATGAACCTTTTTATACCCATTCGAAGCAACTCATAAATAGTTAGGGTCTATAAGAACTTTTTGCACAAATAAATAAAATAATTGAAACAAGGACTTAACGTTGAACGTAAATAGCTTATTCAGTAGGCTGGCTCGATTGATAAAAAAATTGTATGAAAAAAATTTTTTTTTGTTTGATCGTGTTCGGGCGGTATACAAAAGTTGTAATAAGAGTCCTTCAATAGGAATCCAAAATATTTTTGAAAAATTCCAATTTTAAATACTGCCCCAAGGACCTTAAAGATTTTCGAAATATGATACATAAATTAAAAAAAAAGATTTATATAAAATCGTTTAAAAAATGGCTTATGTTTCATAAGTTAAATATAAAACCTTGTTTAAAAATCAGCAGGCTTATCCAAAGGCGCCCACATGAAAGGGAAAAGGGGCAAGGGGGTCAATTGCCCCCTTCTCTGGCTCAGGAAAATACCACATTTGCAACATTTTTGCTTTTTACAATGTCTTTTTGAAAAATCCAACTGGTTTTTATTTTTTTTCTGTTAGAATCTATTGTTTGCCCCCTCCCCGCCCCTCTCCGCCCCTCTCCTTGGAACGAATCTCATGGAAAAATCTATGGGATTACATATTGCTCTAAATGCATTTTTAAATCCATTATTCCGTTATACCTACTGAATAAAATATTTTAAAATACAAATCGAAGGAACCCAAATTTATGCAAAAAATAAACCTTTTATTAAGAAGACTTACCAATTTCAGTTTGCAGCGGGCTTTTATCGTTTAAGCTAGTAGGCTAAGCAATTTCAGTAGGAATTGGGTGGGATTTGGAATTTCGGACAGGGCAGGAGCTGCAATTATTTCAGCTACTCTTCAAGATGTTAGAATGATTTCAAAGGACAATTTTACCAATGTTGTAAATAGGTACAAAATCAGACGTGCCCGTGAGAAAGAGAGGGCATCGTTATCATCTTTGTCACCATCAATATCATTTTAAGAGCTCCAGTTTGGGATATATTTTGACGGCAGAAAAGACAAAACACTCGGTATGATAGATAACAGACGAAAATCAATAATTGTTGAAGATCATATAAGTTTAGTGAAAGAGTCTGGATCCGAATACTTAGGGCATCTCTCTCTTCCAAATGGAAAAGCTGAAACCGTGAGTAAGAAATTGAAGGAGTTCTTAGATGAAAAGGGGATTGATAAATCAAAAGTTGTGGTTATTGGAAGTGATGGCACAGTTATAAACACAGGATCGAAGGGAGGTGCTATCCGTCGTTTGGAACTAGACCTAATAACAACATTTCAATGGTTCATATGCCAGTTACATGCAAATTAACTTATTCTTCGACACATGTTTGAGCATCTTGATGGAACTACAACCGGACCAGGAAGCTTCACAGGACCTTTGGGAAACAAATTGAAAGATAGTGAAAATTTGTTGTTAGTGCGATTTCAAGCTATTCAATGTAAACTTCCAGAAATATCAAACACTAATGATCTCAGCACTGATCAACGATACTTGTTTGAAATTTATTAAGCTGTCAGTTCAGGAATTTGTAGTGACGGTTTAAAAAAAGAAATCCGGGAAAAATAGTTCATTCAAGGTGGCTTACAACTGGAAATCGAATATTAAGGTTATATGTTTCTACTGTGACTCCATCCGAAAATATGCTTTTGTTGCTCAATTTTATAATGCAAGTCTATGCGCCAATGTGGTTCCAAATAAAAACTAGACCTTACTGTATTGATGGCGCTCGACACCTTCACAAAACTATAATGTTGACCAGATACCTGCCTCAAAATTTAAAATCAATAGTTGATACTGTTATTCAGAGAAATGGCTTTTTCGGCCATCTGGAAAATATTATGATAGCAATGATTGCAGATGAGAGAGAAACAATTCGAGTTTTAGCTTCAAGAAGAGTTAAGAAAGCACGAGAGCAGCTTGGAACATCCTCAAATTCGGTGCGGTCTTTCGTTTTGCCGAAGTTCAACTTTAATGCTGAGGACTACATTCACATAATCGACTGGAATGTTGTTGGTATTTTATGTGATCCACCAATATTAAGAAACATTAGTTTGGATGTCATAAGTGATTGCATTCAAAATCCTAATTTTATTGAAACTATTATTTTACCGTGCATAAAGGATTACCCTTGTCATACTCAAGCGACGGAGTGTTGCGTTGAAATTGTAACTGAAGCTTTAGCTGCTGTCTGTAGTCCGATGAGACGTGATGGATTCATAAGAATAAGAATGGAATCGCACAAAAATGCCGTTTTTTAATTCTAAAAAAGATTTCAAAATTTTGTTACTATTTTTTTAAACTTTCACTTTTTTTAAATGTTTGTTTTAACTTTTTTTTATATTTCATTTTTTGTTTTTGCTTTAAATATTCTTTATTATCATCAATAATATAATATAATAATAATATAAAAAAAAAATTTGTTTTTTTTGGTACGGAAAAATTTTCTTTTTTCTAGGTTTTTTTTGGTTTCATGAGAAGATTCTATGACCTTGGGGCAGTAGAAGATCGCAATATTTTTCCAAAACTTTAATTTACCTGACATCATGACATATAAATACAACTTTTGGGTAGTGCCCGAAAACTGAATTTAAAAAAAAAAAAAATCGAGCCACCCTATTATTCAGGTATATGTTTGAATAAACTTGTTTTAGTTTACGAGTAAATTTCTTAAGGCAAAATAGCTTAAGTTTCAAAGCTTATATTTCTAAAACATGATTTTAAACTTAAGCTTTTAAAATTGATGATAGAGATCTATTTTGAAGTAAATTTTTTTTTAAAACAGACTGAAAATATTTTCAATTCTGTATTAAAATCTCAAGTGAATAAAATGCTATTTTACATTTGATATTTTTATAGCAAAATACATGTGCATATATTATTTATGTGTTTATTTTGGTCAAGTTTCAGACACTTTAACTGAATGAAAAATGCATGTACTCAGAGGATTTAATTTAAAACGCAGGTACTGAAGTTTCCATAGAATTGCAACAAGAAATTCATGTATTGTATAGCCAATTCGACGTAAACTGGTTATTATATCTATATATATGTATCAAAACCGGAAAAAAGTTTACTTAATAGAAACATAACGGTTAAACCCCAAAGTTCTCAAGAGGGAAGTGAATACAGACGATTTGTACTCGATACATAAAAAAAAAGATCAGCTAATATGAAATTTTTAATGACTACATAACCAAATATGAAATGTCTACGCCAATAAAATAAAAAATTGTACTCCTTACAGTAAGTTTATGAGGCGTTCAAATGCATTTATATGTACGAAGTGCACGTCCCATTAGAACAAACTGTTGATATTGGTCTGATTTACAAATATTAAGCTGCATTTCTTCTGCCTTGTAATTTTACCTATTGGTTATGTGGCATATTAGTTTCAGAGTGAAAGGATCTGAGCTCAAATACAAGAAAGTAAAACTTGACTTTCTGTTCAAATAATATAAATTGGTAAAACGAAATTAAGATAGAAAATGGTCACAAATGTGTATTGAATACAAGAAGCTGGACCCTATTCATACATGAATTAGTTACACATTGTGATTAAGTACTCATTTTCTATTTACCTACTAATTATTCAAGAAATTGATACTACATATTTATGTAGATAACCATAACTCTGTAGGATATCTTATTGTCTTCATAGTTAATTGGGTTAATTTTTATGATATGAGTCCAAAAAATTACTGGGCTTACAGCTAATGAATGTATGTAGTCAGTACAGATTTCAACATGTACTCAATACATTAATTTATTCTGAAGAGGAAAATGTACTATAAATATGAATCTTTACCTCAGTGTGATAACATCAAACAATAATTTGTTATATTTTTAAATAAAAAAATTCTATTAACCTTTATTTATTGCAGGAAATCTTTGTTTTTTTTCTAATCAATCTCGTCTAACGCGATCCCACTCAAACTTTCAATCTACATAATTTTGAAATTTTAAAGCTCCAGCTTTATTGCAAGATATTTCCAAAAGAGACGGACTTTTTTTTATAAATTCGAACAAGTCCTCATTAAATATTTTTACTAAACGTTTTATTATCTATTATACATTTTCCTATATTTGTTACCACAACAATGTTTTCTTTAAATTGGATTAGACAAGGGTGTTACAACCAAACCCTTTCAAAGCAACTCTAGGTATTCTTTATGACTCCTCAAATATTTTTCAGCCAATTTAATGTTTTGCGAATATACAATAATGAGTATTTGATTTTTTTTTATTAATAATACTACATGGTGATCAATTGGGAAACGGTGTTTCATGTGTGAGAATGATGTGCTTGTATCTTAAGAATTATTAGTTAAATTGATGAGATAACATTTGTTTTTTAAATTAAATATTAAGAAAATAAAGTACGAGTATATTTAAAGTGGAGGCGAACGAGAATTTTTTTTTTAGTTAAAAAAAAAAAACAACCGCATTTAGTAAATATAAAGAATCCCATGCGGTTGAAATGGGATTTCTTTGAAAGTATTAAAAAATTCCTTTTTAAAGTTACAGCAGTCAGTGTCATTTAAGGTAAATGGTAAAAGTTAAATTTAAAAATACGAAAAATACCAACTATCAGTTGATTTATTAAAAAAAAATAAAAGTGAGTTTGGTATGTGAAGAAAATTAGTATTTATGTTATGATGTTTGTATGTGAGTTAGAAAATGTTAAAATATGTTTCTTTTTTTAATTTGGTTTAATTTGTTTTAATTTCGTGTAAAATTTGATCTGTAAGAAATCGGTTTAAATGCTTTTTATAAATTTTTACTACTTCTTGTTTTGTTTTTGTTTTTTTTTTTTAATATCAACTTTGTTACAATTTTTCATTCGTTTTGTTACCTGAGTCTAAAAAACATAAATTTTATATAATATATACAACAAAAAGAAAATGCACAAAAATTAAAAAAAATATTAAATTAAATTAATATCCATACACAACAAAAGTTTGTAATTTAAATAAAAATCTGATAATTTTAAACTTGGAATAAGGAAAAGACTCACAAATCTAGGTCCTCGTCGTACAGGAAGTCATCAGCGCCACCGAGCAGCTGTGTATGTTCGCCAATGAATGGCAAATGACTGCTGGTATCGTCGTCATCCGTAGGCAGGTCTTCATCTTCGGCTTCGCCGGTGCCAGTTTCATCTTCAGCTGTGATATCCTCGCTTTCGGAATTGTCAGCATCTTGAATTTCGCTTGACGTTTGATTTGTCGCAACTTGACTACTGCTAGCAAAGTTTTGTTGGTTGGCAAGTTGCAGTAGGGTTGCCAATGTTGTTGCTGCTGTGGTTGTTGTTGATGTTGTGGGTTTCAAGGTTGATGGTGTGGGTCGCGATCTTGGCGTTCGCACCATTTTGTTGTTTATAATGGGATGTATTGTTGTTGTTGATTGTGTGGTTCGTTCGCCTCCACTCAAGCCGTTTTTTGGCTGCTTACCGTTATTTTTCTTACTACTATTGCTACCTCCTTGCTGTTGTCGTCCATTTTGATTGAGTTTCTTGCCACCTCGGCGGCCTTGTGGCCCTAGGCCCCCATTGTTTTGCTTGTGCTTTGGACCACCATTTTGTTGTTTCTTGCCACCCTTATTCTTGGGTCGCTTTTGATTCGCACATTCTAAGGCCGCCGCCGCATCTAGCGCTGATTCTTTGCACTTGGCCAATTTGTTGTTTTTGTTGTTATTATTGTTGGGGCGTTTTTTCATCGCCTGTGGGCCACCGCCACCCCGCTGACAATTGTGCTCGTCCTCGTTTTCGCCCGGCCGACATCGCCGTTTTTTCTTCTTCTTTTTGATTACATGATTATTGTTGCTATTACCGCTAGTATGGCCACTACTACTACTATTACTATTATTACTACTATTTGTTAGGCTACTATTGCTAGATTTATCATTGGCAGCAGGAACGTTCAATTGGCCATTCTTATTACTATTGCTATTATTATTATTACTATTGCTATTACTATTGCTACTAGTTGCAGGGCATTGGGGGCGTTCTTTTAATATTTTGTCGGTCAATTCGACGATTGGTTTGCCAGTATCACAGAGTTGACGGATGCCGTGCTTTACACGATTTTTGCCAAATATCTTCGCTATAACCGTTTCAACACGATCTTGGGGCACCGTTCCGGTTATGGCTTTTGTATAAGTTGCCAATTTGCCCAGCGGACGACTGGGTGGAATTTGAAGCTTGCGCGGTTCTCCGTGTCGATTCAGTGCTAGATAATAGATGCGACGTGAATTGGAATTATATGTGGATGAGTATGTGTTGTAGTTGTGCTGTTCCATGGATTCGTTGAAGACGCAGTCGTCGGTGAATTCTTTCTGCAACAAAAGAACTATAATAAGTTATTTTGGTTATTTTTTGAAAAAAAAAAAACAAAATGGTTTATTTTTTTTTTAATTTATATGATAAATTATTTTTATAATTTATAATACATAATTATATGTTAAGACTTATGAAGACATTAATAATTGTAGTGTATGTTAAACTAGAAAAGCAAAGAATATCAATCGGAACTCCCTTACGCCCAACTCGTCAAAACAGATATAAGGCTATACCAAGTATGTATTGAGTTCTAAATAAAACTACAACAAAAGTCTGAGAATTAGTGTAGGGTAAGAACTACTTTCATCTTGCTTGATTTAAGCATTGCTAAATTAGATAAATAAATATTTGAAACTTTAAAAATTCTTATATTACGTAATTCTGTGTTTTTTAATTCGTAAAACCTAACATATAACAAATAAATGAAGATAAGGGAGGCTCAATGCTAGAATTTTCTTCGTGGAAACACATACATACATACATACATACCAGGCACGAGGCGTGAATTTTTCGATAGCGGAAGCACTGAACATAAAACCAAAAATGAAAGACCTTTGAGATCCAACCTTTTAAATTCCACTTAATGATAATACACATAAAATAATATACATAAATAATATATTACAGTAAAGTCTAATTAAAAAAAAGAGCTTGATGCCTTGCGCAAAGATTTATCCTTTTTCTTTTAAGGCAAAATTATCTAAGTACGATTTGATGAGAACTAAGCTACGATAGATAACCTTTCTTGTCCACATTTATTTCTAAAAAAATATTTAATTCTCTTAAAATATGAATATGATCTCTCTACAGATGCCATTATTACGGGATATTAAAAATCTTAAGATTCCTTGAAGTTTTTTTTTGATTTAAAATTCTCATAATTGAAAATAACTTTTAGTTATATTTCTGCTGGAATGTCAAGAAACCTCAGATATGAATATAAGAAATACTATTTTTGACCACTTTTTTTATAATAACAAAAAATAAACAGAAAACAGGTGGATTGTATTTATCGCCACGAAAATAATTAAAAAACTACCACCTTTTAAATTCATATTTGTTTGTTTTCTGATAGTTATGAATGAATTGCACCTAAATTTGCACAAACATTATGTTAAAATAAAACTCTTCTACCCCTTTTGTCCACGAAATTAAACTCATTATCAGTTTGAGACTATAAGCAACTCAATAGATACATTTTTGTTTTTCTATCTCTCTTGTAGGAAATTCTCGTAATGCATTCACTCAACTCATTCTTCACACATTGTGCAAAAAGCAAGAAACGAGACAAAATTATTTTGACTTTGGGTTGAGATCTAAGTTAAGTATGCGAAATAATGGAATGCCCAGCTGTTGTGCATTCTATATTTTTTGAGAATCATTTTTGTTTGAGCATTTTGTGAATATTGGTGAGTGATGTTGTAGGTATATTTTCAGTTGACTTGGAGTGGAAGGGTATTTTGAAATTGAGTTATGGAGGCGATAATAAGGAGTGCATAGCTGTTGAGCATTTTAGCAAGAACTTTCATGAGATTGAGCATTATAAATAATGGAGTGCAGTGCTGCCGTTTTAAAAATTTCCAGAGGAGTATTTTTTGTATTTTTGGGGAGTATTAACGATAGTTGAGGAGTATCGCCAAAATATCAAGAAAATTATTAGTTCAACGAAAAAAACACAGAAATGTTTTCTATGAATTAAATTTTTTTAATTCATTTATAATAAAAATAGGAACTTCAATATTTGTGTTTTTTTTTAATAAACAGAGAGTTAATAATAAATTAACTCTAACTTAAACTACTCGTATGTAGATATATACTGTAAGTACATTGATTTTCAAGAAACTTATTGCTTATTAATATTGATATTAATTTTTGTATTTTGTTAATTTAAACAAGAATTTGACAAAAGAAAAACAAAAGTCAAAATTAAAACTAAAATTTGTTTTTTGTATTTTTCGATCAAGTCTTTTGATGGCTCCCACTTTTCTGCAAAATTGCCGTTTAAAAGCTCTTTGGCAGTAAGTATGGTATTTACTGTCTCCACATGCAGGCAATTCCGCTCTTTGTCCTTTAAGAGGCTAAAATCAGAAAATTTTCTCTCTGCTGTTGCGCTGCTATGCGGAAGAGCGATAATTGTTCCAATAAATTTACGTACATGAGGAAACATGAATTCATTTAATCCGTTTTTAATAGTAAATACATTCCTATAAAATTCGGCAAAGTCTAAATCCTTTGAAACTAATGACTGATTTCTTAAAATACGCCATTTATTATCAAGCTCCTCAACTTCGGACTCATCCACTAAATTTGGGAAAAGATCAACCAAAGGAACTATGGTAACTATAGGCCTATTATCTTCCTCCCTTCGATTAGTAAGATTTTTGAAAAAGCTGTAAATAGAATGGTGAGCTTTTTAACGAGAACGAAATTTTTCAGTGATGTTCAGTTTGGTTTTCAAAGTAAAAAATCAACCGAAGATGCCTTATTACATTTCTGTTCTCAAATGTTTGTAAGCTTTGATAAGAAAAAGAATACATCCGCGTTATTTGTTGACATATCAAAAGCCTTTAAGATGGTTAATCACGCAATTTTGATAAGCAAACTTGAAAGTAGTGGGTTTCTAAGTTTCATAAGTGATTGGTTAAGATCACATTTAAATGTAGAACCCAAAGAGTGAAATTTGATGGTATTAGGAGTGATACAAAGACATTCGATTTGGGAGTGCCACAAGGTTCGGTTTTGGGACCAATACTTGTTTTTGGTATATATCAATTCTTTATTCAGATTGCCATTTAGGGGTTCTTTGACAGCTTTTGCAGATGATGTGGGCTTTTTTTATGGTACAGGTAGTCGTCTTAATCTTATATCTGATATAAATTGGGATCTCAGCTGGTTAAGAATCTGGTTTGCAAAGCACAAACTAATAATTAGTTCTAAAACTAAGGTAATGTTTTTGAGTTTGTCTGGCCAAAAGATTGTTGATGCTGAACTCTTTTTCCATGCTACTGAGTGTCAAAAATTTAAACTTTTTAACTGTACCTGTAGTCCTATGGATACTTCTACAAACTTTACTGATTCCGCGAGCTGTAGTGATAAATGTTTTAAATTAGAAATAGTAAATGAATTCAAGTATTTGGAATTGATTATTGATTCTAGAATAAGTTTTTATAACCACACAGAAAATCTTAGACAGTATTTTCGATGCACTCTTAGAAATTTCTTCTTTTTGGGTAAAGTTTGTTCTTCTAAACTGCTCCTTAAAATTTATTATGGCATTTTTCATTCCAAACTAGAATATGGAATTTCTTGTCCCTATTACAACAAAATACAACCTCTTTTAGTTTTACAAAAAAGTGTTCTGAAGAAAATATGTGGTAAGCCTCGTTTGTACCCTAGTTCTCCAATATTTAGGGATTTGCTATAAAGTTCTAAAAATTTTCTTTAAAAGATCAGGTATATAATCTTAATTTTAGATTAATTGAGTTATAGTTTACGTGGTCATTTTTTGAACCAAGTGTCTATACCGGTGTTTCGAACAACCGCATTTCGAAATTTTTGTAATATTTCCTCATGTCGAATATTTAATAGACTCCCTAATTCTATCATTTTGTATTTATGAAACAAGTTAAAAACTGGTGCATTATTAATTTAATGATATTTTAACTTTCTTTTTTAATATTTGTTTTTTAAGGGTCACCCCAACCATTTAAAATAATACATGTTAAATCATTCTACTAAGAGTGACAATAACTCTATTTTTATAAAAATAATTTTGTCACTTATTTCTTTCTTTCTTTTTATAAATAATGTACTTATCTCGATTTTAAGAAATAAAATGTTTAATCAATCAAACAATCAATTCTCTTAGAGTTAGTTGATATTCCTTTTTTAACAAAATGTTCGTCTGAAAAACTGCGAAATACTCGTAACTTTCATCTGTACTTTTTTGCTTTGTAACGATCAATTTGTATTTTTTTAGAAACGGTAAATTGGATTGAACGAAGTCCGATTTTACTATCTCGCTCGCACTTGATAAATTAAAAAGACGAAACAACTTTTATAATCTCTGTCTTTTTATCTTGTTATCCAGGGATGTTTGCAAGTTACACGATATGCGATCTTGTATGGAAAAAAGAACAGAGATGTGCAATTTGTCGAAAAAACAATATGTTTGCTTTAAGTTGGTTTGTTACAATTTTGTTTTATTTTTAATTTTTATTTATTTTTTTGGGTAGTATTTTTGTAACATGGGGAGTATAGGAGCATCGACTCCACGAAAGGAGTAAAGTACTACTATGGGAGAAAGTTCGGCAGCGCTGATGGAGTGATGTTGAGCATTCTCAGTTGGTTTGCAGTGTGGCATTTTAAGTTTATTAGTAATTTTAGTAAAAAATGATAATGTTGTCATAATGATGTTGGAATGTAATTTACAGAGTAAATGAAGATTCATTAATAGATACAAATAATATAATAAAAATATTAATACAATTTGGAATTTTGAATTTAATTCCTTGCTAGGTACGATTTTTTCAAATGGTTTAACGGAAGCACTCATTCCACTAAATATATGGACGCTTCGTCCCTGATACATACGAGTACATATGTATGTACATATATGTATTAGCCAAATAAAAAAAACGCCTTACGAACTTACTTTCAAAAGCTTCTTTTTAGAAGAGCTTTGGATACAGCCCGCAAAGTTACAGAGTCATTCGCTAATACGGGAATGTCTCGAGAGAGCTTGAATTCTATTCTGCATATGAAAGTGTATATTTATATGATTGAAAATCAAACAGTAAATACTATATTAAGATACTTAAGCCCTTGAAGTCTCTAGAAATTCATGTTGTCTCATTAGCTTTTTTTTGGTTTTTTGATTTTCGCATTTCTCATCAACAGCTCTAACGATCTTAACCAAAATTTTTATGCAAAAGCTCCTATGCATTCGAAAACATATAGGTAATTTAAATATTTTTCGAAAAAAATAGTTTTTGGATTTTTAAAAAAATAATACAATTTCTTTTTGAAAATTCAATATCTTGAAAACGGATAAACGAATAAGTTTCTTAATTACGTTATAAAATGCCATTAAGGCCATTAAATCATCTACATCTACCTCAGTACTTGATGTCCAGCAATGTCGGGACGAACTGGTGAGTCTGAACATTGACCTCCAGGTCACTCTCATTTGGGTTCCAGGTCACAGTGACATAGAGGGTAATGAACAGGCTGACGCTTTAGCTCGGCAAGGCTCGGCCTTACATAGCTCACTAGCGGAAAAAGTAAATATTCCTCTTGGTGCTATGAAGAGAAAAATCTTCTCGATTTTTCTCAATGAATCCAACCGTAGGTGGAGCAGTCTCACAAACTGTGTCATATCAAGAAAGATATGGCCTACTTACAACAACTCACGTTCCAACGATCTAATATGAAGACCCAGGCGCGACATAGCCAGGATCACAGCAATATGCACCGGGCACTGGCCCATAGGTGAACATGCAAGAAAGCTAGGCATCCCCTACAACTCACACTGCCGTAGTTGTGGAGATCCACAAGAAAAAGAAACTGTGGTTCATTTTCTTTGCGATTGCCCCGCCTTAGCAAATTACAGGATGGCTTCCTTTGGGAAAGCCTTCCTCGATGACCCCAGCGAACTTTCGAAGAAGAAAATCAAAGATCTGATTATCTTTCTGAATGCGACAAAATGGCTTTAGTAATGCTCTGCTAAAGTATATAAAGGCCATTTTCTTCCGTACTAAATCCTTATTAGGTTGACACGAGTTTAATGGTATCAAAACGGCACACCCCAGCGCTAATTGAGTCGCGGGCCCAGTTGGCTGGCGACTACCATCTCTACCTACCTACCTACGTTATAAAATGTATTTTATTGAATACTAACAATTTTTTTATAAACTTTTTAAGATTTTAAGGGGAAATTGAAATTTTTTTCTTAGCTCCAAAACTAACGGTACCCCCCATACACCCGTATTGCAAAATCTTATATATCTCGAAAACGGCTCTAACGATTTTGATAAAAAAAAATATGTGTGATATTATGGACATGGACTACACTTTTGTAAAAAAAAATTTGGGGGCAAAATGATATTAATGGTACCTGTCATAGAACTTTTGTTTTTTGATTTTCGACTTTCTCATTAACGGGTTTAACGATTTTAACCAAAAATTTTCACCAGGAGCCCTGTTAAAATGTGTGAACGATTATTTTTTGAAATTATTTCCTAAAATCTATATTACTAAGCATATAAAAATTGACATCCCAAATTTTGTTCTAGAAAAATTTTAAGGAAATTTGTTATATAAAAAATTACTTTAATAAAACGATTTTTAAACTTTATTTGCGTAAATTCATACTTTTCCGGAAATCAAGCAATTCCACGCATTTGAACACTTTTATCTCATTAAATCCCAGTTTTATATTTATAAAATTTATTTTTAATTCCAAAGTATTTTTACATAAGAGCAAGTTCGTGCGATCTAGTCGTGTATTTTATTTTTGTGAATTGTTTTCTTTGTTACACGATTTAAATTCAAAACTCATGATAGGATAAAGAACAAAATGTATGCATATTTCCTTTCCTTACCTCTCGTAAGCATCTCGCTAAATACTTAAATGAATTTCTCATAAATAAATTTACAATTAATTAGAAGGAAATTCATCTCCTCCCAAATCATGTATCTTTATCTTATATAAGTACGCCCGCCAACGAAGTCAATTGACATTCCTTTAGGTTGTAACTCGTCGCTTTTTGTCGTCGTTGTAGGACACCGACGACATCGACACGCACTGTTTTTGCCGTCCAAGAGAATTCTCATTATTATCGTCGAATGTCGATGACAATAATAGAAAACTCTGTGCAGTGTAAAGTGACTAAAAATATCATCACTCTCAATTCTGTTCTGCCGCAATTTGACTCTGACAGATTTGCCACCTCGTTGGGAACTTTCACTGTGCGTTTCTTGGCTATCCACAATGCGTTTGCTTCACGTCTAGGTATATAAAAGCAAATTACATTCCAATACCTGGGCAGTGTTATAGTTTGCACAAAATGCTCTGCGATACGCTAGATGTAATTCTGAAGCCAGTTGTTACTCGAGCAAGTCTGATGATGAATCTTCTTCCGCCTTTGACACTTGGATTTTATTTTGTTTATACATAGTAGAACAACCAACCCACCACCTTGAGTTCTTAAAAGCATCAGTCAGTCTGTCTCTTCATTCTAGAGAATTTCTTACAAAAAAACACCAATAAGCGAAATTAAAACAACGAAGATGAAGACGCATCGAAAACAATTCGATCGAGGAATCTTCGACAGAGACGACGACGTCCATTGACGTTATCAAAGGATGTCAATTTGCCTAGGGTGTTAGACAATTTAATTGACAATTTTTTTGTGTTTATGGTTTGTTTTCAATGCGGATCACATTTAAAGGAATTAGGCTGAAATTGACATAAAACGCATAGACATAAACAAAACATTTAGAAATAGATACATATGCATGCGCTCTAAAATGAACATGATATTTTTAGAAAACAAAATTTATATGGAAAACTTAAACTTAAAAAAATTTCAGTTCACTAGCACAAAGCTAACAGCTCTTATCGGAGTCTTATATTCTAAATTGTCTGCAAATATAAGACCCATAAGAAGGTTAAATTTATAAGCTGAATCTGTATACGACTGACTGTTCCTCAATCCATCCTTCTTTTATTAAATGAATGAATGAATTATGTATTGGGGGTACTGCACTGCGACCTGGAGATCTATTGTGCCCCCACTTAAAAATGAATAAGCTCGCTCGTCCTACAGTTCCTCCTCCAAATCTATTGCTCTTATGAATTTTAGTATTTAGAGACGATAGGCCGCTCTCTTCCACCTTGTATTGGTATTGTCCCAGATGGTTTTTCCTTTGGTGCATGAGTGGACAACATATTCCTAGTATGTGGACCGGTGTTTCGTCATGGATACCAAGTAAACTTAGGCGTCTTCTAAGTTTGCAGGGTCCAGTTAGGATACCTGTTATTATTCTTAGATTCTAACTGCCCAGTAGTAGTTTCGCCTGCCTCAGCTTTGGGAGTTCTTTCCAATTCCTAGATTAGTTTGCTTCCTATTCTTGTTTAATCATTTTTTGATTATGACATTTTATGCTATTTGCGTCATTTTTGCTAAGGAGTCTGACTCTTCGTTTCCATGAACACATATGTGACCAGGTACCCAGTGAAGTGTGACCCTGTTCTGTTTGCCAAGTTAATTGAGTCTGCGTATGCCCTCCCACACCAACTTAGAGCCGATGGTAAATGAACTTAGTGCCTTTATTTTATTAAAAGGACTCTTGATTTTTTTTTTCTGGCTGGTGCCTTAAAAAAATTGAGAAATACAAAAGCCGAGAATTTTTAATTGTTCTGGAGAAATGCATTATAAATAAAATGTACGACTGGGTCGCACGAACTTGCTCCTATGCAATAGACTAGGAATTTTAAAAATGAATGTTATAAGAGAAAACTGTTCATATGGATAAAATTAATTTTTTAAATTCTTTTAGTATAGTTAGCTTTAGTAGTAAGCTTCAACAAAAATATTAAGTCTTTGTAGTGGTACACCAACTTTAAGTTTTTATTACTGTACGTATCAAAATTAAATTTCCAAAAAAAATATGGAGCCGTTTTTAAGATATCGAATTTTCCAAAAAAAACAAAAAAGACTTTTTTCCAAAAATTCAACAAATATTTTTCTTTTTAAAGTTTTGAAATGCAAAATTTTTTAAACTTTTTAGAAACATCTCTATACAAAATTTCATTGAAATCCGTTATGTCGATAGTGAGAAATTCAAAATTAGACAAAATGGATGGATCTATGGTAGGTACAAACTGTATAATACCTTAATTTCAATTTTTTACTTGCGACTTATAGGTACTATAAGGCAAGTTATGCATTCGTAAAAAAGTCGATATCGAGATTTTGATCAAAGTTGAGACTACGATGATAGCGAATACCAAAAAAGTGGGTCTCGCAATTCTGTCTGTCTGTCTGTCGGTTCGACTACAGCCTAAGCGGCTTGGCCGATTTTCTTCAAACTTGGTAGATATGTGTTTTAATTTTTTCCCCACACACGTTTTTTTCTTTTTTTTAAGACCAAAAATAAAGGTACATGCCATACGAATTTTTTTCGAAATTTTATATATATTTTTTTTTCTCGAAAACTGTCCCACAGAATTTAAAAAAAAAAATTCAAAAATTTCCCTTAGTTAAAGCTTGTTGAAATTTTTTTTTCAAAAAATGGTTATTTTTGGTACCCCCCTTGGAACTACATATATTTTTTGGTTTTGATTTTCTCAAAAACGGTACGACCGATTTTGATAATTTTGTTATGTTATGGCTCCCTAGCAGTTTCAATATTATTGTGTATTCAAATTTTTTTGAAAACTCAAAATTTCGGAAACCACATGCTGGATTTTCTTAAAACTTAATGAATAAAAGTTTTTTAATATAAATTATAAGATGTAAGAAAAAAAAATTATTTTACTTAAAAATAACGGTAGGTACCCTCCATACAAATGTTAAAAAGTGGTTTTCGAAAATCGTATTTTTCTCGAAAACGGTTTCGAGAATTTTGCTAAATTTTTTTTCTTTTGATTAATTTTTTCGATCTGTAATCAAATAAAAAAAAAATTTGAAATCAAGATATTACTGACTGTACCTACCATAGAACCATATTTTCAAATTTAGAATTTCTCATTATCGGCATAACGGATTTTAATGAAATTTTTTATAGAGAAGCTTCTAAAAAGTTTAAAAAACATTGCATTTCAAAACTTAAATAAAAAAATAATTTTTGAGTTTTTGAAAAAAAAAATCTATTTTTTTTTTTTTCGAAAATTCGATATCTCAGAAACGGCTGAATATTTTGTTTGTAAATTTAATTTTCATTTGAAAAATAATAAAATCTTGAAATTGGCGTACCAACATTTTTTCTTATAAACGTTTTAAAAATTTTGTATATAAAAGCTTAGTTTTTTAAGAAACCAGTACAGGCTTATAATATTTGTTCTTGCATAAGCTATTACTTGCTTGAATCACATGGCATCCTGGTTTTAGCTCCAACTACTAAAGGAGTTGTTTTAGTATATTAAAATATGAATTTTGTGCTTATGAACAGTTTTTCTCTAATAACATTCATTTTTAAAATTCTTAGTCGTTTACATAGGAGCAAGTTCGTGCGACCCAGTCATGCATTTTATTTTTATTAAATTAAAGATTTTTTAACATTTTTTTGGTGGGTACCTTTATTTTTAGGTAAAATTATTTTTTTTTCTCACATCTTGTAGATATCAAGTTTAAAAAAAATCTAGAATGGGGTTTTCGAAATGTTGAGTTTTGAAAAAAAAAATGAAACTCTTCTTAAAAATCAAAAAAAAAATAATTTTTGAAAATTTGACTACACAAATCTGTTTAAATTTCTGGGTAGCTTTAGCATTAAAAAAGTTATCAAAATCGGTGCTTCCGTTTTTTGAGAAAATCACAAGCAAAAAAATGGTTCATGGCGGGTACCTTCAATAACCATTTTTCCGAATGTTTTTTTCAACCATTATCCAGCTTTAATTAAATGAAATTTTTTTGTATTTTTATTGTTTAAATCAGTCGAGCAGTTTTTTCGAAAAAAAAATATTTATTAGATTTCGAAAAAAATTCGTATAGGTACCTTTATTTTTGGTCTTTAAAAAGAAGAAAAAAAAGTGTGGGGGGGAATTAAAAATGATACATACTAAGTTTAAAGAAAATCGGCCAAAGCCGCTTAGGCTGTAGCTGTAGTCGAACAGTCAGACAGAATTGCGAGACCCACTTTTTTAGTCTTCGCTATCATCGTAATGTGAGCTTTGATCAAAATCTCGAGTTCGATTTTTTTCAAATGCAGAACTTGTTTTATATAGTATCTACATTAGGGTGTGTCAAAGTGCTCAACTATGGCATTTTCAAATGTAATAGCTTTTTAAAGTTGCATTGCTTATCAAAATTAAATCCTGCGTTTACAATTTTCATTTTAATTAATATCTTTGGCTCCCTCAAAAATAGGATGAAATCAAAAAAAATTGATTTTTCGAGATTTTTGAAATAGGTGTTGTTTTAAATTGCACCGTGTGGATATAAAAAAATTATATAAAATATTTTTAGGCTTTCAAGTCAAAGATAATTGCAAGGAAACACTTTTAAGCTTATATTTGTTTAAATTGAACACTTGATAAAGAAGCTATGAAATAATAAAAGAAGGAAGAAAAATCATTTTTTATGTAAGATCGTTTTTTTTTTTTTACAAAAAAAAATCAACGGAACCATCTACAATATCGTGGTATATCTTTTTGTAAAGCCAAAAATTCTTTCTGTATTTTGTTAAGTTTTTTTTTAGTATACGTAAAAAAAAAAAAATGTAGGTACTGTAAATTAATTTTTTTTTTCAACTTCAACCCATTTGAACGAGCCAAAGACGAACGATATCTTATTTTTTTTACATGTTCTTAAACCTCAGACCCTAATACAACTTTTGAGCTTAAAAATAAAAAAAACTTAAAAATAAGAGTACTTTTTTGCGGCCATACAAAAGTGACACACCTTAATCTACATATATAAATATGTACATATAAGTCGCAAGTAAAAATGAAAAAACAAATTGATTGTGGCTTCTTACATCAACCCCCGTCTTGTATGGCCTTTTTGACAACAATTTGTATCAAAATGTAGCCTCACATAAATATGCTTACAGAAGTCGTTTTTTCTGGATCATCTATTTTATATTTTGATAATAAATTATATAAGTTTAATATAAGAAAATTTATTTTAGTACAAATATTTATATTTTGTATACAAAAGTCAGATATTCAAGCTTTAGCCTAGGAAAAAAAAAAATATATCAACTATTTGGAATGCAATAATAGTAATAATGTATAGTCCTACAATCCAGATTTGACATATCTGTTTTATTGACATACATACATACATACGTCAAGCCGAACTATGATCCAAGGTTGTTTGTTCAGTTTAAGGTTCGCCGTTTAACAATGTGGATGTCAATACAATCGCTAAACGTGTAAACGTATAACAAAAACGATTTGCTAACTTTAAGTGGTTTGCTTACTTTTTGTTAATTTTAAATATTTTCTAACTAGTAATTGTAAGGACTATGGCTCAAAATTTTAAGCAGCCTTGAGTTAAGATATAATTATAGTACTGCTAAAATTTCAATATAATAAATAAACTAAATAGAAAAAATTATTTTTATGTTGTTTGTTTTATTTAAAAATTATTAATTTACACAACTTTATTATTTAAATTTTTACGACGCGTAAAAATTAAAAAAAAATTTGATCATAATACTGCTTATCTAACAATTTGCTAACTTTCTTAATTTTAAACATTTTGTAACTATACTCTGTTCAATTTATATTTGCAGTACAGGCCTTATGGGAGAGCTTTTTCAGAAACACTGGTGCCTGCTGCTGTTTGCACGGTACCGTAACTTAAGAAATTGCCACTGAAATAAGAAATAGAATCACTGAGTTACATTAAAATTGTTTGAGTAATCTTCTTTGAGCTCACGTACAGCCCACCACGACCTATTGCTCCTACGGCAATTCTGTAAGAGCTTTAAATTAAAGATAGCTTATTGAAAACCATAATGGTCAGACTGAAAGGCAAATAGCCTATCTTCTCTGTACTGCAAATATAAACTGAACAGAGTATAGTATCGGACTAAGCTATGTTTTTTTTAAATAATTTTCTTCTGAACACTCCTAAAACAATGGCAGTTGGTAATAAAATAAGGCATACCAATGTTGACATTTGTAAATGTCAGAAAGCCTAATGAAGTTCGCACGATACTAAAAACATAAAACGGCTTTTCGATGATCTTAATTTTAATATAATGGTAGAGAAAGCAAACTTGAACAGTTTTAACATCGTACTAATTAAAATTTTGCATTTTTTTATTGGTAGCTTAGAGCTGGAGACCTTTAAATTGGCAATACTGTTTTCTGTGATGGCAGATTTTTACAAGTTCTCGGTTATTTTGTCATGAATAGAACCACGTTTGCAAATTGTTCAAATTTATTGTGAAAAGCATGGCAATGTAAGATAATCATAGGACATAACTTTGTTAAGTAATGAACAACACTCTTGTTCAAATGGTTATGTCTGTAAAAACAATTGCAGCACTCAAAGAAATGAAAATCTACAAGCCATTGTCAAATCACCATTTTAAACAGAAAATGTCACCGTTTGGTGTTTTATGGACCGGTGGAATCATTGGCCTATATGTCTTTAAAAATGATAATGGCCAGAACTTTATAGTCAAAGGTGAGCCAAACAGCGCTACATGCCACACAGCCCACGATACAATTAATTTAATGAAAGACACATTTAAGGAAATACTCGTATTTATTTCAGATCCTGTTAACTGGCCACCGCATTCGTGCGTCTATATCGATAAGCCAGAAGCAACTGAGTACTCGGAACCCAACATTTGACGCATTATTCGCAAAATGAAGAGTTACTGCACAGAGTGAAAATTTGAACTTAAAATTATGATCGAATCTTTCAAATAAAGCCAATTTCATTGATATTGCATAACAATAAAGTTTTGAATATATCGAATTTAGGTTATTTGATTTAATAGAAATAAAAACACCATTAAATTATTTTTAAACTATTAAATTAAAAAAAAAATTTTTTTCTTAAATTGCATGTTGCCAAATTATTTGCCCTCAATAACTATCTGTATCCAATGCGTCCGAAGTCAAGAGGGCTATGTAGTTTTTTGTTCCTATTTTCGAAAGTACAGAAATAGCTGTACGATTGACAAAACAATTGTGGGGGAGTTTAAGAATGCTGAAATTCTCATTATAGACCAAATTGATGTGCATGAAAGACATGGACTCAATTGTTCATATCTAAAATTAATTAAATTGTAAACAAAATACTTTCCTTTTAGTTTTGTTTTTGTAGCTTATTTCAGAAAAATGAGGTCAAGGTCGATTCAATTTCACACGAAAATGTCATATTACAAAATATGGTAAATTGAAAAAAAAATCCTTGTCTTAAGACACACATTTCTGATATTAAATATAATAAAAATTGTTTTTCAACATCATAACTACATATGATTGGAACGTCATAGTCAAAAACTTGTCTTCATTGCTATTTTTAAGTCAAGAAGTGATAAATACGAGTTTAAATTAATGCTTTAAATAAATTGAAGACGAGTTGCAATGGACAATGTCTTAATACTTACGATATTTTAAAGAAACTATTAATGCTAATTTAAATAACTGCTTGTTTTTTTTTAAATTTAATTTAGAGACAAGTTTCTTGTTGGAAATATATCTTACCCAAGACATGGTGGACAAAATGTTGTTGAATATGAAAACTCAAGAACTGCCTATAACTTACTTTGAAATTGATATGAAAAGAACAAAATTGTCATAGGATATCAGTACAAATTACGACCATGAAAAATTTCAACAAATTTGACAGATAACAAATAATTATGACATGTATTCACGGACAACTTTTTCGCAACTGTCAATATTTTTTAAACTAAAAATTTGTGAGAAAAGAACAAGTTTTGTAAAATTGTCAATTTTTATGAAGAGGGTCAATTAATAATGGGTGATTTTTTTGCTATTTTATTTTTGACAACACTGGTTTTGACAGCTCACGCGCATTTCGTGTTTTGTGTCACTGTCAAACATATTCAGTTTGTTCTATAATTTAACCATGAATCATCTTACAAACGAACAACGCTTGCAAATTGTTAAATTTTATTATCAAAATGCGTGCTCTGTTAAGAAAGTTCATCGCGCGCTTCTTCCATTTTATGGTCAATTTAATCGACCTACTGAGGCGGCTATTCGGGCTATTGTGACTAAATTTCGCACCAAATTTACATTGTTGGACATTAAGCCACCAACACGCTTTCGTAGAGTGCGAACTGAGAAAAATATCGGAGCTGTATAGGGCAGTGTTAGTGATGACCGTGAATTATCGATTCGGCGTCTTTCGCAGCAATTGGGCCTCTGTTAGTCCACTACGTGGAAAATTTTGCGGAAGGATTTAGGTGTGAAGCCTTTCAAAATACAGCTGGTGCAGGAATTGAAGCCGAACGACCTACCACAACGCCGAATTTTTGGTGAATGGGCTCTTAGAAAATTGGCCGAAAAATTGTGTTCAGCGACAAAGCTCATTTCTGGTTCAATGGATACGTGAACAAGCAAAACTATCCTACTTGGAGTGAAGATCAGCCGGAAGCATTGCACGAGTAACAATGGACCACTTGAGAGGCGAGTTCGGTGAACAGTCTATTTCACGTTTGGGGCCAGTCAATTGGCCACCTAGATCGTGCGATTTAACGCATCTAGACTATTTTTTGTGGGGCTAAAACGATCTTTTTCGGTTTTTTTTTCGAAAATGGCTCTAACGAATTTAAATAATATTGCGTTCCAGGTTCTTGACAAAAAGGTTGCATTATAAGAAAAGAGTTTTACCTTTATTCTAATTTTAACTTGCGATATTTAAAGCAACTCCCCTGCCTATATCTTTTAATTGCTTTGAACTATTAAATTATTATTTTGCGATATAGTGCTTTAAGGTATTTTATTTAAAGATTTTATAAATATTTTTCTTAAGATACTACAGTTAATTATTACCATCAATAAATTATTACTTTCAATAAATATATACAAGAGCATTTTAACGTTTGTCTGGTCAAGTCGTTCAAGTTCAAGTCATTAGCTTAAAATTGGTATCAAACATCTATTGAAATAAATTTTCAGTGCTGTTTTTCAACGAAAGCCTTAACTGACTACTAAATGAAAAGACATATGCACACACATACGAGGGTGGTCCGATAAGTACTCAGCCTACAAAAGAAAAAATAAATTTTTGGAAAAGTGGCGATTTATTTCTCAACATAGTCTCCTTGTAGCCCGATACACTTGATCCAGGGATGCTCCAACTTCTTTAACCCATCCAAAAAATAGGTTTTCTAAAGGTCTGCAAAGTAGGCCCCCGTGGCAGCGACGACCTCCTCATTCGACTCAAATTTCTGCCCAGCGAGTGATTTTTTTAAGTTTGCAAACAAAAAAAAGTCTCACGGGGACAAATCTGAAGCAGGGTTGCAAAAGCTTAAGTCACTTGTTAGCTTAAGCTTGGCTTTAATTCACAAGCTAGTGAGTGACTTATGAATTAAAAAAAATATAATTCAGCAGCTACGAACTGACTTATGAATTAAAAAAAATTTAATTCACAAGTCAGTTGGTGACTTGTGAATTAAAAAAAATTAAATCATAAGCTTCTTAGTGACTTATGAATTAAAAAAAATTAATTCAGAACCTACTAAGTGACTTATGAATTAAGAAAATTTAAGTCATGGGCAAGTAAGTGACTTATGAATTAAAAAATTTTAATTCCCAAGCTACTAAGTGACTTAGGAATTAAAAAAATTCAAGTCATGAGCAAGTAAGTGACTTATGAATTAAAAAAATTCAAATCATCAGCAAGTAAGTGACTTATGAATTAAAAAAATTTAATTCAAAACCAACTTAGTGACTTATGAATTAAAAAAAAATTAATTCATAAGTTAATGGATAAATGCTGATTAGAAAAATTATGAAATGGATAATTTATAAGCTAGCGTGATAATCTTATGATTTAAAAACTAGATTTGAAAGCTTTCGTTAATAATTAAATAATTATGTAGTCAAAACAAGCTTAAAAATTTCCAATCTACCAACTAACTTATGAATTAAATTTTTTTTAATTCACAAGTCACCAACTGACTTGTGAATTAAATTTTTTTTAATTCATAAGTCACTTACTCCTTGATGACTTGATTTTTTTTAATTCACAAGTCACTTAGTAGGTGGTGAATTAAATTTTTTTTAATTCATAAGTCACTTTGTTGCTCATGACTTAAATTTTTTTTAATTCATAAGTCACTTACTCCCTGATGACTTAATTTTTTTTAATTCATAAGTCACTTGGTAGGTGGTGAATACAATTTTTTTTAGTTCATAAGTCACTTAGTAGCTTAGGATTTAAATTTTTTTTAATTCATAAGTCACTTTGGGGTTGTGAATTAATTTTTTTTTTAATTCATAAGTCACCAAATATCTTATGAATTAATTTTTTTTAATTCACAAGTCATCTATAGACTTATGACTTAAGGATTTTTTAATTCAAAAATTCGCAACCCTGATCTGAAGAATACGGTGCATGGAGCAGTAGTTCGTACTGCAATTCAACCAATTTGGCCGTTGCTCTGAAGTGGTCTCACCGTTGCGCTTGTTGTCCGGAGTGAGCAAACGCGGCACCTTTAATTTTAATTTAATTTTTGGTGAACTTCTGGAAGCATCACTATTATAATTATTAGGGTCATCCAACCTAAGATCAAGCCATCCTACTGGAAAATGGTACTGAAAATGAACATCGCCCAAGACGGTAGTTCCACCACATTGTCACTCGTTATGGATGGAGAGGGGACTCGGAGCCCCATATATTTACAAGGGTTTTATTTGTTTACGTACCCAAACATATGTAATGCGTCTTAATTCTTAGAATAATTTTGTATACAAAATCAAAAAGTAAATTTTCCAATTCTCTAAAGTTTTCCGGGTGCTAAATGAGACTAAGCATCACAAAAAGTCAATTTTATTTTAAACTTCATAAACATGTTAAGGACTTCACCGCATTGAAGTATCAAAACAATTATAAGATACATCTGCTTTTTTCATGTAGCTCACACATTTTTAGAATCATAACTTAACCAAAGCAAATTGCTTAAACCACAAAGCATCACCCTATGTTGTTGAATAAGCCATTTGAAATCTTAAAAAAAAAAAAATAAAATATAATACAAAGAATAAGAGAATAAAATTTTAATTTGTTGCACAGTTGAGAACAAACTGCAAAACGTCTACCAAAACCACAACAATTTCTTGGTGCATTTCAGCAATGTCTTTGATACCTTGTCTTGCTTACTATATAGAATATTGTAAGTGTGTACTGATTAAGCCAGGGGCGAATCAAAAATTTGAAGAGCCTGTGTTTTTTTTTTTAGAATTTTCAAAATGTCCTAGTTAGTTTATTGAACCTTTACACTTTTATGATTTCCAGATGTACAACAAATCAATCGTGAATGCATTCTACTGAAATCTTCAATTAAGAGTGAAGTTAATGGCGTTCATGAATTATGAATGAACTTATTATATTCAAAAACTTTTAGATCAGAAAGTATGTCCGACTAGGTGCTTGACATTCAATCACAAAAAGGCTACCATAGAGAAAACAATGAAGCCGAAGGGTCAATCAAAACTAATACAAAAATAAATTTGAGTTGCAATTAGTCGTGGAGGTCCAGGGCCCAGCCATTAAGAACTCCCTAGCATACCTGAGTGGGTGTATGTAGGGGGATGGGATGGAGGGGGCCTACAATTTTCTATCGAGTCCGAAAGTTTAAGATGAGAAGCACTTTTTATGACAAGAGTTAATTTTGAAGGATTTGTCAGTTCTGCGCAAGGGACAATACTCCTGATTTGTTTCTTTTTTTATTTTAGATGCCAGCGGCTGGAAATCGATTTCAGAACTTCACAACCCAACCCCATGGGGTACTACAATTATAACTACACCAGGTTATTAAGTACCACAATAACAACGCTGGACTCATTTAGTTTTATGACAATGATAAATTCCATTCGGCGACATCTTTCATAATTTTAATGGGTGGGCATAATCAAATTCAATCATTTTAATATTGAACAAATTGACTTCAGATAGATAAATTGGTTGTGGTCAGACAGCTTATTATGTATGGCGCCCTGGTTCGTTGCTTTATGTAGCTCATCGGAAGCCAGCCCTGTATTTACGCCATATGCATGCATCTAGCATTTCTACTCTGTCTTCTAACCCATTTGATGACGATTGCAACAAGTATGTCTCCCGTACGACAAGTTATATTTTTAGTTCAAAGTCTTAGTTTTAGTTAGATGAAGATGAATCCGTGCCGAACACAGGCTTGTCCATTATAAACGCAACGACAACGACGACACAACGACGACTCCTTTCAAATTTAATTAACAACTATGAACTAATTTCGCCTGTCACACACGCAAATAAAATAAAAGGGATCCCGCGACTGCGGCAGAGCGGGCAACGGGCGGGCAATCCATTCAATGGAACGACAACTTTTTACCGCGCCCTGCTCTTTCCAGTCAACACAAATTGGAATGTAGAATCTAGTTCGTGTGCCCAACACTTGTCTTTGAGTAGATTAATTAGCCAGCAAAGATGCACCAGGACCACTCTAGATGTTGTCAGCGGAGCGGATGCACAAGAGGTGGGGAATTTATTTGCAGGCAAAGTCATTGCCGCTTCTAATGTCATTTTATCATTTTGATTGGAATACAATTGGGTAATTAACATTGCACTGTTGATAGTCAATGTTTGGTATTTTATTTATGGGCCAATGGCATTGGGTCTCTTGCTATCTTCATTTTAGCTAGATGCGCATGAAAATTATTGTGAAAATCGTTGTTTTATTTGCTGTATTTTTGGAGTACATGTTCACGTGATTTTTTCAGCATTTTTCGTGTTGGATGGTTGGGTGAAAATTGCTTTGGATTCGGTTGAGTTGTCTTGTAATTGTGGCGTCAAATGACACTGGTATGACATTTACCAGTCAGAGAGATGTATGTCTAGACTTAATATTTTTATATAGGGTATAGCTATAATGAATTTATGATGTTCAAATTTTGTGCGACAAAATGTTCCCAATTTAAAATTATTTCTTTTGATCTTAGAATTTGAAAAGTTCTTAAAATTTCAAATAAAATGTTATGATTACAGCCTTCTCTTTATAAGTCTATTTCTAGAATAGATCAAAGTACCTACTAACGTCTGTATAAATGCTGATAATTCGACTGATAGATAAAACATTGATTAGTTGTAAGATCGTTAAACGTAAATGAGCAAAGAGATCTTAAGATAACGATCACTTATATTTGAAGAACTCCAAAAAGTAGGAACTGAGTATCCATCTCACGCATCAGAATTTTTAACCCGACGCAGAGTACTATATCGGGTTCGGAAGAATAAACTGGAGCCAATTTCTGACGCCAAAATTGAGCTAACAGAAATAAGCACCTCATCATCATCATCATCATCGGCTCGACAACCGGGTTCCGGTCCTGGCCTCTTTCAACAAGTCTCTCCACCTATCCCGGTCTCTAGCCGACGCAATCCAGTTGCGCACCCCAAGGCTTCGGGCGTCCTGGTCTACGCCATCTCTCCAGCGCAAGCATGGTCTACCACGCTGTCGTCTACCATAGAATGTACCACAAAGAACTTTCCGAGCAGGTTCCTCTTCGCTCATGCGAGCTAGGTGCCCTGCCCACCGGAGTCTACCGAGCTTAATTTTTGTCACGATATCTGCTTCTAGGTAGATTGCGTACAGTTCATGATTGTACCGTCTCCGGAATCGTCCTTCCTCACATATGGGGCCAACAATTCTCCTTAAGACTTTTCTCTCGAACGCAGCTAAGAGGTGGGAGTGCCACAAGCACTCAAGTCTCGGATACATATGTGAGTACTGGCAGGACCATGGTCCTGTACAGCAGCAGTTTTGAAGTTATGGTGAGATTTCTGGATTTGAAGAGCTTTGACAGACTATAGTAGGCTCTGTTGGATTTGAGAAGCCGCCCGCGTATTTCTTCTTCTATATTGTTATCGGCTGCTACTATTGACCCAAGGTATTTAAAGGATTGCACCACTTCAAATTCGTGCTCCGCTACCTTGATTGTTTGACCAACTGTTCCTCTCGCATTCGACGCCACCATGTACTTTGTTTTACCTTCACTAATGTGCAGCCCCAGATTTTGTGCCGCCTGCTCGATCTGGATGAAGGAATCTTGTACAGCTTGTTCGGTTCTTCCGATGATGTCAATGTCGTCTGCGTAAGCCAGTAACTGGCTGGACCTGTTGACGATGGTCCCTCTTGTTGCCGTGCCAGAGTCACGGATTGCTTTCTCCAACGCCAGGTTGAAGAGGAGGCAGGCCAAACCGTCCCCTTGTCGGAGTCCATTAAAGATGTTGATTGGTCTGGATAGCAATACGGCTATTTTTACTTGGCTTGTTACGTTGGTCATGGTCAACCTACATAGTCGTGTAAATTTATTTGGGATGCCGAATTCTCTCATGGCTTTGTAAAGTTCTACCCTGGCTATGCTATCATAGGCGGCCTTAAAGTCTATAAACAGATGGTATGTTGGGATGTTAAATTCTAGACATTTTTCCATCGCCTGCCTAAGTGTAAAGATCTGATCAGTTGTTGATTTGCCTGGAATGAAACCACACTGATATTGTCCGATAACGGTTTTAGCGTATGGGGTTATCCGATCTTGTAGGATAGAGGAGAGTATCTTATAGGCGGTACTCAACAACGTTATACCTCTATAATTGCTGCACGTTGTGACATCTCCCTTCTTATGTATGGGGCATATTATGCCTTTTCGCCAGTCTTCTGGCATTTCTTCCTGCTCCCATACGTGCACTATAATATCATGAATTGCTTGACGTAAGGCTGGCCCGCCGTGATGAAATAATTCGGGTGGTATGCCATCGGCTCCCGGGGATTTGTTCTGTTTAAGCCGGCCTATAGCCTTCTCAACCTCTTCTATGCTTGGTGGCGGCAACATAGGGTATTCTTCTTGAAGTAGTGGAGCCTCCACTTCTGCAGTGAGCTGACCATTTAGCAATTCATTGAAGTACACTTCCCATCGCTCCAGTATGCTTTCGGGATCGGTGATCAGATTTCCCTCTCCGTCCTTGCAGTATGTGCAGCGTGGTGTGTACTGCGTCATGTTTCGGACGGATTGGTAGAACTTCCGCGCCTGGTGCGGACCTCGCTCTCGGCTGTTTTCTATTTCACAGATTAGGTTCTTCTCCCAGGCTGATTTCTTTTGTCTGTGAAGCCGTTTCTCTGTTCTTCTGAGCTCTTTATATTCCTCTGCCTAAGATGGAGTTGGCAGTACTAATGACAGTATTTTTAAGACGTGTCCACTTTTCATTTACGCCCAGCATACTGGCTCCAGGACTTACTCTCCCTAAGTCAGGTGTTTCTAGGGCGAGTCCTAACGCATTACCAAAGGTGTTACTGGTGTTTTCATTGCGCAGGGCAGCCGTGTTGATTCGAACCTGATCGGCGGATGCAATGCGTCTTCGCAAGGCAATCCGCCCTCGGAAAACCATACCAACAAGATAGTGATCCGAGTCGATATTGGCACCTCGGTACGTTCGTACCGTCATCAAGTTCGAGTAGTGGCGACGGTCTATCAACACGTGGTCTATTTGGTTACGAGTGACCCCATCGGGTGATACCCAGGTGGCTTTGTAGATATCTTTACGCGTGAACCTGGTACTCGCAACGACCATGTTTTTCGATGCTGCCAATTCTAAGACCCGAAGTCCATTGTCATTAGTGTTCTCATGCAAACTATGGGTGCCTGCGTAATGCCTGAATACCGGCTCCCGACCTATTTTTGCGTTCAAATCCCCAAGGATGATTTTAACATCATACCTTGGACAGGCATTGAGGGCCCTCTCGACTTGTTCGTAGTAAGTCTCTTTTTCTTCGTCTGAGGACTCCTCCGTAGGTCCGTGAACGTTAATGAGGCTGATGTTCGTAAATTTGCCTCGCACGCGAAGGGTGCATAGCCTTTTGCTTATAGCGTTAAAGCCGATGATAGTAGACTTCATTTTTTCGCTGACTAGGAAGCCTACCCCGAGCACATGGTGTTTTGTATGACAGCTGTAGTATATGTCATATTCTTTCTTCTGTAAAACACCATTCCCTGTCCATCTGATTTCTTGAAGAGCTGTTATGTCAGCTTTATACTTTGACAGGGCATCGGCTAGCTGCTGGCAGCTCGAGCTCTATAGAGCGATCGTACGTTCCATAAGAAAATTCGTAAATCGTTTTTCCTTTTTCTTTGCGTGGGTTGTCGTCGTGAGATCAGTCCGTTTCCGAGGCTTGTTGTCGGTCTCGTAATTCTTTTAGTTTTACGGCACAGGGAATTAACCTGTCGCCAACCTGAAATAAGCACCTACACTTCCCTAAACAACAGTGAATTCGATGGAGCTATAAATCACTTCAACGTAATTCACACCAGATAACAAAGAGGAAGCGTAAGGATGAGTTTACTTATCTTCCTTCTTTCTGTTCGCATCCTTGCCTCGCATCAGTCACCAAATACTTCACTGGAGCTTAAAAACCAGAGAACGAAAAGTATAGAAAAACCTATTCTGAGAATGCATCCATCAATATATGTTTGTTCAAGCTGTTAAAGATTTCCAGGACTCTCAATTACTAAAGAGACTAAAGGGCATCAAACCTAAACCAGATTGCTTCAAAAAGATAAACTTCTTCGTTGGAAGGAGGAAAACTATTCCAGAAACCATCAACTATAAGCACAATATGGCATCTACTCCAGCAGAGAAGACGAAAGCATTCGCAAATCACTTCGAGTGTAATTTTAACGACCGTTCTCCAATTTACTTCCCATTCCCAGAGATCTTGATAGAAGTCACAGCGAGAATAGAACTCAAAATAAGTTGAAATTTCAACCATCCGGGTATTGGTGTAATGTTCACCAATCCTATAGAAGTGGGTGCTACCATCAATAAAGGAAACTCCAAAATAAGAACAGAACCTGACACCATCGCAAACTTTATATTGGAAAATCTGCCCAAAGTTCCTATACACATAATAATTTAACAATTCCTTGAACAACGGCTACTTTCTAGAAGCATGGAAAACGGCAAAAATTGTGCTAGTGCCAAAGAAGACCAGTTGACAAAATGTGGAATGGTAGATATCCTACATAGCCAATATCAATACTTTGTCGCATAAAGCTAGGTCCTGAAATCACCACAAACATTTCTGAAATACGGATTCCAATCAAAGCATTCGTGTATGCCTCATCTTGGGGAACTTCACAGCAATAATGTCTCTAGGGGACAAGAAGAGAAAATAACAACAGTTGCATGAATTGAGAAGGCATTCGACAGCATATTGATATCCTGGATCATTTTCAAGCTGATAAGATTTGGGTTCGATAAGCAAAAAATAGAGTCTTTTTTGTACAGATTTTGAACGAAAAGTCAGGAATGAAGAACATAAGGGCAGGAGTAGCAAAACGAAAAAAGAATACACCAAGAACGACGATGAATCCATCACATATACAACATCTGCAGAAATTGCAGATTACTTAAAATAAACAAGAACAAGAGCATGAAAGAGAATTGCAGCTAGAAGTGAAAACATTATTATCAGACGGCACAGTTATTCACACCAAAGACAACACCAACTAGTTATTTGACGTAAAGTCGTAAACCTCAAAAGCAAGATGAAGTTCAACAAGCCAGACATGGCAATTCTGAAAGTCGCAATCTTCTCCTTACATCTTCTTCTTCTTCTAATGAGAAGACATAATGGACTCAGTAAAAAGACGAGGCTTCTCATCTACAAATGGCTGATCATCTACTAACAGCTTCTCACGTTCGCCTGTCCCGTTTGGTTCACCATATCTCCATCATCAATGAAGAAGATACAGATTTGCGATAAGAAAACCTTGAGATTTTGCACAGGAATAATCGCAACCCCTTACAAGGAAATATTGTCAAAAACGAAAATGCAGGCGTAATATCCACTCAACGAATCACTAAAACTCTCAAGAATTTCGAAGGCCACACAAATGCGGAAGTAAAGCAACTACCTCAGAAATTTTTCCTACACAGAGCTATCTTAACCCCACAATCACGATCACGATCATCGATGAATCTGCGATTATTCCACAACAAAGACACGTTCAGAAAAATGAGGCCCGCAATAAATTCTCACTCCACTGTGATGGAAACGGAAAATGAAATGCAACCTCCAAATTCTCTGTTAACTAAAATAGTGCTATAATTGAATTTTGGACATCAGTTATCTGTCGAAATTACTTGCAATAGAGATAAAATTGCGGCTACGTTAGTAGTGCCACTCATTGTGGTTCCCGATTTTTAATTGGATTATCTGAAACGAATAATTTGCACACCTATTTTTAGACAGCGGATTTATCGCGGTCGGAAAATGAACAGACCTTGTGAGTTTGAACGTGTTTTTTTTTTTTGACAATTATAAAAGTAGTAGCACGAGGCCTTCACCCTTCATGTGTTGCCAAAGAAATTGTCGAAGACCTTATACAAAAAGGCTTTCAAGCTCTCGATGCCAATAATCTTATTAAAAATGAGATAGTCAAAGACTCCACTGGGGTATCAACGACGAAAAAGAGATCTCTACCTTTATTTATGCTCACGTTTGAAAATAAAGAAAGTCTCGATAAGATTTACAGTATTAAATCAATCATGGGTATAGTTGTCAAAATTGAACCACTGCGAAAGTCGAAAACTGTTCCACAATGTAAGCGCTGTCAAGCCTTTGGACATACACAAAAATACTGCAATCGCGAGTTTGCTTGTGTTAAATGCGAAGGCAGGTATGCAACTAAAAACTGTCCCACGGGCAGTGAACAGAAAGCGAAATGTGTTAACTGTCAAGGCAATCATCCTGCGAGTTACAGAGGATGTCCAGTAGCAAAAAAGTTCCAAGACACAAAGAGAAAAAACAAAACTGGGAACAAGCTTAGAAACTCAACCAACACAAAACCAGTAGTTGAAAGCAAAAAAGTAACGGTCGATAACATTACTAAAAATCAACCGGCAAAAGCAATTGCACTAAGCAAAAGTGATGAAAATAAATCCTATTCCCAGATTGTAAAAAATGTGCGGAAGAATGAGGAAACTTCTATAAAAGAAATGTTGGAACTCATCCTGAAAAGGATTGACCAACAAGATTTAAACATAAAACAGCTAAGCGAAGAAGTCGCTCTTAAAAAACAATGATGGACAGAACACTTAAAATCGCAACATGGAATGCAAACGGTCTTTTACAGCATGTATCAGAACTAAACATCTTTTTAGACATAGAGCATATAGACATTTGTTTGGTGTCCGAAACCCACCTCGCTATTGAACAAAGTCTTGATAATAAATTACCAAACTATACATGTTATCACGCTCCGCATCCAGCTGACAAAGCTAGGGGAGGATCGGCAATACTTATAAAAAAGTGCTTAACACACTATGAAGAACCAAAGTTTACTAATGAAAACGTGCAAGTAACAACAATTAGTATTGGTATAAAAAAGAAAGAATTTAAAATAGCAGCTATATACTGCCCTGCTAGGCGCTCTCCAAATGAAGAAGACTATGCAGAACTCCTACATTTGTTAGGACATAACTTCCTTGTTGGTGGCGACTTCAATGCTAAACACACCCAATGGGGATCTAGGCTCATAACAACAAAAGGTAAACGGCTATACTAAGCAGGCCGAAAATACAACTGTGAATTTTATTCTTCTGGTTCGCCAACATATTGGCCATCTGATACTAACAAAATACCAGACCTTATAGACTTTTTCGTAGTTAAAGGTATTAAACGAAATCATATAAGTGTCGAAGGTAATTACGATTTATCGTCAGATCATACTCCAGTAATTTTATCACTGAGCGAAGCAGAAATAATAGAAAAAAGTAATCCCAAGCTCGTGAATAACAGAACAAACTGGAACGAATTCAGAGACAAACTTGAAAGTTTTATAAACCTAAGATCCCCTATGCAAACAATTGAAAAAATTGATCATGAAGTAGAACAATTTATTGCTGATGTGCAGCAGGCTGCAGAAGAAAGTACTCCAACTATTTCGAACGCGAGAGAAAAAGGTATAAAATATCCTATCGAAATAAAGGAGTTGATATTGGAAAAACGAAGAGCTAGAAGAAAATGGCAAACCACGAGATTCCCAGAGATAAGGTAGTTTTTAACTGTCTTAACAACGAATTAAAAAA
Source organism: Philhelius festivus (assembly GCA_963931855.1). NCBI lineage: Eukaryota > Metazoa > Arthropoda > Insecta > Diptera > Syrphidae > Philhelius > Philhelius festivus. Next base: position 36,083,502 of record OZ007555.1, read on the forward strand.
AAGAATCTGTGAGTTTAAAAATGAGTCACTAAGTAGATTCGTGAAAAGTCTGACGACGGATGCTTCTACCGAATACTCCTTATGGAAAGCAGCTAAGCGCCTAAAAAGACCTCAGACACAAAACCCGCCAATAAAATCTCAAGATGGTAAATGGACGGAAACCAGAAACAAAAGGCTGATCTCTTCGCTGAACATCTCGCGAATGTTTTCAAGCCATTCCCAGCAAACACAGCTACAGATCCCTTACAGTTTGTTGACAGAAACGACGAATGTGAAATACCTTTTGTCACGCTCAAAGAAGTAAGAAGCATGTGTCAACATAAGTTGTCTAACAAAAAATCACCAGGGTACGATCTTATAACTGCTCAGGTTTTGAAAGAAATGCCTCTAATAGCCTTCAAGAAACTCCAATTTATAATAAACGCATGCCTTAAACTAAGATATGTGCCACATCATTGGAAAATTGCGGAAGTCATTGTTATACCTAAACAAGGTAAGCCACCAACAGAAGTAACATCTTACAGACCAATATCGCTTATACCAATCATGGCAAAAGTTTTTGAAAACCTGCTACTGAAAAGGCTTAGCGAAATAATTGAAGAAAGAAGACTAATTCCAAGCCATCAATTTAGATTTAGAAATACACACGATAGACCAAGTGCATCGAATTACGGATGTTGTGGAAAAGGCACTTGAAGAAAGACAAGTATGCTCTGCTTTATTCATAGATGTTGCTCAAGCTTTTGACAAGGTTTGGCACTTGGGACTTGAGTACAAACTGCATAGGGACCTTCCCAGGCAGTACTACGAAGTACTGAAATCCTACATTACGAACCGACTCTTTAGAGTACGGTACGACCAAAATTACTCGGAACTTAAGAAAATTGAAGCCGGTGTACCACAAGGAAGTGTCCTAGGACCAACCCTGTATCTGTTATATACAAGGGATATTCCAGTGGACAACAACGCTATCATGGCGACCTTTGCTGATGATACTGCAATATTGGTGCCAGATAAATCCGTTACGAAGGCTACACAAAAATTGCAAAATGCAGTCGATAAAGTTAGTGATTGGACGCAGAAATGGCGTATCAAATTAAACGAAACAAAATCGACGCATACAAACTTTAAAAACAAAAACATAAACAATGTTCCAATATTTATAAACAGTACAGAAGTACCTTACTCCAATACCGCCAAATACCTTGGAATGAATTTGGATGCAAAGCTTAAATGTAAAGAGCACATCAAAAAGAAAAGAGAAGAACTAAACTTAAAGTACAGCAAAATGTACTGGTTACTAGGAAAGAACTCTGACCTATCTGGTAAGAAATAGCGATCTACATCGTGACCTTCAAATTGAAATGGTTACAGAAGTGGTTAAGAAACACGCTGTATCACACAATCAGCGACTGCAAAGTCACACTAACTCTGAAATGGAGACCGTATTAAATGGACGAGACAATGTTCGGAGATTAAGAAGAACCAAGCTGATGGTCTAAAAGCTATGGGAAAGTGTTATTACATTAAACTTCCCCCAATGCGATTTAAAAATTAAGAAATAAAAATCATTTGTCGATCTTTCATAGATTGGTCCTGATTCACCGGTGGTTTTAGTGCGGTAAGAGTCCCACACTACTCGGTACCGATTCTTACCGAGTGTCTTTTGAAGATTTCCATCCGATAAAAAAAAAAAAATTATTAAATAAGAATTTCAGGATATAAAATTAAATTGTTATTTTATAATAAAGAAAGGATAATTATCATAAATATAGCATAGCATAGCGCTACGTATCTTGTCTGAGGAAGAACAAATGTTTGAGGAGCGAGCACTTCCAAGGAATTTGGAGGATCACTCTAATCCTTTGGAGATGCGTGAGTGTGATAAGGAATTAATCCTTGTTTTTTTCCAGATTTCATCAGTACGAAAGGCAGAGGGGTAAGACCACGATGTTGGTTTGGCACAATCCTCGTTTAGCCTTATTCTTACTTTTCTTCATCTCAAACTCACTCTTCACTTCTTCCAAAATTCGGCCACTTTCTCCCGATTTGCTTTAAGTGAAGCCCTTGGCAATTTCAGGATTCCCCTGCATTTTATTAAGCAGTATATCGCTTTGGTCTTTTTTTTTATTGTTTTGCTCCTGCATTATAACAAAAAACATGAATTTTAAATTTTGTTATCTTAAAAAAATAAACAGACAACTTACATTTTCCGCCTTATTGTGCTCTCGTTCACCTAATAAAAATACGTGAAAACTATGGCTCTAAATGACATATCATTCCGACCGAAATGATTGTTCACAATAAGGGGAATTTTTCGAACATGAATAATTTTTCGAGTGAAACTCACAATAGGCGAAAAGTGAAATGTCAAATTTTCCGGGTGGAATGTTGTTCGGGTGAAACTTACAACAAGGCTGAATACGTTGAATGTGGGGTAATTTCTAAGTGCGATTTCATTTTTATCAAAAATGTTGATATTGTACTTCGAAATATTACAACGCCCTTCTAAAATAATTTTTTTTAAGTGGATAGTAATTTTTTTTTATTTTAATTTTGAACTTGAGAAAAAAATATTTATTTTGCTCGTGCACTTTTTTGGATAAAGCTTCGTGTTTTTCATGATTCTTTTCAAAATGCAGTCACAGTCACAGCACTGTAAATAGTTTTCTTTTTCTTCTTAATAAAAATTCTTAGATATTCGCCATTTTCTTAAAAATGCATGAAGATATAGCTTGCAGCTCTTTACACTTAAAAAAAAATTCTTTTGCTGTTAAAGTGCTCTTTTAAAGGGTGCAGTATAAAAATGCTTACATATATGCTTTCCGACAGCTAATATAAACATTATAATGGAGAATGGAGTATATTAATCGAGCAGAAAACTTTTAAACGTAACAGAGCTAAAGATTGTTAAGAAACTCCATTATAGAGCTAGGTTTTTAAATTCGTTTATCAAGAGCTGCAATCTGTTTTGAAATAGAGCTAGGGCCTTGTAAATATTTAACTTTCTCAGAGCTATTTAAGAACATTTAAATAACATTTGGTTCCAACGATGTTGCTTGGGTAGTTAGAAAATGATTAAGAATAAGTTAATAAACTACTTTTAAGTTAAAAAATTGTAGTATCATACGGTATTTTACTTATAAAACATACATGTATAAGATAAAGAAGACATTTATTTTATACCAAAATAAAATCAAAAAGCAACTGGAATCTATTTTAATGTGAGTAAATTTACATGAACAGAAATTAAGGCAAAAAATCCTGCAATGTCCCAAAGGCAGTAGAAATTTCTGGTCATTTGTCAAGAACATAAAAAATTCAATTTCATCTTCGGTTCCAACGCTCATGTACAAAGAAAAACCGATAACTAGCTCTTTAGAGAAGGCAAATGTACTTGCAGCTCATTTTGCTGCTAACTCCACGTTGCCTGTTAGCAACATTGCCCCTCCTGTACTTGAGAACGTAAATCATTCAATGGGACAGGTATATTTCCGCACTCGTACAGTTGCAAGAGCCCTTCCAGATCTTGATATAAATAAATCCGCTGGTCCTGATGGTATACCCCCCATTCTTCTAAGAGGTGTTCTTCATCGCTGGCAAAACCATTGCGTAAGCTTTTCCATCGCTCCTACTGTTCTGGAATCTTCCCTAGAAGATGGAAAACACCATTTGTCCAGCCTGTTCCTAAAAAAGATAACCCTTCCTCCCCCTCGTCCTAACGACCAATCGCACTTACGTCCCTTCTTTCCAAGGTCATGGAATCGCTGATAAATCATCAGCTCAAGAAATATCTCGAAGATCGAAAGCTTCTAAATGACCGGCAATACGGAACAGAACTTTACATTGTTTTGGAGAAAGTAAGATTATTGCGCTTGATATTTCTAAGGCATTTGATAGAGTTTGGCACCAGGCTCTCTTATCGAAAATGCGTGCGTTTGGCATCAACGAAGCCCTTATTCTTTGGATTAGAAATTACCTTCTAGATCGTTCAAATGTTGTATTGGATGGTTTTAAGTCTGATCTTCACAAAATAAATGCTGGTGTTCCCCAAGGCTCCGTTTTGTCTCCGACTCTCTTCCTCATTTTTATAAATGATCTCTTGTCTGAAACTTCTAATCCACTTCATTGTTTCGCCGACGACTCCACTCTCAGCTTTTCATACTCGCTCCCAAACTCACGTCCATCTCCTTCGGAAGTGAATTTGCAACGGTACCGTATGATAAGTTCATTAAACTCCGATCTTTACAGCATTGTTAAATGGGGTACAAAAAACCGTGTGGAGTTTAATGCTCCCAAAACTCAATGCTGTCTATTGTCGTTGAAGCAAAATATACCCCCTATGCCATTGTCCTTAAATGGCACTTGCATCGAAGAAACCGAAAAGCTCTTAGTACTCGGTATGTGTGTTAACGACGATCTTCGTTGGAATGATCACATACTCGAGACCGCCAAGAATGCTGCTAAATGCTTAGGATTTCTATATCGATGTAAGAATTTTTTCTCCCCTTCTGATCTGGCTACCATTTATAAGGCTCGAGTATAACTCACACCTTTGGGCAGGCGCTGCTCAATCTTCTCTCCATTTATTGGATATAATTCAAAACAGAGCGTTAAAACTGATTGGAAATAGAGCTTTAATGGATTCATTCCCATCTCTTGAACACCGTCGGAATCTTTCATGTATTTCCCTGTTTTAACGCTTCTTTCACAAGCAATGCTCACTCGAAGTAGCCAGTTGCATTCCTCCCCTTTATCAATTCACCCGTGATACCCGCTTTGCTAGGAATGCTCATCAGTTCACCCTTGAGCCTAACTTTGGTCGTACCGTCAAATATAGAGATTCGTTTTTTAGTCGCACAAAATGATTATGGAATAACTTACCCGGCACAGTTTTCCCTTGCCATTTCAATTTGCAAACATTCAAAACCAATGTTCATCGACACCTCCTTTCTCTCCCCTCCTAATTTCCCCCTCGCCCGTGCTGTGTTCAAAACATTATAAGGGTCTCGTAACATACCCTTGAGCGCGAGTGTATTATAAAAAAAAAAAATATATAACTATACATGAAACCTCAAGTTAACAGTTCATGTAGTAAAATTTGGAAATTACAGGACCAATTAACAAAACTTTGTTAAAATTAACACTGCGTCATGTAAAAATGTTGCCAGATTCTTGTGTTTAAATAATCTTATATTGAAATAACAGGGTATATTTTTAAACTACAATGTTATCAGAAATAGTGCCACGTTAATTTAACCATGATTATTGTTGAAATCGTTAAGTTTCTGAGTATTTTTCAACTTTATATGAGAATGGCCACCTTCTAAATGTACTCCTTATTAATTTTTTTTAAATGGTCAGAGAAATTTTGCTGAGTAATTATGTTCATATTTCTGAGAATGTCGAGGGGCCATATTTCCGAACGTCCTTTATATCTGATTGATAAAAAATGAAAATAAAATGTCAGACGATTTAGTATTTGTTGTTTTCGGTTTTGGTTTGACATGATACCGTTCTGGCAACATAAGGTAAAAAGTGTTCAATTTCAAAATAAGATATGAACTCATAAAATTAAAAAACGCTTATACATTTATCTAATACCTTACGACAAATTGTTATTCAATAGCTGTTTTAAGTGTTATATGTACGTCAATCTATTGATCGTGTGTTATAGTCAACTTTTATGCCACCAAGTCGCGGCATCATGTTCTTAAAATACCTATATGTCTGAGGAAACAGTCCCAAGAAAAAATGTCATCAATGTCAAAATGGCATATGAATTTGGAAGTGTCAAAATGTGTTTCTTTCTCCAACAATAATTGCTGTCAACCCTATCTCCAATCTCGTTTGAAAATGAACAACATCAACAAAAATAAAAATAAGAAAAATCCATTAAATCTATAAATTCTTGTTACTAATTCTATTTTAGTTTCACAATCGATTGCGAGAAGATAAAAATAAATATCCAATCCAACTAAACAACAAAAACGTGAACGCGTCTGTCTGTCCGTCTGTCATCGTATCCACAAATTATTTATCTTAAATTGTGATCAGCACTCTTTTGGAGGTGAGTACTCAGGTTATTGACGACGCGTAAGGTAAGCGGTTAGAGCTGCTTCGAATGTGATTTTAACGGTGTGTGGAGGTGGCGGATATTAATGATTATCTTCCGTAAGAATGGAATGAATGGTATCCACACGAGAGCTGATAGCTCAGTAGTCAGTATTCAGAATGAGCAGTCGAGCTGGGATGAGAGCAGAAGCCAGCGTGATTCGTTATAAAGATGCTGACGATTGAATTATGGTGGCTCTATTGTAAATATACACAATTTCGACGTTCAACGTTGTAATTAGTAAGGTTTTAATTGAGATGCGTGTGTGCGCACTCGCTGACTGTGCAAAGTCTTTTGGCTTTGAAGTGTTGAATGGAAAGGCAGATAGATTCTTTGCAGGATGCTGTATTTGTTGTTAGCTCCAGCTCCTTGAGATGATGAAAATGTTTGCGTTATCTGATGGCAGGCGATAATTACACAGGTGGAATTAAAGCTGATCAGTAGTTTTGTAAATTGAGTATATGTTTTGAGAATGGCAAACCTTTCAAGATCATACCGTTTGGATAATACACACAAGGTGGCAGATTAAGAAAGTAGATAGGTAGGTGAATTGCATGTATGTGTTATTAGAACCTGAAAATGTTCATTGAAACTGTTTTATTATGCCAGGAGTTTTCGTTCTGTAATCTGCATTTAACTTTCATCAGATGACAAGCAACCAAGGATAAAAAAGCATGACAAGAAGTTCTTATAAAGCATATCCGGGAAATATAATTAAGAGGGACGATTTTGAAGTGGCTTCACAATACCGGTTAGAATAAAAACGAATTCAGTCTATATTAGAAATACAAACTTATATTTCCCTCATCCCAATAAATTATCTAACCCACCACCATAACATCTATTTTTCTATCCAAAAGGTCTCGTTTATACATTATTGTGTGGTCCTTCTTTCTAAACTTCTAAATCGAAACTCCTTCCACACCTTCTTAACTCTCCCACAGTCAAGTCTTAGACCAATTCATTAGATTACTATTTTTATCAACGATTAGTGATTACCAAGTGAGCTGTGTTCATTAGTTCCAAATGAATGTGTTTTCCAAATCACCGACACATAGTAAAAACAAGAACAAAAAAAAAAAATGAAAACTCCGTCAAGTCGTGTTGATATGATAAAGTAAAATACACTCCTCGCTTATCTAGCAATAAAAAGAGTAAAGCATTCCTGCCGCCACCCTGTGGTGAATATATTTTAATTATGTCAGTTGTTGTTGTCCTGTGCCGCTTTAACTAGCCGCCCCAGATAAGAACGAGAGTAGCCCCCAGAAGGGATCTCGTGTTAAATTCGAAAAAGTGTATGTCCAACAGACAGATACACAATGTAAATTTGATTTTAATGGACACCATAGACCAAGAGATCTGAAGGGAAAACATACAAAACCAGAGCAATGGTGTTTTTGGGACCAGTTTTTGGAGCAGTCAATTTTATGTTAAACATTGGTTTTAAAAAAAAAAAATAACGTAAAAAAGACACCCAAAACAGCAGAAAACTTGATCAAACAATTCATATGGTAAGGGTGACGCCACAGGAGGTAAACTAATTGATTCCTAATCGAATCAAATTGTCTTTCTGGAGCTTGTGGTTGACTTTTGTGGTTTTCGGCTTTGATAAAGGTGGGTGCTGCTGTCGTCGCTTAAGAAAATCCAGATTTAAGATTCATATTCTTTCATAAAAAAATGAGTCCCTAATTCATATTGACAGTATTATTTATAAAGTGATGATACTCAGGGTCGGATTAAGACTACAAAGGCCTTTGAGCACTATTATTTTTCGGCACGATTTATAAAAGCAGGTATAATAATTCCTCATATTCATAATAAATTAATCGTTTGAAACTTCAGTTTTCATATTTTGGATGTTAAATATTTATTGCGGCGGTAGGGTACGTAGGGTGGGTAGAACGTGCGTCTAACATATACGTTCCGTGTAGCACGTTACGGTTACGCGATCTTTGTAAAACGTTATCTTACTGAAGATTGCATCTAAGAATCTATTTATATTAGGAATATTACGTACTTATTCTATCGTACTGAGGCGCCTCAAAAAGAGTTCGCCTAGGTTGTGGATAGATTGAAATCTCGATTTTAGTACTTTTCATTGATAGTACGAACTAAATATCTCCATTCTTCGACTCTCACCCAATATATCCAAAAGACGAAATAACTGGTGTCAAATTTCATTGCAGGTTCATTCAATGTTCTAAACAAATCCATTTTCAGAGTTGACATTTAAAAAATCTGAAAAATTTTGTTTTATAATTTCTGCTCCGGAAAATGTATATTCAGGAGAATCGGTTGACATTTGCAACGAAGATTCTCAATACGTCAAAATTTTATTTGTCCCTTATCTATCAAACCATATATGTAATGCCAAATTACGAATTAAATATTTTATATAAATCAAAATATAGATCGTTATCCACCTGTCAAAGCGAATATAAAAATCAAGTAAATTTCCTCATCTCAAATGTCATGTACACTCTGAATTGCATAGCCATGGTCAGAATTCATATAAGAAGTAAGGTTTGATAGCCTATTTGACGAATGTGAACGTTTATGTTTTTCATCCATCAAATATTCGTCATGCCGTGCTTGTCAAATAAATTTGAGAATGTGAACACCCCTATTAAGGCTCCGAGCAGCATTTCGTATCAGATAACATCTCTATTTAAATATAGGTGGAGAAATTTAATGTTTTATCAAATAACATCTCTGTTTAAACTTAAATCTAAGAAACTGTACGTTACGTAGCGTAGCGGAGTCTGGTGGTGTGTTCTTTTTCTAACGATATTTAACTTTTGAAATAAATAGGTTTGTTTTCTTTACTTTAAAACTCTTTGATTTTGATTTGATAAAACTCTGTGAATTTCTGCGAATTTCAATTCAAAGTTCTGTAAAATCTTATATAAAAAATCTTCTAAAACGCACAGAAAATGTTTTCAATATTAAAAAAAAAAAACAATGTTTACGAATGCATTATTAAAATTGTTTATTACGTACATCCGATAACAAAAATTCGACGTTGATGTTTACACATCTTAACCGTGAGTCCCGGCACGCAAATATATTTTATATCGAACATAGAAATCTAATCTAAAATACAAAAGAGATAAAGAGCCTGTAATCATTGTATGTTTTGTCTGATTTGCACTCCGTCACTGGATTTAAAGAAATAGAATCTCAGATACTTTAATGTATGTTACCAAAGATACATGCATATTTGTGTATATGTCCAAATTAATAAATAGTCTCTCTTGTGAGATTTATGACTTCAAAAAATGATATATTGAATAAAAACAATTCTGTTTTATTTTCCTTTGAAAACTTTAAAGTTCTTAAGAAAAAGAGTAACGTATATTTTCGAAGATATTCATCTGACTATTGAATACCCAATAGTTTGCTAAAGCCAACATCAAAGAAACGGCGCAATCTGTGAATTTATAAATCATAGTTTTAGAATTTTTTTTAGCATTGACTCCCGAAAAGAATGATCCTTTCCTAGATTCAAATAAGAAAAAGAACACATGTGCATGTCAACGAAACCGAAAACAGAATCTGGCCAGTTTAAATGGTTTCTATTCATAAATTGTACCTACAAATAAATTTTACTAAACTTTTTATTTTTCAAAAATGCTTTTGTAACTTTCAGAATACAAGTAAATTTTTCAGTCTATTCTATTCCACGATCAGTTTGATACTGTGATTCAAATACTATTTATGTACTTTCTTGCAAGTTGAAATTATTGTAACTACCTTTTAAATGATGGCATACCGCGCGAATGTTGGGAAAATGAGGACAAATTTTTAAGGAGATAGGTAGTTCTGAGTGTGAAAATAGAGTCAGGTAAAGCATTTCACATTCGTGTTGTTCGGCAAAGAATCTCTGTACTTGACAAGACGTCGGAAGTTGGGATCGAGAACAGTTATTGGAAAATTTCAGTGAACATAAAATGTAATTTAACGTTTAGATACTCGCAAAATTCTTAACTGTAGTTATTATTGGCCTATTAGTGAGTGTGTTAGACTGTCATGGAAATCGGGGTCGAATCTTTCAGCTTTAACAACTTGTTTTCAGGAGTACTGAAAAAAAAAGAAATCATCCAAGATTCTCTGTTACCATCAAAAAGAAAATAGTTCTCATTTAAGTTTTCGGGTTCGATAAAAAAATGTCAAGTCACACCAATTTATCGGCGACTAATAATATGCAAATAGGAATGGTTACGAGTTGTAAGAGTTCTCCACGAGCATTGTTGCGTCTTCAATTTTTTCTAATTTATTTTAATTTTTTTTTTCAATTTTTGTAATAATAACAATTGTAATTTCATGTCCATCATTTATTTATTGCCAGAAGAAGATTTTCAAATTTTTGAAGATTTGTGGATATCTGTGTTAAGAACCCCGAGGACATTTAAAAACGCACCTCTGACCTATTCATTTAAAGAGCCCAACGTTTTAAATTTGATTCAAGAAAAAGGTTTGAAGACTTTATTTCTAACCTACAGTCGCTTTTCGTTAACTCTTTGGAAGCTTCAGAAAAGACGATTCTAAAACCATTAAATTGGCAAACAAAATACTCTTCTGACAGAACAATGATAAAATATTAAAAACGCACAAAAACGATGATTTTACCATTCAAATGTACTATTTCGAAATAATTGAATACTTAAGTGAAAGCCAATGAAAGACTATATACATATATGCACTTCTTTTTTAGAAGACATAAGTCGCTATTAAATTTTTGAAAATCATTCCTCTTCATCTAAAATTTGTTAATTTTATTTCTCTCTCTCTCTCTCTCTGTCGGTAGAGGCAAACAAATAAGGGCTCACCTTCTGCAAAAAAAAGAAGAGATGTATACCGAAGGTTTGTCTAAAAAACGACTGGCATTCACTAAGTTCAGTTTGATAATTTGTAAATGGTTTTTATTTCAAAAGAAAACTCCAAAAAGTGTGAAGAGTCTGGCGAAGATCAAATCATGCCAAGGATGACTTATTTCACTAAAAGTAATTTTAAGTCATTTTAACGCGTTTTTTGCCGCAGGAGCCTCCTTAAGTTTAAAATAATATTGTATATAAAAATATTCGAAAAAATATTTGTTGGGTTTTTCGAAAAAAAAAAAATATCTTTAAAACGTGTGAACGATTATTTTTTAAAATTATCTCCTAAAATCTATACTACTAAATACTTAAAATTGGCATCCCAAATTTTGTTCCCGAAAATTTTTGAAGAAATTTCTTATATAAGCAATTACTTTAATAATAAAATGATTTTTATTTTTTTTTTAATTCATACTTTCCCGTAGATCAGACAGCAATTCCATGCATTTGAACATTTTTATCTCATTAAATCCATGTTTTTTATTTATAAAATGTATTTTAAATTCCAAAGTACTTTTACATAAGAGCAAGTTCGTATAATCCAGTCATGCATTTTATTTTTTGTATAGTTATTATTTTAATTAAAAACTAAAATACTTAATAAAACCAAAAACTTTACCGATGCAGCCAATATTTCACAAATTTTACCTATTAACAAATATTACATATTGATATACAAATATTCAAAAAATGTATGGTATCTATAGATCTCACACAAATTAATAACAAACTTATTGAATAAATTTCAAGGACACATTTCTATACGAGCAAGTCAAGTTTCATAAATATCACGCATCGCATAGAACAAGATGAACTCAACGAACACATTTGGACCACTCAATGTACACGCAATGAGAATATATTTAGGAATACATGAAATATTTTTGATTTGCAAATTAATTTCAGTACTAAAATCAAGAAGAACATACTTTCGAAAATATACCTAAAATTCTAATTCGTTTCCAAAAACTTCCTAATACTCTAATAATAGCCTTGAAACTTCAAGTAAAGTTAATAAGAAATCCAATAAAACTATTTAGACTAATCTTTTTTTTTTTTTGTCAATCCCATATCACGCGGCGGCGGCGGTTTGGCGCGGCGCCTTTATGATATAAAACCTCTCCAAAAACAAATGATCTTCTACATGCGCCGGTTTTTCTTTCAATACCTGTCACATATATTAATACGTTAACACAACAATTGTTCCCTCTTAAAATAACAAATGATCAGGACCTTAAAAATTAAACTAGAAAATGGCGCGCTTAACACCACAGGATATTAGATCTATTTCCAATGATATCCTTTCATTATGTGCATACAAAAGACGACCAAAACTAAAATCAGTTATCACCTATTTTTTATAGAAAAAAAAAACAGAAATACATTTCCTTGAAAGAATAAGGGAAACGATGGTTGAGGCTATGGGGTTTCTTTTTTCAAGAAGGTTTCGGGTTTAGTTTTCTTATTTATGTCAATGAATATCCTTTCGTTTTTCTCTCTTTAGGGTTTTATTTTAGCGCCTATGTCAGTTATTTTGACATTTCAACGATATACGAGTATCTGTTTGGGATTTCGATTTATGTTTTTAATGTTAGGCATTTGTATTTAAGGGGATGATCATGCACAATGAAATCAGAGAGTAAAACCAAATAAATTAAATTAAATTGCTTACCGAACCATATACTGCACCACATTGATCCATGCAAAGATATAAGCATGTCGCTACACTTTGGATTTTTATTCGCCCAACATCAACCGTCGTTCGTTGTAATATTGCTGTGAAAAGAAAAATGGATCCAAATTAGAATTATAGAGTGATTTTCGAATTTTACAAAAATGTCTGTATTTAAAATCTATATGTATACAAATCAATAGCTATTCGTTTGTCTCGCTAAACCTCGAGAATGGCTAGACCAATTTTGCTAATTTTGATCTTCAAATATTTGTGGAAGTTCAGGGAAGGTTTAAGTAACGAAAAATACTAAAAACGACAATTTAATTTCCCAATACTAAATGTTTCTAGTTGTGAAACATTTGATGTCTTTACACTACAAATTACTGCAGAAATTTACAATGAGACATTGATCATGATAGAAGATATGTGTTTATTGATGGAAAATAAAGTATTGTCGTGTTTGGGCATGACAGTCTTATGCGCGATGCATTTAACCACGAGTTGCAAAAAGAACAACAATACGATTTTGAAGTATTGGCCGAAACAGTTCGTTCAAATGTTCAGCAGTTAAATGAACAACACAGAATTGTGTAAGATACTTTCATGGAAACTGTGAACAGTGGATCTCGTGGAATTTACTTCCTTGATGGTCTCGGGGGAAGTGGAAAAACGTTCCTAATTTTATTGCTGTTGGCAAAGATCAGATCACAAAATGAAGTAGCCCTAGCATTGGCTTCATTTGGAATAGCTGCAATATTGTTTGATTGTGGACGAACTGTACATTCTGCCTTAAAATCACTACTAAATATGCAAATCAACGAAGCACCTGTTTGCAACATTGCCAAAAACGGCGCATTGGTAAGGATTCTGCAGATGTGCAAATTGATTGCTTGGGATGAATGCACGATGGCCCACATGGGGTCACTGGAGGCACTGGAGGCACTGGAGAAAACGTTAAAAGATATTCGTGCCAACCAAAACATTTTTGGTGGAGGCATGATTCTGTTGTCAGGTGATTTTCGTCAGACTCTTCCAATTATTCCCCGATCAACTATTACTGATAAACTAAACGCATGCTTAAAATCATCTAATTTGTGGCGGCACGTAAAGACACTCCAATTAACATTTAATATTCTAGTATTTTTTCAACAAGATCGAACTGCGATTATATTCTTGAAGCAGTTATTAGATATTGGAAATGATAAGGTCGCAGTTGACTTCTCGATCGGATTGACTTCACTACTCGCATCAAAAGAGGAGCTTATTCAGAAACAATAATTGGCTGAGTGAACCGCGTTATATTGGCGGCAAAAAACAAAGACTTCGATGATCTCAATGCAATGATTCAGAATGTTCTTCCCGGAGAGTTGTTTTCTTACAAATCAGTTGACACAGTTACAAACCAGGATGACGTAGTCAACCATCCAAGAGTTTTTAAATTTCCTGAATTTGCCTAAACATAACTCCAACGTTTTTGGCATTCGAATTTTAAGCATCTACAATTTCCCACCAATCTGGCTTTTGTAATGACCAAAAATAAATCGCAAGGCCAGTCGTTGAAAGTTTGCGAAATCAACTTTGAGTTTCCCTGTGTCGCGCTTCGCGCATGGGCTATTATGCGTCGCGTGTTCTGGAGTCGGAAAACCATCATCTATGTATTGCATTGATTTGTTGCATTTAATGTAAATACAAATTTTGTATTAAATTTTGACCATATTTTTCAAAAATATATGTAGGTGATACGAAGTTCACCGGCTCATCTAGTTAAGTATAAGAGAAAGAGTTGCTGTCCAAACTTGATCAAAATTGATTTATAAATTTAAATGATGTGCAACCATGCAGATCATATATCATGAGGAACAGAAATAAACTTGAAAAGAAGGAATTTGAAAGTCCTACCGAATTTCATGTTCCGAATAATTTGAAGTCTAAAGTCTATTGGTCTATTGAGGGAACCACTTCGGAACCCAAGCGCCCTAAAGTGCAGAAGACCAGCACTCCATCTGATGCTATAAGAAGGGAAGATCCCACTTCAGCGATGCGCTAAAAAACAAAATAATTGTGGCAGTCATCGACAGAAGCTATATCGATGGTAGGATCTCAGCAGATTGCTGGGCGGTGGTAACAAGGGAGCTCTCGGTACGCTACCTGGACATCATGAAAGCCAATCCAGGACCACCCCAGTTATTAGAGATAACGGCTGGCACCGAGGCCAAGTAAAGCTTATCTCTTGTGAAGATCAGAGATCGTGCGATCTATATAAGCTGGCTGTTAGCAAGTTAGGGGAAATTTGGGCAGACGCGAAGCTCGAGGTCGTTGCTAGAGAGCTAATCCCTACCAGGGGCCTATTTCACCAACTACAAATTACAAGTACAAATTTGTGATTAAGAAAAATTACATATAAAAAAAACCCGATTTTTACAAATTTGTTAAAAAAATGCTTGTAATCACAATTTTGTAAGATGGTGAAATAGGCCCCAGGCCTCGGGCTCGTGCCTGGATTCCAGAGGAACCCTCTCGTTTAGACGTCATCTTCAAAATTATTCAGAGTAGTAATCCAGACCTGCCCACTTATAACTGGAAAGTTGCGAAAGTGGATGAACCAAAGGGTACTTGAAGATCTGCAATCATTGTAGTGAATAAAGAGCCCAAAGTTAATTTTTTCCCCCACACATTTCTTTCTTTTTTTTTAAGACCAAAAATAACGGTACTACCTGCCAAACAAATTTTTTTCGAAATTTTAAAAATATTTTTTTTTCCAAAAACTGTGGAACATATTAAAAAAAAAAATACGAAAAAAAAATCATTTAGTTAAAGCTAGGTAATGGTTGAACAAAATTTTCGGAAAAATGGTACAACCGATTTTGATCATTTTTTTCGCTAAAGCTCTCCAAAAATTTGAATAGAATTGTGTATTAAATTTTTAAAAAAAAAACTTTTTTTTTGATTTTTAAAAAAAAATCAGTTTTTTTTTCAAAACTCAATATTTCGAAAACCTGATGCTAGATTTTTTTTTTAAACTTGATAAATAAAAGTTTCTCAACATAATCTACAAGATGTATGAAAAAAAGTTTTATTTTACCTGAAAACAAAGGTACCCACCATACAAATGTTAAAAAATGGTTTTCAAAAATCGTATTTTTCTCGAAAACGGCGCCTATAATTTTAATAAACATTTTTTTCTTTCAATTAATTTTTACGATCTTTAATTTAATAAAAAAAAAATTTAAATTAAGATATTACAGCTTGTACCTACCATAGAACCATTTTTTCAAATAATGAGTACATTATCGACATAACGGATTTTAATGAAATTTCTTATAGAGATGCTTCTAAAAAAGTATAAAAACATTGCATTTCAAAACTTTAAGGACAATATTTTTTGAATTTAAAAAACAAATCTTTTTTTTTTTTGGATAATTTGATATCTCAAAAGTGGGTCAATATTTTTTTCGGAAATTTAATTTTCATTTGTACAATAATACGAGTAAAAACCTATAGTTGGCGTATGTAAAAGCTTATTTTTTTAAAGAAACCACTACAACGACTTATAATTTTTGTTCTTGCATAAATTCATATTTGCATAGTATTCTGTTTTTATCTCTTACTACTTAAAGAATTAAAAAAAAAAAATTTGTATCCATATGAACAGTTTTCTCTAATAACATTATTTTAATTTTTTTTTTTTATAATCTACCTCGCTCAAGGGATTATGAATGATTACCCTTTTTAGATGTTTCAACACAGCGTGAGCGTGAAGTTAATGAAGAGAAAGAAGGATAGGAAAGATGTGTGGCACGATATTCTGAGACTGAAGGTGGTTGTCTCTGATTTCTTATCTCCAGGGATGGCGGCTGAACTAAAGCGGAGAAATGCCGTGTCTTATTTCTATGTCACTTATAATTCACATTATTTTATTCGTTTTCATCAAGTTGGGCATACTAGTTTAACTCAATTACATGTTGTAAGTGTTATGCCTGAACAACATGCAATGAGTAAACCAGCAACCCATTGATGACAATTTTTAGAAGGTTTTTAATGGAATTAAAACGACATAGACGACGGCAGGGATCGAACCTGTGATCATGAGGTTGACAGGCGAGCACACAACCATCGCGCCACGGCCACCCCCGAAATTTTCTATTCTATTACATAGGAGCAAGTTCGTGCGACCTAGTCGTGCATTTTATTTCTTAATGCTCACACTGTGTCTCTGGAAGGGTAAAAAAAATACCGGATCCATTTTGTTTGTGTTTTCTATCATCGTAATGTCAACTTTGATTAAAAATTCGATTTCCATTTTTATCCAAATGCAATACTTGCCTTTAGATTTGCTCAAACAGAGGTATTTCAAAAGTTTATGTTTATTCTAAAAGTCAGCTCTTGATGCTTTACAAAAACGGCTTTTCGTAAGTTATGGCTAAGTTATTGCCCGAAAAGTAATCTAAGCATTAGTGTCAGAACCGATTTCTGCATAACAACTCCCCTGGGGGAAATGTTCATGCTCTTATATTACATTCATTATGCCAGAATGCAAACAATATTGAGATTAAAGTTTGATCGAAAGCAAAATAATACATGTGTTTATACATACATATTTAAATTTGCTTTCTAAGCTAACAAATGGGCGACATCGTAGCAACAATGTCTTAAGTTGAATATTAATTATAAGTTGTGAAACAAAATAAATATTGCCTCAAAAAAAAAGAAAAAAACAAAATTCCGTATTCCCAATATTTTTTGAAACGATTTATTTAAATTCCTTTTGGTCAGAGATAAGGTGTGTGGAAAAAATATTCGACTTCGAAATTTAAACATCTTTTGCCTAATGCCCAGTTGGACATAGTTGGTTTTTCATTCTGTTTGCTCTCAAGCTTTTTAGGGATTAGCTTTTCCATCATCGGATTGTTAGATAGAATTAAAACATCGACAATTTTTTTTAGTCGAAAACAAGTAAAAAAAAAATTGGAAATGTGCCACATGAAATGTCTGTTTCTACTGTAAGCTTATGTTATTAATTTTGTGTCAAGTGTTTAGTTAAGTTTCGATCAAGTATATTTTCACAATTTAGGACCCCGTGAATTTCTGAATAAAATTCAGCAAGGATTTTAAGGTAAATATCAGAACTGGTGTTTTTTGCAAATTTACTTTTAGCTCTAAGAATATATTTCGGATTACTGTATCTTACTAGTTTAAATCAATCAAAACCTAACTTGATAAAATAATAACAATCTATCCATGTGTCAAACGAAATAGAGTGTGCCACATGTCATAAGAAAACTAACATTAAAATGCATTAAAAATTAAACATTCGACCTTTTAACGAAATATGTACAGTTTCAAAAAAAAAATTGTTCACTTTTTTAAATATCTGAACTTTACATTCAAAAATTGACATCGCCAGACAACATTATGTGATGAGGGTGTACATACATAATTTATTTTATGTTGTGCACGAAATGTGTCAAAATCATTTCACAATACAAAACGATTGAAGTAGTTTTGTGTTGTTGCTTTTCTTGTTACATACGTACATACATTTGTTTGTGTATTGAGTTTCATGTACGCGATTAGGAAAAACATTGAAAGAATATTATAAGTCGAATAGATAGTGTCAATTTTACTATCTACAAATTGACAGGGTAGGTCACTGGCATACTTAAGTTATTTATGAGAGGTTAAGAGGCTATAAGCCAGAGTCACGAATGAGGATTTATAAATAATGACTTATCCACTTAGTCGATTTGTTTGAAGTGAATATTAGAACCATGTCATTTATTGAGTGCACACAATATATAAAAACACAAAGAAAACTTGCAAGATTTTTGTTTTTTTACAGGACTTATTTTTTCTATATAACTCAATATCATAAACGAAAGAATAGTTGATTTGTATCATTTTTTTTTTTTTTTAACTTTCCAATACTGATTACAGTTTTTAGCCAATGGCGTTGCGAAAGATACATATTAGAATGCAAAATTTAAAAAACCAGGACCAGGAATCTATCAAGATTTTGCGATCGAAACTTCAAATGGTATAATAAACTATGGAGCTTAGTTCAAAACATTTGGCGAGAAGTGAAAAGTACGAAATCAATTTGAAAAGTATAAGCTTAACTTTGTAACTCCTGCGAAAAAAACACATCCAATAACATAGGTACCTCTAGCTTGTACCTCTGTTACATTTGAACATAAACGTTCCGACATTCCGCAGAATATCAAACACCCATTGATTTGTTAGTGCAAAAATCATGCAAAGTGACTACTTATGTGAGGGTCCTTCACCTCCCACAGAGAAGCCATCCAGTCCATCAAGAAGATTCTTATCTTCCATTTATAGGTCATCCAATTACAGCAGCCAAACCGATTTCTGGCAAAATCAGGTCAACTGAGTTACAAATTTAAAATTTAGATACATTCGCACAAGAAAATATAGAAACCTCACTTGAGAACTTAAAAAAAAAAATAATTGATTCTTTGTCTCCACAGGTGAGATGGTGGAACTCTTCCAAGTGGAAGCAATGAAATGATTTATGGTGAACGAATTTTTATCTTCATGACTTTAAATACTCGAATGGATCGTTAAACAAACAGCAGGAAGTCGATTGTAATAGTCCCAAATTTGGAACGTTTAAGGTCTCAATTTCGCAGAAGTGTAAGATTAGTGAAAAATGTGTAAAACAAGGTGCCGTTATGTTTTACATTATAACCATCAGACAATGATTTTAATCCTCGCGGACATCAAGCGTTTTTTCGAGTTGAATAACCGATTTGGAGAATTTTGGCAGTCTCACACTTCACAGCAGGAATAATGATGAAATACCACAAGCACACCACAACCCTCATATATTTTACTGCCTTTGAATGCGTGTGTCTTCTGGACACTTTGTGGGAAGAGTCCTGTATAGAATACCAATTGAATCAGTAGCACCCGACCATTATAATATAATTTTAAAGCTGTATTCACCATCCATTTATGCTTAATTATCATGTTCACAATGGATAAATTGGCGAACTAGACACTGTCCAAGGAACGACGATGACTATGTAAAGAAATATCAAGAGGCACGCAGTTCAGTGAGCAACGTGAAGAACATGGGCGTCACGTTATGCATTTTAAATGAGAACAAACGCTTAAGCCGACAGCAATTAGGACGATATAGGGAGCCGTAAGAATGGGTTCTTAAGCTATTAACACGTTAAATGGGTTAAGTAGATGTGCAGGAGCTTGTAAGTGGATACACTGTACAGTGATCGATTGGTGTTTCAATGACTTTTTTATTCATTTAAATGCATTTAAGCGACTCAATTTATTGTTCAAAGATATACCGACTGGAATTCTTTCTTTAATCCAATTGGATTCAATTGATTTGTAGACGGCGACGACGGTCCTGGTAGCTTAGAAGTCTTATAGTTTTGTTTTGCATTCGATGTTTCATTCTTTCAAAGATTATAAAGTAATGAGCTTTTAATCTTAAGCTGGTGTGTGCTCTGTAAGGTTGCATTTACAGTGTGCTTGAGATTATTTTAGACAAAATATTTATTGGAACGTATTATTTTTTTGTTGGTGTTCGAAGAAAAAAATTAACTAGCCGCGTACTTAAGCGAAGTCATAACTTAAATATTGTGTTCTTAATTTGATCAAGTTATTCACGAAGCTGACGGTCATGGAATTATCTATTTCTAGCAGTGTTGCCGTACCCCGTATTTTATATTCTCTCGATCAACATCAAAATGTCGTTACATTTACTGAAATTTTACGAAACGTTATCATTTTCGCAAGAAAAAATTCTCTAGATAAAGGTAAGAATATTTTAACGTAAATTTCTAACCATCACCTTAGACGACGTCAAAAAGAGAGCCTGTAGACTGTTTTAAGAGGAAGTTGTTGCGGCCATTTTTAGTCCCGTCTGCATTGAGGCTGAGTCAGGAGACGATACGATACGAGCTATAGGGGGAACCAAACCTTGGTAAAAACTTAAAACTCCAAGTTCTTAGGGGTCATGAAAAACAGATTGACGCCGATGCTTGGGTTCAGAAAATATTTGAGTTCAATCACGAGGAACGGTGCAGTATGAATGAATGAATGAATAAATTGGGGTACAAAAAAAAAAACACTGGGACCTAAAGATATATTGTGCCCCTCATCTAGAACTGGATAAGGTTAGTTTGTTCCTTTGAGGAATCGAAGCATTTGGAGTATCTTAAGGGAGGATAATTCACTCACTTTTATGCAGTGCTTTCCCCGATATCTATGCCTTTGATGCACGAGTGCATCACATTTCCCCAGTATGTGGTCAGGTGTCTCTTCGTCAATGTTGCAGAATCTGAAAGACGCGTTGTTCACTAGGCCAAGGATGTTGAGGTGTCTTCTCAACCTACAGTGGCCTGTGAGAAGCCCTGTGATTTTCCTGAGGTTGTTCCTACTTAAGCTAAAGTAGGTTAGAAAACGCTTTCGTTTGTAGTCCCCGAGTAGAAGTTTCGCCTATCACAGCTTAGGAAGTTCCTTCCAGATTTTTGATCTTTTTGCCTCCTTTTTTGTTTTGATTTTATTTTTGATCACATTTTCTCCTATTCCGCAGTAGGGCTCTGGCCCTATAAGGGGTGTCGATGCACCTATTTTTGCTAAGGAGTCTGCCTCTTCGTTGCCCTGGACACAAACGTGGCCTGGTACCCAATGAAGTCTGACAGTGTTATTCTTGCCCAGTTCATTAAGCTTAAACACGCACTCCCAAACAAGTTTGGAACTAATGGCGTAGGAGCTTAGTGCTTTTAGTGCAGCATGGCTGTCTGACATGATGGCAATGTTTTGGTTCCTATATTTTCTATCGAGGTTTCTTTCAGCGCATATACCTATGACATTTACTTCTGCTTGGAATATGCTAGTGGACTGTCGCATCGGTAAGGGAGAGCCTTCGGTATCGAGTCCCAACTGACTCATTCGATCCACTAACTCCTGCTTTCTCAGAAGGTATAGATTGCTCCTAAGCTGGCAAAGACATCGAACCCCTCTTCGCTTTCAGACATGATGAGATGGATCTTTGTTGCGGTCTGTTTGTTATATGTAGGTAGGTAGGTAGAGATGGTAGTCGCCAGCCCTGGGCCCGCGACTCAATTAGCGCTGGGGTGCGCCGTTTTAATACCATTAACTCGTGTCAACCTAATAAGGATTTAGTACGGAAGAGAGTGGCTTTTTATGTACTTTAGCGGAGCATTGCTAAAGCCATTTTGTCGCATTCAGAAAGATAATCAGATCTTTGATTTTCTTCTCCGAAAGTTCACTGGGGTCATCGAGGAAGGCTTTCCCAAAGGAAGTCATCCTGTAATTTGCTAAGGCGGGGCAATCGCAAAGAAAATGAACCACAGTTTCTTTTTCTTGTGGATCTCCACAACTACGGCAGTGTGGGTTGTATATGTATGTTTTTCGATTTTGTATTTTACGGGGATGGACCTTATAAGTCCCTGCTCGGGCGCCAATTTGTGATGTGCTTTTTGCTTTCCAGCCGAGGTTTTTCTCGCCGGATTTCCAGGATTGCTCTGAAGAAAACACGAAACTCCAGTAGGAAGGTCTTTAAAACCTTATACAAAATGTTTATTGAAAACAATTCTTAAATTCATATAACAACTAAAACATTCTTGACTTTTCTTGATTTCTTCTTGATTTTCCTCGTATCGTGCTCCTGTCGGCTTCCTTTAGAAAGGTTTATTCTGGTATCTGGTTTTCTATTAACTGGTATTCGGTATCGGGTTACTCTTTTTACAAGTACGGACTAAGCTCTTGACGTTTACAAGATCAGCAGGCTAAATGCCCTGGTGGCACTAGATCCGCAGATTCGAGGCCCCTGGTGGCACTAGATCAACAGGTTCAAGGCCCCTGGTGGCGCTAGATCGGCAGGTTTGTGGCTCCTGGTAGGCACTAGATCGGCAGGTTTAGGGCCCCTGGTAGGCACAAGATCAGCAGGTTCAAGGCCCCTGGTGGCACTAGATCGGCAGGTTTGAGGCTCCTGGTAGGCACTAGATCGGCAGGTTTGAGGCCCTTGGTGGCACTAGATCGGCAGGTTTGAGGCCTCTGGTAGGCACTATAGATCGGCAGGTTTGAGGCCCTTGGTGACACTAGATCGGCAGGTTTGAGGGCCCTGGTAGGCACAGCCAATGTATAAACACCGACAGATCAGCAGGTACCAAAGCTCCTGGTGGCAATTATGATGTTTATTCTTCGAACCAAACTGAGAAATGAAATAGCTTCAGTTGCCTTGTAAACAAAAATCGAGCTCGTCAGCTTCGACCGTAGCAAACAAGTGACTTTCCTTCCCACAAGGAGGTCCTCTTGTTATATTTTTTGTATAAATTGTGTGTGAACTATATACGGGTCGAATGCAAATTAATAAATGTGTTCAACCGGCTGTGACGTCATAATCTTATAGTGACTGTGTATTATATTAAGGCATGGTATAAAATCCCTTATCTTGCCGAAGCGACTGGCGTCGTTGGTAGCTGCAACTTCGTATGGTGTCGTCGGTTGGTCGATAGCTGCTGCGTGGTATGGTGTCGCCGGCCGTTGCTGCGGCGGCGGCTGCGTAATCATGATTGATCAATGATTTATTATTGATTTTGGTGGAAGCATGGAACGCTTCGTTACAAAGTCTAAAAACTCGTTACAATGACTAAATTTCATTCTGATATTGTTTGTAAAAATATTATCTAGCGATTTTTTTATTGACACATCTTTATTTGTCTAATTAAAGTAAGAAAATATCACTTTAAAAATAAAATTTCAATACCGATAGCATTTATTTTTTTTCCCTATAGAAGACAATTCTTCAGATTTCAGACTCATTGCGGCACGTGTTGATACAACCCGAATTTCTCAAAAAAAAATTTTTTTGTGCGCGTTTTGAATATAGGAGAGAACAAAAAGAAATGGTGCTCAATAAAGAAAAAAACAATTTTTTTTCTTCCATACAAATAAGGACCACCCTAATATACATGCAAGCCTTTGCAACGGTGCAGTAGACAAAAGTCGCAACTCAAGTGTAAAACAACTTCAACCATTTTGGCGTACAAAACTGAAGACAACGTGTCATAGCCCGAGCTGGCTAAGAGAAGATGGCTAGTTGATAACCAAGTCTACTCCAGACTGTAGCGCCATTTTATATTAAGCTATACTTACTATATATATCAAGAGTTTGAAGAGTATAATTGCTACGACCAATTTGTTTTCTCAAATTTCTCTCATTTTAGCAATTAAAACGCAAATTTTTATAAATTAACATTAAATTATACTAGATTGCTACCCTTTTGTAGAATTTTTGTGAAGAATTTATTTTTATATATGTTTTAAATCCCATTTCTGTTTTTATTCGTTGGTCGTTGGTCGCTCTCATGTGAATAGTCCTTAAGAGTCTCTTGTCATGAAAAGTGCTGACATTAGTCGTTCGAAATTAGCAGAAAATTGTAGGTCCCCTCCATTCCTTGTAACACGCACACATGATTGGTTGAGAGTTGTAGGTCACTAGGTCCTGGTTCTCTTGAAGCTGTTGCTCAAATTATTTTCCAATCAATCACTTGAAAAGAAACGTATTGACTTTGATAGATCAGGGGGTCAATTCTCTATCTGTGAAACTGTGAAGTGATAAACAAGTTATCATTTCAGTTTTCACAGCCATTTTTCATTTTTACATTTCATGAACTCACATAATGCGATTCTGGAACTCATTCTGATAAGTTTGTCAAAACATGTACTAAAAAGTACTAAAATGAGAAACGCTCTCATTTTTGATATACGATACTCATTTTTGAGTATAATTTTGTTTTTGTAAATTTCATATTTTATCAGGGCTTTTCACAAAATCTTTTGAGTGTGAAAACAAATTTAATATTTGAAAATATTTTGACATTTTATTAATTTTTTTCATAAATTGCGAATCGGATAGTGTGTGAAGTTATGAAAAAACTTATCACTTCACAGTTTCACAGATAGAGAATTGACCCCCAGGTCCTAAAATTGGATTCCCATTTTTCACAGCTCGAAAACAAAATACAGAGTACAATTAATAGAAAATGTATATTTTCTCTGCAAAACATGGAATCTGACTTGTATATTTTCAGCGTTAGCTTTGAGTTAAACAAAAACAATTAACTTGACAGCCTGGAGGTATCAAGTTAGTGTTAAAATCAAACACACTCAGCTCGTTTACAAAAAATATCTGATCAAGCGTATGTCCACTTACATCTCTATCAAACTCTGTCGCCATTTCATAAACTTAATTGACATTCTTACAACGTTCAAAATCAACATTTTATCACCCAGTTAATAGGCTTAATTATCGGTTTTTGATTTCCCCAGGCGATGCTTAAACACCTTAATACCTCCGAAAAATATTGGCAACTGAGCTGATTAAACTTAGTCACGATATCGGCGAGCGAAGCGACGATGGCGAGACTCTCTTACAAGCTTATATCTTATTTTTTTTTTTCAATTCGAGGAACCGGTACAAATCACGTTCCCGCAGCCATGTTAAAATAAATACTAACAAAAATGGAAAGTCACTCAACTTTTGCGCTGCGACTGCGACTGCTGCCGTCACAATTAATAAAATCAAAAAATATTAACACACAAAGTCAAGCATAAACGTGCCGGCCCGGACCGTAAACGATTTGCACGTCTGATACAAGAATTACCACACACTAATTTTTAACTTCTCAAAAACAACAACAAACCGGGCCAATCCACTCTCATCCAAAGACTTCCTGTTTCTGTTCTGAACGCAGCCATGGACCAAAAGGAGACACAATGCGACCAACATTCCAAATTCCATGAGAATGGTCTAAAACAAAAAGCAAAAAATTTAAGTCTTCTGAGTGTTATTAAATGAAAGGCCCCGACCCATGAAAAATCCAATTAACGGTCTTGCCGCGTAAAAATTTTGTGCACAAGTTTGATATGCAAATTTCCATTGGCTTAGTAAATCTCAGATTTTAATTGAAATCTGAAAAAGAGACAGCCAAGTTCGAGGGAAATTCGTGAACCAAACGATTAATCCTAAATTCAAAGAACAAACCATAAAACAAAACTGAAAACCCACTACGGAGTGCAAACTCAAAATTTATGGGCACTCCCTCTGTGGCGCTGAATGAAACTAGATACAGATACAAGATACTCAAATTATCTATGGATAATTACTACGAGTAAACATTTGGAAAACCCGAACGGTTGGTGGTTGTATAGTTCTGTCCAGCAGTGGGTCACCCAAAATTAATTTATGACGTCTACCTGGTGAGAAATGGCAATCAAGGAAAAGTAAGGAGTGAGCTAACGATTTTTTCGATTTTTTCTTTCTCCAGCTAAATCAACGGGTGGTAATACACATACGAGTAGATGCCTTTTTTACAAACTAACTATCTTTTGTTTGGACAGAGAGACGAATTTTTAGGATTAACGGTGTTTGTGGTGTGACCAAGTCAGATATGGCTGTCAGAAGATTTGACAGATAGCCCAGGAATGTCAACTTTCCCAGACGAATGGGATATTTATCCTATTCAAATGTTAATCGCTGTGTAAGATGAATTGCCGAATGGGTGATAATGCGGAACAGCAGGAAACTCACCAAATGACACTGACAGTTGCTATTGATATAATTTGTGGTGTGATAGATGTGGGTGTTTGGCAATTGTTTAGGACTTTTTTCAGAGGTTTAAAATCTTATTGATGACCTTCGATGCATCATAATCAAGCTATTAGGTTTTGGGGCAAGCATATGTATCATGAAAATTATGATGTTTGTGCAACAAAAATACTTGAAAGTTATTTTTTTCTTACAGATTTATTACAGATGGCACCATCTATTCGTGACTCGCACAAAGAAAAACTTTTTTACAGAAGCTTATTAGCCTCCGGCTTTTTTTGTCTCCAGATGATTTGGTACCTTAAGTGCTGCACTCGTCTGTAGACCTACAGTTAACAATACTTAGCTAGGTGTCCAGTTTTCTTGCAAACTTCAGCTTAGCTCTAGCTCATCTTTTTACTAACTGTAAAATTGCGACGATTGCGTGTTTCTGTACAACATTTCCATAAAAGATCACAGAAGTAGTTTCTTATTTTTTTTTTTGCACTGAGGAGATAAATAGTAATGTTATGTCTGAATTTATTAATGACAGTCACGAATATTAATCACAGTAGGTATGGTAGACTTGCACCTTATGCAAGGTATTTAGTCAGACTTGCATGGTCACATTTGCAGGCCTTTTAAATATTATTTTTTTTTCGAGGTCAGAATAGCAATAAGACGAAATAAAAAAACTTAAAAAGTGATAGTAATAAATGAACTAGCAATTTTTAAATCAGTATGGTTTTGAGTCAAAGACAAGATGGCTTTCTTAACCCATGGGTATGAAGGATTAACTACTTTGACTGGAAGCACAAAAATGTCTGGCCTAAAGCCTTTAAATTAATATCATATTTCAATAGTTGATTGATAGGCACTGTAAAGCTAATAGACAGGTTATTTTGTTTTATATTGTGGGAACTACTCACAAGCTTTAATTCCACTCTTTCAAAAAATACACAAAACATTTCGAGGAAAAATATTTTAGTTAATATACGAGTATCAGTTTTATATTACATAGATACGTAAAAAATACCTTTGCCAGATGATGTATTTCGAATTCGATTTCTGGGTATGGTTTTGTCGCGTTGGCATCGGTGAATTAACTTGATTTAACAGAACTATTATGCATGACTTTCCCTCAATAAACGGAGATTTGAAGGCTTGTTATAAGATGCAAACTTAAATGAAGATGAAAACCAAAGAAAGAGCGAAAAAAATCCCTATTCAACCTTAAATCCATTATCCAATATAGAAAAACGACAATGCCAAAAAAGTGTTTACCTGCTTCAGACAAAAAGTTTGGGACAAAGAATATCTTCCGTATGATGATTACACAGCCTACACCCACATCCATTAATGGATTTCGAACTATCAATTCCTGAATAAAATAATTTGAGAAATTTGAATACCCGTCTATAAACTCACATAGCATAATGGAAAAAATTCTGCATTACTCGTATGCAGAATTTTTTCAATTTAAGTTTCGAACGCATAGAAAGTTAAAAGTTAGACAACTACTATCAGAAGTAACCGTTATGTCCACCAAGAGTTAGTGGCGTAGCGTGCCATCTCGGCGCCCAGGGCAGGAGACCCATTTTGCCGCCCCCATTCTATACTTTATTAAAATTAAATTTCGAGACATCATTTCACAGGCAATGAGGTATCTTTTATTGAAGGTAAAATAGGATCAGCGGTTTCACAAACGGATTCTACGGGCCTTACGAGCAGCGAAGTCAGAAATAACTTTTTCAAAATCAATATTTGCAGCCAATACTTGTTCAATCGACAAAATAGCCAAGTTTGATAGTCTAGTGGAGCTTCATAGTGGATCTGAGATAATTTTTGATTAGCTTCAACTTCAAAAAACTTCTCTCACAACTAGTGACACTAATTGCCAAAGTCAAATATATACGAATCAAGATGACTTTATTTGGAACCGAAATTCCCAGATTCAGTTTTTGAATGAACTGGAGGAGCTCCAGTGATCCTTTGCGCCTTATATCTTCCTCTGATTCAGAACTGGCGACAAACTGCTGGAGACGCTTCCGCTTCATCTGAAACTCGTCCTTGTCGATGTCTTCTAATGCATGGAAAAGATCACACTCGTACCTGCTATCCAAAAGTTTGCCTCGCGTCAAAAATCCGCATTTGTCCGCTATTTCTTGAACTTACTGGAATCGAGTCATCATTTCTTGAATGATCTTGTCAAATGATGAGAATGGAGTTCCTGCTCGTGAGACAAAGCTGCATCGCCGGATTAATTGCCATGTACGCGTTTTTTCTTGCGAATTCTTCTCGTTTTGAGTTCGATTCCGAGTTTTTCGCAGAGAGTCTTAGCAAAGTCGATTGCGGCTTGGACGAAACGGTCTATGCTCTCCACTAGGAGAGCTGTTAAAGCGCAGAGTTGCTGAGCACACTTATTCACACTCAGTCCTCGTTGCTGCAGGTAAATCTGTGCGTCAGGTAGCACTGCAGCCCAAAAGCCAAGAAAAGTGAGTAAGTTAAATGACTGCATGGCTGTCAGAAGAAGACTGGCTCCCGATCTTGTTTCGGAAGTTTGAGATGATTCTTCAATTCTTCCAGTACCTCAAGAACTTCCTCAAACTTATTTTTAAGCGTCTTGACAGCTTCATGTCTAGCGCTTCTGCGCGTTTAAGTGACTCGTTTCACTGCTTGAACTGTGATGGACACAAAACCGTTTCACCGAGCAGTTGATGCAGAAAAGAAGGCTTCTCCAGAGTTTCAAAAAACGTCACGGAATTCACTGATTCAGAAGTAGCGTGTACCCCAGCCAAGTTGGGTGAGTGATTTGTGCATGCAAAGAATATAGCTTTCGGATTCAGTGCTTTAATCCGGGCTTGAACTCTATTGTGGATCTCTGACATTGTGGCAGCGTTGTCATAAGCCTGTCCTCTCAATTTCTGTATGTCCAGACCATCTGATGTTATCTTCGTGATTATATCGTTGCTTAGATCTTTTGGGTTTTTCTTTGGATGCGAAGAAGTCGATGAAAGATTCTTACATGGCGACCTTTTTTTCCTTCGATATGTACGTATCGCAGAATTTGGCTCATTTGGTCTTTGTGGGAGACGTCTGGTGTACATATGACCTCTATTCTACCTGCTTCACCGGCGACATTTTGCCACCCCCTCCACCCCAACCACGCTACGCCACTGCCAGGAGTATTCCCACAACTGTTGACATGACACTGAAAAACGAATGACAAAGATATCAAAATGCCATTAGATATACACCACACAGCTTCAAAAACATTGCAGTTCCATACAACCAATATCGAGACACCAAATGGTCCAACTCCAAATTCGCTCAGACAGACAAACACAAAGCGGGTGCATCTATGAAAAAACAAGACCTCCTCACCGATTCGGTTTTCCCCAAGAAAGTATTAGAAATATGCTTGCTCGGAAGAAGGAAAAAAACCAAAAGCAACTTAAAGTAAACGAGATTTAGAAATTCTTTAGCAGAAAACAAACAGAAAACTTTTATTGAAGAGTGAAACAATTACCCCAATAGTTGACATGCATCGGGAAAGATTATTTTTTTTTTATAGTTAGCGCACACTCAAAGGTTTTTCTATACCCTTAATATGCCAGAGACACAGTGTGAGCATTAAGAAAAAAGGGCGGGGTTAGAAAGGAGGTGTCGGTGTACATTCGTTTTGAACTCTTGAACATTGCAATGACTGGGAAAGACAGAGCGTGGTAAGGAATTCCACATTCGCATAGTACGGCTGAAGAACGAATCTCTGTACTTCACAGTACGGCAAAAATTGGGCTCAAGGGTTAGACGATGGGGATTCCTATTATTTAATTATTTAAGGGGAGGAATTCAGCTGGCTATTTCACTAGAGCATAGTCCGTTAAAATAACGGTAAAAAGGGTAAGGTAGGAAACATTACGACGATGTTGGAGTGACATAAATGAATCAATGATGTTATTGTCACCAATCATTTTAAAACCTCTTCTTTGAATACTGTCCAGGAGACTTAAGTGAGTTACCAGCCCATAGATGGGAATTATACTCAAGTTTTGGACGTATATAGGTATTATAGATTGTAGCCAGATCAAAAAGAGGGACAAATTTCTTGCGCCTTCTCAGAAAACCCAAACATCTTGCGGAATTTATGGCAACATCGCGTATGTGATCGTTCCACAGGAGGTGGTTCGTGATGCACATACCGAGAATATCGATATGTCCAGTTTCATTGATGCAAGTGCCAGTCATAGATAGTGGCTAGGGGGATATATCTTGCTTTAACGATATAAGACAGCATTGGGTTTTCGAAGTATTAAATTCGAAGCGGTTTCTTATTCCCCATTGTACAATGCTATTTAGGTCGTAATTTAATGAACATATCATGTTTTGTCGTTGCAGTGTCACATCTGAAGGAGAAGAATGTGAGTCTGAAAAAGAATATGAAAAGTTGAAAGTACTATCGTCAGCGAAACAATTAATTGGATTAGAAGTTGTAGACAGGAGATCATTTATAAAAATGAGGAAGAGAGTCGGGGACAATATGGAGCCTTGGGGCACATCAGCATTTATATTGTGGGTTTCAGACTTGAATCCGTCCAATACAACTTGTGTTGAACCGTTCGAAAGAAATTTTCTAATCCAACGAAGAAGGGATTCGTCGACTCCGAAAGCACGTATTTTCGAAAAGAGAGCAAGGCGCCAGACTTTATCAAATGCCTTTGAAATATCTAGTGCAATAATCTTACTTTCTCCAAAACCATGTAAAGATTTTCCACTGTTCGGTTAGATAAACCATCAAATCACCGGTGGGACTATTTCTACGAAAGCCCTACTGCCGGTCATTAAGAAGCTTTTATTCCTCAAGATATTTCTTAAGCTGATAATTAATCAGCGTTTCCATGGCCTTGGAAAGAAGGGACGTTAGTGCGATTGGTCGATAAATTGAGGGAGAAGAAGAGTCACCTTTTTCGGAATTGGCTGAACAAATGCTGTTTTCCAACCAGAAGAGTAGGATAGATGGAAAAGCTTACGCAGGGGTTTTGCTAGCATGGGAGAACACCTCTCCAGAATAATAGCGGGGATACCGCCCGGACCAGCGGATTTATATATGTTGAGATCTTTCAGAACTCTTGCCACGGTACGAGTACGAAAAAAGATTTGTCCCATAGAATCATTAACGCGCTCAAGAATTGGGACAGTCATGACACTATCCGGCATGGTGGAATTTGGGGTGAACTGCCTTACAAATAAGTTAGCTTTTTCAATAGAGCTAACAAAAGGAGTGTCATTGACAGCATGCGTGGGAATCGAGGAAGAGGAAGAATTCCTCATATTTTTTACAAATGACCAAAAATTCTTACTGCCATTGGGACATTGCAGTATTTTTTGTCTTGATTGTTGGTCATGTAAAAATTTGGTCCGTCGATGTTGTTAAACGGTGATGAAAGTCAAGTTACGACTTATGAACAACCAAAACCAGTTAATCTGTAGACAGGCAGGTCTTTCAACCATCTCAAAAATTTTATTGATGGGCTAGAACTGGAGTTCTTCAAATATGCTAGAATTAACGTTATCAACAAAATTTTGTAATTCATCTAAAATATGTAACCTCAGTGCCATCTGCCAGGTCCGTAAGCAAATTTATTAAAAATCTCTTACAAAATGCAAATTAAATTATTAAAAATCGCTTCCAAAATGTATTGTAGCATGTTATTTGAACGTCTTCATCCACATTCATTGGACCTAATTAGTTCTCATCAATAAAGCTTTAGACCTGGAAGATCCACCGTCATCAGCCAAATTTTTCCGTTACCTACGTCAGGACTTGGAGAAAATCCAATCATTCATCGATTTTAAAGGCGTTTATTACAGTAAAAATTGCAGAATCACAACGTGGTATGTCCAGCGTTTGATATTCTTTCTAAGCTAATAAAACTTATGAGGATGACGATGGCAAATTGTTTCTACTCCATACTAATTAGGAGGGTTTCTACTGACATCTATGAAATCACCTTAGCGTGATACTAAAAAGATGAAAACAAAACGTCAAACCCTCGATAGAAAGCTCAAATCGAGCGGTTTCTAGTGATTAGACTTCTCACGCTATAGAGTCAGCAGCAAACGGAATATGACTGGTTATTAAATAGTACAAGAAGTAGTAGTGATTTAATCAACCAGATTTGGCTTCCACTATAGAGTTGGTCAGAATGTGACCATTAATAGGTACAACTTCAAAGAGGTCAAGAAATTTGTCAATCTGGGCAATTTGGTAAGCTTGGTAATAAAATCAGCGCAGCAATCAAATGAAGTATAACACTTGCCAATAGTTTGTTCGTTGTGCTAAAATATACAATTTAGCTAATGTGATATATTCGAGAGAAAGTCATAGAAAGTCCCAAAAGGACCACGCTCTCAGCCACCAGGGCCAGGAATAACTACAGCTATGAAGAGACTTGCCTTACATTTTTGGCTACTTTGTACTCCTCAAAGGCAATAAACAGAGACATCAGAATTAGGTTCACTCAAAAGAATCTGTTACACTATAGCCGTTTTTTATTGGTTAGTGAATACACCACATCGCAAAATTTAACAAGCGAAACAACAACAAACGATTATTGAATAAAAATAAGCTAGTAATTGAAAAGAATATTATAGTAAAGATGGAGTTTCGGATGTTGAAATGTAGGAGGTGCTTAGGTGGTGCCCGAAAAAATAATCTTGGGATGCTTGGGGGTGTGTTCGTTGGTATTTATTTTGTTATACTTTACCTTTACTAGTGCAAAGTGTGATCGCTCCGCAATTTACAGAACAAATATTTTTTCAAATGCAAAATTTGAATTCATACTATAATTCTGGTTTTACACTACTGCCTTTAATTTTGTCACAAAATATTGAATCAATTTTCACGAAGCCGAATAGTTTCGATTGGTATGTTTTAACAATACATTGACATTTGTTCAGAAACTTCGTGTAGCTGCTGTAACGCTGAGTTTATATGACAATTTATATTTGTATTAATACGATGTTAAAGCTGTTTTAGTATAAAACTAGATTAAGACAAAGATTTTGCAAAGTTTTAATCGAATACAGCATTATACTTTCTCTACCCTTTTATTAAAGTTAAACTCATGAATACTTATTTTATTTTTTTTAGTATCGTGCTAACTTCATAACTCTTTGACATTTACAAACGCCAAAATAGTTCTGTTTACTTAGTTTTTTGCATAAACTGTCATTGTGTTAGGTGTGCCCAGAAGCAAGTTATTAAAACAAATAAATTTTTTTACAAATGTAAAAATTAAGAAATACAATAGTAACAATAGGGATACGAAAACATTTTGAATAGATTGCAGAAAAAATATATTTTTCGCACTTTTGTAAGCGTTAATGCAAAAATTAATAGTGAGAAAAACTTTAAATCAACTCGATCTGCATTTTCATGAATATTTCAACTCGATCTGCATTTTTATGAATATTACAACTCTAACTTAAAAACGAGATACAAGTCTTTCGAACACATCCATGTAAGTTAATTCAGCAAGTACGAAGGTTTTGGGTTTTGGCACATAATAAACTGATACCAACTTCGGGAGATTATTAAGAGTGAGTTAAAGAGTGAATAAAGCATTTTTTGGTGCTTGTATTACTGCGCTAGATATAGATTACCAATAAAACACGCCTTATGTTACCTCTGAAATAGGTTTTTTACGATCAGACATTTATGGTTCCAAATATAGTGGTTCTTGTTCCACCTCGTACCACTTAACCGAAAAATATATTGAATGGAAAGTGGCTAAATTTACTTTGGTTATCTTTACTGGTTGACAACTTAGCTATTAATCTTGATTTTTTTATATTCATTATGGTAATCTCGAATACAATAATAGTTTTGGCATGATTTTCAAATTTTCTTAAATTAATAAATAAATTTCAGAAATACTTATTCTCAAGCTCAAAAGGTTTAATAATTTTGACAGATTCATTTTATTTACAATTAATTAAGAAATTCAATTCGAGAAATCATGGTGTCACAATGACATTTCAATTCCAAGTGTTGCCTTATTTAGTATACTTCCTCCAGGGCTAAGCATTTTCCTTCTTTTCAATTTATCATATTAATCTCTCAATAAATCGGCATTTTTAATTTATGTTAATGAGTCAAAAACACTCCTTATCTGGTTCTTTGACAAATGTCTGACAAATCATTTAATTAGTAGTAAATCTTCGTAATCATGATGTTCGAATCGTTCTTTCTTGGTCTTTTTATTTTCATCATAAATATTAATGCAAATTCACATCACGTTCAGAAAGTGTTGATTTGGCTTGTGGTTTTATTTTCAAACAAAAAAAAAGACAAAATTTACAAAGAGATAAACTCTTTGGGGCTTATCAAAATGTTTGTCCTCCCTTTGTATGCAAATTTAAAAAAAAAAATCCAATTCGAATTCCTGAATTTTTTATTTAACAATTTCTTAAGGATTTATTATTTTTAACAATTGAATTTGACACAAATGTTTTCATAATAAATGTAATTGTGTCTTTATTTCGAATTTGATTATTTTGATGACAAAATCGGATGAACTGCGTCAACAAAGAACTTTTTTATATTAACATAAACTACAACGATAAGTTCTTAAAAATAAGAAAAATCACCGGATAATTCAAAAAGGATATTCAAAATCTATCGGAACAAGGCCATTTTGATCGTTAAGTGTTATTTAAAGCGGTTTTTATTTTGAATCTATCAACCTCTTTTAACAGTTGTAACAAAAAAGTTAAAAATTTCACCCTAACAAGAGGACTTGTGAAAAAGAAGATTAAGATTTAAGATTATATCCCTTCTACTCGTAGAAATAAAAAAAAAATATGTATACCCTCATCCTTAATATATTATCAATTGGTTATTTATAACAAAGAGACAAAAACACAACATCCACAACTCATGGTAGTTCTCCCTGCATTCCCCTGACCACATAAAAAATAATTGGTAATAAATTCTCAACAACAATATCCATAACAATGTTGCAAATATTGTCACAGTTTTTGAGTTCAAGTGGTACAGCACGCTCCCTTCTTCAGTTCTATAGATAAAACGCCATGATACTAATCAAAACGTCAAGATATAAAGCCCATTCAACCGTAATAATCTGCCAAAAAAGGTACTTCCTTTCTCCATAAGTAGTAGATATAAGTATGTGTGTAGATATGAGATATAGAATAGCACCCTCGTTTATAATACATATATATTATTGTTGAACCTGAATTGGATTTGGTACCATAGTTTATTTTTAAAAGAACGTTGCTGAATTTTTTCAGAAGCACAAGGTTGGTCGGTTGGCATTTTCTTCTCTAAAGTACCTTTCTGCCTTTTATATTATAAAAGAAGATGATTTTTCCAACGTGAAAGAAGGAGAGGAACGACCTTTTACGTAATTCAGAAGACTTCAACAGCACATAAAATATATTATATAGGCGCAACAGGGTTGATTTTGATTTATTTTTTGATGATTTATTAATGAATGTAAAAACATTGTGGAAAATTGGTTTTATAAGAGTAAAAAATTCATAGCAAAAAGGTGAAAATTAAATCTAGGATTTATCTCAGTAAGTCCAAAATTATTTTGATTTTTGTGAGCCTTATTTATATAATTTGGAAAGAATTCCACAAGATTAGGGAGGCAGGTCAAACTGTTACTTGGGAATTAAAACCAAGAGTATTTCACATAAGGAACAATTTCAGCAGAATAATGAGTATTTTTGCACTTTCCGTTTCCTGAAGCTTAAAAAATAGCTCAATTATTGTACATGTGATTCTTTTAGACACCAAGGAAAGAAGAACATGGGACGTTTTCAAAATTTAGAACAGAGCTAAAAAAAGACCTTTAGCGAACAAAAAAAACCTTTGAAAGTATTGCAAATACGCAAGGAATAAACTAATATGGAGGCGGAGCTGTACAGTAAATAGAGGCACATTTCTTTTAACCTACAATTTTCCTTTAATAAAAAAAAATTAATCAACGGGCTCCTGGCTCTAAGACCCGAATACTGGCCCTTCGAAAAAACTTAAGGTAAATTAGTCACTGAAACACAAAGAAAAGAAGATGTATTCAAGCAGTATTTCCCCACAGCTGTTAAATAGGCTATTTATGCGTTCGATTTTTCTAAATCATTTGATTTGGCATCAGACTGCTAAAGCGCTCTTATCGACGAAATACTCGTACGTGCCTTTAGTTTCCATGAGTATTTTTTTTTTTTGATTGATTTGGAAGTACCTTTCAAACATCAGAATTCAAGAAGTATATGTATTGAATGTATTTAAGTCTGATACTAACAGTATAATAGCTGGTGTGCCACAGGGCTCCGTTTTGTCTCCGGCCCTCTTTTTTTGTCATTTTCATTAATCATCTATTGCCTGAAACTTTTTATATGTATATTAAATATTTCCCTGACGATAATTCTCTCATCTTTTTATTTGGTTTGAAGATTCACACTCCTGTTGTTCGAAGGTGGAACTCCTAAAGTAACCTCATTAAATTCTGATCTTGAAAAACCGTGTCCAAGAAGAATTAAGAAATCGAGTAGAATTTATGGTGAAACTTACTCCCCCCTCTCAATTCTTTACCACTGTCCATAAGCCGGACTCACATGGAGAGAAAACTGATAAACATTAATTCCGAGGTATGTGAATTACCAACTACCTTCTGTGGAATGAGCACATACATGATGTGGCTAAGAAAGCTGCAAAAAACATAAAAACATAAAACAGAACGCTGAAATTCATGGGAGACACATCCGTTACAGAAACTTTTGTTTCATTGTTTTATCGCCTTTTTATCAACAGTGCTCAAATGAAATATACAGTTGCATTATTGCCCTAAGAAAAATCTATCTATTTTTGAATGCTTCGGTCATTCCGATAGGAATAGGGATTTTTTCCTTAGCGTCACTAATCGAATGTGAAATACCTCGCCTTTCTTGATTTGGGTGCCGTAAATTAAGGCCATATTTGCTTATGAAATAAATATAAAAATGCAGTTCGGCCTTATTTCGCTTTGTCAAAGTGCAATAAGGCGCCTGCCTGGCGACTGAACATACTCTAAGCGGAGCAACGGAGTTGCGTGAGCGAGTGTTAGCTCCAAAAAGGGAGTTAAAATCCTGGAAACCCGCGAAGTGGGCCACCCAAGGTACTGTTGCCCAAGAAAACCCAGAACGTCGGTAAAGTGACATAGGTCAATGGCCAAGTATTAAAATTTGGTCTTATGTCACTTGGCCTAATGTCACGGCACCACATTCAGTTGCTCTTATTACGCTTTTAAAAAGTGAAATAAGACCAATTTGGTCTTATTTCTTAAAATCATTTGAAATCTACTGGAAATTGGCCTTATTTCACTTTATCAAAGTGCAATTAGGCCAATTTTTAAAAGTTGGTCTTATTTTACTTGGCCTTATTTCACGGCACCCTTGATTTGTTCCTATCCTTGTGATGTATCTGTATCTGCACGCTGGCATTATGTTACATCATACAAAATTATTTAAAAAAATATATATATGCACATGAACATAGTATCGGAGAGGTTTGATCAGGTCATTTCTTAAATCTCGTTCGGTAGGAGAATAGTAAACAAACCTTGCATTAATACTATTAGCACTTAACTTTATTAATAATTTCTTAAGGGTGATCAAACGAAGAATTATCATAAAAATCATCTTCGCTGTTTCCTCGGTTTGGCCAAAGAAATCATCTCGAAACTCTTCTTGAAGAAAACCATCAGACTGACCTGCGGCCAGAGCTAAACGATAAGCAGAAAAGGAGAACTGATACTGGGCGTTTTCAAAAGAAAATTCTTAGCAAGATATTTCAATGGAGTAGGAAATGCAACCGCAACTGCAAACGAACCGAACCTTCCAAGATGTGGACGTAGTCGGAAAATACAAAACACGTGGACTACATTCGTAATTCGTTCATTTACTTTGAGCCAAGAATGGAAAACAGTGCCCAGCCCGAAGAGATTATTCTTATCACAGCTTTCACAATCGAACCGACCTGGAAGGCTGAACCTCTGGTTTTAAGCCGAGCCATCGTAGTTTAGTTTATTTATTTATTAGGAGCTTAATTTTAAGATTTACATCTTTTGGTAAGAAAGCTTAACTTAGGATATAGTTATAGGGTTAAAAAGAAAAAAAAATAATTTAAACATTTTTTAAAAGTAAAAGAATGACAAAAAAAATATCGAAGAAAATTTAAATGTAAGAATAAAAATAGAACAACAAAAAAGAAGAGAAAAATTTTAGAAGATAAGAAACAGAGAAGCATCGGGACCAACAGCAACCAAAGGAGTCTAGACCAAAATCAAATTAGGAAGTAGCATAATGTTCAAGGACATTTTGATTAAATTGATTTAAATTTTATCTGTATTTCGCACATTGCGTGGCAGTGAATTCCATAGACGAGCTGCGTTAACAAAGAACTGCCGCTCTGAATTAAGGCTTGAGAAGCGGGAAATTATTACTGGATTATATTATAAAGGTATAGAGGTTGTCAAGATTCGTACTACAAGGGTTTTTGCAAGCATTTTCCTAGTTTCCAATTTGGTGCAAATTCTAGTTGGCCATAGTAATCGAAGAGCCCCATAAGCTTTGCCAACCGCTTGATTAACGAGGTTGTTCCAGCATCCAGCTTAAGGTCCTATCAAAGCAAATTCCCAAGTTTTTGACTGTATCTACTCGTACATAATCAATTCGTGACCCACTTAGCTCGATGACAGGAAAGCGACTCAAGTCCATATATCTTTTAGCTATGACGAGACATTTTGTTTTTAGAAGATTTGGAGTAAGGCCACATTTGGCTGACCATAATCTAATAGCTGAGAGGTCTTCATTGATCTTTCAATCATTGATCAATCAATTTAATTGAACAACTT
Organism: Philhelius festivus; assembly: GCA_963931855.1. Classification (NCBI taxonomy): domain Eukaryota; kingdom Metazoa; phylum Arthropoda; class Insecta; order Diptera; family Syrphidae; genus Philhelius; species Philhelius festivus. The sequence goes on from OZ007555.1 coordinate 36,122,692, forward strand.
TTCAGTAACTGCAGATCATCATCAAAGAGGTGTTCGTGGCAGTGGTTTATTATTTTTGGAAGGACAAAGTATCGATCCTTGGAGAAGTCCGCAAGAAATTGATAAGAAATTAAATACCTGATAGATACGAAAGAATAAGCTTCACAGCTTTTGGTGAAAATTTATACATTTTTTGTAACTTTCGACACATAATTTTGTGATCGATAGTGTCAAAGAGGCCTTAGAATAATCTAATAGAACCAGTAACGTCACTCTATTATTGTATAACGCTTTTTTTGCTTGTTCAATGACGTCTAGAAGTGCCGTGGTACTGCTGTGACCTGAACTAAAACCTGATTATTTTGGAGCAAAAAGAGAATTCTGGGAAAGAAATGCCGTAAATTGTTTCTGCATTAATTTTTCCAAAACTTTGAACAGAAAAGGATGGGACGGAATTCAGTATTCAGTATTCGAATTCGGAATAATCTTTGAGTCTTTCCATTGTGACGGGAAAATACCTTTTGTAAGAATGCTATCATAGATATACGTAATATATGGCAAAATAAGTGGTAGGATGGCTTTTAAGAACGTTGCATGTAAGTTATCAAAACCTACGGCATTTGATTTCAAGCAAATGAAGCTTTAAAACTACATCCTCAGGAGTTACACAAGAAAAACCAAACTCAGGTCCAGAGGACATTGCCAAAAACTCTTCACCAGAAACATTTTGAGACGCAGTAGTGGGTTGGGGAATAGAAGAAATAAAGTTATTGTTGATCTCATTACAATCAATATAGGTTAGGTTAGGTTAAAGTGGCTGCTGACCGGAAAAGGTCAGCACACTTAGACCAATATTTGGTCCGTTGTGATACCACAAGGATTTCAAAAATCCCCCTTACTCGTTAAACCATTTTGAGCTAATAATGAAGCGTTTGAGACAGTGAATGTCGGAATTATTTAGATCACTAGGATCGTTATAGTAGTAGTCTCCCAAGTGGAGTCTACGTCTTTGCGCTAGGGCAGGACAAGAGCATAGAAGGTGGGGAATTGACTCCTCTTCTTCTTCATCCATGCAGCTTCTGCAAAAATCATTTGCAGGAACTCCAAGACGAAAAGCATGTCTTCCTATTAGGCAGTGCCCAGTAAGGACACCTATAATGGAGCTAATATGCAATCTACCAATATAAATTAGTTGTTTTGAGCGTTTAGCATCAAACAATGGCCAAATCAGTTTAGTAGACCGGCAAGTTGGGGTGCTGGTCCACCTGTGGTTAGCTTTCTTTATGGTATCTTGCTTTAGCATAAGTTTACAAGTAGCTAGGGGTATACCGATGTTAGATTTACTATCCAACAAAGGTAATATTGTTCCGTTTTTTGCAAGTTCGTCAGATTTACAATTTCCTGGAATGTCTCTATGCCCCGGCACCCATGTAAGGTGAATGTTAAACTGTTTTGACATCTCCACCAGAGATGATCGACAATTTTGGGCTGTTTGTGAGTTAATGGAGACAGAGTCCAGTGACTTTAAGGCAGCTTGACTGTCTGAGAAGATACGTATATCGGTTGTCGATATAACGTTTTCTTTTAGCCAAGAGAGGACTTCTTTTATTGCTAAAAGCTCTGCCTGGAACACGCTACAGTGATTGGGAAGACGAAAAGATAGACAAAGATTTAATTTTTCGGAGTATACGCCTCCACCGACCCCGTCATCGGTTTTAGATCCATCTGTATAGAAATGAATTGCTTCGTCTATCAACAACGACTCATTTTCCCAAGAAGACCTGGAAGGGATGGATACTTGAAAATTTTTATCAAATTTTGGATGAGGGGTGGTGTAATCGACGTTACTAGGTAGACTACTGAACGAGTTCAGTATAGTAGAGTGACCAATATCATTATTGATCCACTGCGAGGAGGCTTTAAGTCGAATGGCTGTGTTAGCGGCCGATTGTTTTCTAAAAATATCTAGCGGTATGAGATGAAAAAGAACATCAAGTGCAGCAGAAGGAGTTGAGCGGAGAGCTCCACCCATGATTAAACAGGCTGTTCGTTGGACTTTGCTGAGCATATCGCGGTTTGTTGCTCTTTCCAGCGCAGTCCACCATACTGTCACTCCATATGTAAGTATCGGTCTAATGACTGAGATGTATAGCCAGTGTGTTATATGAGTTTGTAGACCCCATTTGTTACCTACGGCTTTTTTGCAAGAGAAAAGAGCTATGTTGGCTTTGTTGACTCTCTCTTGGATATTGGGCTTCCAGATTAATTTCTTGTCCAAAATAAGACCCAGATATTTTGCTTTGTCTGAGAATTTAAGCGGTATACCTTTGATGAGGGGAGGGTCTATGTGTGGGACTTTATATTTCCTGGTAAATAGGACAAGTTCAGTTTTGTGGGGGTTGACACCGAGTCCACATTGATCTGCCCAGTTAGTAAGCTTGTTTAGAGCATTTTGTAGGAGTTCCTTCAGAGTATTAGGATGCTTACCAGATATCGCTATCGCAACATCGTCCGCATAGGCAATCACCCTGTGCCCCTCCCCTTCAAGAATCACTAGTAGTTTATTTACGACTAGGTTCCAAAGGAGAGGAGAGAGGACGCCGCCTTGCGGCGTACCCCTACTGACAGTCCTTCGAGTAGTAAAATCGCCCAGTTTTGAATTTATAATCCTGCTTATCAGCATATGATTTATCAAATTACTGATTGACTTATCCACCTTCAGAGATGACAGCGCAGATGTGATTGCGGATGCGTCGACATTGTTAAAAGCTCCTTCTATATCCAGGAAAGCAACTAATGTGAACTCCTTATGATGAAGGGAGTGTTCGATAGTACGAACCAGCGTATGTAGAGCGGTTTCTACAGATTTCCCTTTGTTATAAGCATGTTGAGCATTGGATAGTAAGGACTTATCAATGTTTGCCCTCAAATGGATTTCAATCAGACGTTCAAATGTTTTAAGAAGGAATGATGAAAGGCTAATAGGTCTTAGATCTTTAGGATTAACATGGCTAGGTTTGCCAGCTTTGGGGATGAAAAATATCCTTTGGATCAAAATTAATTGGTTTGTTGACGATTTCCCTTTAAATTTTTCCACAATTTGCGAACGTTCAAAGAGAAATTTAACCGACTCTTGTACCAACTCACTTTTGCCGCACGAATGAGGCGAACAGTCGTATTGCGCAAACGACGATATTCTTGAAAGTCATGTGGTACCTTATAACGCTTCCATTTTTTGAAAGACGAGTTACGTAGGTTGAGAAAGTTGCGTATTTCGTGACTAAACCAAGGACAGTCACCGTATTTTACAGATAAAGTTCTTAAAGTAACGCGAAAGTCAAACAAACAATATAAATTACTTTGAAGGAACTCAACTTATGGGGTAATTGTTGACAATACAAACTATCCCAATTAATTCTTCGTATATCAAGTTCAAGAGTATTCGAGTCTATATTCTTGAAGTCTCGAAACTGGAAGGTTCTATGAGGTCTTGTGAGGCAGAAGTTGAAGGAAAGGTGGATAAGGTCATGTTTGGAAAAACCTGGAGCATCAATTTGGTTAAAAAGGATCACTTTACTGGTGGTATCACTGACAAAAAATATATCAAGAAGTGTGCTGAAATTTTGAGAAAAGTGTGTGGGACTAGTTGTAAATTGAAAGTATTTATGTTAGTTATAAGAATATCGCTATTTAAAGTTTCCACAAAGAATTAAACTTGTGAAGCAAAACGCATTATCTTCTATAGGGCTCTATATATTCTATAGGGCTCTCAGGAGGAGACACAAGTTAAATTTTATTTGTAATTGAATTCCTTATGTAAATTGCTATTCTACCACCCAACCGACCTATTCTATCGTTCTTGAGTACTTTAAAACCCTTAAGATAAATCAAGTTATCACTTACACATATAGCGTCATACCTTGAACCTTCAAACATATCCCTGAACTCGCCTATTTTCCTATATAAACTCTGAGCGTTTATGTGGCAAATCCATCGTATAGAGGACTGGAAGTAGCTAGCTCGGCATCGGAGAAGATAGAAAGCCATCTGTCGTACCCGAGACAAAGACTCTTCAGGTAACTATATAATCAGACCAAAAACATAAATGTTAAGAAAAGACCCAAGTTCTTCTATACAAAAACCTTTGTGTAACAAGTCAGCCGTGAAAAGTACTGAGATCTAAAAGTACGCCAAGTTCTTACTTCATGAAAGTTTAATACCGAATATTTAAAGTACAATAATATTGAAACACCTACGCAATGTAATAGAGAAATTTTATTATTTAATGATTACTGACTAAAACTTGATGGGTTCACTGGTCAAGTCTTAAGACCTTTCGAATTGGGCATAAAAAAAAACTTGCCAAGTCTCATTGCCTGGCTAGCTTAGCAAATATTCGGAATTTTAAGTTTCTGACTTCATTAGTACTGAAGATAGCGAGGGGTTGAACATCGCTTGAGTTTGTTCCTGTAAAAAGGGTGTAGTGCCAGAACTTGGCTAGGCACTACCCTGTCCTTTGATACAAAACAAATGCACTTTTGAAACCAGAAGTTTTCAGTGTATAGGGCTGTCTGAACACTCATTCACATTTTAATCAATTATCTTTTCTGAGGGATTTATTTGGTTCTTCATTCGTTAAGTTCTGTCATAAATAACTCTTGCTAATAAAGGAAGTAAACGAAATAATAACTTATGTTAATCATTCATTAAATCATTCCACAGTGTAAATTCAACTTAACTCAAATAACGGTTATATTAAGTCACGGCTGAGTCATTGTTTCCCTATATGTAATTTTTTACGATAGGCGCCTCAATATCCACCTGCAGAATTTTAACTTCCATTTCCCTTCTTTGTCCAGTCAAAATACCTATTCCTTGTGACCTTTGCCAAAATTATTTACTCATTTCATTTATGTATGGCCTGTCGAACCTTTTAGCATGCGTCAATGACACTTTTTAAGCCGAAGACTAAAATCACAAAACCACAGCACGTACAAGAATTATTTCTTAAAAGCTCATAATTCACATTATCACATTATAAATATACGTACGACTGACGGTCATATTTTTGGTGTGCAACAATGCTACGTGAATGTTGTCCCCAGGAGCACTCATAAATATGCATTCTTTCCATCAACCCAAAACTTATTTTATTTTACTTAAGTTATGTCTTTTTTTTCTACAAATCTTTGAATAGTTTTCCATTAAATTAAAAAAAAAAAAAAAACAAGTTACCTATCGCATATCACATGCATTATAGAATAAACTTTGTTTTCAAGATTCACCACAAGATTGGACTTTTTGGAAACAAGAAATAGAGTGTTCAACATCGTCATGGCTAGGAGACAGGTTTCCAATGCAAATATTCGAAGAAATAAACTTTCATTTTGTAAAGGTATACATAAAACCGTGTTAAGATAAACAAGACGCAGGCGGAGGCCCTTTGATCAAGGTGCGTCTGCATGACAGCCTTCAGCTTCAGCAGTGCGTTAGACCTGGTGCTGTGAGACAAATATGTGACACACATCTGTTTAATCGAAACATTTCCATAAAGTTAAAATAACCAAAAATACCTTCTTTGATGGTGTATTGCATTCACAGCTTGACGAGTTGACGTTTACGAGTAAGTAGTGACATTTCTTTCACGCTGTCTTTTATGCAACAACAACTGTCAGTCGAAGATGAAAGGCAGATTTAGGTGAATTGACCGACTGTATACTGTCACATTATGCACCTTTATTTATGGCTTTAATTAAGTTGCTTTTTTCCACGACAAAAAGTGTCACAACTCTTTTTTTTTATTAATGCCAACAATTACTCACTTATTGTATTGACTTAATTGAGTGCGCGCAAAGAAATTTAACTACCATTCCGTGTCCAGCTTCAAAGACCCACACCGGTACCACATTTCATTACCATTTTTATTGTTTGACGTTTAGCTTCTTGTCATCTTTGTGTCGATTGAAGCCTATGTTACTCAAATGGATATTGTTATGTTTTTGTTCTCTTAGTGCTGGTTAAAGTTATTTATAATAAGACGCCTACATTTTCTTTTTTAATGGCATTAAGACATTTCGTTCAAAGTTTTGATCAGACCAATTAAATAGGAATTGTTGACATTTCTTGTTCTTTTTTCTTTCCATTGAAAGGCGGTAACTTTTTTTTAAAAACTGTTAATGGGAAGTTGTTGGTAGAGAATGATCTTGTGCATGATAGATTTAAATTAAAATGGATGGATAATTAATTTCTTTCCATAAAGATTTTTTTATAGATTAGAGGAGGCATTTAAATGTTTTAAAGCAATTAACCTTGTTTGACATTATGTATTTTAACAGTGGACTGTTAGTTATCAGATTGAAGAAATACAAAACTAGTTAATTAGTTAAGTTTTGAAAATGGCTTAAGTGGTTCTATCCGATACTTAATTTTTGGTTTTGATGTATTTTCAATACTGATAGCTCAATTGAACAGATATCCAAATACAATTTGACTAATGGTACGGTGCTTCCTGATGAGTATTGTCGAATCTGAATGTGGCACTGCTCCCGTTGCTAAGAATAATTAAGAGTGATCTCAGCGTGCAGTGGCCACGGTTGCCAGTTTGGTCATTTATGACCAAATCTGGTAATTATTTTTTCACTTGGTCACATGGTCATTTTTTATTCCATTTGGTCATTTTTCCTACGAAATGAAAAATAAAAACTTTGATTTACCTTTAATGTTCTCAAAAGCAGTTTTATTAGTGTATGATGCAATTAAAGCGTTTAATTCAACGATCTACAATACCCCAGCACGATCACTGAATGCGTTCATTTCTATCACTTTCGAATTCAATGACAGAGGGCTGGAAAACTTAAAATTTTGCTTTAATTTTTCGCACCGTTGCTTCTTCGCTGGGTAAAAACAAAAAATACAATTTGAAAATGTAATCGGTCTTTCAACGGACGCAACGGGGCTAGTGTTATGGCTGGTGAAGTTAATTGCCTTCAAGCCAAATTGAAAAGCAATGTCAATATTTTTTTTTTTAAATGTACTTACCATTCAATGCATCTATGCTTTGCTTATGATTGCAAAAAATTCTTTCTGAAGTTGATAAAGTGTGTCGTAACATATATACAGTTTCTGCTTATAGTGCTAACCGTATCAACCACTTTAAAGAATTTTAAGAATATTGCGCAGTCTGACCGCACAAAATATTGGATATTTTGCCGTTGAGCGAAAAGTTTACGAATTAAGTTTAAAAAAAATAAATTAAGAATTAGACTCAATTTTGAAACTATTGGCGCAAGATTTTAAACGATTTAGTAATATATTAAAGCGATTTTAGTAAGTTACTAAGTTAAAATTAAGATTTTGCTATTTTTAAACGATTTTAGCATCTTACTAACTCTTAACATTTTACTAAAGTTAAAATCACAAACTGGCTACTATTGAGCTTCCGACATTTCAAATTATTAAGTCCGTTCCCCAGAATTAGTTTTGTTCGTTTTGTTAATTTTCTTGAACTGTCATAATTTAAACGTGCTCAGATGCACCATTTTTAATAAAAGGGAGTTAGTATTTTACTAGTTAGTAAAACGAAAAAAAAAGGTTTAAAATTTTCGAAGAGCTATTAAATTACTAAAAGCTAACAAATTGTTAACTATAGTAAAATGCTTAGCCCTTAATAATAGGTTGTTTAAAATTTTGCCCCATTAATAATATAATGTTAGCCAAAGATCTTCAAGATCAAAAAATTAGTAATGGTATTTGTTCTTCAAAAAATTTGATTTAAAATAGCGTTTGTGAAAACATATATTTATATTTACAGTTATTAAGTGGCAGTAATTGATCTTCGTGTATAAACATATGGCGCAAAATTTTAAACAGCTAACTTTTAAGTAGATTACTAACACTTTTTTTTTTTTTGTAATTATTTTCTAACTAGGCTACTTTTTTAATAAATCGCGTCTGAACACTCCATTACTTTGGCAGTTCATGCAAAAAACTAAAGAAACAGATCTGTTTTGATGTTTGGAAATGTCAAAGTATCATATTATGATTTATGAAGTAAGTGATGATGACTTTAACTTTAATGAAAGGGTAGAGAAAGTATGACGCTAAATTCGATTGAAATTTGAAAAATCGTTGGTTTTACATTGTTTCATACTATAGAGCAGCTTTGACATCGTATTAATTCAACTAAAATTTTGCGCAATAAATTGTGATCTTATCTCAAATAGCTGTGAGGAGCTTATATTTATGTCCTTGTTTATTTAATAATAATAAAATAACGTGTGATCTATATAATATACATATAGAATATATGCTCCAATAAATGTGATGAATTAATTGTTCTGCGTTTTGTTTCAAGTGGCAACCGTGGCAGTGGCTAGTTAGAAATTCATTTATTACTGATGCAAGAAGCATTTTCGCCTGTCTCATTTTTTTGTCCTTGTGACCTCCTGTTCTGTTTTTATTTTATCTCTTTATTCTCTTAATCTCTCTATCTCCTATTCTGCAATATAGCTCTGGTCCCGTTAGGGGCCTTTTGGTCCTATTTTTTGTTTTAATAGTCTGCCTCTTCATTTTTATTGACCCCTACGTGTCCTGGTATCCAATTAAGTGTGGTATTATTTTCTTTCCAAGGTCGTTTAGCCTGCATACACTCTCATACCAGTTTAGAATTCATGGCTATATGATGTAGTGGCAATGTTTTGGTTACCATAGCTCCTTACGAGATTACGTTAGGCACATTTTCCTAAAGGATTCACTTCTGCTTAGAATATGTTTGCGGAATGCACCATCGAAAGAGAATCTTCGGTTTTGGGCCCGAAAATTCCTGCACCTGTCCCTTGAGACATTCTCGATCCATCAGAATACCATTTGATGGCATTTTCATTGACAGAATAGTTCACTGTTTTATTTATCCACTATTTCTTGCTACCTATCTCCGTTCTAAAGTTTTTCTCGTATTGATATTTTTGTAATTATTCCATCCATTGGGATTTCAAGTAAACCTGATACTGAATACCTGGAAAGGAAGTCTATTACTCTAAGTCTATTTTTCTAAGGTTGAACATAACCTAACATTTTGTTGTGCATACGCTTCTGCTTCACTCATCCATCTGAAAGTGCTTTGTTTACAGTCTCATAATCTAAGAAGGCATACATAAGGCCGTTTTTATAGCATCTATATATATCTGCATCTTGTGTGTTAGTTCAAAAATGGTGGTCTCAGGAGATCTACCCGCCCTATAAGGATGCTAGTGATCGTTAAGAGGTATTTTTAATAATACTTCCGATCTTATAAAGTTATTAACCTTTCTGAGAATCTTCAGTAAAAATGACGTTAAACTTATCGGTCTAAAGGACTTTGGATTTGTTGTATCTTGTTTCCCAATTTCGGGACTATAGATGACTTAAGCTCTTCTCCATAGACTTGGTATGTACTCAAGTGGAATACTACTTCGAAGTATGCTTATAAGATAAGGGCATTAATTCCTCTTTCCCGTACACGTTGTAAACGTGGAACCCTGTCACAGTCAACTCTTCAAGGCTTGGTGGTCAAATTTTTGTTAACTGGTTTTGTAATCAATCAGCCAATATTTGTACGTCTTTATCTATAAGGAACCCAAAATCGGGCGATAACCATGAAAGTGTACAGCAGAACCCGAGGCAGTTACTTCCTCGCAGTGCACAAAAACTCAGCCTTACGAAGACTTAAACTTGGCGAATTTTGCGTCAGGATTTCGGCCTACACCCGTACAAGATCCAACTGACTTAGGAGCTGAAATTGTATGACCATAGAAAACGCTGTTTGTTTACTGACTGCAGTTCGGAGCGTTTGGAAGAGGAGTCCAATCTTGGCCGTAAAATCATCTTTAGCCACGAGTCCCATTTTTGAATGAATGGCTGTGTTAACAAGCAAGATTGCCATAATGCGACTAAACTAATGCACACGAGGTTTACCAGGTGGCAATGCATCGTCGAAAAGTTATCATTTGGTGTAAATTTTGGGCCGGGGCGTCGTCGTCAGTGCCTACTTTTTTTAAAACGATGTTGGTGAGGCGGTCACCGTCAACGAGCACTACAGAACAATAATAACCACTTTCTTATGGCCCAAATTGAGCCATAGACGATATGTGGTTTCAGCAGGACGGCAATACAGCGGACGCCACGATTGATATACTGCAAAAAAGATTTGAGGGTAGGGTTTTCTCTCGCAGAGGTGAGGTGAATTGGCTACCAAGGTCATACGATATGACCCCGCTAGAATTTTTTCTTGTGGGGTTTCTTGAAGTCGCAAGTCTATGTGAGTAAACCACAACTGACCAATGCCCTTGAGGTGAACATTTCAGCCGGATCTATGACATTGCTTATGTGGTAAATGGACACACACTATCGAAAGCTGTCAACCTATGGAACAATCTAACCTAGCAATGGTGTGAAACATTTATAAAGAATGTATAAAGTTTTACTTCGAAGCAGATGATAAAACAAATAAAATTTGCATCGAAGACTTCTGTCCTGCGAAGGGGAATAAACTTATAAAACTAAAAACTTTGTCGTTCTACAAAATTATGGAGAAATGAGATCGTCATTTCCACCCGAAGCCCAGTGAAATTATTCATTATATCGATTAAAGACCAAATTGTGTGCGGAGTTGCAACAGCCTGTTTTCACCAAAAAATAATGGATTTTAAGCGAGCCTATGAAATTCCAACAGCTACTCCAGTGTGAGAGTACCCATTTTGCTGATAAATGCTGTTTTAAGGATGAAAACTTCGATTTTCGTCATATGAAGGGACATTCTAGCCGGGTGTGTTTTATAGAAAGACAGTTTTCTACAGAGTTTTGAAAATGTATAGAGTTTATTCAATTTTGCAGTTTGCAAATTATTTATTTATTTATTTATTTAATTTAATCTACGAGCTTCAGACTCAACAGATGCAAAATAGTTAAATACATAGGTATATACAAAAAATAAATAATTTACAATTTATGCTTAATTTCTTTAAAATAAATAATACAAATCATTTTTAAATTTTTTTTTTCTAGACCATGCTATGTCAATATGACTTATTACTTCGTTGAACTCCCTAATTGACCTTGAAACTGTTTCATTCATACCATAATTTATGCTACTAGCCGACCCAGCTCTCGAAATTCGAGTGCCAACTTATTTATTTATAATTCATTATCATTCTATAAAAGACAGAGAATTCAAGATTTTTTTAAATTGTTGAATGTACCTAATAAGCACTCAATCCTGGAGTCCAAAGGAAAACAGTTAATGGTAAAAAAACTTTCAAACCTATACACATTTTTGACACATTAACAATTTTTGTTTCGATTCTTTGATGTCATTGTCCTTCAGCTGTTGTTATGGCCATAATATTGTAATCGAACCCACGTCGTCGCCGGAGTGACGTCAACCTGTGAATTTTGTGTTACATCTAAAACTTTCACTCTTATCATTTTTTCATATCGCGGCAATAAAAAAAATATTTATCAATCTATTGGGACTCGAACTCACGTCAGCGTCGTTGCAGTGACGTCAACCTGTCAATTTTGTTTTACATACATGTTTTTTCTTTTTAAATTTCACTCTCATCATTTTTTCATAACGCGCCTAAAGAAATATAGGTAACTTCAAAAACATAAATTCAATTTACTTTTGTAAAACTTTTTTTGTTTGCAAATCGATCGACCAACTGTTTATTGTCAACAAAAAATGACATATGTAAATAGAAGTGTTCCGAAGATGAGGTAGGTTTGAGCCCATGGAACGCATTCAGCCATGGAGATTTAAATTTGTATCGTAAGTCATGTTCGTCCACATTTTTGACGACGCGACACATCTCAAGTCTGCATTTTCTATCTTCTCTCTTTCCCTGACAAAATACATTTCGAGTTTTTTGTATTCTCTTTTTTTCGCAAATATTTAAAATTCAAATGCAGGCAAATGTAAATAAGTTTTGAAAATAATTGACTTATACAAATACGCAGAGCTTACACTTTTGCATGAATACCCCTATTATTGTAAAGCCATATAGCTGCAATGAACTTGAAAAGTGAAAATGTTAAAAAAAATCTGCTCTCCTTTTCCAACTCAATTTAAAATTTTATCTCCTATCTCAAAAAACCAAAAAGTAAATTTTTCACTTTTTGAAAACACTAATACATTGAATAAATTGCTTCAGAAAATGACCGATAGATGTCGCCAAACTGAAAGCAAGAGATGTCGCTAGTGTATGTGTGTATTCTTTTTCATTTTTTCACTTATTGTACTTTTTGCAAAAATTGCCAATTGTAGTTAACGCTTGATGGTTTAAATGGTTCTACCTTTTTACTTTTTCAATTTTTAAAAACACTATTACATGGAATACATTTTTTCAGAAAATCACCGATAGATGTATAAACTGAAATTGTATGGTGTAAATGATACGCTCTTTTCAGCAAAAGATGTGTATTCTTTTTCACTTTTTGCAAAAAGTGCCGATTGTAGTTAACGCTTAATGTTTCAAAATATTATTGTAAGAGCTCAACTACTAAGAAAAACACATGCATATTATTTATATTGATAATATTTCTTCACTTAGGGGAGTTCACATTCAACAATATGTTCATCAACTTTTATCGTGTTGTAATGTGAATCCACCTTAATGTTTCGGGTTCTGGATTTGGGTTTTCGCTGAATGCTGAATGTCATTTTCACATTTCTAATTGTTTTTGTTTTTGTTTTCCGGGCATTTTTTTGCAATTGTTATTTATTGTTTTAAACAATTTCTGTGTAATATATCATATAATAAAACGGCAAACATGTTTTTTGTGGTACACTTTTCTCCAAAAGTATTTAACCGATTTCGATAAATTTTATATGGCTGGAAAGCCACAGTTACGGAGATGTGCAGAATATACTTGAGACACGCATTTACACACTGTGGGTCATTTTTGTTTTTGCACTGTCGAACACTTTGCATATTACATAAAATGAAATTTAATTTAAAAAATTTGCTTGAAAACACTGCCAATAATATAAATAATAAATAATAAATAATAAATAAATTGGCACTCGAATTTCGAGAGCTGGGTCGGCTAGTTTAAATAATTTTGCAAAAAATGCTTTCGTTTAATATGTAATTGATGCCCCTTCGGTTTTTATGGGCCGCGAAAAGTGTACCACAAAAAACACGTTCGCCGTTTTATTATATGATGTTTAGGCTGAAAAAGAAGGTATCTTTCTCTCAATGGTCTAATCGGGGCGTAAATACAAATTACGATAAAAGGTTCATCATCATCATCATCATTGGCTCGACAACCGGGTTCCGGTCCTGGCCTCTTTCAACAAGTCTCTCCACCTATCCCGGTCTCTAGCCGACGCCATCCAGTTGCGCACCCCAAGGCTTCGGGCGTCCTGGTCTACGCCATCTCTCCAGCGCAAGCATGGTTTACCACGCTGTCGTCTACCATAGAATGTACCACCAAGAACTTTCCGAGTAGGTTCCTCTTCGCTCATGCGAGCTAGGTGCCCGGCCCACCGGAGTCTACCGAGCTTAATTTTTGTCACGATATCTGCTTCTAGGTAGATTGCGTACAATTCATGATTGTACCGTCTCCGGAATCGTTAGGTAAAGGTTAGGTAAAAGGTTAGGGCACTTAATATGGTAACATAAAATATCTCGCACAAATACTATATCGTGAATAGTTCTTCGAGATTTGAGAGATTTTAAACCGAAAAGATTATGTCGAGCTTGAGAATCTGGACAAAAATTCGATCTTTTTTTAAAAAACACAAATCTTGTGAAATTTCTCAATTCTCTCCGAAAACGTTTGTTGGGAAGGGTTCCATATAACAGCAGCATACTCAAGTGATGATCTAACTAAAGCTATATAAAGACACAAGTGTAGATATAGCAGAATAGCGATCCGAGAAGTCAGTTGAGTTTCTTTTAATGAAACCAATCATTGTGTTGCCTTTTGCAACAATAGCATCAAAGTGTGGAACAAATGAAAACTTGCAATAAAAGGAGACACCCAAATCTTTTACTACAGCAATTCTCTGTAGGGGGGTACTATCAAGAGAATACGTAAGAGTTTCCTAGAGACAGAGATGGCGAAGCATTTCTTAACGTTAAGTTTAAGACAGTTAACCATGCACCAGTCAGATAAATGATCGAGATCTGTTTGGAGATTAAAGCAGTCATAAATGGAATTCACTTTTAAAAATAATTTAAGATCATCAGCGTATATTATAAATAAAAGTGGGCCAAGATGATTATCCTGAGGAATTCCTGAGGTGCATTTAATAGATCTCGAGGTTCGATTGTCTAGTTTAACCTTTTGGACCCTATCCGTTAAAAAAGATGAAATCCACTGAAGGAGATTAAAGTGAATATGAATATATTTGGAAGAGTATCCGATTAATAATCCTTTGATCCTTAGAAAATGAAGACCTTCAGGGGTTTTAAGCAAAAAAGTAATACATTTTCAAGTAAAGATCTGTCTATCTTAAGAACCTGTTTAAGTGGGGGGTGGAATCATTATGTATATGAAACTGAAATGAATACTCCACCGAAATACCTATACATAGTTGAATTGCTACCCTTAAAAAAAATTGAACCGTAATACTCTTAGAAATATTCATCATTTCCATTTTAAGCCGAGATTGAAAGGTCTTTTCTTTAGCCGCACAGCATGAATGTTCGATGCTTTACTTGTCCCTATTGCTTAAAATCTTCCTTATTGCATTCCTTCCCTTTATCAGTTCACCTGTGTTACCCGCTTCGATATAGGAATGTTCATCGACACCTCCTTTTTCTTCCCCCTAATTTCCCCATCGCCCGTGCTGTGTTTAACATTATAAGGGTCTTTTAACATCCCCTTGAGCGTGTGAATTATATAAAAAAAACCTATGTTTTATCATCTCGATAACTTTTGTTTTCATTTTAAGATAAGTACTATTGGTATCTTTTTCCCATTTCAAAAATACCTTTAAGGAAAATGGATACCGGAAATTCACAAACAAACCCCAATTTTCGTTTTAGAGAACATTGTACTTTGTTTAAAGAAATCACAACTGGTTCAATAAATAAGTTTTAAATATCAAAGATCAATTGGTCGATTTGACAAAATATAATCAAGTTGCCCACTTCCAATTTTTTTATTTCACTGAACTCACGTTTTATTCTAGGTGCTAGTTGACTATTTAAATAAAAAAAACGCATAGAGAAGGAAAGTCTTAAAAACCAATACACAAATCCCTTCGGCCACTCTACTTGTTATAGCCTCATGTATCCCCGAACATTTTCTTAAAAGATTTTAAATATCACGTAGTTAATTTTCAAAAAATAAAATAAATTTCATCAAACAAGGAATATTTAGTACTTTAAGATAAAAATAATCACGTCGTTAAAACGTGTTCATATGGTAACATTGATGGTGTTAAAATTTC
Source organism: Philhelius festivus (assembly GCA_963931855.1). NCBI lineage: Eukaryota > Metazoa > Arthropoda > Insecta > Diptera > Syrphidae > Philhelius > Philhelius festivus. Next base: position 36,138,107 of record OZ007555.1, read on the forward strand.
TTAAGACTGACTGAAAAATATTGGTGTACCTTCAACAACAACCCATGGTCCAAACTCTGTAATTTAATAAATTACTTCATGTAAAAATGTACCTATAAAATTTTTTTACTTTCTTATCTTATTCGAATTCGATATTCCCAAATGTAAATTCTCACTCAAAACATTTCTAGATCAAATATAATTTAAACTATGTTTTTCCCTCGATAATGTCTTTTGATCTTCAAAATCTCCCGTAGCTTATTTAGATATCTCGAACATAAAATATTTTTCTCAATCAATGCCATCAAATTTTCCCATAAGAACACACACAGAGACTCCATATTATGATCTGTCGATAAGAGTGATTTAGATTCTTATCAGCAAGCTACAGCAGACATTGAATATCTTTTCCTGATACTCATCTCTTGTTTTAATATTGTTTCAATCTCATCTCAACTGAATTACATTACAAAATGTGGGTCAAGAAATCAACGGGAAAATACTACGAAATTCCATTTAAATTTCTGAAATACTAAAAACAGTGATTTAGGTCTGATGCATAACGTTCGAAAGTATCTTTTTTTTATAAGAATCTTTGCCCGGGTCTTTGTACCACGTATAACTAAAAAATACATACTTAATTAATGAGCCGCGACCATCTCATTATTTCATTTTTTTAATGTCCATAACAAGGTGTCATAATGAAATTAATTGCAGATTTGTTGCTCCTATCTGATTATTCGGAATTAATATTTAAAAGTATCTTGAATTTAATACAAGTGACGTTTCTTGATTTCAAAGGATAAAAAATAGTTTTCCGGTTTCTTCATGAACGAATTTATGTTTTAATTTTTCTTGGAAAACGAGAACAAACAAATTTCTCCGCCAAAAAGCAACAGCAGATTCAAGTTGAACACCTTTATTGTAGATAGCTACACCGTTATTTATTTTAACTTGCAGAATATGTACTCTGAAAGGTGAGGTATTGCATTTTTAAACAAAAAATAAAATTTGAATTACAATTAAAAATACATGACTGATTTGCTTCAAATTTGATGTACAAGGTTCGGGTAACGTTTCTTATAGAAAATGAGTTTTTTGCTTAAGCCTACCAAGAGGTATTTAGTATACCAGTAATAATAGGCCCAGTTTTTCTCAAACATAACTCAGAAAAAGATCGAATTGATATACTGTGAGCGTCAAAAGAAATTGTACACCTATGAACTTTATTTTTACAGCCCTGTTAAAGCAAGGGAGTTCGATCTTTTAGTAAAATACTTATGTTATTTTTTAAGGTAGTTTATTTTCAATGAATTACCATATAGAAGTTAACAGAAAATGATGAAGTAAAAATATAATAAAAAAATTTAAAAAATATTTCAATTTTTAAGCGTCAAAAGAAACTGTACATTATTCAATTAAAGTAAAAAACTTAAAACTAGTACTTTGTCTGCTTCCCTTTCGCCTTTAAAACAGCATCAATGGGTCTGAGCATTGACTCTACTAGCTTCCTTGTCAATTTGGTTGGCGTTTTTTGCCAGTTTTCAACTAGAATTGACTTTAGTGACTCTCTGTTTGAAATGTTCATCTTACGGATCTGCTTATCCAGATACTCCCACAAATGTTCGATGGAGTTTAAGTCTGGGGATTGCGGAGGGTGATCCAGTTGCTTAGATGTACGGTAAAGTAATTATTCCTTGACTATTTTCGATGTGTGCTTGGGATCGTTGTCTTGTTGGAAAACCCATGAATCAATTAAAACCAGTTTCACAACACTACTTGGCAAAATGTCTCTTAAAATATTAAGATAATCTTCTTTTCCGATTGTACTGTCAATAAAGACGAGGTTCCCAACTCCATATGATGCTATACCTCACCAGACCATTATCGAACCGCCTCCGTGCTTAATTGTTGAATTTAAATTTTTTTTGTTAAAATTCAGTTTTTTTCTTTCTCCATATTTTTGGTGGTTTTTTTGAACCAAAAATCTCAAATTTGCTCTCGTCACTAAAGAGAACATTTCCCCAGAATGAAGAACTTTCTTTTTGATACTTCTTGATAAAAAAAAGTCATCGCTTCAGATTTTTTCAGAAATGTATGGCTTTTTGCGAGGAATTCTTCCATATACCCCGCTACTATGGGCGTCCGCCGAGTAGTGCTCGCGCTAACGTTGACTCCAGAAGATTGGGTAATATTTTCAGCAATCTTTACTGCACTACACGCGGGATTTTTTCAAACTTCCCTGACAATAGCACGTTCATCTCTTACGGACAGCCTTTTTGGCCTTCCGGAATGAGGTCGATCTTTTACATCCTTGAACTTTTGAAATTTGTCGAAAACTTTGTTTACCGTGTTAAGGCATCTGCTCACTGTTTTGGCTATTTCGCAGTAAGATTTTCCTTCCTTTCTTAATTTAATAATAAGTTGTCGTGTTTCTACTCCACTTTGTTTACCCATTTTGAAGTAATTTAAAAAAACAATTTAAACAACAAGCAACTTTCGATGGAAATGAACTCAATAACACTTTTAATCAATTAGTTATGAGTTGTAAAGAAAACAAAATTAATTTAACGGTTGTTTTCCCGATAAGCGGAAAGTTGCACAGTATGTGTGGCGAGTTGTACAGTTTCTTTTGACGCTTAAAAATTGAAATATTTTTTTAATTTTTTTATTGTATTTTTACTTCATTATTTTCTGTTAACTTCTATATGGCAATTCATTGAAAATAAACTTCATTAAAAAATAACATAAGTATTTTACTAAAAGATCGAACTCCCTTGCTTTAACAGGACTGTAAAAATGAAGTTCATAGGTGTACAATTTCTTTTGACGCTCACAGTATATTCTTTTTTTTTAAAACCCAACTGGGTATTACCAGTATTTTTGGTTTAAGATTTTGTAGTGAATGCTGCAATGTTAACTTGAATAAGGTACCTACCTAACGCAAAAAAAAAAAGAACTTGTTTACTGATGTACGCGCGCTAAAAGTAAAACTTCTTTTCCCTCAAGCAAAATAAAGTTAACTATTTTCGCTTAGCCACTGATATTGTACAGGTACATGTTCTGTAATTCGGTGGAACAGTTTTCCAATCGTTACAAAATGAAACAATTCATTTCCCACTTATCGTCTCCCCTTTAGCTATACGGAAATCGCAAATCTACTTTTCGTTGGCCTTAAGCGCTTGAAGCGTTTCCGAATTGTTTAATATCGGTCTTTCACGGTTCCCAATGGAAAAAAGTTCAAACGGGTAAGATCTCAGCTCCAAAGAGGCCAATTGACATCGCCAAGACGGCTGATAACACAGCTGTGCGGCATGGCGCGCAACGCCATTCTGCATAAACCAGAGGTCGTCGAAATCTATGTCTTCACCGTTGACCTAAAAGTTGCGTTATTCCCAGCCCCATTTTCGAAGAAAAATGGTCCAATGATGCACTTCAGAATCCGCACCAAACTGTCACTCTCTGTAGAAGTATTGACTTCTGGACAATAACGTGCGGGTTTTCTGAGCCCCAGATGCGGCAATTTTGTTTGTTAACGTAGCCGCCGAGACGAAAATGTGCCTCGTCAGAAAAGATGATTTTTTGCCCAAAATCGTTGTCCAATTCAAGCTACTCCAAGGCCCAAACTGCGAAGCGTTAACGAAGCGGTTGGTCGTGCGCCTTCAATTCCCGAGTCAATTTGATCTTGCAAATAATCCGAGATCTTTATGCCGAGTTCTCCTCAGGCTAGTGTGAAAATGTTGAGCTGTAGAGATCGATCGATGTCGAGTTGATGTTCGTGAATTTCGTCTCATACTCTCGGCTATAGCTGCCACATTCTCGTCTGAGTGCACCGTACGATGACGGCGGCGGGGACCATGAGTGTTGTCTACTAGCAAACCAGTCTCATGATTTTTTGCATAAATTTGCGTACAGTAGGCGTGGTGGGTACTCCATTTCGGCCAAAACTTATTTTCAAAAAGGACACTGTTTTGTCTACACAGCACTCACTTTGGAAATAAGTTGTCAAAATTTTCCAACGTTGTTCAAGCTTAAAGCGACTCATTTCGTTCCGCGGAGTTATGATACTGACAGCGATCAGTGTCAAAATAACCTATGATTTAAAAAGAAACCACTAGATGGCTATAAGTATTCAGTGTTGTGTAGGATTAAGTATTTAACGTTTTTAATAAATAAAATTTGAAAAAAAATATATTTGGTTGTGTTGTTTTTTACAAAGGGAAGTGTTTTTTGATTGTAAAATTTTTCGGCCACAAAATTCATCAAAAAAAACTTCTATTCTGTGCATTCTTTTTTGGCGAAAAAAGATGTTTTAAAGTGTTTTTAGAATACAATTCTAAATAATTCTAAAAACATGTAGCTTTCTTTGACTGATAACGTGTCGTTTGACATGTGATGTCACTGACAACGGGTTAAAATATTTTTTTAAGTTTTACTTAAGAAAAAACCAACGATAATCGTTTTGAAGATTTGTGCCTTTATCTTTATTTACAAAATTGATAGATCACTCGTCGAAACACCTGATTTCAACCCTTTTAATAATGATTTTATTCGATTATTTCTCTTTATCGTAAAAATTTATCAATCCAAGCGAGTACATACGACCCAATAGCCGAGCGTTGAGCTCTTTTTAAAGATGAGTTGTGCACTTTTCACATAATTAAAACTGAAAGAAAAGTTTGGGCAAAGCCGACAACGATGGACAATGGACAGAAAGCTAAAAAAGAAATAAAAGAATAAAGATCTCACATCACGAAGATGCTTCGTAAATTATTCTCTTAACAAGACATGCGCACGCGGTTTTTATTTTATCGAGGAAGTGAAAAAAGACGAGTTACGATTTTTTTTTATTTCACCTTCCTTAAGCCCGGAGGCTCCACTACTCGTATGTGCAGATTATATGAACAAATCGTGATTTTTTTTTTATTCAAACCGTGAGATGAAAGACTTCTGTATTTTACGAGTTGAACAAAATTTATGAAAAAAAAAAAATAAAAAATTTAGTACACATATTGTGAGAGAATCAGGTGGATTGCATAACTTCGCCAAATGAAAGTGGAAGGTTGTACCGTACCTAGTTACACTAAACAGGTAGCTCTTCTTATTGTGCTGTCAGATATAAAATAAGGAAGATGCAAAGTGCAACTGTTTGCCTACTCACAAGGAACTTACTTAAAATGATTATTGTGTTTAAGTCAGGAAGATAGTTTTTTGTGCATCTGTCAATTGATTTGAAAATGAAGTCATCGAGCACAAGTATTTACGAGTATGTACGATTATAACCAAATTTACTAAGATAAGTTAAGCTTTGCATTTAAGGTGGTGCATGAGGTAATTAAAAAAACACGATTGTCTTGTTTGGATACTTTCATTGTTCTATGGATTTAGTTCAGTATATCAATATTCAATAGCCTATTTTATACACTATACAAGTGCAAACTAGTAAGTCTTTGTCGAATTCAACATATTAATTTCTATTCGTATTTCCTATCGCAGCTCAAATTTCGTATACACATTCCTTGAAGTGTTTTGCAGAATGTGTCAAATAAAATAAACGTTTTTTTCTTCTTCTTGATACCATACAAAATTGATGAAGTGTCAATTTTTTAGAGGTCCTCATCGCAATTTTGTATATATCCCATAAAATCGCATACAATTATATGCGACGAACATTGAAATATTGTGAGTAACATATTGTTTTAGTACCAAACAAGCGAACGTATACACCAAATACTGACATACCAAACTCATCTACCAGACATTGCAAGTAGCCATGCTCCCACGGGCCTGGTGGAGGCATGATTTCCCAAGTGGTGTAAAGGAAAGAATCACGCCCTTAGAAGGCGTCTACGTCTACTCAACCAGCGGCGGAATCGGCTAAGGTGATAGTTGATTATCAATTTTTTGATTGTCATTTTGACTGTAGCTGTCTCTATCATATCAATAAACCTACATAACTTAAACTAACCTATTGTTTAAGTACTCGAAAAAGTGTCAATATTTTGTTATATTTTTTTGAACGATTCGCATAAGACGCCAAATACATATGTAAACTCAGTCAAACTACGTATTAGATGGAGATCTTCTTCCCCTTTAGACAAGGGGTCTAGTTTGTCCAATAATTATTCTGCGCGAGCTTCTTTTCTGCTCTTGGCTCTTTGAAGTAAAGTATTTGGCTTTCAACTTACATATATAATAAAGGTTTTTCTGTTAGCCGCGGGTAGATTATGATGGTTCGAGGCCATGTTGTTTTGATGAAATCTGTGAGATCTGTTATTTTATTTCATTTTTTGATGCGTCGCAACCACTTTGCAATAGACGTGGAGGCCCTTCAAAGTCGACTCTTCAACGGTTGGTGGCTATATTTAAGTTCGGTTCGGTTCGGTTCAGGAATCAATCATCCAACAATTGTACGTCAAAGAAACGTCCGCAAAGAACATCGGAGTGGTTCGTGAAAGTGTACGCTTGCACACAAGAACTCGGTCTTTCACAGACTTCAGGTGAATTTTGTGTTGGGACTTGGGCGTGTACCGGATAAGATGCAACTGACCCCAGAAGCTCAAAGCCCATGACCATACACAACTCTGTTTGCTCGTTGACTTTCAGAGCGTTTGGAAGAAGACACTAACTTTGGGTCTTAATAAGCAAAATTGCCGTATATGTTATTACACCAATCCACCCGAGGTTTATCAGGTAACAATGCATGTTCAAAAAGTTACCGTTTGGTGTGTATTTTGGGCCGGGGAATAATTGGTTCGTACTTTTTCAAAAACGTTATGATGAGGCGGTCACCGCCAACAGCGAGCGCTATAGAACGATGATAACCAATTTCTTAATTTGTTACGGCCTTAATTGAACCATACACACATAGATGACATGCCACTTTAGCCGACGCAATGATTGACATTCTGTATGAAAGGGTAAGATTATTTCACGCAGAGGTGACGTGAATTGGCCACCAAGGTCATGAGATTTGACCCCGCTAGATTTTTTCTTATAGGGTTTCCTGAAATCCCGAGTCTGTGGATATAAGCCACAATCGATCGATGCCCTTATGAATGAATGAATGAATTTTGTTGGGGGTTATTGCACTGCGACCTGTAGATCTATTGTGCCCCCGCTTATACATAAAATGATGAGCTGGCTCATCCTACAGTTCCTCCTCCAAACCTATTGCTTTTAGAAATTTTAGTATTTGGGGCACTTTTAGAGAGGATAGGTTGCACTCTTTTACCTGGTATTGTCCCAGATAGGTTTTCCTTTGGTGCATGATTGGACAACACTCTCCCAGTATATGTTCCGGCGTTTCCTCATGCATGTTGCAGAATCTGCAAGTGGCACTGCTTACCACACCAAGTAGATTAAGGTGTTATTCTTAGGTTATTTCTACTTAGGTTGATATAGTTTTCGAAACGTTGCCGGTTGTAGTTGCTCAGTAGCAATTTCGCCTGTAGATTAAGGTGTCTTCTAAGCTTGCAGTGTCCTGTTAGAATACATGTTATTATTCTTAGGTTGTTCCTACGCTGTTGTTACGGTAGTAATTTCGCCTGTCGCAGCTTAGGGAGTTCATTCCAGTTTTTGGATCTGTTTGCTTTCTCTACTTGTTTAATTTTGGTTTTGATGACATTTTCTCCTATTCCGCAATAGGGTTCAGGCCCTGTTAGGGGAGTTGAAGCACCTATTTTTGCTAGGGAATCTGCTTTTTCATTTACAGGAACACCAACGTGACCAGGTACCCAGTAAAGTGTGATCCTGTTCTGTTTACCAACTTCATTTAGTCTGCTTATGCACTCCCACACCAGCTTAGAGCTGATGGTGTATGAGCTTAGTGCCTTGAGTGCTGCTTGACTATCTGACATAATGGCAATGTTCTTGTTACGATAATTCTTTTCGAGAATGCGATCCACGCATTTCCCTATGGCGTTTACCTCCGCTTGGATTATGCTGGTGGACTGCCCCATCGGTATGGAAAGTTTGGTTTTTAACCCAAAGATTCCTGCACCAGTCTCTTCGCTTGTTCTCGATCCATCAGTATACCATTTGATGGTAATTATTTCGAGTGTGTAGCTTGCATCCACTCGTACCCAGTCTTCCTTGTTACTGAGCTGTGTAAGAAAGTTTTTCTCGAAATTATGTTTTTTGATCATTCCATCTCTTGGGATGTCAATAAGATTTGTTATTGTGGACCTGTCAATTAGGTCCCTTTCTCTGAGACCAATAATGTTGCCTCCTCGATGCCCTTAAGGTGAACATAACATAGGCCATCGTTCAAATTCAGCCTGATCTATGCGGAAATCATTGGAAATTGCACAACTCACTAGAATCCGTGCTTCCGTAAGAAGCCCAGGTGGACAATTGCACGATGTCATATTCATGGCATACATGAGCCTCTCAAATTCATGCCTCAAACACAGCTTGATTTATTCCATTTCGGCATCTACCCGCTCATACTGAAAAACCTTTATAATGCATGAGGATGAGCTCAAGATATGGTGCTTAGTACCAGGCATTTACAGCAAAGCTACTACAGTTTTTCTCCAATGTCAAGTACGAATAAGATGATAACTCTAATAACTCTCAAAAGAGTTAGATATCTGATGACAGATGACTAATACAATTCGAGGTTACTTTGGTCCAATAGACCCAACAAAAAGTTTCACATACAGAAATACAGATAAGAACAGAACAAGCCGCAATTAAACTTTTTAAGCGAAGGAAGGAGTAAGGGGGAATGTAATTTTATTATGAAGAACGCCTTCTGACCCCAATATAACTAGCGCAATCTCGTATAGAATAGAAGATGACTGAAGCCCTAAGCAAGATGGTTCTTCATGAGTTTCACTATCCGACTTAGTTTTAAGGCTTTTATTTTCCTGCGTCTAAGATTTTGTATACGAGCTCAGAAAATAACCAAATTTTATATTTTTAAGCTTTCTTATAAATTTTTAATAAAGTATTCCCATCAATCCTAAGCTCACACATTCTTCTTAGCAATTTTTCCATTTCAACAGTTTTGAATATTAGCTTTATTTGGGATGGCCTTTATGGTTTGTGACGAATTTACTTCCTCTGAAAACGTGTCCTTTCAGCACTAATTCTAATGTCGATTATAAAACGGAATCTCAAGGAGTCAGAACTAGACAGAAAAGAGGCTATGAAAGAACATCCATTAGATTTTTTTCACAAATCTGACAATTTTTTCATTGACTGGATGCAATAATTCCATCAGATTTTCATCACCCAGCAGAGACGTTAATATTTTCTGCATTTCCTCAGGAAGTCAATCGGCGAATTTGAAAGGTATGTGGCTCAATAGTAAAAGTTTTTTAATGAAGGAACTTTTAAATCGTGATTCGTGAATACCATTTGTAAACACGGCACCATCCATCAGTTTACTAAAACAGTTGAAATGTTTCTTTAAAATTTTCCCTAGTTTCACCCATTTTTATTGTTACTCCAGGAGGTTATAAAGGAGGTAATGCACAAGACTGTGCTGCTAAAAATGTGAAGTTTAAAATATTTCGTTAGTATCTGAACAGTGAACAGGCCTCATATACGTTTGGATGTAATACACATATAAAAGAATTATAATTTTTCATACATAGATCAATTTGAAATGAGTAATCAAAAATAATCATATTTTTGTACGAAACTTAAAAAGCTGAAAAGTGACAAAGTGACATTTTGAAAAATCCTACTCCCATAATGACAGACAAATTGAAATGTGACCAAAATCTGTTCAACATGATCAAGACTTTTAAAAATACCAAATTTAAAAAAAAAAAACTCGAGTTTGAGGTCACAAAATGACGCCCTTCTAAAAAGAGACACGAAATCATATTTCAAACCGTGGGTATAACTCTAATTCATCGATTTCCTTCACGCTTTCACAGAATCAAATGAAGGCGAATGACTGCAGCTATTAATTTTATTAGTATCTAATTAGTAAAGAGAAGAAAATTCCTCGAATTTAGCTCTGTGAAAAGTTGTGGCCAAGAAAAATGTCTGCCTTAATGAAGGTGTGTCCACAACATCGGATAAACATAAATTAAACAAGCAATTAAAATAGCTTGCGAGACTTAAAATACGCGGGTGCACTGATTTATGCTAGTGATGGGCATATTTTAATCGAAACACACACGGCACTGTGTTGATGATATTATTCTTTTTATTGACATATCAATTTGACATTTTTATCTATTTCTATCCTCACACAAACATAAATAAGCTATGGTATTTTACAGGCAACAGAAATCAATTGGTACACCCTATGAGAGAAGACAGTTTTTAAAGGGGACAACTGCTGAACTTTAAAATACATGTTAGAAGTGTAAATCATAATTGGAAAAGCGTGTGGGAATTTAAGAAGTGGGAAAAACATAATTTCCATTTAAAATAAAATCTTTCAAGAAGACATCGATCAAAATAAACAGTTAATAGCTTTTAATGGCTGACGGATTTTTTGTTTGTGGTTTTTAAAGAGCTGATCTTTGTTTTTGACGCCCACGAACTTAAAATAAGTTTTAGAGAGCGTTGAATCTAAAATTTGTATATAATAAATATAGCATAGTTATCTGAAGCCAGAGATGACTTTAATTGTTGGAACATGTTTTGTTTTGATAAAGTTGCCAGTTTATTCATCAGAATTTATATAAGTGGTGACTTATTGTTCAAGTTTTCCACTTTTCTTTTGAGAAAGCATATTTGAATTAAACTTTAATAGGCACATTTATACTAATGGGTGATTTTTTTGCTATTTTCTTTTTGGCAACACTGGTTTTGACAGCTGACGCACGTTTCGTGTTTTGTGTCACTGTCAAACATCTTCAGTTTGTCCTATAATTTAACCACGAATCGTCTTACAAACGAACAACGCTTGCAAATTATTAAATTTAATTATCAAAATGTGTGCTCTGTTAAGAAAGTTCATCGCGCGCTCCTCCATTTTATGGTCAGTTTAATCGACATACTGAGGCGGCTATTCGGGCTATTGTGACTAAATTTCGCACCAAATGTAGGGCCGTTTTCTTCACTATAGCTCAACTTGAAGCAAACTCTCAAGTTGATCAACTTGAGAGTTGGCTTCAACTCGAGAGTTGAAACGCAAGTTGAAATTTCTTTTTCTTCACAATTTTTTTCTCAACTCCCGAGTTGAAAATCTAAAGTTGATCAACTTCTGATTTGAAAAATATCCCTGGGATATTTGTTAAAATATATACAAGCTGTCACTTTCAAAATTAAATTTTAATTTATTCAGTCAATCTAATTGAATTTTTGTGTGATATTTGTGATAAATGATTTTCTCCTCGATCTACATAAGGATAAAAATAAGTTGTTACCAATCGCGAACGGATGTTTGTAATGGATGTTGCCGTATCCACAAAGATACATGGTAAATTTGTGGCAGCTAAATCAGCAAATCTGGGAATTTCTGGAGCAGGTTCTATAATTTTCCATCAATTGCTTTTTTGTTAATAACACCGCAAGCGATGATGATGAGTTTTGCCGTCTCTTTTTTGCACCTAATGTCGGAAGCCAACACGGGAAATCTGCTTTTCCAAACGCCATAATGAACGCTCAACTCAATTGCGAGTGCCTATCTGCAATTCTTTGTACAAATGCTCATCAGCGTTTGTTACAATGGTGATAAAGTGACCAAATTTACCTATCAAAATCGTCTTTTCGATGGCGAAAAAGCCTCGTACTGCTTCAAGAATTTCCTCGTGCGGCGATATTCACTGCTCGACGAAGTTGACGTCCAATTTTCTCAAAAATAATCGCTGCGGAAAATTATGACAATATTTTTTTTTGTTATGAAAACTCAAGCAAACAAACTTTTGAAGCAAAATGTATGTATTTTATTAAAAAAAAAAAAACAATGTTTCATGTCAACTCTCAAGTTTGCTCTCTCAACTTCTAGTATTTTCGGAAGTTGAGAAAACCAGAAGTTGATCAACTAGAGAGAAGAAAAACAAAATCACAAGTTAAGAATAAAAATCCTAAAGTTGAGGTCAACTTCTAGTGAAGAAAATGGCCCTTACATTGTTGGATATTAAACCACCAACACCCTTAGGTAGAGGGCGAACTAAGGAAAATATCGCAGCTGTATCGGCCAGTGTTAGTGATGACCGTGAATTATCGACTCGGTGCGATTCGCAGCAATTGGGCCTCTGTTACTCCACTACGTGGAAAATTTTGCGGAAGGATTTAGGTGTGAAGCCTTTCAAAATACAGCTGGTGCGAGAATTGAAGCCCGAACGACCTACCAGAATGCCAAATTCTTGGTGAATAGGACCTTGAAAAGTTGGCCGAGGATCCAATTTTTTATCGAAAAATTGTGTTCAGCGGCGAAGCTCATTTCTGGTTGAATGGATAGGTGAACAAGCCAAACTGCCGTATTCGGAGTGAAGAGCAGCCAGAGGCATTGCAAGGGCTACAAACGCATCCAGAAAAAGTTACTGTTTGGTGCGGATTATGGGCTGGCGGAATCATTGGGCCGTATTTCTTCAAATATGATGCGAATCGCAACGTTACTGTGAAGTGTGAATGGTGAGCGCTACCGTGCCATGATAACAAACTTTTTTTTGCGCAGAATGGAAGAGCTTGGCTTGCATGACACGTGGTTTCAACAAGACAGTGCCATATGCCTCACAGGATGCGTAACAATGGACCAATTGAGAGGCGAGTTCGGTGAACAGTTTATTTCACGTTTGGGGCCGGTCCATTGGCCGCCTAGATCGTGCGATTTACGCCTCTAGACTATTTTTTGTGGCGCTATGTTAAGGCTCATGTCTATAACGATGAGCGTGCTTCTATTGATGCACTAGAAGCCAAAATTTATTCATGAGATAATTATTTTTCGTTTTAAGAAAAAAATCATTAAAAAAAAGAAATAATTCATTACTTTTATGAAAAAATAGCTTCGGTTCCATAATTTCTTACATAAAACTAATGAAAAGATTCATACTAATATAAGAAAAGTTGCATTAAATTAATGATTGTTTCATTATTAAAAAAGAAACTTTTCTTACAATTATTGCAAGCAAATGATTAAAATCATTAAAAATAAAACTATCATTCATTTAATCAATGAAAAACGTCATACATCTAAGGAAACTTTTCCTAGAACAAGTGCTAGAGTTTTTAAACTAATGAATAAAATCATTTAAAACACAGCCCGATTTCATAAAATTAATGAAAAACATCATGAATTCCATGAATTTTTACATACATTGTCTGAAATTGCTCACACTTTTTAAGAACAATAAACATGATTTTCATGATTTTTTACATTAAAACAGTGGATCTGTTCCTTCAATTTATGTCAGAAAGTCATAAAATAAATGAAAAATATAGTAACATTGAATGACAAAATACATGAAATTAAAGCAAAAAATTATGAATTTCATGTTTACTTACTTACATCGAATGAAATAGTTCATATGTTTTGTGAATTATCGAGAGAATTTTTCAATGACTTCCAATCATTAATTTAATGCAGGAATCAATAATCTTAAGAACCTTTTATAGTCGTAGGAACAAATTCATAAAACGTATGTTCAGGGTTTTTTTTTTAATGAACTCGATTCTTGGCCCGTTTTTAATGAAGTTTTTCTTTAAAAGCATGCAGTTTTTCCTTCGAATCATGTACCTTTTTGGTTCAGTGTATTTGGCTTTTTCTTTTCTTTACTTATATGTACATATTTATGTACATACATATATTACCAGTGCCGGATCGATGTGTGGCCGAATCGTTTGATCAAATAGAAACAGATACGGGCACAAAAGTGCAGTTCCCTTTTCTAGAATTGGCCAAACATTTTAACCTCCTCCGCTCGTATCAAAAATGCATCAAATTTGTAAAACCAACCATCTTTTATAAAGAGCAGGGCGCACAAGTTCTTAATTTGATTGCATAGAGCCATCCGTTGTATTTTGAAATAAATGCGTATTATGTTTATTTTCTATATACTGACCACTTATAGAAAAAAGAATCAACTACACTCGAACCGCAATTGTCTTTTGTGGGTCTTGAATCGTCAGAAGGTGATTAATGACAGGCAAAGCGCGTCAAATATTCCCTAGACCGCCCTTTATATGATATGACACTTATAAATAATAACATTTTTCTTAACATGCCGAAACCATACTCTCTTTTATTGACATAAATCTACCCTTACCCCTTCAATTAATAAACAATAGCTGAGGTCAATATACCTTATTCATTTATAGCTTTACAACGAGTTAGCAGACTAAACAATACTTTTGACACCTCTCAACTATCATAAAAAAAAAAACCTTAAGTAAATAATTTCCTTGCTCAAATAACTCTATCCAACATGCAACGTCATAAACGCGACCAAAATCTTTACATTCACAACATCATCCAATATCCACCAGAAAATTTTTGATCGTTATATAATATCACCCGTTGGCCTTAAACCTTATACTTTTGACACTTCAAGTGTAAAGTCAAAACCAGTTGACAGAATGCAGAGCATGGAGCATATCCGTCATGCATTTTCAAAAGATGACAAAACATCGTATACACTCATAGCAATGTCAACACAAGAGTAGCGTCTATCATAATAACGAAAATATTTCAAACCCCTCTTGTGGTAAGTCGTAACTCTCGTAAATGAAGTCATCTCATAATATTTTGTTGACCAAGCAATCAAAGTAGACACACATTGTGTGGCGGTTCAGTAATCCACACTAATTCTGTCTACAAGTTATATAGAGATGTGTCAAAGGTTGACATAGTGTTTATCCACTCAAAATGATCGCTATAGAGTTCGAGAGGTACGGGTCATAAAAACATTGATGGTGGGCTTTGATAATTATACACCTAACTCCTTTATAATTGACACATTGTACAATCCAGTCATATAATAAATAACAGCTAAACATTTTCTTGGGGGTCTTGCGTATGACGAATTGGACAATTTGAAAGCATATTCTTTTCCCAATAGATCGTGTATAAAATATGATTCATGTGCGCAGCAAAATATGCAAATGAGGTTATGAAAAATGACTGATGGAGCCTCAGGCTATTATTAGAACATTGTCCGGCTAGCTTCATTTTCTTCTAACTTATAAAGAGATATCGATGTCGGCCCTTCTTTCAAGAGGATGTTTGACTTCCTGAGACCCAAAGAAGGCTTAAAGTTGAAGCTTCGCTGGTGGCATTTCTCCCGATGACAGATGGCGGTCTAAATGTTAAAAGCTTAGTCATAGGATTATTTGAGGTCATAATTGATACAAATCTGCATAATAATTGTGGGTTTTTGGGAGCTCTTCACATCCATCTCTCTACTAAATGCTGGTACGGATTAGGTTACCCTCGTTCCCATCAGAAATGAAAAATTCATGGAAAAATTACTACATAATGATTGGGTGCGTTCGGGGACCGGGACGAGAGTAAAACTATGTGTGGTAAGTGATATAAATGGGTCAGCAATATTTGAATGCGTTTTCAATGAATGATGTTGCTAGTAGGTACTTCAGGCCGAGGTCATTGACAGAGGAAGTTGAGTTTTTGTTGGTTGGAAATTATGATGGACGATGTGGCTGATCTTATTGGATTAAGTAATGATTGGCGGCGTGGGGAAGTGAGATCGGATTGTAGAGTGTTAACAAAGCCTTTTGGGTGGTATAATCATTAAATTGCTTAGAATGAAATTACAGGAATTGTGGAAAAGCTTAGATTTCTCTTTTGAATCTTGTTTGGATGAAAAAGAAATTATTTCATGCTAAGTTATTGATTGTTTTTTTTTTTCTTACTGAAATACATTTCAGCCTTACATTAAGTCTGAGACACATTGGCGCAGTAACACTTGACATGGAAAATTAAAAAAAAAAACTTTCTTGCCAAATTTGATCCTAAGATGATTTTTGTTAAATATAAATAATATTTAATATTCTAGAAGGTGTGCCTTAGAATTTCTAACCTTCAATTTCACAGTGGAAGTTTAAATTTAAATTAAACTGAACGTAGTTTAACTAAATTGTATAGCTGAATACAAATTGGCAGAATTGTACGTAGTTGCTATTTGTGACGTTATATAAACAGTTGCTATCTCTTTCTTCTGAAAAAAAACCACACAAACAAGGAAAGTTTCCTTTGTTTCAGTTATGACTTGTAGCAGGAAAAAATTAAAAAAATGAAAATATATTCTATTTTCAAATGTGTTAAGTGATTGTTGAACTGAGGTTTAAACGGCAGAATAGTTTCGTTTTACTTAAAGTACAGAATGAACTATATGTTCAAGGTTTAAATTACACGGTGAAACCAACCAGGGTTGCAAAAGCTTAAGTCACTTTTTAGCTTAAGCTTAGCTTTAATTCACAAGCTAGTGGGTGACTTATGAATTAAGAAAAATTTAATTCAGCAGCTAGTTACTGACTTACGACTTTAAAAAATTTAATTCATAAGTCAGTTGGTGACTTGTGAATTAAAAAAATTTAAATCATAAGCTTCCTAGTGACTTATGAATTAAAAAAAAAAATAATTCAGAACCTACTAAGCGACTTATTAATTAAAAAAAATTAAGTCATGAGAAAGTAAGTGACTTATGAATTAAAAACAAATAATTCACAACCTTCCAAGTGACTTATGAATTTAAAAAATTTAAGTCATGAGCAAGTAAGTGACTTAAGTTTTAAAAAATATTTAATTCAAGAGTTACCTAGTGACTTATGAATTAAAAAAAAATTAATTCATAAGCTAATGGATAAATTCTAATTAAAAAATTATTAATTGGAAAATTTATAAGCTAGCATGATAATTTTATGGCACACAAAAGCTTGAAATCTACTTTCGTTAGTATGTAATTAAATAATTATGTAGTCAAAACATTTCCAATTTACCAACTAGCTTATGAATTAATTTGTTTTTAATTCATAAGTACTTGCTAACATGCTAATTCATAAGTTAGGAATTATATTATTTTAAAATCACTAATCATCTACAGACTTATGACTTATGGTTTTTTTAATTCAAAAATTCGCAACCCTGATTTAATGTTGAACTGAAGTTTAAGCCAAAAGTGGTGTTTAAAATTTCAATGTGAAACTGTGGGTAAGAGTTAATTTATCTTAATGAATACAAAAATAATGAAATTCCAACTAAGGGCCGTTTTCTTCACTAGAAGTTGACCTCAACTTTAGGATTTTTATTCTCAACTTGTGATTTTGTTTTTCTTCACTCAAAGTTGACAGTTTCAACTTTCGATTCTCAACTCTCGAGTTGATCAACTTCTGGTTTTCTCAACTTCCGAATATACTAGAAGTTGAGAGAGAAAAAGTGAGAGTTGACATGAAACATTGTTTTTTTTTTAATAAAATACATGCATTTTGCTTCAAAAGTTTTTTTAATTGAGTTTTCACAACAAAAAAAAAATATTGGCATAATTTTCCGCAGCAATTATTTTTGGGAAAATTGGACTTCAACTTCGTCGAGCAGTGAATGTTGTCGCTCATTGGAGTTGAAGAGTGGGACGACCGTGACTTCAATTATTGTTTTCGTTTTTCAAAACTGACAGCAGTGATGTTGATAGAATTAATAAAGGATTCACTTCCTTGCAACGCGAGACGGTAATAGTTTTGAATTAAAACCTAAGTTCCCCTTTAAATTAATCTCGTGGCCAATCACAAAAATCACTTTATCACCATTGTAACAAACGCTGCGCTGATGAGAATTTGTACAAAGAATTGCAAATAGGCACTCGCGATTGAGTTGAGCGTTCATATGGCGTTTGGAAAAGCAGATTTCCCGTGTTGGCTTCCGACATTAGGTGGAAAATAGAGACGGCAAAACTCATCATCATCGATTGCGCTGTTATTCACAACAAAGCAATTGAAGGAAAATTATAGAACCTGCTCCAGAAAATCCCAGATTTGCTGATTTAGCTGACACAAATTTACCATGTATCTTTGGGGAAACGGCAACATCCATGACAAACATCCGTTCGCGATTGGTAACAACTTATTTTTATCCCTATGTAGATCGAAGAAAAAAAGAAAATCATTCATCACAAATATCACACAAAAATTCAATTAGGTTGACCGAATAAATTAAAATTTAATTTTGAAAGTGACAGCTTGTCACTTGTACCAACAAATATCCCAGGGATATTTTTCAAATCAAAAGTTGATCAACTTTAGATTTTCAACTCGGGAGTTGAGAAAAAAATTGTGAAGAAAAAGAAATTTTAACTTGCGTTTCAACTCTCGAGTGGAATCCAACTCTCAAGTTGATCAACTTGAGAGTTTGCCTCAAGTTGAGCTATAGTGAAGAAAACGGCCCGAAACCAACTGGATCGTTCGACGTGGTAAAGGTGATGATAATGTGAACCGAATCATCTCTTTTGATTGCACACATCGTTGGAATGGAAAATAGAAGAGGATCGAGAATCAAGCCTTGTTGGACGCCTCTTGTTGGAGAAATTTTGATAGATTGCCATTCAGCATAATAGCGTGTTCCCGACTTGGAGGTAAGAATTAACCAGTTGAACTGCTGAGTTTAAAAATTAGTACAACATTGACGATTTATCGCAAAGATTAAAATAATAAAATGTGAAAAGCTTAAACGCACCAGGAATATTATATTTCTACTGTCTAAACCTAATCTCGTGTGTTCAATAACAAGATCTGTATCTTAACTGTGTTTTTCTCTAAATCCGGACTGTTTAGTTGATAGAATGTTGTTCCTGTGAAGACAAAAATTAATTTGTTTTTGAATAGTTTTTTTTTTTCAGAAATTCTTTGAGAAATCTTGCAACCTGTCGTACATAACAATTTTTAACCTACAGGAGATATTAAAATTTTAATTTCATCTCGTCTAGGATTGGTAACGACTCCAAGATTTTGATTAAATTTCATAAATGTATATCTTAAGTAATTTGAATAAAACTGCATTTACTGCATTAGCTCAACACTATACATATTTGACTATTCAACGAGGACACCCAACGACCGAAGAATAAAAGAACAATTGGGATTCAAAATAATTTTAATTGAATAATTCGTGAAAACCAATTTAATTTCTCAAACTTCTATTATAACTAAGCAATTAAAACGCAAATTAAAATATCTTAACTTTGATTTCAATAAGTTTTCTAATATTTTGTCTAGTTTTTGGAAAGAATTTAGCCTTACAAATGTTCTAAATGCCATTTTTACTTCCGGCTTATTGGTACTATAAGTACGGTGACCATCCGTCCTCTTTTTGAGAGGACAGTCCTTTCTTTTTGTGTCGTGTCCTTTCTGTTTCTTTTCCGAGAGAGGACAGACATTTGTCCTCTCTTTTCTAAATTGTCCTTTCAAGGTCCTCTTTTTCTCTTTCAAACCACGATTTTACGACTAGCAGCACTGCTTTATGTCATTGAATTCCGTCACATATTTTTTGCTATTGTGAATGATTTTCAAATTTATATCTCCATCTGCAAGTTAGTGTCGTTCGCATTGGCTTTCGTTCGGCTTTTTGAAGATGAAGAATTATGTTAAATATGACAATATATTAAAGCTCGTAGAGTTTTCGCTTCCGGCTTCAAATGCCCCGACTGAAAGGGTATTTTCAATTGCCAATATAATTAAGACACCTGAGAAATTCCAATTAAAAGTTGATATGCTAGAGGCAACGCTAATAAAAAAGTGAAATTATGATTTCGATTGCGCAGAATTTAACACATTTTTAAGAAATCGGGAAGATATCTTAACATTAAACATTTTCATAGTTCCTTTGACTGATTCTTATATCTATAGTCATACACATATCTAAAAGTATATATTATTTCGTTTTTTTGTTAATTCATTTTTATTTATTTGTTTTAAAAAACTGAACTGAGCTGTAATATGAATTACAAAACTTTTTAATGAAAATAATTATTTGTTAATAAAAGACTGTCCTTTTGCTCCTGAAAAAATGGTCACCGTAACTATAAGGCAAGTTATGCATTCGTAAAAAAAATCGAACTTGAGATTTTGATCAAAGTTGACATTACGATGATAGCGAAGCGCAAAAAAGTGGGTCTCGAAATTCTCTCTGTCTGTCTGTTCGACTACAGCCTAAACGGCTCGGCCGATTTTCTTCAAACTTGGTAGATATGGGTTTTAATCCCCCCCCCCGGACGTTTTATTTTTGACCAAAAATAACGGTACCTGCCATACGATTTTTTTCCAAATTTTATATATATTTTTTTTTCAAAAACTGTCCCACAGAATTTAAAAAAAAAAAAATTGAAGAATTTCATTTGGTTAAAACTAGCTAATGGTTGAAAAAATTTTCAAAAAAAATGTTATTTTTGGTAGCTACCCTGGGTCCATCTGTTTTGTTTTTGATTTTCTCGAAAACGGTATAGCCGATTTAAATCATTTTTTTTATGCCAAAGCTCCTCCAAAGTTTGAATATTATAACATATTCAAATTTTGAATTTTTAATTTTTTGGATTTAAAAAAAAAAATCAAAATTTTTTTTTGGAAACTCAATATTTCGAAAACCCAAGATCGATTTTTTTCAAACTTGACAAATAAAAGTTTCTTAACATAATCTATAAGATTTGAGAAAAAAAAATTTTGTTTTATCTAAAACTAACGGTACCTTCCATACAAATTTTAAAAAGAGGTTTTCGAAAATCGTATTTTTCTCGAAAACGGTTCCGAGAATTTTGTTAAAATTTTTTTTCTTTTGATTAATTTTAACGATCTATAATTTAATAGAAAAAATTGAAATCTAGATATTACTGACTGTACTTACCATATAACGATTTTTTCGAATTTTGAATTTCTCATTATCGGCATAACGGATTTTAATGAAAGTTTTTATAAAGAAGCTCCAAAAAAGTTTAAAAAACATTGCATTTCAAAACTTAAAAAAAATATTTTATTCAATTTAAAAAAAAAAAAACGTCTTATTTTTTGAAAAATTCGATATCTCAAGAACGGCTTAGTATTTTTTTTGGAAATTAGACTCTTATTCGTACAATATTAAAAACTTAAGGTTGGCGTACCAAATTTGTTTCCTAAAAATATTTTAAAAATTTTGTACATAAAAGCTTATTTTTTTAAGGAACCACTACAACGACTAATAATTTTTGTTCTGGCATAAATTCATATTTGTATAGCATTCTGTCTTTATCTCTTATTACTAAAAGAATTAAAAAAAATTATTTTACCCTTATGAACAGTTTTCTTTAATAACATCCGTTTTTAAAATTCCTAGTCTATTACATAGGAGCAAGTTCGTGCGACCCAGTCGTGCATTTTATTTCTTTTATTCGTCGATTATTGGTGGCTCTCATGTCAATCGTCCTTAATGTTGACCTTTTTCGAGAAATTATCTTTTTTTTGAATTGTTCATATTTTATTATACTTTGTTATGATCAGTTAAGATCTTATTTTGCACAAACGTACTTTAAGTGCTACAACTTATATTGAACTCCAGTATTTTAAAACAAAAATACTTTATTTTAAAGAAAAATTCAGAAAACAAATATATTTTTCAGTAGGCACTTTTTTCTTGTTCCAACTTTCTCATAACAATAGTCATTTTTTATTGGTAAATGTATAGGCAGCGCAGTAAAATTTTACACAGTAAACAACAACAAAGGAATAGTGCGTATAAACTAGGCAGTAATAAGAGTGCACATAATAGTGCTGATAAAGTTTTGGAGCATCTGGATTACAGTGACACTCAAATTGGTTGCAAAAGTTTTATTTTTCGTGAGGTTGGCAGATTTTGATTATTCGAGAATGTGTTCGGTGATATTTGTTCATTTTATGGTAAATTTTCACAAGAGCCAAAATTATGTAGTTTGAAATATTAATTTACGACTAGACATTAAACGTTAAAAGTCAATGGTCAAAATTTTGCCTCTTAATGCGTGTGCATGTTCCCTATCTGTCACGTGAGAGTATGAAATTCATCGAAGGATGGCTGCGATGCCAAACGATTAAAAAGGACATGAAAATGATTTTTTTTTTACACCGAGCCCTTAATTTGACTTTGTGTACATATACATGCCATTGAGATTGATTTTATTAATAATTTTGCCACTTGTTTGACAACAAATTTTTCAGTGATGTTAATTCAGCATAAACCACATCAAAACTTATACTTTTCCAACGCATCCCTTAGCTTATTCAAAAATGGATTGTTTATTCGTAGGTACGAGTATATACATATTTCATTTTTAGTTTTCGTTTCCTTTTACTTTGTTCACTTAATGAGTCTGAAATATCTACTAAATTAAGATGATTTGTTAAAAGAAACTCAGAAATTATGTATAGCCCTTTTCTGTTTTGGATCTTTATCTATTTCAATTTGTATTATTTTTGTAAGAAATTACATAATATTCATTTTAAGCATACCAACTTTAAAATTTAAAGTAAAAGTGTATATGCAGTCACAAAAGCATTTTATTCGGACTTCCATTGCTGCACTATGTATATAGATTACCAATAATAAAATACGCCTAATGTACCAATAACCTAATACTCTATGCCTTTAATACTTATCCACATTAAACATTCGACAACGAGAACAATTTAGTGTCTTGCATTTTTTTCAACACGAAACCAATACTTTTTAATTAAAATTAAACCCAAAAATACTTTTTGAAAAACTCTTAAGCAAGATCTTTTTTTGAAGTGTTATAATTTAATTTTAATATATGTGCTCTTTGTGTTGTGTTGTATTTCAAAACCACATAAAAATAAAACATTTAACATAAAGTTCGCAATTAAATATTTAAATTAGTGTGTTTGGGTCCATTAGTTTCCAATTAATTTTTTTATGGTGTAAAAGTTTAATACTCACAATAAAATATTATGTCAGACTTGTGCATTAAATTTTCATTCTCACACGGTTAAAAATTCCTTTTAAGTGTTACTATGTTAAAACATTTCTGTTCTTAAGAAATAAAAACAGTTTTTTTTTTTGACATGCCTATTTGATTTCGTTATCTTATGTTTATTGCTTTTTTCTCTTTTTATTGAATTACATCTTGAAAGTAGTTTTATTGCTTTTGTTTTAAAATTTTATTTAAAAAAAATATCCAGCACTTAATTAGTTACATGTGGTGGTTGGAGCAAAGAAATATTTGAAATAATTCTAAAGAATCGAATTATATATGGATTTACAAGTATATTGAAACTGTAAAAAGTGATTAAATCTCGACTGAAAAGGTAAAGTATCTTAAGTCAATTTTGATGATTTTTCAGGAGAGCAAAAAAACACTTCAAAGCTGTATCCCAAAAAATCTTTCAAATATAGACTTTATTCAACAAAGCATTTATATGTAAAATTTTATGATCTTTTTTTTGAAATTATTTTCAAAAAGATATTTTTAATATTTTGGTCGTTATGAGGAAAAATATGACTTAAGATAGTTTGGTTTTTCTATAAATTGAATTTTATATTAATTTCCAAAATCTTAAGTTAAGATAAGATATTTTGCCTTGCGTTTTCGAAGAACGTTTTCAATTCTTATGTCAATTTAAGATGAGTTGCGTGTGCAAAAGTGGAAAAAAAGAGATTTAAGATGATATTTGGTGGTTTTTATTTAAGTCGTATATGAAAAAGTCACATTTGTTCTATAGAGCTTTAGGTAATAATAAAAAAAATAATAACTAATAAAGACTTGAATTTCTTTAAAAAAAAAGGCTATAAAATCACATTTGGTTCACAGAATAGAAACAGTTTAGTTTTATTCAAATAATTTATTTAAAAAATATTAAAATAAAATAGAAAATAAATTATTAAATTATTTAAAAAAAATCATTGATCATTGTAAAAAATGTTACATAAAAACATATTTTTAAAAGTCAAATTAATAATAACAAAAAACTATTGGAACAAATTTACTTAAGGGACCCAAGGGGCGATAGGAGAAATTGAAAATTGTTTTTACCTCTAAAACTAACGGTATCTCATCCGTAGTGCAAGATCTTATTTATCTCGAAAACCGCTCACATGATTTTGATAAAATAAAATTTTTGAATAACATGTTATTAATGGTATCTGTCATAGAACCGTTTTTTTTTTTAAGTAAAACTTCTTTTCCGGTGTTGGGGGTAAAAAATGTCTATGCAGCTGTCAGTGACGTGTCAAAACGAAAAGCTATCAGTCAAAGACTGCGACATGTAAGGAAGTTTTACTTCTACCGCGCGTACGTCAGTACACACAACCTTTTTCTTTTTATTTTCGACTTTCTCATTAAAGGTTCTAACGATTTAAACCATTTTTTTTTTAAGGAGCCCCGAAGCTTAAAATAATATTTTATATAAGAACATTCGCAAAAATATTTTTTGGATTTTTTGAAAAAAAAAAAATCTAATTTTGTTTTTTGAAAAATCATTATCTCCAAAACAAGTGAAACGATTATTTTTTGAAATTATTTCAATGGCACAAAATTTTAATTGAATTAGTACGACCGACGTTAGTGCTGATTTAATATGAAACTAAGTTAAATCAACGATTTAGCAAATTTTATTCTATTTATTTTAGCGAATTCGTGCAATTCACGCATTTCAACTCTTTTTTATTGTTTACGTATGTGTTTCATTTGTAATAATTTTTCAATCGCATATGAAACAAAACTGTCTGAAACACTAAATGAAAAAAATAAGAAAAACGGTCGCACAAAAGGCAATCTAGAAACAAAACACGCTTAAAAATATCTTATGTCCTTGTTATTACGGAAATTATTTTAGGTTTGCAAACGGTAAAATATCCTATGACTACTTAGGGAGCGAAAAATTTCAGTTTTAAATTTAAAAATTTATCTTATGTTCACATAAGATGATTTGCGTTTTCACACTTTTTTGGAATTTTTTTAAGGATTTTATCTTATGTCGACTTAAGGATGACTTTTGTTCCTGTTTGCACGCGCGAAAATATCTTAAGTCAACTTAATATGATTTACGATTTCACAATAATAAAAAAGTCTTAAGCCAATATAATCTTAAGTCTATTTTAGGTTTTAAAATTAAGCAGAACACACAATCTTATGTGGACTTAAGATATTTTACCGCGTGTAGAGATGTGTCTTTTGAACATAAGATGAAGTTGTTTTTGTCTATAAAAAAGCACAGGAGTGAGATAGAAGGAAGCCGATAACACAGAACTGTAGCCTTTTAGAATGGCACTAAGGATCAACAAAAAAACGCGAAATATCTTAAGTCGACTTAAGATACTTTACCTTTTCAGTCGAGAAATAATTGAAAAGCTGAGTCATTTTGTACATTATACATACCTAGAATTCAAAAAAATAGATATGATTTTAATGTTATCTGTCTGAATGTCAACATTGGTTGAAAGAAACTAAAATAACATTCTCATTGTTAGTAAATCATTAATTCATCATTTAGCATGGAATTTAATTAATATTTATACTTTAGTAACGAGTTTTCTTAAATTGATTCTCGGACAACAAGGTGATAAGTGGCGCCGTGGCTTAGTTGGTTAAAGCGCCTGTCTAGTAAACAGGAGATCGTGAGTTCGAATCTCGCCGGGGCCTAAGTTCTACTGATTTGGGAGAGCATTTACTTTTTTTTTTTTTTTTTGCTTGTTGTGCACAGTACTTGTTCTGAAAAGAAAATTGGATTCGTTTTAAAATAAGTATCAAAGTTTTTTTTAAAACTTAGCAGTTAAAAATGGGTTTAGTCATGACATCTATTGATCTGTTTTCTTGTATATTCCAACTGAGGGAGAATCTGAACAAATGCACAGATTTCATAATAATAATAGCGCAACTTTTTTAAACAGTCTAGTATTCGAATATCGTTATGAGTCTACTTAGCAACTACTAACATTGAAGTATAGATTACTAACCTCATTATAAATTTTAAACTTCTTGTAACTAGTATTGTTTTTTTTTTGTGAATTAATTGTTCTGAACATACTTAAAGTAATGATAGTTTTTTTATATATATATTTTACACGCACTCAAGGGGTTATGAATACTCTTATAATGTTAAACACAGTGCGAGCAATTAGGAAAGTAGGATAAGATTTTAAAGGAGATACCGATGCACATTGGATTTGAATGTCGGCACATTGCAATGAGTGGGAAATATTGATCCGGGTCCAGCATTCCACATTCGTGTAGTGCGGCTAAAAAAGAATCTCCTTACTTCGAAATTGGGCTCAAGGGTAAACTGATGAGCATTCCTAGAAGTACGAGTATTATAGTTGAATTTTTTGAGGGGAGGAATGCAACTGGCTGTTTCACTAGTGCACTGCTTATGAAAATAACGGTAAAATCGAGAGATTCAAATGTTTCCATTATATTTCTATAATTTTTTAATCTCTTCTGAATTCTATCCAAGAGACTCATGAATTATTGGAGCACCTGCTCAAATATAGAAATTGAACTCAAGCCTTGTACGAATAAGGGCTTTATAGAATACCGCCAGATCAGAAGGGGTAAAAAAAACTTCTTGCATCGGCCGGCGGAAAAAACTTAAACACTTTGCAGCGTTTTTTGTAACGTCAAATATGTAATCACTCCACAAAATAAAGTCTGTGATTCACATGCCTAGTGAAAGCTGTTCAGTCTTGTCGATGCAAGTGCCACCCATGGACAGTGGCATTCAGGGAGGGTTACGCTTTAGTGACAGCAAACAGCAATGAGTTTTCAAAGCATTAAATTGTACACCGTTTTTGATTCCCCATTGGACAATGTTCTCTTCTGTTGAGATCAGAATTTAGTGAAGTTGTAACTCCACATCCGAAGGACAAGGATGTGAATCTTAAGACGAATATGAAAAGCTGAAAAACTGCCGGCAGCGAAACATTTTAGTTGATTAGAAGTTTCAGACAAAATATCATTTATGAACATAAGGAAGAGTGACGGAGACATAACGGAGCCCTGGGGCACATCAGCATTTATTTTGTGGATATTCAGATTTGAATGTAGGCAACCATCGACAAATATATTGTCATTGAACCTTAGAAGGGTCTGAAAATATAGATGTATCTGATGAAATCAAAAGATGAGCGAAAAAAAGCAACAAACTTTCCACATCACAATAATATCTACGATAGTTACTTTTCTAGGGTGTGGTTGTAAACTTTTGTCAATGGAGGTGTAAAATTTGAGCACTCCAATCTCTCCGACGTAAATGATCATTTTCATTCTCCATAACAATTTGTTATCGAACAATTTCAACGACTGCTAAATACCAACTGACAAATTTCTTTCCCACAAAAAATTGAAACCAAATAATATTGACCTGAAACATAAAACGCACCCTTAACATAAGTGATAGTGATAAATGTAAACACGATAATTTTTTTTTATATTTGTATATAATTTATTTATTTAGTTTTCAAAAAAGTATTAACACAACATTAATTATAAATTCAATACTAAGCGACGCGTTTCGCATATTATGTATCCATCCATAATTAATGTATCCATAATTAATGTTGTGTTAATACTTTTTTGAAAACTAAATAAATAAATTATATACAAATATAAAAAAAATTTATCGTGTTTACATTTATCACTAATAAACACGCAACATGGAGACTACTAAAGCAAATTATAAGTGATAGTGTTTAAAGTGGACATGATTCCAACTACCATGAATATTGTTGTAAAATATGAAATATACAATTTAAAATATAGAAGATTTTTAAAACAAAATAAACATAAAATTCAGGTTCTTTGATTTAAAAACTTTACAAAAAAAAATTGTGTCCAAGTTTTGGATCTGTTGTCGGAAACCTAGGAGCATATCTTGTTTGCGTTTCATGTTGTTTTTGTTGTTTAATACGTTGCAATGTTTCTAACGTGTATCGTTTTGATGTCTGTTTCTTTGATTCAAGTATTTCCACCTGCCAAAAGTCCAGTTGGTGGCTAGTCTCAACGCCAGTGCTTACCGTCTTCATAGCATTTTTAAAACGGGTTAGTTATTAAATGAAATACCTTATCACAGTAAGATATAATTTCTTCCTTATAGTGCAAGTTTTATTTATGTATATAATTCAAATTCGGATTCCAGGATGGTTGAAGTGTTTGTATAATATTCTGGAGCCATGTTAAATGCCTTACCAAAAAAAAAACATTTAAAGTCCGTCTATTGAATAGGCAAAAGACGAAACATGTTCTCTTCTTTTTAGACCCTAAATATAATGTCCTGCTATACAATTCAGTTTTCGTTTGTGCTCGTAACAAAACCTCCATAATGTTCTACCAAAAGTTGACCTTACGTGCTCATCTTAAGGTGTCTGTTGAAAATATATAATACCAACATTTTTTGTCGTATTTACTATTTCATTGGGATTTAGAGGCAGGCATGATGTTTCAAAAGGGATATTTCTAGGGATTTTCTTGGGTTTAATTAAAGTGATTTAAATTTTTACCACTCGAGGATTCTATTGAGATAATCATTCACTTCGCACACCCCCGTCAGAATATTTAGAGAAACATTTTTCCGTAGTTGGACATCGTCAGCATACATATCAATGGAGAAGTGTTACAGACACCAGGGAAACGGAAGTTCATTAATGAACATTATAAAGAATTGTGGTCCTAAAATTGAGCCTTTCGGGACACCCTTACTTAAAGACAAAAAGTCAGAAATACAATTTTGAACTGCGTCTGCCTGAGATCTACCTTGAAGGAATAAGTCTACTAGCTTTTCCGACATTGGTGAGATATTTATGGATAATATGCCACGATTCATAGTATCAAATGCCTTAGAAAATTTTAAAATCTGGGAAAAGTATTTTCTAATACCTTTAACTATGTTCATTAGAACCCATGTAGATCTCTGTTTTTGTCGGTAGCCAGACTGGTACTGTATCTGTACGTTTATGATTCTCTCAAATACTTTTGATAAGAATGGTAAAATTGCTAAAGGCCCGAATTCCACTTTGTTTTTATGAACAGGAATGATTTTAGCTTATTTCCAAGCATTTCTATAAGGACACCGGTCATAAAAATGTTATTGAATAAGTGAGTTTCATACTTAAAGACATAACGAAAAATTGTTTTAGATATTATCAAACCTAACAGAATTTGATAAGGTTGGTAAATTTTCTAATACATCGGATTCTTCCACTCTCTGCAAGCTTAAATCTGTTATGATTCGTGAAAATTCGGAAAGTCATTTGGAGTATTTTTATGTTATAATGAATAGCAGGTAATGACATACTGAGATCATTACTCTGAACCATTGAACTACTCTCACAATGAAAAGTTGAGTTAATAAGATAATGGTGAGAACAACATGAAGCGCTAAGTTCACGGAAATGTCAAACTTTATACATTATACGAGGAGGTTATTGTTACTATTTCAAGTGCCGAAACGTATAAGAGTTCCTCAAATACTGCAATAATTTAGGCCGAGTCAATGTTTTAATTAGAACGATTAACAGTATCTAACCTTTAAATTAAAATTTTTTATGTTTTGCATTTTCGTAGTTATTTACAAAAATATACCACTTTCCCAATTAATTTGCGGCTACGCTATTTCCGAATATGAAAGCACAAAAACCGTTTTCATATTATGCAGGAAGGTAAATCATTCTACCTTTATTTAAATACGACATTTGGCTCATCAACCGGCCATTACTCAAAATTCAATGTGAAAGGCATGTTAGACCTTTCTCATTCATTACCTTCTTAGGAATTACAAACAATCTATTAAAGAAAATAAAATCATAAAATGGTTAAGGAGCTTTAGGAAATATGAATCCAATGAAAGATGTAAGCCTTGTTTACTCAAAATAACGACATTGAGAACATAGTTAGGTAAAGGTTACCTTTTATACACACATTTTAATGTCCATGTAGTTACAAGGAATTTAAAGTACCGTATCCTACATTAATGATGTCGGTCTCAGTGATATTGGCCTCGATTTCATTATCCGCTTTGGGTTAAACAAGAGTGTTAAGTGCCTTTAGGAAACATGATTTGTTGCAAAGAGTTTTGTTGCGTTTGGCTTAAATGTCTGGGTGTCTTTGGTAATTGTGCAGGTGTTCACTTGCAAATGCGTCGAGCTCTAGGTAATATATTAAGCTGCGATGCGGTGACCAAATATGGTGGATCTAATAGAAAACTTGAGATACATGCCTAGGTTATGAAAAACGCAATATTCAAGTCGAATTTAAATTATTGTTGATTGTGGAAGAAAGCGTTTATAGGTTTGGCTCTTCTGAAATGACACGCAGCGCAGATGTAAAAGTTTAGTTTATAGTTGTCAATTTATCGACGGTAAATTGATGATCTTAAGACAAAATAATGGCATTAACAATTGTATACTAGAAGGTCAACTTATAATGCATTATAGATATTTATTTATTCGCTTACTTCAAGCTGCTTCGATAATAACTAAAATAAAATGCACGACTGGGTCGCACGAACTTGCTCCTATGTAAAAGACTAAGAATTTCAAAAATGAATGTTATTAGAGAAGGTTAAGTTATATGTTAAGTTAAAGGTAAGAATAGGATGCCATGTGATTCAGGCAAATATAGATTTATGCAAGAACAAAAATTATAAGTCTTTGTAGTGGTTTCTTAAAAAATAAGGTTTTATATAAGAACATTTTAAAACATTTTTAAGAATAAATGTTGGTACGCCAATTTGAAGTTTTTATTATTGTATGAATAAAAATTAAATTTACAAAAAAAGTATTGAGCCGTTTTCGAGTAATTGAATTTTCAAAAAACAAAAAATTGATTTTTTTTTTCAAAATTCAAAAAAATATTTTTCTTAAAGTTTTGAAATGCAATGTTTTTTAAACTTTTTAGAAGCTTCCCTCTACGAAATTTCATTAAAATCCGTTATGCTAATAATGAGAAATTCAAAATTTTAAAAAATCGTTCTATGGTAGGTACAGTCAGTAATATCTTGTTTTCAAAAGTTTTTTTATTAAATTACAGATATTAAAAAATAATAGAAAGAAAAAAAATTTAAGCGAAATTCTCGGAACCGTTTTCGAGAAAAATACGATTTTCGAAAACCATTTCTTAACATTTGTATGGAAGGTACCGTTATTTTTAGGTAAAATTAATTTATTTTTCTTACATCTTGTAGGTTATTTTTCCAAACTTTTATTTATCAAGTTTTGAAAAAATCGAGCATGGGGTTTTCGAAATATTGAGTTTTCAAAAAAAAATTTTGAAACTTTTTTTAAAAATCCAAAAAAATTGTTTTGGAAAATTTGAATACACAATAATATTCAAACTGCTGGGAAGCTTTAGCATAAAAAAAATGATCAAAATCGGTAGTACCGTTTTTGAGAAAATCAAAAACAAAAAAAATGGTCCCAAGGGGGGTACCAAAACCACTCATTTTTTTGAAAATTTTTTTCGACCATTATCTAGGTTTAACTAAATTAAATTTTTTGAATTTTTTTTAAGAAAATCGCAGGGACAGTTTTTGAGACAAAAAAAATATTTATAAAATTTCGGAAAAAAATCGTATGGCAGGTACCGTTATTTTTGGTCATAAAAAATCAAATCAAAAAACATCCGGGGGTAAAAAATCAAAACCCATATCTACCAAGTTTGAAGAAAATCGGCCGAGCCGTTTAGCTGTAATCGAACAGACAGACAGGCAGACAGACAGAATTGCCAGACCCACTTTTTTCGTCTTCGCTATCATCGTAATGTCAACTTTGATCAAAATCTCGAGTTCGATTTTTTTTACGAATGCATAACTTGCCTTATAGTACCTATAAGTCGCAAGTAAAAATACCAATACTATGTATTTAGATAATATATGAGTATAGATTAATACTTAAAGAAAGGATAGGGGATTAAGGACAAGGGGGAGTGCTGTGCACTTTTGTTGAGGTGTTATATTTATATATTAATCATACTTAATACATAATACTCGTACTAGCTGAAAGATGGTTGAGGATTTGGAGAGAGAGAGGCTGTTGATAGTTCATCTAAGGGAAGAAGAGGTAATGTAGAAATCAAGGATATGTTGTGCAGTATTTGCTAAACGCAACATTTTAGACATTGGATTAAAATTCCCTTAATTTGCGATGTGAGTAGGGAGGCTGAAGAAGGGGACAGACCTTAAGTTAGAATTAGATTAAGTTAAATGAATATTATTGGAGAATCAATAGTACCAATAATAAGGGTGTGTACTTATTAGTCTATTAACTGTAAACGGTCTTCATAAGGGGGTTAAATAAGGGGATTGGACCAAGACAAGTTGCACAAGGCACAAGGAGAAATCTTCGTTGTACGGCTTCAATTCTAGTCGAGTGAGTGATATGGAAGGGAGATTAAACCTGACTAGGTTTAAAGCATGTTGTGCACAGAGATTTGGTAACATATGGATTTGAAAATTCTTTGGACCACCGTTTGATAAACCAGTTTTTGCTTTTGCAAAAACATGATGGATGTGACACCGTAAATTTAAATCTTTTTCGCATAATATCCCAAGATCAAGAATATAGGAAACAATATGGACAAATAAATCACTATATTGATAGGATCTAGGAGCGGAGGGTAGGTATTTGCGGGAGAAACTCATTGATTGACATTGATTTACATCTAGTTTCAAGGAGTTTTTATTGTAGCAAGTAAGAAAGGTATCAAGCAAGATCAGATTGGAAAAGGAAAGAATGATGAAAAGACGTGATTACTTTTATTATCTTAAAATCATCAGCATACGAGGGTGGTCTAATAAGTATCTAGCCTCACCGCCCGATGGTGCCAGTATCGCAAGAGAGATTTACTATCGTCTAGCATATTCTCTTAAACGGCTAGTATCAAAATTTCAGTAAAAACGGACTCCTAATTTTGTTTTGACCAGATGAAGTCCGCAAATTTTAGAAAAATAGAAAAAGAGCAATATCGGTCGGTGGGTGATACGATTCTTGTTTTTGCAAGGGAAGTCACGCACCGAAATCAAAGAGCGCTTGGATGCTGTGTACGGTGAGTCGTCTCCTTCGATTGCGACCGTCAAAAATTGGTATAACGTATGTAGGTTTTTGATGAGCCCCGCCCATGTGCCCCGAAAATGGCTACCACGGAGGATAACGTGTAAAAAATCCACGATCTCGTATTGGCAGACCGCTGATTGAAGGTGCGTGATATAGCTGAAACTGTAGGAATCTGAAAAGACCACGTGGGTCATATCCCCCATTAAAGTTTGGGCATGAGAAAGCTTTCGGGGCGATGGGTGCCGCGCTTGCTCACTCCGAACAACAAGCGCAACCGTGAGACCATGACCAAATTGGTCAAATTGCACTACGAACTGCTGCCCTGTCCACCGTATTCTCCAGATTTGGCCCCGTGCGACTTTTTTTTGTTTGCAATCTTGAAAAAATTACTCGCCGGGCAGAAATTTGAGTCGAATGAGGAGGTCATCGGCGCCATCGAGGCCTATTTTGCAGACCTCGAGAAAACGTATTTTTCGGATGGTTTAAAGAAGCTGAAGCATCGCTGGATCAAATGTATCGAGCTAAAAGGAGATTATGTTGAGAAACAAATTGCCACTTTTCAAAAAATTTTGTTTTTTTTTTGTAGGCTAAGTACTTATTGGACCGCCCTCGTAAATAGACAGATCAGAGAAGGAAAGAATTCTACTCACTTCGTTGATGGCAAGCATAAATAGGAGTGGGCCAAGATGGCTGCCCTGAGGAACACCATACATATCTGTATTATTCATATACATAGTTTTAACATCAGTAGTTTTACTGATTAATTTACATAGTAGTGGACTTTTTTGTCACATATTTATTCCGTGGTAAGGGTTGAAGGCTGTATTGGTAACTTTGAAACAGTTTTTTTCTCCTATTTTTGTATTGATAGTCTTGTACATTATTTTAACCTTAGAAGTAATCGTAATATTTTATATAAAAATAAATGGAACTTCATTTATGTATATCGTTCTAGAACACGGGTGGCGCAGTCCTGGCTTGTAGCAAAATACAGACAAAATATGCTGAATAAAAATTAAACACGTAACGCTTTTTTCCTTTGTCTGATTGCTCGGTACAGATTTTGCAATGGATCTTTAAAAATCTTTCCAGTGAGCCAGAGATTATAAACTCTACAAAAGGTAGATTGATAATAAAATGGGGAAAATAAGATATGCATATCAAAAAGTTGAGGAGGGGTCATACTATGCAGTTGAAATAAATAAAATATATTCTGTGTTATTTAAATACATTTTTTTTTAAGTGAAGCAAGGTTCAAAGGCTTAACGTGGATATCCATAATTCTTCTTCTAAAAAATTACAGGATATAAGTTTGAGAATTATTACTGCTTATCGAAGAGACCGTAACATTGCATGGCTCATGCGACTGTTGAAAAAAAATATCAACCGAAAGATGTGAAATTCGATATATAGTGCACTGATTTCGACATGGAATATCATCCAATTTATCACTATAATCAACTTTGAGATTTAAAAAAAAGAATGAATTATAAGTGAGCATAACCGTTTTATTCACTTTTGCTTCAATTGTTATAAATTTCACTATTATTATATAATAAAAGTCGTTGGTCTCTTGCAAAAAACCAACGGAAGCCTGTCCGGGTTTTTTTTTTTAATGAATAATATTAGCTTTCATTCGATACCTTATTTTTACATTACTGTATTCAGCGAAAAATGCAAACAAAAAGTATATTTTTTGAACATAAAAAACTGAACAAATCGTCTTCCACATATGATGATAAATAATGTATGATATTTAATGGCCCCTTGCCCCGCACAAAAAATTTTAAGTCTGGAGCTCATTGTGAAACCATCAGTATGATTAAAATCCATTTCATACACAGAAGTCATAAATATAAAAAAATTATTAATATAGTCCCACTGTATTGGTTACTAAAACTCTTCAGATTGTTGTTGCTTTCTTAAAAAAATTGTATTGCAAAATTGTAAGTTTCTCACACATTCGTTGTGATTTCTTATCCTTTCCGCTTTCTGGTTTAAATGGCTTAATGAAGAATATGAAATTAATCAATAACTAAATAGTAAAACTTGAACAAGTATATAGCTAAGAATATAAAAAAACCTTTAAGAATAAAAATTGCTAAAATGACAAAAAACAATAACTCATACCCAATAAATTAAAAGTCTGCTATGATGTAAGCATAAAATTCCATGGCAAACTTACCTAAAAAAAAAAAAAAAATATGTTTAATAACCATCTAATCAAAATTAGAGAAAAATATCAGTTAAATATTATAAGAATGTACATATGTTATTAAAATCTAAAAATATTTAAAATTCCATATTATTATTCCTCCAAATACGAGAAACTCAATAAAGAGGTCTCTCATTGATTTTATGTATAATTGGAAGCTTGGTTATAGCACCTCATCAGTGACCAATTAATTTGGGTTACAATTAAGATTGCTATATAGTTGCAACCAAGCAGCATAATTGCTATGTAGGTAAGCTGTGAAGGTAAGTATACTCTTCAATGTTCGAGTTTCGAGAGAAAGTTCAAAGTTACAATTCATGATAAAAATCGTTGCTACCAGGAGGCATACGGCTACAGCGCAGTAGCACGTAGTTTTTCTTAAAGCCTGCACAAAAGTCCTCACAAACATTAGTGGGACGCGCGCAGTCTCGCTCAAATAAAAATACATCAAACGGCAATAAGCCGTTCATTCGTTGGGATGATCATGATAAAATCTTGCCCCGAAATTGTATCGGTAACAGAGATTCAAACTCTCAACAAACAAGCGAGTTACCGCATTATACCGTGTGCAGATGGATGCTGGGTGATGAAGGTGGGCGGTTGCGTGCATGTTAATCCAATTTGTATCTTGTTGACTTTACAAGCCAAGCCAGCAGTAGTTGTTATGGCTTAGTATTTCGATGTTCAGCTAAATCTAATAAGACATAATGATAAGTGATGCTATACTGGTGGCACCATTGTCATTACCATGTATGGTGTTTACTGTTGAATTGGCCTAAGGTGGAATTTCGAAAGAAATTTCATCAGCGGCTGTCGCTTTTATTTTTATAATGTTGCTACTGTATGAAAAATATGGGTCTACTTATTAAAGTTGCCAGTTACAAGCCATCTAGATATGTGTGTATAGTATTAAGATTTTCGTATATTTCGTTGGCGTATACATACAGATATGTACATAATCGTGAATTTTATTGAATAGTTTACCTGTCAGTCTATGTCAATCAAATCATTCCGCCATTTTGACATTTGAAATGTCAGATGTTGATTTCCTTCAGTGACATGGCAAGAAATTTAAAATGAAATTTGTGTGTCTAAACCAAATTTATCTACGTTACCCAGCATCAATTCGTTTTAATACACCTACTGTAAATGCGGCAGTCAGATGTAGGGAAAAAATAGCACACATAGATATACATATGTACCTATAACAAAACTGCAACTTTTTGCGGTTTATAGCATTGACAACCATTTTTCGAATTTCCAAATACAAAACTGTTTCAATTGCAATTGCAAAATACATTTAGAATATTGACGTTTCAAGTTACGATTAGCTTTTGAAATAAATTCAGTGATGCATCACAAATAATCAACTAAAATATGTCAGAATTGCATGCGGTTATCAGGCATTTATTCGATTTGGAAGCAAGACATTAACCGCAGGGTCTTTAAACGAATTGATTTGTTTTAATGAATTCAATAAAATAAAAAGTAGAATATATAGAAATGATGAAAGTTGAATTAAGCTATTCAAGTCGAATTCGCAAATTTACCATTTATTTTTTTAGTCAGATCATCAAGACAAAACATTTCTTAAGGGAATATTCAAAAATAAGCTTTAATCCTTTCTTGAACTTTTATTTTAAATGACGAATCGAAACAGCACGCATTCACTATATAGTGTTATCAGACAGAGCAACTGTCACATAAAAATCGGTGACGATCATTCCAAGAAATATGATCAACATAAGTGATGTCAAAGATCGACCTAATTGTTCCTCAACGCATCAGTTCTTCCTAAAGTAATTTAATACAAAGTCTGATCATCATTGATCATCCGAATGAAATAAATCGAGAAACACAGAAAAATCTTTTAACACGTTAACACATCAACAATAAAATGGTATGTATATACAGTCCGTAACATTTGAATAGCCTCATACATAATTTATTTTCCAATTAGATTTTTTTGGCACTTCTTTGATGTCTATATATCGAAATGTGTATTTAATGATAAGGTAAGACTAAGCTCTTGAGATAAAAAAAAATTCAAGTGATTTTTAAAATCTGCCGGAATTTTGTGAGGTGGTTTTGTTTGTTGTCGCAAAAACGTATATATTTTTTTGTCACATTAGAATAGCCTCACCATGTTTATTTTGGTCAAAATGAAAACAAATTAATTTTTTTTTTTAAAAAACAGTTTCTATTAATTTTATGTAGTTAATAACATCATTTTAGTACTTTGTACAGCCACCCTTATTTTGAATGACGTGAAAAACGCGATCTTTTAAGGAATCATACAAAGATTTTAGGAGATCTAAAGAAATTTGTGCCCAGGCCACTTTAATGCCTTCAATAAGCTCCTCTTTATTTGCGTACTGCTTACCACCTTCATAAACTTTGCGTGTTAACCACCCCCAAACATTTTCGATTATGTTTAAATCTGGAGAGTAGGGTGGCCAGGATAATTGTTGAATATTTTGGTCTTGCAACCATGTTTTAATTACACCAGCAGTGTGGATAGGTGCGTTGTCCTGCTGGAAAATAATCGGTCCAAAAGTATCCTGGAACTGAGGTAGTGCTGTTTCTAATATAGTCTTGTAGTATGCCGCCGTCATTTTACAGTTCACAAAATATAAGTCAATGATATTGCACCCCATACCATTACTCCTCCCTCTCGGCTATGATGTCGATCTAAAAATAACTGTTCCTTTCTTAAATCATGGAAGTAATAGTTATATCCGTCCGGCCCATCCAAGTTGAATTTTTTCTCGTCGGAAAATATCACTTTTCGCCAATCGTTTGAATGGCTGCTGCTGCCATCGGCATTCCATGCCATGTGAAGTCTTGCAAAATTGAGCCGCTGTAACTTAAGCACATTGTTCAGTGGTGGTTCTTTTTTTAGTTTTAGGCGCTTCAAGTGTCCAGCACCTTTAATGACTCTACTTATGGTCATTCGGCTAACTTCTAGATAATCCAACTCCGTGCCTTATCTTATTCAGAGAGTAGGTAGAATTGGAAGCTAATCTTGTAATATTCCGCTTGTCTCGGCTCGAAAGTACTTTAGAAGTACGTCCTTTGTATTTTTTTCCATAAAATAACGGATCTTTAAAATAATTGTTAATCACTTTTGGGCTTCGATTAAGTTTATTAGCTATAGATCGATTAGAAACCCCTTGCTCACTATAGGCCTCTATTTTGGCTATTTCCGTTGCAGATAATGAATTTTTTCGGCCCATTTAAACGATTTAAAGAAAACAAAATTAGATAGAAACAGAAGAAATAAACTATTTATAAATTCCCGATGGCTTTCCGATACTCATTCTGGCAAATTTTCGCTTAAACTGTGTAATAACTAATAAGTCAAATGAGGCTATTCTAATGTTACAAAAAAAATTCCACATTTTATTGACTGCAAACAATATTAGCTCATAAAAAACCGTTAACGTTAAGAGATTGGTTAAAAACTTTCTTAATCTCAAGAAAACTCTCTTATCTTTAGATCTAATATGTATTTTGTTATGTTCTCATCAAAAAAGCATCCAAAACAGTAAGCTGCAAAAAAAACAAAAGGTGAGGCTATCCAAATGTTACGGACTGTATGTACATATACGTATGGAATGAACTTCTTCTCCCTTCAAAATTGTTTCATATTTGCGTTGATGTTACTACAAAAAAGCGTACAATTCCACAGGAGAATGATTTGATATTTACAGTACAAAGTACATATCTACCGCACACAACATAAAATTAAACTGGCGTGCGATCATCGGTTTTTTTTTTTCATTTTTGGATGCATCCCAATCTGGCGGCACACGCTTATGATACAGTTTGTATTGAAGATACAATGATGAATACGAAAGCAGCATACATCATGCATTTTAGTTCCTAAATGAATATTTTTATCGATGATTTCTTCAATCACGGAAGACGAAAATGTGTGTTGGAAATTATTTGTAAGTATCAGTGAAAAGAGCAGATATTTTTCGCAACTGCAATTCAATGAAATGTGATATACTGATGGGTTAGCAAGATCAGTGCTAAATATAAATATAACAGCATTGGGGGGTGTTTTGAAAGAACCGGGTGGCCCATTATTCACGATGGTATTAAAATAATTTCTGTTTCCCTATTCAGAAATAACTATTTCATGGACAGATTTGCAGTAGTGTAATCTATGAAAACTATGAGAACTATCAATCAATTATGATAGCTTACATTAGAGTTGATTCTTCAGCTGCAAATGGTACAGCTGAGCCTATCGATAATGCAGTGAAATTGACCAGGGATGCCAACTCAATAGATTAATGAATATTATTAATTATATTAAATTATTATTTTCATCTCTTTTTGCTAATTTAATTGAATTAAACTTTAATTTTTGTTATTATATTTCAATTTTTCTTTACATTTACTATTTTTCTTTCTTTTTTTGTTTATCTTT
The DNA here is from genome assembly GCA_963931855.1 of Philhelius festivus. Classification (NCBI taxonomy): domain Eukaryota; kingdom Metazoa; phylum Arthropoda; class Insecta; order Diptera; family Syrphidae; genus Philhelius; species Philhelius festivus. The sequence goes on from OZ007555.1 coordinate 36,177,659, forward strand.
TTTATCTTTCTCCTGTAAGCTATTTACTCTTCTGATACAATTTTTCTTTAAATTTATTTTCCTACATTTGCAATGTCTGTTAATAACTTACGCACAATGATTGACGTTTTATGTGTACAAGGAACTGGCATTCGTATTTGCCACATCAATTCCCAAAGTTTGTTGCCAAAAATTGATCAATTCCGTGATACTTTTGAAGAATCTAAGGTTGACGTTATTTGTATTTCTGAAACTTGGCTGTCTTCTGACCATAGTAACTTATTATGCTCTCTCTTCGGATACAAAATGTTTAGGTCTGATAGAAACCGTTGTAAAGGTGGGGGTGTTGCAGTCTACATAAAAGAAGGTATCAAATGTATGGTGAAATCTATATCTGACGATGATAGTGAAATCGACTTCATTTTTCTTGAAGTGTGTAATGAATCGGAAAAAATGCTTATCGGTACGGTATATCGACCCAATAGGAACATTTGTACCTCTTCTCTCATAACACTCATTGAACATATTTCAATTTCATACCCCAAAACAGTTATCTGTGGTGATTTGAATTGCAATTTGTTGATTGAAAACCGTCTTGTCAATGAATTTCGAACATTAAACTTTTATTCAGTGAATACAAATGCTCCAACACACTTTTCAAACTATGAACCTACATTACTTGATCTTTTTATGGTAAGTAATACAAATAGCGTAGTTTTTTATAATCAGCTCTCAGCACCGGCTTTTTCAAAACATGATCTGATCTTTTTAATTTATGACTTTCATGTTGTCAGCTCAATTAAAACTTTTGAGTACAGGGACTTTAAAAACATAAACTATTCTTTGCTAGAACAAGATGTGAATAATATTGAATGGAGTAGCATTTTCTTAACTTCATCAACTCATGAGCAGGTCCAGTTCCTCAATAATAACGTCTTAAGCCTCTACGAAATACATGTTCCTCTTAAAATCAAAAATGTTATACCAAGGAATAAACCCTGGTTTACAAACGTTATTCGGGACTTAATAAAGCAACGAGATTTGGCTTATGCCCGTTGGAAAAGATTTCGACTGAACGATATATATCAGATTTACCGCACTTTAAGAAATAAAACTGTTCTTGAAATTCGAAAAGCAAAATCTAAATTATATACCAATAAGTTCAATTCAAGTTTAAGTAGTAAGCATATCTGGAAAAATTTAAAAAATATGGGAATAGTTAAAACTGGATGCAAAATTCCTGAAATGGTTGATATAAATTTACTCAATGAGAAGTTCGTTGGCTCGCAACATCTAGCTACCTCCAATTTACAAGAAAATTTTTTACATGAAGGAAGTTCAGAAAATGACAATGCATTCACCTTTAGTAATATAACAGCTGAGGATGTGGTAGAAGCGATTTTATCTATAAAATCAAAAGCAGTTGGGCTTGATAAAATTCACCCTTCTTTTTTAAAGTTGCTCTTACCTGTTCTTCTCCCTTATCTTACTTTTATTTTCAACACCATTTTAACAACTGGAGTATTTCCAATTCAGTGGAAAATAGCTAGGATTATTCCTGTTCCCAAAAACATGAAAGGTGATGAGTTCCGGCCAATTTCTATACTACCATTTTTGTCTAAGGTATTTGAACGAATTATGCAGAAACAAATGGGTGTATTTTTAGAACGTGAGAACTTACTCACCCCCAGGCAGTCAGGCTTTCGAAAAAAAAATAACTGTATTACGGCTCTAATAAGTGTTTCTGAACACATAAGGAAAGCAATTGATGAAGAAAAGGTAACTTTTCTGATTCTCCTTGATTTTTCTAAAGCTTTCGACACGGTCAACCACTTAAAGTTGTGTTCAAAACTTTATTGGTCCTACAAGTTCTCTTCAACTGCAGTCAAACTGATCTTATCCTATTTAACAGGTCGACAGCAAGCGGTGGAATTTCAAAAATCCCTATCTAATTTTTTACCACTCGCAAGTGGAGTTCCCCAGGGATCCATTTTGGGACCACTATTATTTTCGCTCTACATAAATGAACTTCCTTCAGTTATACAGCACTGCTCCATACGCATGTATGCAGATGATGTTCAGATGTATGTAAGTTGTCCTTTAGGGCTTATCGAACATTTTTCAACTTGCGTAAATGAAGATTTAGTAAAGATCGTACAGTGGTCACAAAACTTTGATCTAATACTCAATCCAAAAAAGACTAAGTGCCTAATAGTATCTAAAAATATTCTTGACCTTTCCTACTTTCCTCCAATAAACTTAAATGATTCTTCACTAGAATTTGTACAGTCGGCTAAGAACCTTGGAGTTGTTTTTAATAGAAACTTGTCATGGAAGGATCACATAAGCTATATAGTTAGCAAAACATATGGTGTGCTCCGTGCTTTATGGGCAACACAGCACTTCACTCCTACTAACATTCGCATATTGCTCGTCAAAAGTCTAGTAATTCCGCTACTGACTTACGGTTGTGAAATGTTCGGTAAGTTAGATTATGATAGTAAAAGGAAAGTTAATGTTGCCTTCAATAGCACTGTGAGATATGTATATGGATTACGTCGTTACGATAGAGTATCTCACCTTGCCCCATCTATACTTAATATGACAATCAACAACTTCATGCATTTCCGCGCTATGGTCTTGTTTTCGGATATTCTTTTAACCAATCAACCTTTAGATCTATTTAATGAACTGCAATTCCTTTCATCAAGCAGGAATAACCATTTAATTCTCCCTCGCTTTAATTGTTTAGTTTCCGAACGTCAGTTTTTTGTAAACACAATTCGACAGTGGAATTCATTGCCTCGAGACATAAGAAGAATAAATAGCGTTGTTAAAATTAAAAACGAACTTAAACTTTATTTCCAAAACAACTAATTAAATTGGTAATTTTGCTTTAATCTGTAACTATTCAACTGAATTTTAAACATAACTTTGATAAAGTAGCTTTTAAATAAAACCTTTTATTTAGCTTGCACTAGTTTATAAGATATTGTATCTTACTGTGTAAGTTTTCGAATTGAATAAATACTAAAAAAAAAATCTTCAGGACATATCCACCTCTTGAATTTTGTCTTCCGTTATTGTTTTTTCAAATAGTATTTCAAAAAGTTATTCGAAAAACAAAATATCGGAATATCCTCAAGAAATTCAGTTTAATAGAAGAAAAATTAAAATAATGAAGATAGCATATTGGTCAAAAAAATGTAGTGTACTAGGAACTAGACTTGGAATAATTTGGCTACGCATGTAGCGTTTGCTCATAATCAGTTTCGCGATCTATGAAATTAATTCTTGTTTGTTAACAAAAAAAAGGCTAGCTTGCAATGAAATTGGAACTATTTTAGAATGATATTGATTTATTATTAGAAGTGTCTTTTAGGGGTTTACCCTGATACTTTCAACCTATTCATACCAATAATAATTCAGATGATAGGAAATCATGGGTACATCCTTGTAGTCGCTGGCTCGTTTTATATGGTTATCTGGACCAATCGGCAGATTTAAGCAAAATTACGCTGGTCAACTGCACAACTGATGAAGAACATTCGCGTCGAGGTAAGGAGAAATTCAATTTGAATGTTCTGCTCTCACATGTTTTCATAACAATAACAAATTCCGCGTTGAATTTTGATATTTTGCTAAAAAGAATTCATTTGAAAAAAGATGTTCAGTGTTTAAAGGGTGGTAATCATATTTTGTGCATTTAAATTAATAAAATTGCCCAATTTAGTTTGATGTAAAGATGAAATCGGTTTCAGTTCCTCTTCCTAGTTGATTTCTTTACAAAAATAATGCCTTCGATATATCGATCTTAGTACACACAAAGCAATCCAATTATGTCGTTGAGTGAATGAAATTTTTATCTATCCTCAGTTGCACAAAATTATTTGGAACGTTGACAAAACAGACGACTAATCTTTACAATGTTCAGATACGATCCACAAATCGATTAGGCCGTGGTTGTGTTGGTAGACTTCGGAACAATGGTGCAATGCTCGGATGTTTCACCACAAACCGTTTTGATTATGTTGCAAGCTGTGCAAGTGCAGAACAGAACCTGAACTTTCAAAAAAATAAATTCGAGTTTCCGTTTAGCTCTGGGAATTCAGAACTTCGAATTTGTGTTTCTTTTTTCATTCTCAACTTGTTCAGAACGCATTAGATTAGATTTGATAAATATAACAGATCAGAAAGTGTTAAATTCTGAACATGTAACTTTTTATGCTTGAGAAATAAAAGTATCCAGAACATTTGAAATGGCGGATAACGGTGCTCGCGTAAGCAAACAATTTTAAAATTATTTTTGTTTGGAAATTTAGTGCCAAATTTTCCATATACAAGACTACATTAAGTCTAGTCTCGGTTGGAAGCCAAAAGCGAGGTCTGCTATACATGCCCATAGCTTAGTATGGTAAAATCAAAAATAGTGATTGAAGACATGTGCGTATCTATCAGCAGCAAAGTCATTTTTCAACTTGGAATGTCAACTTTCACACGGGATAGAAACAGTGTTCATGAATGAATAATTTTTGGATCATAAGTTGACTCCGACCTATAGATCTACAGTGTTCCAGACAGACACCTGGGTGTGAGCACAGCTCTTCAAAGTGAACCAGCAACAACAATGTGTAAGCTCAACCAAGATGGTTGGTTGCTGATCAAAAATATGCTTATGACAAAGTCATGTAACGTAACGTGTACTAAATGGAAATGGAGGACTTTTTTGCGATGATGCCACATACAAAAGATTTCATCATTTGGAGATCATTTGGGACGTATGCACATCGGTCCATAAGAAATCGTTCGAAGCGCTTGACCGGACTTTTCATATTATTTTCGAGGAAACAACCAACCCGTGGAAGTTGCTCTTATTCATCTTGCTGATTACTTCTACCAACATTTGCCTGTAATTTCGTTACCAATGCCAGCAGAAGAGCCCAGCCCATGCTTGAAATCATCATATCTTTGGAACAAAGTCGAGAAGATCACCTTATCGATGAACTGAACATGCGTGTGCATTTCCTGCAAGGCTCGTCTGTCTACGAATAAGATTTCATTCTTGACGAACTTCTGACAGAAGCAACTGAATATTCAAGCCTTTGTCGGTTTTGGTATTCACAAATCAAACAACCAAGTACAAAAATCCGGACATGTGGTACGAACCACCAGGTTTGGCACCAAAAAATGATGATGTCAACAAACTGAATAAACAAATTTCGATCGACAAGGTAATGGACGAAGAACAAGCCACTAATTATCCGAGTGAATTTTTGAATTTATTGGACTCACCCGAAATTCCGCCGCACGTATTAAAATTAAATGTTGGATTACCGCTGATACTTATTCATACCACCAAAGTTGTGCAACGGAACTAGATTGGGCATCAAAATATTGTCACCAAATTTAATCGAGGCAACAATCGTCGCGTTATACCGATATTATATTATACATATACATATGTATATCTAGATATTTGTACATCGAAGATTTTAAACATTTTTACTCCAAATAAAAATACAAAGCAAAATGGAGGCTTTCACTAATGCAGCGACTACGTAGTCAACTTACTTTGATTGGCTAAATAAAACTACAAAATAAGTTGAAATTTCGCCTCTGACTAAGTGTAAAAATTTCGACTTAAAAAGTTAGTGGATAATGATTTTAACATTTCACAATCAGCTGTTGGATGATAATACAAGTTCAATTTTTGCTGGAAGATACATATTTTCGAAATGAAATTTTGTATTCTAAAAGCTAGTTAAATTTTGGCTACGTAGTCACTAAATTAGTGAATTCTCCCAATGTCAATCCATTAGCCTTAAGAAGAATTAATAAAAGAAATATAATTTCCCATTTGCCTTAAAATACATGTGTTTTTTCCTTGGGCGTATCAAGGCACTGAACCGACATTTATCTGCTAAAACTTCGTCACATAGCCGCCCCCATCTGTCCAACAGAAGGCATCTGGCTAAATATAATTAGTTCATCCCGTGATAAGCTGGGGCTGTTCGCTAGTAATTAATAAAATATAATGTTCTAATCACATGACAGTTCGTATGTTTTATAATTAAATCAGAGAGCTCTGAAGTCTGAGCACATTGCTCAGAACTTACTTTGTTTCCTCACACTCAGGCGCTCAGATGTCTAATGTGTCAGTTTCCGGTTCGCCTTGCTTGCATTCGTCAGGATATGAAATACTCCTGGGTGTTGCCGGAGATGAACAGCTTGTTTTGTATAAAAGTAATTCTTCACGATGGAACATCAGTATGATGATTGATTCTAGAAGACGTGTTTTCATTAAAGTTCTCAATCAAGTTATCATATGTTTCTAACATCTTCTCAAGAAATATTTAAACTTTAATTCTATTTTTGTATGTTTTTATTTTTTATCGTAGTTTGAAATTATTCCAAGTAAATCATCACAACTCACTATTGGATGAAGAAAAATTTAAAGTCAATAGCGCAAAATTTTAAACGGCCTATTATTAAGGTATTAGTATGATACTGATTAACAATTTGCTAACTTTTAAGTAGTTTACTAACTCATTTTTAATTTTTAATATTTTCTAACTACTGTCGTACTAAAGCAATTTTCTTAATAAATTGCTTCTGAACACAACTAAAACAATGACAGTTCGTGCAAAAAACTAAGTTAACGCGACTTTTGTGGCGTCCGTAAATAGCACGATACTAAAAAATATAAAATAGGTATTCGATGATTTTAACTTTAATAAAAGGGTAGAGAAAGTATCATGATATATTCGATTAAAATTTGCAAAATCGTTGTTTTAACCTAGTGTCATACTAACAGCTTTAACATCGTACCAATGTTGCGCCAATGTTTTTCTGCTGTTGTATCTATTTCATTATTTACAACATCTCACTAAAAGCGGCTTGATTAAATTCAAACGAAGCCTTAACGAAGAACCATTCTATTACAAAAACTGATGAAGAAGAATTTTGACAGAACCTTAAGCTAAAATGACGGATCATTTCAGAATATGCATATATATAAAACAGTGGAACAAAGTAGGAAGTTGTTGTTTCCCTGTGGCCCACCATGCCAAATAATTTTGTTAAAAGTTAAAGTTCTTAAACTTTTTAATATGCGATATGTCAAAATAATAAAATCGATATTAGACGATTTTCTTTTTTACTTCAGAACAGAACCTGAGTTGTCAAAAAATAAACTGTGTTTCTTTTTTCCTTCTGAGTATAATTTGGGCGTGTTCAGAGTGAGCTCTATGAGCTCAGAATAAAATAACTGAGCAAGCATATGGTGACGTGCTTAGGTGTGTTTCATAAACAACTCAGAGCGCTTAAACCACACTTGGTTCAGAGGATGCTCAGAACATGCTCAATATGATCGGACTCTGTTCAGAACTCTATTCTGAACTAAAAAAGAAAAACGACTATGTATGTCCAGATTTTGAAATGTATATTTTTCTTTGTCAAAAATATTTCAACTGTAATAAGTCAATCCCAAAACTGAAAATCTGGTTGATTAGTAATTTGAATAAACTCAACCGCTCCAAGTTGACATATCGAGTTTTTTTCTACGTACCACAGATATTTTCATTTTCCATTTATGAAGCTTATTACTTTTTTTTGTAAAATTTTTCATGAGGAAATGAGGAAACAAAGTAAGAATATATAGCAAAACCACAATGTTTACAAGACTATGCAAATAAACTCTGGAAGGCGTATACCACCTAGACACTTCCTGATAACTGTCTCATTAAACCGAAATGATTTCCCTTGTGACTTTGCACTCATAAAAGATTTTATAGCAATGTGCAAGGAGCCGGTAATCTTCCTTGCTATTTTTTGTTTTCATTGTAATGTTATTAACCGTATTTTTCTTCTACAAACGTATAAAATTTTAATTTCTCAATAAAAAAGTACAATAGAATTATGTATAAGCAAATACTCTTTCCAGTGGATGCGATGGATATCGCTTTATGTGTGAACATAAAAGGCCAATGAATAATTCGTTAAAAAAAAAACTAATAAGTCCTGGCATAATGTAGGTTTATAGCTACTTTAAAAAGATTTTAAAGATCTTTCTTAGTACAAAATCAAGGGATTGAAAAGTAAAAAAACTTTCTTACTTGTGGTCATAAATGGTGACACAAAAATATATCCTTATGCTTCATCCACACGAGTGTCTTACAATTTGTATCTTCAGGGTTTTCCAATAGGAATTTCCGAACTGTGACAAGTAATTGCCGCCATATTGTTAAAGCTTCAACTGTCAAATTTGATGCAATTTTGCTATATGGAGAATTATAGCGTTCAACAACATGTGCATTGTGCAAATTATTAAATTGTTTTATAACTCTGGCCTATCTATGCAGAACAAAATAATATTAAACGACAAAGTGTTGAAACCCGTTTGGACGTTTGGTATCTTTACAAAGAAAACAAATGTTGAACCGATTCGAAAAATCCAAAACAAAGTCCTTCGTGGAATAATAAAAGTTCCTTGGTACAAAAGACCCTTAAATAGAAATGGTCAAAGACGTGGTTAAAATACTCTGTATGACACAATCAGCGACTGCATATCACATCAAAATAAAATGCACGACTGGATCGCACGAACTTGCTCTTATGTAAAAGTACTTTGGAATTTAAGATACATTTTATAAATATAAAACATGGATTTAATGAGATAATAATGTTCAAATGCATAAAATTGCCGTCTGGTTTCCGGAAAAGTATGAATTTATGCAAATAAACTTTAAAAAATCGTTTTATTATTAAATAATTTTCTTATATAAGAAATTTCTCTAAAATTTTTCAAGAAAAAAATGTGGGATGCGAATTTTAAGTACTTAATAATATTGGTTTAAGGAACTAATTTCAAAAAATAATCGTTCATAGGTTTTGAAGATATTGATTTAAATTTTTTTTTTTTAAACCCAATAAATATTTTTTCGAATATTTTTATATACAATATTATTTTAAACTTAAGGGGACTCCTGCTAAAAATTTTGGGTTAAGATCCTTAGAGCCGTTAATGAGAAAGTCGAAAATCAAAAAAACGGGTCTATGGCAGGTACCCCTAATAACATTTTGCCCCAAAATTTTTTTTTGACCAAAATGTAGTCCATGTCCATAATATCACACTTAATTTTTTTTATCAAAATCGTTAGAGCCGTTTTCGAGATAAAAAAGATTTTGCATTACGGGTGTATGGGGGGTACCCTTAGTCTTGGAGCTAAAAAAAATTCAATTTCTCCTCTAGGGAATCTCCGAAGACTCTTAACTACCGAGATTGAAAGAAATAAGTCCAGTGGTTTAGGCTGTAGTGAGAGGTACAGACATACAGACACACTGAAACATGTTTCTTGTGTACTAAATTTTCCCTAAAATTTTTATAAAAAAAATTGATATGCAAATTGTTAGTATTTAATAAAATACATTTAAAAACGTAGTTTAAAAATTTAATCGTGTATCGGTTTTCAAGATAATGAATTTTCAAAAATAAAATTATTATTTTCTTAAAAATCCAAAAACTATTTTTTCTAACAAATTTTTAGTTTATATTTTTTCAAATGCAAAGCAGCTGCATAAAAATTTTGGTTAAAATTGGTGAGAAAGTCGAAAATCAAAAAAACGGTTCTATGACATTTCCCCCCACATTTTTTTTTCACCAAAATTTAGTCCATGTCCATGATATCACACTTAATTTTTTTTATCAAAATCGTTAGAGCCGTTTTCGAGATAAATAACATTATGCATTACGGGTGTATGGGGGGTACCCTTAGTTTTGGAGCTAAAAAAAAATTTCAATTTCTCCTCTAGGGAATCACCGAAGACCCTTAACTACCGAGTTTGAAGAAAATACCTCCGGTAGTTTAGGCTGTAGTTCGAGGTATAGACATACAGACATACAGACAGACAGACGGAATTGTCGGACCCACTTTTTTCGTCTTCGCTATCATCGTAATGTCAACTTTGATCAAAATCTCGAGTTCGATTTTTTTTCCAAATGCAGAGCTTGCCCTATAGTACCTATGTATGTATATCGCAAGTAAAAATGAAAATCCTCTTAAATGTACGAGACAAAGTTTGGAGCCTTAGAAAAAGCAAGCCTCAAGAGTTCATGTTCTAAAGGCTATGGAAAAGATTCAAAAGTTTGAAATTTCCCTAATGTGAATCATTTGTCGATCTTTCATAGATCGACCTGATCCCGGTGAGAGTCCCACACTACATAATACGAATATTGATAAGTGTAATTCCGCTACCCGGGTGTAGACATTCTCAAATGAAGTACGAATCAGGTGTGTCATTTTTTGGAACACACATTTTGGTAGCAGAAAAAAATTTCATTACCCAAAACTCACTGATGCCCAAAGTACCGGAAGTGTTAAGAACTGCAATTGGAGCTCGAGAGATTTGGTAGATCAGGAACTCTCCAAAATATCAGACTGTCTAAGATATTACCCAAAAATATGAGGTATTAGATTTATATATATATATTATTTCTAAAGAATCTTTAATGATCAGAAAAAATTAAGTGCGAGCGCCTCAACAATCTTAACCATATCCCTCCACAGCAATTTATATTTCAATCCTTATTTCAACAATGATTGCAAACATTTTTATTTCTGCGTTCCGTACGGATTTCATAAAATCGTATTTGCAATCAGGCTGCCGAACACACAACACCTATTGTATATAATTGTAGATTTGGAGTTTTGACAATTTTGAAAATTAAACAGAAACCGATAAAAAATGTCAAATGTGGAACTCACTAGACGTCAAATTATTTCTTAATTTATTGCCACAGAGATTGTAAGAATGATGATGATGATATGGGATAAGAAACGTAATCAAAAACGTTTACATTACCCAATTTCTGCCCGATATTGGAACTTATTTTTGTAAGACAATTATTGCTGACGTTAATTGCCAAATGACTGACGAGTTTTTGATACCTCAAGCACAGCTGTTTCTTCAAGCAATTCAGGCCCTAGAAGAAAGAAGAAAATATCAGCCGTCATGTTGCTGCCATAGAACCAACGCTTCATGGCCGTCTGTTCACAAATTTAATATTCAGAAAATGGATGCCATTTGAACGTTGTTGTTTTTAAAACATAAACATTTTCAAACTCCATTTCGTATAAATATAATATAAAAATAACGTTGGACACTTTTAATAAATAAGTTTATGAAATTAAGTTATTGTAATATAATCTGATCAAGCTTTTTTTTTTGGCTTTAAACATCTGTGATAAGTGTAAAACTTGATCTAAAAGTAATCATTACTTTTTCCAAAAATAAAATATGTACCTACAAAAAAACTACATCATATGAATTGCAATGTAAACATACTTTTTCCAGCAAAGCCGAAATGTAATTTCGCTTGATTTACACATTTTTACTTGCCCAAGTAGACCAACTGGTCCATTAAATACAAAATATGTACCTATATATTTGCATTACCCAACTGTAAAGGAGAATTTCTTCATCCGTCGCATCACCAAATATACATATGCACTCACTTATAATCATATTTAACACCATAGCAACAATTAGAGAAACAAGACATTTTTCAAAGAAAATATATGTTTTCAAACATTTCAAAGATACAAGCATTTCGTCTGGTTATTAGTTGCCAGCGTAATAATATGAGTAGGTGCAGGAGGTGAAATAATCTAAAAAGCTTTTTTCTAGAGTAACTGACCGTTTAACTAAACAGAGATGAGATGAATCTGATCTCCCACACATAGATGCAAAGAGTTGGGTAAAATGATGAATGCTTTTGCTTAGTGTTAAATAAATAAACATTTTAAAGCATGGTTAGTTTAAACAAAAAAGAAAATATAAGTACATCATCTATCAATCAGCGATAAATTCAGCGAGATGGAATTGGTTTTCAAATAAATGCTTTCAATGCAAAAATGTTGATTATAGTACAGTAAGGGCGAAAATTTTGAAACTTAAAAAAAATAAAATCTTTCGTTTTTCACTTATTTTTGTAATTTTAAAATAATGTATGATTAGCTAGTATAAAGTTAGGAGTATAATTTTTAGATTTCGAGCGGGAAACAGCTGTCAGTGTCAAAATAACATATGATTTAAAAAGAAACCACTAGATGACCAACCCATTATTTGTAGACAAAAAAAAATTCGTTAACGTTGTTTTTGATTGTTTATTAGAAAAAAACTTTACTAAGCTTCGTTATTTGAAGAAAATACCGAAAAAATGTAGCAATGGCGCATGTGGAGTAGGGTGTGTCAAAGTGCTCAACTATGGTATTTTCAAATGTAATAGCTTTCAAAAGTGGCATTGCTCATCAAAATTAAATCCTGCGTTTACAATTTTCATTTTAATTAATATCTTTGGCTCCCTCAAAAATAGGTTGAAATCCAAAAAAAATTTGATTTTTCGAGATTTTTGAAATATGTGTTGTTTTAAATTGCACCGTGTGGATACAAAAAAAAAATTTTTTAGGCTTTCAAGTCAAAGATAATTGCAAGGAAACACTTTTAAGCCTATATTTGTTTAAATTGAACACTTGATGTAAAATCGTTTTTTTTTCTTACAAAAAAATTCTTAAAAATCAACGAAGACACCTTCAATAACATGGTATATCTTTTTGTAAAGACAAAAATTCTTTCTGTATTTTGTTAAGTTTTTTTTTTAGTATACGTAAAAAAAAATTACTGTAAATTAAATTTTTTTTTCAACTTCAACCCATTTGAGCGAGCCAAAGACGAACGATATCTTATTTTTTTTACATGTTCTTAAACCTCAGACCCTAATACAGCTTTTGAGCACTATTGCATTTAAAAATAAGAGTACTTTTTTGCGGCCATACAAAAGTGACACACCCTAATGTGGAGTCAAGGTTCATGGATTTCATGAAATAACAATAAACATCGTATTTCTCTCAATTTACAGCGCCAACAAAATTTTGTCCTATCATTCTATTTATTTTAAATAGTGCTGTGCCAGCAGAAATGAGCTTGGAAATAATGTTTACTGGCTGAACACAATAGAATGCTGCAACTGGAGCTGCAGCTGCAACTGGAAGAGCTGTCAAAAAGTGCCGTACGTACTTTTTTTTATGCGCCCACAATGAGGCTGTACAGCTTTCATGTTTTGTTGTCATTTTTTGGGTCAGGTGTTGAATCTTTGGCAAATTTTAAATATTTTAAGTAATTGAAACTATAAAATGGACACTGAAATTGAAGATTTTCGTCCATTATTTTAATTAAAATTTAACCACGAAATCACAATACAACAAAACAACACTTAAAATCACAGACAGATATATAAAATTTGAAATGTCAAAAATGCTGCACGAAAAAGTTAAAAGTTCGCCAACTCTTGCAGCACCGACTGCAGCACCGACTGCAGTTGCGTTGTGTTGTGTTCGTAACATTGAATTTACGTGTATTGAATATTTTGACAGCTATTCCAGTTGCAGCTCCAGTTGCAGCTCCGTCTCCATTGTGTTCAGCCAGTTACACTACATCTTAACCTAAAAAAAAACACTTTCAAAGCAAACTGAAAAAGTTACTTTCTGCTATCAAAGGGCACAGTAGTGCCCAGCCAAGTTCTGGCACTACACCCTTTTTACAGGCACAAATTCAGGCGATTTTTGACCCCTCCCTATCTTAGGTACCAATGAAGTCAGAAACCAACAAATTTTAATCGGTAATCATTAAATAATAAAATTTCTCTATTACATTTCAGCTGTTTCAATATTATTTTACTTTGAATAATCGGTATTAAACGTTCATGAAGTAAGAACTTGGCGTACTTTTAGATCTCAGTACTTTTCACGGCTGACTTGTTACACAAAGGTTTTCGTATAATAATGGAAGTAAAAACTTCTTGCCCAATATTGCATTGAAGCTTTTAACTATAGAAACTACTTTATGAATTACTAAAAGATTCGAACCAAAAAAATACAAAATATAAAGAAAAAAAAAATAAATAAAACTACAAAATAAAATCTATTCTAGGTATTTAGGTATAACGGTTGTAAATTTATTTAAACGTTAATTAATTTTTATTATTAACTTTTAAGTTAGCAAATTGTTAAATAATATAATATTTATATCTTAACACTAAACTGTTAGAAATTTTGGGCCATTAGGACTATCTGGCCTGAGGTTAAAATTAAAATTTATTTTGATTTACATTTGTTTAGCGATAATAGTCTCCAGGACTGCCGGGTTTGATAAAACGCAAAACCAATTAAAATTTTGAAACAATCAGGTGTCATCAGAAATTTAAAATCATTCTATTATTTTGATAGAACTTTAATCTAAATCATAGATGGTATAAGCGAATTTCTTAAAACTTGCGACTCAACGTTCTCACTGGAATAGAAATAGAAATTTAGCTGTTAAACTGTATTAACTTATTTGTAATTAAAATTTTATACGTTAATCTCATTAACGACTCTAACCATTTAGTAAGGTGAAACTCACAAAAAAAGAATATTACCAAAGACTCGTCATAAAACTTTTATTTTATTTTTGACTTTCTGGTAAACACTTAAAATTAACAAGCCAAATTTACTTTTTAAAAACATAATATTATCATAAATTGTTTTTAAACCGTTCCAAACTTTGGCTGGGATAAATAAACAAATGTCATATTGTGGTTAACGGCGATTAGCAACATTATTTCGAACATATAAGGCGAATTCAGATACATATCAATACTACAAAAAAAAAATAACATAAAAACAAATCAGACAGTGAACTGTGTTGGGCCCAAGATAACTAAACACAATTTACTATTATAGTGTTATGGCTTTATAGTAAATGAGCTGATCCGCTCCTGGATTCCCAAAACAAATATCAGCAATTTTTATGATATTTATTTGGATCAAGCAGCTCTCCTGTTTAATACTTCACTTAGAAATGGGGAATTTTTGAAAGATTGGAAAATTTCTTTCATTACCCCTGTCCATAAGTCTGGACCTAAACAGAATGTTTCAAATTATCGCCCGATTTGCAAACTATCTCTAATACCTAAATTATTTGAAAAAATTGTGTGTAAAAAACTTTCTTTTCTTCTCAAAGAAGTCATTTCACCTAATCAACATGGTTTTATATCAGGTAAATCTACCTCAACAAATCTTATGGTTTTCTGCAATAAGGCAGTCAGATGTTTTGAAGATGGCTCTCAATATGATGTCATCTACACTGACTTTGCAAAAGCTTTCGACAGAGTCAATCACAAAATTTTAATAAAGAAGTTAGAAGAATTGGGTATCCACTCGAATCTCTTAAAATGGTTCCATTCCTATCTATTTGATCGTATTCAATTTGTCAATATTAACAATATTAAATCCCATCAAATTCAAGTTCCCTCAGGTGTTCCCCAAGGTAGCCATCTTGGCCCACTTTTATTTCTAATACTGATAAATGATATATCTCTTCGTATTATAAACTTTGAAAAACTGTTGTTTGCTGATGATTTGAAAATGTTTTGCCGTATTAAATCTATTTCCGATTGCTTACTTCTCCAAGAAGATCTTAATCGACTTGATCAATGGTGTTAACAAAATTTATTATTTTTAAATGTTTCAAAATGTCAAATTATGTCTTTTTATCGTTATCAGAGTCCTATCTTTTTCAATTATAGAATTGATAATGCACCTCTTACGAGAATTTTTGAAAAGAAGGACCTAGGTGTTTTATTTGATAGAAAACTTAATTTCAATCTACATATAGATTATATTGTTGCGAAAGCAAACTCGATGCTAGGATTTATATCGCGAAATTCGAAAGAGTTTTCGGATCCATATACTCTCAAATCGCTTTATATTGCTTACGTTCGGTCTGTGTTGGAATATTGCTCGGTGATATGGAGCCTTTCTATTTAAATAGTTCTTTAAGAATTGAAAATATTCAAAAACGCTTCACTAAACTTGTAGTTTATCGTTTACATTGGAATATTCGAATGCCCTCATATGATTCGCGATGCCAACTTATTGATTTAACTAACCTGGCTAATCGCCGTAAATATTTCTCTATAATATTTCTAAGAGACCTATTATATAATCACATCAACTGCCCCTTTCTTTTAGCTTTAATTAAGTTATATGCTCCCTCAAGAAACTTTTCATAGATTGAATTATGGGTTAAATGAGCCTCTTACAAGATGTTTAAGAGAAGCAAGTTCGGTTGAGAGTTTTATAGATTTTTTTAATTCTTCAAATAGAAACTTATTCAAAGAAAAATTGTTGATCATTATAAGGTAACCTGGATGGTAATTAAGTCTATATATATTGTATCTAGTAGTCGTAAAGAAGTATATTGTTATAATTATAATGTATTATCTGTTAGATGAAATAAATGAACTAAACTAAACACAATGCATTTCCAAAACAATGCATGCAACGACAACACGAAAGCAACTGTGGGTGAAAACCCGGGATGTACAAGTGTCCCGTATTTGATTTTTTGTCACGGGTTTGTCCCGTATTTCCATATATTTTTATTATTCGAATAACGTTCAAAATTTGAAACAGTCTTGTTTATTTTAGCTGATCTGTCAGATGTTTTTCAAACTGTGTATTCCCAAAATAAAAACACAATGCACAAATTTGAAATTTATATCATCATTTTTAATAAGATAAGCTTATCTACTTCTACTGAATCAAAGAAAAAATTTGAGCATTTACTGGTTCAAAAAATCAAATTTGATTCTTTTAATTATTTACAATAAATTTACAAATTTGTAAAATAACTTCAAAGAGAAAATGTGAATTCAACGACGATCTTCAGAGGAAATTTTTCTTCATACAAAGAAAAAAATTGGAAAAACCCAATATAGTAACCTGTTCAAAAATTGCTTATACGTTTTCAATACGCAGTGGCGATATTGAACAGCACTTTAAAGCAAAAAAACACAAAGAACCCGACATTGCTGCCGCTTCAAGCGAAAGTTTACAATGATTTTTTAGATCATCGAATTTTCAAGGACCTGGAAAGAAGAATGCAATTAATGAAGGCACCTGGGCTTACCACACAATATAACATAACCACTCATTCAGGGTTAATTATTGCACATCGAAGCTTATAAAAAGTTGTTTTGATCAAATGTATTTCCTTACACCTCCAAAATGTGATCTTTTGTGCAATGTTGTTGCACCTAATTCCATCGAAGAAATTAAAACTTCTCTATGCAAAGTAAGTTTTGTGACCGCTTTTTTCTGATTGTTCCAATCATGGCTGTATAAAACTGTGTCCACTCTTAAGTTGTTATTTTACACCACAACAAGGTAGCGTTGTAAAGATTTAGGATTTTTTGGATTTTGGGAAACCATCTGGTTCTTCAAGCCGTAACCGGTATTGATCTCATTGGAGTTAATTGTGTTGCTCACGTTTTAAATAACAATAAACAAACTGAAGTTGATTGTCTTCCAGTAGATACATATAAAAGTTGTCATCGTCAAAATCCACACTATTTGTGTAGAAAAATTTAAGAAAATTTGCGAAAAAAAGACTGTATACCTTCATCTCAATAGCTAAGCTAGTGAAATAATAATATAACTTTATAATCCCTTAAGAGAATTTGCATTTTACAATTTGCAAGAAATTTGCATTTCTAAAGCTGCGCTAGTTATCAAAGACCTTAAATTAAAAATTAAAACTTGATAAGAAGAAAAATATTAAATTGATGGAGGAAAAACTCGAACAAAAATTAATTACTCAAAACGAATGTAAAGCAAATATTCAACAGTTTTATATAACGTGTTAAGAGTACTTAGGCCAGTGGGATGTATCTTTCAAAGAACTTAAAGTTTTTAGTTGGGTAATTTTTCAAAACATTACTAACTGGCCAGAAATATAATCTTGGTTATCAATGATTCCAACTTGTTTGACGAATTTGTTTGTCTAAAATCATTCTTTACCTTATAAATTATAACAAAATGGGCAGAAAACAAAACTACTGTGGCCCCAAAAATGGAGAGAAATTTTAGAGCAATTTCGTTAAGAAAATATAAACTTCAAAAATCTTTTATTTATTGTCGAGTTCGACTTGTGTCGTCTAGGTTCAAAAGGTCCAACCGAAAGAGTTTTTTTCATAATGAACATTATTTGAACAAATAAAAAACACAACTGAATGTTGGAACTCCCATAGCCATGTTAATGGAAAAATTAAATTATAATTTAATCTGCCAGGAATTTAAAAAATACTGTTTGTCCTTCATCTTCCTTAAATTTGACTTCCCCATTTGCATCTCACAAAAATTCCTCAATGCCAGTTCTATGTTCTGTTTACTGGCAATCATGTTAACAGGCCATCTAACGGTCCTATTTTTGATACCACATTCCCTCTGTATATGCTCTTCCATCTACATCTATTTGACCAAAAACTAAGAAGATTCTTCACAAGTCTTTTTCAAAATTACCTGCCCATGTTCTATCTGCAGCTTATTAATCAGCTAAGTACATGTTACCGGGTAGCCACAGCTTCTCTAACGCCAAAGCCTTAGCCTAAGTAATCAAGATATTATCGTGTCACAAAGCTAGGATCTAACGCATTTCCTTGTACCAAATTGAGGAACGTGTTTCTTCGATGAACCAACTGTAAGGAGAGCTATTCACACCCATGATATGAAGATGAAGATGCAACCTGCACGAATACGAATGCTTGAATTCATTTTGAAAATCTTGAAAGGCATTGCGGCATTCTGTGTTGCATCTGGTAGATTTATATTCTATACTAAGTTTGCTTTACGAGTATATACATACATGCATATGAAGAATGTTGTGTTTGTTTATTTTGGTTCTGAGACAATGTTTCAGAGATGCGAGTTTGTATTCTTCTTTTTTATATATTTTTGTATATTTTAAGTATGGGATGCGATTAGCAGCTGTCAGAAAAAAAGGGAAGCGATACAAATTGCAGATGATGCTCTCTGTCACAATGGTTGGTACATTATGCACACAACTTGTTGTGGTGGCGCTGAAGCTGTGTCTTGTGACTGATTTATTGGGTGTTGTGGGATCACATCCAGCATTCAGAGTGCAAGTGTCATTAATCACCAATAAAAAAAAGAGTAGCAAATAAATATTTGCAATTGATAAGAGGGATTATTTAATATGTCATGGCACTTTAAGACAAGACAATAAAATGATGATCTTGTGTGGGATTCCTATGAGTCGAATGAGTATACTGTATATTGTTGTATCAAATATAAAACAAATTTCCTTAAATCCATTTTCGAGAATAGTTTTTAATAAAAATTCGAATTTTCGTGGAACTGACAAATGATTTTTATTAACTTAAATGCAAAGACTTTCATTTCTAAACTGTCAACAATTCATTGAGTTAGTTATAAGTTGAATAAAAAACAAGTGGCAGCAAATATAATTCGTTGAAAATACCCTTAATTAATGGCACACACAATGAAGGAAACTTATTTTGAAATCTAGGCGATAAACAAGCTTTCTCCGTCCCTATATCCCTATATGGCAGGACTTAAACTCCATTTTCATGACACAGCGTTGATTGTGAAATCTGACATTCAAGCTATTTAACTTAAATGTTAAATAGTTTTTTGTATATTTATGTATATGGATGTGTATATATAGATATAATAAAACAGCCTCAACGAAAAAATGCAGGAACTATGAACAAACGACAATTTATAGTGAAATCAATGTTTAAGACTTAAGCCTAATGTCACTTTCACTTAGCGGATTGTAAATTTTGATTGTCATCAAGTGAAAGCGTGTACACATTCATATGGTAGACAATTTTCTAAATGTGTGAGTGTGTATTTACATTTATATTTCTTGCACTAGTTCTGGGTAACTTTATCGAGTGCAAACGCAATTCATTAATCGTTTGTGTAAAATCATCAGACAGCAGCGGTCGCAATGTAGACTCATCTTAAATGGCTAACCGACCATATGTTACCATAACTCTAAGGAGGATCTATCTCGTAAGGTGATTTTTTTTCTTTCCTTTTTAGATGAAAGATTTTCGATGTGGGGAATATGGGGGGATTATGGTATTTAATTGCAGAGATATGACATGACAAGCAGGATTCCATTTTGGATAAGTTAAAGAAATCAGGGACATTTACTGACTTCAGTTGATATGCGGCATGTTGTAGATATGGTAAAATGTATTTAAATAAGACAGAGAGAGGGAGGGCATTTAAATGATTTGCTTATGGCGCCATATTTATGTTCTTTTATAGGTCAAAACGAGATTAAATGAAATGAAATTTGACAGTTAAAAAAAAAAACAAAATTGTGCGAATGAATTGATTTCATTTTTTCAGTATAGATGCAGTTCATCTATAATTGGCCTAAGTTAACCAGAGTTCAAACGTTGTTGAAAGTTTAAAAACGCGTTTCAGCAGGAGTAATGTAGTACTATACGTGTTCACGAAGGCAAAGTACAGCCGTCAAAAAATAATGAAAAACGAAGTAATTTTGAAGCACTCGATTGGTAGGTTTGGAATTCTGCAATTATTCTACTACAAATTTCAACTTCTGTACTTCTACTTCTGTACAAAATATCAAAACTAGATCTAAATTTGTTTGAGAGTTTTCGTGTGAGACAGCTGTTAACTTATTTAAGCACAAAATATTTAACGTCAATTTTGCGATATCAAATTTAGTTTGGTTTGATTTTCGTACGTAAGCCTTTACTGTTATTTGAACTCGTTATAATAGCAATCGATATATTGAGCCTAAGAGCATTGATACATTTACCTACTTAAAATTCATCATTTTTATGTGATTCTCTGGAGAAAACAATTGAGTTGCTGCTTAAGCTCATTCAGAACTTCCATAGAAAAATGTTGGTTTAGTCATATATTCTCGAAAATAGCATCAACGATTTTGATTAAACTTCAGATTTATTTAACCTAAAACGATTTTAAGAAAACTACATCTCAGATTAGTGGAAAAATTCTCTAACGTTCCTACATATCTGGACAAATTTTGTTAGTATTTCAAACAAAATTACATCTTGAAAGATATAAGATTAACTTAAATCTAGGATTCGAGTGAATTGGAAGGCTGATTAAGACAGAGTTTCAGGCGGGATGAACTGAGGTTGAAGTCGAAATAGTTAATGTTACAATTTTTCCTTTGAAGCAGGCGTTGGGTAGCCAAATAGAAAAGACGAGGACTTCTTGTATTACGGGAATTAGTGTTAAGAGAGATGGAATTGTAGAGAGTTCTGCCGTCAACAGATGCTGAAAGTAGCAGATGAATAAAGAGAATGTCGCTTATCGCTCTTCGTTCTTCCAGTGTATTCAAGTTATAATTAATAGAAGTCGGTCTCGATACGGAGTTAGAATTGAATTGTTATTCTAGTATAGACCACGAAGGGCAAAACGAAGGACAAGGAGCGTATTCGAGAAGGTGGCGAACAAATATTGTGTAAATAGATCGGGTCACGTAGGGGTCAGAGAAATCTTTGGACCATTATTTCACAAAACCTAGTGCTGAGTTTGCTTTAAGAATAATCTCGTCAATATGTCTAAAAAAAAGTTTAGCTCTCTATCACATAAGACACCGAGGCCCTGAATTGATTCATCGGTGTACTTGGAACGATAATGGAAAAGTTAGAGATGAGGTTGCGTTTTCATGAAAAAATGACTGTATGGTATTTGGCAATACTTACATAGCTCTTAGCAATTTTTTTTTTTGATATTGTTAACGTTAGATTTTAACGAATTAAATAAATATTTTTTTTTTTTTTAATATTGTTAACGTTAGATTTTAACGAATTAAATAAATTAAAATGTGAGACCCTAAGTGGCTACCTTGTGGGACTCCGGAGAAATCATAGGAGAATGTAGACTTTAATTGAAGATTGTAGTTACTGTATTTCAAGTAAGAAGAAATCCATCTTAAGAAGATAGCTTCAAGGGCAAGGGTGGACAGTTTGAATAGAATAAGCTTATGTGAAATTTTTTTAAATACCTTCTGCATGACAGTCCAACGCACTAACCATTATGCCAAGGAGTAATACAGTTTATTATAATATTGTTAAAATCTTGATTTTTTTTAAATACATATAAGGGCAATTCTACAGAACTTTTAAACTCTGTGTTATGAGCATATAGCTATGAATATCTTAGCTCCAAGTTAAAATATACTTGAATTTCTTTTTTATTCCAGTGAATTACTTTATTAAGAATATGTATTTTCCAAATTGAGTCATCTAAGTATTTATCTGCGCTTTTATAGTTTCTTAAACAAGCTAAATTTAAAAAATCTCAATTGTAATAATCTCGTTTATTTTTAAATTATGCTCTGATGTACTCGCGGCCCGCAACTTGAGTCATTACTTTTACAAGCAAAATGTTGTCTTTACCTATAAGAAATATTATCGTAAGTTTCGTAAGTGTGCGCCAGTTTTGTGATAACTTACAGATCTTTCTATAAGTGTAATAACTTTTTAATAAAAATATGTTTTTTCGATGTTTCGTTGTTTTTTGAAGACGGCCCAAGAAATATCACTATAATTTTCAATTATCTTTATTCCTCAAGTAAAAACGAAGAAATCAAGCCATGAATCAAGTATGTGCGCAATAAATTTTCGAGACTAGAAATGTTTTCAATCAGAGATTGAATTTCTGCAAGAATGGAAATTTGCACTTAAATGTATAGCACATCTTTCGCAAGGCTTAAAATCGATCTTTTACCCTACCTCAACGGCCCGCGATAAAATCGATGCACGACTATTTATTCAACATACTGATAGGTTCAATAAAAAGTGCGCAAAGTCTCAGTGGTGTGCGAAGTATTTGAAAAAATAAAGTTTCAAAATCACAAGTTTAAAAGTTCTGTAGATATGCCCATAAGTGTAAAGTCATAGATATTATGGAGGTATTTGCCTTAAATTTTTGCTCTCGATATAAAGACGTCACCAAAATAATTCCAAGTATCTATAATAATATACAAAAACTTTTCTTTATATGTCTGTCTTAAAATGGTTTTTGATATGTGAACCGTTACTGTGAAACCCTTAAGAAATCCATAAGATTTGATTTTTTCTAAGTATTTGTTAAATTATTAATGGGAAATCTACAAAACTATTAAATACCATTTCAAAATGTATCAATTTTTTTGGAGCAGACTAAGGAAGTGACAAAAATCTATGATAATCACTTTCGAGTTTATTTGTTTACAATTCTCAATAAATATTGATCAAAATAAAACTGAAAACAAACACAAAAATATCAAATATTTATAAACAAACAAATCTGAATGAAAGTCCTATTATGACTATGCACAATAATATTCCCTGAGGGTAAGTCATTTTTTTCGCGCCTATTCCCATTGAAAGATTTTAAATAGAAACACAAAACCCACAACACCTTTTGTGCTTGCAAGATTTTACCTACTTCTGGTATTTCCAGAAGTATGTATGTTTACTTGGAGTGGATGCGGCTGCTTGCCATTTACAGTACCATTCAGCAAAATACTATAAAGTATACATATATTGAAGAAGGGTACTTCAGGATGTACAAATAGTAGATACAATGTCAAAGATACAATAACCAACAATATTATGCTTGTGAAGTGTGAATTGCAAATATGAAGGAGAACCTCTCTTACCTATCTGAACGTGGCCATGCCTACACTTATATCACTCAATACGATTTTATCTGATCATTATAATGATGTTCGTCCATCAATCTACTCGTTCGGGCAGAAGAAATCAACATACTTTAGCTACTTACTATTAAAACAGATTAAGAGGTGATTACGAATCATCATGTGTGTCAAGGTTATTATAAGTGCAAATACGATTTTGTTTTCAGAATACATACATAGATATTTAGTCAGACAATTTGTATATAAATTGTTTGTATTTGCATTTAAAACACGACACTTGGAATACTTATGTATGACAATTCGCAGACGAATCTAAGCCACAAGCTTTTTCAATGTCGATTTTTGTATCAGAGATATTTTAATTTTATTATTTTTTATGACAATGATTTTAAAATGCAAATAAACTTGTCTTTAGTCTAATATTAAATAATATTGATTCACTTAGAACTTTGGTGACTTTACAAGCGATACAAAATATAAAATAATGTGGATACCTTTATTACAAAACGCATTTGTATAAAAGTTGTGCATTATTAAATTAGCCCATTACATTTATAATTTGAATATAAATCAAAAATTAATTACTCATTGTAATTTGTAATTGCTTTCTTTGTAATGGGAACAAACAAATAGTAACAGTATCTCATAGTGAATATTTTTAATGTGTATTCACTAACTAATAGTTTGTTCCATGCATTTACCGCTGGTACAGGGGTATACCTATCCCAAAGGACTTTGATTAATGAAGTTCAGACTATTGTAACGAAGCGTTACACTTTTTCTCCTACCGCCCGAAAAACTCCCAACCACCGCCGCCGCATACCGAATGACTACATTAAAATGCCCGCCTGAAACCTCATATAATTTACCGAACCGATGCTATCTTCAATTTTAAATCAACCAACGTACCAACCTCCCGAGCCCTGGGTTGCCGTCGCTTTACATATCACACCGCTTTGCCGCACCATACTACCAAGCCGTCTTACCAAAAGCAAATTGGCATATATTTATATTATGCTACCGAGCCCTGGGTTGTTATTCACTTCATACCGAACTCCGAGAGCATTTAATTACCTACATCCATATAAAGCCTAGTACTCACCTAGCGTGAAATGAAAAATAAATACGTTCCAAATTACACGCGAAGAATAAAAATGAAAATAGAAAAAACTTTTCCACGTGAATTTTTGATACTCACTTTGAATGAAAAAAAAATGACAATTATTTTTAAACTGATTCGTCCTTTCTATAATTTATAAATTTTCATTTTTTTGTTTTGAAACAAAATATTCAAATCAACTGACAAATGTCACAGTTTTCCACGTTGCCTTAAACTTTTTCCTGATGGTTGTACATTGAGAAATGAAAATCATAGCGTGGAAAAAGTTGTGGAATATATTTGTTTTTCCAATCCACATTTTAGTACTCACTTCTTGTTGCGGATTTCATGCCAGTGAACCAGCAGTCACTTTTATATGAAATTTTCATTTTCACTTGAACTGAGTACTAGGCTTAAGGAATAATGACAGCCAGATATTTAATAAGATGTATGCATATATGACGTTGTTACAGTTTGTTTATTTCTTTTAATTCACACTCAGTCAAAAAGACTGAAATATTAATAAGGAGATGTGAATAAGCAATACAAATTCGTCCCAGACATGCAGTTTGGCTTTCGGGAAGGGCATTCAACACTGCATCGATTAATAAAGTTTCAGTCTGACTCAACAGCCATCGTGCCACCGTAGGATGCTTTCTGGATGTCGAGAAGGCATTCGACAGCGTATGGATAGAAGCCCTTATCCATAAGCTTCGAGTACTTGGATTACCTTCGCCACTAGCCACAAGCTATTGATATACAAACAGCTCATCAGACCCGTCATCAGCTACAATTTTCCTGCATGGTACACCATTTCAAAGACAGCAATGCTGAAGCTCCAAATCTTCGAAAGGAAAATACTAAGGATAAGCTTATCTTCGATCGACAGCGAAGGAAGCACTTCAGCAATGAAAGACTCTATGAAGAAGCAAAAATCAAGCCACTGGACCAGTTTCTTGTGCAATTAGCGAAGAAGCTTATAGCTAGCACCACCAACTACCCAAACCCGCTGATGAGAAGGATGACCACCCAGGAACGACATCCAGAGCCTAGATACCTCACTGCTCTGGATATGATAGAAAGGATCCCAGCCGACAACGAACCAGCAGTTCGTTTCTACGCTGACGCCGAGTCAGCATATCACCGTGGCTGAAAACATAAAAAAAACAACCCCCAACAACCCACCAACTGGACAACCGGGACTGAACAACCCGAGTCAAAAACCAAGACAATTTATCATAATGCTAATTTTGAACCATGTACTTACATTACAAATATTATAATTTTTAGAGTTTAAGTCATTTTATAAGTTAGGCCCCCTTTGTGCCAACAAATTTCTATCCTATACATATTATCCTCAAGTTTCACAATTGTATATATTAAAGTTCAAAGTTCAAAGTGTACTAGATAGTAGTTCCGAAAACCGTTTTGGGTTCTGAACCCCTACCTGCCGCTTAACCTGACCTGTTCCTCACGTTTATTTCTAAGCTCCACTTCTTCTAAGTGTAGCTTGGACAAGGCTTGACCTAAACCAATTTTTCTTCTAGTCTTTTGCTAGAAGCAGGGCCGTATCCCCACCGATTCTTTCTGTGGCTACCCTTCTTCAAAGAGTACCACAGACACGCTTGTTGTCGCGAACAAAGCACCGATTATTCTTCTAGTTTGTTGCTAGAAGTAAGAAGGTAATTGTACCTGTTTATTTCTGCGCTCCACTTCTTCTAAGTGTAGTATAGACAAGGCTTGACCTAAGCCGATTTTTCTTCTAGTCTTTTGCTAGAAGCAGGGCTGTATCCCCACTGATTTTTTCTGTGGCTACTCCTCTTCAAAGAGTACCACGGACACGCTTGTTGCCGCGAACAAAGTACAGATTATTCTCCTCGTCTTTTGCTAGGAGCGGGGCCGTCATCCCAAATGATTATTTCTGTGGCTACCCTTCTTCAAAGAGTACCACAGACAAGCTTGTTGTAGCGAACGAAGCCCCGATTTTTCTTTCGGTCTCTTGCTGGAGGCATGATAAAACCGTAAAACCGAATTAATTTGGAGTTTGGAAACTTCTACCCAAGTTTTTTGCTTTCTTTGGGACAAATCCTGGACAACGACGAGCCTACCTCAGCCTCGAAATAAAAAAGCATCACACTATCATTGTTATGAAACCACCGGCTGGACAGAATTTTGTATTTTATTACCACTTGTATTTTATTACCCACTGTTCTTATACCCAGTCAGTGAAAACAGGAAAGAACTATAAAAGTAGCTAGTTTGACAACCGTTAAACCAAGATGGCCGCCATGAACTGTCAAAAAAATTACGAAAAATTAAATTGAAAACGTTCGAGAATGGCTCCAAGACAAAAAAAAACATTAATTAATTGTATTTCCTCGTTAATGTTTTTTTACGATAAGAAAACAAGAAAGTATGTTATATTTTTCTTCTAAGATAATAGTCTCCTCTAGTTCTTTTCCATACGCATAAAATGTCTTTAATCACTCGACAACAATGTGCAAAAATCAAACCAGTAAGTACTCAACCCGCTTACAAAATAATTATAAACTTCAATATCGAACCGATGCGATGATGCGAAGCAGACTAACCTACAAATTTAAACACATCAGTTTTTCTTAGTTCTGCTCTAATACGCACTCACATACTACGAGTATTTTCTCGTATTGTGTCGGAAATGCCATAGGCTGTGTGCCAAAGTTCAACAATCGTCGACGTCGTCGTCGGTGACAAATCACCCAAACTACACTTGCACTCACATTTTTCTCCACGAATAGCGCTGCAATGAACATGGCCTCCAAATTACCCAGTGCAAAGCTTTTCAAAACGATGTGATTGAACTGGTCTGGGTTGTCTTCTGATGGAGGTGGTGGCGCTGGATGTAATATACTTGTGCCAACATAATTAGATTTAAAGTAATTGGGCCAAAAATAAGAGAAGTTCTTCGCATATTCACTTTCACTGTTCTGAGTTCGCAAATATAGGGAGTGTGTCTGGCCTCTGGCTGAAAATCAAACACACAACTTTATACTCATCCACCTAGCTTTTGTTTAATTTGATTTGCAAAAAAAAAGATAACTAAAGTTCGAACATCCGCAAAAACTGTTACACATTTGCATATTACACGTTCGGTAATTTGCGTGTGCAACTTTCGTCACTTACCGCTAAGCAAAATGATGAGTGCCACAGCATTTAGCAACACCAGGAACACTGAAACCAACATCAGATTGTTGCCACTTGATAATAAAGCCATGTATATAATGTAACGTTAAGCGGGCCCTCGGCTTGTACCGCCAACAGCCGTTGGCGTTAATAACCAACGCGATAGTTTGTTTTTGATAATCCTCACAGAGGTAATTTGAACTGTGTTACCTCTTGGCGCGAACAACGTCCATTGCCGGACATGGCAGTGTTGTTTTCCAGATTTTGATGACAGATAATCGTGTGGTCTTTGGTGAGAGATTTACACGGTGCGAGGCGCCAATTTGAACGCTCACCGCTCTCGTATCATCGGAAACAAAATACTGCTCCCGGCTGTACAAGGTCGAATCCATGTATCTTTCTTGTCGAGTGGATGAATCCACAATCAGATTGATCGTTAAACTAATTGGATATTTAAGAGCGAATAGCTTAAGCTTGGTGATGTGTCTCAGTCTCGGCTTTGGCCGTGGATGCAATCGATTGAAAATACATAAACAACCAGCTAAGCATAGAAGACCTTATTTGGACACAGAATCTTACACCTTGTTCAAAAATCGCAAAATGTAGGTGGCCATAACCGATGATTTATCGTAACATTTAAATATTAAATGATCGCAACACGGCCGACCTTGTGTCACGCAATCAGACACCGGCACTCTGTTGGGTATTGTATCTTAACGTTTCTGTGGCGCAAGGAGAAACTGGAGCAATAATTAAGGTTAAAACTTAAAAGCATTGGCAAGGCCTCTTCAATGATGTTGTTTTATTTATTTATTTATTCTTATTTGGGGTTTGGGCAGTAAAAAAAAAAACCCTTTCTAAAAATAAAACGAAAATTAAAGTGTAACCACACTGGCGAAGAGAAATCTTGCTGATTGGTTTTTTGAATGTAATGATATCCTGAGGTTTTCTTTTTGTTTCTTACATTTCTGCTTTTAGGTTAAGTATAATTTTAAGATCATATAAAGAATTGCAAAGTTGATTTGGATTTGGTTAATTTGGGAAGCGTGTAAGACAAAAGCTGTCAAATATTAGCGGTTTTTCAAATTAAAATTTAAAAATTGTACATCAAGAGAAAGTCGGTATAAGATTCTATGTGTTGTCAATCAAAAAAACTCAAAAGGGACCTACAATAGAACGTTGAACATGGAAGTTTTAAAATGAGTCAGAAGTTCCTTAGTTTAGTCTTTAACTCTTGAGTTTCGCAGATCATTCAACAATTAAAGAAGTCCTGAGCAAAATGCGAATGGATATTTTGGTTTTCAAATCTCTTTGGATGAGGTTAAACGAGAACTTGAATAAATCTCAAAGTCAAAAGGTACCTCCACTACAAATTCAAACATATCTGAAGAACACCTAGTTTGCTAATAGTACTCCATGATGGTTTGTAAGTTCGATGGTCTGGGATCGACTCCCAAACAAAAAATTCTTTTTTCAGTGGTGCTGCCTCTTGCGAGAAAGCGACGAATCGTCCAGTAGTATATCTTTTTGGATTCGGAGGGAGTTGGTAGAGGATTGGTTGAAACTTGAATGTAACTAGGTCCTGCTTCACTACACTGAAAATAAAATCTAGGTATATTTGATAAGAATCTAGGTTGATTTAACAAAAATTTTGTCAATATACGTCCGACAAAAAGTTTTGTCAAATTAACAAAAATTATAGAATTTTGTTGAGGTAACAAAAAATATTTTGTTGTATCCACAAAATTATTTTGTTATGCTAACAAATAAATTTGTTGAAATATTTTGTCAATATGACAAAATTTCGTAGAATTTACAAAATTAATTTGTCATATTAACAATTCTTTTGTTGTATTAACAATTTTTTTGTTAGTGTTATTGATTTTGTATTATTATCGGATTAACAAAATTTTTTTGTTAAATTAACAAAATGTTTTGTTAAATTAACAAAATTGTTTTTTTGAATTAACAAAATTGTTTTCAAAACGATAAAATTGTTTTTTTAAAGGTCAACAAAAGGTTTTTGTCAATATTACCTAGGAATTTATTTTCAGTGTATGAGCTCCATTTTCCATAGCTTTAAATATTGCTTATAACTTAAATTTTAAAAAGTGATAGCAAGTACTAAAGCCTGGCATTTTTGAGCATTGTGATGATAAGTTTCAGTTGAAACCATTTTGTATGACCATACAAAAACAACACTAGCATTTTATTTGAAGATTTCGTAAATAGCCTTGATACACGGCTCTATAGCCCGGTGTTGAACTGGCCCTCAACGTAAAATAATTCCTACTAGATAATTCCTTAACTAGCAATTTGAACTTTCCAACACCTAGCTTGCTAAGGTCATCTCCTACTTGAGTGCACCACCAGAGTCTCGATCTTTGTCTGCGACGCCCTATCTGGAGGCAAATTCAATTATTATACTGCCCGGATTTTTAGATACCAACGTACTGTACGGCGCAACCCCGTCAGTCGTTAGACAGCTCATACAATTCATTCGTGTACATCTTCCGTCAATCACATGTGAAGAAACCAAACATCTTCCTGAATTTTCAACATTCAAAACATTTCCAGAAGTGTCAAAGATATATATTTACATTACTTTGTACAAATCAATTCTCTTTGACACCATCTTCTAGGAAGTGCGTTCTAAGATGTGAGGCATCTCTCAAACATCCAGGAAGTAACTCCACTTCAAATGCGTGTCAAAATAAATTTTCTGTTATTCAATTTTCAAATCAATTCATAAATCAATAACGTTTGCATGAATGCAAGAGTTTAATAAAAATAAAACAATAATAAATGCATTATTTGTGTATACACATTGGACTGATGATACTGAAGGTCATTAACTTCAGATATACAATTCCATGCTTCTGCGGCTTCATTGGGCAGGCCATCAACTGGCCAAAGAGCCTCTTGTTCGATAAATCATAGAAACAAACATCTATCGAAGACACATCATCTTCAATTATTAATAACTCCCCGGATGGGTTCTGAGTTGGTAAGCAGGGCTGACTGTTTTGCTTAGACAGTCAGACACTTTCGAACGCCACCACCGCCGCGCCGGCCGCAACCGCTTCAAATGTGCATAGCTTAACACGCGCATTGCTCGCGCTCTCTGGGGTGGAAATTTGATGAATTGCAGGGTCTTACAGCAAATTCCAACCATCAGGCTTCCCCAGATAGAAGTCGTAGCGCAACAGAACATAACATCGCCTCCTCTTCGTCTAATTGAATTGATTATTGATTGAATTTGTTGAATGTTGATTTGTTGCAATAAATGTTGTGTCTTTTCGGAACGGCATCCATGCCACAAGGAAAAGACGCTGAAAAAGACCTATTAAAAGGCAAGTTGTTCTATCTCTTCCGCGTGTATATAAAATACAAAAAAACACAACAACTAATATGTATAGGACCTCATCCCAGAGCTAGTGTAAATTAAGCAAGAGATTCAATTTAAAAGAGATTCATCTTTCTAGCCCGGCGGTTGGTCCACTTGATTTATAGTGCAACTTGCGCACACAGTTTATTATATACCCTCATGATGGTATTTTGAACGGGGAGTGTATCCTTGGGACTCGATGGTTAATTATTTGTTTATTTAGTTTTTATTTAAATCACGAAAAACTTCGTGCGTATACACAACACACGGTAGTCAAAGTCATGATTGACCGGATCTACCATGGAGATAGATTATTATTTTAGCCGTTATTTAATTAAGTTGTTGTTACTCCTCGGTGGTGGGAGAGAAAATATACAAAATGATCGCATGAAATATGTACATCCATTATGTAGATTACCTCTTGTAATAAATGAAAACAAACAAAATTGGAATGAATGACGATCATCTACTTATACTTGGTTAAGGGAAGATAATATTTGATCGTAGCCTCAAAAATAAGGAAGATATCAAAATCACATGATTGTAAACTAAGCCTTTTCGTTAAAATAAAGTTCATTGTAGTGATGGTTGGAAAAACTCTTAACTATTGTTTAGAATTCAGCACTTTTCCCGATTCTGTTCAATGTTCAGTACAGTTTAATAGTTTTCATGAAAGATAATTCATGAATGGTTTAAATAAATTTTCACTTCAATAAAAACCTCCAGGGGCCTATTGCACCATCTTACAAAATTGTGATTACAAGCATTTTTTTAACAAATTTGTAAAAAATTGAGTTTTTTTCATATGTAATTTTTTTTAATCACAAATTTGTACTTGTTATTTGTAGTTGGTGCAATAGGCTCCATGTGTCAGAAAATGACATTTGCAGAAGTGAAAAATAATATTGTAAATGGTCCAAGACCTAAAATTATTGTGGCATAGGACCTTTGCAAAAATTTCAGAAAAACTCAATACGATCAACATCATTTTACAAGAATATCCCGCGATGATGGAAAATTGATTTTTTTTACTTTTGAGCGAACTAAAGAAATTTTGACTACCATTTTAATTTTTCAGCACTGTGCAAGCCTTTAGGAATGTAAGAGAATGTCTGAATATCACAATGAGAGGGAAATATTGAGCTAGTTAAAGCATATCACATTCCTGTAGTGCGGTTAAGTAAAGAATCTCCCAACTTAACAGTAAGTCCGAAGTTGGACACAGCATTGAAATTTTGAAGCATCATTTTTTACGTGGGTTTTGATTCAACGTTTGACAATGCTATCGAAATTTAATAAACTTAAAACACGCTAGTTCCACATCCCAAGCCGAAGGGTAAGAATGTGAATCTGAAAACGAATATGAAAAGCTGTAAGCAAACAAAATTAATGGTAGTTATAAACAGAAGATCATTGAGGAAGAGAGTCGGATACAAAACAATGAATATCAGATCTAAAATCATTCAAAACAACTTGTATTGAGCAATAAAAAGGTTATTTCTTATCCAACGAAGAAGATATTCATGTACGTATATCGAGTGCACGCATTTTCGATAAACGTGCTTAATGCCAAACTCTATCAAATTTATATCATTAAGAGCTTTCATTCTTCAGGATATTTGTTAAGCCGATAACTTATTAGCGTTTCCATGACCTTCGAAAAAAGAAGGGTCGTAAAACGCTTTATTCACTCTTTAACTCACTCTTCCTTCCTACTTGTTGAATTATGTAACTTACACGGATGTGTTCGAAAGACCTGTATCTCGTTTTTAAGCTGGAGTGTAAATATTCATGAAAATGCAGATTGAGTTGAAATATTCATGAAAATGCAGATCGAGTTGATTTAGAGTTTTTCTCACTGTTAAATTTGATTTAAAACTTAAAAAAGTGCGAAAATATATCACATACATATATATACTGAGTATTGGAGAAAAAAAACATAGTACTCAATAAAATGACATCGGCGCAAAATTTTAAACAGCCTCTTATTAAGGTAGTAGTATTATACTTCTTATATATTTCCTAACTTTAAAGTAGTTTTCTAACTTTAAACATTTTTTTTCCTAAGGCTAGGAGTGCACATTCAATTTTTAGTGGCACAACTGTTTGGATAGGTACTTATAGAAAACAGATGAACTATTTGGTTGAATGTCCGCGCAGGTGCATATAATTATATGTTACACAAAATAGCAAACTCACTTTAGGCAATCGCTTAGTTTGTATCAAAACACAAACTTTTTAGTTTCTTGAACCAAACAGTTGCGAAACCGCCTAGCCTAAGGCAATTTCTTTTAATAAATTGATTCTGAGCAACCTTAAAACAATAGTAGTTCGTGCAAAAACTAACTAAGCAGACCTATTTTGACGTTTTTAAATGTTAAAGAGTCATATGAAGTTATAACGATACTAAAAAAATAAAATAGGTATTCTGAGAGTTTAGCTTTTTTATTCAGTCGTTATATAAATTCAGCTTAATGCCGCAGTTATACGACATTTTTGAACAAATGCCAGTGAACTGATAAAACATATCAATCGAATTCAATATTTCAATATTCAATATTTTATGACAAACTTAATGGCAGTAGAGTATAGCCGGATTTATGTGATGAATTAAAGTTTTGCATTTGAAAAAATATTTGTTCTATAAATTGCGGAGCGATCACACTTTGCATTAGTAAAGGCAAAGTATAACAAAATAAATACCAACGAAAACACCCTCAAGTATGCCACATATATTTTTTCGGACACCACCTAAACACCTCCTACATTTCAACATCCGAAACTCCATCTTCACTAAATTATCCATTTCAATTACTAGCTTATTTTTATTCACTAACCGTTTGTTGTTGTTTTCCATGTTAAATTTTCCGATGTAGTGTATTCACTAACCAATAAACACGGCTATAGTATACAAGATGTAAATGCATGTACCGAATTTCTTCTTCTATCATATGAAAATTAAAGACCAACCTCCTAATAAAGTGTCTTCTTTTCATGAGTTTGATGACGGTTATGACACTTCAAGCTCATGAAATTTTTGTATGATCGGATTTATTAGGTATTTGAAGTTAATCCTTAGAAAAGCACCATTGTCATGGCAAAAAAAAACCCTCGTCAAAAACTCATTTACCATTAATTCTGATTCAACAATATTCCTTTTGTTTCTGAATGAGCTTTAACTATTAATTTTTCTTTAAACATATGGCACTCCTAGATTTGTTCAAAACATTAATCAAAAAGGAAATATCTGTTTCATTCGAGCATTAAATTCAATGATCATAGATTGTTTAATAGGATGAACCATATGGACTTAGTGGACTTTAACCGACACATTTGTTTGAAAAACTATTCATGACATTAGGCTGAATCCAATATGTCAATCGATGCACGCAAATTGTGATGAGTGATTGGATATCAACATTTTAAGGGAAGTTTACTTTAAGTAGCATTCTGCTTCCTGATAATGAGCTGAATATATAGAAGTTAAAATACAAATTTTATTTATACATTGCTCATACATACATATGTCCTGTTTGAAAAATCATGTAACATAGCTACGAAAAACTAAATAAAAAGTTTACGAACTCAAGGTGAATTATTTGCTGTGTGGTATGCGTCTGCTTGTAGTTGATGTGATGTGAAAAGTCTGCACGAACTTCGTGAAGATAACAGTTTTTTCTTACTGTTTCTATTAAAACCTGAGCTTATAATTTTTTTTACAACGTTTCGAAGAAGAAAACACAACTTTTTATGGTATACCACAAGTTTTTAATAAAACACATCCTTATAGGTACTATGGGAGCCGGTTGACTTACAAAAAAAAACTTAGTACGGCCCCTGATATGAAATACTCTATTGGTCTCCAAAAATACCAGCGAAATTCTTACAAAGAGTTTCACCAATTTATATAAAAATAAAAATGAAAGCAAAGAACGTCCTGTGGTAATGAATAAGCAATAAACACAAACAAGAAAAATCGAAAATGTCATTTTCCCCATACAATTAACGCCCCGGACTGAAAAGTGTAGAGACTTCTACAAATAATTGACACAATTGACACCTGTCGAGTTTCAAGAAATCTTTGGCCAGATATATCAAGGAAAAAAAAGAGTATATTTAATGAAGCTAAGCAGACCTCAATTTTCTCTCTTGGTTGGAATCGTTATGGGTCGCAGCTCGATAGGAACGCGCATGAGCACATCTGACACATTTGTCTGCAGAGGGTGTCAGGATAAGGCGGTGGAAGATGGCGCATCTCACTTCCTTTATGAATGTCCCGGCTTAGCCAGAACTTGAAAAGATGCCCTCGGAGAATAATTTTTCCACGAACTGGGTGAGGTCTCATTTCTGCCACTAAAAAGCATCCTTATAACTTCATTCATAAATCAGTATCTATGGTTTATGGAGGCACCCTAAGACTTCCACTAAACCCTTCCCATTCCTACATTACTCAATCCCTGGGAGCACAATAGATCCATTGAGATCCGAGTGAGGTGATACGGCTTGCCGCATCATCACCCCACCTAACCAAACCTAACCTAAACTAAGAACGGACCGTCTGTTTTTTTTTTTTTATTCTGTTTGATTTGTTGATTAAAAAATAGTTTTTCTATCTAAAATGAGCAAAAAATAGTGTATGCGTACATTTATGAGAGTGTCCGTTTATAGGAAAGCAATTTACCTATATAAGAAATTCGTAAAAGAAGTTTGTTCCCGAAAATGTGTCTATTTAAGAGAATATTGTCCTCTTATTGGAGCTGTCCGCTAGGAGAGCTTTCAATGGACATGATTATGTCTTAACGTTTCAATTGGAACATGCTCTTGTGGCTGGGGTTAAATTAAATACTATAATTGTTTAACAAACCGATTGAAAAAAAACATCGACTAGGTAAAAGCTAGTTTATTTCTCAAGCCCCGGGCGCCGATGAAGCCCTACACTTCAAGACAACCAAAGACGACAACGACATAACTTAACACCAAAGCTAACCACACCGTGATTATTTCTAAAAATATTCCTAAAACCAATCGAAATTAGATAGCGCACTTTACAACCTCGTCAACCTAATTGCAATTATTTTGTTTTTATTCCGAATAGGTAGGTATAATTCGTTTGGTGTAACCACAAAGAACAAAGCTGGCGCCAAACGGTAGCAAAACGCGACAATCATTCGACTTCGACCACACAATCACAAATTTTACACCACTAGCGCTGCGGATCGTTGCAACGGAAAATATAAAGAGGCGATACTTTAGTAATTGTAAAGTTTCATCAACTAATTTCCACCAATAAAACCAAAAACAAATAATTTTCCCACAAGCAACATTATACCGCTGCCTGTCTGTTTATTGGTTCGTCTATAATTGAAACAATTGTTTCGATTCTTATTGCGATATTTTGTTTTCTAATCAGCTGCGACACATTGTCGGCGCCAGTCTGATTATGTATCTACATCTCATCATATCATGTACAAGAACAAAATAAGCTGACAATCAGTTGCCATTTTTTGTTCTATAAGACCACAAACCGAATTCAAAACGCATTGATTTCATTCAATAAAATCTTTATTCCCTTATCCCCTTACCATAAACACAAACCCCCTTTACCGA
Organism: Philhelius festivus; assembly: GCA_963931855.1. Classification (NCBI taxonomy): domain Eukaryota; kingdom Metazoa; phylum Arthropoda; class Insecta; order Diptera; family Syrphidae; genus Philhelius; species Philhelius festivus. The sequence goes on from OZ007555.1 coordinate 36,214,474, forward strand.
CCAATATCATCCCCTACAGCAAAAATTAAACAACCTCGCCAACAACATTTGTCACTAAAACACAATCGATAACAGAGAATAGAGACTAAAATATTCGATGACATAAGCGTGTCGTCGCGATTGCACACTCGTTATTAACTCTGTCAACTGACAATTAGGGATGAGAACGTGATGGCGGCGCAGAGGTGTGCAACAGTCTATCATGCTCTAGTTGTTGTCAAACCGCCACGAACCTACCTTGTTTAAAAAAAAATAATATTAATATTATTCTATGGTTTTTAGGTGCTTATTATATTTTTTTTTCTGTTTTTGTTGTTGGGGAGCGCAGCTAGCGGTTGGAAAACGCAGGCAGCCAGCACCAACTTACTCAATGCGAGCAGTGTTGGGTTAGGTCAGTGCCTTTCTGGCTTAGTATTTACCTCGATTCGCCTGTGCTTTTGTACTTGTTGGTTCATTTTGCAGCCAGATAACAGATAAATGAATAACATAACCAGACTTACAGTGAGGAGGGCGCTTAATGGTGGGGTAAGAAGAAACGAGCATATGAAATGACTTTCCACTTCCATACACAAAGTGACAGTATTTTGGCATTAACGAATTTATATAAAGTGTCATCGCCAAAAAAAGTCAGAAAGAGCCAACAAAAAATTTAAATGTGTTTGTTGGGTTGAGAGAGATAAGGTAGGTAGAAACTTTTAAATATGTCTGTCAATATGGTGGGTGGGTATAATGTGATAATTGGTTTTATCATCACAGGCTTATATAAGAAAAATAACTGACACACCAATCAGAGAATGTAGAGTTCAATAAACGTTTTGTTCGACATTGATCATGTGGTATTAATTTGATGATTGGAATTAAGTAAAATTAATTATATTTACTTCGAGATAAATACATGATGGGTATGTTCAATTGCTTGTTTGTTGATGACAAATCAATTGAATCTTTGTACAATTTGGAGCATGGTTCTGAATCTGGGTGTGGAATATTTCAAATTGACCTCATTTTTGGAGAAAACATATAAAACATAAACATATCATTTTAAGCAAATGCTCTCAAATACAATATTCAAAGTTCTCGATTTAGAGGGTGGACATAAAACTTGACGCGTAGCTATTCATATCACGAATTGTAAGATAGAAGTCAATAAGGACTTGTTTTAAAAACCTTGAAACCATGAAAAGAGAATCTTTTTCTGAAAATACTAAATAGTAAATATCTTTTTTATTCTTTGAGTTGAATAACCGAAGAAATAGTGAAAACCCGTTTTTGTTTTTTACTTTCAAACATGAATACATACCTACATACATCGAAAGATTGACCTAACGGTGAAAAACTATGGACTGACTTGAGTAGGGTAAAATGGCCTAAAATGGCCCACTAAGGTAAAATGGCCCCCTTGCTAGAAATTGTAGAATCGAACAGAATTAGAAGGTTTTGGTAACACAATTCTTTAGTTTATCTGGCATCACTGACATAAACGAAGTATTAGCACCTTCAAGCTGTTGTTTGAAATTTTACAGGTCAAACTGTCTCTAGCCATCTACAAAAGTAGAACGAATAAAATTTTGTAGAAAGTTTGTTGACAAAAAAAAATATAAAAAACATTTACTAATTTTGGAGAAAACAGTAAATGCATGTAAGTATTAAGTATTTTTTATTAATTTACTGATATTAGTTGGCCTATAACTATTTCAGTGTGTTCGGTATTAAAACTTAAATAAAAGAACCCTAAATGGGCAAAATGGCCTACTAAGCACTCCCCTAAAATGGCATAGTGTGAAATTTTATACTTACCCTTACATTTTCATTTTCTTTATATTGAAAATGGTTGGAAAATATAAACGATGTACAGAGAGGCAGCCCTGGACTGATAATGCATTAACAAAAGCCCTAAATGCCGTCCAAAAAAAAGTATAGGTGATATTTGCAATAATTGAGCATTATTATAATTTCTATTTTTCCTTATTTTGTTTTAAGTGAAGTCGTTTTAAATGAATTGTTGTTTTATTTTTTTTGTTGAGTATTGCTTATGTTTATATTAAATTGAAAATGGTTTTTGGTTTACTTGCCTAGTTGGTTTACTTGCAGGGGTAAAATGGCATACCAGTATGCCATATTCCCCGGACAATTTTGATCGTTGGAATTTCAAGAGTTTTTGAAAATTAAATACTTTAAATACTTTTTGAAACTTTTTAAACTCGTAAAGCAAAAAAACATGTAAGCGTTATTGATTTAGCTTTGAAAAGAATATAACATTTAAGTTTAAATGTCACATTTTTGAGAGATATGACACATATTCCTTAGGGAGTGCCATATTAGGCCACCTTCGCCTACTAAGAAACACTAATATCATCTCCTCTCAAAAAATTACATAATACGACAGAAACATGGGGCGATAAGATAAGAATAAAATTGAATAAATACATTATTTATGTTTTCGAATTTTCAATTTTCTAAAAAAAACAGTAAACAAAAGAGCATTGAACACATTTAGCATTCATGCTGCATAAAGAAAGAGTTTTTTCAAAAATAACAAAATAGCGGGTGATTGTTTTGCTATTTTCTTTTTGGCAACACTGGTTTTGACAACTCACGCACTTTTCTTGTTTTGTGTCACTGTCAAAAATCTTCACTTTGTCCTATAATTTAACCATGAGTCTTACGAACGAACAACGCTTGCAAATTATTATTGAATTTTATTATCAAAATGCGTGCTCTCTTAAGAAAGTTCAACGCGCGATTCTTCCATTTTATGGTCAGTTTAATCGACCTACTGAGTCAGCTATTCGTGCTATTATGAACAAATTTCGCACCAAATTTACATTGTTGGAATTCAACACGCTGACGTAGAGTGCGAACTGAGGAAAATATCGCAGCTGTATCGGCCAGTGTCAGTGATGACCGTGAATTATCAATTCGGTGCCGTTCGCAGCAATTGGGCCTCTGTTACTCCACTACGTGGAAAATTTTGCGGAAGGATTTAGGTGTGAAGCCTTTCAAAATACAGCTTGTGCAAAAATTGAAGCCGAACGACCTACCACAACGCCGAATTTTTGGTGAATGTGCTCTTGAAAAGTTGGCCGCAGATCCACTTTTTTATCGAAAAATTGTCTTCAGCAACGAAGCTCATTTCTGGTTGAATGCATAAGTGAACAAGCAAAACTGCCGTATTTGGATTGAAGAGCAGCCAGAAGCATTGCAAGAGCTACCAATGCATCCAGAAAAAGTCAATGTTTAGTGCGGATTATGGGCTGGCGGAATCATTGGGGCGTAATTCTTCAAAGATGATGCGAATCGCAACGTTACTGTGAATGGTGAGCGCTACCGTGCGATGTTAACAATTTTTTTTTGCGCAAAATAGAAGAGCTTGACTTGCATGACATTTGGTTTTAACAATACGGTTCCATATGTCACACAGCACTCGTAACAATGGACCAATTGAGAGTCAAGTTCGGTGAACAGTTTATTTCACGTTTGGGGCCGGTCAATTGGCCGCATAGTCATAGATCGTGCGATTTAACGCCTGTAGACTATTTTTTGTGAGGCCATGTTAAGGCTCAAGTCTATAGCGACAAGCCCGCTTCGATTGATGCACAAGAAGTCAAAATTTATTAGTGAGATACCGGCGGAAGTGTTAGAAAGAGTATGCCAAAAATTGAATTAATCGATGGACTGATGGACCATTTGAAACGCAGCCGCGGCCAATATTTGCATGAAATATTATTCAAACATTAAATTTTATCGACCGTACTATCGATTCAAATAAAGGTATCATGCATTTTTCTGAATTTTATGTGTTTTTTTTTTAATTTCAGCTCGTAAAAAATCACTCATGATAATAAACTACAGAAAACGATTCCGAATTGAGTCCATTTTTCTTTTGACTATCCTAGGACTATCGGTTTTGAAGGATGAGATCCCATTTCAAGTGTTGCATGTTTCTGTAACTAAGTGATTAATCTTTTCACCCTATGAACATGAGCAATAAAAATAGAAATCCTTTTAAGGATGACTTCGAAAAATCGAAAGACAATCCTTCGCATAGGCGGATTTCTCTCAATCACGATTGAACTGCGCCCTTCAAGTTGGACTACTTGCTGATTCGCTTAACTACCTTCATTAGAGCCCAACAAGCAAAGTCATCAGTCGTCCCGCTTGAACTGACAAGTCATACACACATACCGCCTTCTATCAGTGCTATTTCAGTGCCAGCTATATGTATATCTATGGTCGTCGGTCGTCATGCCCTTCTGCCAGAATGGTATTCATTTTACGTTCGTGTGCCAAAAAGATGAAAATGACAGAAGAACGCGCCAAAAGCCATGTTCCAATATCGATTGCCCAAGTAACATAATTACCTCGCAGTGTGATTGTGATACCAAAAATAAATCAGGCATAAACTAAGCCAGCAACAGCATCGCAGTGATGCAAGAACGCGACGAAAGTGTGAGGAAAGCCTCTAAATTACGCCCGATGAAAACGAAGACGCTGCTGCATAAGAACTCCAGATCCGATATCATGATGCTCTTGTCTGTTCATACGTAACTAAGCTGCGCGACGACAGCAACGAGCAGCGAAAGTGAGGAGGAGGTGCCATAGAACATGCACCAGAACGAGCATACTCCAGCGCCAGTAGTAAATGTACCATCTCCCACACATGGCCAAAGAACGATCCAAGAATAGACAATTCATTCTCCGGACAATTAATAAGTCGGGACTACCAAGAAATTCGCATGAATTCTTCGATGGGGCATGGGACAGCAGGTGTGCACGCAATCTTTATCTGATACCAAAGAGATGAATGTACAGTGTACACTTCAGCTTCTCTTCGAGTCTATGATCTGGAAAATGGACTGCATTTGTTGTATCGTCGTGATTTTTGGTGTTTCGAATAAAAAATGTATATTTCGAGTTCAAGACTCAAGATCTTCTGGATGTTCAAGACATTCTGTGGATACCCGGGACTACAAGACCATCTTTCTCACCCACCCCATTTATTCAATGTACTGCGTACATATATATAGGTATACATATATGATATATCTTACACGAGCAATTGCACTTTAATTTATGGAATTTAAATTGGATTTTCTTGTTTGGAACGCGTCAGCAGCTCTCCATCCAGGCCCGAGGACATTGAATGACTTATTCACTTATGCATGGAAAGGTTTTTTTTCGTGGTTTTGTTTGAAGCTTTTACCGCGTATAAGGATTTTACTTCATACATTGAAGGGCGGCCTAAATTAATTGAAATATCGATGGTAAATAGTTTATCATCGTTTGATTGTCTAGCTAGATAGTAAAGCAGTTTTAAGCGGCACATTGAGAGGAAATATTTGAAGGCGGACAATAATGGTAAGCATAAGATCGCTCTATAAAACTAACATCTCAATAGATAATAATGAAAAAGAGGAGGTGAATATATAATATGTGCCGGTATAGATAATGTAACATCTTTGATTTATATAGGTCGTGTCTGAATGTTGTGTGTGTAGGTTCATCTTTGAGGATGTTATCGATTTCAAAGAAGTAATTAATTTGACATTTTTTTTTGTTTTAACTAGAATTGATGCCAGGTAGAGATACAGTGTCACAGATTATAATTTAGGAAAATGTTTCCTTATTTAATTGTAAGCCTCTGAATGCAGGGCAGGAATATAATCCTGTAACAGTTTTGTTTTAACCTAGATCGAACACGAATGAACTGTTTAGCTCTTATAGTTCAAGGCTATAACGTCCCTGGCTACTTAAGGTATAAAGAATAAGTTTATTAATTCCTTACATTTTCAACTAAAAAGTGCTAAGAATTCGTTAATTTATTATTTATTACAAAATGGCAAAATTTTGGAATGAAAAATGCTTTGAACGTGCGAGAAGTAGATATCTGTATGCAAAATTTGAACAAAGTTTGTCAGGCTATCGCCGCCGGTTTACGAGTATGTAGCAATAGCGCCAAAATATATCGGTCAAGCCACTTTCCACATGATCATATTCATTTTTGTTATTTATTTATATATTTCATTCATCTATCAAGTTTCCTTTTACAGATCGCTTAAGCTAATTTCCTTAATTTATAATAACATTTTTACTTAATTGTAATTTGAATACATTAATTTCTAAGCTTAAATATAAATTTAAACGAAGTTTATTAAAGAGTCTCATATACATCTTGTGCATGGTTCATTACAGCTATAATTTTATCTATGTATATGTATGTATATAAGATAATTTTCTTGATCTTATATTCTCAATGGATCTTTAGAGGTTTATTTCTTATCACAGTAAAACAAAAGAAGGTTCCTCTAATAAAACTAAACTTTATTTAATAAAAATAATTATTCTAAAATAATTCCTTTCGCTGAAGGCGATCGAAAAATAGCGACTGGCTTCGTCAAAGGTGAAAAATGAAGTGAAGTGTCGAAGTGCATGACAAACAGAAAGCACATAGACGATGACAGAAAGTCTTAGATGAATTCTGTCACTCAATCAGCCAGCGTTGCCGTTGTTGACAAACTATCTGTTTGCTGTGTTGTTCATTTTCCGCTGTTCGCTGGTCAGTCCGCCACAGATCCATTGTGCTCCCCAGGGATTGGGGTATGCCAATATGTATATCATAAACAAACATATCTTAAACAAACATAACACATTTTACAAGACGACGGTTTTCCAAGGAAACTAGGCCTATTAAGGCACATCTCTCGGAGTAGATTGGCATTTGTATCAAACTGCATTTTAATTGTCTAACCAAAAATCTTGAAATTGATTTTTGAATTCTTTCAATTCGACTTTTTGAAACTGAATAAAACGGATCCCCACGACTGAATAGTATTCCAAATAAGAGCAAACAAGTGAAATATATACTGCCTTTAATGCGTACAGATTTGAATTAGCCTTTGATACAATAAAATCAATGTATAAGGAGAAATTAAGCTTTTCGTCAAAAATAACTCCCAGGTCTTTCACTTCCGATAAATCAATTCAATGCAGTGTTGGAAATATTAAAATTATATAAAATAATCATGTTTGATCGACAGAATGAAAAAGTATTACATTTCCTAATACGAGTATTAAAGATAAGAAAATTATTTTTGCACCAATTACTATTTTATTTAAATCACTTTGAACATTAAGACAGTCATTAGTACTTTTAACTTTAGAAAAAAGTTTAAAATCGTCTGCAAATAACAAACCAGTTGTATGTTGCAGCAGTGAAGGTAATTCATTTACATAAACTAAAAATCAAAAAGGGTCCAAGGTGGCCACCCTGAGGGACACCAGATGAAACATGGCGGTCAATTGATGAACGGCTGCTGTGAGATGGACCAGTCGCATAATTTCTACTTCACAAATTCGAGCGTCATCTATGGGCGTCCGGATGAAATGACAAACGTATCTGAATATTTTGGCAGCTCGATTTCATTCGTAATTCTGATAGCTGCTGGAACAGAACAATTGGAAAAACAATCATTGCTATATGGTGTAAGTTCTAAGTGAGCTGAGCTAATAACTAATCATACACAAATGGTTTTTCGCAACTTTGAGGAAATTATGCATCCATTTAGTCTCTAACTCGATATTTAGTGGAAACACGCGCTACCACAAACGGACGCTAACAAGAAACGCAATCTTCTAGACATCTCCGTCTTCGCAAATAAGTTTGATTATAAACATTTTTACAATGAGAATTTTAAAGTTATGTATGTGAACATGCGAGAGCAAGACATTTGATTCATTGAAAGCTACTTTATGGCATATATTTTTCTTAGGACCTGAATCGCTTGGGGATTGGTGCTGTAAGGTAACTTAATTTAAAATTCGAAAAGCGTAAGAACCTGTGACCGGTCATTCGTAAATTCAAATATCAATCTTAAAATTGGATAATGGAATACGCTTTTTTTGCCATTGTATTTATCTAATTACGTAACCTTGCTATTATTTCAAAAAAATATTCATTTTTTGTTTTTAACACAATGCTCAGAATTGAAATAAATTAAATCAAATGCACGACTGGATCGCACGAACTTGCTCTTATGTAAAAGTACTTTGGAATTTAAAATACATTTTATAAATATAAAACATGGATTTAATGAGATAAAAATGTTCAAATGCATGGAATTGCCGTCTGATTACCGAAAAAGTATGAATTCACGTAAATAAAGTTTAAAAAAGGTTTTATTAAAGTAATTTTTTATATAACAAATTTCTTTCAATTTTTTTAGAACAAAATTTGGGATGCCAATTTTAAGTGCTTTGTAAAATAGATTTTAGGAAATATGTAATTTCAAAAAATAATCGTTCACACGTTCTCAAGATATTGATTCTTCAAAAAATACATTGTAATTTTTTTTTCAAAAAACCAAAAAAAAATATTTTTTCGAATATTTTCATATACAATATTATTTTAAACTTAAGGGGGCTCCTGCTAAAATTTTTGTTAAAATCGTTAGAACCGTTAATGAAAAAGTCGAAAATCAAAAAACGGTTCTATGACAGGTACCATTAATAACATTTTGCCCCAAAATGTTTTTTTACCAAAATGTAGTTCATATCCATAATATCTAAATCAATTTTTTTTTATCAAAATCGTTAAAGCCGTTTTCGAGATAAATAAGATTTTGCAATACGGGTGTATGGGCGGTACCGTTAATTTTGGAGCTAAAAAAAAGCCTTTAACTACCGGGATTGAAGAACATAGATCTAGTGGTTTAGGCTGTAGGGAGAGGTATAGACATACAGAAACACTGAAACATTTTTTTGTGTACTAAATTTTCCTTAAAACTTTTATAAAAAAAAATTGGTACGCAAATTGTTAGTAAGGTAGGTGCGGGTAATAAGGCCTAGCTAAGGGAGACTTGAAATTAAACAAAAACTATTTATCAGAACGGACACATTTTATTGTTAATTAATGTTTTAGATATATTACTATAAAAAAAAGAACAAAACATGGCAAATTCTGCCTTAAACAAAAACAATATTCAACATTTTTCAAAACCTTGTCAATAGGCTTTATTAAACTATAGTCGGGTAATAAGGCCTAAGTTTTTGAAATTACTCAATAAACCAAAGTTGAGATAAAAAAAATATAAATAAATTAATACTGCTTTAAGCTTTAAATACAAGACATTATTTCAAAATTGTCTTTATCATCCGCTGATAAGGCAACGCACTCTTCGTGATACCACCTAGTGAATATATGTATGCATAACACTGCCTCATATCCGCAATTTGGTCTACCTCACAGCCGTGACAGCACCAACTCATCTGGATTCTTTTACCACTACTCTTAACTTTGGGGGTTACCGTAGATATATTTTATTGCATTCTTAACCTTGTCAAATAGATCTTTGGTGACTGGAGTTCCTCTGTAGTTTATGACTTTTCTTCTGATTATTGTGGGAAAGGAGGATAATAAGGCCTGCCGTCAAATTTGATAGGCCTTAATAACCCCATCCACTATTTGTAATAGAAAATTAAAAAAATAAATATTAAAATTATAATACATTTTTGAAACATACAAAATAAACAAAATATTTAATAATGGAAAACATAAGCTCAAATTTATAAACATTAGTGTAATTTTAGAAAAATTACTTACGAATTACTTACGAAAATTTAATCACGTATTCAAGATATTGAATTTTCAAAAAAAAGTTGTATTAGGTATTTTTTAAAAATTCAAAAACTATTTTTTCGATTATATTTTTTTTTTTCAAATGCAAAGGAGCTCCTGCAAAAAAATTTTGGTTAAAATCGTTAGAGCCGTTGATGAGAAATTCGAAAATTAAAAAAAACGTTCTATGACAAATACCGTTAATAACGTTTCCCCTCAAATTTTGTTTACCAAAATGTAGTCCATGTCAATAATTTCACACTTAATTTTTTTCATCAAAATCGTTAGAGCCGTTTTCGAGGTACTCGTAAATAAGATTATGCAATACGGTTGTATGGCGGGTACCGTTAGTTTTGGAGCTACAAAAAAAAATTCAATTTCTCCTCTAGGAAATAACCGAAGACCCTTAAGTACCGCGTTTGAAGAAAATAGGTCCAGTGGCTTGGGCTGTAGATCGAGGTACAAATATACAGACATACTAACAGACAGACGGAATTGTCAGACCCACTTTTTTCGTCTTCGCTATCATCGTAATGTCAACTTTGATCAAAATCTCGAGTTCGATTTTTTTTCCAAATGCAGAACTTGCCCTATAGTAGCTACATATGTACATAATTATATCGCAAGTAAAAATGGCAGATTTGCACATTTGATTTTAAATCAAAAAATAAATCAATTTTTTTGTTTGCCAATGAAATAGAGATTTTCAAAATCAGCATTTTTACAGTTCTAAATCAAAACCAAAATATTTTAGGGTGCAGCACATCATATATGTGGAACCAGTGCCGGATTAGCCACGAAGCAAGAGTAGCAAATGCTACGGGCCCCGCGCATTTAGGGGCCCCGCTCACCAACGTTTTCTGACCATACAAAAGTATTATTTATATATTAGATTTAGTTACAATTACTAAGAAAAAAATATTTGCACCAAAATGATCAACTAAAATTTTATTTTTCTATCTGCTGGTCATACCAAAAATCATGTTTCGCACCGCACTACACGCAAATTGGACAACGGTATGAAATGCAGGTGTTTATTGTCACCATTGATAACGTACTCACTGCTTTAGGTAAACGTATGAACAGAACAGTTATCATAAAATTGCTGGCATTTTCGGAATATTCCGAGAGCTAAAATCTCTTCCTGATTCAAAATAGCTATTTTGGCCTTTAGTCCAGTCCACAAAAATTGGCGTTTCGTCCGGGTGATCGCACATGGACTCATCAGTTGACTGTGAGGACCTTGTCAATACGCAATTTTTATTAAATTCAGTTCGTCTTACATCGATTTTTTGACAAAAATCCAATGTGAACAAGGTCCTCACAAGTCAACTGATGAGTCCATGTGAGATCACCCGGACGAAACGCCAATTTTTGTGAACTAAAGGCCAAAAAAGCTAATTTGAATCAATAATTCAACAAGTCCAATAATAGTGCTAAGTCTTCTACCTGGCTGATTTATTTCAGTAGTATATAGAATTTGTATTATAAAAACCTTCATATAGAATCAAAGCTGAGCCACGGGCAAAATATTCCAACTTTAATGAGTGCAATTTTAATCTTGGTTGGATATAGTTCACATTGGATTTTTGTCAAAAAATCGATGTAAAATGAACTGAATTTAATAAAAATTGCGTATTGACAAGGTCCTCACAGTCAACTGATGAGTCCATGTGCGATCACTCGGACGAAACGCCAATTTTTGTGGACTAAAGGCCATAAAAGTTTTTTGGATCAATAATTCAATAAGTCCATTAATAGTGCTGTCTTCTGCTTGCCTGATTTATTTCAGTCGTATATAGAATTTGTATTATAAAAACCTTCATATAAAATCTCTTCCAGCAGAAGAAATTTTGAAAAAATCTGCAACCATAGTAAGTGCTTACGCAGATGGAGGACAGTCTGAGCAACGAATTAGTGCAGTTCGCTTCAATGCTCAATTCTGATGTGGCTGGTATTATTGACAGCAGGAATCTTGAGGCTCTGGAAATGCAGGTTTACAAGCTGTTGATAAATAACTTTTTACAATCTTGTTTCCCGAACGTTGAAATTGCTTTGCGCATTTATTTGTCTCTCATGATCACCAACTACAGTGGTGAACGATCTTTCTCAACATTAAAACGTGTTAAAAATGAATTGAGCCAACAACGTCTTAATCACCTCACTTTAATGAATTTTGAACATGATTTACTCCGAGAAGTCGATATCAACAGCATTATTTATAAATTTTCCCAAATTAAATCAAGAAAAGTTTTGTTTTATTTAATACCATAAACTTGATAAGTACCTAACCTAAAACAGTCTAAGGGCCCCTTGATAGAATTTGCTACAGGCCCCGCGCTGGCTTAATCCGGCACTGTGTGGAACTAGTGCTCCACTCTAACGAATCAAAGTACTTTTAGTAATGATGTGCTCTCGTCCCTAATAAATGCATATTAAGACTCGTAAATACGCAAATAGTCGGCATCGAACAATACCACCTTCCCTTTATCTTACCTCCTAAGCGTTACTTTACGAGTAAAGGATTTAGCACTTAAAGCCTAGTACTCAGTTCAAGTGAAAACGAAAATTTCATATAAATGTGGCGGCTGGTTCACTCACATGAAATCCCCAACGAGAGGTGAGTACCAAAATGTGGATTGGAAAAACAATTATGTTCCACAACTTTTTCCACGCCAAATTTTCATTTCTCAATGTACAACCATCAGGAAAAAATTAAGGCAGCGTGGAAAACTGTGACATTTGTCATTTAATTTAAATATTTTGTTTCAAAATAAGAAATTGGAAATTTATAAACAGAAATAAAGAATGGATAATGAATTTTTTCAAACTGCTCTCGAGAGTTTACTTAATGAAAATATTCAGTATTTCAGCTGAGTATCAAAAATTCACGTGGAAAAGTTTATTCTATTTTCATTTTTACTCTCCGCGTGTAATTTGGAACGTATTTATTTTTCATTTCACGCTAGGTGAGTAGTCGGCTTAAAATGGAAAAACTCCCGATGGAAATAAAATCCGCTCAAAATTTATTTTGTATAAATAAAGTAAGAAAATAGCCCTTTAGTTTGTATAACAAACTTTAAAAAATTCCTGCTAATCACCTTTTACAAACTCAAGTCTCAATAACTGGTAAATCAAGTACCAACACCAAAAGTTAAACTATGTTTTCCGCCTTTGCACTAATAGCGCTAGTTGCCGTATAGAACCATGGTGAAGTTGGCTCCTATAAGTCCAGATTTAATAAGTCAATGATTAAAACCATCAGAAATTCTTATATAATTCACTCTATCGCTTGTAAGTGTTTGACTTAATGACATGAGTAACCTTGAGTTACTAATATATATAATTATGCTTGAATTCTTCTAGTATTCAAATATATATGTATATATAGAAGATAACCAATGCCTCCTAGTGATATCTGCGAAAGACACCTTTATGTTCTGAAAATTCTCTCGATAGCCCATTTCATCTTCCCTTCATACTCGTATTGCACAGTGATTGACAATACCCATTCATACACGTTAAATAAGTCATTTTTGACACACAAGTGCCCTCCTGAGACAACAACCAATAATAACCACATACCCTCGATGGGGTACAATTAATGCAAACGACCATAACCTTCTGCAACGCACCCATCACCCTTCCATCAATCGACGCCTGCTTCCTATCAATATTCATCATTCCTCAATTTGATTTACTGTAATATACAAAATTGTTGTCGCTTTTGACATCCAACCAAAACATGTGTGTGTTGTTTAGTCTGTACACTTGTGGTATACACTGTACAGACACTTGAAGTCAGACAATTTGTACCTACTGCATTCTGATAAAGCCTTCTACGGAATTGCCTTTTTTGAATTCCTTCTATAATCGTTGTGTGATATGTAAGTGAATTGATGGATAGATCAGACAGTCAGATAGACAGATCGATTGATTCTCTTGTGGTGTACTTAAGAAACATTAATTCATGATCATTGGCACGGTCATAATTATGGATGCGTAGATTATTTTTTGTCCTACCACTGATTGATGGAAATAACTCGAATATCTTTGTAACTTTTAAGATCATATTCCATTTTTATTTCGCAGCAGGAGACTTTTGACGTAATTTAGAATATCACAGCTGTGGAAAATTTATGTCCAAAGTGCTACTAGTCGTGTCAAAACTTTGAAAAATCGATTAGGCGTTGATTTTTATTGCCACATCTAACAAAGGTAAAAATTGTTGTGAATTCGTTTCTGGGTCATTTCCCACATCATCACAGACACGCATTTAATTTATTCTTTTGATTGAATTCATATGAATATTGGAGATGCATAAGCGCGGATCAGACAATTATTCATGTTTGAGTATTTTTTTTTTGTCCAGAAAGGTGTAAGATATTTAAATGCACAAAAGGGATTAGTGAACAAAACAGGGGATTAGAATGAATTGGGATAATAGCTTTTTAATAAAGATACTCGTATCTTAAAATACATTAATAAAAATTTAATTTTTCAACAATGTTGAGCAGAAAAATTGGGGTTTTGAATGGTTTAAAAATTTCTGTTTGGAAAGTGTATTTTTCTGTTCTATGTTGGCGTTTTTTAAACTAAACGATTTTCAAACTCCTCACAAAAATTGAATCAAAAAGTCAATGAAAGTGTTTGGTTTACTCGTTAAAGACTATCCAAAATATAAAAAAGAACGAATGAAAGACCCCTGGAACGTTGGTTGTTTTTTGATTAGCTACCCATTTATAATGTGAGTTGGTAAACGCCCCAGTCTCAACCCACAAAAAAAAAAAATACACACCCACGCCCCAAACTCAGGAGCATTAATTATAAATGTTTTTTTTTTTTTTGGGACACATTCAAAAATAAAATAAGTATGTATGTATGTATATGTACATATGTACATGTTGAACATAGATTCGTGTTTTGTAGTAATTAATTTAAAATGTGGCAACTAGCTAGTTGCCTTAAACAAATTGGCTGCAAATTGGGAAAAAGTGTGGTTCGTCCTTTTTATGAGAATATTTTTCTTAACTTTTTACAACTTATTGAATAAAAACTTACGTTTGATTCCAAATATTTGAAAAATAAAAAGGTTCTGCGGAAATATTATTTTTGCACGCTGATAAACATAATTTTCTTTTCTTTTTTATGCATACATACATACAAATTTAAAAAAAAAAGATCTATTTTGACAATTCAGTATATGCAATTATTGAAGAAGCTTATTTTTATTCACATTTTTGTTTTCGAAACGTCAAATTATAACGACTTGAGACTAGGTTTCTGCAACGTGAGAACATTTTAAGCAACAGGTGCTATACTTAAAAGCTACAGTCTGTCGTCAGGCGGAATAACGCAGATTTTACATCAATACTGAAGATAAGATAGACATTGCGACATTTATTACAGCTGCTATAAGACTGGAAAATTGACTTGAAAACAAAGATACTGTATTTGAGTTCATAAGATTGGCATTAAAGGCACTTTGCAAAAGATAACCTTAATATGTGCAATATGTGCATATTTTTGTACCCAAGAAGCTTAATACTCTTTTAAAAACACGTTGAAAACCTTCTGAAAGAAGCCTGTTCAGAGTTAAAGTTATGTGCAGCGACTTCAAAAGCAAATCTTCGTTGGTTGAATAGTTGTTATACATACATACATACATGTGACGCAAACGCCCACCATACAACGTGGGGTAGTACCGATACAAATCAAAGGGGTGAGTACCTTTTAGACTTTATTATCGAGAAAAATCTAGATATATTTAACGTAGGGAACACACCTACATTTGTAACTAGAGTAAGGAAGGAAGTTCTGGACTTAACGTTTGGAACCCCGAACTTAAGTCGATTAGTTAGAGACTGGAGAGTCTCCAACGAACCTTCTATGTCTGATCATAGAATTATAGTGTTTACTTTAGAAAACCTGTTGACAGAGAACACCTCTGGCAGGAATCCTAAGAAAACAAACTGGAACCTGTACAAAAGCGTCCTAAAGACTAGTCTTGAACGAATAGGTCCACAAGAAACGACTAATAGTAACCTTGAGTTAGAACACTTAGTTAATGAGTTTAGCGGGGCCATAAATGAGGCCTATGAACTCAGTTGTCCCCTTAAACCCACTAAAAGGCAGAAAGATGCTCCATGGTGGAACAACAATCTGTCAAAACTAAGATCCAAGGTAAGAAAGCTCTTCAATAAAGCAAAGAGTACTGGAGAGTGGCATAACTACTCTGCAGAATTGACCAAATATAATGGGGAAATAAGGAGAGCTAAGAGAAATAGTTTTGCAAATTTCTGTGAGGGCATTTCGTCGACAACTGCAGCAGCAAGATTACACAAGGCTCTAGCCAAAGATAACACATTAACCTCTTTGGCACTTCGTTACGCCGATGGTAGCTTCACTGAAAACGAGGAGCAAAGGTCAACCCTACTGCTAAATACTCATTTTCCAGGCAGCTTACCAATAGTAGGAAATATGATAGAGAGAATACCTCTAAGGCCTAACCGGGAAGACTGGAAGATAGCTGCGACTATCTGTTCAGGCAATAGGATTGAATGGGCGTTAAGTACCTTTCAACCTTTCAAATCACCGGGCGTAGATGGCATCTTTCCTGCGCTCCTGCAGAAAGGTAAAGAGGAACTGATGCCCTATCTTATTAGACTGCTTCGAAGTAGTATTGCACTTGGGTACATACCAAGTCTATGGAGAAGAGCAAAGGTAATTTTCATCCCCAAAGTGGGGAAAAAAGATACCACACATCCAAAGTCATTCAGACCAATAAGCCTAACATCCTTCTTACTGAAAACTTTGGAAAAGGTAATTGATAACTTCATTAGATCGGAAGTATTAGTAAACATGCCCCTAAATCACCGTCAGCATGCTTACAGAGCGGGTAGATCCACAGAAACCGCTCTGTATGAACTAACGAATATAATACAGAGAGCTTTAGATATTAAAGAAACGGCATTATGCGCCTTCCTTGATATTGAGGGGGCCTTCGACAACACCTCTCACGAAGCAGTTCATTCGGCTCTAGAAAGGAAGAGTGTTCCTAGCACTATAGTCAGATGGATAAGTAAAATGCTTAGTACAAGAACGGCGGAAGCATACGCAGGACTAAACGTCCAGAAAGTCATCACAACAAGAGGCTGTCCGCAGGGAGGGGTATTATCACCCTTGCTATGGAGTCTTGTAGTTGATGAATTACTAGAAAGTCTAACCTCCCAAGGGATTCGATGTATTGGCTTTGCTGATGACATCGTTATAACGGCACTGGGGAAATACGAAGAAACTCTTTGTGATATAGTCCAGAGAGGACTGTCTATAACCAAGAAATGGTGTATATCTGTAGGACTTAACATCAACCCTACCAAAACAACGATAGTACCATTTACCAGTAAAAGACTTTTACCTCGCATGAAACCCATTCGGTTGGCGGGAGATGTAATCGACACCCAGAGGGAGGTCAAATATTTAGGAGTTACACTAGATAGCAAACTCCTCTGGAACAAGCATGTCGAAATAACTGTCGGGAAAGCCACAAAGGCCCTCATGATATGCAAGAGACTTGCAGGTAAATCATGGGGCTGCAAACCAAACATCATAAGATGGATGTACACCATGATGGTAAGACCCATCATTACCTATGGGGCAATTGCATGGCATAAAAGAACCGAACTAAACACAACTAGGAAATCACTAGACAAATTGCAAAGGCTTGCATGTATATGCATAACAGGAGCAATGAGAACATGCCCTACAGCAGCGATGGAAACCATCCTTCATCTGACGCCACTACACGTGGTCATTGAAAATGCTGTTAAGGGAGCCATAATGAGATTTGCCAAGGAGGGTACTGGGATGGGTAAGATTATTGGAAACAGGGAAAAAGATTCGATAATCCGGTCCTCAGTAACAAACCTCATTGACATCCCAAGAGATAGTATGATCAAAAGATATAACTTCGAAAAACATTTCAAAACGGAGTTAAGTTGCAAAAAAGACTGGATAGGCGAAACAATAAACTATAGTCTTAAAGAAAATACCATCAAATGGTACACAGATGGATCGAGGACGGCTGAAGGGACTGGTGCTGGAGTTTTTGGGCCTAGAACTAAACTCTCCTTACCGATGGGACAGTCCACTAGCATATTCCAGGCAGAAGTAAATGCCATAGGCATATGTGCTGGAAGAAACCTCGATAGAAAATATAAAAACCAAAACATTGCCATCATGTCAGACAGTCAGGCTGCACTAAAAGCACTAAGCTCCTACACCATAAGCTCCAAACTTGTTTGGGAATGCGTGATTAAGCTTAATAAACTGGGCATGAATAACACTGTCACGCTTCATTGGGTACCAGGCCACGTTGGTGTCCAGGGCAATGAAGTGGCAGACTCCTTAGCAAAAATAGGTGCATCGACACCCCTTACAGGGCCAGAGCCCTACTGCGGAATAGGAGAAAACGTGATCAAAAACAAAATCAAAACAGAAGAGGAGACAAAAAGATCAAAGATCTGGAAAGAACTCCCTAAGCTAAGACAGGCAAAACTATTACTCGGGGACTACAACCGAGAGCGTTTTCTAAACTGCATTAGCTTAAGTAGGAACAACCTCAGGAAAATCACGGGGCTTCTCACAGGCCACTGTAGGTTGAGAAGACACCTCAACATCCTTGGCTTAGTGAGCAACGCGACCTGCAGATTCTGCAACACTCACGAAGAGACACCCGACCACATACTGGGGAAATGTGATGCACTCGTGCATCAAAGGCACAGGTATCTGGGCAAGCACCACATAAAGGAGAGTGAATTATCATCCCTTAAAATACTCCAAATACTTCGATTCCTCAGAGGAGCAGATTTGGAGGAAGAACTGTAGTAATGAGCCAACCTCATCCAGTTCTAGATGGGGGACACAATAGATCTTTAGGTCGCAGTGTTTTTATACCCCAATTTTTCATTCATTCATTCATAGTATTGCCTCCGCAACACAACAGCAAATAACGGATTCAGATTCAGACAGATTTTGCATTTGGCTCGAAATACGGTGATAAACAGAACTATTTTTCCAAAACCAAGGATTCACACACCAGCCTGGTTCTTCTTTTCAGAGGTCGAACTAGCAACAAAATCAGATTTTTGATAGTCGATGCATGGAAAGCACTTAATCGTGCGTACAATTCTAAAAGCAAATGACAACTCACACTTTATCTATTTTGAGGCAAACTAAGAGGTCAAATATCCAACGAAAAAAGATTGGATGGAGCCCTAGCAATACATCGTTCACCTCAACTTACGGAGGGCGAAAATCTCGCCGCTAAGCATTCAACTATAATAAGCGATAACAATCAGTGATCTCATTATGGAAATATAAAAGAGGTAGCCTTTGACTATCAGACAAGGCACCTAAATTTAACCAAAAAAATGTTTATCAAAGAAGAGGATCTTGTGTAGAAAGAAGACGGCGGCGTACTCAAAAGCGAAAAACCTTGCGATGGAAACAACACCCGAAAAATCTAAGGAACCGGTTTCTGGTTTAAAAATCAGGAAGTAAGATTCCTTCAAACACCTAAATCAATCAATCATTGAAGCAAAAGGAATAGTAGATGCACAAGGTGGGCCATCTAGTGGTCTCTTTTCAAATCGTAGGATTGACACTGACAGCTGTTTCCCGCTCAAAATACAGAAATTCATTAATGAGTCGCTTTACACTTGAACAAATTTGGTAAATATTGAAAACTTATTTTCAAAGTGAGTGCTGTGTTAGCCCAAAACAGTGCAGTTTTTGAAAAGAACTTTTGGCCGAAATGAAGCATCCACCACGTCTGCTGTACGCAAGTTTGTGCAAAAAGTTCGTGAGACTGGTATGTGAAGCGAACAACACTCATGGTACCCATCCCCGTATGGGGCGCATAGACTAGAGTGTGAGACTCGATTCGCGAACATCAACTCACCATCAATCTCAACAGCTGAACATTTAACGCACTAGCCTGAGGAAAATTCTGCTTTATATTTTCAGATTATTCGCTTACAAGGTCCAATTGACTCAGCAATTGAAGGCGCACGACCAGCCGAGGCAGCCACTTGAACTACGTTGTGTTCCATAATAAACGGGAATGTTTGTTTACTAATAAAGCCATAATACAGTAAAAATATAAGGAGATGATGTGTTGATAGGGTCTATGCAGGACCGGCCCGAGCTAAATTAGAGCCCTGCGCAAGCTTCATCAGTGACGCCCATCATTTGCGGTGATTGGCGGAAGAATTCATTTCCTCATCACCAAGTGGTACGCTTTGCAATGCTTTTTTTTAACGAGGTATCCCCAAGGGGCCTATTCCTAGATAATACTTATATCTAATTAAAATAAATATGATTTTTATTAAAAACTAAAAAATCAAAAATATATCACAAAAATTTAGGAACTGAAAAAATATTGTTTGAAGTAAAAAGCTTTTAAAAACTTATTCAAAAATAAAAAAATAAAATTATTATTTTAATGAAAATAAACGGAACCGAATTCATTGCAATAGATTAACTTTTATGGCTTCTGTTTTAGCAAACTCAATTACCAGATCATCATAATCTAATGACTTGACAAGCTCTTTCACTATAGCCATGATTGACAAGTCAGCTTATCTTTCTTGAATCTGCCGGAAATGGGTTAAAGCATTAAGTTTACTCCCATCAGGTTTCAGAAAGGGGTTTTAAGGTCAAACCAGCGAAATTTTGCTTATAAATGTATGTTCCAACGCATTGTTGAACCTGATACTAAGTTTTATAGGCATTGAGCAATGTCAAAAAACTTAACAGATTCCAACGAACAGCAAGCTGAATCATTACCAACCAACAACAACCAAAGGGAATGCAAGCAGCCTGAAAAAAATAAGCTCTTGGATCAAGACACTTAATTTTGTTTTGAACATCAGCCTCTTTTCCTTTCATGTTTGAACCATTATCATAACCGTATACATACATATTATACACTACTGGAATAGTAGCGTAGCAAGATTCCCTATCCTTTCTTTTATTTTGATTTTTTTTAATTAAAAGTAATTAGATTAGTCAAAAAATTCCTTTTTTAAATGTATCGCATCATCATCACTCATTATTTCCATATTTCAACCCTCATCTCGACACACGAGCCACATGACATGACATTAATAAAATTTCACTCATAAATAGAGGCCAGTGCCAAACTAAAACATAGTTCAAAAAACACTCAACCGTAAGAGTTTAAATTCATAGACGCAACTTTTAATTTTGCGCGCTGTTATGTCAATGAGTATGAATTTTGTACTTCAGAATTTCTGTTCGAGTAAAATTGCTGACTTCGATTTCATATAGAAGAACTGACATCGTGCGCATGTTATCAACATGCAAGCTGTTAATTGTCTGTATTTGCTGATGATTGTTTTATGTTGCACTGCAAAGGGAAGGGTTATCAAAATAAAATAAATGCCTTCACTCATACACGCGATGGTGATTGTGAAGAATAACGTAACAGTAGATTGATAAAGAGAAAAATAGCAAATATGTAGGTATCTGTTGTTAAGCGAACAAAATCTTGCACTTTGTAAAGATTTTGTGATGTAGTTTTTTTACTGTGGGAGTGTGGGTGCGTGTTTAGGAAATTAAACATAGACTTCTTTTTAGAATAGTAGATATGTATATATGTATGTATCTGTCTTTAAATTTAGAATTAGCTGTTAATAATGAATATCAATATTGGTGTGAGCTGTAAAAAAAATGAGACTTAAAAAAGAAAGTAGGTAGTGGTTATGAAGTGTAGTGGCTTTCTAAACGCTTGCCTAAGGCGCCCCTTGGGTTCAGCGCCCTGCGCATTTGCGCAGCTTGCACGTATAGCTTGTCCGGCCCTGGGTCTATGCATACAAAATTCACTATCATTTTTAAGGGGTAAATCGTTCTGCAAGACATTAATCGGTAAGAACCAATATGCCAGGTCGGCAAAGCGACCATAGGGCAACATCTTCAAACTGAGACGATTTTCAAGTCAAGACTCATCATCTTTTCATCGACTTTAAAACCGTATTAATGGACAAAATTACAAAATAAAAGTACTTAATCATTAATGTTGTAGATATTAATAGGTACAACTTTTCAGTTTTCACTTCAAATGAACTATCCATCCAAAACAATTGCAAACAATAAATTCAAGTTGACGCTATTAATTAAAGAAATACTACAATAAGTCCAAGCAAACAAGAACTCCAAATGTCTATTATAGCCAACTCTTCCTATTCTGTCAACACATTCATTATGCCAAACAAAATGCTCAAAGGCTTGAAGTCGTGCTAAGACATTTATATGCCCCACATTCTATATATTAACACCCGCGGATCCAACTCAATATATGTACTAGAGCAGTGGCCCCTCGAAGTCGAACCATCCAATTGATGTTACTATATCCATCACTCATACGAATCACTTCCTGATTAGGTACAAAAACGATAAAAATGTAAATTCAATTCCATCCGCGCAGTTCGGAACAACCGTAGATCACACTCCACAGAATCTAGGAAAAATCAGACTTCACGAAAGATAGAAGTTCGTCAGTCTTCTGTTTTATTTTTTTTGACTGATGAATAAAATTTACATATCCACGCGAATGGAATGCTATACGTCTACTTCTGCACACGTCGTGTGCATAAAATTTACATTTTTACCAAATAAATGGCATTTGCATATACACTGACTGGACACCGTTTTCACCTAACTCTCGCTCTATACCCATACCCGAATGACAAAAGACAAGACTAGATAAAACGAACTGGCACTATGCACCTCACTTACGAATCAGGCAGGCCCTAAACATATTTTCTCAATTTAACCTCTGAACAGAATGATTCGTACGTGTTTGTCGGTCATAAAAGTTGATCGGTTTCGCAAAGACGACCACCGAAATATATGTACATGAACCATCACAGAACTATACAAACATAGACAACACAACATTCCTTGGAGTGGTATATTACATATTTGCTCGTCGAGCAAATGAACTGCCTTCATCTTTCGGATGTTCTTCCTGAGTGTTTCCTACATAGAAAACTAATTCGATTGGGCGTGACCTCTGAGGTCTGTGCGCGTTCTTCAAGCTCGATGTGGGATATTCAGTAAGATGAAAATTTCTAATTTAATTTTTCTTCTTACGAGGGAGCACTCCTGACGGGCAGAGGCGCACACTTGCGATCCGCGCAAAGTTGTTAGAATTAAGTGAGAATCTCTATCTGAGACGAGTCGCCGGATAAGAAGCTTCGAGTTACTACCGCATATTTGTTTTGTACCTTACATCTACCGTGTTTGGTTGCCTGACCTTGGGATCAAGTTACAGATGAATGGAGTGCGGATGATGATTGCCTATTCATTTGTTGTTTCATCGTTTGCATCCTTTCTATTGTACCGGATTGAATTACTAGACAATTTCGTTCGCAGTTTTTTTTTTTTTGTTTTTTGAAAAATAAACTAATAGGAATTGGTGGTTATTCAGATTCGAACAGAACTATAAGTACCTTTATAAATTGAATATCATTCTGTTGACCTATTCGCCGTGTCGTGAGTTTTTGACATAGTGGATGCTCCTTTTCTGTAAATGTCAAGCCAGCAATTTGCACAGCTAAATGTCAGCCTTAAGTGACCTCTTTATATATTTTTTTTTTAAATTTTCAATATTCAGGATTTATTTCAAACTTTGATAGAGCTCAATTAAAGAAGTTTCTGTGCTTAAAATGACCAAGAGGCTTCTTGTGTGGATGCCACGGCTGCGATATTTTTTTAAAGTGGCGACCATCGACTCAAAATTTTGGTGATAACAATTTTCAAAGGTTTCTTGTTCGGAAATTAAACCATGCAAACGTAAGCCTTTACTTACGTTTTTGCATTTAATGATCATAAGGAAAAATGCAGAGTGCGTTTGTATTAAAATACCAAAACGGTTTAAGGAGGGATTAATAAAAATGTTCCTTATGTTTTTTAAATCTTTGTAAAAAACTTCTTTAGGAGTTCTATAATATGAATTGAAGTCTTCGAGGTCTTGGAGTCTAATTTTTTTAATGGGTATATAAAGGTAGCTGGGGAATGTAAAAAAAAATGCATACATTCATTTCGCATTTAATTCACCACTTCGCAAATAAAGTTCACTTTTGCAAAGTTGAATTCGCATTTTTGCAATATTTGAATCCCATTGCAATATGCGATACTTATATGTTCACCGGTATATCCTCTTAAATTATCGTCTTTCTTCTTATTAAATGCTCGAAATGTGCTCAAACATTTTAAGGGTAGTTTAAGCCCTTAAGTGAGCCCAAAATTTAAATGAAACCTTGTTAAAGTTGATAATTAATAAAAAGAGTTTGTTAATGTCTAGATTTTTTTTATTTAAAAATAATTAGAAAAAAAAAAGAAATATATGTATATATGTATATGTAAATAAAACACAACCACTTTTGTTCGTAGATAATTTGAATGTAATTTTATTTGGTCATATGACTTGCTGTATAGTCGATTTGTACATTCGGCTCATCAATTATTAGACATTTAATTTGACATCTTTTGAAAATAGCTCAGTAAGTTTGTATTCTATTATAATTTAAATTTTAGCTTCTTGTGCTTTCGTACAGAGTTATTTCAATTGTTTCAAAATTGTTTCTAACGTAAGTTTTTTTTGTGCCTAAGTGATAATTTCACTTGATGATTCAAGTTTATTTATTTTATTTTTACAATAGTATCATTTTAATAGTTTACCCACAAAGCAAAGTGCTTATCTGCAGGTGGTTATTAACATTGGTATTAGACTCAATACCCTGTCATAAAGGGTTTTCTAATAGGGATTTCCAAACTTTGACAGGTGATTGAGGCCATATTGGCTGTCATTTATTTAGTTTCTCTGGCGTACAACAACATGTGCAAACTTAAAACTTCTGATTCCACAGAATTAAGCCCGCCTGGTTATTGCTTAGTGTCCCTATTCTTCCCTCACCATGGCCCCACCATATATGTACGAAATGATGTTGCTTATAGGCTTCAACCACAATTTGGCATTTTTTTAAATACACACTTTAATTTCATGCGGTTTAAATTTAAAGCGCATCATACATAGAAGTTATATTAACCGCAGCCAAAGTTTGGAAAGTATCTAAAGAATAGTTTCTCATTTTCCGCACAGAAATAAGAAATTCTTCGTGGCTGCGCTATTCTGGTCAGACAACACCTGAAGATATGTCGAGATTTTTTCTGAGTTAAGCAACTTAAACTCGAATTCCTGATATTTCAGGTCATTTCCGCCAATACCTTAGACTTGTTTCCTACTTCTGACCCTGATAAATACACTATTAGTGTATTGTCAACTCTAACCAAATACGACCATCGTGTCATATCTGCCTATTTCTCGTGTCAACAAAACCCAGTTAGAGAAAACCCAAGAGAACCGTTTGGCAATACTAGAATGCCAACTGGGACGGTTCAAACTTTTTCTTCAGGAACTTGAACTGGTCACAATGCTTCCTCGATAGTGACGTGGACTCCAGTGCAGATATGATTTCAAATTTAATTCTTTTCAGAACGAGAAAGTTCAAACAATATCCCAAAGGTATTGACAATTTTTATCAAATGAGGAACTGCGTAGAATTTGATACTATAAAATCACAAAATCACAATGCTGTCTTCTATCTTTCCTTAGCCTCACAACCTGACTCAATATTCCCATCTCATTTTAATATTTAGGTCTCCAAAACCAATAGATATGCATCGATATTTCTCTTAAAATCCTTTCCAACTTTCCTAAATGTCCCAATGTCCAAATGTCCCATTGTCCTAATGCCCAATATCCCAATGTCCCCATGTAAAAATATTCCAATCAACAATGTCTAAGTATCGCAATACCCCAATGTCCCGTACATGCTCAAACATTTTAAGGGTTGTCATAATCCCTTTGGTGCCCGCGAAATTATAAAAAAAGCACTGTTTTATGAAAGTGGGTCCTCTTTTCGAACACCATTTCACGCGCTTCGCCCAGTTTACAGTCGCCAAAATCGTTCTTCCCACAGAACTATTCTCAATGTAGTGCGTATAAAATCCAGTCGACCGGTTCAGTAAATAATCCGCAAATACCCGCTCGTCGACGAAACATAAAATGTGCCGAAAATCCCGAAAATATCGCCACAGAGAAATCAAGGGCAGTCAATTCTGCGCCACGCACAAGAACTCGGCTTTTCGTAGGCCAAAAGTTGTCGAATTATACTCGTACGTATAAACTTCAACTTACCTAAAAACTCAGAGTTAACGACCACAGACAACGACGTGTGTTCACTAAATGGGCTCTCCAGCAGTTGCCGATTTTGGTCGAAAAATTATTGTCAACGACGATTCCCATTTCTGCATGAATACGTTCATAACAAGCAAAATTGTCAAATTCGGGACACCAACGAAGTGTGGTTTCAACAGGACCGCGGTAACGTACCACACAGCTCATGCCACAACGACATTTTCACGATCGATTTCCAAACATGTTTATCTCACGCGGAGGCTATATGTAAATTGGCCACCGTGATCGTGAGATTTAACCCTGTTAGAATTTTTTTGAGGGGCTTTCTTAAGTCATAGGTCTAAGACAATAAACCACAAACTACTGCCCTGAAAGCCTATATACTCAATGCCATTGATCAAATTCAAACTGATTTACGGTATCCACAGGATGCAGATAAACAGTGATCTTGTGTGACAAGGCGCACTCCATCACTCCATTACTGAACCCCATCATAGAAGCCTTCTTAAAGTATCATCCAAGGCATATGTTGGGGTGATTCAATTTTCAAAAGGATTAATTTCATTAGTAAAAGGTAAATGTATGTGGAAACTGATTTTTATTTTTTAAAATTTGATGAAATATTTCTGATTTTAAATAACGATATTTTTACAGAGTTGACTTAATAATTCTTCTACCGTTCTCTTCAAATACGTTTGCGACCGTGTTGCCTTATTTATTTAGAGTTTTGTTTAATGCCTTAAATACCGTGAAGTGAATCTAACTAGAACCTTTAAGCTTTAATTCTAGTCTATAGTCTTCTTCCAATGAAAATAACGACTTTAATTTATCTCTACAAACTATTGAAAGTCGGCGAGTGTCCATAACTAATTAACGAGGTTACAAGAAACTAAAACAACAATTTAATACTGAAGTCTTGAACGTCGAATTTGGAGGAGAATTAAAAAGATGTTTAAGTCCTAACTCCCATTGTTTGTTGTCAATTAATAAGATCGTCTTTAGGCCAGGCGGGCACATTAAATTTTTAGTTTCGCAACTGTTTGGTTGCTAAAATGAAACATATGGGCTTATATGGGACACCGCGCACTTCGAGCAACTAAAAAGTTTGTGTTTTGATATAAACTAAATAATTGCCTTAAATTAATTCGCAAGAGTTGAGCCGTTTTCTATAAGCGCAAGAGAGAAAGGAGTGTGAGCGTGAGTAAAGAGTTGCCAGTGCGCGGTACTCTATCAACTGGTGATTAAACTATTTGATTTCGATCACAGTTGTCAGTGCGCGGCTAGCCTTAGGGCAATTTTTAAAACGTTATTGACTTTGGTTGAAGTTGAATAACCTAGCCCTAAATATTCACACATTTTAAAGAACACTGTAATAATTAAAAATTGTAAAGGAATTTCACATAATTTTCCCTTGATGACGTTTCATAGTGATTTTGTGCTCTATTTATGCCATTCACTCATAAATCACTACCCATATATAGGTAGCTCTCTAGATGTTGCTAATCAAATTAGCACGAAGCAAAGCAAAAAAAAAACTCCCTTCAAACAAAACCAAAATATAAAAAACCTCATAGATCAACACTCTTGCATCTCAAATTTGCACGATTCATTGGAGTTTTAAGTTGTTTTGTTTTTTTCATGGCTTTTTCTTCTTCTGCCGCTGCACACCTCTATTACCAAATAGGAGATCAATAACATTTAGCTCTTCTTTCACTGGTATTCGATTTATTCCGCGCGCTCCGGCCGCATGCAAATGAATATACGAGCATATCTACATCCATGAGATGTGCAATATTCAAATGGTAGCAATAGCAAGGCATTAGAAGTAGCCGAGATATATTTTTAACTGGTGAAAGAGAAACCGCGCCTCAGAGTGCAGCCGCACGTATTAGAAAAAAGATATTCAATTTCGTTGAATAATTGCTGTTTTGCGGTATATTCAAATGTACAGAGGCTTAATGGGTGGTAGTACAAATACTGTACATGCTTGGATACATTAGTTTCGCTCCCTTTTGGCCATATAGAGATGAACTTATTATAAGGCGTGGAAGAGGAGATTTATGCCAAAGCTGATGGGAGTAGAGAAGTAGAGTGTTCGAATTGCTTTCGGGAGAAATTTTAAATGATCGTGCTTTAATGGGAAACGATTTTTTTTAATTTAAGAAATATGTTAGTGTTTAATTTGACAGAAAAACAAATTCGATTATGCCGATTTAATCCAGGCTAGGTGTTACCAAACGGGAATTACAGTAGAAAAGTTGTAAATTGAATTTCAACTTCGATAAGTGGATACTTGGTAGGTTAGTTGAAGAATTTCGCACCGTGCGTGGTCTAGTTGCTACTATACTCTATTCAACAAAAGCAGGAGATGATGGCAAACTCAGACAATGGGTAATATGTTCAAAATCTCTTATTTTCAAGAATTGTCTATTCATAAATTTCTAAGCAAAGTATAAATTAGTGCCATAAAAATCAGTGTTGAAACTTGTAACAATTTCATGTACATTGAGCTTTTGTTTGGAATGTTGGATTTAGTAATATAAAAAAGTCTTAAGACAAACTAAGCGAAAATAAATTTTTTCATATTCTTGTGTAAGAATTACTTTATGAAATCATACAACATTCAAACCCTCCAAATATGAAATTAAATCCGACCCTGAGCTTAAGAAAAACCAACAAGAAATTCATAAGACAAAACAAGAATAGGTGAATAGGTGATTTCTTATGATTTAAGTGGTATAATAGATTTACAAACGATATGCAGATACGGAAAGATATTCGTAATTAACCCAGGTACTGAATTAGTTCGAAATCATCGCTTCAGCAGTTCTGGCCAAAAATAAAAAAAATAAAATAAAATGCACGACTGGATCGCACGAACTTGCTCTTATGTAGAAGTACTTTGGGATTTTAAATACATTTTATAAATATAAAACATGGATTTAATGAGATAATTTCCCCTATTACAGAATTCGGCGAATGAGCTAAAGTGACAGTTTCAATTAATTTTCAAACTTTTGCTATTACTGAATACGACGAGTGAAAGTTGAACGAATGTCGGTAGCATGCCCTGTACCACCGACATTCGGTTCAACTTATCTGGTATTACTAAATCCGCAATCCATCCGCACTCCATACAATTTCTATCATTTTACATTCGCACCAATTTCGAGACGAATCTGAAGTGAATTTTTGATTAAACGAAAAAAATGTAAGTCGAAAGCTTACCATACTGAATGTTAAAGTGTTTATTTAACAAATTTTAATAGAAAGCGGACAACTAACCACGTAACCGGAGAGCCAGAAATTAAAAAAAAAAAGAGAGTACACGGTTGGTCCTGAACCGTCCCCCACCCATCACTCAAAACGATGCTTGATTTCGTTGATCGATAGCGATAATATTATCAAAGCCTAGGCCGGTTGACTAACTGTCGATACGAAAGTTCATAAATGGTAAGGTAATTTTAGGAATAGACAATGTAGTTCATCCGGCGAATTTCATAATTCAGTTTTACAGCGGATGCGAAAGGTCAATGGATCGAGACAACGCACCGGGAGTAAAATTCTGCGAATTTTGTATTCGACATGAATAATCTTCAAATGCATGAAATTGCCGTCGCAAACATAAATCGTTTTATTATTAAAGTAATTTTTTATATAAGAAATTTCTTTAAAAATTTTCAAGAACAATATTTGGGATGCCAATTTTAAGTATTTGGTAGTATAGATTTTAGGAAATAATTTAAAAAAATAATCGTTCACACGATATTGATTTTTCAACAAAAAAAAAAATCGTATTTTTTTGTTCAAGAAACCCAAAAAATATTTCTGTGAATATTTTTATATACAATTTATTTTAAACTTAAGGGGGCTCCTGCTTAAAAATATTGGTTAAAATCATTAGATCTGTTCAAGTAGAAAATCAAAAAACCGGTTATATGACAGGCACCGTCAGTAACATTTTTTCCAAAAAATTTTGCTGGTCTAAATGTAGTCCATGCCCAAAATAGCACACGTATTTTTTTTTTGTATCAAAATAATAATGTAATAAATAAATAAATAAGATTTTGTATTATGGGTGTATGGGGGGTACTGTTAGTATTGGTGCTAAAAAAATTTCAATTTCTCCTCTAGGGAATCACTGAGGACTCTTAACTACCGAGATTGAAAGAAATAGGTCTAGTGGTTTAGGCTGTAGTGAGAGGTACAGACATACAGAACAGACACACTGAAACATGTTTTTTGTTTACTAAATTTTCCTTAAAATTTTTATAAAAAAAATTGATATGCAAATTGTTACTATTTAATAAAATACATTTTAAACCGAAATTTAAAAATTTAATCGTGTATCTGTTTTCAAGATATCGAATTTTCAAAAAAAAATTGTACATACATATTATGTTTTTTAAATCCAAAACCTATTTTTTCGAAAAAAATTTTTAGTTTATATTTTTTCAAATGCAAAGCAGCTCATGCATACAAATTTTGGTAAGAATCCTTAGAGTCGTTGGTGAGAAATTCGAAAATAAAAAAAACGGTTCTATGACAGGTAGGTACCCCTAATAACATTTCCCCCCAAATTTTTTTTGACCAAAATATCGTCTATGTTCATAATATCACACTTAATTTTTTTTTTATAAAAATCGTTAGAGCCGTTTTCGAGATAAATAAGATTATGCATTATGGGTGTATGGGGGGTACCGTTTTGTTTTAGAGCTAAAAAAAATTTCAATTTCTCCTCAAGGGAATCACCGAAGACCCTTAAGAACCGATTTTGAAGAAAATACCTCCAGTAGTTTAGGCTATAGTTCGAGGTGCAGACATACAGACATACTGATATACTGACATACAGACATAGAGACATACGGACATACAGACATACGGACATATATACAGACATACAGACAGACAGACGAAATTGCCGGACCAACTTTTTTCCTCTACGGTATCATCGTAATGTCAATTTTGATCAATATCTCGAGTTCTATTTTTTTTTTTTTTAAATGCAAAACTTGTCCTATAGTACCTACATGTGTATATGGCAAGTCAAAAGCCTAGTAGTTATCAGAAAATCAGGGTCTATATTGACTTACAACTCTAAGCTTGGGTGAAGTTTGGTAAAATGGAGGGGATATACAATTTGAAATGCTATAGATGACATATATCTACATTTTTATGACAACTGATACTTTTAGAAGATTCGCCAAGTCATCTATTGAGACAGTAATCCTGAAAAAAAAAAACATTTTCGTTTTTTAAGTGGCATAGCTGATATACTATAAGCACTCAAAAGTTTGAGATGGCATAAACAGGCTAAAGGAACTTGGCAACTAGAAAATGGCCACACTTCAGACTCCTTAGCAAAAATAGGGGCATCAACCCCTTTAGAACCTGAGCGCTATTGCCGAATAGGAGAAAATGTCATCAAAAACTAAATTAAATAAGAAAAGGAGGCAAGCAGATCCAAGAAGTGGAAAGAACTCTCAAAGGCATGTGAAATTACTACTGGGCAATTACAACCAGAAACGTTTCACAAACTGCATAAACTTAAGTAGGAACAACCTAAGAATATTAACAGGTGTCTTACCTGGACACTGCAAACTTAAGCTAAGTTTACACGATTGGTAGATCTTACAATACTGTCAGACCTGACAATGTCTGAAAATAATCTACCAATGAATTGATAATTAAGTTGTGAGTGTACACGATTGGTAGAAAATCTACCAATCTCTTACAATTTATTGTCAGAAGTTTGCTGACAATTTATTTTTAAATAGCTGGCTAAATACCTACCAAATAATTGTAAGAGATTGGTAGATCTTGTACCAACCGTACAACAACACAACTAATTGTCAGTTTTTGTTGGTTATGGACACTGCTTCGTTTGAACCTTGGCTGCAAATTGTCTGATAATGAAAAAATTGTATGATGCTAAAATACGACATCTTATAATTTCTTCATTGTGAGAAACGTCAGACAACGATAAAAATTGGCGGGCCTGGCAATTAATTGGAAAATTACAAGATTGTCAGCTAGCGTACACATGATTGTCAAATTTCTTACAATTAATTGTCAGACAATGATCTAACAATTAATCGTCAGATAAATTTTCTGACAATTAATTGTAAGACTACACTGTTGTAAGACATTGTAAGCATGTTTTTCACTGACAGATCTGACAATATTGTAAGATCTACCAATCGTATACACTTAGCTTTACATAGGTTTACTTGGTGTAGTAAGCAGTGTCACTTGTAGATTCTGCAACATGCATAAAGAAACACCGGACCACTCATGCACCCAGGGTTGCGAATTTTTGAATTAAAAAAATCATAAGTCATAAGTCTGTAGATGATTTGTGAATAAAAAAAATTTAAGTCATAAGTTAGTTAGTGACTTATGATTTAAAAAAAATTTTACTTTTTAATTAATTTTTTTTTTAATTCTTAAGTCACTTACTTGCTCATAATTTAAATTTTTTTAATTCATAAGTCACTTGGTAAGTTGTGAATTATTTTTTTTTAATTCATAAGTCACTTAGTGGGTTCTGAATTAATTTTTTTTAATTCATAAGTCACTAAGAAGCTTATGATTTAAATTTTTTAATTCACAAGTCACTAACTGACTTAAGAATAAATTTTTTTTAATTCATAAGTCAGTAACTAGCTGCTGAATTACATTTTTCTTAATTCATAAGTCACTCACTAGCTTGTGAATTAAAGCCAAGCTTAAGCTAAAAAGTGATTTAAGCTTTTGCAACCCTGCATGCACCAAAGGAAAAAACATCTGGGACAATACCAGGTTAAAGAGAGCGGCCAACCGTTTCTAAAGTCGCCCCAAATACTAGGATTCCTAAGAGCAATACATTTTAAGGAAGAATTTTAAGATGAGCAAGCTCATCCATATTCAAGTGGGGGCGCGATAGATCTCCAGGTCGTAGTGTAATAGTCGCAGTGGCATAGGCTGATATTCGAACCGCAGATCTCTGGCCTTACAGTCCAACGTCCTAACCGTTACGTCAAAGGTTACTAGAAAATATTAAAAAAAATATATAAATATCTCAGGAATTTTAAATAATCTATAAAATTGCACAAAAAGCTATCAAATTCTTCTGGATTCGAAATGTAATGTACAAAAAGTTCGTTCATTTCAAAACAAAAACAAAATAAATTTCATTTTTGTTTGCATTTGCGGCCACTTAAATGCTTTTCTATTTTTTTTTTTGTATGCATCAGTACCCATTTATATTGGTTTAGTCTGGTAATGAGGCCATTAAGTCTGTTGAGATCGAAAGAAATCCAGCACCATGTTGTTTCCTATTCCCCCAACAATAAATATTTTAGAATCAAAAAATGTAATACAGCTCATTCGATATAACCTATCAAATACATATGCATATATGTACGTACATCATCCATTTAGTCTAGTCAAACGAAAAATAAAATTCCAGCCCTAACATCTGTCTAAAGTTTAATTTAACAAGTTCTGGCCTACTTAAGCGTTTAGCTTTCGATACGTTGACGGACACACATGCATACATACATGCCTAATTATGCATGAATAAACACTCTAAACAATTCAAAAACCGAAAAACAAAAAAAAGTTCAATAAAATTTGTTTAGTTTTTTTTTTTAGTTTTTAGCTTTTTCCATGAGAAAATTGAGTATTTCAACTTCCGGTTCGCCAAACATTGCTTTTAACGCAATGCTTCAATGAAGACTTCTTCAACGTGGATCGTATCATGATTATAATGATACTTCAATTGACGCCTCGCCATTCATTGGGGAACCGTTGTTGAGAGATTATCGCTATCTGATGTGATGATAGATACTCGTCAGTGTATACAACTTCAATGCTACAAGCAAGGCAAAGAGAAAAATAATAAACACACTGTAAAACAAGTGAATTAAAAAAAAAAACACTTATAAATAGATTACTTATGCAATTTGACGTTTCATAAGATCAAATAATATTCGGACTTTTGCAGTATAGGTAAATATTGCTTATCAATGATCCATTTGGCTTTTGAATCATCCATAGAAAGATAAGCTACTTCAAAAAAGAAGACGTATCTAAATGTGTGAACGATCTACATCTACTTTGTATATTTATACGACTAACTAGGCCACCGAAATGAGAGGTAGTAAGCTTTTAGACATTTAAGTGTCATTGAGCCTCAATTTGTTGACAGAAGTGGATGAAGGTGTTTT
This sequence comes from Philhelius festivus, assembly GCA_963931855.1. Taxonomy (NCBI): domain Eukaryota; kingdom Metazoa; phylum Arthropoda; class Insecta; order Diptera; family Syrphidae; genus Philhelius; species Philhelius festivus. Next base: position 36,248,582 of record OZ007555.1, read on the forward strand.
AAATCTACAAAAACTGATAAGCTTGGTATTTGCAACAAAGTTGCACTATTCACTAAGTTTACGCGTTTACGTTTTCCATATTGAAGTCACGCGCAATCTATACAATTTAAATGATAAGTAATGGCTTGACCATGCGAATTTTTATCGTGGGCATGTTTTCCTCAGTATTCACCTGAATGCGTTGTTATTTAGTGTCAAGTAAATTATTAGATTGTGTACAAATATGCCGTTTTTTCTGGTATTTAACAAGCGATTCAGGATTCTGGATAATGTTTACAGAAATAAAGATTTGGTTTTGCCGATTTAATTGGAATCTTAAATAAACTGATTTTATGAGAAAACATTTCGGATTGACTTCAACAATTCCCTTGCTAAAGCAAGGTTTGACGCAGCGAAACGGCCTCTCTACCATGGTCGTTATGAGAATATCACAACCTAATACTCTGCAACGAAATTGTGTTCCCACCAAGGTACTTTCGAAAAGATAGTAGATGCTCTATGAATAGGCTAGGGTATAGCTAGGCCACACTACTTGTTGTTCACCTTACGTGAGCTAATCTGACATAGTTCAGGATTTGTAGAGTTATCCAGTTTGGTGAAAGAGAAATACTGGGGTATGAAGCAGTTAGGGGCAAACGGGAGTTCTCATAGCCCCGTAGTAAATTACGCAGTGGCGTAGCGTGGGTGGGGCGGAGGGGGCGGCACGCCCTGGGCGGGAGAAGGCTGGGGCGTCAAAATGTCGCCGGTGAAACAGGTAGAGCAAAGATTATTTGTTTCATGACAGAACGTCAACAAACAACAATGACGTAAATTTGAAATTTGCCACCCTGCCTGTGATGCGTCGTTAACGCTCTCGGCTGATTTCCGTGAATTCGTAAACAGTGAGTAAGGCCGTAAGGGTGCATTCCGTTATAAAACGGAACTTTCCAAAACTCTCACGAAATTGAAAGGGAGCGTTCCGAAACATATGATTGCGAGACCGCTGGCAGCCATGCAGTCATTCAACTTCCTCACTTTTCTTGGCTTTTGGGCTGCAGTGCTACCTGAAGTAGATGACGCACAGATTTACCTGCAGCAACGAGGACTGAGTGTGGATAAGTATGCTCAGAAACTCTGCGCTTTAAAAGCTCTTCTATTGGAGAGCAGAGAGCGTTTCGTCCAAGCCGCAATCAACTTTGCTAAGACTCTCGAAAAACTCGGAATCGAACTCAAAACGAGAAGAATTCGCAGAAAAAAACGCATTAATGGCGATGAATCCCCAGATACAGCTTTGACTCGAGCTCGAGCAGGAACTCCGTCGAGATGTGTTCGCATCATTTGACAAGACCATTCAAGAAATGACGACTCGATTCCAGTAAGTTCAAGAAATAGCGGACAAGTTCGGATTTTTGATGCCAGCGAAACTTTTGGACAGCAAGTACGAGTGTAATCTATCGGTATAGTGATGGAACGTTCACCGAAAATGAAGAGCAAAGGTGTAACCTGCTGCTCAACACACACTTCCCAGGCAGCCTACGTTAGATGGTAAGACCCATCATCACCTATGGTGCGGTTGCATGGCACAAGAAAACCGAATTAACAACAACTAGGAAAACCTTAGAAAAAATCCAAAGGCTCGCATGTATCTGTATTACGGGAGCAATGAGAACCTGCCCTACCGCAGCTATTGAGGTTATCCTCCATCTATCCCCTCTACACGAGGTCATTAGAAGTGCTGGAGTGGGAGGAATCATGAGGTTCTTAAAGGAAGGAACTGGGACAGGTAAAATTATTGGTCTCAGAGAAAGGGACCTAATTGACAGGTCCACAATTACTAACCTTATTGACATCCCAAGAGATGGAATGATCAAAAAACATAATTTCGAGAAAAACTTTCTTACACAGCTTAGTAACAAAGAAAACTGGGTAGGAGAGGATATAAACTATACACTCGAAGCAAATGCCATCTAGTGGTACACCGATGGATCGAGAACAAGCGAAGGGACTAGTGCAGGAATTTTTGGGCCAAAAACCAAACTTTCCATACCGATGGGACGGTCCACCAGCATCTTCCAAGCGGAGGTAAACGCGATAGGGAAATGCGTAGATCGCAATCTCTAAAGGAATTATCGTAACAAGAACATTGCCATTATGTCAGATAGTCAAGCAGCACTAAAGGCACTGAGCTCATACACCATTAACTCTAAGCTGGTGGGGGAGTGCATAAGTAGACTAAACGAACTAGGCAAACAGAACAGGGTCACACTTTATTGTGTACCTGGTCACGTTGGTGTTCTTGGAAACGAAAAGGCAGATTCCCTAGCAAAATTAGGAGCTTCAACTCCCCTAACAGGGCCTGAACCCTATTGCGGAATAGGTGAAAATGTCATCAAAACCAGAATTAAACAAGAAGAGGAGGCAAACAGAATCAATAACTGGAATGAACTCCCTAGGCTGAGACAGGCGAAACTACTGCTGGGAAACTACAACCGGCAACGTTTCGAAAACTGTATCAACCTAAGTAGGAATAACCTAAGAATAATAACAGGTATTCTAACAGGACACTGTAAACTTAGAAGACACCTTAATCTACTTGGTGTGGTAAGCAGTGCCACTTGCAGATTCTGCAACATGCATGAGGAAACTCCGGAACACATACTGGGAAAGTGTTGTCCAATCATGCACCAAAGGAAAACCCATCTGGGACGGTACCAGGTGGAAGAGAGCAACCTACCCTCTCTAAAAGTGCCCCAAATACTAAAGTTCCTTAAGGCAATAGGTTTCGAGGAAGAACTATAGGATGAGCCAGCTCATCATTATAAGAGGGGGCACAATAGATCTACAGATCGCAGTGCAATTAATCCCCAATACAATTCATTCATCCCATGTATTGGAAGACATCGACAAGGACGAGTTTCAGATGGATCAAAAGCGTCTCCAGCAGTTCGTCGCCAGTTCTGAATTAGAGGAAGATATAAGAGGCAAAGGACCACTGGAGCTCCTTTAGTTCATTCAAAAACTGAATCTGGGAATTTCGGTTCCAAATATAGTCATCTTGATTCGTATATATTTGACTTTGGCAATTAGTGTCACTAGTTGTGAGAGAAGTTTTTCGAAGTTGAAGCTAATCAAAAATTATCTCAGATCCACTATGAGCTCCACTAAACTATCAAACTTGGCTATATTGTCGATTGAACAAGATTTGGCTGCAAATATTGATTTTGACAAAGTTATTTCTGACTTCGCTGCTGGTAAGGCCCGTAGAATCCGTTTGTGAAACCGCTGATCCTATTTTACCTTCAATAACCCCCCCGACGGGTTTCACCTTGTCGTGGTGGGGGGCTTATGTCTATTTAGATTTAGACAACCAAGAAAACCCAACAGGGATCAGAAGGGAGTTGAAAAAGGGAGTAAAATGGTGAAATCTCCGGCTACATGCCCAGCTGGAGATTTCACGGTTTTAAGGATGAAAAAAGGAGTTAAATGATTAAACCTCCGGCTACCGCCCGTCGTCCTGTTCTTTTCAGAACAAAGACTAGGAGCGTCTTTCCTAGCTTGCCGTAAGGTGAGCAAGAGATAGGAGTGTCTTTTCTTGTTTGTCGTAAGGTAAACTAAAGACTAGGAGCGTCTTTCCTAGTTTACCATAATGTAAATAAAAGATAGGAGCGTCTTTCCTTGTTAGCCGTACGGTAAGCTAAAGACTAGGAGCATCTTTCCTAGTTCGTCGCAAGGCGAATGAAGATAGGAAGCACACTAAGTTGTTGGTTACTACCCCGACCGATTTTCTTGGTGTGTTTCCTAAGGGTTGACAGGCCCAGAGTTTTGCAGGAACCCATCTGGAAGTGACGGGTTCAAATCTTAGAGTTTCCGAAGCTTGAGACAAAGACTCGGATTAGTCCGGGTTGGAATCGCCTAGGAGACTCCATGAAATGACAAAGTTGCGAAGCTCGACCGGAAGCTTAATTCTGGAACCATGGGAGATAGTGCCCATTTGAGTTTGAGGATTGAGTTTCATCCTCTGCTGAAACCCTATCTATGAGGTAGGCCCCCTAGTGGGAGCATCATGGTGGCTTCTTTTCTTGAATGTGTGCATATGCTGCAACATATCACAACTTTGCGACCGTTATAGCTTGCTATATCGGGGTTAATGGTCAGGACTAAATTTGACTCCGATGAAGGTAGGCCTCCCGTGGCGTAAAACCGGAAACGGTAGGCATCCACGTTAAACCAAAAGACGATCTTTACCTTCAATAAAAGATACCTCAATGACTGTGAAATTAGGTCTCGAATGAATGGGGACGGCAAAATGGGTCTCCAGCTCCGGGCGCCGAGATGGCACGCTACGCCACTGATACGACATGAGGTCCTGAGATTAAGCCCTGTGGTTGTCTCGCAGAGATTCAGGTTGTGCCATTTCATGAAAATTATGAAAGAAGAATGTTATACGAATCAAAGCAACTTTCCGAGGAGCACGGACACGGAGTACAATACCCTGTGTAGACCTATGAGGATGTAGACAGCCCCCCGCTCAAAGAAATCGAAGAGACTGGCGATCGAAACAACGCCGGAAAATTGTATAAAAAGCCAAGTAACTGCGGCTGCTGATTTTAAATCTAAAACGCAACTAAGAAATATTCACAGGATTTCGGCCAAGAGCTTGATTAGTTCTGTAAAAGAATACTCGTACATTACGGCGGGCGCGGCGTTTGAAAATTAGTCGAAACTCATTTATCTTGAAGAAAGCGAGGACAAAACGAAGTAGATGCTATAACAACAAACATCTGTCCACCAATTAGTAAAATACTTCATTATTAAAAGCAACAACTTCTAAGTTGTTAAGGAGTTCATCTACCTCAATGTAAATATTAACTCTGCAAATGACAAGTTGGTAGGATAGGTTAGGTTGATGGGCTGACAGTTGATCTTGCTAGGGTCACACTTAGATCATAGACCCACGGTGATACCCTAGCGATTGTGATTCCCATGTATTGAAATCTATGATAATCCTAGGTCATTCAGGCCCGTTAAGGGTTTTGATGAGTTACTGAGCTATAGCCTGAAATGTTGGAGGGTAATTTTAAGTCATTGACGAAATGTCTGTGTTGAGGAGAGGTAGACGCCTTCCAAGGCCGTGATCCTTTCCTTTACCTCCACTTGAGAAATCATCCCTCCACCAGACCCGCAGGAGCATGTGCCTCCTTGCAACGTCTGGTAGATGGGATAGATCAGTGTTTAGTGTATATGTCTGTTTGTTTGTCCAGTATTGCGTATTAAGTTGAAGGGGCTTCTCCTTTCCTTGGGGGGATTTTACCAATCTTAGGGGGAGAGGTGGCCCCCATCAACTCACTGACGCTCGTCTTCACTGAAAGAGTGGTAATCGCTGGTGTATACGAGAAGTGCCCATTCTCTGTCTGTTGCTGCTCCCGCAAGAAACACGGGAATCGCTCAGTCGTGTTAGTTCCTACTATCGTTTTCCCTTTTATTGTGACCTTCTTTATATTTTTTGACTGTGATTGAAAGCAATTTCCAGACTCGTGGTCGGATGGTTGATAGAGCTTAGGAATTTTCAAGCCATTTCACAAAACCACTGGTTCTTCGTTATGGCGAAACAACTGGGCTTAAATTTCCTGAGGAGCACGACGAAGTACACGCACTGTGATAGAAAGATAGGAAGGCCCCATTCGAAAGAAAACTTCTTCGCCGGATATTGTGAAGAGGGCTAAGGTAGGAGAAGATTCAATGCAGTCCAGAAATTCAAAACACGTCAACTACATTACTTCAGCCAAGAGAGTCTTCGAATCCAAGTCTCCAGGTTCGACGCGACAAGGAATACCGAATCTTTAGTTCAAAGACCAAACCATCGCAAATGCTCGAGCGTTTGACGTAGATGGATAAAAATACGGGGGTGGGTGATGCTCGGGTTCGGAGAGAATATATAGCTGCCGTGTCTCCCTCCATGGATCGGGAGATGAATAAATAAAGTAAGTTCATGTAAAGTTCAAATTTTATGTTGATTAAATTTTGACTAGCTGCAACTTTAAAAGGTTGGGTTTTGCATAAAATATCTCGAAACTGTTTGAACTGTTTGTTTCATTGTGACACTTGTCAATATTGAGTTATATAATTCTAAGTGAACCCGTTTTTCCTCACACAAACAGAATGACAAATCGAGATTTGCGATGAGCCAAGTACAAATATTATTACTAACAATTTTAACCTCTTAAGAAGAAAAAAATATTTGTTTGATACATATTATGTATCATTAAGTAAGTATTTAAATTAGTATATCCATGTGAGATAATACAATTTCATTTTCGTTTAAATTTGCGTGAAACTTGAAGAGAAATGGGATTTCTAAAGACCATTAACTTGTATATTTATTTTAAATGTTCTATAAATCAATCACTTTAAATATGAAGGTGTATCTTGAGATCTTTTAAACCGGCTCTGCAGCTTCGTCTTTGACTATCTGTTTTGGAGAGTCTCAATCTATGATATTTGTGGGCTTATAAATCCCATTTAAGTGAAACTGTCATGACTTCCTTATGAAAACAACTTTTCGATTTCTTTCATTTGCTCTTGTAATAAACTTAAATAAAGAATTTGAAAAATACTTATCTTCCATCTGTGTTTTAAGTTCAATTTAACCCGTTTCAAGGTGTCATTTGATCATAGATTGAACTTAGATTTAATTAAAACTTCACACCTTATAGTAAAGACAGCAACAAACTGAAAAGCTCCCTGTCTTTACAGTAGTCAAACAAAAAAATTAAACCATTCATTTTAAGCAAATATAATCAAGTAATTATAGTGTTTGAAACTTAATATGCATGAATTGTTGTGAAGACAATGGCTGTTCTTGTCGAAAATTTCACGGTTGTCACAATTTTATTGATGACTTATGTGTGTATGTATGACTTAAACGAAATTTCATTTTTACCTGATCCATGGAAAACAATGGTTAAAATTTACATAAACCTATAAACAAAGGTATTTTTCGTGTCATAGTTGATTTTAAAAATGAGTAATTGTTTGGTTTGCAGAGATGGTTTATTGAATAGTGATTTGATTGCTTTTGAACTTTGTTTAATGTATTTAAAGAGTAATTAGCACGAACAAGAATAAGCCTATATGAACACTTTCTTGACACTTTTTGTTTTGCTTGTGAACCATCAAATTCTTATTTACATTGGGTGGTGATTGCTCCAATTGGAATGTTAGCTCATTCCTAAAATACAGTTGACTGAAGTTCAAACGACATGAATGAGGGAATTCAGATTATTTTAAACATAAACTAATGTTCTTGAAAGCAACTGACCGCTGGTTTTAAGACCGGAATGCGACCTCTTTGAAACAACGAATGTAACCTATAGTCACCAAACCACAGGGAATTGTAGATGCTTTCAAACAGCTGTTGAATGGACATCATGTAGACCCTTTAATAGGGCAAACAAACAACCCACTTCTTATAGACTAAGAGCCCACAGCAATTTTTGGGTGTGATTGATAACAAAAAATAATAAGCATAATTAGATAGGCCTTTTATAGTTATTTACAAATGTGAAAGTCTCGCATACTCTAGTGGGAGCAATAGTGCATAATAGTGCATCGAGTATGCAGTTCTTTCCAAGTCCAAATATTTATGATAAAAACTTTGCCAAAATGTAGAGTTAAGCCCCTTGATTGAAAATATCGTGGTCTAAGACGTTTTACAGACAGCCTTCTGCCTGCCAGACGGGATAAGAATAGGCTACTTCTTGCACTAAGAAGGCCACCTTCAAAACGTCTTGGACCTCGATATTTGCATTTTGAAGTTACGGCAAATTTTGTATCCCAAGTTTTTAGATTTTGGAAAGAACTGCATACTTAATGCACTATAATGCACTATTGCGCCCACTAGAGTATGCAAGACGTTCATATTTATAAATAACTTTAAAAGGCCTATCTAATTATGCTAATTATTTTTTGTTATCAATCACACCCAAAAATTGCTGTGGGCTCTCGGTCTATTATCAATGAAGCACCAATTTCACCAGCCAGTAAAGAAGAGGTAGGTATAGCTATAAATAAGCTTAAGAACAAAAAAACTGCAGGATCCGATGGCTCACTACAGAGTTCTTCAAATACGGAAGTGATGTTTTCGTAAGCTGCATGCATCAAAACATCAACAATATATAGGGCCCTGGTGGAAGAGCGCATGCCCGTTGACTAGACCATCAGCTACATATGCTCCACCTATAAAATAGGTGAGGCATATCCATTCTAAAGTTCGCATATAAGATCTTATTCAAGATTCAACGTGCTATGGGAACATCTTAACACGTTCTGCAATAATTTAGTCGGCAAGTACTAGTGTGTTTTCTGGCCCCGCAGATCGAACATAGACCAAATATTGACATTTAGGCAAATTCCAGAAAAGACCAACGAATTTCAAGTTGAGGCTCACCATCTATTTATCGAATTCCAAGCCGCATATGATAGCATTCGTCGTCAGGAGCTCTATATGGCGATGGACGAACTCGGGATCCCGGAAAAAGTGATCCAACTATGTCGCGTAACATTGGATAATACGCTGTGCAATGTGAAGCTAGCGAGGAACTCCTCTGAACTATTGTAAACATGCACAGGGTTACGGCAAGGAGATGCGCTATCATGTGATTTCTTGAATCTCGATCAAGAGCAGATGGCATTATATTCAACAAATCTGTCCAGCTCTTGGGGTATGCAGACGATATCGACATCATTAGCCATTTCCAATGTTCTGTAATAGAGTTCTTTAGGGCTTTCGAAGATACGCGAGACTTGTTGGTCTTGAACTAAATGAGGATAAGACCAACTATATGCTATCAACAAATAAACAAGCATCTGTCCACCGATTAGGGAAAAATGTCAAAATTGTTAGCAAAAACTTCGAGGTAGTTGAGGAGTTAATCTACTTCGAAGTTAATATTAACTCCATAAACGACACCTTAGTGGAGATCCGACAAAGAATTATCAATTATCCTATAAAACCGCTGCTACTTCGGTTTAGCAAAATAAATGGGTTAAAAACTTTTCACTCGTAAGACGAAGTGCATACTCTTAAAAACCCTTATACTATACCAGTCTAGCATTACGCTGCCGAATACAAGATTATAAGTAGAATGGGGGAGATGATACTGTACTGTGCTCTTTCGAAATAAAAATTCTTCGACAGGTTTTTGGTCTTGTGTGCGAGGAGGGATATAACCGCCAACTCTATCAGCTTTACCAAGACGTGGATGTAGTCCAGAAAGCCAAAACACGTCGACTACATTGGCTCAGCCACATTGAGCGAAGGGATAACAATGTTCCAGCTAAAAGAGTCTTCGAATTTCAGCCCCCAGGTTCGCGTCGTAAGGAAGGCCGAGCTTCCAGCCATTGCGGATGCCAGAACGTTTTGCCGAGATGACTGGAAGCATCATGCTCCGGATCGCAGAGGATGGAAACCTGCCGTGTCTCAGGCAGAAACTCTTCAAGGATCGGGAGCCAGTTAAGTAAGTAAATACAAATGTGTGATACAAAACTAAGCGATAATTCTAAAGACACAAATTGCAATGTTTTCATCAAATCTAAAAAGGCTAAGTTCATGTCCATAGAAACGAAGCCTTTCGTCTTAGATCGATGTAGTGCTTGTTCGCTGTTTGTATGCAGTTTTAGTAGTTTTGTTTAGTAGCTCACGTTCAATAGACAACGAAAACTAAATACAATTAAAATAAATATAATTCTTGTCTACAATAAGTAGATACTGGTTTCTAAAGCAAATAGGTCAGAAATGATAAGTTTCTTTTAACATGGACAATTTCGAATGAATTAAATATAGACCTAACGACTTCTAATGCAATGCAGATACACATCGAATTAAAACAAACATGCAATCATTTTCAACGAGAATGCCTATGTTCCATGGTCATTGGTGTTACACATTATTTTTTTAGCTATTTTTTTTTCTAGGGTAGGGTAGCTATATGAAATTATCTGGGAAGTAATTGATTTAAATGAAAGTATACATTAAGTTTCTAGATACGATTTAGGCACTATTTGGAAAAATTAATTTGAAAATTTTGTACAAATTTCACGTGATTTCTGTTTATTCGAAAGAGATTTTTCAACTTGGGACAGACGAATTATGGCTCCGTAATCAGATACGAAAAATATTATAGGTATAGCTTACGTCTCCAAGTCACTCAGACTACCAGACTTTGCGAGTCCAACCGTAGGTGGAGCAGTCTTACAAACTGTGTCATATCAAGTAAGATATGTCCTACTTACAACAACTCACGTTCCAACGATCTAATATGCAGACCCAGGCGCGACATAGCCAGGATCACAGCAATATGCACCGGGCACTGGCCCATAGGTGAACATGCAAGAAAGCTAGGCATCCCCTTCAACCCACACTGCCGTAGTTGTGGAGATCCACAAGAAAAAGAAACTGTGGTTCATTTTCTTTGCGACTGCCCCGCCTTAGCAAATTACAGGATGGCTTCCTTTGGGAAAGCCTTCCTCGATGACCCCAGCGAACTTTCGGAGAAGAAAATCAAAGATCTGATTATCTTTCTGAATGCGACAAAATGGCTTTAGTAATGCTCCGCTAAAGTATATAAAAGCCATTTTCTTCCGTACTTAATCCTTATTAGGTTGATACGAGTTTAATGGTATCAAAACGGCGCACCCCAGCGCTAATTGAGTCGCGGGCCCAGCTGGCTGGCGACTACCATCTCTACCTACCTACCTACCATAGCTTACGTAATTTTTGGCATAGCTATTGCCTGAACCAAGTGAACCCTCAACTATTTATTTTATAACGAACATTCCATTTAAAGAACATTAAAAACTGACAGTTTTCGGAATAAATTTTAGTCCCTCATTTATTTGGCTAAAAAAACACTTAATCTTACTCAAATAAAGCTCGTATTATATACTAGGATTGAAGTAAATTTGAAGGATGATTAAAAAGACGCAGTCTTAGGCAGGGAGAACTGAGCTTAAAGCCAAACATTTATCATTACAATTAATCCTCGGAAACATGCCAGTAATAAGGGTTGAAAAAGATGGAATTGTAGCGAGTTAGCAGTCAACAGATTCTGAAGCCACTACCTCAATGAAGAGAATACCGCTAAATAATATAAGTCGGTCTCGATACGGCGTTAGAATTAAAGGGTTATTCGAGGACAGACCACGAAGGGCCAAACGTAGGAAACGACGTTGAATGCTGACGATTCTGGATATATGAATTTGTTGATAAGGGAACCAAAGGTAGGAAAATCTTCGGACCATTGTTTCACAAAGTCTTGTGCTGAGTCTGTTCTAAGAATAATTTCCTAAGTATGTCTGAAAAATTTGTACTGTCTTTGACATAAAACACCAAGGTCATGAATTAATTCAGCGGTGTATATGGGTTGCTAATGAAGAAGGTTGGATGCATTTTCGTGAAAAAGTGTAGTGTAGTATTTGGCAATATTTACATAGCTCTAAGCATTTTTTCTGGCACCAGACAGAGAAACTGATAAGATCAAGTTGAAGAAGAGTAGAGTTATGTGTCGAAAAAATGGTCTTGAAAAACTTGGTATAGTCGGTGTATAGTGACCAATGGCGATTCATCAAATATCGTTAATAGTATGAATAAAACGGAAAGGTACTAAGTGATTGCCTTGTGGGATCCCGAAGATAGCTAAGAAATCATTGGAGAAAGTTTATCTGAATCGAATTTGTATACGAACTGTACACGTATTTATCAAACGAATCAATGCAATGTTCTAGCTTCTTTAACTTTAAAAAGGCAAACTTCATTGAACTTAACAATTTTCTTGAAAATTTTGATTGGTCTATTAATTTTGTCAATCTAAACCTTGAACAAAAGTATTCGCGTTTCGTGTCTATTATTTATGACAGTTTTAGTAGATTCATTCCGTTTTCGAGAAGATCCAAACATATTCAATAAAAGCTCCCGTGGTACAACAAGCAAATAATTAATCTGAAAAACTTAAAACGTAAAGTTTTTAACAAATTTAAGCGAACTAATGATAATTTAGACTACGCTGATTTTAGCAAACTGCGCAAAGATTTTTTTAGTCTTAATAAATTCTTTCACAAGTGTTATATAATGAATATTGAGACTAACATTAAGAAATAAGTCAGGCTACCCAAAGCAAATGACATTTGGGGACACTGAAGCATCAGATACATCATCAATACTTTTTCAATCCGTTTATTCACCTGCTAGAAATAACAGTTATAGTACACTCTTGGATAATTCAACCTCTAGCGTTGATATCGGAGGATTACAACTCAGTTTAGAGGAAATATGTTCAGGACTCCAGTCTATAAAGCACAAAACTATACCTGGAGCTGATGGTATACCCGCTTTTTTCTTAAAAAATTGTGCTAAGTCCCTATGCTATCCTTTGTATTGCATATTTAATCAATCTCTATCTCAGGGTATATTTCTAAGTGAATGGAAAATATCTTATCTTGTGCCAATTCATAAATCTGGAGCTAAAAATAAAATTGAGAATTATCGTGGTATTTCCAAGTTGTCTGCCATCCCTAAATTGTTTGAGAGCCTGGTAAAAAATAAATTGGAATTCATAACCCGATAGCATATTTCTGACCGACAACATATGGCTTTGTTTCCGGTCGTTCTACAACAACTAATTTAGCTCTTTTCTCAAATTATGTGTTAAATTCGTTTGAAAGTAAGAATCAAGTAGATGCGATATATACCGATTTCAGTAAAGCTTTTGATTCGGTGGATCATTCCACTTTAATACACAAATTAAAACTTTATGGTTTCCATTCTACTCTTCTTGATTGGCTGTCATCTTATCTAATGGGAAGATCTCAAAAAGTCATAATAAATAACACTTTTTCGAGATCTATTCAATGCAGCTCAGGTGTTCCTCAAGGAAGTCATTTGGGTCCGCTCCTCTTTAATATTTTTATAAATGATATAACTACAGTGATAAAATATTCTCAATGCCTCCTTTACGCTGATGATTTGAAACTCTTCTTAAAAATCAATTGCCTCCATGATTGCAAGCTGCTACAGGACGACCTTAACCATGTCTCCGAATGGTGTAAATTAAATTGTCTAAAATTAAATATAAAAAAATGCAATGCTATCTCCTTCTATAGGTCCTATATCCACATTAGCTTTGACTACACGATCGATTCTAATGTATTATCTTGTGTAGAAAACATAAAAGATTTAGGTGTTATATTGGACAAAAATTATTCCTTTAAAAGTCACATGGATTATGTAATTGGAAGAGCTAACTCAACTGTAGGATTTATAAAACGTAATTGTGTTGATTTCAGTGATCCTTACGCATTACTATGCCTATATATATCTCTTGTGAGATCTATATTGGAATATGCAGATGTCATTTGGAATCCGGGTTTTAAGACCTGCTCTGATCTGAACTTTTGCTGAACATTTTCAATCACATTCCCTGCGAAATTATATTCAAATTAAAACAGAAATATGAAGCACCTATAAGCAATGCTCCGCTGTGAATAACTAACTAAGTTGCAATGCAGTTTGCTTTCTGACAGAAACAAAGAAAAAACACACATTTGAATATCACTGTATGGAAAGATAAAGATAAAGGCGCAAAATTTTAAACAGCCTAGTATTAAGGTAATAGTATGATACTACTTAACAATTTACTAACTTTAAAGTAGTTTACTAACTCATTCTTAATTTTAAACATTTTCTAACTAGTATCGTACTAAAGCAATTTTCTTAATAAATTGCTTCTGAACACACGTAAAACAATGACAGCTCGCACAGAAAACTAAGTAAACAGACCTTTGGGGGCGGTTGTAAATAACACGATAATAAAAAAAATAAAATAGGTATTTGATCATTTTAACTTTAATAAAAGGGTCGAGAAAGTATGATGCTATATTTGATTAAAATTTGCAAAATCGTTGTTTTAACCTAGTTTCATACTAAAACAGCCTTAACATCGTACTAATTCAACTAAAATTTTGCGCCAGTAGTGTTTCTAAGTTTGCACCAACGCAGTAACTCATAAATATGCGATTTAACTATCCGTCAGATGAACGGCACTCAATTTTTTAAGATTTCAAGGTAAAGAGTTTTTGTTTTTGTGCATTCAATGAGATAGATGAAAGATTACGCTTCTCACTATTTGTTCTTTAGGTCAATAGTAAAGAAAAAGATAAGCGTATAGTCGAATCGTTTTTGAGCATGCGGAATTTTCAGATATACTCTGGTAGTGTTAGTGTGCGACTTTGCTCATTTGATTTTTTTATCATCGTTCTGTGTGAAGTTTGTAATGTATTTTCAATTTGTGCTTTTATAGTTGAAATGTTCCATTTTGATCATCGTTCTGTGTAAAGTTTGCGTGTTTCATTTGTGTTTTTGAAGTGCATAAAAATCTTTGAGTATATATAATGGCTCGTTTCTATTCCAAATGCGTGACTATCATAGGGGGCGCTACTCAAATTTGTGTAAGACAAAGTTATTGCCGAGTGCTTCATATCACATGTGACGGAGAACTATATGTGAGGAGAAGGTAAGCACAATTCGGAGGATACGGCTGTATCCTTAACTTACAGAAAGTGAGACAGCGACCCCTATCAAAACTTCAAGTACTACAATGCATTAGGGATAGGAACGAGCCCTCCATATATTATATATACTCAAAGATAAAAATATACTATATTAAATCAAAAAATGTCTAAACGATCATATGTAAGTGGATCCGAAAAAAGGAAAAAATGCTGCAATAATTATTTATCTTTTTAATGAATTAAAAAAATATTATTTATTTAAAAAATTAAAAGAATATTAAATCAAAGTTATGTGATTTTTTCTATATACTGTTGCGAAATCGCGAATTTTAGGGCTCTCAATGAAAGGATGGCTAAACAATTTGAAGATTATTAGAATAAAAAAACGAGGTTTACTTAAAGAATGACTTTATTAGAACACAGCTCAAGTATCGCGCTTTGACATCTGATACTCTCTCGTCCATGTAGATGGTTCTTGATTATAGAACGTCAGCTCTTACTTCCGTGGAGAGTTAAGGTATGCGTTGGTGAGTTCATAAATGCGTAACAATACCTTTATTACACAACATAACATTTTTATATAATCATACAGGGGCCCCATTTTCGAAAAATGCCCAGGGCCCCCAAAAGGGTAAAGACGGCCTTGGTAATACTTAAATTTTTAAGATCAAATCTGTTAGCTTTAAGCTTGTAGATAAATAAATAAATGAAATAAGTAAATGAAATTTTGTAGTAACGATTTTTCAAGTAAGAAGAATTAATTCTTAAGAAGATGGGTAAAAGCTTAAAGGTGGACAGTTTGAATAGATTATAAAGATAATTAATAAGAGTAGTGTTTTGGAGATCGAGACCAAAGGAAAATTGTCCAACACGTATTCCTCTTGTTTCGCAATTGTCGTAGCATGTGATTATACCAATGTGGGGAAAAAGACAAAGCTTGACGTCGAGAAAATGGTACATGAAGAGAAACAGAATTAAATATTTCCCTATTGCATCATAAGCAGTTTGGTTATCAAAATAGAAGGAAACTCCGGCGATATATTTAGCTTTATGAAAAACATAAGAATCTGTAAGGGAAGAAGTCTGCATATGAGAATCTAGATAAAAAGTTAAATTGTGAGGGGTATAAAAGTTATCTCTAGAAGATAGAGAAAGCGGACTGAGTGATACTGAGGAATTGATTCTGCATGGCTATCTATGAAGAGACATTCTTTTGCAGAATTGGGATCGGAAGCAACATAATATCATTCATCGTCAGATAAGTTCCATTTAAGATGACGGAGATAACGAATAGTAGGATATTATTTTGGCAGTCACACAGACCTATTCTAAAGTCAATTGCAATAATGGCAAGTTCATAGGATTCAATAGGTTGTGAATGCAAATCGTAAGACTAACAAATAATGTAAAGTGACTTGCGAGAAAGTGTTTATTTGCACTTATTCGATATTTAAGGAAGAGGATATTGCAATAAGGGATGAGTCTAGTGTGTTCATGTTTTAAACAATGAGGCCCAGAATTCGATTTTATTGTAGGGAACATATCCACAACAACATATACGATATACTCGTATATATATGTTTTGTTTGTTTATTCAATTACTCAACTCAAGACAACAAAAAACCACCCAAACATCCGGCCTTAAAATCTGATATGACTGTTATCAACCTGATCAAAAATTAAACCACTTAATTAACCAAAAATTGAAAAAAAGATTTGGACATTTTTTTCAGTAAATTTCTTTATTCCTGTCCTCGAGCTGAATCACGCCTACCACCACCTCTCGAATTATTTACTGTGAGAAGTGTTGATAACTATTTTATTCGCAACCGTTTTTTTTTTTTGTATTCAAGCAGTACGAGTATCACATTTCTGGCAGCATTTTACGTGATGCAAATGAGATAAGATTTATCTGCTTACTAAAATATAAAAAGGCAACCGAAAAATGGTATTCATATGGCAACTGTGAACTTTTTCGCGTTTGAATTGTGTATTTTTGTTTCTATAAATTAAATAAGACCAGAAGACATACAATATCTTCAAACTTTGTATACACATATGTACATAGATCGTGCAATGAAAATCGTATGTATAAGATGTACCTACAAAGATAAACTAACTACGTGCATAATGTACTCTGTAAGAGTTTTGTACACCTGGGGGAAAATTAAAAGCGAAAATAATTGAACACTTTTAGTGAGAAAAAAAAAAGATTTTGACTTTTATGGGCATTAGAAAACGCTCAAAGGCTTTTTCTTGACTATAAAAATAAGACACATTATACCTTTAGCTAGGAAGTTGCGTGAATCGCGACAAAGGCTTTTTTCAACATCCGGCTTAAGAAACTACGAAATCTTGTATAGTTTGTGTTATTTCCTTTAGGTCTTTGGATACTGTTTGTGCGAACTTGATTTATGTTCATAGGTACCTACGGCCACATCGGAATGTTCACGAGAAAATTTCTCACGCACATTGTTATTTTTATTAGGACTTTCAGATTTGTATCAACAAAATCAAAGTCTCAAACCGAAATTTTACGATATTCTGTGTAATTACATTAAGGTTGTCGTTTTTTACATTTTCATTTAAGTCGAATGAGCAATTAATTCACCATTCCATTGTAAAGAATAAATTAATCTTGTTGTTGAAGATTTTACTAACAAGTGCCTTAGGTATAAGGTTCTTGTTATATGTATATATGTAATAAAAATGTACAACATTTACTTGTCTACCTAAACGAAAACAACAAATATTTCTGAATGATCTTGCTTACTAAATTAAGCAAGAGATCTGTAGTACTCACATATTATATTTTTAGCTGTAGTTGTTTATCAAATGCTTAGGTACTTGCTCTTATGTAAAAGTACTTTTGATTTTAAGAAATTCTTTATAAATAAATATAAAAACTGGATTTAGGCTGGTATTCACCGAGCGCTCATAACTTAAGAAGCTCATAAGCCTATTCACCAAGCAATATTAGTGAAGATCTACGAGCGCTCTTAAAAGTTACTAGTGGTCCCGACCACTCCTAAGCTTACGAGCGCTCTCTTCGAAAGTTTGTTCGAAAATTCGAAAATTAAACAAACTAAACAAACTAAACAAACGACCGACGGTGAGTGCAAAACCAAAACCAGTTATCTTCACCAGCAACACTCCCCAAGCAAAATACGAAATTGACCGTAGGATTCTCACTGCCAGCTGTCATTCAAGTTCGAAAACAGTTTGATTTCACAGTTTGGGTATGCCTGAACAAGAGAGAGTGGCTCTCATTTTCGAACTTCGAAAAACACTTTTGAGTGGTTGGAATACCCCAAAGAAATTTTAAGTTAAGAGCCTCGTAAAGAGTCGTTTAAGAGCGCTCGGTAAATACCAGCCTTAATGAGCTTAACATTTTCAAATGCATAAAACTGCCTTTTGATTTCTATACATGTATGAATTTATGCAAACAAAGTTTAAAAATCGTTTTATTATTAAATTCATTTTTTATATAACAAATTTTAAGTCTAACAACTACACCTTTTTAAAGATATAAGATCTATGTGCACCTGGATTTATATGACGATAAACCTTCTGACCAACAAAAGTTCCTCAGTGCCCGTGAGTCTTCTTTGAATATTTTCGATCCTATCACAAGAGTTTTCATAAAAAGGAGACCTTATAACGCAACAGTATTCCAATAAAGGTATAATTAAAGAAATATAAATAGCTTTTAAAGTATAACTATCCTTACAAATTACAGCGTTTCGCTTTAAAATAATTTAATAGTGAATTTGCCTTATTAATTAAAATGCGATAAAAAAGGCAGCTTGGAATCAAAAATAACACGAAGGTCCTTAATTTCATTAACAGTCCATAAAATTTCGTTACCAAGACTGCTACTATATAAAGTCCTGGTTGTTGAACGAAAAACTCTAAAAATCTTACATTTGGAGATATTTAAATCCAGATAATTATATTTGCACCACTGATTGTGGATATTGAAAATATAGTTTTAAATCGTATGCAAACATGAGAAAATTTGCTAACTTTAAAAGATCAGGAATATCATTTACAAAAGGATTAAAAAGAAGCGGTCGCAAATGACTACCCTGAGGGAGGCCCGACAATACATCATTAAAAGAGAATTCATCATTTTTAATTTTACAACCTGCTTTCGATTAGTCAAATAGGATTCCATTCATTTAAGAAAACGAAACTTGAAACCTATGTACTTTATCGAACGACTACGAAATCTGTGTACAAGACATCCACTTGCATTTTGTTCTCTCAAGAATAGAAGCAAAAATTTGTGAAAAGACACAAATTAGTTATAGTGGCTTGATGTTATAATTCTGACTGTAAAGTTGAGCCTATAGTATACCAATCCTTCAAACAATTTCGGAATAGTCAAAAGTTTAAACACTGGTCTGGAATTGTTAATTAAATTTTGAAGGACACTTTCGTAAACAGGACTTATAGAAGATAATTTTCATACTTGCAGAAAAATACCAGTGCAAAGCGATTTATTAAAAACAATTTTTAAAACTTTAAAAAGTGAAACAACACTTTTAGATAGTAAAAGTGGAGAAATCGAATCTAGCCCAGCATTTTTGTTTTAATCAACATGAGTTAAACTATCTAAAACTTCTTGATCTGTCAAGAAAATACAATCAAAATCAATTTGGCAATTGATTTCATTATACATCTACAATGGCCAGATTATAATTTGATTTAAATAAAAATTGCAAAAAGATTGCACACATAACGGCTGTATGGCAGGTACCGTTAATTTTGGAGATACAAAAATTCAATTTCTCCTCTAGGAAATAACCGAAGAAGTACTCAGTATGAAGAAAATAGCTCCAGTGACTTAGGCTGTACAGAGAGGTTCAGAAATACAGACATAAAGACATACAGTCATACAGACACACAGACTGGCGGAATTGCCGGACTCAATTTTTTTTCGCGTTCTCTATCATCGTAATGATCAAAACCTCGAGTTCGATTTTTTTCTAAATGTAGAAATAAGTAAAAATATTAAAACAACATTGATCTTCATTCTGCATTATTTTTATTTCAATTCAAAATATTTTTTAAAAGGCTTTGAGCACCGATTAAAAGATTCATAGGATGCCTTATGAATCTTGTGTGTCGTTAAAATTAACATTTGTATTAACATATATCTATCTTAAAAGATGAAACAGTCGAACGCATTCAATAACTCGTTAGAAGGCTACACATATTAATAAGCTTTAAGCGATTAGAACAACAAGAAATTAGTCACAGTTCTACTCAACTCTTAGTTCAAACAGCAAAATTTTGACTTACGGCAGTTTCTTCGCAGAGTAGGGCCAATTTTGGATTTTTAGAAAAAGCTTCTAAATGGAATAAAAAATCGGTAATAATTTCTACAAAAATTAAAACTGTCAGAACCTGGGAATGTAATGAACAAATTGAAATGGACAAATGGATCTTTTTTCGTACTTCTGCACAAGTCCATTTTTAGGTCTTCGCATTTCAATATTCCGGCTTAGGTTAGGTTAGGTTAGGTTTAGGTGGCTGCAGGCCGGGAGAGCCAAACGCACTTAGACCAATATTTGGTCCGTTGTGATCCAAAATCACCCTTACTCGTTAAACCATTTGGAGCTAACAGCTAGCAATAAAGCGTTTGAGACAGTGAATGTCGGAATTTCTTAGATCACTAGGATCGTTATAGTAAAAGTCTCCCAAGTGGAGTCTACGTCTTTGTGCTAGGGCAGGACAAGAACATAGAAGGTGAGAAAGTGTCTCCTCTTCTTCTTTATCCATGCAGCTTCTGCAAAAATCATTTGCAGGAACTCCAAGACGCAAAGTATGTCTTCCTATTAGGCAGTGTCCAGTAAGGACATCTATTATAAATTATTAAATTAGTTTCGTAGACTGGCAAGTTGGGGTGCTGTTCCATCTATGGTTAGCTTTCTTTATGGTATCATGTGTTAGCATAAGCTTACAAGTAGCTAGGGGTATACCGATGTTAGATTTGCTATCCAACAAAGGTAAGATTGTTTTTGCAAGTTCGTCAGCTTTACAATTTCCTGGAGTGTCTCAATACCCCGGCACCCATATAAGGTAAATGTTAAACTGTTTTGACATCTCCACCAGAGATGATCGACAATTTTGGGCTGTTAGTGAATTAATGGAGACAGAGACCAATGACTTTAGGGCAGCTTGACTGTCTGAGAAGATTCGTATATCAGTAGTCGATATCACGTTTTCTTTGAGCCAAGAGAGGACTTTTTTTTATTGCTAGAAGCTCTGCCTGGAACACGCTACAGTGATTGGGAAGACGAAAAGATAGTCAACGATTTAATCTTTTGGAGTAGACACCTCCACCGAACCCGTCATCGGCTTTAGATCCATCAGTGCAGAAATGAATCGCCGCCTCGTCTACCAAAAGTGAGTCATTTTCCCAAGTAGACCTGGAAGGGATGGACACTTGAAAGTTTTTATTAAATTTTGGATGAGGGATGGTGTAATCGACGTTACTGGATAGAGATCTGAACGAGTTCAGTATAATGGAGTGGCCAATATCCTTATTGATCCACTACTGTGCTAGCTGTGCTAGAGGCTGATTGTTTCCTAAGAAAAATCTAGCTTAAATCCGACTTAAGCCCGGTTTAATTTCCACTGATAATTTTGTTTTATTATTTTTGATTTGGTTTCTCGTTAAAACTACTCAAATTAAAGAATGCTACCTATGAACCATATGGGCAAGTTGCTTATAAGATGTAAAAACAGTAGCGAGCCAATATAAATTCCTTGCAATTTACAACATCGTGCAATCTGTAAGCAAAAAGGGTCGCATTAGCATCATTTTCCACAAAAATATAGCCCAATGACATCGCCAGCCCACAAAACAAAACAAACTATCACTAGTTGTAGATGTAGATTTTGTAACACTATTGCTCTTGTGTTTTCGGAGTCTCATAGGTGGAACATTTTACACTCTAGGTATTTGTAAATCCCTCTTCAAATATGAATTTGAAGACTTTGATAATTTCCATCATTTCAAACCTTGTGCGAGAATATATTCTAATTATAATTAATCACCTTATTTCTACATTATCGTACGATTTAATAAATCTATAATATTCTGAAAATTAGTTGCAAATTAGGAATGATTACTTAGGTGATCATTTTATCCTACTTAAATTATTGTGTTTTACCAGGTGCACACGATCATTTTTGATTGACAACTTTAAAGGACATTTTATGTCAATATATTTGGAATCATAGCTCCCCGTTATATAAATCAAATTTTGCTCTTTTTAAAATCTTGAAGGAATATTATTTTTCGGAGTCACAAACAATGATTTACATACATTTATGTAAGTACCTATGTTTATGTAGATTATCAAATATTATGCATATCTGAAGCAGGAAGTGAACCAAATTGAAAAAAATTGTATACTCCACCGTCAACAGATCGCGTGTAGTGTGGAGGTGTATGTTAAGTGATAGCCGGCAGCAACTCTAGGGTGTTGCAGTAGTAAATGTCATTGCTGACGCCGCCGCCGCCGACGCTATATCCATAACCGGCAGTGCAGACGGCAAAACGGTCCTGTCATTATTGCCGTGGCCCTATAAAATAAATAAAGTCTTATGATTTTGCTGTGCCAAAGAGGCGCTCTAATTTACGTAAATCTCACTGATTGAGATATCTAGAGTATGCTCCAGCAACATGGTAACCTGGAGAGCCAATGTAGCGCAAGACCAAAAGCAATATAAAATATCTTAGTCTTTCAGTTTGTTCTATGTAGGTACATATTCTATATTAGGTACGCTTTATTTGTTTCAGAGGCCATTAAGTAGAACGTTACGCATGAATAAAGTTCAGTCGGATAATTTTGTGCTCTTTTTTATTTCTATTTACTATCACTGATTGATTGCACACAGTGCACACGCAGCCTTAATGGATTTAAATTCTGTGATATTTGTATGTTTACACCATACAACACTACAAAGTGTTCCATATCACGCAGTTTGTAGGTATTAAAAAGTAGCTTTTGGTTTTGTGTTTGTTGTTTTTCTTATTTTCGAAGCAATTCATGCAAAAGTTCAGTAGGTTTCTTTGCGATATATGTATGTATGTATGCATTTATGTGTACCATAAATACATAATTCAAATAAAACTTTTAATCCGCTATAATTATGTGATTGAAAGCGAAAGACAGCAACTACGTCTACGAGACGACAACGACAGCAAACCAGCAACAACATCAAATAACGACAACGCTGGCTGTATGACACAAAACACTCAGCGATGTTTTAATATTTGCAAAACTTGTTCACACTTATCGAGGACTTATATTTAACGAAAATACAAGTTCAGATTTGCGATTGGGAGCTTGTTGGACTTCAACAAGCGCACGCGAGTGATTATCACTTCAAAAAAAAGAGGCTGGGTGCGACCCACACTGATAACTTCCCATTTGTGGTCTTGAAAACTTTATATTTAGTTTTTTTCAAATAACCAAATTTTCAGCGAAACAAACTTTAGCTGTAAAATTCAAACAAACATTATTTTAAGATTGAAAGCATTTTAATTATTTAAAGAGATTTGAAATTAAAATTGTTGATGTTGATCGTGAGCAAAAAAAATTTGTTAGATGTCACTAAGTTTAACCAAAATTGTCTCTTAGCACACTATGATTCAACTAGAACTTACTTCGTTTTTTTCGTTTCCTGAACAATTTTAGAAATGTCGCTTAGTATACATTCTTATGGGAGGGTATCGATGTATAAAACAACATACTTTAGAAGGCACTATCGGTGTTCATTCCCAAGAAATTCGACTTGAAATACAATTTTAACTAGTTTTCACTAGAATTTTTAATAGTTTTTTTATTTAAAAAAAAAAAACTATTAATTCAATATTTATCAACATTTTACCAATTGTACAAAATTATAATATGTATAAAATAAACTAAATTATAAGTCAATATCACTACTAGTTCTCGAGAAATTTGAGTCGAAAAATAATTTTTACCAATTTTCAATAGAATTTTATATAGTTTTTTATTTTTTGTAAAAAAACTGTAAACTGATTTTTTTTGAAATTTTCACCAGTTGTCAAATACATTATTTTTCGTAAAATAAAATTATTTTGAGTTTCAAATTGTTTTCCGTTCTTAGAATATCTGGGTTATGAAATTTTTTTTTCAGATTTCTTAATTTAAAAAAATAACGGTAAGTTCATTTTTTTCCATATTCATATCAAATCTGTATGACCTTATAATGAGTACATTAAATTTTATTTGAAGTCAATAGCATTATTTTTTCGTGAGATATTTGAAACTAACCAAAATTTTTACTTTTTTTTTAAACCGTTATAGTGAAAAAACTACTCACTGAATTTTAATAAACGCCCTTTCAGCCTCTTTCGAAGTTATTATCTATTAAACAAAATTTATTTGAAGTCGATATCTTTACGCGTTCTTGAGATATCGACGACGAAAAATGGTACAAGAACGTACGGACGTACGAACGTACGAACGTACGAACGTACGAACGTACGAACGTACGAACGTACGAACGTACGAACGTACGAACGTACGAACGTACGTACACACACACACACAGACATCTCTCTAAAAATGATTGATATAGCCTCTAGGGACCTTGAAATGTCGAGAAATGTCAAAAATTCCAATTTGACAAATCGGACCGATTACAATAACTCCCTATGGGAAGTTAAAAATGTTCAAAGCTAGGTACATAAATGTACGAGTATATTAAAAATATAAGGATGCTAATTTATGATGGCTATCTTGTGACTGAAGGTGTGTAAATGCACCGCCATTTGCTAAGCTCGACGAATTTATGTAGATCAATTTTTTTGACATGTAAAAGAAGAGCAAAATTGACAGGTTGAACGAGTCTGATTTAAGCTTTCAATTTTTGTTTGTGGAGGAGAAAATCGTATCACTGTGGGATGATCTACTTGTGGAAAATGGGGAAATTGCTTTTAAAGTGGATTGTATAGTCAAAGGGAATCTTTTTAAAGATTGTTTATGTTTTCCTGTAGATATGTAATTGGTCATGTGGGTGATAGATAAGTAGATGTGATGATTAAGTGCTATTTTGGTTGAGATTTGTAAATTATGAAGACGATAAATGTTTGTAGCTCTGTCTTAGCAGAAAGTAGATTCCACTTAGTTATAAAATATATTGGAGGAGGTAATTAAGTAGTACCTCTTGGCATAATGGTTAAAGCGTTGGACTGTCATGCGGAAGGTCTCGAGGTCGATTCTAAGCCGCTGCAAGAAAGTTTTTTTCAGGGGTGTACTGCCTCTTGCGAGGAATTGACAAATTCTCCAAGAGTATCTCCATTCATGGAAAGTGCTGCTCATTAGCCGTTCAGAATTGGCAGAAATATGTAGGTTCCCACCGTTCCTGGTAAAACGCACTAGGAATGGTTGAGAGTTGTAAGTCACTAGGTCCTGGTTCTCTCCGAGCTGTTGCACTACCAAAATTTATAATTAAGTATATAGAGTTAATAGAATACTTATTTTACAACCGACACAAAAAAGAACTATGATCGGAAACATCTTAACTATAGATAGCTATAAGTTGAAGTTAAGAAAATATAAAACAATTAAATGAACAATGGCTATAGTGACACTGGTCTAATCAAAAGAGTAAAATTCCAACAACTGAGGTTGCTGGGTCGTGTAGATTTAATGGTCTTCAAAATTTTGTGATTCAAATTTGAAGTGTATTTACAACTTATGTTTTACAGATACGCAGTGATAAGCTATACTTATTTTAAAAGTATGGTAAAATGACCCTATAACCGTTTTCTTAGCATTTCGTTGAAAAATATGAACTTTCTGAGTCTTTTCTCATAAATTTCCTGCATCTTCAGAGCAAAGATATAAGGTCCTCTCCCTTTAAATCGTTACATGAAATCCTTTTTTTTTTCATCGAAAATAGAGCATACTTTTAATTGTCTAAGTATTAGCTAGGTCCTCGGAAATTACAGCGTTTTGGAAAAATGACCGCACATTTCTTACCACCACACACTTGCCCTTCTGTTCTGTACGAAAAATAGATTACAAAATGTATTTCTGATTGATTTAGCGTTGCAATCAATTCAGCTGTTCTAGACAATCAAAGTATTCCCTTAAATCGATGAGCTTGTGTAAACTTCTGTCTTTCTCGTACATGCCAACATTAATCAAAATATTTCTCCAGACTTTTATCACAGAAACTTAGTCCCTGCCTCTTATGTTTCCACTTCTGTGACTTAACTAACCTTACAATACTGATGCCTATAACTAGCTGTTCATTCAATTCATCGTTAAGTTCACACTATGTAAACATATTTTTTTAATGGCAGCCTATAATACTCGTACCAAGTTTATCTGAAACTTCAAAGAAATGAATAACTTAATACAAATACATCAATTGAATTGAAAAAGCATTTTTAAATTGAGACATCTATCGGAATTTCCATTTCCACTTATATTTCTTCTCGCCATCTAATTCACAACAATGTGCGATCACCATTTCCTGTCAAATTCAATTTTATGCTCTTTAAATAAACACAACTGGCAATACTTAAGACCAAACACATGTTGTCGCCTTTCCATTTGCGCTCATTCACACATACATAATTTCCACACTTTAACGAGTCTTACTCCAAATCGTATTCAACAAAATTCACTCGAGATTTTTTAGAACACGAGAGGCTAGACTTCAACTTCGTCAGCGCAATCACCTGTGCGTTGTTACCAGTCTACCAGTAACGGTAAGTTATGCTGCTGGATTTTCGTTTGTCTGATGTTTGTATCCAATTCGCATGATCAGTCTCAATGTATGAACAACCACCATCGATCACGTTATGTTAATTTCTATTGAAAAAGAAAACATTAACCAAATGAATCACAAGAGATATTTTTCAAAAAAAAAAAAAATATGTATACAAAAAAGTCGTTGTATCTTTGCGCGTTGACAGTCATTTAACGACAAGCGCTCTGATTAAATTACTTCTTTGCGCTGCTGCGCTTCATTTCCTTGTGGTACATGCAGCATAGCGTATCATGATCACCCGGTAAATGAAAATGTATCTGCTCTGCATACTTACATTCGCGTTGAGTGTTTCAATTGTTTTCATTCCGTTTCATATTTACATTCAATATAATACAAGTCCATTGACTTCTTTTTTTTTTGCGGGTTGCCACTAAGTACGAAAAAGTACTAGTGTTGGGTGAAATCAGAAATCTGCAGATGGCATAAGTATCAATGAAATATTGAAATGAACTTCAAGATGGAGGCAATGGGGGATACTGATGCTGACGACATCGATGATGGTGACCTAATAATGGTTCGTCAAGTTGCAATGCGCACTCCACTCAGCTGATGCCATATCATTTTGCTTACTGATGCGTCGATTTTGCCGACTGCATTGGGATATACTTATGAATACCGAAGTCTTTTGCTGGCTGCCTTCATCGTTCATCGAAAAGACACACTATGGCTCCGTTTGGCAGTTTTTTTTTGAAAAATTTGTGATCTCGACTTTTTTCTCCCTTAAATCGCTTGCAAGCCAAATAAATGGCTAACTTATAAATAATAAATCGAAAATACTAGATCGCTGGATCTTGCTGCTGTGGTTCAAGGTTGTAAAACGACTAAGCATTGATTATGCCTAATTAATCATAATAAAGCGAGAAATTGTGAAAAATTCTACTGAAAATGCAGATACTGGTGCCCTAAGCAATCAAAGAATAAGAGAAACCTTACAAAAAACTCTAAATACGAAATCAGTATGATATGGCACAATTTGCATCACTGCTCACACTTCTTCTGCTGAACCAACTCTTTTACTTACAAAATTTAATAACGTATGTTTTCTAGCAGTGCGATACAGACGCTCAAACATAAATTTATTCTCACATCTTTCTCTTTTTCAGAGAAAGGTACATAACCCATATTTGAGATTTTCTCTTTTTTTTAGTAGAAGATAAAAATTGAATATATTGAGAAAATTTTTTGTTGAAATTTTGAACTTGAACATTTCTTTTTTGAGATTAAGCGTACAACATATCCACGAAAAATTTCAAGAAAATCAAAAAAATTGTAAAATCATTTTCTTATAGAGAATATAATAATCTTTCTATTTTGGATTTTACATTTTTCGGTGAATTTTGATTTTAATATCTGTCACTTAACTAGCATAACCATTAATATGTCAATTTCAATCTTAAGCTGTGTCAACACTGTGCCGATGAAGATGTTCAACATCTTTACTTCTCCACATAGTTTAAGTTAGTGTGTATTTGTCAGTTTTGACTTCTAGAGTGTGAATTATGTGAAAAGTAATTTCATCATCATCATCGGCCCGACAACCGGGTTCCGGTCCTGGTCTCTTTCAAGAAGTATCTCCACCTATCCCGGTCTCTAGCCGACGACATCCAGTTGCGCACCCCAAGACTTCGGGCGTCCTGGTCTACGCCATCTCTCCAGCGCAAGCATGGCATGGACCACGATGTCGTCTACCATAGAATGTACCACAAAGAACTTTCCGAGCAGGTTCCTCTTCGCTTATGCGAGCTAGGTGCCCTGCCCACCGGAGTCTACCGAGCTTAATTTTTGTCACGATATCTGCTTCTAGGTAGATTGCGTACAGTTCATGATTGTACCTTCTCCGGAATCGTCCTTCCTCACATATGGGGCCAACAATTCTCCTTAAGATTTTTCTCTCGAACGCAGCTAAGAGGTGGGAGTGCCACAAGCACTCAAGTCTCGGATACATATGTGAGTACTGGCAGGACCATGGTCCTGTACAGCAGCAGTTTTGAAGTTATGGTGAGATTTCTGGATTTGAAGAGCTTTGACAGACTATAGTAGGCTCTGTTGGATTTGAGAAGCCGCCCGCGTATTTCTTCTTCTATATTGTTATCGGCTGCTACTATTGACCCAAGGTATTTAAAGGATTGCACCACTTCAAATTCGTGCTCCGCAACCTTGATTGTTTGACCAACTGTTCCTCTCGCATTCGACGTCACCATGTACTTTGTTTTACTTTCACTAATGTGCAGCCCCAGATTTTGTGCCGCCTGCTCGATCTGGATGAAGGAATCGTGTACAGCTTGTTCGGTTCTTCCGATGATGTCGATGTCGTCTGCGTAAGCCAGTAACTGGCTGGACGTGTTGACGATGGTCCCTCTTGTTGCCGTGCCAGAATCACGGATTGCTTTGTCCAACGCCAGGTTGAAGAGGAGGCAGGCCAAACCGTCCGTCCCCTCGTCGGAGTCCATTAAAGATTTTGATTGATCTGGATATCAATCCGGCTATTTTTACTTGGCTTATTACGTTGGTCATGGTCAACCTACATAGTCGTGTCAATTTATTTGGGATGCCGAATTCTCTCATGGCTTTGTAAAGTTCTACCCTGGCTATGCTATCATGGCGGCCTTAAAGTCTATAAACAGATGGTATGTTGGGATGTTAAATTCTAGCCATTTTTAGCGTATGGGGTTATCCGGTCTTGTAGGATAGAGGAGAGTATCTTATAGGCGGTACTCAACAACGTAATACCTCTATAATTGCTGCACGTTGTGACATCTCCCTTCTTATGTATGGGGCATATTATGCCTCTTCGCCAGTCTTCTGGCATTTCTTCCTGCTCCCATACGTGCACTATAATATCATGAATTGCTTGACGTAAGGCTGGTCCGCCGTGATGAAATAATTCGGCTGGTATGCCATCGGCTCCCGGGGCTTTGTTCTGTTTAAGCCGGCCTATAGCCTTCTCAACCTCTTCTATGCTTGGTGGCGGCAACATAGGGTATTCTTCTTGAAGAAGTGGAGCCTCCACTTCTGCAGTGAGCTGACCATTTAGCAATTCATTAAAGTACACTTCCCATCGCTCCAGTATGCTTTCAGGATCGGTGATCAGATTTCCCTCTCCGTCCTTGCAGTATATATGCAGCGTGGTGTGTACTGCGTCACGTTTCGGACGGATTGGTAGAACTTCCGTGCCTGGTGCGGACCTCGCTCTCGGCTATTTTCTATTTCACAGATTAGGTTCTTCTCCCAGGCTGATTTTTTTGTCTGTGTAGCCGTTTTTCTATTCTTCTGAGCTCTTTATATTCCTCTTCGCGTGCCCGCGTTCTATGAGATTGTTGCATTGCTCGGTACGCAACATTCTTACGTTCAGTCGCTAGCTTGCATTCATCATCAAACCAGTCGTTCCGATTTTTACGACTGCTGCCTAAGATGGAGTTGGCAGTACTAATGACAGTATTTTTAAGACGTGTCCACTTTTCATTTACGCCCAGCATACTGGCTCCAGGACTTACTCTCCCTAAGTCAGGTGTTTCTAGGGCGAGTCCTAACGCATTACCAAAGGTGTTACTGGTGTTTTCATTGCGCAGGGCAGCCGTGTTGATTCGAACCTGATCGGCGGATACAATACGTCTTCGCAAGGCAATCCGCCCTCGGAAAACCATACCAGCAAGATAGTGATCCGAGTCGATATTGGCACCTCGGTACGTTCGTACCGTCATCAAGTTCGAGTAGTGGCGACGGTCTATCAACACGTGGTCTATTTGGTTACGAGTGACTACATCAGGTGATACCCAGGTGGCTTTGTAGATATCTTTACGCGGGAACCTGGTACTCGCAACGACCTTGTTTTTCGATGCTGCCAATTCTAAGACTCGAAGTCCATTGTCATTAGTGTTTTCATGCAAACTATGGGTGCCTGCGTAATACCTGAATACCGGCTCCCGACCTAATACACCGCAATAAATTCTACAAGTTGAAATAATGCACTAACCGCATACAAAACATATCTGACAACTGACTATTGTGTTGATGAATACGTCCAGACTAGAAAATTATTGTTCAGTCGACACAACTTTTGTTGAATTTTTACCCATCTACCGATTTGAATCGAGTTGGGTTCGACAAAAGTTAAATAGCGATGATGATCAGTACGTCTTCACTTACTCAACATTATTCATTAGCGATGTTGATTTACACAAATCAACATAATGTGAACACTGCTTTATAAGTAAGGAACAAATTATAAGACCGTGCAAGAATCAATATTTTTCAACAAAAAAAATCAAACAGTACCATAGTGTGACCATATGGAGAGTATATTTTTGTTTTTCGTAATTTTAGCAACTACCGGTCTTGTATACACATATGTATACATATTTGGAAATTGGTACTTCAAAGCTGGTTCAGAAAGAGAGGCTGATCCGGTGGCATTGCCACTGCCATAGTGGTGGTCTCAAATTCCAATTGTGACATTAAACAAGTGCACTTGTCCAATAGATACAATTTTGTGCGATTCACATCTCATAATTTAGTTTGTGTTTTGAGGACGAATGGAAGATTTATTTTCTTTATCGTTACCATGTGCAAGGTGTAACATTTTGACAGACTACAACCATTTGACTTTGTTATTGCAGTCAAAAGTATTTTAAATGATTTTTGTTTTTGTTTAAGTAAGAACATAGTAACGTCATGGAGTTATGAAAACATTCAAAGAGGTCATAATGTATCGTTTCAAAAGTGTTTCGTTATTTTTGTTATGTGAATGAAGAAAAAATTTAGACTTTTATGAGAATTCATCTAGCTCGAAATATAGTACTGAAGTTAAATCATAAAAACTTCTCTCTGGGAAACATGGAAGAAATAATTTAAGATATTTGTCTTACGAAAAAAAATGAAATGACACAATCGTTGCTTTCAATCAAAATGCTCATATTTATTGAAAATATTTGTAAAAAATAAAATTATCTGCTTCAAACGAAGTAGTATTATGAATACATTATGAAAATTATGCATGACTTAAAGTTTAAGGCGCATAACTCGCCCCTATCATTGAAATGCATCATTGAAAATTTTCATTTAAATTTTTAAGATGATTAAACATTACAGTTAATGGCATTATTTGGTACCAAAATGAAGCAAATAAGTAGTAGAATTTTTGTGCTCTATAAAATAAAAATTTCTGATTTAAACTTTCTTTTAAATCCACTTTTATTATTTCACTGATAGAAATCAAATTCAATGAACAGCTGATTTTCGTTTCTTTGATTTCGAACACAATCGTTTCACTATTCTCAAAAAAATGTCAGTTTTGCTTTCAATGATCAACTTTAACCTCAAACATATAAGATTGCTGGTTATCAGCCACTGACAGGATCTTTTACTGAAACCAATTTTTCAATGATTGCTATAACTGGCTTGTCAAAAAAATTAAGTCAGCACTCCACTGATTTATTCCAATGATGCGTTTCAATGAAAGCTATAACTGGGGCCTAAGGGGCCAGTTATAGCTTATCAGAAAAGTCCATCAGAAAAAATTTTGACTTCTAAATTTGAACATATTACAACTCGATTTTGAGTAAAATTTGAATGCAATTAGACGAATACTTGCTTGGACTAATTTTTACAAAAAGAATTACATCATTTTGTTGCTAAATTTACTCAGCAAATGGATTTCAATATTTTTTCTGATTGAATTTAATTTTTCTGAACAGCTGATTGCCAAAACTCAAAATATATTCTATTTTCTGAGTAAATTTAGCAACAAAATGTTGTAATTCTTTTTGTAAAAATTAGTCCAAGCAAGTATTCGTCTAATTGCATTCAAATTTTACTCAAAATCGAGTTGCAATATGGTCAAATTTGGAAGACAAAATTTTTTCTGATGGACTTTTCTGATGAGCTATAACTGGCCCCTAAGTCTATAATGGAACCAAGCATTCAAAACATAAAGTTTTAAGTTGTTAGAACTATCAAATCGTTAATGAAAATGTGTTCTATTTTTAAAAGCACTGCTTGGAAAGGGCTATATATGTATATCTTTCTAAAAACAAGATGTACATACATACATTTAACAAGAAGAGCTTCATGGATAGACGTTAATTATTAACATTATGTAGAAAATATAGTCTGTAATAATCTATTTCAATTTGACTAGTTTAAATTTTAAAATAAACGATAAAAAACAAAGTTCAAGTGAAGCTATATTTTATAAAGGTGTAATAACAAAGCGGTTTTATTCCAAAATATATGTAATATATTGACTAATTAAATTCTTTTTAATTTATTTCTTAAACAAAAACAAAATTTCAAAAATGTAAACATTTTTCTACAAATTTGTTTATCGCCTTTAAAAAAAAATATGCAACCACTTAATTTATCTATAATTCGCTGTCCACAACTCAGTGATCAAACACTTGATTTTCATAATTAATTCATTAATTAGTTTCAGTTAGTTACTAATGTGTTTGACCACATTCCGTTTTCGAAGTAACTCCATATGTTTTAAGAAACCATTAAACACTTTTAAAAACAACAACAAGAAATGTTTAAGAAAATTACATACCTAGTCTTTTGGTTTATGGTATAGGAGCATGTTAAATAGATTTTATTTTCCATTAAATCGTGAAGTGCGACTGAGATTGATTTGATAAGTTCTTGTAAGTTGAATTAATACATTGTTTTGCTGTCGGGATTTTGTAATCACACATATATATATATATATTTTTTAATTTGCATATTAGATACACGCAATTTATGTGTTATATTATGAAGTTGATAGATAAAATATATTCTCATGTTATTTAGATTCAAGGACAATACAGCAAAAACAATAAACATTAAAATGATTTAATTTTCATTTCCAACTAACTGAAATTTTATTCTTGGCTTAATTCCAAATTAATAAAAGACGAAGTTCAATGACAATAAGAAAGTTCTTCAAATTCGGATAGAAGTTTGTTTTGGATAAAATGCAATAATCAGCATCGAGAACTCTAAAAAAAACTCTAAGGTATCAGTATTCGTTGTGTTTCTTTATAATTACATATAGATAACTTAGTTATATCTTTGTATATATGTATAACCTATAATATTATCATGGAGCGTGTTTTTGTATTGCGAACTCTAGCCTGGTGGTGGCGCTGAAATAAGCGCTATCACTGAAAAAATGTTTGTACATTCTTTTTATGAATGGCGATCATTCAGCCGAAATCATTAATTTTTAAGAAATATTCATATGAATAATGTAAGAATTCATAAAAATTAATTTTTGTTTTATGACCAAGTCATGATTTTCATGAAAAACCATTCATAAAATCCAAAGCAATAGAATTGTTGTTGGAAAATCAGATTATGATATTTTACATTTAAAGTATGAACAGTTCATACAAATTTTATTGTAAGGTTTTATGAAAAATTTCTTAAAATGCTTGAAACTGTTCTTTGATTGTAGGAACAAAGTGATGAAACCACATTCATCAACATGAGCAAGCGACATTTTATGAAAAATTACTTTAAATTCTTGAAACTATACATTTTTTACATGCAAAATATTATTAAATG
Organism: Philhelius festivus; assembly: GCA_963931855.1. NCBI lineage: Eukaryota > Metazoa > Arthropoda > Insecta > Diptera > Syrphidae > Philhelius > Philhelius festivus. Next base: position 36,282,497 of record OZ007555.1, read on the forward strand.
CATGAAACCACATTCATAAACATTTTTTTGTTGCAAATTCCAAGTAGGAAACTTTACATTTGAAATATGAATAATTCATAAAACGCATGTTTAAGGTTTCTTTTTTTTAATGAACTCGATTCTTGGCCCGTTTTTAATGAAGTTTTTCTTTAAAAACATGCAGTTTTTCCTTCGAATCATGTACCTTTTTGGTTCAGTGTAGATTTTACAGTGGAGAATAGCGAAAGTACTTGTTAGATTTGTATCTGCTAAATTTAATAATAAAATATTCTCTTTCTGACTACTTTTTTTTATTCCTTATCCTACTCCCCACTGTAAGATTTCAGCGCCATCACCAGATTAGCGTTGGTACCATCAAATCACGTTCCATGGTAATACTATAGGTTATATGTATATACAAAGGTTATATGTATATAAGATACATTAGTGATTTTGATGATTGAAACTTTTAAACTTGAATTCCCTTAATAAAATTACCATAAGATCTTGAAGAAAGATATTTTACTTCAATTTCTATCTACACCATGTTTATAAAAATAAACATAAGCCTATAGGCTTTTAAGCTTCTTAACTATAAAGCCTGAAAAATTGGTTAATTTCTTCGAAAATGTAAAACGACTTTTTTATAACACTATTTTTTGTGAATAAATACCTATATTATGTTCTCCGTATTTGGCTTGTTGCAACTTTTATATTTAAGAAAGCTTGTCAAAAATAAAACAAACTCTTCGCTATCTCTTGTTTGTGCTCATTTTCATACTAATTGGGGGCCAATCCCCAAAACAAACCAGATTAGGTGTATAACTTTCGGCATAACTATAATGATTATTTAAATTATGACAGTTAGTTACACAATGTTAGTCGAGCAACTCATTTTTATGTATAGCATGGCCTTGTTGAAGGATTTGTTTTTAATTTAAAAATAAAATCCAAATAAAAAAAATGGATTCTATTTTTCTAATGTGACAGATGTCAATTAAACAAAAAAAAATCCAGAGAACAAACAAAAACCAAAGCCGCTTCACTTTGCCATCTTTTTCTCACAATGAACTTCGAACAAGAAGAGATACGTCAAAATCAGTCGCCGGAGTGAGTTCAATGTCAGCATTGTCATTTGTTCAGTTTAAACTCTCAGGGACTGAAAACTTCTAAGCTTCAATAAAAATTCGAATAGAAATTTCTATATAATACATAGGATCAGCTTTAATACTTATTGTAATGAAATCAATTTTTTTGAAACAGATATATGATACGCCAAACAACAGAAATGCACATTGTTTTATCGAATACGATAAGAGATTATCGAGGGCATTTCATACGATGCCTTCTGTTGATTCGAATATTTATGTATAAAACCACCACCACTTCGCCTGATTCACTGTCAACGTAATTAACGGGATGTCTTTTTTGTGGGAACAAAACAATATAAACTGCGATTTTATTGGTTAAACTTTATGAAATAAAAATATATCGAATGACAAATAGCTATTTCGATATGCGGTAGACAAAAACTCACGTATGCAGAGTGCTACCACAACTTAACACAGAACTATATTCAATAAAATGTCATATTTGTAAGATATAGCGGAACAATATCTCCATCTGAAAAAAGACCTTACTTTGTCAAAAAGGACAGTTTATTGTATTTGTGAAGGATAACCTCGGCCTCAAAAAAAAAACGCCAATGTTCTTCTCGTATCGTAAATCATACAATGAAATATCATTAAATTATAAATAAAGTATCTACAAATTTAAATCAAATTTACTTACTGTATTCACTTAGATCATTCATGGTTCCATTAACCGTACCGTCGGTCATCAGTTGTATAAACCGATTTTTGATGTAAAGTTGAATTTTCCTCCCCGGTCCAGATATATCTTCTAATATCGTAGATCTTTCATTACGATCTAAATTACTACTATTACTATTCGTGTTATTATTATTTCTAAAATTATGAATTTTATTATGATTATTCAGTCTCCTAGGTTTAATGCTAACACCTCCTTCTGCAGCATCTATCGTCTTGCCACCATTATTTCTGCTGGTGTTGCCTCGATGTCTCAATGATATACCACGTTTTGTATGTACGCTACGATCGGTACGCGATAACACTGGTAATTCTGTGTGTGTTAGTGTTTTTGTTCTTGATTCAATGGCAGTTGATGACGCTGTTGATGTAAATAAAGTATCATTATTATCATTTGTTGTTGTTGTTTTTACTGTAGGCGTCTGCTGATCCAAGTTCGAATATTCTGATGTTACATCAAAGTCATCTATCGAAGTTGTTGTTGTTGATATATTATAATATCTCGTTGTTGTCGACACAACATCACCATTATCATCATAGTCACTTTTGTTTGAATTTCGCGTTCGTTTTGATTGATAATGATGACTAATGATCGATGATGCTACCGTAACTTCGTCACTATTATAAACATCACTAACACTTACACTATTAATATTATTTATTTTGCTTAAATTACTACTGACAGTAGAACTGTCATAATCACTAATACTAGCACTTGACAGATATGATGTTGTATTAGAGACATCTTCATTCGCACTCGTTTTATCGTCGTCGTTGTTACTATTTTTGATATTTTTCTTTCTTTTACGTTTATTGTATACCATATTAGATTTTTTGACGCGACGCGAATTTGACACATTACCGTCTGTCATAATTGCATACAAAGGGTCGATATCGCGGCGGGCCTGCGTTAGATGCTCATCCACATCAATATCTTGATCATCATCATATTGATCTTGATCTTCACTACTGTCACTACTTGTATTTACATTCAAATGTAGTAAATAGCTGCCATAATCACTATATTCGCTGAAATTCGTTATTTGCTTAAGATTTATTTGAATAGGGATATAATTTGGCGCCGCTACCGAACTGATATTTGACGTTAAATTCGAATATGATTTTATCAAGGATGGATGCTGTTCTTCTATGATGGTGGTGTTGGTTATGTTGGTTGTCGAAGATGTTGTCGTTGTTGTTGTTGGCGTACGTGTTGTTAACATTGGCATTGATAAAACAGTTGGCCACACGATTATAACCGACAGGAGGGCACCTAGCACAGCCAGGGCCCTCCAATGAGGACTTTGGTTTATTCGCATTAACAAACGCCACAAATGTTATACCGAGTATCTTCTCGCTGGGCAAAATCACTGTGCATTGCATTCAAATGCAGGACTATGTTCAGGAAAAAGCAAATATGTTTTATATGTGTATTGATTCCTTGTTGATTAAGTTTTTTTTTTTTTTAATTTCGACAATTATTTTGATACAAGATGTGTAGGGAAATGTAAAAATATAAATAATTTTTCATAAAAATAAACTACAATTAAATGTACACCTACATTTGTATGTAGAAACCCAGATTCGTTTGATTTATGTATGTATGTCGGTTGATTTCGAGAGAATTTTTTATTAGTTTCGTTAACGCAGCAGCGTTTTTCACATAACTTCTGTTTATTTATTTGTGTATAAATGTCATTTTTTTTTTAATGTGGTTTGCCAGCTCAAGTGACCATGTTGTTTTTATCTTCGTCGTCGTCTGAGTCATTCAAGTGACGTTTCTTGGTTTTACTCGTAGATTTTTTTGCCATTTTGCATACTATTATGACGTTTACCTAGGAGTTTAATTTTTTTTATTCTTATTTTAAATTATTTTTTTTTTATGCTTGCAATCTTTACTATACACTTTAGTTCATCTTTAAAAGCTATCTAAAGATTGCTTGTGTTTTAGTTAATGGATTTAAATGTCAGTTGATTATTGGAGAGTGTTTATTTGTCTGTTGTTTCTGTAAAGAAATTTAAAAAAAAAATACATTATTTTTGTGAAACATATCATTTCTATTTTTGTTTTTCTTAACTTATGGACTAAATACTTTTAGTGAAGTTTACTGGTGCTATTAATACTACTTACATACGTCCACCAAAGTACTTAAAGAATCGTCTAAGTGACATTTCTCTTTTTGACAAAAAAAAATCTAAGACAATTTTATTTTTTCTAGAAATGTATGTATGTAGTATGTACTAACGTGCGTGAGTGTGATTTTTTGTATCTTTCTATGAACGATGATGGCTATTTTTATCACTTCATATAGTTGATGCATAATGACCTAGATTCAGTACCTAGTCGCCACGAAGAGATTAGATAATAAGTCTGCTGAGTGAAGAATGCAATTGGAGGAGGTTGTATGGAGGTTTCTGTAGTAGGTACTCATAGAGAAGAGCAAGAAAAAGGGCAATGGAAGAGTTTTCATCTCTACAGTTGCCACTACCCAAACTATCAGATACATATAGAAGTTTTTTTGTATTTGTGGTTAAATAGAGAAGAAAAGGTGGAATGTGATTAATTTTTTTTTTGTATGTTGTCTCAACAATACAAAAAGTTCTAATTGGATTTGAAGACAATAGTGTGGTGTTACAATTTTCGATGTATCTTGTAATCTTGATATATTCCCTAAATGGAAGATTTAGTATTAAAAAAAGATTAAGGGTATTTAATTGATATGTAATAGATTTACTTATTTTTTATTTATTTCTTGTCTCAGGCGCGGACCCAGGATTTCGTTCAGAGGGGGGGGTTTCAATTTTCGTGATTACTTAATTCTAATATTTTTGTGTGGCTGTTTTTGAAAACGGTTTTTTAACAGTTTTGAAAAAAAAAATTGAAATTTTTTTAAAAATCCATTTTTTGAAAATTTGAATACACAATTCTATTTAAGTTTTTTGGGAGCTTACGCAAACAAAAAATGATCAAAATCGGTCATACCGTTTTTGAGAAAATCAAAAACAAAAAAATGGTTCTTTGGGTGGTACCCTCTATAACCATTTTTCGGAAAATTTTTTTCAAATAGTACCTAGCTTTAACTAAATGAATTTTTTTTGTATCTTTTTTTTAAATCCGTAGAACAGTTTTTGAGAAAAAAAAATTTACAAAATTTCGAAAAAAATTCGTATGGCAGGTATACTGTTATTTTTGGTCTTATAAAAAAAGAAGAAAAAAACGTGTGGGGGGTAAATTAAAAATGATAAATGTTTAGGCTGTAGTCGAACCGACAGACAGACACAATTGCGAGACCCACTTTTTTAGTCTTCGCTATCATCGTAATGTTAACTTTGATCAAAATCTCGAGTTCGATTTTTTTTACGAATGCATAACTTGCCGCACGAACTTGCTCCTATGTAAGAGACTAGGAATTTTAAAAACGAATATTATTAGAAAAAACTGTTCATAAGGATAAAATTATCATCATTTTTTAAATTCTCTTAGTAGTAAGAGACAAAAACAGAATGCTATGCAAATATGAATTTATGCAAGAACAAAAATTAATACATAAGTCGAGTGGTTTCTTAATAAAATAAGGTTTTATATATAAAATTTTTAAAATATTAAAAAAAAAATTAGTACGTCAACATTAGGTTTTTATTACTGTACGAATGAAAATTAAATTTCCAAAAACAAATATTTACCCATTTTTGAGATATCGAATTTTCCAAAAAAAATGATTTTTTTTTTCCAAATTCAAAAAATATTTTTTTTTAAAGTTTTGAAATGCAATGTTTCTTAAAGCTTTTAGAAGCATCTCTATAAAAAATTTCATTAAAATCCATTATGATAATGAGAAATTCAAAATTTTTAAAATCGTTCTATGGTAGGTACAGTGACTAATGTCTTGTTTTCAAAATCTTTTGTATTAAATTATAGACCTTAAAAATTAATCAAAAGACTAAAAATTTAAGCAAAATTCTCGGAACCGTTTTCGAGAAGAATACGATTTTCGAAAACCATTTTTTAACATTTGTATGGAGGGTACCGTTATTTTTAAGTAAAATAAATTTTTTTTTCTCATATCTTGTAGATTATTTTAAGAAACTTTTATTTATTAAGTTTTAAGAAAATCGAGCAGGGGGTTTTCGAAATATTGCGTTTTCAAAAAATAATTTTGAAAATTTTTTTTTGAAAATTTGAATACACAATAATATTGAAACTGTTGGGGAGCCTTAACATTAAAAAATTATCAAAATCGGTTGTACCGTTTTTGAGAAAATCAAAAACAACAAAATGGTTCCAAGGGGGGTACCAAAAATAATAATTTTTTGGAATTTTTTTTTTCATTCATTACCTAGGTTTAACTAAATGAAATCTTATGAATTTTTTTTTTTAATCTGTAGGACAGTTTTTGATAAAAAAATATTTATAAAATTTCGAAAAGAAAAATCGTATGGCAGGTACCGTTATTTTTGGTCTTAAAAAATCAAATCAAAAAACATCCGGGGGAAAAAAATAAAACCCATATCTACCAAGCTTAAAGAAAATCGGCCTAGCCGTTTGGGCTGTAGTCGAACAGACAGACAGACTTGCGATACCCACTTTTTTGGACTTCGCTATTATCGTAATATCAACTTTGATCAAAATCTCGAGTTCAATTTTTTTTTACGAATGCATAATCTGCCTTATAGTACCTATAAGTCGCAAGTAAAAAGAAAAAAGTGTTATGGTTTTTATAATTGTGAAACGAAGAAGTGCCCAGGGGGGGGGGCAATTGCAACCATTGCCCTCCCCCTGTATCCGCGCTTGTCTTGTCTACTTACTAGTTACTACTTATTAAGCAAAGTAAGCTTTTTATATGTATTTAGTATGCATTAAGGTTGAACAAAAAAAAACCAATTGGTCTAATTGCAAAAATTTGCATAGAATAGTTCATTGGCTTTTGTAGATATCGGTAATAGCTGCTGAAATGTATAGAGAATCTTCTATAATTAATCCCTATTTTATTTATCTAAAAGTACTATTGAAATTTTTGATTTTAAAACTCAATTTATCTGTAAACTGATCAACATTGTGCATAATTCTCAATGAGTATCAAACAGGTTATCAAATATCGAATTTCAATGTTTACCAATTAACAACAATTTTTGTGGTTTTGAATGGAAACATACTCATCATTATGGTCTTGACCAAGCTGAAAGAAGAACTGCGAAAGTCTTTAACCGATCGTGCTGGGCAATCATAATTCCACATGACAAGTTACTCTCACCTAATATCGTTCATAGATGTACCCAACTACTTGGATGACTCAAAGCCACGAGATAAAAGATGTCTTATCTTATGATGTGGACACCTTGATTTGAATGAAAGGGTCTTTCGAAATGACGCTTTTGGCATTTGCATCTTCTGTAATCTAAATACACCCGAGACCCTTTTGCTTTTATATTTAAGTTCAACTTAGAGGTTTCTTATTTAAGTTCAACTTAAATGCTTATAACTAGTATACTTTGTTCCTTTGCGTAAATTGTCAAATAAGTTCTTTCGTTAAAAATTTAATTTTCGTTTTAGAAAATAGGTCACGGAATCTGAAAGTACATATGTTGTACATATGTATGAAACTTACTTTTTTTAAATACATATTTGAGAAATGTGTTAGTTAAAAATTGTTCATAATTTTTGAATAATAAACGTCTACAAAACAATCATAACGAAACTTTTCACAAAAATTATTCAAATATTTGACATAAGTTGACATTTAAGACAATAATTATTCACAATAATCATTAATTCTGACATCTTTGAGTGATTGTTTTAGGTCTTAAATACGAGTAGATTAAATTATTTCATAGTGGAAATAAAAAAAACATATCTCCGATTATGCATTTTAGGAACTGGTATATTTTTCAAAATATCAGACAAACAGTTGTTAATCTCATTTTATGAAATTAATGTCGTTTTTTTTTAAATCATCACCCTTTCATAAATCTTAGTGTGTCCCTAATCGTAAAGAACATTGTTAGTATTTCGATAACATCATACTTCTAAAAGATGATGATTAAAGCCGGCATTATGAGTGTTGTTTACATATCAATATAAATAAACAAATTTGGTAATCTATACATATTTATAAAAAAAACATTCCTTTTTTTTTAAGTTCAACTCCACTTAACAGATAAGAGTCTATTTGCTGTTCGACTGAGCCATTAAACCTATAACACTGTACTTAACATATAGGTCAAGAAATCGTTTGGACTAAAATCTGAAACGAAATAGAGAGTTTGACGGTTAAGATATCTGGGAATTGGAAAATTGGAAATTAGATTCGTTTAAATGTTGAATTAGAAATAACAAACCAGGAAAACACAAGTGAAAACATGTTTCATTGACATGAAATGCGATTGCTAATTTTTGATTATTTTTTCATGTACATACATAAACATTATAGTACATGGACTAATGATTGGACAAGTGCTTCTATCGTTTTACAAATTTTTGTACAGCTCACAACTTTTGTCAAAATAAAAAGGACAGCATCAACGACTGCAGGTAGCAAGACGACTTTACACAGTGCCGCAGTAACTCATTTTTGCAGTTAAAATGAATACGGGGAACATTTTATCGGTCTGGTTTAATAGTAAACTTATATATGTAAATCAAAGTCTGATAGAAAACTCAGACTTTTCACAACAATTTTTCATAACTTTACTAATAAATGCGCAAAAGAAATTATTGCGTGGTAAGTAATATTTAAAATATTTAAATCTGTCCATTATTTACGATGACATGACTACTGATAAATTGGATCCCAAAAAAATAAATTTGATTTAACGTCTTGTAGAGAGCCTTAACATAGTGACTTACATATCCCTGTGTACTAGCAAGAAAGGCATGGACCTAAAATCTTCAGTTGAGTCCAAACGGCTTATATGAGAGACACTTTTCATGAAAGGAGATACTCTTGGAGGATTTCTCATTTTCTCACACATCTGTTTGCGACAAATCTTTTGTAATAATGTAAAGTAAAGAAATAGTATAATAAAATAAAGTATTTAATTTTCATTTCTGAGATAGAAATGTTTTGAATGTCAAAACTATAAATTGAAAGTTGAATAATTTTTTCGCATTATCAACTCTTGAATATTGTTCGGACAAAGTTCTAAACCATTTCATTACTGTTTCGAACAAAACCTAAGCTTTGGTTTGAAAGAGCTTGATTTCGGAATTTCAATGATTTTGAGATATCAAGAAAAGAGAACACTCTAAACTAAGTTATAATAATTAACAAATTTTTCAGATTACTAGGGAGTTTAATAATGAGAACATTCAAGTATAAGGAAATCGGACGTAGCAGTAGCTCATTATAACCACTATACCTATATTTTTCTGCCATTAATATAAGCAAATTTCGAAAATTTCATGGGAATCGGTTTCGTAGTTTTCGAGTTTATAAGCCACAGACGAAAAATATTTATTTACATATATGTACTATAAAGAAAATCTTAAAATAATTTTTTTTTTTATTTTTAAAAAGAAGTTTATCGTTGCTGAGAAATTATATATACATATAAACACCATTATGTTTTACTAACTCTTTATGACATTATTCAAAATAAAATTCGCAAGGGAATCGCACATACTTGCTCTGCTCTTGTGTTTAAGAGACTTAGGATTTTAAAAATTGATGTTCTTAGAGAAAAATGTAAATAAAGATAAGAGCCATGTGATTTTCTTACCAAATTTGAATTTATGCAGAAACAGAAATTCAAAATCGTTGCAGAAATATACAGCTGCGGTCAAGATAATAGTAGTGAACCTTTTAACACAACAAAAACTAAAATAAATTAATCTACTAATTTTGGAGAATTGAATATTCATCTGATTTTCAAATTAATTTTTTTTAGGCTTTTAATTTTCGAAAAAAATCATTTTCAAATTCAATAAATTAGTTGGTAACTTCAAATCTATCCAAGTCATATAGAAAAACAGCGGTCAAAAAAATAGTAGCGCATTCAAAATCTACCTTTAAATATTACAAAAGTGAAAGTTAATAGACAATTTCTATCATAAGTCATAGTCGAGTGTTTGAACGTTAAATTAATATTTAGTTGCATGTCCATTGTTAGAAATAACAGGTACTACAGGTACCAAGACTGCTGTATAGCTTCCCAAAAGGCTGTGTTGGTAGTTGGCTTACAACTAGCAACATACTTCTTGACATCGCACCAAAGATTTTGTACGAGTATAGAGTTGAGGTCTGGGGACTACGCAGGCCACTCCATGACATTAAGCGTCTTTTCTTAGAACCACTGGTTCGCAAGTTTACTTGTATGCTTTGGTTCATTGTCTTGTTCAAAGACCCATTTCAGTGGTATTCCATCTTCAGCATATGGGAACATAACTTCCTCCATGATCTTCACATAAAGATTCTGATCCATAATGCCTTCAATGCGGTATATCGGACCAACACCATAGAAGAGAAAAACATGCCCAAACCATTATGCTGGATCCTCCATGTTTTATTGTCTTAGCTGTGAAGCGTTGATTATATTCTGTATTTGGGGGCCTTCTTACATATTGACCAGATCCCTTTGCAGCATATAACACAATCTGGGACTCGTCGGACCACAGAATATTCCTCCACATAAACATGAAATTCAAGGACTTACCAATGATTTTATTTACACTACTATTATTTTGACCGCATCTGTATATACAAATTAGTTTTTTTAATATTTATATGGTAGGTACTTTTATTATTAGGTAAAAGAATATTTTTTTGTTAGATACAAGAAATCGAGTTTGTGGTGTTCGAAATACATACATATTGCATTTTCAACAAAACTGCATTTTTTTAAACTACAAAAAAAAAACAATACTATTCAAACTTTATATGAAAAATTGATCAAAATCTTAAGTACCGTTTTTAAGAAAATACAAAACAAAAGAATATTTATCGTTCATGTTTCAACTACAAGCTAGAGGAGGATCTAAATATTTTGATATTTTTTAACAGTTTTTGAAAAAAAAAAAAACATTTTCTAAAATTTTGAAAAAAAAATAATATGAGTAACTTTCATTTTTGATCTTAAAAAAAATTAAAAACAGGTCGGGGAAAAATTTAAGTACACCCATAAGAGAAATTCGGCCGAGCTGTTTACCAACTGAGAACAACTTTTTTTGTATTCCTATCAAATAACAAAATCTCGAGTTCGATTTTTCTTACAAATACATAACTTGCCATATACAAAGTACCTATACTAGTGGTGGGCGCATTCGAATGAAATAATCGATTATAACCGATTCAGGCAACATCTCGAGATATCTCGATTCTTCACACAAATCGTTCGAATACTCAAATCATTCGATTAATTTTTATATCTACTTTCTCTAAGCGAAATGAGGACTCAACACTCGAGTGCCTATTCGAGACCGAGAAGCGAATATTGGACGAAAAGACAGAAAAAAAAACACACAAAATCGAGAACTCGAGAATTTGGTTATTTGTGTATCTCGTGTGTATGTATTCAATGACTGGGTTTATGTTTATATTCATTTTTGCACTCGATGCATGGTTAAGAGTTGAATATGGAATTGCAAATTAAAGACGAGAAGCAAGAACCATTATGTTATGATTTTTTTGTTTTGTTTTTGCTTTTTTTTTGCCTTGAAATTGAGTGTTTGTTTCCTGCTTTTTTTACTATGATATTCCTTCAAAAATCATTCGAATGATCATTCGATTCTTTAAATCATTCGAATACTAATATCTCGATTCTTTAAATCATTCGATTATGCCCAACACTAACCTATACATGTTTATCGTAAGGCAAAATATTTTATGTTTTTATCAAAGAATAAAAAAACAATTCAAATATATCATAAAGATCACCAAACAAATGTTAACAAAAAATATTCCACATACGCCCCATCTGCCCTCTACCAAATCTTTCATTTTAATCGTTGAAATAAACAGTTTTTATCAACGACTCGACGTTTTGTTTCCATTATTTTTTTAATGAGAAAAGAAGCTTATCATGCAAGTTGTACAAATAAGATCGTGGTTGCTAAAATATTAATACCATGACAAATGCATATCCACTTTGCAATTATTTTGACAAAAAAAAAACTGAAATCCAGATTTATTGCAACTGCCTTAGACATGTAGTACGAAAAAGTTTGAAGGATTTGGAGCAACTTTTGTCCTTGGTTTATAATAGGTTTGGTTAAAAATGTATTTTACCAAAAACTGATAGTACGGAATCCTCACCTAAAATGTTTTGAAGTTTGACTTTCTCATAAACGCTCTGATTAATTTCAATGAAATTTTGTACAGACAAGTTCCTCAAAATCCTATATAAAAAATTTTCTTATTTTATTTTTAACATTTCAAAGGACTAATTAAAAGCTACAATCGACTAAAATATAAATTTATTAATCAATGTAAATACATACATTTCATTGAGAAAAACAAAAATTAAAATTGAAATTAAAATTAAAAAAAAAGGAAAAAGTCATTCAAAAAATGTAAATAAAAAAACCAAAGAACAAAATTAACAAAAAAAAAGAAGATACCAAAGGCAAACTCAAAATTTAAAACTTATAATTTGGCAGATGGCAATGCTGTTGTGTGTACTGACGTACGCGCTGTAGAAATAAAACTTCGTTTCCAAAAGCAATGCCTCTGTAAGATTTTAACCTAAGAATGTACAAACATTTTGTATTCTAAAAACATGTCGCTGTCTTTGACGGATAACGTGTCATTTTGACATGTCACTGACAGCTGCATAGAAAATTTTCTACCCCCAACGCAACGCCGGAAAAGAAGTTTTACTTCAAAAGTTTTGTATAATAAATGTAATAATTATAATTACTTAATGTATGGCATAAAGTAAAGCTCAATTTATGGTTCAAGGTCTAACTTAGGACCTCAAAAAGTTATTTTTAAATCAAACCCATAAATCTATTTGTTTTTTTAGATAATTTAACTTTAACTATTTTGTCTATTCACCAAAAATCAGAAACTATGACGAAGCCAAATGTTTATAACTAGATACCTACATTTAACTTTCCACTTATTTTCAAAAATTATTGAAATGAGTCACAATAGTCTCGTAAAAGTTAATGACAATTTAAAAATTTAGTTTTCTTTTATGGGATGTGTAATAAAAAAATCAACAGACATTTAATCTGACACAAATTCACGAGGTATTTTATTGCGTTTCTTGATTTATTTTGTTCCTGTCTTTGCGACGCGACGTTAAGGAATTTTTTACGTAACAGATCGTTATGGATTAGGGGAACGGAATATGAAGGAACATACTCGTATATGCCGTTTGCAGACTCTCTCCCACTAGCTGATTAGTGATCAACCAGAAAATATTTCTATCCAAAAAAAAAACAAAGGTGTTGATAGTTCAAGACAGAATAAAAAAAATATATTCGAGACGATGAAACTCATTACATATTTGTTGTTGTAGTCTGTCCCAAGTTTTGACGTTGGCAAGGTATCAAAATTTTGTTCGTGTTCACTTCATTCATACATCTCTCGTTTCGGAAAAATGTAAAACCTGCGGACAAAACGATATATTTTTCTCCCTGCCGCATAATTTCAGTTTAATTTTAGTAACTAATTACATAAATTAAATTAAAAATCGAAATGAGAACACGAGACGTAACAAGCAAACTGACATTTATGCCTATATAACAAAACTCTTAAATCAACAAAAAATAAAACAACAAACCACCATTAAAGTACACCCCCAAACCCTCCCAAAAGATTCAATCCACTTCTTTAATTGCTGATTTATTCCCTTTGGTCTGCAGTCGAAGAAGCACCTTTCGACCATAATCACGCTTCATGTACGACCTAAAGAAGTGCGTAGCTACAATTAGCAAACTAAATCGTACACAAACTGTTCGGTGTGACAGAATAGAAAAAAAAAAGAAATGTCAAACAAACCAAGCGCTTTCTAGTCGTGGTGCACCGAATCGAAAGAGACACGCACACATCGCCATAGTTTGTTAAATTTAAAATTTATGCCAATGACCCTTTGCGCACGCTTTTCTAAAAGGCTACAAATTGCTTGCTCTCACTATAGATTGTGATGTTGGCGGATATTTTTACTTTTAATCTGGGATGTGAATCGTTTTCGCTATGCTTCCTAATAAAAATTGTTTTGGGCTATGTTGACGAAAAAATATACTCGTATGCGCCGCCAGCTTTTCTATGCGTCTTTTCTAATAAAGTGTTGCCTTTCTGTGTTTTCTGTATACCAAATAGCAAATAGACGCCCTATGAAAGGATTAGAAATTCAATTCCTATATGTACCCACTTATTAAGAGAAATCCTAATCAGTAAGCCGATAATTAAGATGGTACAAAGAATTGCTAACGTCGACACCAACAGGAGCTCTTAGAGCTTGTCCAATGCCTTGAGCTTTTTTTGCGCCTTTTACGACTTGATTTACACTTAAGCTATCTAGAATCTTGCAGCGCGTTAAGACTGAAGACATAGAACTCTTGGTTTGCTAAACCTTATGGTCACAGCAATATTACTGAATTAATTACAATAGAGAGGTTTTAACTCCCACTGACTACTGCACCCCTAAATTGAGCATCAATAAAGATTAAAAGGTTATGTTCGCATCCAGAATGGACTTGGATTACAACATGGTGATGAAAGACTTCGACACAACTATCTTTACTGATGGCTCAAAGATGGATTGTGATGTTAGTTCATGAATTTTCTCTGAAACTAAAAATGTATGTAGTGTCTCTAGGCTGCTCGTTTTTTGTAGCGTCTGTCAAAGCCATTAATTCTAGTACATAAGATCAGCCCTTCCTAACTTTCTTACGGAAAGAGCCGCTCGGAGTTATGAAGAACAATATTCTCTCAATTTTTCTTAACGAATCAAAACGTAGATGGAACACTTTAACTAACTGCATTATAATTAGAAAGATTTGGCCCACCGAAAGCTTTATTTGATATGCAGAACCAGGAAAGACATAGCCAGGATCATAGCTACCTCACTATCATATCTGTGGGGACTAGCAGCAAAAGGAAAAATTCATTCATTTCCTCTGCAAGTACTCTGTTCTGGCCAAAATTAGAGCACAATCATTAGGAAGGGCATTTTTTGACGAAACTCACGAGCTGTCGGAAATGAAGATCAAGGACTTGATCTCTTTTCTCAACACGACGGAATGGCTCTAGGACAAACTTCGGTTACTTCTGTACCGTGCCTTCCATATCCCAATCACTCAATTGTATAAATTGTTTCAGCACCTGTCAGCAAGCTGCCTAGTTTGTAGATGGTTTCGGATGCATATTGTGGTCCGGTTGAGTGAGTGATACGATTTCTAATGATTGTACTCAATTTGAACAACGTACTCAATTTCAGGCACAGGTTCAAACGAGTTATAGTTTCGAAATGGCGCACTTCAGCAACACTAAATCGCCAGCGGTCGTCATCGCTACATTGGTTATAGGTTAAGGTGGCTGCTGACCGGAAAAAGCCAACACACTTAGACCAATATTTGGTTGTGATACCATAGGATTTCAAAAATCACCCTTACTCGTTTAACCATTTTGAGCTAACAATGAAGCGTTTGAGACAGTGAATGTCGGAATTATTTAGATCACTAGGATCGTTATAATAGTAGTCTCCCAAGTGGAGTCTACGTTTTTGTACTAGGGCAGGGCAAGAACATAGAAGGTGAGGAACTGACTCCTCTTCTTCGTCATCCATGCAGCTTCTGCGAAAATAATTTGCAGGAACTCCAAGACGGAAAGTATGTCTTCCTTTTAGGCAGTGTCCAGTAAGGACACCTATAACGAAGCTAATATGCAATCTACCAATAGAGATTAGTTGTTTTGAGCGTTTAGCATCAAATTAGTTTAGTAGACCGGCAAGTTGGGGTGCTGGTCCATCTGTGGTTACCTTTCTTTATGGTATCATGCTTTAGCATAAGTTTACAAGTAGCTAGGGGTATACCGATGTTATATGTGCTATCCAACAAAGGTAAGATTGTTCCGTTTTTTGCAAGTTCGTCAGCTTTACAATTTCCTGGAATGTCTCTATGTCTGGCACCCATATAAGGTGAATGTTAAACTGTTTTGACATCTCCACCAGAGATGATCGACAATTTTCGGCTGTTAGTGAGTTAATGGAGACAGAGTCCAATGACTTTATGGCAGCTTGACTGTCTAAGAAAATGCGTGTATCAGTAGTCGATATAACGTTTTCTTTGAGCCAAGAGAGGACTTCTTTTATTGCTAGAAACTCTACCTGGAACACGCTACAGTGATTGGGAAGATGAAAAGATAGTCAAAGATTTAATCTTTCGGAGTATACGCCTCCAACGAACCCGTCATCGGTGTTAGATCCATCTGTGTAGAAATGAATCGCCGCTTCGTCTACCAACAGTGAGTCATTTTCCCAAGTAGACCTGGAAGGGATGGACACTTGAAAGTTTTTATTAAATTTTGGATGAGGGGTGGTGTAAACGACGTTACTAGGTAGAGATTTGAACGAGTTCAGTATAGTGGAGTGGCCAATATCGCTATTGATCAACTGAGAGGAGGCCTTAAGCCGAATGGCTGTGCTAGCGGCTGATTGTTTGCTAAAGATATCCAGCGGTATGAGATGAAATACAACATCAAGTGCAGCGGAGGGAGTTGATCGGAGAGCTCCACCCATGATTAAGCAGGCTGTTCGTTGGACTTTGCTTAGCTTATCGCGGTTTGTTGCTGTTTCTAGCGCATTCCACCATACTGTTGTATCGGTCTATTGTATTTATAATATAAGCCAAGTTAATCTATAGATTTACGAATGTAAAATTAACTTAATTTATTTATTTTATCTCATATGAACAATCATTTAAAAACAAATTCGACACTGAAGCATTTTTTTGTCTAAGTAAATGGCAACACTGACGTCTTATACCATTAAAAAATAAAAACAGTTTTTTTTTTAATTTATATATAAATATATAATTTTTTAAAATTAGAATCATCTATGAATTGTGACGAACTTCATGGGTGACACAAAAGTATGCGAAATAGTCTACCCAAAGCAATCAATTTTGTCAAGGCGCTTTCATTCAATTCAGTCTTTTTATTTGTATTTCAATGTGAGTGCCGAGTTTTTTCCTGCTTCTGTAGTTGTTGTAATTTTTCTTTAATACAATTCACCATTGCTGCTGCACCAGATTTGGCTGAGTGAGTTAATAAATTTTGTATATTTATTTTAAAGTTGACAAGCTAAAGTGAATGAATAACCTTTTATGCGATCTGATTGCTATGGGCACTTAAGAGTTTTCGTGTGACGTTATGTCAACGTTAGATCTGATCTATGGGTCATCAGATGAGAATGTCTTTCTTCGCAGAGATGTCTGTAATTTTTAAAATGAGAAATCTCTGTTGTTTTAATAATTTAGTCACAGAAAACATTAAACGGACATTTTGTAAAAGTTGAAATATATAGCCAGATGTTCAATGGTTGTTTGTTTTTTGTTTGCTTAAGACTTAAAATTATGTTTTGGAATTTGTTTTAAGAGGACCAAGATCTTGAGTTTTTCATTTTTTAATTTCATTTTTATTCTACTGTCACTTTCAATTTCTCACAATTTTTGAAAAGGTCAATAAAATAAACAAAGTTACACTTCGTATAAAATATAAAATCATGAATATCAAACTCTCACTTTATAAAAAAGATTTGAAACTTTGTGAATACACCTTAAACTATTTGGGTTAGGTATTTATTGATGAGTGCTTTGCATTAAAACCAAAATATATGACTAGATATCATTTTTACCTAGATATTTTATTATTCAAGGATTGGAAGTACAGACAAAGTTCAGTAAGAATTTTTATATTATTGAAAAAATGTTGTTATATAGAGTGATTTTTTAAAAGCTATCGGAAATTAAAAGAAAACACAAAAAATTCAGAAAACTGCATGAAATCTTTATTTTAATCGATAGTACGGTCGATATACGAGTAATTTAATGTTTGAAGGTCTTTTCATGCAGATGGTGCCGATGGCTGCGCCTCAAATGGTCCATCCGTTTAGTCAAATTTTGGCATACTCTTTCTAACATTTCGTCCGGTATCTCACGAATAAATGCTTCAATGTTGGCTTTTAGTGCGTCAATCGAAACGAGCTTATCGCTATATATGTACATACATGACCCTTAACATAGCCCCACAAAAAATAGTCTAGAGGTGTTAAATCACACGATCCAAGCGTGAAATAATCTGTTCACCGAACTCGCCTCTCAATTGGTCCATTGTTACGCTTGCTGTATGGCATGTAGCACCGTCTTGTTGAAACTACATATCATGCAAGTAAAGTTGTTTTGCGCAAAAAAAAAGTTTGTTATCATCGCACGGTAGCGCTCACCATTCACAGTAATTCGCATCATCTTTGAAGAAATACGGCCCAATGATTCCGCCAGCCCATAATCCGCACCAAACAGTGACTTTTTCTGGGTGAATTGGTAGCTCGGGTAATGCTTCTGGCTGCTCTTCACTCCAAATACGGCAGTTTTGCTTGTTCACGTATCCATTCAACCAGAGATGAGCTTCGTCCCTGAAAACAATTTTTCTATAAAAAAGTGGATCTTCGACCAACTTTTGAAGAGCCCATTCACCAAATATTCGGCGTTGTGGTAGGTCGTTCGGCTTCAATTGTTACACCAGCTGTATTTTAAAAGTGGAGTAACAGAGGCCCAATTGCTGCGAACGGCGCCGAATCGATAATTCACGCGGTCATCACTAACACTGGCAGATAGAGTTGCGATATTTTCCTCAGTTCACTCTACGTAAGCGTGTTGGATGTTTAATGTCTTACAATGTGAAGTTTAGTCACAATAGCCCGAATAGACGCCTCAGTAGGTCGGTGGTCGATAAAACTGACCATAAAATGGAAGAAGCGCACGATGAACTTTCTTAACAGAGCACGCATTTTTTTTTTTTTTTTTTTTACACTATCAGAATTGGTCGAAGAAAGCTTATAGCAAGCTCCGTCTTTCGACCAATGGTTTGCCAACACAGAGAACTGTGTTATACCACCGGCTCATCATTTAGTGCAGTGTTAGTTGTTAGTAGGCAAACTCTATTACAATTAACACTGACACAAGAAAACATGAAAAATAAAAAAATAATATTACGTAAGAACAAAACAATAACATAACATGAAACAAAGAACATTTAGGAGCGTGGACCACTGGTTTTGAGAAGGTTTTTTAATTTACTTTTATTTATATTAAAATCCAAAATATTTGAATTCCAATTTACAAGTCTACCCATACGTGTCAAGGGCTCATGAATGCCATAGTTGATCCTATGTGTTGGGACCTTAAACATATCGAGGCCTCGAAGATTATAACCTCCTCCCCGATAATTAAAATAAACAGAACATAAAAGATCTGGTGCATCTGTGACGCCTGTTATTAATTGGTGGAAAATACCAAATCATTGTTTGTTCGTCTTTGTTCCAAAGTTTGCATCTGAAGAATAGATAATCGTTGGTCATAAGAGAGGACATACGAAGGATCACTCCATTGAAGTCCTTTCAAGGCAAAACGAGTAAAGTTTCTTTGCACAGATTCTAATCTCTCAATTTGAATATCATAAAGAGGAGTCCAAACCTGCGATGCATACTCAAGATAGGGACGCACCAAGGAGTTGTATAAAGCCCGGGTGACATTGGGATCAACAAATTCTTTAGACCAGCGCTTAATAAACCCTAACATTGAATTAGCCTTATTCACGATTTTATTAATATGAGCAGAAAAATCTAAATTGGGTGTAAAAAGAACTCCAAGGTCCCTTACAGTCATAACACGAGTTAAAATGTGCCGTGAGATAATATATTCATGAGAATAAGGAAAACGTTTTTTTAGAAAAAGTCATAGTTTGACATTTTGTCGGGTTTAGATTCAGACTGTTCTTTTCACACCACAAGGCAAAATGGTTAATATCATCTTGCAGTAGAGCCCGATCATTTGAAGATACTATATTTTTATAAATCTTCATATCATCAGCAAAGATTAGAATTTCGCTATTGCGAACACACAGAGGAGCATCATTAATAGCCAATGTAAAGAGTAGTGGTCCCAGATGGCTTCCCTGCGGAACACCTGATTTGGCAATAAATTCTCTTGAGAATGAATTTCTGAATTTGACTTGATATAACCTATCTTCAAGATATGCGACGATATCCACTTGATGAAAAGTGGTGGAAATCCGTATGAGTGAAGTTTAAACTTGATAATCTCATGAGACAGTTGATCAAAAGCTTTCGAGAAGTCAGTGTATACACAATCAACTTCTTAACAACTTTCTAGAGAGTTTAAACATTTATTCAAAAAGACAACAAGATTAGTAACAGTAGAACGTTTTTGCATAAAACCATGTTGTTGGTTGCAGATAATAGTTTTACATATAAATGTCAAACTGTCACATACAACTTGTTCGAACAACTTCGGAATGCAAGAAAGTTTGGAAATTGCTCTATAGTTGGTAATATTGGCTTTATCTCCCTTTTTAAATACTGGCGTTAAAAATGCTTTCTTCCAAACTGCAGGGAATTTACCTAATTTCAAGGATAGAACAAAAATATTACGCAGAAGAAGAGCTAAAACAGACTTACATTTCTTCAATAAAGCGGGTGGTATTCCATCGGGTCCAATAAAATAGTCGTCTTTTAAATGTGACAGAAAGTCCAAAATTTTATCATGATCTATTGTAATATTATTAAATGATACCTGAGGACAGTTTCGTAAGAATTGAAAATAGTTTTCGTCAACAACAACAGGGGAATCAATGAAGGATTGGCTAAAATTATTTGCAAATCCCTCACAGATTTCTGTAGTAGTACTCAAGATTACGTCATTATAAACGAGATTAACAGGATAACCGTCGCTTTTCTTTTTGGAATTTATAAATTTCCAGAAGTTTTTCGGGTCTAATTTCAAGGAAAGCCCCATGGTTTGAAGATAATCATTACAACATTCATAAGAGAGTTTTTTGAATTCTTCTAAAAGTGAAATGTAAACTACTTGATTCTCTACTGTCATGAACCTTATATATTTTTTCCAAGCCTTATTTCTTTTATTTCGAAGGCATTTGAGTTCTTTTGTGAACCAAGGATGACAAGAAGAATTACAGGGAATAGATCTTTTTTTAGGGACAGTTTTATTTATGCATCTCATCAAAATAGAATAGAAGCTTGAGACAGTTTTGTCAAGATCATTAGAAATCGGTAAACGTTCTATACCGGAAATAATTAAACTATCTAAAAGCTGTTGAAAATCACCTCTCCGAAAGTCAAAAGTATAAGAACAGTCGTGGGGATAATAAAATTCAATAATTTGCAAGCGTTGTTCATTTGTAAGACGATTCATGGTTAAATTATAGACCAAACTGAAGATCTTTGACAGTGACACAAAACACGAAACGTGCGTGAGCTGTCAAAACCAGTGTTGCCAAAAAGAAAACAGCAAGAAAATCACCCATTACATAATATCCTATATGAATTTGGTTACTTAGAAATCATGTTAGACTGTCACGCTAGAGGTCCGCTTTCTTTTTATTGCCAGTCACATTCACCTAAAAACAAAAATAGTTTTTCAGGTCTTCTAACAAATCTAACAAGATTATCTTGGTCATAAAAAGTTCTTCTAGGCAGAAAATAGTAGGACCCTTCCATCTATGCGGATATTTCGAATAAAGAAATGGTAAGGAGTGGTAAGTCACAAGGCCCTGGTTCTTTACAAGCCGCTGAACTTCAAACTGTATTGCACTTCTTTATATTATTAATGTAACAAAACGAATACTTGACCTATGTAGAAAAAGTAGAAGTTATGACAAAAACCTCCTTACCAATTTGCTCGAAAAACCGATAAAACTTCAATTTATTCTAACAAAAATTTAAAACCCCAAATTGCAGAAAACCATTAATATTTATCGATTATATAATGATTATTATAGTATTGCCCTACATTCACATCAGATAAATAGCTAACTTCAAAATGCCAAACTAACTGACGCACTCCAATTTAAGGGCACTATAATTTGATTTGATTACCATAATTTAATAATCCGAAAGCCTCTTTCATTACTTACTGTCTTCTCATACTTTATATCATCGTCATCATCATCATCAGCATCCCTGTGAATTGAATCTGGGTGCCTTTTTAGGACTAGTTTTTTTTTTTTTGAAGGGCTGACATCACAATATCATGATTGCTGATTTAAAATGATAATGTGGATGTTGCTGAAAGAGGCACATTGCTATGGCAAATAAAAGTCAATGCCAAACTTTCGATGGAGTAACTTCGTGCCGGCAATGATTGAAATAGCCCACTTAGGAAGCCGCATACATCTGATGTAGGTAATAGGGTTATTGACATACTCGTACACAGGCCCGGATTAATAGGGGGGCTAGGGGGGACTGAAGCCCCGGGCCCCAAAGAAACGAGGGCCCCATTCCATTAAGAAATTTAAACCATAAAACCGCGATATTCAAACTGTACAATCTAATAAGCCCCAAAAATAAAAACCAAAATTAGTTGACCCCACAAAATCCAAACTCGAAAGCTATATGCCCCAAAAATGTTAAACCCATATAGCTCAACTCACAATTAATCCCATAAACTTTAAACCCACATAGCTCAACTCGCTAATATCTCCAAAAAGTCAAACCCACATTGCCCAAGTCGCTATTAGCCCAAAACTGTAAACTCAAAAAATATTAAATCCATGCAGCCTAATTCAGCAAAAGGTTGCCAGATTGAAAAACAAATTGAATTCTATACCTCGTATCTTTTTTTGCGAAGTGTGGAAATATGCTGGACTAATTATCTTGAGTACCTTATTTATTCTTGATTAAGAGAGAAGTGCGAATTGAGCCTAAGAGTACATTTCGATACTAGTGTGGTAAAATTTAGAATTGTTAATTTCCACGAGTCTGTTTTGAGTTTAACAAGCGAAAAATGGCGATACAAATTTTGCGCAGAAGTATATAATCGTATTTTTCGACACAACGTACGTAAAGTTGTATTTTCCGAAACGCTCCCTTGTGCATAATTCAACATTACGCGTATCTAAAAATTAATGCTCAACTTAAAGGTGTTCGAATTGAAATATTTTACTATGTACTAGTTTTTTAAAAGAGGCGCTAAAAAGCAATGTACTTGTTTTGATAAAACATCGGGAGAGTAACGAAATCTCGCCGCACAAAATCCCGAAATATTTGGCGGGATTTTCAATACTATTTTAGTACTATTGATTAAATATTTTATTTTGATCTATTTTTAAACAAATAGAAAGTATTTAAGGAACTGTTGGTTCGGGAAAAATTCAGTTCTTGTTAGAGCTCCGAGGAGGTAAACCTCCTCCACCTTTAGAGAGATGATTTTCATTGTTTTGGCCAATTAATTTTGGACATTCGACCAAAATATTTTTGGACTTTTGCTAAAAATATTTTTGGACTTTTGCCAAAAATATTTTTGAACATTTTGTCAAAAATATTTTTTTAACAAACTTTTTTTCAACAAATTTTTTTCTCAACAATTTGTTTTTGAAGAAATTTTGATTTTTCTAGAATTTTTTTTCAAAAATATTTTTTGAGAAAAATTTGCCACCCAAGGTACTTTTAATCGAAAAAATTGTTTACATTGGCGCCTGCCAGGCGACTTAACATACCCTAAGCGGAGCGACGGAGTCGCGAGAGCGGGTGTGTCCCTGAAAAAGGGAGTTAAAATCTTTAAGTCCCGCGGAGCATGCCACCCAATGTACTTTTAAACGTGATTTCTGGCTAAACTAGGCATCTCAGCGAGTTAAAAATTGCATATTCGTAATGTAGGGAGTGATGTATTTTTAAACTTTTTTGGATATTTTTTTGTAATTTTCTTTTTCTTTTTTTATTTTTTTTTGACTCAAGATACTTTCAAGACTTCATACTTTACTTGTCTTCAGCTTTAAGCCAATCAGAGCTCGTTAAGAATTAACGAAATCGGAGCGGTCTTCTTCGTATTGAATATTCCAGTACAATAGTAGGGAATTTCGTTCTCGTTGCTTCTGATTGATTCTAGTCACCATTACTATGGAAATGAAAATCAATACTGTGCTGTCAATAATTTAGTATTGAAACGGCGGGATTTCGTGATTCGAGATTTTGTGATGCGGGATTTCGTACCCAACCCTAAAACATCGACACTCGAGAAGAAAAAAAAACAAACGAAATTTACGAATACATGTCAGAGCATGTTATTGACGCCGTGAAAATATATAGCGGTAAAGTCTTCAAATCCAGTCGCGACTCGCGAGTATGCAAACGTACTTTGCTGCTTTTCTTTTTTTCTTCAATTGAATAATAAATCCTAATTACTACACAATTTGTTACTTTTAATTTTTAGAGTTTTGAATAATCAAAAAGAAAGGGTCTGACGGTTTTGAGTTCATGGTTTTTGGATTAATTACGAATTGGGTTATGTGGGTTTACCTAGCACTTTTGGGCTTACGATTTTTTATTCGCGATTGCGAAATGAACACATTAAATTTTTCAAAAATGTTAAAAAGAGGAGCCCCTGATAAATAATTAGCCCCGGGTATCAAAAATTCTTAATCTTATCGGGGGTTGGAGCACTTGGGGGATAGCTTCTTGGATTTTCGATGCGTCAACTCTCTCTGAGAGCTTGGACTCCTAGCGCCCCGGGTTATTGGAGGTTTTCTCGCTTGGGGCTTAGGACGCTCTGGGTTATGAGGGGTTGGCTTGCTTAGGTTTTATATCTTTTTAGGGGGCCTCAAATTTGAAATAGCCCCGGGCCCCCATTTTCCTTAATCCGGGCCTGCTCGTACACTATTATATACATACATATATATGGACCTCACAAAAAAAAAAAAAATTCAGTGCCAAAGATGTGTAGGTACATACTCGTATGAACATAGCTACTTAAATTAAAGGCAACCAAACAATCATCTCTACTTAAGATTAGGCACAAAAAAAAATATTTCCTAAGACCTACTCTGGCTTCTAAAGGCCTTTTAAAGGCTAAATTATACGCTGAAGGGTTTAAGTATGTTTGCCTTTTCCAGGGATAATGTATGTCATTTTTATGTTGAAAGCCTTCATTATGTTTGAAAATTAAGAATTTAAATATTTTACCCGAAGAAAGATACGAAATGTAAGAAGGATTATTTGGAACATTTTATGAGGATGCGAAATCCCCTCGAGGAGATTTACGTCATTTTTATGAGATTTCTGTCAAATGTCAATGAACTTGTTTGACATTTCTTGTTTACTTTGGCAGGGTACTTACATACATACATACTAATGTTATATACAGAGATGTAATGTATATTTGCCTTCTGACAAGTTAATAGTGTATTGACTTCAATCTCACAGGAGGGAATGTTTAAATAAACTTTAGGTAGATGAGAGCTACAGATTACAGAAACTCTTCAGCACTTTCATTTAACAAAATTGGAACACATTTTTGGATAATTTGTTTTCCTGTTTAATTTCTTATTCGGTAGTGGGTATTGATTCGTTTTTATGTCTTATGAAGAGACTTTTAAATAGGCTTTATGCTTGGTCGTTTAAGAAAAAAAAATAAACATAAACGTCTATTTTTATATTCCCCATTGGGAGGAGCCACAATGAAAACAAAAATCATTCGACGCTCATTTGATTATGTTTCATTTTCAAATAAACTCAGGTATTTTCTACTTTTACTCTTTTGTTTTTGATGCATTTCAGACAAAAGATTATAATATTGAGTTGACTATTACAAAAATTAAAATTTAAAAAAAAATGCTTAAAACGACGAAAAACCAACATAAAGTTGTGTGCAATTTTTCTTTCAATTCGGTGATTTTTGACCCTTAAATTGCTTGTTTGTAGTATGAATGAAAAATAATTTACTGTCCATACGATTCAAATAAAAATCGGGAATGTGTCCAACGTAGTTGCTCCTATAGTTCAGATGGCTTTAATTAAATTAAGATTTACTAAACAGGGGGTCAAATTTAAAAACTTTTTCTAATTTCCATCTAGCTTCAAAAAATTCTAAAGCAACATACATTACATATTTATAACTGCAGCCAGGCGCGGATACAAGGGGGGGGGCAATGGGTGCAATTGCCCCCCCCTGGGCAATTCTTCGTTTCACAATTATTATAAAGTAAATTTTTTTCAATCCCAGCCTTAACCTATAACAACCAACACGCAAACGCTTAGTCCCCTATTACACGATGTCTCACGAGACGAGGCTCACATAAGTGCGAAAAAGAAAGCAGATATGAGGAAATGAGATGTAAAAAAATATTCCCGGTGAGTACCGGGCTGATATTTAGTAGTCTCATTTTGACGTTTCTTTTTCTCAAATTCGTTTTATGTTGTGTTGTGTATTAAAATATACGAACAACTATCAAATTTGAGACATGAGTCTGATGAGACATGAGTCAACGTGTAATAGCTTTTGCCTCACGGGATACAAATTTGAAAGGAAAGTCAAAAATGAGACATGTCTCATGAGGCAATGTGTAATAGGGGACTTACGCATCACTTTTCACTTTTCATGTTATTTATGTAGATACCTTTATTCACATTCTTGAAATTGCGTACAAAAAACCATAACACTTTTTTCTTTTTTTCCCAAAGGCAGAATAGAAGTTTGGAGTGCAGCCTGCAACTACGCATTTTAGATATACCTAAGTTCTCTGTATGAAAGTATGTATATGTATGTACTCGTATATGTATATATTTTACGATTCCATAAGTTATTTCCTTTATTTGCGTTCGGCGCCCGCCTGTCGCGTGCGTCGGTCGTTGAAATGCCTATCATGGTTTTATGTTTTTTTTTTTCACTGACTGAAGAATGAACCCTTTTCTCTACCTGCAAGCATTGGGAATAGGAATAGGGATGATGTGTGATGTGTCAACAAAAACAAATTTGACTTTATGATCTAGGAATACTCGTTAATTGCAAAACAAAAGGAGCGCAATAAAACCATAATGTCTTCATTTTCACTGCCTATTATAAATTCCATATTATTTTTTTCAGGCAAAGACAATGGGTTTTTTTATTTTCTTTTGCAAGTCCCAACCACGACCGTTACAAGTAATGAAAATGTGTCTCAAGTTTTAGGTAGAAATAATAAAGAACTCTAAAATAGTTATATGCATCTAATTCAAATTGCAACCTTTCACTTCATATTCTGTTTGCTATTTCTTGTCGACAGTCGACGCGTGTTTGGCTTTTGTGTGTAGTTAATAACAGTGTTTTGTCGCGTGCCGAAAGTGTCAGTATATTCTATAAAATAATATTTGTGCGTAATCAACTGTAAACAAGTGTGCACCTGTACTCGACTTTGTTCTAACTGATTTGCGTGAAAGGTTTCAACCTGAAACATTAGATGTGTTTAAGCTCACGATTTTCATCCCAGAAAATATAATCAAATATAATACTGATGAGTTTGATACCACCGTTAAGTCCCTATTGGATCGCTTTGGAAAACTCCTAAACTTAAATAAAGATGTTGCCCTTTTTTTGCTTAAAGATGAGCTGGTGATGTGGCGCGAAAAATGGGTAAGAGAAAATGAGCAGAAGAACAAGCTTCCCGACACTGCCCTGGATTTAATTGACAAATGCAATAAGGATGTGTTTTGTATTATACATAGTTTCCTTCTTATTCTTGCAACGCTTCCAGTTACAAATTCTTCGGCAGAAAGGTCTTTTTCTTCGTTGCGGCGCCTTAAAACATATTTAAGATCAACAATGGCTGAAAACCGCCTCCGCGGTCTGGCACTCATGCACATCCACAGGCAAATCCCGATCGATGTTGAGAATGTTATTACTAGGTTTTCAAAAACCGGCCACCCAAAAAGATTAGAATTAAGTATTTAAGAACTATGCATATCATGTATAATAATGTATGATGTAATAATGTACTATAATTCCTTTATTTAAATTAATTAATTTATTTATTTTTTTTAATACGTACGAGTTCCTATTTAATACTTTAAGACATGCATACGAGTTCCTATTTAATACTTTAAGACATGCATACGAGTTCCTATTTAATACTTTAAGACATGCATACAGAGCATTATTAAAAGATGCTAAAGTAATGTAAACGAAGATGTTTGATCTACTATTTAAGAGTTATTTACATACGAACTTTATTATGTACCTGCACATGCTTTCCTTCAATTAAATTAAATTAAATTAAATTAATTCAATTAAATAAATTGCTATTTTTATATTCGATTGTGTTTATACCTTTTAATATTTTAAGACAGAAATGCAGAGAATCATTAAAAAAGCGTAAGTATTCGATGGACCATTTTTTTTAAAGTTAAGCAAAATATTACGAAAATTGCCCCCCCCTGAACGAAATCCTGGATCCGCGCCTGACTGCAGCCAATACAATAAAAATCGTGTCTAAGGC
Organism: Philhelius festivus; assembly: GCA_963931855.1. Taxonomy (NCBI): domain Eukaryota; kingdom Metazoa; phylum Arthropoda; class Insecta; order Diptera; family Syrphidae; genus Philhelius; species Philhelius festivus. The sequence continues at coordinate 36,310,746 of OZ007555.1, forward strand.
CCAACTATTTCCACCCGTTTAGATATAGGAGGGTGCACTTATCTAATAAATAGTATATGTAAATATACTCGTATATTTGAGACAACGGCAATACCTAAAATGAATGAATGAATGAATAAATTGGGGTATAAAAACACTGCGACCTAAAGATCTATTGTGTCCCCCATCTAGAACTGGATGAGGTTGGCTCATTACTACAGTTCTTCCTCCAAATCTGCTCCTCTGAGGAATCGAAGTATTTGGAGTATTTTAAGGGATGATAATTCGCTCTCCTTTATGTGGTGCTTGCCCAGATACCTGTGCCTTTGATGCACGAGTGCATCACATTTCCCCAGTATGTGGTCAGGTGTCTCTTCGTGAGTGTTGCAGAATCTGCAGGTCGCGTTGCTCACCAAGCCAAGGATGTTGAGGTGTCTTCTCAACCTACAGTGGCCTGTAAGAAGCCCCGTGATTTTCCTGAGGTTGTTCCTACTTAAGCTAATGCAGGTTAGAAAACGCTCTCGGTTGTAGTCCCCGAGTAAGAGTTTTGCCTGTCTTAGCTTAGGGAGTTCTTTCCAGATCTTTGATCTTTTTGTCTCCTCTTCTGTTTTGATTTTGTTTTTGATCACGTTTTCTCCTATTCCGCAGTAGGGCTCTGGCCCTGTAAGGGGTGTCGATGCACCTATTTTTGCTAAGGAGTCTGCCACTTCGTTGCCCTGGACACCAACGTGGCCTGGTACCCAATGAAGCGTGACAGTGTTATTCTTGCCCAGTTTATTAAGCTTAATCACGCATTCCCAAACAAGTTTGGAGCTGATGGTGTAGGAGCTTAGTGCTTTTAGTGCAGCCTGACTGTCTGACATGATGGCAATGTTTTGGTTTTTATATTTTCTATCGAGGTTTCTTCCAGCACATATGCCTATGGCATTTACTTCTGCCTGGAATATGCTAGTGGACTGTCCCATCGGTAAGGAGTGTTTAGTTCTAGGCCCAAAAACTCCAGCACCAGTGCCTTCAGCCGTCCTCGATCCATCTGTGTACCATTTGATGGTATTTTCTTTAAGACTATAGTTTATTGTTTCGCCTAGCCAGTCTTTTTTGCAACTTAACTCCGTTTTGAAATGTTTTTCGAAGTTATATCTTTTGATCATACCATCTCTTGGGATGTCAATGAGGTTTGTTACTGAGGACCGGATTATCGAATCTTTTTCCCTGTTTCCAATAATTTTACCCGTCCCAGTACCCTCCTTGGCAAATCTCATTATGGCTCCCTTAGCAGCATTTTCAATGACCACGTGTAGTGGCGTCAGATGAAGGATGGTTTCCATCGCTGCTGTAGGGCATGTTCTCATTGCTCCTGTTATGCATATACATGCAAGCCTTTGCAATTTGTCTAGTGATTTCCTAGTTGTGTTTAGTTCGGTTCTTTTATGCCATGCAATTGCCCCATAGGTAATGATGGGTCTTACCATCATGGTGTACATCCATCTTATGATGTTTGGTTTGCAGCCCCATGATATAGCTGCAAGTCTCTTGCATATCATAAGGGCCTTTGTGGCTTTCCCGACAGTTATTTCGACATGCTTGTTCCAGAGGAGTTTGCTATCTAGTGTAACTCCTAAATATTTGACCTCCCTCTGGGTGTCGATTACATCTCCCGCCAACCGAATGGGTTTCATGCGAGGTAAAAGTCTTTTACTGGTAAATGGTACTATCGTTGTTTTGGTAGGGTTGATGTTAAGTCCCACAGATATACACCATTTCTTGGTTATAGACAGCCCTCTCTGGACTATATCACAGAGAGTTTCTTCGTACTTCCCCAGTGCCGTTATAACGATGTCATCAGCAAAGCCAATACATCGAATCCCTTGGGAGGTTAGACTTTCTAGTAATTCATCAACTACAAGACTCCACAGCAAGGGTGATAATACCCCTCCCTGCGGACAGCCTCTTGTTGTGATTCTGGACGTTTAGTCCTGTGTATGCTTCCGCCGGTCTTATACTAAGCATTTTACTTATCCATCTGACTATAGTGCTAGGAACACTCTTCCTTTCTAGAGCCGAATGAACTGCTTCGTGAGAGGTGTTGTCGAAGGCCCCCTCAATATCAAGGAAGGCGCATAATGCCGTTTCTTTAATATCTAAAGCTCTCTGTATTATATTCGTTAGTTTATACAGAGCGGTTTCTGTGGATCTACCCGCTCTGTAAGCATGCTGACGGTGATTTAGGGGCATGTTTACTAATACTTCCGATCTAATGAAGTTATCAATTACCTTTTCCAAAGTTTTCAGTAAGAAGGATGTTAGGCTTATTGGCCTGAATGACTTTGGATGTGTGTGTGTGGTATCTTTTTTCCCCACTTTGGGGATGAAAATTACCTTTGCTCTTCTCCATAGACTTGGTATGTACCCAAGTGCGATACTCCTTCGAAGCAGTCTAATAAGATAGGGCATCAGTTCCTCTTTACCTTTCTGCAAGAGCGCAGGAAAGATGTCATCTACGCCCGGTGATTTGAAAGGTTGAAAGGTACTTAACGCCCATTCAATCCTATTGCCTGAACAGATAGTCGAAGCTATCTTCCAGTCTTCCCGGTTAGGCCTTAGAGGTATTCTCTCTATCATATTTCCTACCATTGGTAAGCTGCCTGAAAAATGAGTATTCAGCAGTAGGGTTGACCTTTACTCCTCGTTTTCAGTGAAGCTACCATCGGCGTAACGAAGTGCCAAAGAGGTTAATGTGTTATCTTTGGCTAGAGCATTGTGTAATCTTGCTGCTGCAGGTGTCGACGGAATGCCCTCACAGAAATTTGCAAAACTATTTCTCTTAGCTCTCCTTATTTTCCCATTATATTTGGTCAACTCTGCAGAGTAGTTATGCCACTCTCCAGTACTCTTTGCTTTATTGAAGAGCTTTCTTACCTTGGATCTTAGTTTTGACAGATTATTGTTCCACCATGGAGCATCCTTCTGCCTTTTAATGAGTTTAAGGGGACAACTGAGTTCATAAACCTCATTTATGGCCCCGCTAAATTCATTAACTAAGTGTTCTAACTCAAGGTTACTATTTGTCGTTTCTTGTGGACCTATTCGTTCCTGAAATATCATGCTATAGATTTTTTGAAGCTCAACATTTTTTCAAAAATTTAATTTTATTCAGCCTTATTGTGAGTTTCACCCGAACAACATTCCACCCAGAAAATTTGACATTTCACTTTTCGCCTATTGTGAGTTTCACCCGAAAAATTATTCATGTTCGAAAAATTCCCCTTATTGTGAACAATCATTTCGGGCGGAATGATATGCCATTGACAGCCATAATTTTCACTTATTTTTATTAGGCAAACGAGAGCACAATAAGGCGGAAAATGTAAGTTGTATGTTTATTTTTTTAAGATAAGATAACTTAAAATTCATGTTTTTTTGTTTAAATGCAGGAGCAAAACAATAAAAAAAAAGACCAAAGCGATATGCTGCTTAATAAAATGCAGGAGAACCCTGAAATTGCCAAGGGCTTCACTTACAGCAAATCGGGAGAAAGTGGCCGAGTTTTGGAAGAAAATGCCTGTAGTACTTATCAAATTTGGAAAAAAAATAAGGATTAATTCCTTTTCACACTCACGCATCTCCAAAGGATTAATATTGCTTAGGTCATGTTTATTAACAAAGTTTCTATTTTGGGCTTCCTAACATATCACTTTTTCCTTTTAAGCTCTTCCTTTACGTCTTCGATCTATTGTTTCAGATTGTTATTGAACTCCCTAACAAACTCCTCAAGTTTCTCCGGGGTCATATTAGTCAAACCACGCCGATCGGCTATGCTCTTCGTCTTGTACATCATTGCAACAACCAGCTGGGCAGCCCTTCTCATTGGATAGCTTTCGGACATTTTCTGAATGAGCTGCTCATTGTTAGCCAGATATCGAAAGAGGATTGTATATTCTTATATTTTCTAATCAACTGCTGTTTCAGTTGGAGTTGACTCTTGAGAAGCTCTAGCTTCTGAAGTTGTTATACTTTGCTATAATTAATGCCTGGCAATTGTTTGATTTGATTGCGAACACTTTCGAAACGTTTTTGTAGCTCTAAGATCTTTTGACTACATTCCTGAGATTCTCTTTGCTTGGCTGCGTTATCGAGAGGATCCTTTTCCACACAACGAATGTTGTCGTATATAACAGGTAAAAGTTCGATATCGAGCTGGTCGACTGTCAAAGTCCCGGTGGATTCTGATGGGGTGTTGTTTGGATTAATTTGTTGGATTTTATCAATAGATTCTGAAGCCAAGGGCCATTATTGATTAAATCAATGCATTGTTCATTTGATTGTTTATAAGACAACGAAAATATTAAACAAATTTTAGTTATAAAGATAAAACTGAAAAGAGAGAATATTGTATTGTGTTTGTTTTGTTGGGTTGCTTCTTTTGGTTCAAAATGAGTAATCCCTCAATTCCTTCGAAGTGCTCGCTCCTCAAACATTTGTTCTTCCTCAGACAAGATATGTAGCGCTATGCTATATTTATGATAATTATCCTTTCTTTATTATAAAATAACAATTTAATTTTATATCCTGAAATTCTTATTTAACAATTGTCAAAACAAACATATGTTTGTTCAAACTCACAAGAAGGTCTGTTCATTTTCGAACGCGATAAGTCCGCTGTTTAAAAATAGGTGTGCAAATTATTCGTTTCAGATAAACTAATTAAAAATTGGGAGCCACAATTAATGGCACTCCTAGCGTAGCCACAATTTTATCTATATTCAAAGTAATTTCGACAAATAACTGATGCCCTAAATTCAATTATACCACTATTTTAGTTAACAGAGAATTGGGATGTTGCATTTCAATCTCCGTTTCCATCACAGAGTGGAAGTGAGAATTTATTGCGGGCCTCATTTTTCTGAACGTGCCTATTTTTCGAACTGTCACACTGTCACTTTATTTGGGCGAAACTCATAATAGCTTTTAAAATTTCGGGGCAACAAACATTTTTCGGGGGAAATGTTTTCCGGGCGAAACTCACAAAAAGGCTAATTATGTTTGATTTGATTTGATAAAATATATAAAAAATATTTTTCTTAAATTTTTGAAATGCAATGTTTTTTAAACTTTTTAGAAGCTCCTTTATAAAAAATTTCATTAAAATCCGTTATGCCGATAATGAGAAATTCAAAATTCGAAAAAATTGTTCTATGGTAGGTACAGCCAGTAATACTCGTATCTTGTTTTCAAAAATGTTTTTATTAAATTATAGATCGTAAGAATTAATCCAAAGAAAAACAATTTTATCAAAATTCTCGGAACCGTTTTCGAGAAAAATACGATTTTCGAAAACCATTTTTTAACATTTGTTATTTTTAGGTAAAATAAATTTTTTTTCTCATATCTTGTAGATTATTTTAAAAAACTTTTATTTATCAAGTTTTAAAAGAAATCCAGCATGGAGTTTTCGAAATATTGAGTTTTTAAAAACAAATTTTGAATTTTTTTTTTTTAAATTCAAAAAAAATTGTTTTAAAAATTTGAATACACAAAAATATTGAAACTGCTGGAGGGCCTTAACATTAAAAAAATTATCAAAATCGGTGGTACCATTTTTGAGAAAATCAAAAACAAGAAAAAAATGGTTCCAAAGGGTGTACCAAAAATAACCATTTTTTGGAAATTTTTTTTCAACTATTACCTAGCTTTAACTAAATGAAATGTTTTGAATTTTTTTTAATCTGTGGGACAGTTTTTGAGAAAAAAAAATATTTATACAATTCCGAAAAAAAATTCGTATGGTAGGTACCGTTATTTTTGGTCTTAAAAAAAAAAAGAAAAAAAACGTGTGGGGGAAAAAATCAAAACCCATATCTACCAAGTTTGAAGAAAATTGGCCGAGCCGTTTAGGCTGTAGTCGAACCGACAGAGAGAATTGCGAGACCCACTTTTTTGGTCTTCGTTATCATAGTTATGTCAACTTTGATCAAGATCTCGAGTTCGATTGTTTTTACGAATGAATAACTTGCCTTATAGTACCTATAGGTCGCAAGTAAAAAATCGATATGTTTATGAATGCCATTATGCCATATATTACGTAGCAGCTATATAAAAATGGATTAGGTCCTTAAAACTATCTAAAAAATCCAGAAAGTTTTGTAATTGAAATTTAACTTAAAATTAACTTAAGTCGCAATCGTATTCAAAGTCTATTATAGAAGCTGAACTCTTCGATTCCCCTATAATCATTATATCATGTTTAGTCAAAATCTCATGCTTAGATTTTGTATAAGTCTACCTTTAGTATTAATCACACGAATATGAAGCTTTTCATTAAAATGTGAGGGCGTGAATATGTATGCATGTACTTATGTATGTAAGAAAATTTATTGCAACCAGGAAATGTGGAAAGCCTTTCTCTTAATGGTGTGTTTGTCCATTTGTTTATTTCTCAAAGGCTCCGACAACATCCGGTCAGTTGAAAAAGATTACATAATACACATCATTCATCCGAGTTTCAAATGAATTTACTGGAATTAAATCGATTCATACATAGGTACCATTAAATTGATCAAAAAAATTAAAATTATAAATATCAACCAGGTTCATGTTTCCCTCCTTGACACGATCACGACATGGCGTTCAGATAAGTCTCTCTTAAGTGTTGAGCTCTGCATTAACATAGCGTTGCTTTTTCATAAACCTAATGAAATTAACCTTAACTGAGTTCGCTTTGAAGATCGTGTGACTGCTTTCTTTTCTGAGATTCCATTCCGCATTATGAATAAAATCAGATTTTTTTATTTAAAATACGTACGTATACATCATTATCAAACAGACAACAACAAAAAACAAGAATGTTTCTCAAGTTCACTTTTTTGACTACATTATATTAGATTAGCATTAAAACTCGACTAATTCTATGCCAATAAAATAAATATTGAATTTGCATTGAACAGCAACAATGTTTTTTTTTTTTTGTAAATTTATATAATTTTAAATAAACTTCTTATAACGATTTTGTGTTGGACTAAATCGAAAAATGAAAACTTGACGAAGTGGTTTTTATTGGAAAAGTTTAATTACTACTCGTTTCATTTTGAATGAAAATCCATAAAAATAAATTAAGACATTTTATGTATTGTTTTATTCCTGCCGAAATTTCGTTGACTTATAACTTTTACTACAAACTATATAATTATGTGGTTTTACAACAAAAATTTAAATATTTGATTATTCATTGATAATTTGACAAACCTTTCTTCGTTTCTAGTTTGTGTTTTATTTTAACTGGATAAGCCTGTCAAGTTCGTAGAGTGTCTTAGCAGAAAAACACAATTCACTTAGTTCTTGATTAAAATAGAAACTTGTGGTGCACACAAGTTTCATAGTCTCAACCAGCTTACTAATTTAAGGCTTTTAAGTATATATTTCCGCTTTTTGAATATATCTTCGACAAATGAGTTTTATTTTAACCGATTTGGTCAACGAACTGAAGTAGTTTTGAATATAAAAGTAACTTTACATATTCCAACATTTAAATCATTCGTATTATGTTTCTTTTTTGACACTTGTGCATATCTTTTAGATATTCGTTTATTTCTACTCGCTTGTGTCTGCCATTTAGTCTACATTGGACTCGAAAGAAGTTTAACTTGAATTGGACAAATTTTGGGCCATTGACTATAATAGGTGTTATTTATTTGAATTTGTTGGTTCATATTAAAATGCCGTATCTTGTGAGTTTTTTTTTAATCATTTCTGTTTTTGTTTTCAAAATTAATTTTCATCTTATGGGTAAATACAAATTGTATTGTATGTACTACCTGTTGGTGAAAAAAATGACACGGTATTCTTAATATTTTTAGTCGAAATTTTACCAAAATAGTTTGAGAAACACGACATGGCCAATGTCATTTCAAGGTCGCAGGTATGATTTCTTATTTAAACTGATAGATAAATTAAAAGCATACAATGTTCTACTTACAATGTGTCCTCTGTCTGTAAACTTTGTTTACTAAGTAATCGCATCGCGTGTAGTAAATGCAGATGTACCCGATACTAAATAACTACAATAAAATATGTTAAAACTAAATAAATATTAAGAACTCTCCATATAAATTAAAAAAAAAATTGATCAAAGTTATGTATTAACTAAGAACTTGTATATTGAGTCAATCAAATATACAGTGTTGGCCAAAACATTAGCAACTAAAACTTCCTCCATCATTATGTCATTCAAAAATGAATAACTAAAACAAATCATGTTAATTTTTTTTATAAAATTTAATACATTATGTATGTACTTCTGAATAGACAACAAGATAAAATAGTTTTCAAAACGGTTCATTTAATATGATATAAGTAGGACAGTGAACCCAATTTTTTGCTGGTCAAAACAAAAGCAACTTTTTATTGCTATTTCTCTTTTTCTTATTAAAAAAGAGAAGTTGAACCGTTAACTAAAAAAATCATTGCTCATAGTAAAGGTGTTGGCAAAAAAGTGCAGTTGAATCTATTTATTAGGTATTATTCAGTTCAGGAGCAAGCTAATCAGTGTTCTTAGCTAACGTTTGTAAAATGGCCGGAAACAAATACTCTAACGAAATAAAAAAAAAAAATATAAAAGAATATAAAAGAGAAAGGAGTCAAATTAAATTATCGGAAAAATATTCCATTCCAAAATCAGTGATTTGCCGATTAGTAAAATTTTATAAATCCACAAAGTCATTCCAAACGTTTCATCGAGGTGGCAGACCAAGAAAAACAACAAAACGAGAAGATTCTGCTACGATAAAATCAATTAAAAAAGACCCTTTTATATCATCGCGGGAAATAGGAGTCCAACTTGACCTGGGCGTAAGCGCGAGAACAATCCGGAGACGAGCCGTTGATGGTAGACTAAAATCCTTCAGGCTGTAAAAAAGCCTTTTATTTCAACCAAAAACAAGCTGGCGAGATTAAAGTTTGTTCCTGACCACATCAACTGGACCGTTAGAAAATGGAGGAGCGTACTCTTTTCGGACGAGTCCAAATTCAATTTCAAGGGTTCCGATGGTGTCCGTCGTGTTCGCAGACCAGCCAAAGAGGCACTAAATCCACGTTACACCAAAGCTACTTTAAAACACGGAGGAGGAAACGTAATGGTGTGGGGATGTTTTTCAGGGCATGGACTGGGACCGATTCACCAAATAGATGGTACAATGGATCGTTTTATGTACCGTGACATTTACAAAGTGTAATGCTGCCACACACTGACGATCAGTTGCCTCTGAAATGGATATTTCAGCAGGACAACGACCCAAAGCACTCGTCCAATAGGTTAAGACGTGGTTTCAAGAAAACCGGATTGACGTGTTACAATGGCCAGCACAGTCCTCAGATTTCAATCTCATAGAAAATCTATGGGAAATTGAAGATCGACTAGTTGAAAGGACTAATTGCAAAAATAAAAGTGATCTGTTTGAACAAATTAAATTGCCTTGGGAAAGTATCCCAAACAGCATAATAAACAATTTAATTGACTCCATGCGTCGAAAATGTGCTGAAGTAATAAAAAACAAGGGGTTTGCTACCAAATACTAATAATATTTTATATAATTTTAAAAAAAATATGTATTTGTTAAAAGTTGCTTTTGTTTTGGCCAACACTGTATGTACTAAGTACATGTCTCGCTTGAACAAACTATTTTGATCATAGCACAGTATACCTTAATTTTTAATCAACTCATTGCTCCAATATTCTAATTGACCAAAGGTTTCATGCTGCGTGATTCACCTATAGTTAAGAATGAGCACAAATATTTAGTAAGTACATGAAGCATATAATTATTCAAATAGCTTTGTTTTTTTGTTGGCCTTAGTCCACAAAAATTGGCGTTTCGTCTCGGTGATTTCACATGAACTCATCAGTTGACTGTGAGGGACTTGTCAAAACGAAATTTTTGTGAAATTCAGTTCATTTTACATCGATTTTTTGACAAAAATCCAAATCCAAAACTATATTCAAACAATATTAATTTTGTGGACCAAAGGTAAAAAAAGCTATTTACTTGGCTGATTTATTTCAGTAGTATATAGAATTTGTATTATAAAAAACTTTATATTGAAGCATATAATGACATATGTACATTTATTAAAAACACAAAAATATTTTCATCTATGTACTCACGTGGAATTTTTTATTTACTTAATATTTATGTAGTGATGAGTCCATAGAATATTTTACTGGTTACATTTATTGTTATAGAATTTTGTATTGGCTACAGTTTATATAATGGCTAAATGTAATTCTTTACTGGTCACACGCTCGTATAATAATAAGCCCATAGAATATTTTCTTGGGTATATACATAAATATTTATACCATTTTCCCATAGAATTAAGTATTGGCTTAATAAGTTTTCTTATAAATAATGTTTGTATACAGTAATGATTTCAACATGTATTAAAAGTACAAACATTGTTTTTTTTTCTCTAAATTTTGTTGCGAAAGTCGAAAGTCAACAAGACTTTAAAATGGTAAGACCACTTTTTTTTAAGTTTAAAATTTGACAAATTAAAAAGTACGTGGAGTAGATTTTACCCAAAAAAAAAAGTCGTTTCCTTAAAGATTTTGTAAACTTTATTTTTTGAAATTTATTTTTTTCTTCATTTTCAAACTCTATACATTCCTTGGTATAGTAAATTTCAAAATATAAAAACCGTTGTGCTTGTACTTATTTCAAAAGAAGAACCATTTTATCAATGATGTAAGAGTAGAAGGGCGGTTTTTGCCAAATTTAAATCTTTTCCCTTACGAGAAAAATAAAATGCACAACTGGATCGCACGAACTTGCTCTTATGTAAAAGTACTTTGGAATTTAAGATACATTTTAAAAACATAAAACATGGATTTAAGGAAATAATAATGTTCAAATGCATAAAATTGCGGTTTGATTTCTAGAAAAGTATGAATTTATGCAAACACACTTTAAAAAATCGTTTTATTATTAAATAAATTTTTTATATAAGAAATTTCTTTAAAATTTTTCAAGAAAAAAATGTGGGATGCGAATTTTAAGTATTTAATAATATTGATTTTAGGAAAAAAAATCGTTCATAGGTTTTGAAGATATTGATTTTTCAAAAAAAAAAAAAATTCAAAAAAACCCAACAAATTTTTTTTGAATATTTTTATATACAATATTATTTTAAACTTAAGGGGACTCCTGCTGTGTATGCGGGGTAACGTTAGTTTTGGAGTTAAAAAATTTCAATTTCTCCTCTAGGGAATCACCGAAGACCCTCAACTGCTTAGATTGAAAGAAATAGGTCCATTGGTTTAGGCTATAGTGAGAGATACAGACATACAGACACACTGAAACATGTTTTGTGTGTACTAAATATTCCTAAAAATTTTTATAAAAAAAATTGATATGCAAATTGTTAGTATTTAATAAAATACATTTTAAAACGTAACTTATAAATTTAGTCTTGTATCGGTTTTCAAGATATTGAATTTTCAAAAAAAAAAATGGTTTTATTTTTTTAAAAATCCAATAACTATTTTGTCGAAAAAATTTTTAGTTTTTATTTTTTTCAAATGCAAAGCAGCTCCTGCATACAATTTTTGGGTAAAATCGTTAGAGCCGTTAGTGAGAAATTCGAAAATCAAAAAAACGGTTCTATGACATTTTTTGACCAAAATATAGTCCATGTCCATAATATCTATAATATGTATATATAAATCATAATACAGTAAAACCCGCTTGAGAGAAAAACCCGCTTACCTGCAACACTTTTTCATTCCCAAGTATTTTCTGACCAATTTCCCTTAAAACACTCCGCTTAAGTGAAACTCGCTTAAGTGAAAAACCCGGATAACTGAAACATATTTTCAGTTAATTTTTAATATTTTTCATTAAAAAAAACTCTCTTAAGTAAAAAAAAAAATTGAATCGAACAGAACAAAATTTTGCTAGTTTTCGTTTTTCAATAAATTATTTTTGAGTTATTTAATCGTTGTTTTATTTAACTTCTTTCAAGGCAAGTCCAAAAGATAAAAACAATGGCGCAAAATTTTAAACAGCCTATTATTAAGGTATTAGTATGATACTACTTAGCAATTTGCTAACTTTATAGTAGTTTACTAACTCATTCTTAATTTTAAACATTTTCTAACTAGTATCGTACTAAGCCAATTTTCTTAATAAATTGCTTTTGAACACACCTAAATCAATGACATTTCGTGTAAAAAAGTAAGTACACGAACCTTTTTTGATGTTTGCAAATGTCAAAGAGTCATAATGAAGCTAGTACGATACTTAAAAAAATAAAGTAGGTATTCGATGATTTTAACTTTAATAAAGAAGGAGAAAGTATAATGCTATATTCGATTAAAATTTGCAATTTCGTTGTTTTAACCTAGTATCATACTAAAACAGCTTTAGCATCGTACTAATACAATTAAAATTTTGCGCCAATATTGTTTCTAGCAATAAATCTCCGCTTAATGGAATTTCTAAATCCGCTTAGGTGAAATTTTTTTTTCACTTATCCGAACTCCGCTTAAGTGAAAAACCCGCTTAAGTGAAAGAAAGACTGTGACATTTTGCCGTTTCTCTTAAGCGGGTTTTATTGTATATATAAAAAAAACAAACAACATATTATTAATCTATGCATTACGCATGTTGGAAAGTAATTGTGTAATTTTTACGATTTTCTCAAGTTAACAGAGTTACTAAGATGACGCGTTCAATTTCACAATTAAAAAATTACTATACACTTCTGATAAAATATGTAAGTAATCAAAAACCCAAAAATGCACATTGTAAATATTTACGAGTAAGTTAGATTCAGAGTATTATACCCTTTGATCTGTCTAGACATTTTATAATTGAATTGAATTTTGAATTTGGATTTTTTTTAAACTATGCCATATGAGATAAGAAAACTAATAAATCAGCCTTCAGTTGTTAAGTAATTATAAACTTGACACATTTTCCCGGTCACTTCATTTATTTAAAAATGACTAAACAATTGGGAAGGTAAAAATGAATAAAATAAATAATATATTGAATGAAATAAATAATCATTTTGTATTATCATACTGAACGGTTAAAAAACAAGATCTCATAAGTCGAAAATCTTAACAAATTGGTGTACACATTGTTTGAACGGGTCTACCACGATATCTCGAAAGCAATAATCCAGAAAGCAAAAATTTCGAAAGTAAAAATCTCGAAAACAAAAATCTAGAATTGAAAAAATCTCGAAAAAAATCTAGAATGCATAATCTCGAAACACAAAAATCTCGAAAAAAAAAATCTCGAATGCAAAAATCTAGAATTAATATACGAGTATTAATTTTTGAGACAATGGTTACAATTCGCGCGAATTCAAAAATTAATATATATTAATTTTAGATTATTAATAACTGTTTAACAAAACCACGACTGAGACTGACTAGTAAACTACCCATGACAGAGTTACCCAGAAGCCAGAACTCAAAACAGAGTAGAGTCCCGGCATAGGAGGCTTAAGGTTTTAGTTGGAAGGCCGCACATTGGTCTTTACAAATTATTTGAAATTTTGGCTAATGAGTCAGTTCAAATTAGTTGTCTGGTTGAAAAATTAAGATGGGCCAGGAAGCTAAGGTAAGACGGGAGTATTTATAAAAAAAAAAAAACAAATTTTAAAAGTACTCGACGAAAAAGAAGAGAGGAGTTATGTGGTGTACCTTAGGAGTCTTGCGTACAACTCAAAATAATTCATACTTTTTTTGTTATACCTACATATGCCTTTATAGGTATGTTTATGAATTTATAACTTTTTCTTTGTTTTTGATATTTCTTATAATTTTATTATGATACCTAATGATTTTTTTTTTTTTTGTTAAATATTTTAAATATTTTTTTTTTTGTTTATTTTCCCAAAAAAGGAATAAATTGTTGAATAAACTAAATATGTTTGTTATGCGTTTAATTTAAGTGTAAACTCTTTAAATAGGTATAAAAAATATCTCGAATTTATATTTTTTTTCGAGATTTTTTTCGAGATATTGTCTTTCGAGATTTTTGTTCATTCAAGATTTTTGTGCATTCGAGATTTTTGCATTCTAGATTAAAAATTTGTTTTTTTCGAGATTTTTTGCATTCGAGATATTTGTCATTCGAGATAACGTCATGATCCCTGTTTGAACAACCATTTTAAAAAATACAATTAACCATTTATTAATATATCAAATCAGTTATTTTGCTACTAGTTTCCCTTACTTGCGATATAGGTATTATAGGCAAGTTTTGCATTTTGGGAAAAAATTGAACTCGAGGTTTTAATCAAAGTTGACATTACAAGAACACGAAAAAAAAAATGTGTTCCGTAATTCCGTCTGTATGTATATACAAATTTTTCATAAGAAACTCCAAATTTTTATTTTGAAAAATTAATATCTTGAAAGCAAAAACTAATCGTTCAGTTTTTTGAAATTATTTCTTAAAAAGTATTTGATTAGATATTCAAAATTAACATCTAAAATTAATTTTTTAGATAAATTTTAAGGAAATTCTTCATATAAAAAAATGTATTAATTAATAAAACGATTTTTTAAACTTATCTAATTAGAGTCATGTTCTTATATTTATACACAATTTTTAAATTCCAGTGAACTCTTACATAAGAGCGATTAAGTTGTGCATTTTATTTGTTTTTATTTTTGAAAAGTATGCAAAAACCACTTACGAGGTCCTATTATTTAACTGTCGATTTAATTTTATTATTAATAATTGTGTCCGGTCTGTGTCATGTTCATGTGTATGTACAATGCCTTACAAAATATAACTAATCTTAGCATAGATCACGTGAGTAGGCCTTATCTTTATAATTCCAGCTACTTTGATGACGAAAATAAAAAGCTCATTTATAAATTGTATATCAAAGTAAAGCCATATTTGACACCTTTTTCACTGTGTTTGATTATTTGTTAGATGATTAGCGATACGCACACAGTTCGCACTGTAAAGATAACGATATTCATTACAATCTTTTTCTTAATCAAAGTCATAAATAATTTCCAATTCTTAATACGTACATAATGTTTTTAGACTTATCTAGATATAGAAAATCTATAGAAACTAACAAAACTTTGCCATTTGAAAAATGTTAAACTAAGTGTGAAAATTTGACTCAAGCACGTAGACTATTTAAATTAATGAGTCCAACAATTAACCAGAACTTCTGTTACCACAGAGATCCTAATATAACGTGCGTGCTTCTTGATTATCTTTTAAATAGTTCCTGCACCAGTTGCTGAGTTCGAAAACAGAAACGAGGAAAAGTCATACAAAAAATAAACACTCTTAAACGATACCTCCTTTCATAGACCAAGAAGCCTAATGATTGATGAAGCTTACAAAGAAGCTGAAGAGAAAAAAAAAGTCTTTGACATCATCATGGTAGATTGCTATCTCATCTTCGTTAAGAGGCAGCTACAACTTAGGCTGCCTGTTCTTGAATAAATAGCCAGACATCGCCAACTTATTAATCAACTAATGAAAGTTTTTTTTTTGAAAACCTGATATATGTAAATGTTTACGAGTGGTTATTTTAGAAAATGAAAAAATAATTATATACTTATGGTTTTAAGATGTTTATGTTCGGAATGTTGAAGTCAAAAATTCTTGCAGTTTTTATTTCAATCTAGGCATTTTTGGAAACATTTTTCTGCATTTTTTTTATGTTTTATTTATTAGACTGAAGTTCATCATCACCTTTGAGTTTTATCGATTATAACAGAATGAATATTCTATGTGCTGAAAAGCATGAATACATTTTAAGCGGTGCAGTATAAAGACCATGAATTAATATTTTAACATTTGAGCTTCAAAACGTTTGAGCTGTGAAACAATTTCTGATTCAGCGAAACTTAGTCCAAGTTTTTTGAAAATTAATTTAAAAAACAATATACATATGTACATATTTAAAAAAAAATAACTTATTTGTTATTGTTCTATTATTAGCCTTCTACACAGGCATACAGAAAGAAGCATTTATTTTTCCGAGAATTTTGTTTTTATTTTTTTTTAGTTGTATGTATACATATGTTTATATTTTGACAAAAATAAGGCCATATGACCAAATGGTTTTCAAATAGAAGTGTCAAAAATACTTACGAAATATTTATTAAAATACCAAACAAAAATGAATCACTGTCAATTTTTGCATTAAGATGTTTCAAATAAAGTGATTTTCACTCGATTCTTAGTTCTTTTTATAACTTTGCGCGCACTGAAGGGATTATGACTTCCTACTGTTAAAATGTTTGAGCACAGAACAAGCGTTTAAAAAATTTGGAGGAGATTTTAAAGGAGATACCAATTAATTTTGAATGTCTGAATATCATAGTGGGAGAAAAAGTATTGAGTCGGGTACAGCATTCGACATTCGCGTAGTGCGGCTAAATAAAGAATCTCTGCATTTAACAGTACGTCTGAAGTTGGACAAGGCTAAACTGATGGACATTCCCTGATGCCAAACTCTATCAAATGCTTTTTAAATATCAAGTGTAATAATCTTACTTTCTCTAAAACGATGTGAAGACTTGTGACACTGTTCGGTGAGATATACTATCAGATCACCGATGGACCTATTACTATGAAAGCCATACTGCCGATCATTGAGAAGCTTTCATTCATGTCTTTAGATGATAATTCATCAGCGCTTCCCTGACCTTGGAAAGGACGTAAATGCAATCAGATGATGGTTGAAGGGGAAAGAAGATTTACCTTTTTTAAGGGACACGCTGTTTTCTATCCATGCCTAAACAGATCAACCAGTAGAGCTGGGCAGATGGTTTTGCCAGCGTTTAAGATCACCTCTTCAGAACAATAGGATAAATACTATCCGGGCCAGCGGATTTGTGTATATTATATCTTTCAAGAGAAATGTACGAGTGCAAAAGAAAATTTGTCCCATAAAATTGTTTAAGCTCTCAATTACACGGGGAGTCATGAAATTTCTGGGAGCGTCGAATAACCAGCAAATTATGCAGCAAGCACTTAGTGACCAGAAAAAAGGAGTGTCATTCAACATGACCGTAGAAACCAAAGATGAAGTAGTATTTTGTACATTTTTTACAAATGGCCAAAAATTTTCAATAGCTTTCGGATAATCTTGTATTTTTGGCTGGCTTTAAAACATCCGAAACTTACTTCTCTGAGCTCGAATCAAGCCATTAAAACTCATTCTGGTACATTTTTCACTATTCGGGATTAACTTTCTCATTCCTAAAAGAATTAAATTTGAAATCATATCTGCACTGAAGTCCACGTCACTATCGAGGAAGCATTGTGAACAGTTAAAGTTCCTGAAGAAATCTTTGAGGCCGTCCCAGATGGCTTTCTCGTATTGTCAAACGGAATTTAGGAATTTTGTCTCTAACTGGGTTTGATGTGATGTGATAATACAATTATAGTGTATATGTCAGGACATGAGGTAAGAAATAAGTCTAGAGTGTTGGCGGATCGATCTGCAACGTAAGGAAGGAGCTGAGCCAAATTATTTAACTCAGAAAAAATGTTGACATATGTATCTTCCTTCGGGCGTTGTCTGACCAGAAAAGCTTAACCACGAAGAATTGTGTACATTGAAATCACCTGTAACAACGATGTCACTGTGCAGAAAAAGAGAAACTATTCTTTAAATAGAGTCGGACAGTGCATCGAATTCGCTACAAGTCGATGCGCTTTTGGACGGTGAATTAAAATCAAATGAATTTAAAGTTTATATGAGTATTTAAACATATGCCATATTGTGGTTTAAGCTGTTAAGCAACATACTATCATACATTTTTGCGGGGCCATTGTAAGGAAAGATTAGGGGCACTAAGCATCTAAATCTTAACATACTGAAATTTGAAATCCGTGCGATCAGAATTTTCACCCTCCTGGGTTTCGCTAAGTGCCAAAACTACTGGCCTGTTTTTCGCAGTATGGACATGTACAGCACAGAAATTCTTCCCAAGCCCCCATATGTTGCTATTATCGAGTCTAAATACACTCAACATTACAAAATGCAAACATACAAAACCAAATCAAACAATAAACTATGTATATTGCTGAAGCAGTGTTGTTTCTCTTTTCTCTGAACCAAACCATACTGAAGGTGTTTGGTGTTCTTAGATCGAATTTTGTTATCAACATTTTTCGAGCTGTTTTCAATTAAAATCAAGATGTTCCATTCTTTACTTTCGACTTATAGGTACTATAAGTCAAGTTATGTATTCGTAAAAAAAATCGAACTCGAGATTTTGATCAAAGTTGACATTACGATGATAGCGAAGACTAAAAAAGTGGGTCTCGCAATTCTGTCTGTCTGTCTGTCTGTCTGTCCGTTCGACTTCAACCTAAGCGGCTCGGCCGATTTTCTTCAAACTTGGTAGATATCATTTTTAATTTTTTCCCCCCACACGTTTTTTTTTATTTTTTTTTAAAGACCAAAAATAACGATACCTGCCATACGAATTTTATTCGAAATTTTGTAAATATTTTTTTTTCTCAAAAACTGCTCGACAGATTTAAAAAACAAAGATGCAAACAAATTTTATTTAGTTAAAGCTAGGGACTGGTTGAAAAAAAATTTCCGAAAAATGGTTATTGAGGGTGACTATTTTTTTAGTTTTTGATTTTCTCAAAAACGGTACAAGGGATTTTGATCAATTTTTTTGCTAAAGCTCCCCAAAAATATAAATAGAATTGTGTATTCAAATTTTCCAAAAAAAAATTTTTTCAAAATTCTTTTTTCAAAACTCAATATTTCAAAAACCTTATATTAGATTTTTTTCAAACTTGATAAATAAAAATTTATTAACATAACATAATCTACAAAAATGTATGAAAAAAAAGTTTTATTCTACTTAAAAATAAAGGTACCCACCATACAAATGTCAAAAAATGACTTTCAAAAATCGTATATTTCTCGAAAACGGCACCTAGAATTTTGATAAAAATTTTTTTGTTTCAATTAATTTTAACGATCTTTGATTGAATAAAAAAAATTGAAATTAAGATATTGCAGCTTGTACCTACCATAGAACAATTTTTTTTTTAATTTTGAATTACTCATTATCGACATAACAGATTTCAATAAAAAAATTTTTTAGAGATGCTCCTAAAAAGTCTAAAATCCAATAAACAAAAATATTTTTTGAATTTTGAAAAAAAAAAAAATCATTTTTTTTTTGGAAAATTCGATATTTCAAAAACGTCTCAATATTTTTTTTTGGAAATTTAATTTTCATTCGTACAGTAATAAAAACATAAAGTTAGCATACCAAATTTTTTTCTTAAGAATCTTTTAAAAATTTTGTATATAAAAGATTTTTTTTAAGAGACCACTACAAGAACTTATAATTTTTGTTCTTGCATAAATTCATATTTGCATAGCATTCTGTTTTTGTCTCTTACTACTAAAAGAATTTAAAAAAATAATTTTCGCTAATTCGTTTTTAAAATTCCTAGTCTATTACATAGGAGCAAGTTCGTGCGACCCAGTCGTGCATTTTATTTACATTTGTATTTGTGTGGGTACCGTAATTTTTAAATAAAAGAACTATTTTCTTAAATCTCTTAAATCTTGTAGATAGAGTTGAAAAACTAATAATTGTTTCGAAACAATAGAACATGTACTTTTCGAAATATTCTTATTTAATATTACTGTCATTTAAAAAAAAAATGCACGACTGGGTCGCACGAACTTGCTCTTATGTAAAAGACTTAGAATTTCAATAATGAATGTTATTAGAGAAAAACTGTTCATAAGTATAAAATTCATTTTTTAAATGACTAAAACAACTCCTTTAGTAGTTGAAGCTAAGCACAGGATGCCATGTGTCTCAAGCAAATATTCGTTCATGCAGGAACAGAGTTATAATTCGTTGTAGTGGTTTCGTAAGAAAATAAGCTTTTATATACAAAATTTTTAAAACATTTTTAAAAAAATGTTGGTATCCGAATTCAAAGTTTTTATTATTGTTTGAATAAAAATTAAATTTACAAAAAAAATATTTAGCCGTTTTTAAGATATTGAATTTTCCAAAAAAAAATAAATTTTGTTTCAAAATTCAAAAATATATTTTTTTTTTAAGTTTTGAAATGCAATATTTTTTAAACTTTTTAGTACCTTCTCTATCAAAAATTTCATTAAAATCCGTTATGCCTATAAAGAGAAATTCAAAATTCGAAAAAATCATTCTATGGTAGGTACAGTCAGTAATATCTTGATTTCAAATTTTTTTTTATTAAATTATAGATCATAAGAATTAATCGAAAGAAAAAAAATTTAGCGAAATTCTCGGAGAAAAATAAGATTTTCGAAAACCATTTCTTAACATTTGTATGGAGTGTACCGTTATTTTTAGGTAAAATATTTTTTTTTCTGATATCTTGTAGGTTATATTGAAAAACTTTTATTTATCAAGTTTTAAAAATATCGAGCATGGGGTTTTCGAAATATTGAGTTTTCAAAAAAAAAAAAATTGAAATTTTTTTTAAAAATCCAAAATTTTTTTTTTGAAAATTTAAATACACAATAATATTGAAACTCCTGGGGAGCTTTAACATAAAAATAATGTACAAAATCGGTTCTTGCCGTTTTTGAGAAAATCAAGAACAAAAATAATGGTTCCAGGGAGTACCAAATGTAACCATTTTTTGGAATTTTTTTTCAACCATTACCTAGCTTTAACCAAATGAAAAAAGAACTGTTTGAAACATTCTAGATGCACTTTTTATTCAACCATAAATATGAAGTCATGTAATTAAAACATTCACATGACTTATCACAAAAGCTCTCTAATTAGCACAACAGCTGTCAAAATGAAAATAAATCAATAGATGGCGTTGGTGCATTAGTACATTACATCATGTAATAAATACATCCTTTTCCATAAGAAAAGCAACAGTATCGTACATTTAGCTACATAGTTTGTTTTGAGATACAATTTGTATATTTCCATACAAATGACATTGACAAACACTTAACTAAATATCTTGTTACTAATTTGTTTACTTTTAGAAATGTTGACGTTAATCATATTTGTAAGTATGTGGGACATTTGTTTACTTTTAAAAACAAAAACACACGTCAAGTTTGTCTAATCTGAAAGTTGAACCAGAAAGTTGTTCGATAGTAATTTCAAGTTCAATAATTTAATTTTAAATTCAACTTACAATTGAGATATCTACATTTTGAGGCTGATATACTTTATTTTTTTTTTTAAGCCTTTAACATTTTTTCCTTTTAACACAATGCATGGATAAAAAGATATACACAGTTTTGTTTACTAATAAATTAACGAAAATATAAAATTCGAACTATCCCATTCATGAGCGAGACGATAAAAGATGAATCAAATTGTGAACTGGTTCCCTTCAGCCAGTGCCGCCGCTGGTTGTTCGTGCGCCCTTGTGCAAGAACCTTAGATTGCCGCCCCATATTTTGGGTGCCGGGGGTATATACGTTGAATAAGTGGAAGTTTTATTTATTCTCCATTTCGCAGTTGAAAAATTTAAGCAAACGTGCATTGTTGTTGTCGCGTTCCAATCTACATCAAATTCTTATAAAACGAACGGGATTTGGGGGGTCTCTCCTGTAAATGAGTTTGAGAGTTTCTGTTATAGCATATACAATATTTACATCCCCTTAAGATTATTTACTCTTTTTACTTGAGACTTATTGGTACTATGTATATTTGTATAAGGCAAGTTTTGCATTCGTAAAAAAATCGAACTCGAGATTTTGATCAGAGTTGACATTACGATGATAGCTAAGACGAAAAAAAGTGGGTCACGAAATTTTGTCCCCACACGTTTTTTTTTCTTTTTTTTTAAATTTTCAAAAAAAAATTAGTTTGGATTTGGTAGATTTTTCAAAAGCTTGATTAATAAAAGTTACTTAATATAAAGAGAAAAAATGTATTACCTAGTAATAACGATATCTATCTTACAAATAATTTAAAAAAATGGTTTTCGAAAACCGTACTTTTCTCGAAAACGTCTCCGAGGATCTTGATAATTTTTTTTTCTTATGATAAATTTTTACGTTCTATAATAATTTAAAAAAAAAAAATTGAAATCAATATATTGCTGACTGTACCGACCATAGAACCATTTAGTCGATTTTTTAATTTCTCATTATCGGCTGAACGGATTTTAATAGATTATTTTATAGATTAGATTTTTGCATAAACTAATATTTGCTTGCATCACATGGCATCATATTCTTAGCTTCAGCTACTACTAAGATTTGAACTTTATGTTTATGAACAGTTTTTTTTCTAATCGAATTGAAGTCTTTTACATAAGAGCAAGTTCGTGCGACTCAGTCGTGCATTTTATTTTAAGAGGAAACACAAAATTTGGCGATTGCGAATAATTTTCTTCAACAAAACCATTTCATATAAAATGCAAAGATTCGAGTTCCTAGCACAGTTTTTAATTTATGTATGTCAAATCAATCCTTTGGTAAAAATCAATAGTTTATAGCTTGACAGAAAGAAGACAAAGTAGTTTTTGATACTTTTAAAAGTTTTTGTTTTCCCCTCTCTTTTTAAGACACTTAGGGCCATTTGCTGAAACGAAACTTAAATGTTTATGTTCAACCTAAGCGCTTATGTTCTACTACATAAGAATTTATGTGGAACATAAGTGTTTATGTTCCGTATCAGCAAATTGGCCTTAATCATTTACTTCCGGATCTGGAAGTATTATATATAATTCCTTGACATCTTAGGTATCCTTTGATAGAATTTGACATTTTGTGATCTGTGTGCGAACTATATTTTGATATAAATAGAGTCTGAACTCTGAATGTCAATTGAAAGCTCAAATTCGAACAAACAGTTAACGTTTCACTGTTTTTGGGTTATACTGATTTTTTTCAATCCGTTGACATTTAAGTTATTTATCAATTCAATTCTAAAATTAATTAAAAACTATTCGTAAATCCTTATTTAAAAACAAACATAAATATTTAGGCACAAAACTTTTTTTCCTTTTACCTAAGACCCTGTCGCTGTTTTTTTTTTTTTTTTCGTTGTAAAGGTGGTTTGTTTATATTTGTTTACAATGTTTTAAATCATCTTCTATTAATTTCGTTCTAAAGTTACCAACTTAGATTTAAGATATTTAGCTATGTATATCATTGCAATCAGAATATTGATACCCATTTATACAAAAATACGAGTAAGTAGTAAAATTAATGTTTTCGAGACACTGTTTTCGTTTTATTTTATAGGAAATACATGGGCTGTAAATTAAAAAAAAAATTAATATACTTTTCGAGTTTATAGGTCTGAGATGTAGGTTGCGTGGGAAGCTATTTCCCAAGTATCAATCTATGGCGACATGGCGTTAAACCGTTTAGACTACGACTGCAATCGAAGAGGTTATTTGTTATGAGGTGCGACAGTCAGAAACAAAATATGAATAAAGATTGGCAGTAGATTGTGTGTGGGTATATTACATAGTGAACGGTCAAATGTAAACAGGTTCCAATAACATAAGGAAAACTTTTGGAGCATGCTATATATGTTGAGTTAGATCGATCTCTTAATTTTCCGCCCCTAGACGTTGGCGCCCTTGTGCGCCGCACATTTTGCACATATGGTAGCGGCGGCCCTGCCTTCAGCTATAATATTCTGGTAACTAGCAACATAGTTATAGATTCAGCTGCTTTTTATCATTGCCTTTATAGCAGATACATATATACATACATAAATATGTTCATAATTGGAAATTACACTTTATTAAAAAATTACAAAAATTAACTAATAATTTCTGGGTGGTTTGAAAACAAAGTTCACACACACATCACACACTGAAAAACTGAATTGTTTGAAGACGGATTTCTCAATTTAACATGTGGATTGGAGACCATTTTAATATTTATGTTATACTATACCTTATTTGTCTAACCACTTGAATAAATGTAAAACTATTATAAAATGACATTGTTCTAGATTTTAATATTCAAATTTGTATTTAACAATTCGTTCCTAGTCAATAATAAATTGTTATTTTTCGTTAGTTACAAAATTCCAAATTAAAAAAGTAAAATCGAAGAAAAATAACAATTTATTAAGCTTAATTACTCAAAAACGGCTTGTCTGTGGAAAATTTTCAATTAGACCTTTTTTGTAGGGAATTTAATTTTATATAAAAGTAAGTCAAAATGAATTTTTTTTACTTCAATGTTTTGTCAGTTCTGACGCAAAACATGAAATTATGACTAAAAATCAAAATTAGCGATGATAGCCCTCTTAAAATTGATATTAAGGGCTCAAACTTTAACGAACATTTTTTTTTGTCATTCTGAATGATATTCTCGATATATCTTTCAAAAAAAAAAATAGTCAATTTTTTTGGCCCAGTCTAATATACATACGTTCAGATTTTATCTTTGCCTAGCCTGATTACAGGCCCCCGTGATTTGAAAAGTCAATAATTTGAGAAGTATTTGAGTTATCTATTTTTTCGGCTTAGAGATCTAATTATCGAAGAATTGGCAGTGCAAAACAAAACCCAATAATTTTCGATTTGTTCTTGCTTGGTCTATAAAGCAAGTATAAGTTTCGTGTGAAAAGAACCCGCAGTATTAATCAAAAATAAAATAGCGATGATGAAGTAGCCCAAAAAGTAAGTTTTCGCCATACCGTCATTCGAAAAGTGCGTTTTACATGGGAGAGTAGGAAAAACTTCATCCTCTCCCGAAAAAGGGAAAGGACAACTCCAATCCGGCGAATCTCCGGTCGATAAATCTTCTACCGAGTATCAGCAAGGTATTCGAGAGAGTCATTAATAGAGCTCTGTCCAAATGGGCGGAGGATAATAACATCATACCGGATAATCAGTTCGGTTTTAAGGCGGGACATGACACCATTCATGCCGCGTCTAAGCTCGTTTCTGATATCCAATGGACCAAAACTAAGAATCAGTGTACAGGTGCTTGCCTGGTTGTTTTAGAGAAGGCTTTCGACACCGTATGATTAGAGGGTCTCTATCTAAAACTGACTAGACTTATGACATGCTCAATGGTAGAAAGTTTGTAGTCAAAAATGGCAATGTAACTTCTGCCGCAATCTTCGATATTAAGAAGATTCTATTCAGCATTTAAACCAGCGATCTGATAAGTAGTCTAACTCAGGCAATTGCGTATGCCGATGATCTAATAGCGAACAGAACAGCTCCAAAAGTTGAGGTCATCAGAATTCTTTTGCAGCGTGACTTCGACAAGATTCGGCGATATTGTTATGACTGGAAAATGAAAATCAACTTTCAGAAATGTGAAACTATTCTATTCAGGACTCCAAAGAACTTGCGTAAGCTGGTGATTGTAGGGTCGCACCGGCAACCACTGGCGAGTAAAAGTGTAGTAAAGTACCTTGGCATCTGGTTGGATCAGTATTTGTATTTCGACAGACATATAAATGCTGCTCAGAACAGGGCTAGGGGAGCCTTTGCCTTGACGAAACGGTTGTTTTGCAGCAGCCGGCTTGACAG
This sequence comes from Philhelius festivus, assembly GCA_963931855.1. Lineage (NCBI taxonomy): Eukaryota > Metazoa > Arthropoda > Insecta > Diptera > Syrphidae > Philhelius > Philhelius festivus. Next base: position 36,336,245 of record OZ007555.1, read on the forward strand.
CAGAGTGAAGGTGATTTGCTACATGGCCCTCATACGGCCTATGGGTGCCCGGTGTGATTCAATGTTGCCCCATATCAAATGGAAAAGTTTCGAGTGTTTGAGAGGCAGTGTCTTAGACGTTGCCTTGGAGTCGGAGTACAAACATTATTATTTCAACCAGGTTCTATACAACGAGGTCAACATAAACAGAATTGATAATTTTTTAATAAAGCTGATTTGGGGTCACATTGCAAGAGCGATGTCCTCGACCAATAGCCTAATTTTTGGGGCTTACTGCCCTAACAATGATTATTATGAGCGTACCTATAAGCGGCTCTATCCTACCCGATGCATTTCTCTACTTAGACAGTCGAGGGCTGATCCAGGATAGAATGGCGATTCCGCTAATCTACCACGTCAGCCGGAGGACTGTCGATAGGCGGCTCCTTTATGGTTGAGACGTCCTCGCACAAGATGAAGCAGAGTGCCCTCGGGTCAGTAGGACTGTGTCCGATCGGAACCGGAGGGACAGGGTGAGGCAGGTGAACTAGTTTTGGTGGTAGTGTAATAATGATAGGGAAAGTTGACAAGAACTCTTGTTTGTCTTGGCCGACTTACATAGATTTAAGTGTACTTTTTAGGTAGGGACGTCGGGGTGGCAACAAAAACAAAAAACAAAAAAATCTACACATTTGTGTACAAAAAAAAAATGTCTGCTTTGGCTGTTCTAGTTTTTGAGTAGTTTTAATTTATTTTAAGTAGTTTAAGTAGTCTTAGGTAGATTTAATTAGTTTTAATTTAGTTTGTAAGTTTTATATATAAAATTTAAAAAACGAGTTCAGAATCCGAGTTTTTGACATTTTCTCGAGAAAACAAAAAAATTGATATAGTTTAAATTAAAAATAGTCTTTAGCCCGAAAGGTAGTAGAATTAAGATATACTTTAGCTTAGAGCGCCCGCACAGGGCCAGTAAGTTAGTTTCAAGTTATTGGATAATTAGGCTAGTTTTTATGAATTTTTATCAAGCTTTAAGATAGTTTTAAGATTAATGAAAATAAAAATGAATTAAAAAAAAGTGGGAAAAACTTCATTAAATGAATCAATACAATAACGATCAGAAATCATTAAATTTAGTTTCATTGTCAAATATGATAAAAACCAAAATTACATTTTTGAAAACTGTTTAGATAATGTTCTTTTTACGAATATGGTTTTTTATTGTATTTTTTTTTTTTAATATTTTGCAAGAAACAGGGGTTCTAGCTCTATAAAATCTAAAACAACTAAACCGATTTTGATGAATCATGCAAGATGGAATAATAAAGGACAACATTTAAATAATAACTGATGATTACAAAAATTTGCTGTTTTCTTGATAAACTGCAAAAATTATAGGCAGTATTTTGCATTCGTAATAGTTAATGAATCATAGTATTTAAAGTGCTATGACACTAAACGTGAAAGACAAGTGAACATCAATTTTTTCCAAGCTAAGCAATGAATTAGATTTAAAAAAGATCTCACAAAATTAATATATTTTAAACTTAGTTTACTTTTACAATATTTAAAAAACAAATATTTGAAGACCTTTTTCGTATCAAAAAACTTCAGAAAAACCATGGATCTGCCAAGTACAACTTACGAATAAAAAGTTTTTTTCTTTCCAGTTTTTATTCTACTTTTAGTCGATCGGTGAGTGTCTATTGCGTCCGTGCGTCCGCTTTACATCGAACAAGAACTTGTATGTGATTTCAAAGTGGGAAAATTTGAATTTTTGTTTTAACTCATCTAGAAGAAGTTGCTTTCATACAAACATTTGGTTTATTCAAAAATTCTCTAAAATGTCTCAGACGATTTTGATCAAATTACATGTCTGTCATTTCTAGTGTGGTTCAAATAAAACGCCGTTTTAAATTTGTAGTAAAAAAATTCATACCTTACAGGGTGCAATATTTTTTATGTCGGTATTTAAACATTGATTTAAGTAGATATGTTTTTGAAATGTCAAATCCGTAAAATTTTAACCATGAATCTCGAAAACGAGTTTTGGACGCCATACCTTTCGGTTGATGTTATTTTCGCTGTGACTAAATCTCCCAAATTTAATTAATAAATAATTGAAAGTGGATAAATATATCAAAAAAACACATTAAGAAATAAGATAACTTTAAAATAAACAGAGTTTTGAACTTTAAAAGTCAAACACAAAAAGACAAAAAAAAAAAAATCGGATATAATAAAAAAAAATGGACGGCAGTGCTGGGTGGCCAATAAAGCCACCCTTACCTCCCAACGAAAACATTTTATCTGGTAGTGATAACGCCAAGATATACAAGAGAGCTCCCCCGTCCAAGCTTTTAGATAGTAGTGACATTCAAAAAATATATGACAATGTTGAACTAAGTTGTTCCAACTCTTCGCAAAATTCTTTTAAAGAAATGTCCAATAAACATCTAAATAAAGTAACGGGCGCACAAAACGCGTCGCTCACGCACACATCTACAACATGTTCAGCAGAGGAGAATCTGCAAAAAATTCTATCAAATGATCCAAACTGCTTTATAAAAGTAGTTGAAAGGAGAAAGAGAGCATCTGATACTGGTTTTCTCTCCTCATCTAAGAAACCATCGTTGGGAAATAAAACCCAAAACAGAGACAACATTAACAACACAAACAGATTCACCATCCTTCAAGAAGAAGACGGCAATAGTGGCATGGAAACAGAAGAACTTCCCGCTCAGCAACAAGGTAACCAACCGAATATTTCAACTTTAATTGAACAAAAATGGTGCCCTCCAATATTTATTAAGGGATTGAAGTCTAAGTTTATTTTAGAATTTATTAAAACAAATTATGTGAGTGAAACTAACAATGTAAGATTCCAGAATATTGGTTATGGTAGATTAAAGCTTTTTGTTAAAAATGTTGAACTTCACTCGATGTTCATTAACAATTTTAAAGATTCTAAAGTTCAAGCGTTCTCTTTTACGCCTAAATCTTTGAAAAAGCCATCAATATTACTGAAGGGACTTACTGGTAGTTTTCCTCCTGAAGAAGTCAGAAAGGAATTGATTGAAATAGACCATTCAATTAAATTATTAGAGGTTAAGCCATTTTCCACCAAATGGTCTAGAGAACAAAAAATTGATCTTGACTTATTTATATGTACTGTTGAGAGTAGTGAAGAAATTGCGAAATTGAGGAAAATTAAGGTAGTTTTTCAACACAGGATCTGGTGGGACACAATAAAAAGAGAAGGACCCATTCAATGCTACAGGTGCCAAAGGTTCGGGCACGCAAGTAGGTACTGCGCATATGACCCAAGATGTGTAAAATGTGATAAGACACACGAAGTTAACCAATATGAGTGTACAACCATTCCTGATGAAGGTGGTCCCCCATTATCTGCATTCTGTGTAAACTGTGGGCAAGTAGGACACCCTGCTAGTTTTAGTAAATGTCCAAAACGCGAACAGTATATGCAACGCTTAGACAACAAAGCGTCAATTAGCAATAGAACTAAGATTTCAAGATTTGTTGAGGTAAACTCTTCAATTACTAATAGAACTCCACAACGCTCCTTCGCGGATGTTGTGAAGAAAAACAATTCCACACCATCTATTGCAAACCCACGCGTGTCACCAGAAGGTGGAGCTTCTATTTTTGGTGACTTTCTCAATGAGTCAATCAATCTTTTCGGGGTACCAGTTAACATCCTAATTCTGAAAGTAAAAGCTTTTTGGCCTACTTATAAGTTACTTAACGAAAATGAAAAACCTGGAGCGTATCTTGGTTTCATTGCTTCTCTCTCACCATGAATATCAAAACCCTAACCATAAACATCAATTCAATGATTTCTTCCGAAAAATGCTCAGATCTGAGCCTACTTATCGAAGATTTTAACCCTACAGCCATATTTATCCAAGAAACACGTCTTGAATCTAAACACAAACTATTTTTTAACAATTATAAATTTATAAGAAACGATGATGGAGTGGGAACTGCAGTTCTTATCAAAGACTCGATCCATCATTCAGTCATCTCGTTCAATAACAATCATATCTCCGCTACAATCATATGTATTCAGACTACAGACTCCTTAGGTCAAACCAGTAAAACAGCACTAGTTTCTATTTATGTCCCAGGCAACCTGGGTCAATTTCTCAACCAAGCGCTAGACGATCTATTTCAAGCAATCTCCGGATGTAGTCAATTTATTATCGGTGGAGATTTTAACGCTAGGCATCCTTTGTGGGGCGACAGAACAATCAATCAAAACGGATCCAACCTCTTTGCATGGTATCAGAATAACTTTCTTCACACAGATATAACTTTTCCTGATGGACCATCCTTTCCTAGATCATCCTCTCATATAGATTTCTTTCTCACATCCCCTAGCTTTACGGCTACCAACCCCCAACCACAAAATTTTAGCTGCATCACTTTAGATGCAATATCTGATCACTTTTCTGTCCTACTAGCTCTAAAAATTGTTAATTTTAATCCTTTACCTGATACACAAGAACACCCCATTTGTTTCAAGAATACAGACTGGAATCAATGTAACAGAGACCTTGAATTTTTACTTTCCGAAAACCCCATCCCCAACGACATAAATCTATCAAATGAAGAAATAGGCAATCGTATTCAGTTTTTAACAAACTCTATTATAACCTGCCTAAACTCCCACTCCTCCAAATTAAAAATTAAAAGCTCGTACAAAAACATTTCTGCTGAATCATTAAATCTGATGAAAATTAGAAAGATTTGGAAACGCCAACTAAAACGTATTTTCCACTGTAACGGAAACAGAATGAACCAGTCATATCAAGAATTGTCAGCAAGGATATCTTGCCTAAGTAAAATCATCAAAGACAAAATCCGAATCGATCTTAATGAGAACCTAAAAGCAAAACTACGAAATCTCAAACCCTCCCCATTCGTATTTAAAGAAATTGACCGGTTAACTGGTAGGAAAAGGGCCGATCATTCAGAGAACCCCATAACCTATAGAAATATCACCCTTTCCTCATACACAGATAAAATAGTCGCTTTCCAAAACTTCTTCAAAGAATTATATGATGATCGTAGCTCATTCATAAATCCAATTACCGCAATGGAGGTATCCACTTCCATAAGCTCATTCTTGGCCTGGAATAATAGTCCAACCATTTCTTCTTTTTCACCTCAAAACAAATCCGATGAACCCGCCGAAACAGGATATATCTCAACAGAAGTTATCAAAAACATAATTCACTACCTTAATAATAAAAAGTCCTCTGGGCCAGATAAAATATCTAACTTTTTCCTTAAAAAATGTAGAAAACCTCTAATAAAACCTTTAACTATATTGATAAACAATTGTATAAATAACTCATATTTCCCAAGTGCCTGGAAAGAAGCTACCCTCATCCCGATTAAAAAAAAAGGTTCCAGCAACGAAATCGACAATTTCAGACCTATATCTCTCGTTTCAAACCTAGGGAAAATTCTTGAACGTGTGATATATATGAACCTAGAACCTTTCTGTGAAGAAAACAATATAATACCAAATACTCAATTTGGATTTAAAAAACATCATTCCACTGAACACGCAGTAATGCTCTTGGAAAATCAAATTCTCGACAATTTAAGAAAAAAGGATTGCACTGTTGCCTGCTCTATCGACCTGAAAAAAGCTTTCGATTCCGTTTGGCACGACGGACTTATTTACAAACTAATCGCCCTTAATTTTCCAATAAACTCTATAAAAATTTTGAAAAACTTTTTACACAATCGTAGCCTCAAAGTCAAACTAGGTTCAGTTTATTCTGATTCAGTACAGGTATATTCAGGAGTCCCACAAGGTTCTTTCCTTGGCCCATTCCTATATAACATCTTTATTCACGACTTCCCTTCATCAGTTGGTCCCTCAAAAGCAATACAATATGCAGACGACACGATTCTACTGGCCCCACATGAAAGACCTCATGAGGCTTTAAAACACGTAAAAAAACATCTAGAAAAGGCAATTACTTACTTCAACAAATGGGCAATCTCACTAAATTTCCAAAAATGTGAGCTAATATGTTTTAGGAATGCCTCTCCTAGAGGCCACCACCTTGCGGTAAGAGAGAGTAAGTATCTAAAGTTAGTTATTAATGGCAACAACATCCCCTTAAAAAATCAAATCAGGTACTTTGGGATCAACCTACACGACCGCATGAGAATGAACCCACACGCTAGACTTACATTAAATAAAGGCAAAGCAGCAGCTTCCAAACTCAAATTCCTCTTCAATTCCTCGGCGGTTGATAAAAGCACCAAACTATTAATGTACAAAGCACTAGTTCGCCCTATAATTGCTTACGGATACCCAACATGGTTCACGATATCCCCTACAGTCGCTAAAGAACTACAAATATTTGAAAGATACATAATAAGAAAATGCATTTCAAAATTCAGAAGACCTGGTGGAAAATGGTTTAAAAACTCAATAATATATGAAAACTCAAATATAACACCTCTACTTTCCTATCTCTATAATCTAGCAGTAAAAAGAATTCATTCATATAGCTTCCATGAAAATCCCCTCATACAAAACATATTTAATGAAAACATCATATATAGAATTGAAGAAAGATACTACACTTCTCCAATAACCTTAGCAAACCATTCCTCTGAACAATTTTTTCAACTCCCACAAAACGAATCCCTTTCTGACTTCTACAGGAGAAATGACCTCCTAACCTATCGAGGATAAATTATCCTAGCAATATTTATCTATGTATATATATTTATTTCTCTTTTCTCTCAGAACAATGTACTTTCCTATACAATTCAAATCTACTGTAAATACTTATGTTTCTTGTACAAATAGAAAATATAATCAAAAGTAACTTTATAAATTATTCCTGTAAATACTAATGTACCTGCCATGGTAAAGAGCCAGACCTTTCACTACGTGATTTGACCTGAGCTCCTTTTTTTTTTAACACTTTATTATTATTTTTATTTTCTTAGTATTAAGTCACCACATATGTATCTTCAGAAAGTGTCCTTTGAGCAACACTAAACCATATATGCTTCCCAGTATAGTATACTATAGTTTTTAAGATAATGAAATCTGTAATATATTAAAAACAAAATGTATAAGCTAGACCAATTCTAAGTCAGCAAAGTTATTTTTAAGTTTTTTTTTATATCTCTATCCAAATGTTAACCAAAAAGAAAAGCCTCAATAAATTGAATTTGAATTTGAATTTGAATTAACCATGAATCTCGCCTCACACCGAAACAATGCGCCGAAGTAGTGAAATTAATCATTCAATTGTGTTGACTCGACACGTAACAAATCATCGAAAATATGGTCGTTTGACATTGTGAGATCGTCGACACGCCCAAGTTCCAATTAAATGATTAAAGCGGTAAGAGAAAGTGTTGCTGCTTCACCATCACGTTTAGTATTTTCATTTTGGCATCATTGTAACAGCCTTACGGCGCATCATGGAGGATTAATTGCATTTGTTTCTGTAAGTCGAAGTGCAATTGACTCAAAGAATAATGTCGAATTCGCTTGGAATACGGAGGTCGCTCAAATGGTTGATACTGAACCTGATTTTATAAAGCAAATTTGTATGACCAACGCGGCTCATTTCACATCCTCTGGTTGCGTTATCAGGCAAAATTGCCGCATTTGGAAAACGGGAGTCTACACGAGATCCATGAAACACCATTGTATGACTAAAAAGTCACAGCGATGAGAGTTTGCTCCATAACCATCATTGGAACATTTTTCTTCAGAGAAGGCAAAACTGTCGATGGGAATCGATATCCTTAAATGCTGGTTCATTACGTCTGCCAACAAATTAGTGAAAAGTGGACTGTAATTAGTAAGACGGTGCGCCATGCGCCACACTGCAAATCTAACAATAGAGTTCCCTGGACATGCGCTGTCGAAAAAAGGCGACGTTGACTGGCCACACAACTCTCCAGATTTGACAACGCCAGAATTCTTTTTGTGGATGGCTTTTCAAAGCTAAGCAAGCATCAGAACATTGACGAGCTCAAGAGAAACATTCGTGCTGAAATCATCGGTATACCCGAGATGATCCAAAAAGTAATGAAAAATGCAGCAAAAAGGGCAAATTTTCAATTAGTCAATTGATTGATGTTGTTTTCAAAAACTTTAAACCATAATACAAGTTCAATTAATCCAGTGGTGCATTTCTTTAATACACAAGAACTTGCAATTTTTAAAAATAAATGATTTACGGTTTAGCTTTGATCCTCTATATGCCTACTTTTCTTTGGTGTATGTAACGCTAGTTTAATTTAATAAAAACGTAAATGCATTGATTTCCCAAGTTCGTCAAAACTGAATCTCGTACAGAGTAAAATTGACGCTCATTAAACTATAACTACTCAAAGAACTTTCTTTTTTATCTCAGATTCTTTGAAAAAAGGAACAATCCTTCGCCATGAACTGCAAATTGAATTGAGCCTAATTACCACTATCTTTGTGTTCATCAAAAAATATCTCCACTGTAAACAGAATAATTTTCATACTCAATTACGTTCACCCTCTATTTATTTTGCTAAACCAAAATATGTATTATTCAAAATACGAGTATCTACCAAACCACATTGGGGGTTCACTTTTGAGCTATATACATATGTACCTTTAGACTTTCACAAATTTTGTTGTCGAATGGCAAATTTAAAAATTCTATATCACTGATTCGTGAAAGCTTTAAATAAGACAATATGGGGCGGGTGGAACGTGCAAAATAGCACAAACTAAGCAGTTACTCATAATAAATAAATGATTGCAAATTTGACTTTGAAACAGAGAGGTGTTGAATCTTTTAAATTTTTTAAATAAATTTAATTTCCTAAAGCAGTAATAACTTTTTGACATATGATAAATGGTAAAAGCTGATTTGGAAAAGTTATTTCGACTTTTTTATCTATGGGTTCTGTTATGTATAATTTACATTGGATGGAAAATGTAATGGGTACTATATTTAAGTTTTGTGTACTTCAAGTAACCTAAAAGTGAAAGTTATTTAAAATCTGTTTTCAGAAGTATCTAGCACTCTGATGTTTCTATATTTAATTATTTCATCCACCAGCAAAGCCTTGCAAATAACAATTAAGGTATAAGTTACTTAATCTACTATTTGCGACAACGAATTAAATAAAATGGTTTTGTAGCAGTTTCTTGACTGATATTAGTCCATAGTTTGACAAAGTTCATCAAATGTTGATATAGCCCTCGATATTGCCTTATTTTGACCGTAAGACCGTTAGAAACTGTCTTTCCCTTATAAAGATGAAAAGAGCGTAAATGGGTATTATAAGCAAAAGAACAGGACTTTTTATATGATAACATAGCAAATTTCTTAAAAACATGGCATCATGTGTGGTTCTTTTTTTTGTAGTGGCAGGATTCCTGAAAGTTTATATCTTGAGTCATAAGGTGGTCAAAAATTCCGTCTCATTTTTCAAAAAATATATTTTGTTAACTCACTGGCAATTTTTAAATATGCTAGTAGATTCCATACGTCCAAGATTTTAATCCTGCACATGTTGTCACCAAAAAATTAACATAAAAGTTGTAGGTTGAGTTCATTAAGTTCAGATCTATTCCACAGATTTATTTGATGAATGAAAATTGCAAACTATTAGTTAGAATTTATTTTGTTGATATTGTTTAAGGTATTAATTATATGGGTCATCAACATATTGATTTATTTATGTTAAATTTCATTGATTATGCAATCTGTTCATCTGTTTATGTGAAAATAAGTTCTGTGGTCCTAATCGAAAATGATTTAAAGCTTGGTCTAATTTTTGCGAATCAGTGTGAACCTAATAGTTCATTATATGAATTTAGAAAAGTATTGAAGTAGAGAGGAGTGGTACATCTTGTTCATTTAGGCTAGCCCAAGCTGTCTATAATACAGGATCTAGGTAGCTAGGAAGTGTACCATAGAATTCGTTTTGCTTGATAATGCTTTTAAGAGTGTATTAAATCACATTTCCTGTAAGAAACTTTAACATTTAAGTTCATCATAAGCTTTTATGTGATAGTTTAAATCAAGTATTTAAGATGAACTTAACCAACCAAGCCTAAACACAAAACAAAGTATGTCATACGATTTTGTTCAATAGAGTTAAGACTTACTCACCATTTTTAATAATATATGATCAAAAATAATGAGGTGTATACATTGTTTTTTTTTTAAGTCTTTTCCTTAGTTTAATTGAATTTGTGGATATAAGTTTTAATTTGTGTGGTTTTCATGTGAAAATATTAAATTTAAAGCTATTTCCAATGGAAGAATATAACACGCTTGGGCTTGATGTTTCGGTACTATTCCAAACCAATGCCTCGTAAAAAAACAGAAATTATTTTTTTTTTCAGGGGTACTGCCTCTTGTGAGAAATTGATAATTGATAATATAGTAATATTTCTATTAAGTTTTATTTGTATAGAATTATGTACTTTTATAAAATAAAAATCAATTTTAATCTTCGTTTACTTCTTAATGCTTATTGTGAAGAGTCTGATTATTTAACGGTCTCATTTTTTAAGCAATTCAAATAAAATGAAATAAAATGTACGTACAGAATATTTTTTGTTTACCTACTCATTTTTATACATCATTTGGATGGGTCTATTTAAGGCCTAAAATTTTATATATTGGACTCTAGTTCTTTTAGAAAATGTGACAAAAAAAACACTGGAAGATATTATTGTTTTACTAAAAACAAAATAATTTAAATGTTAATGAAAAACTTAAAAAAAAAAAATACGAAAATGCTATAGCTGATCATTAAGTTTGAAATATATTTTTTAATGTTTTTTTCTAAACCAAATAATTAAAATATTTTCACATCCATACAAATAAATCTACATAAACTGATTTATTTCAATATTCTCAAAAACTAGAAGACCATAGAGCATTTGCTTTTTTAGCGTTCGACAAAAATTGATTAAGCCATTGGAATATTAGAGGCATATATACTTATGTAACTACACACAATTTAAAAAAAATCGTCTTTCAAAACTTCGAGAGCAAAAATATTTTTTTTTTCAAAAATAAATATGTACATATATTTAAATAAATATAAATTGAAGAATTTGAGAATATATAAAATTAGCTTAAGTATAATATTGGGAAGTGTTGCCGTGTTTTTTTAATATATTTTTGTTTCCAGTTCAATTTTTTAATTAGAAAATTTATTAAGAAAGAAAAAGACGAATCAAACTGTATATTAAATATTACTGATACAAAATGTTAATTACAGGTAGGTACATATTAATATTATAAATAATTTGCATTTGCTTCTTCGACTAATAGTCCGGCTATTTCTTCTCTGCGTTAAATACTCAAGTCAATTTCGATGAATTTTGTAGAAACGAATGGAGAAATTTCAAAGCAGCTCAATCACGCTTGTATAAAATAAATACTCGAACTCTACTTAAGATTAAGTATCTTATATGCGTAGTTTCACCCTTTTGCTTATATGGTTAGTGATTATGTAACGCAAAAAAAATTGCAGTAAATTATTATCTTGGTTTTATTAAGAAAAAAAATTAAGGCAAATGTATTTGGTTAAGCTGTAAGTAATTCTGTTGAGAGGATCATCGAGTAATTTTCAATTCAAATTATCTAGAAAATTTTGCAGTAACATAACCAAAAGATTTGTTTCCAAAATAAATATTTGAGAGCTCAAGGAATACATAAACTTTTTTGATGCGTAGACCTAATAACATTGGTACCTATCATATTATTTGTGCTTAATATTTGTGTATTTTTTTTTTATATAGATACCTATTTGTTTTATACCTATAATTTTTAATTCACACAACAAGCTTTACATGCTTACGAATGTACAACTTTTCTTAAGCTATATTGTTCCTATATCATGTGTTAATAAAACATTATGCATCAACAATGAAAGTGCGTAAAAATAAACCTTATAATTAAAAAAAAAAAAGAAGAAATTTATAGCCAGTAACATACCATAAATAACATGTTAACAAAAGCACCAGTAAAACACACAAATTTAAGAAATTCTCTTTTTTAACAAAATATTTTTATCCGAAAAGTGATTGAATAAAAATTATTTTTTCTCTTTCTTCTTTCAATGTTTTTTTTTTTTTTTTTGTTTCAGAAACCACCGGTCACATTTGTTTCACTTCTATTTTGAATAGGTACAAAATTTTAATTTTTAATTCTTAATTTTTTTAAAATGCACTTTTTCACTTAAAATGATTTCTTTATTTTTTTTTTCAGTTTCACATGTTTTTTTTAAACAATTGATAAATTTTCATGGAAGGGTATTCTAAAAAGATTTTTTCTTATGTAAAAGGGGTAGGTAGGTTTAAGTTTGGTAATTATAAAAAAAATAATTACATTTTGAATCCATCAATTTCACATCCCGAAAACCGCATCAACGATATCATAAAACTATGTAGGTATACGAACTAGGTATCTACCACCGCGATCTCCCTTAACCGGAAACAATTGTACAACTAGGTATTTCAAATATTTAGTTCACTCAAAAACATATTACGTAAAAAACCGAAATAAACGAACGAAATAAAATACAAAATGTCAAAATATAGGTATAATTACGCAAAAAAGTCTTAAACGGCTGGGTCGTTATACCTACATAAAATCTATCTTTTCGGCACTAAATCATTTATATCTTTTATTGTATCTGCCATATCATGCGGTTTGTGTAATAACAAGTGAACCCAAATCCAACAAACTTAACGTACTCATTAAATGAAAAAAAAAAAACCTAGCTAGGTACTGTCTACATAATGTACATACAATACAAATCTCCCTCTCTTCTAATCCATTGCAAAACTAATAAAACATTTGCTATTTTTTCGTGAGTTGCGTGCGCGACTACTGCAAAATTACGCGTATCTTTCCATGATACCTACCACCTAACCATACACCACGATCACCGCACTTCACGACGACAACGCAACGCATGGTGGTGCTCTCATTTATTCTATGCCACACGAAAATAAATTTCAATCTAATCTGCATTTGACGACGACGACGTTACTATAAAATAAGTACCTCTCTACACTGAACCACAATCCACCGCAAAACAAAAGAACTGATCTGAATTTCAAAAAAAAAATATCTCAATCCTAACTCACATGCGTAACGCGGCAGAGATATACTGCTACTGCTACTTGCCGAATCCTCAAAAAAACACAAACATTTTTTTTTCTATTTGTTGGCATCGGATTCAGTTGGAGGAGGTAGGAAGGTGTGGACCAAAAAAAAAAGTTTGCCAATACCTTTTAAACAAATCGAATTAAAAAAAACTATATCTCAATCTAATTGGGAATTTTGTATTTCCTATACATCAAAGAAGATATTTTTGATTTAGGTATGTCAAACTCAAGTGTTATTTCTCTGCCACACCACTGTTTCGCTTATCTCTATATCTCCACCACCCACCCACCGTCAGGTAAAATAAACGTCAAAAGCCGGCTGAAAAAGCTTTCGCTATCGAAAATTCCAACGAAACTAAGTGTACTGCTGAAACGTTTGAGTAAAAACGCAAGTTTACCGGCTAAAATTCGATAATAAAATAAAGTACACAAGGAATTATGTTTGACTATTAATCTCCCAAAACTCATACAAAAACCACCGGGAAATACCGCAGATACACTTAAATCACCTTTAGATACTTCTAACGAAAAACAAAATTTAGATTTAAATGTTTGTTAGAAAACTATCAGAAACTATCAGATCAATGAGCGCGAAATTTTTTTTTGATTGCATAATACATTTCTTAACTTTAAAAAAAAAAAACTTAATAATTTTTTGTATTACCGAAAAAATGTTCCCTACAACTTTTTTGTTTAGAGATGAAAAGATATTTAAACTTTTTTTTTTTAAATTGGGAATTTCTCCCTCAACTATAATTTTAGTTCAATTCACTCCGATATTTTGTAGTTTTTTTTTTTTCAAAAAATAAGCGAGGTCTTATTTAAAAAGAAATCTGTTTGTTCTTCAATAAGAAAAACTATTTAAATTTAAACTTAAAGTACATCGTTATTTTTATCGAAGCCGAGATAACGAAGATGAAACCGATTTTAATCCCAATTCTCGTTTGTTGAATTAGTTTATTTATTTTTGTAAATGTCTTACAAAAAGTTTTTTTTTTCTTAAACTGAACTGAAAGAAATTTCAAATAAACAGAAATAATTTATACAGATCTGAATTTTCTGAGTCGCGAAGCGTATCGAAACAACCAATATCGCGGTCGAAAACTGACTAAACGTTGTTCATCTACACTGGTGTAGTAAAGTGCTAGCAAGCTAGCACCAAAATGTCTTTCATTATTATATTCGTTCAAACAATCTTGTGGATTCAGTAAGTCAGTTTCAGTTGTGCACTACTATTCACCACAAAATATTTTCTGAAAAAAAAAAGAAAACCAAAAGGAACAGCTCTGTGTACTGTGTTCGATGGTGTTGTGTGTGCGTTGTGCGAACGAACACGGTGCACGGTGAATACGAATGGGAAAAGTGTTTTTCCGTGGTGAATATGGGGGAAATAGGTGAATTCATTTAATTTATATAGTTGTAGGTTGGAGCCGGCATGGAGTGGCAGTGGGGTTGTTCTTTTCTCACCGGTGTCTAAAGAGATATTCAACTCACCACCACCCTCAGCTATTTACTATATTATGCTAATAATATTCATGTGTTTTATAAGATGATTTTGCATAGCTATATAGGTATTTTGTTTTCGTATTTAATTCGCCGGAGAATTTGGACCACGCCGGTTTCGCTTTCGTTGTCATTTTGACGTTTCATCAATCTTAACACGATTTGACGTCACAGGGCCAAAGTTCTATGACCTGCTAAATATCTATGCATACCTAACTGTTTTTTTTTACATAATTTCAATTTTAATAAACGCCTTCTTTCTAAGAATTGATAAGACTTAATTTTTATATCAGAACTTTTATCAGGTTGAGCTTTATGGAATAATTTTTGTAAAGGGTTATGTACGAGTGAATACATTATGTAGGAACTTGATAGAAGTGGCAAGTTGTTGATAAGCCGTTACCTATTTTAGAATAATTACTTATTATATCACAGAAGTCTAATTAGGATAAGAGTGGTGGGAATGTAGGTATAGCTGATAAGAATTTTTCTTTCAAAGATTATAATATTAAGAGAATGGAGGAGTGGTGGATTAGGCTTTGTGATTTGTCTCTTGCTG
Source organism: Philhelius festivus (assembly GCA_963931855.1). NCBI lineage: Eukaryota > Metazoa > Arthropoda > Insecta > Diptera > Syrphidae > Philhelius > Philhelius festivus. The sequence goes on from OZ007555.1 coordinate 36,351,478, forward strand.
TTTAAATATTTAATTTGTCTAAGAGAAACTTGTATAACAGTTTAGAGGTCAAATTATTAAGCGAATTTCAGTTTTAAATTAAATAAGAGAAATAAATGTAGGGTGAGCTACCAATCATTGGCACTTTAAGAAATTGTTGTTATATTTTATATACAACCATAAATTAAATGTTATATTTTACTAAGTAATTATAAAATTTAAATATTACATTTAATAAATAAATCATTTTTATACAAAAATTAACAAATGTATTTTACTAGGGCTTGGCATAATATTTTCAATTATTTTTATTGATTGGTACATTAACAAAGATTGCTATTTCCACGAATTGTCAGAAAAGGAAACTAAATTAAATGGGATATAAAAAAAAAATAAGCTTGGTAGAAGAGAGATTTTTAAACACAGTATTAGAATAAGAATGGTCATAAATTTATTATATATTTCAAAATGAAAACAGAGTTATTGAAATCAAAAAATAAGTAGATAGACAGGCAAATTTCAAAAAATTGTAGCAATCATCAAATAGTCAAAAAATAAAAATGGCTCTTTCAGTGGATTTCTTTTGGAAATTTTTCATTTCGCCAAGATTAGTTCACGAATTTATTGCTTTTTATAATTCATTTTTTTTTTTGTAATTTCGCTTTTTATTATTGCACTTTTTGTTATTAAGCTTTCAAATTGCTATGTCTTAAGTTATCACCATCCAATGCACACCGCCTTAGACACGCGCAAACCTGTTTCAGCTGAGTCAACAGTATTGTTCACACGACTACGAGAGGGCATTGGCCTATATTATTGTATTAGCTGGATATACGATCCTCTATTACGGTAATATAACAGGTCAGCAATTATCATGGGAACCAATGCGAAGAACTTAATATTGCTGGTCAGCAATATTCAGGAAAGCGGGCTATAGGTTTAAGCTAATGAATTAATTGTATTCCGACCTCCGAGCAGAACAGTTTACGAATCCCCAAATATATTTTATAACGTTTAAAAAGCATTTTTCCTTTGTTAATACTAAAACAGTAAGTCGAACCGTTGGGCCGGCCCTCTGGGCTGGCGTTCGCGTTTTTTTTTGATATCCTCGCGAAGGATATCTTTAACTCTTACGATCTATTATGTATATGTTTATAAATTTCCCGCCAAAAATCTATTAACAAAACAATTTGAAATCTATCACAATCGGATAAAAAAAGATTTTTTAATTTAAAAAATAATGATAAGGAAAATAGTTAGATCCACAAATACAGATTTTTGTTTTAACTACTTTAAACTAAAAACAAATCATTTAAGTATGTTAAGAATAAGCATCTTTTTTATATTGGTAAATCGTGTTTCCATAACTAAAAATGTTCTTTCTTTTCTTAACCTTTCCTTAAGTTTTCTGTTTTTTACTTTTACATTTTGTGTTTCTTCTAGTCAAACCTATTGAAATATGTAAAGATTTTTAGCGAAATAAGTACTCACGGTATATGTACCTCATAGCTTGCCGAGTTAGATAAAAGCAAAATGAAAGTTCGTGGAAACTGTCATACGATAATTAACTTATGTATTTCTTGCATGATAGTTTCTACGCATTATATATTTCTCGTATTATACATATGTATGTAGGTTTTTCGCGTAATAGTGTGGTCGCAATCAAAAAGTTAAAACAAATTTTTTCGAGTATCATTATACTTTTCAAAGTATTCGGAAATGTGGGTATGTTTTCAAAATTATTTTTTCAAAAGTAACAAATTTAGACATTCTGAAATCAAATTAATAAGCTGTGATTGCACCTACTCAATTCAAAAGTTTTGAGTGAATTCTGTCTTTGACTGAAATCAAAAGCCAAAATCTCTTCCGTTTTAATCTCTGCAAGGACAGCAACACTTCATCAAATTGTGGCAACATTCATTCATTACATTTGCCATATACTTGATTGTATCAATAAACGGTTCTATTAAATTTATACGTGGCGAGTTAAAGCAATTCACTTCGCTATCACATGTCACATGCTATTCCTATTGTTTTCTTAGATTATTATTTTTGCATTCATTGAGCGCAATAATTTTCTATATAAGATCTATTTTTATTTTTCTGTGCCTTACTTATTTTTGATTCGCATGCTTACCAAAACCTTAAACGGTTATTGGTTGCTTTTTATTGATAAGGGGGTGTTAATATGCAACATAGTTCCTGTCTTGGTTTTTAAACATTATCAGAAAAGCTATATTTAATACTATAACACACTCACCAACCCAAGAGTCACACAAGAAAAAAAACGGAAGTTTTTTTAAGACATCTATGTTTCTCTTGAGTTTTTATAAAAATATTGAATTTTTCCATTATCCAACTCTGTTTAATCAATGTCACATTGTAACATTTTCTAATTACTTTATTCTTATGTTCGGTTTTTAAGAAAGCTTCTTACAAATACTAAAGATAATTGTAAAATTAGCCCACAAGACACCAAGTTGTGACTATCACAGGAAATTTTTTTGACGCATGAAGATATACCTAATAATGCTAAGGTACACAAAAGTGAACAGTGTTGAAAATATAAAATGACATTCATTGATGTTAAAGCGCAAATGCTCTAAAATATAACTTCAAAATAATTCCGGAAAAAACGAGTTAAATAAACAACAAATCAAATTCTAACAAGAAATAAAGAGACTCGAAAGTTTAAAACACGATAATTATGAACAGTTAAGATGAAAATATTTTAGAACATAGAACAAGCAACAACTTCTTCTGTCACTAATGGAGTAACAATCATTGGGATGTTTCTTATGTAAATGTTTCTTATGTAATATTTCCTATAACAAAAATTGTGCCCTTACCAAATTGAATGAAAAAGGTACATTTTGCTTTATGATTCCGTTTCGGAATAAGAATATAATTTGTAAATTTTCCAATAAATTTTAATGCAAACATAATTCAAATTTCAAAGATCCAAAATATTTCACATTGACCACTCCTAAAAGAAAATGAATACAATTCACATTTTAAACAGTGAAGCTTTAATTTTTTGGACATATTGGCCCTTAGTAATAGACATTCATAGAATCGGTTTTAAAGTCACTTTTTGTTAGATGTAGAAAAGTTGCTTTTAAAATTTCGTAGTAACAGATCAAAATTAACAACAGTCTTATTTATACCAATAATTGTGACTCATTTTCATAATTTCGTTATTGTGAACTGATACACAAACAGATTTCTATTAACCAGATTCGTAAAGTTCTATTGTGATTCTATCATTTTAAATTTAACTTAGTTACAGGAAAGCCGCTTTTAAGGATTTATACTTGAAATTTGTTTTATTTCTACGAATGTTTGGTTAAAATCGAACTTAGGCTAGATTCGGATCTATTACTCAGGGCCATTGAGTACACATAGCGCTTAAAATAACGCATAATAGAGACATCATTTTTGTTCAAAACTATTACTTGTTTGAAAAAACATTTCTGAAACTCCTTACCAACAGTTGGTCATAATTGTGTTGGTTTCAGTACATAATAATCAGAAATATTGAAAAGCCTCGGGGCTGCGATTTGACCTCTTTGGAGTTTTTTTTGTGGGAAACCGTGAAAGATCGATGTGATGCCAACAATCCGGAAACGATTCAAGCACTTAAGACCAATATCATCCAAGCAATCCTTGAGCTACAGCCCGAAACTATCAACAAGGTCTTGGAAAATTAGTGACAGAATGTACTACTACGAAGCCAGCCGAGGCTGCCACTTGAGGGATGCTGTGTTTTATAATTAATAAGAATGTTTACTCTCACTAATAAAGCCATAATACATGAAAAAGATTAATTTTGTTCATTTTATTGCAATTAAAAAAAAAATGTATTTGGCCCACCCTGTACATATTTGTAGCCATCCAGTTTAGTTTACAAAGGATAACTCTTAAATTCACATAATAAGCCTGTATGTTATGTTCTGACCATTGACTTACTAGATATGGACTGCTAGTAGCCAACTACGGGATGGTTCCACTTTTAAGCTTTCTTCCTAGTGACAATGCGCGATCAAAAGATGTCACTTAAAAAAAGGAACAAATTTTTGACAACAACCGCTGGGGTTGAGTTATCAAAATCTAGTTCCTTTTTTTAAGTGACATGTTTTGATCGCGCATTTTCGTTAGAGGGAACCTTAAAGCCTAGTACGCAGATCGGGAAAAATTTTGTCTCCCATACATTTTTTTTCCTGGGACAAATTTTGTCTCGGATATTTTTCCGAGCAGTACGCAGTTCGCGCGCAAAATTCATACTATTGTGAACTGCTCTTCAAAATGTCTCCACTAAATTTTGCCAGGAAAAAGAAAGATACAAGCATTATTTTGCGGGACAAATTTTGACAGCCAAAAGTGATTTTTGCCAAAACTGGTTTTATGTAAAAAGTGCTGATGCTTCTCTTGAAACCATCGAGAGGAGATTCCAAAAAGATATGAACGATTTTTGTAAGACAACCCGTTCCAGAGATATACAACAAAACACATAAAATTATTTTTTAATTCTCCAACTTCAAACTTTTGCGCGAGATTTGGAAAAGTTTTGTAGAGATTAAAATTGTAGAGATAAAATTTGTATTGTCTCGATCTGCGTACTAGGCTTTACGCAAGTATTTCTTAGGGGGTGTTCATGAAAACATGCTGCGGAAAGTTATATCTTTCTACAAAGCAGAAAATTAAATCGTTACATGAATACCCTTAAGCCTAGTACGCAGATCGGGAAAAATTTTGTCTCCCATACATTTTTTTTTTCCTGGGACAAATTTTGTCTCGGATATTTTTCCGAGCAGTACGCAGTTCGCGCGCAAAATTCATACTATTGTGAATTGCTCTACAAAATGTCTCCACTAAATTTTGCCAGGAAAAAGAATGATACAAGCATTATTTTGCGGGACAAATTTTGATAGCCGAAAGTGATTTTTGTCAAAACTGGTTTTATATAAAAGGTGCTGATGCTTGTCTTGAGATCATCAAGAGGAGATTCCAGAAAGGTATGAACGACTTTTGTAAGACAACCCGTTCCAGAGATATACTGAAAAACACATTAAATTAGATTTATTCTCTCCAACTTAAAACTTTTGCGCGAGATTTGGAAAAGTTTTGTAGAGATTAAAATTGTAGAGATAAAATTTGTCTTGTCTCGATTTGCGTACTATGCTTTACTATAAAGCTTATTCCACTGTTCAAAATTTTGTCGAGATGATTTTACACTGAGCCTCCACTTGAAATAAATGATTGCAAGAAATGTGTCATGTAGCCAATATTTCTTGTGGAGCCCCCTTATGTCTGGATTTTTGTTATTTTTAGACATAATTTTTTCTATTTATTTCTTGTCTTCGTAGAAGAAATAAATGCAGATATAAATTTTGACGTTTCGTGACTTGTGACTTCACTAGACACAAATTTCTCACAAGACGTCGAGTCTTGACACCAATTCCCACATTTTCCTGTAACATTCCTTCATTTCATTGACAAACTCATGTTATGTTTTCACTTCGTATAGAAATTATGTCCTGTTAAGCCAAGATGTAATTTTTCTACCATGTACTGTCTGTTGAAGTACATACATAATGTTGTTTGGTTGTTTGCAGGCCAAAATTAACATTAAAAGAATTAAACATTGAAGATAGTAAGTATTTTGATAATTTTTTTTAAATTAGTTAGGGCATTCAGAGACTTTTCATGCTTGTGGGACTACTCAATTATGTCTCGGAGCAAATGTTCTTCAAGGTCGTGCAAATCTCTTTTGCTCAAAAATGGATTGACCCAAAACCTGTGCTTCCTTTTGTATTCTTCTCGTCTTGCCTCTTCCAGTTGTTCCATTGCGTTTATAGCTAAAATCAAACGACGTGACTAACCTGCTGAGATTATGGCGAGGAATGAATAATCACGACATAATTTGCCCACAGAGTTAAAGAAATATAAACTTCAGATATAGTGTCTGATATAATGTCAGAAATAAATATTGCTAATGGAGGTGCGGCGTTAAGAACAAAAACAATCGCTTACGGACTTTTAAATTGTTTATCTGGCAGTGCCTCATAGTACTTATTTGTCAAACCAAGAACGCGCTGTCTTTGAAGTTTAAACTGTCACTAAGCTGTCAAAACAGACAAAAACTGCAGATCGGGAAAAATTTTGTCTCCCATACATTTTTTTTTTCCTGGGACAAATTTTGTCTCGGATATTTTTCCGAGCAGTACGCAGCTCGCGCGCAAAATTCATACTATTGTGAATTGCTCTACAAAATGTCTCCACTAAATTTTGCCAGGAAAAAGAATGATACAAGCATTATTTTGCGGGACAAATTTTGACAGCCACCGTATTTCCGAAAGTGATTTTTGTCCAAACTGGTTTTATGTAAAAGGTGCTGATGCTTCTCTTGAAAGCATCAAGAGGAGATTCCAAAAAGGTATGAACGACTTTTGTAAGACAACCCGTTCCAGAGATACACTATAAAACACATTAAATTAGATTTTATGTCACCAAATTCAAACTTTTGCGCGAGATTTGGAAACGTTTTGTAGAGATTAAAATTGTAGAGATAAAATTTGTCTTGTCTCGATTTGCGTACTATGCTTTACTATAAAGCTTATTCCACTGTTCAAAATTTTGTCGAGATGATTTTAAGAACAAAAACAATCGCTTACGGACTTTTAAATTGTTTATCTGGCAGTGCCTCATAGTACTTATTTGTCAAACCAAGAACGCGCTGTCTTTGAAGTTTAAACTGTCACTAAGCTGTCAAAACAGACAAAAACTGCAGCTTGCAATATATTGCAAGCAGTAAGCAGTGAAAAGTGAATTCAATTCAATAAAATTATTAATTCAAATTAAACAATCACAGATAATTTAGTTTTGTAAATCAATAAAACAAAATATTTATGTCCCTCACATATTTCGTATAAGTTAAATATTATTATTAAAAAAGAACCACATTAATGCTACAAACATTCAGAAGACACAAACTTGTTTGCATTCGTCAAAAAATGTGATTAGTATTAGTATAATGCCGCTTTTTCTTGAAACCCAAATGGAAAAGACACCGAGTTGTTTTATTATTGACTCAGATGAGGAAACGGATAGTGCATTAAGTTCGGAAAATAACGAATGTATCTACACATTGAATGGATTGTCCGAGGATCCCTTTGATATGGGTACACCCGCCAGTGTCAATGGGGTGGAGACTAAACAATCAACAAACACCACTGAAAATGCGGACAAAAATGATGGTAACTTAGTTGTAAATGGACCCACTTTCATTCAAGACGACGAAGCACAACCCGTGGATGATTTGGAGTTTGATTTCCAATCCATCGATGAAGCCGAACAAACCGAACATATTTTGAAAGTGCGAGTGCATGCAAACTTCTGCATGCGTTGTGGAACTGGTTTTGTGCAACAGAAAAGACTCAATATTCACTTAGAGAAGAACGAGTGCTCTGCCAATAACTGCAGCAGTGAAATGCCTCTCACATGTAGCATTTGCGGCAGGGGTTTCTTTGGCACTTACTGCTTGCGACAACATGTCATGCTTCACGCCCAAACGAAGCCCTTTAAGTGTAAAAAATGCTTTCGATCTTTTGTCACTCAAAGGGATCTCTACTCACATTACCGCTCTCACAAGGACTATCAACCGTTTATCTGTGATCTATGTCCTAAGACGTTCCTATCTGCGAGACAATTGGGAGCACACAGACGGGATCACGCAGGAAAACGGCCCTACGCTTGTCGGCTCTGCCCGAGAAGATTCAATAGGTCAAGGAATCTAAAAGAACACAAAAGGAAACATGCCTCCAAAAAACCATTTAAGTGCAAGTTTTGCCAACGGGGCTATGCCCAAAATAGCGTTCGCAATTTGCACATGAGGACTCATACAGCAAACAAGTCTAACCAGTTAAATTTTCTATGCGAAATTTGCGGCTTGACGCATGTTCGGTTCAAATCGAGCTGGATTAAACAAATTCCAGACACAGAGAGAAGACAAAGTGATGACAGCATCATTTGTCTTGGAGAAGATAACTCGGGTGTATACGAAGGAAAGCAGTGGCGGAAAAAATTCATAATTCGAAGAAGACAATCATCTGAATCATCTGGCAGTGTTCAGATAATTGAGGATCCTTTGCAATTTACCATTGATTTGGTTGACGAATAAAGAACTAAAAACAACTGGTTGCTTAAGTTGTTTTCAATTTTAGTCATAAGCGATGATAATGTATGTCCGACCATGATTTATTATTGTAAATATAAGTAATGTTTGTATTTTAAAGATATTGTATTTGTGTGTGTATTTGAATATACGTATTTTTACTTTCCGAAGGTCTAAAAGTCTAAACAATACTGCTTCTTGTTCTATAATACAACCATCAGCAGATTACTTGAAAAAGGGTAAAACACGAATAAACTTAATCAAAACTTCGCTATATCTTTTTTGACTGTGAACTGTCTTCAAATAATAACATAAATAAATTGGGTAGTGCAACAGCTTCAAGAGAATCTGGAACTACGGACTTACAACTTTCAACAATTCCTGGGAGCGTGTTACCAGAAAAACAAGGACTTACAATTTTCTGCTGTTTTCGAATGGCTAATGAGCACCACTTTTCATGACAAGACACTCATGAAAATTGTATTTGCAGTGGCTGAGATTAGAACACAAGATCAGAGGGTCCAACGCACTAACCGTTATGCCACTATAATTGTACTATTGGTGGTAAAAAGTTTAAGCTTGACTGGTTGTCATCTAAACCTTATCAAAGAACCAACCTAAGCATTGCTTCTAAAACAGCAACATGGAACATCCTTGTGACATCAAATATAATCAACATGGGTCGAACATATAAAAGTAAGGACTAATTTACAAATAAGGACCTGTAACGGAAACAGCTCTAACATAACGTACTCTGTGCCAGGCGGTCGACTGGAACACAGAATTATGATAGATGTGCCCCTTTGCAAAGATTTCCAAGCGATGCGAACGCAATGAGCAATAAATTTGCACTGCTTTTGCTTGTAACCTTCGCGAGCTCACTCATTTATTTCTTTTCACCGAATGGTAAGTATATTTGATAAACAAATCTCGCTGAATTGGTACTGGAGACGCAGGACCCATTCACCAACCAGCATAACCTCTCTTACAAGAAAAAGATTCATATCAGAAGCCCATAGCGAGGAAGAGACTCACCAGAAGAAATCGGAAAGGGAAAAGGAACAGTGCAACTCGCTCCATGTGGAAGAAGTGTTGATTCGTAATCGGAAAATTAATGATGTTGTTCAGAAAATGGATGATGCAGCTTTCTGTGGACTATTTGAATATCTTGTGAGGGTGACGCTCACAAAAAACTATCTACAATCCTTTATTTACTAGTTTACCCTATTATCTGGTTTCCTCTAAAATATCTTTGATTTTACAACAAAGTTGTTTTCGTTTTGAAAAGTGGTTATTTTGTAAATCGAAATAAATTTCATTGCTGATTGTGCAGTAGTGAAGGGAATCTTGCGTTCTTTACATTACGCAATACTTACTTTTCAGTTAGAATTGAATCTTTTGAAATGAGAAGAGAACAAGTGACATTTTTGAAGTTGAAGTTATAAGCGGTTAAAGTTCTACGTTTATAACTTTTTTTTTTGAAAGCGAGAGAAAGAAAAGAAATAAAGAAAGTAAGCGATCTTAAGGAACGAAGAACAGGGGTCAGAAAACTTTTCAACAAAGCCAGACTGAGTAAATCGGAGGAAGATTGGAATTTATATAGATCCGAACTTAACTCATACACCAAAGAGTTAAGAAGGGCCAAAAAAGATTCATGGGCAAGACACTGTGAATCCATTGAGAACACAAGTGAGGCTGCGAGACTTCGAAAGATCCTTGCACACAATCCCACGATTCCGGGATACATTAAGCATCCCGATGGATCGTGGTCTAACTCGAGCCAGGAAACACTTGAACTCTTTATGGAAACGCATTTCCCGGGCTGTAAGAATCATCAAGGACCGGGTTTTACACAACCACACACCTTAGATATCTTACAATCAGTACCAGAATTGGAACAGGTTATCACAGAGCAGAAGATTATGTGGGCAATAAACTCGTTCAAACCCTACAAATCAGCCGGACCAGATGACATTATTCCGGCATTTCTTCAATATGCTCTACAGATAATCACCCCATGGCTTAGGGTAATCTTCAAAAGTTGTATCAAATGGAGATACGTCCCTATCAGTTGGAGGAGAGTTAAAGTAGTCTTTATTCCAAAAGCTGGAAAACCGACACACTCGACTGCAAAAGATTACAGACCGATAAGTCTCTCTTCGTTTCTCCTCAAGACACTAGAGAGAATTATTGATCTGCATGTAAGGGACCTACTCAAACCAAGCAACCTGTGCAACTACCAACACGCTTACCTGAAAGGTAAGTCAGTGGAGACTGCGTTGCACGAGGTCGTCTCACAAATTGAGAAAAGTCTCGAGCACAAAGAATACACCATGGCAGCATTTTTGGACATCGAAGGAGCGTTTAACAACGTAAAAACGGAGTCCATTAAATCTGCTCTAGAAGAAGTTGGCGTTGAATCTGCTATTGTGGACTGGGGTGCCAGCACGTAACTTGATACAATCGAGCATTGTCGATCGTAGGTCAACTCGAAAGTCGAAACAAATTATTTTTGGCAGCACGTAATTTGAGACGAGTTTCTTTGTGACTTCCATTTAAAAATATCATTGTGAACTATAAAGTGAAATGTCAAATTGGTATTCTTCTGATATTTTTTGATTCGGAAAGTGAAGATGAGGAAGTACTTAATGCTAAAATCATGCATGTACCTCGACCCGTGCCTTTTAAGTGAAGTTTTTTACTTTTTAGTATATTTTATATTAGGTATGTAACTTGTAAGAAAATTTCTGTTTTTCCTGCCTTGGGTACTTTTAAGCATTCCTATGGCTAAATCATGGTGAAAACTCATAAAAGTGTTCGAAACATCCGTCTGTTTCTTATTTATTGAAATTTTTTTGTTTTTCCATGCTATTTCTTAAAAAAATCACTGCCAACGATAACTTTTTTCTGTCGAGTGAAAAATTTTGTTTCAAACCTCATTTTCAAGTTTGTGTGCTGCCAAATCTGACGATACAATCGAGGACACTCGATTGAACCAAAATAGGTGCTGCCGAGGCTCGATTGTATCGATTAAACTCGATTGTACCAAGTTACGTGCTGGCACCCCTGGATTTATACCATGCTCAATGGTAGAATCATTATCTCGCAACTTGGGGATAGCAAAGTAGAGAAATCGGTTACAAGAGGCACTCCACAAGGAGGAGTAATTTCACCTCTTCTCTGGGTCCTGGTTGTTAACAAAATTCTCACAAGATTTAAGACTCAGGGCATTAAAATAGAAGCCTATGCGGACGACATAGTAATTTTGATATCAAGGATATTATGGAATCTTCACTTAAAGAACTATCTACTTGGGCAGGACAAAACGGTCTCGGGGTTAACCCTTCCAAAACCGAACTAGTCCTGTTTACGAAGAAAAGGAAATTGGAGGATTTTACCCCTCCAAAGCTTAACGATATTCCCCTGAAACTTTCCAACGAGGCTAAATATCTTGGAGTAATTCTTGATTCCAAGCTAACATGGAAACGTAACACAGAGGAAAGAATGAAAAGAGCATTATGCGCCCTCTACACATGCAAAAAAAACCTTCGGTACACGGTGCGACCGCAGGTCATACAGTGGATGTACACGGCGATAGTTCGTCCCATACTTACCTATGGGTCGATCGTGTGGTGGACGGCCGTAGAAAAAAGAAGCTATCTCAAAAACCTGAATAAGGTACAGAGACTAGCCTGTTTAGGAATAACGGGGGCACAGAGTTCTACGCCACAGGCGGGGCTGGAAATTATTTTAAATCTTCCAGTCCTGGAAGAGCACATAAAATGCACAGCAGCCAAAAGCGCAATTCGGCTTAAAGAAATGGGCTCTTGGAAGCACAGCAGTCATGGTCATGGGTCTATCCTGCAAAGGTATGACAAAGTGGCAGGGCTTAATGTGACAACGGACTACTTACCACCCAGAATAGATTTCAACAGATACTTCTCCACTACTATACCCGAAAGACAGGAATGGGAATCCAACTCACTAATTAGTGAACAAGGTATTTCATTCTACACCGATGGGTCAAAAATGGAAGAAGGAACAGGAGCTGGGGTGTTCTGTGAATCTCTCAATATAAAAGAATCATTCAAACTCCCAGATGAGTGTAGTGTCTTTCAGGCCGAGATTTACGGTATTGAAAAGGCGGCAGAATTGGTACGCACGAAAGAATTGAACTCGTCGGAGATCACATTTTTCGTGGATAGCCAAGCGACCATCAAAGCTTTAGCCAGTGAGACTATAAGATCCAAAACAGTATCAAAATGCCGAGACATGCTGAACAATATTTGCAACACCAACCAAGTCAACCTCTGCTGGGTTCCTGGACATAGTAATATAGAAGGGAATGAAATAGCAGATGAACTGGCAAGGAAAGGGTCAGAATCAAATAAAAACAGCAGTAGCCATTTAAATTGGGGACCAAAAATCCCGATTGGCGTGATTAAAAGAAAAATAGACCTAATAACGAAAGAGCGAATCAATAACTCCTGGTCCTCCAGGGACGATTGCGTTATCTCTAGAAGTTTATGGCCTAGAATTAATGAAAAGGAAACTCGATATATCTTATCGCTCAGTAAAAAGAACATCAGAATCCTGATAGGTGTACTGACGGGTCACTGCGCCATTGGCACAATGGCCATAAGAATGGGTGCATTTGCGCCAGATTTCTGTAGGAGCTGTCAGGATGTCGAGGAGATTGAAACCATTAAACACCTGCTCTGTGACTGTCCAAACCTCCAAACAAATCGCCTCCGCTACTTTGGAAACAGGTTTGTTGGTGAACTAGACGATCTAACGCAGGTCTCAATGGCAAACATGAGAAAATTCATTGCAAGCACAGGCTGGTTCGAAAATGAACCAGTCTACATAAGACATTATTTATTTTATTTATTTCTCTGCTTTTATTAATAGGGGATCACAATGGACCAATAGGCCCCCGTGTACGCAACAGCCTTGTGCTGTGCACACCCCTCCTAACCTAACCTAACCCTAAGGAGTCGTTTGAACAAAAATTTCAGCACGACACACTTATGCAAAAATGCGTTTACATTTTTTCAAGACATATTGGTTTTTTCAAATTTGGTTTCAGACTTCTTTTAGTTGCCAGGAATTTCAGATTTGGCATTTTCATAGAACAAACGGTGCATTTGGGGTACACATTTCATCTGATAATCGAGATTTTTGACTTTTTCAGTAGAAATGGCTTTTCTTCTCTCTTTCGAAGACATCTTGGTCTTTGGCCGGAATTTCGGAGTTTATGTTTAAAAGCGCCTTGGTGAATGAGATGTCTTCATTAAAACATTCCTTGTACAGCTAATATCCATATTCTTGTTCTATCGCGGAATAGAACCTTTTCATCATGCACATTTTTTGTGTGAGGTTTTTTTTATGTTAATTTTTAGTTGTATGTCAATAAGGGATCGAAAATGATTTTCCATGTACCCAGCAACGGAGATAAAGGAACTTGCACCTATTATGATTTCGCAGTATTGTTCATCTGCGTACACGTTTTCATATTTTTGCCAAAAATCACATTCACTGTCCTATGATGTATGACCAACTCCCAGAATTAATGGAATGTATACGTAAGTTGTAAAACCACGTCTGGCCTAGGCAGAAATCTTAAGTATGTAGTAATGGCAAGTTTGTTATAGATCGACTGCCAAATAGCAGATATTTGAATCCAAACGAAACTTTCTGCGATCATATTCTTGATGCTTAAATGCCGCCTTATTTATCAATCTATGTATGTTCTACACAAAAAGTGAAAACAAATATGTAGATAACCCAATTACATAAAGCTAACTACGTACAGTTGTGTTCATAAAAATAGCAGTTCTGGTTACACTTTATTAATTAGTCAATAATTTTAAAGACGCAGATTCTTACAAGAAAAATTAACCTGTTATTTGCATCTAACGGTCTTTCATTTTTATATTTGAGGCTTTAAGTTTGTAATTGAACCTTACTTTTTCCGTTATAGACGCATTTGTTCAAGCTCTCTGAATATAGGGTGTTCATGAAAATAGCAGTGTCTTGCATTTAAAGTTAAAAAGTGTTAAACGTTCTCTTTTTTTTTATTTTTCGGTAAGAAAAAATTTTACTATTATTTGTAGTTTTTAGTATTCTTAAGATAATATTATAGAAAAAATTATAAAATATTAGCTTAAAAATAAACAATGGGTCGGTCAAAACATTGCAACGAAGAAACTCGAAGTTCAATAAGAAAACTACGTTTGGAGGGGAAAACTTACCAGGATATTCAGGAAATCTTAGGATATTCAGCAAAAAAGATAAGTAACGCTATAAAATGGCAGAATAAACCGGAAACACGCGGCCGAAAAAGGATGACGAGTGTTAGAAATGACAGAAAAATTGTTCAGTTAGCTAAACAGAACCCTTCCATAAGCTCTAGAGAAATTAAAGATAAGCTTGAACTGTCTGTAAGCGCTGTAACCGTACGAAGACGTCTTTTGGATGCCAAATTACCAGCCCAAAGTCCACGCAGGGTACAATTGTTGACAAAAAGGCATGTGGCAAAGAGAATGGAGTTTGCCAAAACGCATCGAGATTGGCCACGAGAGAAATGGAGGAATATTGTGTGGACCGATGAAAGTAAGGTTGTTCTTTTTGGATCCAAGAGTCGTCGGGAGTACGTAAGAAGACCATAAAATGCAGCAAACGATCCACGATACACTGTGAAAACAGTGAAGCATGGCGGAGCGCAAATTATGATATCGGCTTGTTTTTCTTACTATGGGGTTGGGCTTATCTATCCCATTAAGGGTATAATGGATGCAGCTTAATATGTTAAAATTCTCGAGGAAGTCATGTTACCCTATACTGAAGAGGAAATGCCGTTGGTTTGGGTATACCAACAAGACAATGACCCAAAGCACACTTCAAAAAGGGCAAAATCATGGTTCCAGGAGAACAAATTATGCGTTATGGAGTGGCCGGCTCAATCCCCTGACCTTAACCCCATTGAAAATTTGTGGGGGATGTTAAGAATGTGTTTCATGAAGCGAAACCGAAGAATTCGAAAGAATTGTGGGAGGTAGTTCGAGATTCGTGGAACGCAATACCACTCGAGAGGTGTCAAACTTTAGTGGACTCCATGCCACACAGATGCATTTCCATTATAAAAAACAATGGTTATGCTACGAATTATTAATGGTAAGCTAAGATATCAATATAATTTCATATACGTTTTTTACAGTTTTTCTGACTTTTTAACTTCCCATAGAGAGTTATTGTAATCGGTCCGATTTGTCAAATTGGAATTTTTGACATTTCTCGACGTTTCATACCGTTACATACCGTTATTTTTTTAAACAAAAAAAAACTGAAAAAAAAAATTACAAAACCGAGATATTCTAAGAACGGGAAACAATTTGAAACTCAAAATAATTTTATTTTACGAAAAATAATGTGTTTGACAACTAGTGAAAATTTCAAAAAAAATCAGTATACAGTTTTTTTACAAAAAATAAAAAACTATATAAAATTCTATTGAAAATTAGTAAAAATTGTTTTTCGACTCAAATTTCTCGAGAACTAGTAGTGATATTGACTTCTAATTTAGTTTATTTTATACATAGTATAATTTTGTACAATTGGCAAAATGTTGACAAATATTGAATTAATTGTTTTTTTTTTTTTAAATAAGAAAACTATTAAAAATTCTAGTGAAAACTAGTTAAAATTGTATTTCAAGTCGAATTTCTTGGGAATGAACACCGATAGTGCCTTCTAAAGTATGTTGTTTTATACATCGATACCTTCCCGTAAGAATGTATACTAAGCGACATTTCTAAAATTGTTCAGGAAACGAAAAAAATGAAGAAAGTTCTAGTTGAATCATAGTGTGCTAAGAGACAATTTTGGTTAAACTAAGTGACATTTACAAAATTTTTTGTTGCTCACGACAATGAGATCTTTATTAATGTCGCTTAGCATAATTTTTTTGGCGGATAATACAAATTTCAGGGGGCAACATTATTTTAATGAGAAAACATGGCAGTTGATAAATTTGTTTATTTGTACTCTAGTTTCCTTTTCATGCATAATAGGTTGGCGAAACCCAGGCCAAAACGTGGCCCTTAACATATAGTATATTTTCTCATCAAAAAGTCATTTTCGAAGGGAAGGTATCGACATAATACAATTATTAGCATATGGTTAAATTTTGACAAGTATCGAATTGACAGTTTTAACAAAAATATACTACTAAAAAGTGGTAGATAATATTTGTTTTTCGACTAGAATATCTTGAGAACGAGCAATGATATTGACTTTGCCATTATTTAAATTTATACATAATACAATTTCTAACAAATGGTTTATATTTGACATAAATCTAGTTTTAGAGCGGATATATTTTGTAAGTACCCTTCCATCAATAACCAAACCATATCTTTTATATTTGAATATTTCGTTTTTAAATTTGTTTCAATTAAAATGTTTGGAACCAAAATAATAAAGTAATTTCTATAATATAATACATTTTGAAACAACTTATACATCAACAATCTCAATTTCAAATCTCTTTTAATAATTAAAATGCTTTGCAATCTTAAAATAATGTTTGTTTGAATTTTACAGCTAAAGTTTGTTTCGCTGAAAATTTGGTTATTTGAAAAAAACTAAATACATATAAAGTTTTCAAGACCACAAATGGGAAGTTATCAGTGTGGGTCGGACACAGCCTCTTTTTGCGTTATAGATTCAGAACATTCAGATGCACTGCTATTTTTGTGAACAGCCATACATTTTAAAAACGCTTCTTACCGTTATAAAAGTAACGGTAAAAAATCAATATTAATTTTTTCTGTTAATATAAATGAAATACCTTAAATTGTTATTAGAAGCTAAGTGAAATATAGTATAACGTTGATAATGAAAGCCTTTTTGTTTTATTTGGTGAGCACTGCTATTTTTATGAACACAGCTGTAATTATGGCACTAGAGACACGACAAATATACCTAAATCAAATTTTCCTGTATCGATAAAAAAACAAAATTGAAAAATATGTCACTTGACCCCTCCTCGCTCTAAAGGCTTCAATATTTTTTTTTATTTGAAATATGAAATATTAAAAACTCCTTTCTTAACTCTACGTTTAATGAAGTAGTGTTCTCTAAAATAAGAAGCCTAAACTAGAGTTGGTGAAAGATCCGATCATTTCTTTTTAGAATTTAGTAACTCATACAAATTAATAAATTTGAGAACCAACAGCTCGAGGAAAACCAGAGCTTATTGACTTTAAAACATACCTGTTTAGTGTTGTCGGCAGAAATGAAGGGGACCTACAATTTTCTGCTAACTAAAAAACAACCGACATTAATGTATATTCTTGGTGTAGCTTTTTGCACTAAAGCTATATTTCCTTTTAGTATTCGATTCGCAAATTTATTTAAACACATAGCAAATTAACTTAACTTAAACGCAAATAGGTTTAAACAAAACACAAATAGTTTTAAACCAAAGTCAAATAAATATGTAATCGAAACGCAAATCGATTTAAACTATGACCCCCAGTTTCACAGCGGAAGTTTAAACTTAAGTTCAGCTGAACCTGAACTGGAGTTTAAATTTGAAGTTCAAATCGTCCGGTTTCACAGTCTAATCTGAACTTCAGTTCAAAAGAACGAAGTTCAACTAAATTGTTTTCTCTTTCTATCAGAATCGAAGAAAAAACAAATCAAGGGAAGTTTAGCTTTGTTTCAGTTGTGACTTCTGACAGGAAAAAAAAATGAAAATGAATGAACGGCAGAATAGTGTCGTTTAACTTAAACTACAGAATGAACTCTCTTCAAGGTTTAAATAACACTTACTACGTTTATATGAGGTATTGAAGCGAGCTTGAAGCTCGCTTCTACCCTTTGTAAACGGGTATTGAGTTGAAATGAGCTTCGTTCGACTCGATCTCACTCGCTCAGCGGTGTCGAGTCGAAATATGAGACGAAAAACCTGGGGCCGAATTACCGCTTCAGTGACGAGTGAGTGAGTCCCATCAGTGATCGAATGAAAATGTCAAATTGGAGTAATTTATTGCTCGATAACGTAAGCGGTAATGCCAAACTCACATAATTTAGTCACGTATTACTCGATAACTGATGCGGTAATTTGGCCCCTGGGTCGAGGAGTTGGCTTAACAAAATGTTTCAGAATCGCTCAACACCATTTCAACTCAACTCCAAATTGAGCTCTCAACTCAAATGACGAAAAACCTGGGTCGAAAATCCGACCCTAATCCAACTCGATCTTTCGATACTGCATATAAACGTAGTAACTGTGAAACCAAATTTATTGTTGAACTGCATTTTTAACCAAAAGTGGAGTTTAAACTCCCACTGTGTAACAATGGAAATCTTATGGGAAGATTTATATTAATAATTAGAGAAAATTATACACGTTAGTATTCGTTGAGACTTTATTTCAAACTCATCTTTTCTTTTTCCAGGATTTCAACTTTTAAATAACAAAATTAATAGTGCTGCCATAAGGGCGAAAGTAAAAGATTAATTTCTTGACATTAAGATGTCACTGTTACATGGATTTTTCTTTTTTTTTAAATTGACTCTGTCAATTTTCGTAGTCTACTAACCATTTCGGTGGTCTTAGTTTGCGAGATGATTCGTCGCCATCATGTGTGCTCACCTTTGGATTGTTATCATTTTGTGAAAATTTGGTAGCACTGCTTGCTGAGTTTTCTTTCTCCTCTTCGTCATCTTCTTCGTTGTTTTGTATGTCAGTGTCAACTAACAGCTGATCTTCATTTCGTTTATTGTATTTTTTTACTTGTCCGGTATGAACTATTCTGAAAATCTCCTGGCCAATATTATTGAGTTTTCGGATTTTAAGTACGTTTTCACCCAATATGTTTGTAATTTCATATGGATTTGGCTCGTATGATGGGCAAAGTTTATTTCTTTTAATTGGATTCAGCGCCAGCACCGAATCTCCTACCTTCATGTTAAAGGCGTTTCTGTGGCCATCGATACGAATCTTGTCCTGAGCCTGTGATTTGTTGAGATTTGTTAGCGCTTGTTCTCGGTCCGAATGTAGTTGAAGGAGTTGGTGACTTCTATCGGTGTTGCATTCCACTATTCCTAGAAGAACTTCGTCTCGAATTCTGGGCTCAAATCCATGTAGAAGGTAGTGTGGTGATTGCTGAAGTGAGGAGTGCTTGCTCGAGTTGATGGACAATGTAATTTCAGGGATGTAAGATGACCAATGTTCGATATCCCTCTCTGATATGAATTTTCGTAAAATTGAAGAAACTGTTTGTACTTCGCGCTCTATTAGTCCATTGGATTCCGGCCAATAAGGTGGAGTTGTAAGGCTCTGTATTCCAAACTTATTCAAAAATTCTATGAACTCGTTTGAGGTGAAGCTTGTGGCATTATCGCTGATGATTTCTATTGGAGGTCCGTGAATCGATATTATTTTATCTTCAATCAAA
Organism: Philhelius festivus; assembly: GCA_963931855.1. Taxonomy (NCBI): domain Eukaryota; kingdom Metazoa; phylum Arthropoda; class Insecta; order Diptera; family Syrphidae; genus Philhelius; species Philhelius festivus. The sequence continues at coordinate 36,371,098 of OZ007555.1, forward strand.
GATATAACGTGTCTGGAGCTGACATCGGGTACGCTTTTTGCAATTACATATCGAGTTGTGTGATCGATTATAATCAAGATATTTTTGTTTCCTTTAGAATCTTGTGGGAAACTGCAATGGTCCATTGATATCACATCGAAAGGTCTTTGAGGGATACTTCTTGGTTTTAATAGTCCAATCCTTTTGCTTGTTCGATGATTGAACAATTGACATGTTCGGCAGCTGGATACATATCGCTTGCAATCCTTTGCAGCTGATGGCCAAAAGTATCGCTTGGACAATTTTGAGAAAGTCTTTTCATGGTCCATGTGTCCACTGTTGTCGTGGCACATCTCAAGAACGCAGTTTTGCAGAGATAGTGGAATATAGATCCGGCCGAAGCCCTTATTGTTTTTGTATAGCAATATGTTGTTTTGAATAAAGTAGTTGTTCTTTATTTTCTCGTCATGTTTTGTATTTGCGTCATTATTTAAAGTTCTGACCAAGTTCTGACATTCCGGATCGTTGTTTTGAGCTGTGGAAATTTTTGTCTCGTCGTTGGATTTAAGAATTAGTTGGACTATTATGTTGTTTGGAATCCTTGACAATGCGTCAGCACATACATTGCGTTTGCCTGCTCTGTGCTTGATAGTGAAGTTATATGGTTGAAGATCTAATAACCATCTGGCAAATTTTCGGTTGAATTTACTATTTTGTAATAAGCATGCAGTTGTCCAATTGTCCGTGATTAATGTAAAATGTTTTAGACCATAAAGGTAAATATGAAATTTGTCGGTTATGGCCCAATGTATAGCAAGGCTTTCTATTTGGTTTATATGGAGGTTCTTTTCCGAGTCAGCTAGTGCACGACTAGCATATGCGATAACGACTTCTCGATTGTTCTGCTTTTGTATGAGAATAGCTCCTAGTCCGGTAAGTAAGGCGTCAACTTGAACTTCAGTTGCGCAGTCGTTCATAAAGTGCGCTACTATTGGTGGCGATTTCAATTTTAGCTTTAGAATTTCCACTGCTTCTTTGGTCCAAACGAATGGTGTAAGGTTGTAAGCATTACGTATTGGTAGGGCGATTTTGGAAAAATCTTTAATGAATTTTCTATGATGTGATGCGAAAGCGTGAAAAGATTTGGCGTCTGTTTTAGTTTTAAATTCTTTGTTGTAACGATCTATAGAATTGATACGATTTGGATCTGGACGTATACCTTCTGCGGAGATGCCGTATCCCAAAAAGAAGATTTCGCTTTTGAACAGTTGACATTTTTTGAGTGAAATACGTAGACCACTTTTAATCAGCTCGGTTAGCGCAACTTCGAAATTGTCCAAGGCTATGTCGATGTTCGGGGCGGATTGGCCTATGTCATCCATGTATGTAATCGTGTTCTTGGTTTTGTGGAAGGTTTGTCGCATAATGCGCTCCATTGTTTTGGGAGCGTTTGCCAATCCAAATGGCATTCTCATGAATTCAAATACTCCATCTTGTGTCACGAATGCGGTTTTGTGGATATCTGAGGGTTTTACCTTAACTGTCATAAAGGCTGTTTTTATGTCCATGACGTTAAATATTTTTGAATCAGTTTGGACCAGTTTTTCTATGACGTCATCGATATGTGGTGGTGGAAAATTGTCTTTTAACAACTTTTTGTTTAAGTGGGTGTAGTCTACGGTCAATCTACGTGGTGTACTGGGGTGGTGAGGTTGGTTTACTATCACCACTGGCGATGCATATTCGGATTGTGAATCTCTGGTTATTTTGAGTTGTTTCCAGTTTTCTACAGTTTCGTTTATAAATTTCCGGTCACTCCATGAATAACGATATGGCTTTCTAGAAACTGGAATTTCATCGGTGGTGTTCAGAGAATGTTCACCTATTGTACAATGACCTAATATATCTTCGTCCGTTGAAAAAGCTTGTAAGTTGTTGCAAACTATTTGTTGAAATTTTGCGATGTGGATAGGCGAAAGGTTTGTGAAGGATGAAATTTGTTCTTCGGTTTCTTTTAGCAGGCTGGACGGAATGTTTTGGATGTTTTTGAAAATACAGGAGTTTATGTTTGGTTTAGTATTGTATGTGTTTAAATTTTTTTGAAGTTGGATATCGCCGTTTGATTCAACAATTATGGTTAAGTTGTTAGCTTTTCTCCAATCACTGCCAAGTATGAGCGGAATAGGGGTATTGTTTACAACTGCTACAGGGCCGAACGTACAGGATATGTCACCTACAGATACAAATAGATCTATTTGACCTATTGGCTTACATTCGTTGTCTATGGATGTGATGGTAGGTCCGTCATATTTCTGAATGCAATAATTTTGTGGAATTGAACGACGGTCGATAACTGACTGTTCTGCACCACTGTCAATGAGAGTCGAAATAAGTGTTCCTTCAAACGCAGTAGCATCAACGATTGGCAAACCACGGTCGCCCCCTTTTGATTTTAAAGCACAGTTTGCTTGCTTTGAAGGAATTTTATTTGGGCAGTTGTTGATTGAATGACCTGTTTTATTGCAGATGGTACATGGTATGTGGCATTGAGAGATTGGATGCGAGTACTTTTTGCAACGTGGACATAAATAACTATTTCCTTTGAAATTATCGATGTGTAACGTAGATTTGGGAAAACTATACTGTTGGTTGGATAAAGATGGGTTATTGTTGTGCTGTTGAGAATGGTTGTTTATATATGGTTGTGGTTTATTAATGGTTTTGTCGTTGGAAAAGTATTTTAAAGTATATTTTGTATCATCATCTAGAGTTTGGCCTATTTCAAAAAGTTTATCTAAAGTAGTGGGTGCTCCAATACGCATGAGTCGACGGTCTGTGTTGTCAGTGATACCTTCTATAAGATACGATATTTGGTCTTCAATTGGAATCTTTATGTCGTTTGGGGCCTTAGTAATTATTTCTAACTTACCGCACAGATATTGAGTGATGGACTCGTTTGGATGTTGGATGCGTGCGTTGACTCGTTCGTTCCATTCTCGTAGTGTGGGCGGCTTTATGAATCGTTGCTTAAAAGCCTGGAGCCATGTCGACCATTCAATTTTGTTCTCGCCTTCAAAGTTTTGCCAGTTTTTGGCGATTCCTGTTAATTTGCTGGTACTGAATGCAAGCATTACTTCAGCGCTCCATCCATTGATTTTTGCAGCTTTTTCAATTGATTTAATAAAGTATTCACTTGCATTGCTATCTTCGCCGTTGCACCTGGCTATGGTTTGTGTCATATCGGGATTCAAAACCACATGTTGAACTTGTTTTGAAGTGTCTGACATAAATGCGCTTGTAGAAGGAAAAAGATTGGATAGCATGGTGTTGTTTTCTATAAGTATTTCAATTGCGTCGTCTTTAGTTGTTGCCTTGGCCTCCAATCCTCTTTTTTTAATTTCAGTCTTCAGAAATTCAAGAGTGAATTTGTTAAGGATGGAAGCGTCGGTTGTTGTTTCAATCAATTTGTCCAGAAGCGACATTTTGGTTTAATTTTTTTACACGGTTTTTTGTTTATATTTTGGAAGTGTTGTTTGTTCGAGTTACCGACTGCGCCATGTAACAATGGAAATCTTATGGGAAGATTTATATTAATAATTAGAGAAAATTATACACGTTAGTATTCGTTGAGACTTTATTTCAAACTCATCTTTTCTTTTTCCAGGATTTCAACTTTTAAATAACAAAATTAATAGTGCTGCCATAAGGGCGAAAGTAAAAGATTAATTTCTTGACATTAAGATGTCACTGTTACACACTGTGAAACTGGATGTAAGCAATTTGAATTGATTCGTTAATAATTGGAACCACTTGGATTGAAACTTTTGTGTGAAAATAGGACACAGGGTCCGTTTTTATTTGTTTCCCATTTTTGTGTGAATGGATTTTGTCAGTTGGCATTTGACAGTGGATAAAAATTTACTATATAGTATTTAACACTATCAATTTTATCAGCGCCTTTTTTTGTAAAGTTTAAAAGAAATTTGTAATTGCCGGCTTGTAAGCCATTTTTTTGATTTTACCAGCAGCGGAAAAAGATAGTAAGTAACAGATTAAAAAGAAAACGTAAATTGTTAAATTTAATAGAGAACAAACCTTTCCACTATTTTTCAATTCATCCACCGTACTAACAAATAAAGGATTATAAAAAAAAGAAGGTCGTACGTCATTTGATTATTGGGGAAGGGAGTTTGTTCTGGAGCTGTGCCGGACAAAACAATCATGGTTGATTTGCCAGCCGCAACACCCGGAGAAAATCTCGTGACTTTTTTAGTGTTAATCATGTGCCGAACAAGTCAACCATTGAGCTTATTATTTTTGATTTTGAAAATTTGCATATAGTGCGAGATAAAGTAAAGACCGGGCGACAAGTAACTCAACATACGCCAGAAAAGATTAATATAGTGAGGCAGAGTGTTGCTGAATTGAGGTTTAAACGGCAGAATAGTGTCGTTTAACTTAAACTACAGAATGAACACTGTTCAAGGTTTAAATGAAACTGTGAAACCAAATTTATTGTTGAACTGAAGTTTAAACTAAAAGTGGAGTTTGAACTCCCACTGTGAAACTGGGGGTGAATGTCTAAATTAATCAGACAGATAAAACCAAAATCAGTGAGTATAGTGCAGCAAGCTGGTATCAAGAAGTCAAGCTCACTGCTGGACAGTTCTGGTGGAAAGAATGATTTTGCTCACCAAGAATCACTTCGATAAGGTAAAAGATTACACGATTAAACATGGGACAAGATTCAACAGTAAAAAGTTCCCGCCAACAATCCCTACAAATCATTCAGTTCAGTACGATGCAAATCGCCGAAGCCCAATGATATAATTGCTTACGTTTCTGGTTCATTTGATCTGTGTTATGTGTAATGCTTAGACTTCATGGAAAACATGGTGATTATATTATGTTGGACTTCACCACCGACCCCGTAGAACGTATAATCTTGCATCGTTTAGATTTCAAACGCCGCAACGAAAAATTATTTTTAGGGCTCATTAGAAGACCATAATAGCATTTCAAAACCGCTCCAACTATCGATTGATGTTTTAAAAATACCATGTTATTTTTTCAATTGAATATTAAGTTTATAGTTTTATTATATATATTTTTAGCTGCTAAACTTATATAAATAGATAATAATAATAACGAAACATTAAAAAGTAGGTATTTGCTTTGTTTTATTTTACAAATCTCATGTTCTATCAAAGTCCTTAAATATTCAACTTTAATTTATCACTAGTATTTAACTTAAAAAAAAAAATAAAACAATTTCTTATAGGTGCAATTTTTTTTGAAATGAAAATAGTCTTCAGAAACAGCCAGGAATCTCAAATTGGAACGGAACTCAAAACTGTATTAATCATCGAAATGAAGCAGGTAGTTTTCGAATGACAGCGTAGCCTATCGGGCACTTTTCTGAATGGGAAATTTAAGAAAACCATGGTATTGTTGTGAACAGAGCTTTATACTACTACAGCGCCATCTGTTGGAAAACAGCATATCTAATTTATGGAAGAAACAAAAAGCTCTTTTCCAATGTCAAATGTATTTCCCCTTATTCCAAACATCTAGAACATTCCAAGACAAGAACTTTCGAGAACAACTAATTTGAGTATATAAGGGAATGTTCACGGTGAGCGAGACACAGTTGATTTTGGATTGTGAAAGTGTGCAAAAGTATTGCTTATTGGATTGTGTTATTAAACAAGTGTGATTTAAATTGAATAAAAGTATTTGAGCTGATTATAAATTGAGATTTACTGTTTTGAATTGGAAAGTGTAAATAAAGAAGAAATACTAAAAAAGAGTGATAAGTTTTATTTAACGAACCTAGCAATAATATTACATTGGTGTCAGAAAAGTGGAATAAAACTTATTGTGCAGTGAAGTGTGGAAAAAAAAATAGTAAAATAAAAAAAATGAGCAAGTTACTAAAAGAGCTCAACTGTAATGAGCTGAAAAGTGAATTAGGCAAGCGAGAACTTTCTAGAGCAGGATCGAAAAATGAGCTTGTTCTGCGTTTGGCCGAATATTTGAAACAGCAAAATGAAGACCCGGACATCTTCGTCTTTGAAGCTGACGCTGAGGAAGCAGATGTAAGTAAAAATGTAGATGTTTCAAATATGATTAGTCTTCTGCTTCAGCAACAAAAGAATGTTCTCGAACGTCTCGAAGAGCAACGAAATGAACAAAAGAATGAACAAAAGAATGTTCTCGAATGTCTCGAAGAGCAACGAAATGAACAAAAGAATATTCTCGAACGCATTGATAAACAGCATAGCGAACAAAAGGACCTTCTCGAAGAGCAGAGAAACATGCTAGAAGGCAAGCTTGTTAACATCGAGAATAATGTGTCTGCACTTGATGAACGTGTTTCATTGCTGGAGAATCAAGTCGACAACAAAATGGAGACGTTTTCAAAAGAGCTAGATCGCATTCGAAATATAAAGATTCGGGAAAGTTCTGGAGAAACCTTGAGGAAAAAGGAGATGCAACCTCCAACCTTTGATGGACAAACTTCTTGGTCTATATACAAGAAGCAATTCGAGGCAGCTTCCACAACAAATGGCTGGGATGAGGCTGACAAGTGTATAGCTCTAACACTTGCTCTTAGAGGAGCAGCTGCTGAGTTATTGCTAACCATACCAGCAGATAAGAGCGGCGATTTTAATTACTTGGTTGAGGCTATAGACAAACGCTTTAGCAATAGCCATATGAAAGAAGTCTTCAAAGTACGACTCTATTCTAGAGTTCAGAAGAGGGGCGAAACTCTACAACAGCTACAAGCGGACATCGTAAGGCTTGTTCATTTTGCATATCCAAATGTTGGAGAAGAAGTCCGTAACCAGTTTGCAGTCGAGGCATTTGTTCGCGCCATTTCCGACATACATCTTCAAAGGGCCGTGCGAACTGCTGGAAAACGAACGCTTTCTGAAACATTAGCGTTTGCCTTGACAATGGAAGCAGCAGAGCAAGCTTCTCACGGAGTACATCGACTTAGAGAAGCCATCGTCGAAGAGTGCTCATGCCAAAGAACTGATGTCCAAAGGAACCAACGAAACGGACTTGCAAAGTGCTGGAATTGCAACAAGACCGGACATTTACAGCGTCAATGTCGATTACCACCAAGAAGTGCTTGTCAACATTGTGGACACGGAGTTTCAAACACAGAGCAAGGTAACAATAACATCAGTGTTACTTCCCGAACAGTTTTACCAACAGGGAAACGAGTAAGAACCAACTTCGAGGGCCAGAAGCTGGTTTCTGGTATCGATGGCCCCAGAAACACCATCCAGGTCTCTCAGACTAAACGAGACAATAAAAGTCTGACTGTCGAGGCAACTTTAAATGGCAACAAACGTGTGGTCACAATCGACACCGGTGCCACAGCCTCCATTGTGCGTCAAGACCTAGTACACCTGAATTGGCTACACAACACCAATAGCTACCGTCTAAGAACTGCTACAGGAGAAGCAGCTAGGGTTTATGGTGAGGTCCGACTTGGAATTCGAATAGCAGATCTAGAATTCTCACACAAATTTTTGGTGGCAGATATATGTGACGAGTGCATCATCGGAATGGACTTCATGAAAGAACATCGAGTAGTTTTGGATATCGGCAACCAGGTACTCAAATACCAGAATACAGAGATTCCAATGACCAATGAATAACAACTCTAAGGACTGTCGTCAAAGAAGATGTGGTTATTCCTAGTTCTTCTGAGGTATTTCTTTGGACAAAATTAGATGGTGAGTGTGGACGCCATCGATACCTAATGGTGGAACCAAGCCCAGACTGTTCTTCCCAAAAGGTCATCAGTGGGAAGACACTTGTGGCTCCGAAGAACAATATGGTCCCCGTACGGATACTCAACACCAAACCGTACGATGTAAAGTTAGCAAAAGGAGAAGTTATCGGTAAGTGCGAATCTGTCGCAACCATAACACGAATTGACGCTGAAACACCGAGAACGACATTAAACCCTGAGGAGCTCAATAGCATCAAGGCAAAGATACTCAATTCAGCTAACCTAGACCAACATCAGGTTAAAATGGCAGAAAGCCTTCTGAATGAGTATGCCGACATTTTCGCTTCACCAAACGGGAAATATGGAAGGACACAAATGGTGCAGCATCGAATAAATACAGGAGATGCAAGACCTATTCGTCAGCCCGCAAGACGTCTTCCACTGGCCAAACAAGGTGAAGCTGAGGAAATGATTACCACCATGAAGAAGGATGGTTTGATTGAGAACTCCAAGAGTCCTTGGGCGTCACCAGTGGTCCTAGTCAAAAAGAAGGACGGAAGTACACGGTTTTGTGTTGACTACCGAAGGTTGAATGATGTAACCAAGAAAGACAGCTACCAGCTGCCAAGAATTAGTGACACCTTAGATGCGATGGAAGGTGCACATTGGTTTTCAACGCTGGACTTGAAAAGTGGATATTGGCAAGTTGAAATTCACCCTGAAGATCGAGAAAAGACAGCGTTCTCCACAGGTAATGGGCTCTGGCAGTTCAAGGTAATGCCGTTTGGTCTTTGCAACGCTCCGGCAACATTTGAGCGTTTGATGGAGTGCGTCCTTCAAGGTCTGACTTGGAAAACTTGTCTTGTCTACTTGGATGATGTTATCGTTTATGGAAAGACATACGACCAACACTGTAAGAACCTGAAGGGTGTGTTCCAGAGACTTCGGCTAACCTTAAACTGAACCCAGAAAAATGTGCACTGTTCCAGACTGAAGTAAAGTATTTGGGACATATAATCTCGTCCCAAGGAGTCAAGACCGATCCTGAAAAAGTTGACACATTCAAAAATTGGCCAACACCACAGGACAAACATCAACTACGAAGTTTTCTTGGTCTTGCTACTTATTATAGACGTTTTGTTAAGGACTTTGCCGGAATTACGAAGAGTTTGCATCAGCTTACGGAAAAGAACAAGCAGTTTAGATGGTCAGGTGAGTGTGAAAAAGCCTTCCAAGAACTGAAATACCGTCTATGCAATGCTCCGGTGCTGATCTATCCGACTCCAGGCAAGTCTTTTATCATCGATGCTGATGCAAGCAATGTGGGAGTCGGCGATGTTCTGTCACAAGTGCACAATGGCGAAGAAAAGGTTGTCGCCTATTTCAGCAAAGTACTGTCGAAGACCGAAAGGAACTACTGTGTGACCAGAAGAGAACTCTTGGCACTCATCTTGGCAACGAAACACTTCCACAAATACATCTATGGACAGAAGTTTCTTCTACGAACCGATCATGGTGCTCTTAATTGGTTGTTGAACTTCAAGAACCCAGAAGGACAAGTCGCAAGGTGGATAGAAAGACTGCAGACTTACGATTATGAAATTCAACACCGAAGGGGAAAGCTGCACTCAAATGCCGACGCGCTATCCCGAAGGCCTTGTAAAATAGACTGCAAGCATTGTAGGCGACAAGAAGAAAAGGAATCCATCAGCATTCTGCGAATAAGGGCTGACCCCATTTGTGGATGGAGCAATGAGGAAATAAGATCTGCTCAACAAGAAGACCCCGACATTGAACCTCTTCTCGCATGGAAAGAACATGAAGAAAAACCCGCATGGAATGACATTTCCGATAGGAGTCCAGTTTTAAAGGCCTATTGGGCACAATGGGACTCACTTCATGTGCGAGAAGGTGTTCTTCGGCGTAAATGGGAGTCCGCTGATGGTAAATCCTATGTGATGCAGCTTGTGTTACCTCAATCGAAAATCAAAGAAGTTCTTCGAGAGATGCATGATGGACCTTCAGGAGGCCATTTGGGAGTCAATAAGACTTTAGAAAAGGTGAGGCAACGATTCTACTGGTAGCATGCAAGAGACGACGTTGAAAAGTGGTGCCGAAATTGTGACGCTTGTGCTGCAACCAAAGGACCTGGTAGAAAACTGCAAGGAAAAATGATGCAATATAATGTCGGCTCACCGTTTGAAAGGATTGCTGTTGATGTGGCTGGCCCATTTCCGGAAACGAATGCTGGAAACAAATACATTCTGGTGGTAATGGATTACTTCAGCAAATGGCCTGAGGCATACGCTATTCCGAACCAAGAAGCCAAGACCGTGGCCGACCAGATTGTGTCTAACTGGGTAAGCAGGTTTGGTGTGCCTATGGAACTTCATTCCGACCAAGGAAGGAACTTCGAGTCGAACATATTCCAAGAGGTCTGCGCGTTCCTTGGCATTAAGAAAACGAGAACCACACCACTTCACCCGCAATCTGATGGAATGGTCGAGAGATTCAACAGGACATTAAAAGAACACCTCGCTAAAGTCGTAGGCGACTACCAAAGAAACTGGTATAGGCACATACCACTATTTTTGATGGCCTACCGAAGTGCAATACATAGCTCAACAGGACAAACACCATCTGAATTCCTGTTTGGAAGAAGCATACGGCTGCCTAGTGAGATAAGGTTTGGACACCCACCACAAGAGTCTCAGGAAACAGGGGATTACGTGAGTGACCTAAAAGAGAGGCTAATCGACATCCACGAAAAGACCAGGACTAGAATGAGCACTTACAGCGATCGAATGAAGACAAGGTACGACACAAGAGCAAACACGACAGGATTCCAAGTAGGAGATCGTGTATGGCTATATAATCCACATCGTCAAAAGGGATTGTCGCCGAAGCTTCAACAAAACTGGGAAGGCCCGTATACTGTCGTCAGGAAAATCAATGATGTCGTTTACCGAATTCAAAGAGGGTCAAGAGGAAAGTTAAAAGTTGTGCATAGCGATCGACTGCACCGATACAGTGGCGAAGCTGGAGATAAAATTGTTCGGGACCTAGCAATAATATTACAGTATTGTAATATTTTTTTTTAGGTTCGTTAAATAAAACTTATTACTCTTTTTCGTATTTCTTCTTTATTCACACTTTCCAATTCAAAACAGTAAATCTCAATTTATAAACAACTCAAATACTTTTATTCAAATTTAAATCACACTTGTTTAATATCACAATCCAATAAGCAATACTTTTGCACACTTTCATAATCCAAAATCAACTGTGTCTCGCTCACCGTGAACACTCCCTTCATTGACGTATTATATATGGACTGCTAGTCGTATGAAATTTCTATACAAACGTTTCAATGAAATGGTTCCACCTCTCCCTACCGACATTAGAGCTCTTGGTGCAAAAGTGGTAAAAATAAATCTTAATTCCAGAGGCCATCTCTTGGCTCCTGGCCTGAATTACGATTTTTGCCATAGAAGCTATAGCCATCTATCTCAATTTGAACTTTACATTTTAACGTTATCCAAGACAAAATAATAACAATAATATAAAGGGTGTTCAGCGAAATTTGTGAACACGCGAGAGCAAAGCATTTAGTTTAATGAAAACTGCTTTACGGCGGATATTGTCTTCTAGGGCCTGAATGGCTTGGCGATTGTTGATGTAAGGTTTTGACAGGTAACCTAATAAAAAGGTAGAACCGGTTCTTCGTAAATTTATATTTATATTTTAAAATGGAAATGGCATTTTTGTCATAATATTTATCTAACTATAAGTGAATTTGCTATTATTTCAAAAAAATCTCCTATCCACATAAATGTAAGTAGAACAATATGAACTTTTTAATTAATCTTTTCAGGTTGAATCGCCTCCATTTTTTACTAGATAGTTTTTCCTCATGATTTGAACACAATGTTCACAATAAATTGAAATGAAAAGTTGAAATTTTGATTTGTGTTAAACAATAAGGTGTTTACAAATTGATATAAGTAATGCTCTTCTCCTGTCTAAATGCTATTATGACTCTTAAATCGGCAAATAAAGCATGAAAATAGCCCTCAAGTTTTTATTTAATAATAAACTTAAACAATTCCCGCTCAACACCCTTTACAAACTCAATTATGTCAAAAATTGATATATCAAATACCAAAACCAAAAGTTACACTGTGTTTTCCGAGTTTGCACCAAGAGCGCTAGTTCCGTATAGTTTTAGGTTGAACCATCGTGAAGTTGGGCTCTGGCAGTCCATGTATAATAAGTCAATGACTCCCTTATATACTCAAATTAGTTGTTCTCGAAAGTTCTTGTCTTGGAATGTTCTAGATGGTTGGAATAAGGGGAAATACATGTGACATTGGAAAAGAGCTTTTTGTTTCTTCCAGAAATTAGATACGTAATTTTCCAATAGATGGCGCTGTAGTAGTATAAAGCTCTGTTCACAACAGTATGTATAGAATATATTGTCATTTCCAAAACACTTTCTTCATTCGAATGATTTAAACGGTCCCAAGTGTTGATCTTAGTCCTCTAAGTGGTTCTGAAAACCAATTTTAATTTAAATAAAAACTTCGCCGAGTCCAAATCTCAGTCGTCAACACACAAGTTATGTAGTATGTATGTATATATTTCTCGGACCATGGTAGTTTAATCGGTTCAAGTGTGTAGGATTCCATTTCGGGCTCTTCTTTGTTCCTGAAAAACAAAGTTAAATATTTGTAAATTTTTTATAAATATTAATAAATTTGTGTCCCAGAAGCAACAAAAGTAATATTTAATATACTTTTCTTTTGATAAAGAGATAAAAAAAGCAATTTTAATAAGAAATTTGCGCAAAATTTTGGTTGAATTAAAACTATGTATGTTAAAGCTTTAAACTAGGTTAAAACAACGATTTTGCAAATTTTATTGGAATATAGCATTATACTTTTCTATCCCTTTATTAAAGTCAAAATCGTCGAATACCTATTTAATTTTTTTAGTATCGTGCTAAAGAGCGGAACAGATTGAACCGTCAACAGCAACAGCGGCCGCCATTAATTTAGAACCAGTGTATTTCAATTGTTCAACACACATCAGAACAGCAACAGCAACGCCAACAGCGTCGTTAGGCCAAAGTCCTAAATTTGCTGTTGCTGGTGCGGTGTTGTCAACTTTCTCACTGCAATATTCAGTGGCACCACAGTGAAAAACTTTTTTTCGATATGAAATGTCAAGCAGATGAAATGACGTTGCTGGTGGCAATGTGTTTGAGAAATGTTTGCTGGTCAGCGTGCTGTTTGCTTTTGACGATGCTGGTGCTGTTGCTGGTTTAATCTGTTTCGCGAATAACTTTATATGATTTTGACATTTAGGGCGGTATTCACCGAAGGTTCATAAACAGCTTTTAAGTTTAAGAGGCTCATAAATTGGAAATTATTTGTGCTATTCACCAACCCCTCATAAGTATTTTTCGAAGTCCGAAAATGAGAGCCACTCTCTCTCAACCAGGCATGTTCAAACTGTGAATTCAAACTGTTTTTAAACAAGATTGACAGCCGAGAAGTCAAATGTGAAATATAAGTTATAAAAACAATACGCATTAACTTTGAACTGTCATCACATCTTTAAAAAAAAACAAAAACAAAAAAACGAAAGACTTTTCTGCACACCAAACTTTTCATTTATTTTATAATGAAATGTAAAAAAAACTACCCAATCGCATACACCTGTAAATTTCCAGCTAATAAAAGTTTATAACTTTCAGGTGGGCTTGTGTTAATCCAGGCTACATCAACAGTAAAAAGTCGCTATCTTGAGATCCGAGATGATAAATCTACGAATTGCTGTCGAAAACATAAAGTTGCGCCGAAAAGATTAGAGAGCCCCAGTTCCGTGGACAGATTCGCATTGAAATGAGAAACAACGGTGGAACCACATGCAATGCTGAGTTGGCGTCCAGAGACAGCATATTGCAATCGGATTCGTTTCAGTCTTCATCTGCTCCAGTCCCAACTCAAGGCCTCGCACAGAATGCATCGAAATTAAGAAGGTTGTCAGCGGCTGGCTTATGGATCACCAACGCGCTCCTTTTCATCCGTCCAGACTCTTCTGCGTTGTAAGTTTGTTGATTGCTCCGGATCTCAAACAATGAAGAAAATCCAGTGAAGATCATGTAAAATTGATAAATAAAATTGAGTTGATACTTTTAATTGTTGATGTTTTTTTTTAATTTATGATTGAAGTTTTTTCAATACCTACAAATTAAATTCACAAGTCAAATTGCGACAGTGACGATTTAAAAAAAGTCAGTTTGTTTCGAATGTTTTCGAACAAGTTTTCGGAGAGAGCTCTCGTAACTTATGAGTGATCAGGAGCACTCATAACTTTTACGAGCGCTCATAAATATTCAATATTATTGCTTGATGAATGGATTTGTGAGCCTCTTAAGTTATGAGCGTTCGGTGAATACCGCCCTTAGGCTCGTATTCACCAAGTGCTCCTAAATGGCTCTTAACTTTACGAGGCTCTTAACTTGAAATTTCTGTGGGGTATTCACCAACCACTCGCAAGTGTTTTTCGAAGTTCGAAAATGAGAGCCACTCTCTCTTGTTCAGGCATACCCAAACTGTGAAATGTTGTGGAATGTTGGTCTTGACAGCAAATGGATACTCTTCTACTTGGCATTGCTCACATGGATTCGATTCAAATGCGTGCGTGGCACACGCACAAGCGAATAAACTTTCGAAGAGAGCGCTCGTAAGTTAGTTGTGGTTGGGACCACTCCTAACTTTTAAGAGCGCTCGTAGATCTTCACTAATATTGCTTGGTGAATAGGTTTATGAGCTTCTTAAGTTATGAGCGCTCGGTATTCTACGTTTCACCAAAAGATAATCTGAGATTTAAGGCAAGAGATTTATGTGGTGTTTTCACCGCACTGAAAGATTAATAAGAAGATTAACTCTGACAGCATCTATCATAATGCTAATGTTGTTTCAATTTTGCTTATAAAGTAGAAGCGAGAGAAAGAAAGTTTCATTTGTGACAAACGATAAAAAATCATCGAGATAGCTTAGCACGGTATGGATGTTAGGTCAGTTCAAAGTTCGACCGATCGATGCTATGAAGATTTAGTAGAGATTTATTTCTTATCTACTAGATTTACGAAATAAATGTGTATGGTAAATCTTCGAGATTTAAAGAAGATTTATGGTAAATCCACTTAAATCCCGGATTTACTCTTGGCGAAAACGTAGTATTTATACGCTATTCACACCAAATCAAAATCTAGATTTCGAGCAAAATTCTCAAAATCTCATCCAAATCTACTAGATTTCCCATATATTTTCAGATTTCCAAATCTACTAGATTACGACAAAATCTCCTCAAAATCTACTTTCAAACACAAGATTGTCAAAACAAACAAACCTTTAGAAATGTTCTGCTTTGTCAGCAAATTGTCAGCAAGAGAAGAGGTAGATAAAAAGCAGATAATGGAGTCGAGTCTCGAGTGACTATTTGAAATTTGAATTGTGGGGAGAGAAGGAGAGAAGATAAATTATATCAGAGAAAGCAGGATAAATGGACAGAAACTTCAAATGAAATCCTGGTTCTGTTCAGTGTGAACGCTTCGATGAGATTTCGTAATCTTGTTGCTGAAATCCGAGATTTTAGTTCGGTGTGAAAAGCCTATAATAGGCTATATACGGACTTGAAATTAATTCGGACGCAATCTGAATTTTCAAATGAAGGTACTGAATGTAGCCAATGACGCGAGTCTCGTTATCGCAGCTTACAAAATGCCGACTTTACGTCACTATACGTTACGTTTCGTTTACCCTCCGGTTGACTTCTGCTGTCAAAAAATGAAAAATAATCAGCTTTCATTTCGACTTCTAATTATTATTATTTTAATAAATTTTGTGCGAAAATAAACATAATTTTAATTGCCAATTAGTAAATCAATTCAATGCCAATCGACGATAATCATACGTATTTGATTTGGGGAAAAACTTTGTGACTATGTGAATAAATTGTGCCTCAAAAGGAATCGTCACTGGTTCAATTAAAAAAATCGTTTCGTGTTTCTGTAGAACTGCGCTGCAACGAAAAACTCCTTATAAACATTATTTTAATTTTGACGAATCTGGAAACACCTAAGCAGCAAAATCAAGTAAGCTTAAAGCTACACAATAAATTGATGGTGGTCTATGCATAACCCGAAGTTCCCAAAAATGATGTCCTATCACTCTTAAAAATTACTTCTCAACTCCATTAAACCATATTTCCATATAACTCGATTATTCGAAGTTCAAGCGATGGACATACCAAGATGCCGCATTTGCGGAACTACAGAATCCCTTTTGCGCTGCGCCAAGTGCAAAACAATTTACTACTGCTCCACTAGTCACCAGCACATGGATTGGCAATCTCACAAACTCAATTGCCGTTATTTGGCCAAACAGAAACTCCTCCAGCATCAAACACAACAACAACAGCAGCAACAGCAACAGCAGTTACAACAACAATATCATCAAATACAAAATAACAACAGACCCCTTAGTCATCAAATAACAAATCAGATAACTCCAAACAATGGAGAAGGTATTGTATTTGGGAACATTGAAAGTAGTTTGCAATCTTTCGAAGTCGACGCAAGTTTCGACGATAATAACTGGTCAAGTCTGTTCGGTTGCGACATTGACAGCGGCTTAGCTGCCACTCTGACAGGGAGTGGAGACAGCATGGACCGCAGTTTAGCGGACATGACGAATGGAGAGGCGAGTCATCTGGCCGGAGTGAATGGGATGTCATTGGTGCTGGGCACCAACGAAGCGGAGATTATGAATACCCAAGCGGAGATCGTCTCTCAGAGTCAACATTCGAACATGCGAATTTTCGATAATACGCTGGCTAGTATTGGCAGTGGGATTGCTATTGGAGGCGGAATAAGTGGCAGTTTGGGTGGTGGAGGCGATAACGGCCCGTCATACTACATTGAAAGAGGCGACGAGAATTATCTTCTGCAGACAACAGGAAAGTAAGTAATTAATTTTGTTTATTGATACATATATTTCATTTAATTTTTCAAACAAGAACAAATTTCTGAGTCTTAAACCAAAAAAAGTAGCAGCAGTTTTCGAAATTATTCATCTTTGAGAGTATTGAACGTTAAATGTTGTCTGGTAAAGGAAGTAAGGCCTACAACATGAACTATGTACGTCGCTTAATGTGAGTTCGGTTCATGATTAAACAGAGATGTTCTTCATTACATGACAAACTTAGAATGTCATATTCAATCCCTCTTGGATCTTTTAAAACGCCCACTGGGTGCTGGACCGAATCCCGCAATGAGACTCTTGAGCACCTGATAAATACTAAAATAGATGGGCAATCCATTCCTTTTCTCCGTAGAAATCCCCTGGCCTTGATGGCATCTTCCCAATGATGCTACAGAAAAGCGAAATCCAAATAAAAAAAATATATTCCTTGATAGTTTAAAATGGGGAAATAATGGCGCGAAATCAAGGTGCTTTTCATTTCAAAAGCTGGCAAGCCGAGTCATGCAGAAGCAAAAGATTTCAGGCCAATCAGTCTGAAATCCTTTATTCTTAAAACGTTTGAAAGACTGATTGACCTACATATTCGCGACACTCTGAAACTGGTTGATTTATCCCCAGCTCAGCACGCCTACACAAAGGGGAAGAGTGTAGAAACGGCACTTCACAGCGTCGTTAGCACGATTGAGAAGACACTGAGAGACAAAGAATACATCCTTGCTGCATTTCTTGATGTTAAAGAGCCTTCAATAACGTGAACAATAAAGCAGTAAAGGCAACTCTAGTAGAAAATAAAATCGAAAATTCGATAATACATAGGTTGGGTTATCTGGCAGGGATACAGATGAGAGTATCCACATCCAGGGGCACCCTACAGGGGGGAGTTCTCCCACAGTGGCGATTTCTGGTCTTCAGTTCTGGGTTGGCTACAAAATATCTTTTGATCAAAACTTAATGTAATAAAACAAAAAATTTTAATTTTTTTCTTTTATTCTTTTTTCTATTTAAAACTTGTTTATCTATACAAAAAATCAAGCCGTCGCTCTATTTTCAAAAAATTATCGAGAACTTGGTCATAAAAACTCTCGCTTTTTCTTATTTGCGATAGCATTTCTTTTTCAATTGATATAAGAGATAAGTTGCTTAATCTTTCCTGGCCTTGTGTACTTCTAAGATACGTCTTTATTCTTTTTAACGCAGAAAAAGTACGCTCGACTGAGGCAGTTGTAGCTGGGAACGTGCAAATTAGTTTTGAAAGGGCATATACTTGTTCAAAACTTCCAGAAATATTTTTGGACTCCAACCAGAGAAGAACTTCATATGGAGTCAAAGTTTTCGCTGTTGTTGATGCTTTTTCTGACAGTTTAATTTCGGTAGAGTTGGCATATAACACGGTCAATTCATTTTTTAGTTGACTAAACTCAAATATTTCTGGGTAATATTCAATCAATTGTTTTATCAAGTTATCAGGAAAATCTTGATTTTGGCGATATTCTAATATTTTTGTGCCATTCAACAGATTGAAAAACTTTAATTTTTCAATGGAAGAAAATCTTTCGGAAACCTGCATGCTAAGGTTGTCAATAACTTCAAAAAATAATTTTTTAAATTTCATTTCGTATGAAAACAATTCTTCGTTTCGAACTGCTCTTTTTTCAGCGTTCGATGGAACAATTTCGATGGTGGACTGCCAAAATTGAACAAACCCGTCTTCTCTCATTAATTTAAGCACATCATGGAATTTTTTAATTTGAGCAGCACAAAAAACTATATCTAGATTAGAATTCTGCAATACGTTAAAAAGAATGTCGGAATGAGAGTAAAGTTTTGAAAAAATATTTAATAAGAAATCGGTTTCGAATTTTTTCATGAATTTTATATATCCGAAAGCAGCCATTTTGTCATTGGGTTCCCATGTGTTTTTCTCATCGTCATATATATTCTAAAAATATTCCAGGATATCCTGTCTATAAGTATGCACTACGTTGACAAGTCGAGAGCTAAAACACCATCTGGTTGTAGCTAAAGAAGGAATTTTCCTTTTTAAAAATTCCTTGAGCGCAAACGTTGTTTTAGAGGAATGAGATGCAAAAGTTGCAATCCCATTTAGGGTGCTGAAGAAAATTCTACATTCTTTTATGTTTTTTAAGCCTTGTGAGAGGACCAAATTCAGAACGTGGGCATAGCAGTGGACAAATAAAGCTTTTGGACAAATTTCCTTAACCTTAACTTGGAGTCCGTTTAAATGCCCACTCATTACAGATGCTCCGTCGTATGTCTGGGCTACTAGCTTATTTTTGATGTCGTACTTTTCAAGAAGGATTTTTACTAATCTAAACAAATCATCCGCAGTTCGTCCAGCACTGACATCAATAAAGCCGACAAAAACTTCATTAATTTTTCCATTTACGAAATACCGGAAAACCACAGACAATTGTGACTTCATTTGGATATCAGACGTCTCATCGAGCATTATAGCTACAAATGTTGCTTCTTGTAATTGTTTGGAAATATTTGAGCTGAGTACCTCCCCAACTGCTTTAATTAAATCGTTTTGAATCGCCATTGATGTTCCTTTAAAAACTGTAGCAGTTTCAAAGTGTTGAGCTATGATAGGGTCGTAAAGTTTAAGGAGGTTGAGAATTTCAACATAGTTTCCTCGATTTAAGGACGAGCTGCTCTCGTCGTGACCTCTAAATGGTAGGTAACTCTTGGTTTGCAAGGAAACATGTGACGTCAATTAAACGCTTTAGGACATCACGATTTTTTTTTACTTGAAGATTATGTTGGCTGTTTAAATTTTTAAGCTGAGAGCTAAGAGCTTCATCAATCCTATTTTCACCAAAACTCGCTAGCTTAAGCACACATTCCAAATGGGAGTTCGTCTGTTTGTGCTTTTTTTGAAGTGTTTGCAGGGTGTTGAGATTTCTTAAACCTGTTGTGCTCCACACAGAATTAATCCGGGAGAAAAGTAGACAAGGCCAACAGAAGAGTGCCATTTTATTTTCACACCCTGCTAGCCACGGATAAAGTGAATATTGAGTAGCATTAAACCTTCGTATATACTCTTTCTTAGAATCTTTATGAGTTGATTTCAAACTGCCCAGTTTAGGACATGGACGCCCATTTTTAATGATTAATAATTTTTCAGAAAATGTTCTCATTGAAAATGATTTTTCTAATAGATCTTCTACTATAGATTTGGTTTCGTTGTTAGCTGTAGAAAAATCCATTTTTCTTCCTACGATTAAGAAATAAAAATAAAATTGTAAAAAATGTCCTTGCAAGTGGATAAGTGGGCATGTGAAATCTGTTTTGAGGCTCTATTGTTCTTTTGGTGAGGAAAAGGGCGTTTCTTAAACATATACCTATTAAGCAACTAAAAATATGCCCCAGCATATATTTTTTTTTTAAACACTCTATTAAGACAAACTATGATACCTACATCCGCATTTCATGAAAAACTCTACCTTTTATGGGCTTTCTGGAAGGTCTATTTTGCATATTTAATCGAAAATGCATATTCATTTGATTGAAAAGCTACTTTTTACCTTTTTTTGAAAAACTACCATTGCTATTGTGAACAGTACCAATTTTTGTGCTTTTTTTGAGTTCAACACATGTTCAACAGATATCCCAAATTACTGTAAATTTTCAAATCGTTCGGGTTGGTCGTTTTCCTTTCCTAAATTTTTAAAGTTTCTTGAGGAATTTAGGTAAGGACCATTAAAAACATCATCAGGTATTAGTTATTTTTTTGTGAATTTTCCCGAGATTTCTCTCAAAATTTTGATGAATTATTAAAAGAAAAACTTCAAAATTACAAAAAGAAATTCAAATAACAAAAAAAATAATTAATTTTTACACATCATAATTTTTACACATCATGAAACATTACAGTTTGGTTATGCCAGTGCTGATGGTAAGGATGTTTAAAAATTAATTTTTTTGTAGGTTTGAAAAAAAATAATCATTAGCTGATGTTTTTAATGGTCCCTAAGTTTCTCAAGAAATTTGAAAATTTGGGAAAGGAAAATGGTCAACCCGAACGACTTGAAAAATACAGTAATTTTGGACATCTGTTGAACTCAAAAAAAAAAAAACAAACATTGGTACTATTCACAATATTGTAAAAGTAATATGTAGTAGTTTTTTCAGAAAAAAAACTAAAAAGTAGGTAAGTTAAAGATTCTGCGTCCATATATTAAATGCTGGCACATAAAAAATTAATTTTATTACATACCTAATTTAAGCTTTTTTTTCCCTATTGCCACTCCATTAAAACCTTTTTAAAAACAAACAAACAATCAAATGCTTGAAAAAACAAACAAATTCACTGCCCACTTTTCTTTTGTTATTGAAATGCTTGTTAATATTAATTAATCACTCACTCACTAGGTAGGTATGTTAATCTTTTAATTTAAAGGATAAGGCTTAGCTTAGTTCAAATCAGACAAAAGTAATTGAAAAGTTTTTTTTTTTTTAATAATTCCGCCACCGAATTAAAACTAAATATCTTGCTTTTTTTATTTATTTCACGCATAAGTAGAGTGCGAGTATAAATTACCCTTTTTATTTTATTTCCGTTTACCTTTAGTTGTTCAAAAACATAATCAATCTACAACAATTCTACTGAAAAATTAAATGTTTCTAGTATGTAGGTAACAAGGAATACAATATAATGCTCGAGACAAGCGAGCAAGCACACATTTTTATCTCGTAATTTGCTACCCAAGTTGGCTCTTTTATAAGAGCCAACTTCTTCCTTATTTTTCAAATTAGCAAACCAAACCATATCCCATCCCACTAACACTGTCTCGCGAAAAAACGACCAAACGACACATTATTTTGTTTTGGTCGATACAATACGATATCGTAATTTCTATTCGTTGCAAACGACCAAGCACACACGTGTATTATTTTCATATTCTTCTACCCAGGTTGGCTCTTTTTTTAGAGCCAACCTTTGTAAATATTTTTTCGGTCTGTTCTTAAAGATAGAACGGGACAGCACATCGGAAATAAAAGTAAAGTTTGTATGAGATTTGTTGGCGCCAATTTTGTAGCCAACCCAAGACCGAAATTGAAAGCAAAATAATATTTAGAGAGATGCTTTGTATGGGATTAATATAGCACGTAGGAGTTGCCGTGAATGGCTCGATTTGAATACGTAGGTTTTTTTTTTGGTTCTTAAGGATTTAAAAACATTGGGATAGTTAGGTTTTTTGTATTTATGTAGGAAGGAATCCAAGTTTTAATGCAAAGAATTTGTTTGTAGTACCTACGTATAATTAAGCTGATATTTTAGGGTTGGCGCCGCCAACCTCGCCAACTGTGAGGAATCGCCACTGTTCTCCCACCACCCCTTTGGGTGCTGGTTATGAACACAATCCTCCTTAATCTGAAACATTGTGGAGTAAAGGTAGTAGCCTACGCTGATGATCTTGCGTTATTAGCGACAAGTAAATTCTTATCCACTATAAGCGAACAGATCGAACATGCGCTTTCTAAGGTTAGTAGATGGACTAAAAAGTGTGGCCTGATGTTTAACCCGTCAAAAACAGAATTAGTCCTTTTTACAAACAAAAAGAAAATACCAAGCTTCAGAATACCTTCAATAACCGGCACGCCGCTGAAGATTTTAGATCAAGCAAAGTATCTTGGTGTGATTTTAGACTAGAGTCTTAAAACTAAGGAAAGAGCTAAAAAAAGGAATGATTGGATTCTACTCCTGTAACAGAATCTTTGGGAAATTCTGGGGACCGAGGGCAAAAATTATATCAGGTGGATGTATTTGGCGATAATCAGACCAATACTAACTTATGGTAATTTGGTCTGGTGGAATGCAACTAAAAAAAGCACGAACCTCAAAACTCTGACAAAACTACAGAGACTTGCGTACATTGCGATTACGGGGACCATGAGATCTACTCCAACTGCAAGGTTAGAGGCGATACTCAACCTGAAACCCCTAGATCTTTTCGTACAAGAATCCACAGCATATAGCGCCTTAAGGCTAAGCTAGACTAATAGGACATGCTCAAATTCTTCATAAATATTTGGGTGATAGTATCATTACAGATTATACAACACCCGAACTTGACCATTCCAAACTGCCTTTCCAAACAGAGAAGAATGGTTGAACAACCAACCCTACATCAGTGAATCAGCAATAGCAATCTATACAGATGGCTCCAAAATGGACCCGGATGTTGGTGCAAGCTTTTTCTCAGAACATCTTGAGCTAAACAACTCACTTAGGCTTCCAGATTATAGTAGTGTTTTCCAAGCGAGGTCCTGGCAGTGACAACAGCTGCTAGACATGTATCAATGATGGCGATACCACGGGCTGATATCACCTTTTAAATTGATAGCCAAGCGGCAATAAAAGCGATGCCACTGTGATAAAATTGAAGCTTGTTTCTTGCTGCCGCGAAGAGCTTAAGGTTCCTGGCACGCAGCACAATATTAGACTTTGCTGGGTTCCAGTCTACAGCGGCATACCAGGTAACGAAAATGCCGATGAGTTGGCAAAACAGGGATCAGCGCTTGACGCTAGTCAAGCAGAGCTGGTTAATATCCCACCCTGCAACATTAAACAGAAAATTTTAGATTTAATCCTAAAGAAATCCAATGGAAGGTGGAGTCTACTTGACACCTGTGATACTACTAGGAAAATATGACCTTTCTTTAACAAGCAGGCGACGGACAAAATTATGCAATTTAGTAAGAAGTCCCTTTGCTCTTTTACGAGCATAATCACCGGACATAATTTACTGATAAATTTAAAATTAAACTCAGTACAGATGACCTATGCAGGGGATGTGGTGACGAAGAGGTGCATGAAGACACATCACACTTTCTCTGCCCTTCACTATGCCATCAGAGAAGGAAATGGTTTGGTAGTTACTTCTTTGATAATCTAGAAGATCTTTCCAATATTTTAGGAGTTCATATATTGAACTTCGTCAATGCCTCAAAATGGCTTGACTGATAATAGAATACATAGGTTTTTATCAGAAAAGAGTGATTACACTCACGGGTAGCACAATGTATCTAAATTGATCTAAGAGTGACGATAACGACATCAATTGTCAGCCCACCAACCTAACCTAACCGAAAATGTCATACCCTTAAACGCATGTTGATACCAGGCGTCAAAAAACTAAAACTCCTTTCGGGCATACATGAGTTGGTAGGTAGGTAGCAATGGCGAGCACTGGCAGTCTAGACCTGCGGCCCAATTGGGGATGAAGTGCGCCATTTTGATACTATATCTCATATGAACCTGTGAATGGAATTAATAACGATAATCCAGTTTGGATTAAGTTCAAAAATATGAAAGGATCTAGTAGGTTTTGATGTCTCTAATTGTGTGTTTGCTTTTGAACAATCATCCGAAAGTTGGATATCTTACTCAGCCGGACAAACACATTCAACCGACACTGTGCCATGAGTTGAGGGACAGGTTGGACAAATGCTGTTTTCCATCCACTCGGAAAGTAACCACTAAAGTATGACAGATGGAAAATCTTACGCAGTGTTTTGCGCACGATGTAGAAAAATAGCAAAGATTCTATCAGGGCAGTGGATTTATGTACCTCACATTATTTCAGTACTCTTGTAGTCTTGACACTTTCAGTGTTGTAAGCAAATAGGCTTTTGCTAGTGAGCTGACAAAAGGTGTGCATTTCATAATTTATTGAAAATTACCAAACATTTTCACTACCTTCGGGTCATTGTAGTATTTTTTGTCTTAATTGTTGGACCAAAAATGTTATTCGTCAAATATAATCGTTACATTTTTTGGAACAATATTTGCACAAATCAAAAATACAAGTCAAAGCCCAAAGCAATATTTAAAATTGTTAAAACTTTTAATATTAATAAAAATTATTTCTAGAATAAGTTGACATATTTTCCACAAGCTTTTCTGCGAATTCCATAGACAAGGTTCATTACCCCGTGTATGACAAGTGTGAGATGTTTCAAAAGCTACATACATAAGTTATCTATTAGATGTTTATCCGGAGATAGTGAAGGTTAATCAAACGTTGTTATGTAGTTTTCTCTATTAATCCTTGGATTCAATTGTCCTCTTGCTTTCAGCAAAATCCTTTTCAGAACAAATACCGGAGAAAACTTTGACGCTAATGACGCGAAGAATAGTTCAAGAGACGCAGAAGAATAGTTTGATGCAAATTTTATCTTCTCGTAGCTAGTTCGGTCTACTCTTATACCCTTGTTGTAGTCTTCTTCTTGAAATCGTCTTTTGTCTGTTGTGCATTGCCCTGCAGAAAAAACTAGCAGTTTTCACTTCAACTATTATGTATGTATCCAGACTGAGAAATCAGGCTTCCAATTAAACTGGAAGCATAATTTTGGTACCACGGCAAGAGGACTCCTTGGACTTGTCCGGTTCTGGTGTCACTAGTGCAGGCTATCTGAGAGTACGTTGCCTTAGTGGAAGCTTCTTGGTAGCTGTGTTGCCCATATTATGGGAACAAATCGGTATTCTAAGGATCTGTCTGCAATTTAGTACCCATAGGATAAAAAAGGCTACTAAGGTTGTGTTCCTCAGCAAGGTGTGCGCTTTATACTTTGCACATGTGGAATTTCAAGTTAAATAATATTACAAAACAAGATTCATTCTTCGTAATTTTGTTATATGTCCTTCGGCACGTTTTACCATGAAATTCATGTTTACGTTAAGTTTGCATATAATTATCTGTCATCTTCGAGTAGTTGAATCCTAATATCATCTTCCAATCAAAACATCTTTGTCGCTAACTTTATAAACCGCTTAAAAAATGATTGTAGAGCTGTCAAGTTTTTATTAGTTAAACAACTGTAACTACTAAGCGAATTATCGTTTTGGAAAGCATCCCTTAACACAAATTTATATGAAGTGTTTAACTGTATACATAACTTAGAATGCAATAACATAATTGCAAGCTTTGTTGCTCATGTCCGGCTTATTTTAAAGCTTATTGTTCTCAACTTTGAAGATGAAACCATTTTTTATACGACAGAAATAAGAAATTTTATGAACCGAAGAAGAAGGAAAATGTTTTTGAACAGGAAAACATTAAGAATGATGTTTCTGCATATTTCAATAAATAAGAATTTAATTCTGCCAGGATGACATTTTCCAAAACCATTTTCCGATGACCAAATTTACATTTCAAATAATCCACAGTTAAGGCTCGAATTCAGTACTGTAAATAAAAAGAAATTTCATATTATAGAAAAACAAATAAATAAATAATCTTAGAATATTAAATCAATGCAATAAAAAATAACTCACATTTTCTCATCTACCATTTTCCTGCAAATTCAGCAACATAATAAAAACAAATGCCAACTTATTTATATTTGTACATTTAACCATCAACTGTACATAGAAGTTAATTCTTATAATATGTATAATAAGTGTATGGTCGTATTGATAAAGCTCTGTTAGATTGCGAAAGCGTTAATTTTTCGTACAAAAACCTAGTTGTCCGATATTTAAGAAAACATACCTTGAAACAGAGTTTAATGCTTGATTTAATTTTCGAAGAGATGCAGCGTCTAAATCGTCAAAGATTTCACACCCATAAGATATAAGGGATGCAATTAAGGTTTTTACTAATTTTAACTTAGCTTTTGTTGATAGGTAGTTTCTAGTAAGAGATAATGAATTTTGGATACATGTGAATTGATGTGATCATTCCAGTTTAAAAAGCTGTTATACAAAATACCCAGATTTTAATTTCTCATAGATTTATATCCTGGAAAAGTTAATCTGGGCAGGGGGAAAGCTTATGTAGTTCAGCTGGCGTTTTTAAAAGTATATAGCTTTTGAATTTTGTTTGTTAATTGAAAGCCTATTTTCTAACCTTTCAATAACATCTTCTATGAGTTCGTATGGAAAACTTAGGTAAAGTTAGCGTCACCCGCGTAGACATGATACTCGTACTTACAGTGGAACACACATGAAGGGAGATCATTAATAAATAACGGGAATAACAACGGATTTAGCAATGAATCCTGAGGAACGCCTTTGTGTAGTGGTGACAATTGGATTCCTTGTTAAGCAAATCAATTCCACGAGGATTTCTCTATCGGCTTATGACATTTTTCACCCTCTCTGGTCTGACTGCAATTAATAACGAGTTTATACGTCCAAACCTCTAGTATAACTCACATCTTTAGGCAGGTTTAGCTCAAAATTGTCTTCATTTTTTTTTTTTTTTTTTTTATAATCTACCCGCGCTCAAGGGATTATGATTACCCTTTAAATGTTTCAACACAGCGCGGGCGTGAAGTTAATGAAGAGAAAGAAGGATAGGAAAGATGTGTGGCACGATGTTCTGAGACTGTTGGTGGTTGTCTCAGATATTTTTATCTCCAGGGATGGCGGCTGAGCTAAAGCGGAGAAATGCCGTGTCTTATTGCTATGTCGCTTATAATTCACATTATTTTATTCGTGTTCATCCTTGTTGGGCATACTAGTTTAACTCATTTACATGCTGTTAGTGTTATGCCTGAACAACATGTAATGAGTAAACCAGCAACCCATTGATGACAATTTTTAGAAGGTTTTTAATGGAATTAAAGCGACATAGACGACGGCAGGGATCGAACCTGTCATCATGAGGTTGACAGGCGAGCACACATCCATCGCGCCACGGCCACCATTTATTTGATAGATTCCAGAAAAAATCGCTATAAATTATTGTGAACAAAACTATCATGGAATCATTCCCATCTCTTGAACACCCTCAGGATGTTTCATATCATTCCTTGTTTTATCACTTCTTTTACAAGCAATGCTCACTCGAAGTAGCCAGTTGCATTCATCCCCCCATTCTGTTTAGACTTTCGAAAAGTCAATGCGGTTACAGATAAGGGTGCGTATCCTTTGCCTCACATCGAAGGTTTATTTAGGGTATAAAAGACACACATTTCATCACAGGAATCGACTTAAAGGATGCATATTGGCAAATAAGACTAGATGAGAAATCAAGAGAGAAAACAGCTTTTGCCGTGCCTGGTAGACCTCTCTACCAGTTTAAAGTTATACCGTTTGGCTTAAGCAATGCTGGTCAAACAATTAACAGAGTTATCGATCAAGTTGTGCCAAGTACAATACGTGGAAATGTGTTCGTCTACTCAGATGATTTGTGGATTTGTACGGCTGATTTTGGGTCACATATACGCATCCTTATCGCAGTGCTAACCTGACTACTAACCTTGATAAAAGCAAGTTTTGCATGCGAGAGATTAAGTATCTCGGATACATCGTTGGCCAAGGTACTTTGAAGACCAACGCTGAAAAAATCGGGGCAATGGTTAATTTTCCCGTCCCCACAACTCTAAGACAAGTTAGGAGATTTCTAGGCTTGATGGGATGGTATCGAAGGTTCGTAAAGAATTATTCAGATCTAGCAGTACCGCTTACTGATTGTCTAAAAAAGAAGAGGATGTTCCAATTAACACCCTGGATAATCAAATTAAAGACTGGTAATCAACAAAAAAAATTTGTAAAGAGCGTAAGGTAAGGGGTTCTTTATTACCAGCAAGGACGAAATGGCATAAGGCTCGTTACATATTGTACTTTTATTTATGTCGTTGGCAATTAGATACATGTATTAAAGACACAAGGCATGTCTCAAAAGAAAACAAGATGATATCGGTAAAAAGAAATAACGATTAATCTATTAATCTCGTCATATTATTTAAATTTTAAATTAAAAAAAAACATCCGCTTTTATCAAGTTAAAGACTTTAATTAAGATAAGATTTACGTGAGTCTAGAAAGCTACTGATTACAGACACTTGATTAAATATTCGCATTCATGAACAACTGCATTTATTTGTTTTTATTTCTCAAGGAGATACATAAATACTTTTACTGAGTGTTTTTGAACTTTGAATTTATCTGTTTAAATATTTCACACAAAACACTTCTGTGGGTAGATTAATGTTATATTAACCTATTAAACATTAAATAAATATTTTTATATTTCTCTTAGTAAAATTGATGAGTTCAGGAATTTTTTTGTATTCATTTATTTCATTGACAAATTTACTTTTTCGATATTATAAATTGTATGAGATGAATCGAATCGAATTATCTATAATGAAATTAAAAGAAAGGAAATATTTGAGTTAATTGCACAAATAAAATAAAATTGTATTTTACTGATTAACAACTGATTAAGTATGACTGAGAATCATTTAATTTTCAAATCTTAATAAGGATAAACAATGTGAATACCCCCTGTTATCGATTTGTGCACTAAATGGTTTTTTTCAAGGAATTTATAAGATAATATTCCAAATGTAAACCACATTTGATAAATTAATTTATAATTAACAAATAATATGATGGTTCAGCTGAATATTTTGCATTTAAGAAAAGTTAAATCAAAATGGATGTACAATAAAATAAATGGTACTTTAATATCGGTCATAGAGTACATATTTAAAAAATCAGAATTTCGATCCGCTACAATTGTATTCAAAATGTATAATAAGTATTGGCCAAAACAGAAGCACGAAATGCACTTAAAAAAATAAAAGAAATTAAGAAACCCAATAATAATTTCATAATATATGTTTATGTTTTTTTCTATTCAGCATATATAAGTCTTAATTACTAATTATATTTCAACCCTTACCTTATTTAGCATTCAACAATTAAATTATTAAAAGGTAAATGGACAAAACTAAAGCAGATGTATCCTATTTAAGAGCAACTCGCCTACATCTAGGCAATTTTTCCGTAAACTTTTTTTTATAATTTACATGCGCTCTGTTCTGAATTCTATCCTATTAATGGAGAGAAGTTTGTGCTGCACTTATAAATGGTAGCCAGATCAGAAGGGGTGAAAAATTTCTTACATCGATATAGAAATCCTAAGCATTTGGCAGCTTTTTTGGCGGTCTCGAGAATATGGTCATTTTAATTATGATCGTTGTTGACACACATACCGAATACTGAGAGCTTTTCGGTTTCTTCGATGCAAGTGCCATTCAAGGAAAATGGCATAGGGGGTACATTTTGCTTTAACAACAATAGACATCATTGAGTTTTCGAAGCATTAAACTCCTAACGATTTTTTATACTGCATTTTACAATAATGTAAAGATCGGAGTTTAAAGAGCTAATCATACGATAGCGTTGCAATTTTACTTCCGAAGGAGATGAACTTGAATTTGAGAACGAGTAAGAGAAGCTGAGGGTAGAGTCATGGGCAAAACAATGAAGTGGATTAGAAGTTTCAGACATTACCAGTATTTATTTTGTGAAGATCAGACTTGAAACCGTCCAATGCAACATGTATTGAACGATCTAGAAAGTAATTTCTAATCCAAAGAATAAGGGTTTCGTTGATACCAGACGACGCACGTATTTGGTAGTGCTAAACTCTATCAAATGCCTTAGAAATATATCAAGTGCAATAATCTTGCTTTCTCCAAAACAATATAAAGATATGTTCCACTCTTCGGTGAGATATGCCATGAGATCACCAGTGGGATGATTGCTACGAAAGCTGTATTGACGGACACTATGAAGCTGATGATTCATCAGCGATTCCATGACCTGGCAAAGAAGGGACGTTTGTGCAATTAGTTTATAGAAGGAGGGGAGGAAGGTCGCTTTTTTTAAGAACGGGCTGGACAAATGCCGTTTTCCATCTTCTAGGGAAGATTCCAGAACAGTAGGAGCGATGGAAAAGCTTACGCAATGGGTTTTCCATTGATGGAGAACACCTCTTCAAAATAATGTGGTATGCCATCAGGACCCGCCGATTTGTTTATATGAAGATCTCGAAGGGGTTTTGGAACTGTATGAGTGCGGAAATATACCTGTCCTATTGAATGATTTACGTTCTGAAGTACAGAAGTGGTAATGTTGCTATCAGGCAACGCAGAACTAGCAGCGAAATGAGTTGCAAGTAAATTTGCCTTATCTAAAGAGTTAGTTATCGGGTTGTTATTTATATACGCATGATATAAACAATCAAAATCAGTCATCAAAATTTGTCATCGCGAAGATAAAATAATCATCAGACTTATTAAATAAAAAAAACTCAATAACGTCAACAATATAAAAATTGAAAAATGAAAGACGATCCGTCGAAGAGCGGTATTAAGTGGCTTTCGATCGTGTGGAACTGGAGTTCTCCAGGGCACTCTTGAACTGGAGTCTGGCAAAATCGAAAACGGTTCTTTTTTAAAATGAATTAAGTTCAATTTAAAGGGATCCTCGTTATAAATAGGTCACAGTTAAACATGGTGAGGAGAACATTATATATACATGTTAGGGATGTTTTTCGAGCCAAGGAGTTGGGCCAATACACATGATCAATGTTTCATGTACAGGAAGATTTTTCAAAATATCATGCTTCCTCATGCTAAGGAAATAAAATGCACGACTGGTTCGCACGAACTTGCTCCTATGTAATAGAACAGGAATATTAAAAACGAATGTTATTAGAGAAAACTGTTCATAAGGATAAAATTAATTTTTAAATTCTTTTAGTAGTAAGAGACAAAAGCTATGCAAATATGAATTTATGCAAGAACAAAAATTATAAGCCTTTGTAGTGTTTTCTTAAAAAAAAGCTTTTATATACAAACTTTTTAAAAGATTTTTAAGAAAAAAATTTGGTACGCTTATTTAAAGTTTTTATTATTGTTCGAATAAAAATTAAATTTACAAAAATTCAAAAAATATGTATTTTAAATTTTTGAAATGCAATGTGTTTAAGACTTTTTAGAAGCTTCTTTATAAAAAATTTCATTAAGATCCGTTATGTGGATAATGACAAATTCAAAATTCGAAAAAAATCGTTCTATGGTAGGTACAAGCTGTCATATCTTAATTTCAATTTTTTTTTATTAAAATCAAGATCGTATAAATTAATTCAAAGAAAAAAAAATTTTCAAAATTCTAGGCGCCGTTTTCGAGAAAAATACAATTTTTGAAAACCATTTTTTTTAATTTTTTAGCATTTGTATGGTATGTACCTTAATTTTTAGGTAAAATAATTTTTTTTCTCACATCTTATAGATTATATTGAGAAACTTTTATTTATCAAGTTTAAAAAAAATCTAGCATGGGGTTTTCGAAATATTGAGTTTTGAAAAAAAAATGAAGTTTTTTTTAAAAATCCAAAATTTTTTTTTTTGAAAATTTGAGTACGCAATTCTATTTATGTTTTTGGCGAGCTTTAGCAAAAAAAAAAAATGATCAAAATCGGTGGTACCGTTTTTGAGAAAATAAAAAACAAAAAAAAAATGGTTCCTTGGGGGATACCCTCAATAACCATTTTCCGGAAATTTTTTTGAACCATAACCTAGCTTTAACTAAATGAAATTTTTTATTTTTAAAATCTGTCGAACAGTTTTTGAAAAAAAAAATATTTGTAAATTTTCGAAAAAAATTCGTATGGCAGGTACCGTTATTTTTAGTCTTAAAAAAAATAAAAAAACGTGTGGGGGGAAAAAATTAAAAAATGATATCTACCAAGTTTAAAGAAAATCGGCCGAGCCGTTTAGGCTGTAGTCGAACAGACAGACAGACAGAATTGCGAGACCCACTTTTTTAGTCTTCGCTATCATCGTAATGTCAACTTCGATCAAAATCTCGAGTTACCTACAAGTCGCAAGTAAAAATGCCATTGCGATGGCATTAAAAAAATAATGGCTACGCAACTAAGTATTAACAGCAAATGATAAATATTTATTATGACTTCAAAAATGTGCTCTAGTTTTGTCCACTTAACTTTTAATGAGTGTTAATATATTTTGTTGATTTTTAAATGAGGTAAGAGTTATAATACGAGTATAATTAGTAACTGCAAATTGAAGACTAACATATTTTGATTAAATGAATATAAAATTATGAAATCATTATTTGTTTTCTTAACTTCTTTTGATTTTTTCTAAATTGAATTAATTTCATGCTTTAAAATATTTTATTAAATTTTATAAATTTCGCATTTTTAATTTTAAATTTAATGGAGGATCAATAAATTGTGTCAGTTTTTTTACACAAATTTCTTGGTTTATTTTTTTTTTATTTTGTGTCACTAATTTACTTTACGGGCTTTCTCTTCAAGTTCAAGGCTATAGAGTGAGACTAAGCTTCTGACGATTTAGGTAATGGTTCAATCAATGGCAAGGCTTAAGAGGAAGTATGGAACAAAGTTCTTAGAACTAAAGAATCATTAATTTCTTGTTGTATTTTTTCGTATAACCTTTATATAAAACTGATGGTACCATCAAGAAGACGAAAGATCGTGGTGACATTTTAAATATAGGGAAAATACTTGCTAGACTTGTCTCTGCTAAATTTACTAATAAAATATTCTCTTTTTTACTACTTGTTTTGTATCTTATTCTACTCTCCACTGTAAAATCTAGCGCTGATTTCGCGCCATCACCAGGCTAGAGTTCGCAAAACACGCTCCATGAGAGTTTTGCCAATTCGAGTACTATGTACTCTTTGACTGTGTCGTGGGTGAAGAACAGACAGGTTTATCGCATTTAAATCAACAACAGCATATTATGTACGTATTTGTGTTTTTATATACATAGTAAGTTAATGACCGGAAAAAAAACATTGTGCATATTGTTTATACTCGTAAAGTTCTGATATTGATTAAGAACAAACAAAAGTCTCTTTGGATTATCAAATTGATTTGTTTAACGCGTACCCACATACCAACCAACCAATAAATCCATAAATATTTTTTCCTCGCCGCCTTCTTCGAAACTCTTTATTGGCCTTCAAAAAGTTCATTATCACAACACAACATTTGCTCCTCTCGAAAACCTGCTATCTACTTATCACTCGTACAACGTACGTGCAATGCTCACCCCTGTTTCCATTGAACTCAATCTAATGTCAACATTAAAAAAAAAACATCCGTCCATTTTCATCATGAAGCAGAACACGTACGAATCGCTCTCGCTATCGGAAAAAGAAGCTTAAATTTGACTCCTTACAATGAAAAAAGTCATTACTCATAGGTCATAGCAGCGCAGAGCACACACCACACACCCACTTAAAGAGAGAGAGAGAGAGAGAGAGAGAAACTTGTTAATTGAAAATCTCACTATGTATTTGATTCTCTGTTATGAGTACAACTTCAACTTAATATAAACACAAAAACTGAAAATACATATACAAACCATTGCATTGATTGATAAATAAATATTGAAATTGAATTAAGTTTATAACTTCATAAATCATTAGATTCAAATTAAATCTCCCTTTGGCACTAATCAATTAACTGTCGACTCAAAATTTATAAGAACATTAAATACTAAATAAATAAAATTGTATTAAAATATAAAACAAATTATGATAAATTTACAGACACAACCTTATTAAAAAAATAAATGATTTATTAACAAATATGTCGGTGTTTATTTCAAAAAATTACTAAAGAAATTGCATTTTAAAATATTGACACGCTCTGTATAAAATACGGTTTTTCTTGACTTTTCGGGTTCTTATTTTTGGTACTTTGTTATAAAGATAAAAGTATGCCTCAGATCTGTGGGGCCTATTTATTAACAATCTATATTTGTTTTGATTGTTAACACGAGTATTGTTAATATCAAATGTTCTTATTAAATATTCAGAAGCTATCTACATGCATGGACCACTGTGTTCAATATTGTCAGGTCTGTATCATAAAAACGCACGCAAATTTTATAAATATAAAACATGGATTTAATGAGATAAAAATGTTCAAATGCATGAAATTGTCGTCTGATTTCCAGAAAAAGTATGAATATATGCAAATAAGGCTCAAAAATCGTTTTATTAGTTTTAGTTTAGTTTAGTTTTATTAATAATTCATTTTTTGGTAGGTACATTAAAAAAATTAACATATTAGAATTAAGAAAAAATAATATTAACAATGCAAAAGATAAAACAAATTTCAAAAATAAATTATAAAATAGTGATCTTCCGAATAACAACGTTGTATGTACCCGTAAAAACAAATTAAGAGACACTCTTTAGCCAAGCTTAAAGCTAGAGCTAGTGGCGAATGCCCATCAAAATAAAATAAATCAACATAGTTGTGTGCAAGGTGAATAGAAGGGGGAAAAAAGAAGGGAAGGTTTTATTTTTTTTTTATTTTATTATATTAAGTAATTAAGGATAATAAATTTTCAATTTGAACATGATCGTATCTAAAAAGCCAGGATTTAACATTTTGTAGAAAAGAAGACAAAACTCTAAGACTTCTAACGGAGAAAGGCAATTTGTTAAAAACTGAGGGAGCAACAATTGTAAAAAATCTTCGAAAATGTGTTCTATTATAAGAAGGGACGTTAACTAAATTCAACGTATTCACTCGTAAATTATGTCGTGGATTATATCTCGTTGAAAGATATCCACTTCTCATAAAAAATAACTTTAAAACTTTAAAGTAGTACAGATGTCGTAGAGGAAGAACTTTTAAGTCCTGAAACAAAATGAAACTATTATGAAAGCGATTTTTTTTACAAATGATTCTTACAACATGTTTTTGAAGAATAAGAAGAGGATAAGAACCCCCCCCAACAAGTTATTCCATACTAAATTTTAGAATGAACAATACCATAGTAAATCATAACTAGTATTTTTTGTGAGCAATACAAACCAAGAGTATAAAACTGTCTAGAACAACATAACAAGTAATTTTTTAGAGAGTGAGTATGATCAGACCAATTCATTTTACTATCAAGTAAGACCCCAAGGTATTTAAAGGTCGTTACAAACTCAATCTGAAAGCAGTGAGGTGAACAGGACTCATTAGAAAAAAAACTATTAGAATTGCTTACACTGAATTTTTTGCAATCAGAAGAATGATAAAAGATATCGCAATCAACTAAAATAGGTGACCCTGATAAGCTAAAATACATTATTTTAGTTTTATTGCTCAATACCATTTTATTAGCTGCAAACCAGCGTCTTAATATGTCCAAATCATAGTTAATGTCAGAAATTAAGTTAAGCACGGATCTACAACCATAAGAGAAGGCCTTATCATCAGCAAATGCATTAATTCTTCCTTTGAAATTCTGGCTGAAAATAGAATTGATGAAAATCAGGAAAAGCAAGGGACCCAAAACTGAACCTTGCGGAACGCCTATACTTATACCAGATAAATTGCTCAAGCTACCATCTATTCTAGTTAGTTGCTTTCTATTAGATAGATAGGAATCTAACCAATTATAGATGAATCCACGCATTCCTGCATTATGTAATTTTTTCAAAAGAATACTATGGTCTACTAAGTCAAAAGCCTTAGTTAAATCAATGAAGAGTCCAGCTGTAAATAAATTATTATTCAAGTTTTCATAAATTTCACTACAAAATTTTAGCAACGCATCTTCAGTTGATCTTTGAGCTCGAAATCCGAATTGGGCATCACTAAAGAAATTATTTTTATTTAAAAATTCCAAAATTCTTCTTTTCATCGCCTTTTCAAAAATTTTTGAACAAACAGGTAATAAAGAAATTGGTCTATAATTATTCATAATGCAAGTGTTAGACTTTTTGTGAAGAGGAATTACCTCAGCAATTTTAAGCAAATTTGGAAAAACACCACCGTACACACTTTTATTAAAAATATGTGCAAGAACATCCACAATGTTATAAGCAATTTGTTTAAAGATTATACTGGAGCAATTATCATTGGTAACAGAACTAGATTTTTTTAATTTTTTTATGATGAAAAGCAGTTCACCGGGACATATAGGAGCATAAAAAAGACTTTCTGAAAAAATAGTATCATTAACTAAACCTTCAGTAAGAAAATCGACATTTCTATTGCTAAAAACCTCTGTCGAAACATTTTCAGCTATAGAAATGAAAAAATTATTGAAGCGATTAGCTATTTCAGTACTATCTGTAATTCTTATATTATCATCTTCTATTATTAATGGTTTTTCAGATTTTGGACCACGATTTAAAATTTTGTTTACAACATTCCATTCTCCTTTAATATTACCTTTGTTTTTTTCAAGTTCAGATAAATAATAATTTTCCTTACATTTTTTTACTTCTTTTAAAATTTTTTTGCATGCTATTTTATAATCTATTTTTAGTTGAGTATTATTTGGATTCATTTTACATTTTTTACGAAGCTTGTTTTTTATGTTTATTTTATCTAAAATATATCCTGTCATCCATTCTTTCAAATGTTTAGACCTATTCTTTTTCATCGATCTTTTTGTACAACTATCAAGATAAGAACCTAATTTTTTAATAAATTTATCATACGCAAGAGAAGGATTATTCTCATTATAGACATCATCCCAGAATTCAAAACGTAAAAGCAAATTTAGTCGGTCAAAATCAATTTTCTTAACTTCAGCATCTTCTATAACTGTTTCTTTGTCAGCAACAAGATTTAAAAAATGTAAGCTAGTCATGCAGTGGTCAGTGATACCTAGATCAGCTAAAGAGCTCACTGGTTTAACACTATGAGATAAACTATTCCTAAAAAAGATATGGTCAATACAAGTCTTTGAGTTTTCGACGATTCTAGTAGGTACGTTTATAAAAGAATCCAAACCGTAAGAAGCTAACAGCATTAAGTAATTATCGACGTATTGGGTTTTTGAGAGAAGATCAATATTAATATCACCCAGAAAAAGCATATTTTTAGTTTCAACATTCGCTAACAGAATATTAAGCTCCTCAAGAAAGACATCTATGCTACTGCCATGAAGTCTATAGGCACACATAAAACAATGTTTTTCATTATTCAAACTGAAAGTAATTTTTATAAAATCCGCAGAGGCCAAATTATTATTAACCACTTCACAATTATTATAAATATTTTTTATAAAAACTCCAACACCACCAGCACAATAAGTATTGTTACATGTTGCAAAAAACGTATACCCAGGAATTATAAAATTACCTTTCTCATCATCAAAAATCCAAATTTCTGTTACAAAAAATCAGGCTTAATAGAACACGATTCAATGTGGAGCAATAATAAATCAAAATTTGCACGAAGGCTACGGATATTTTGTTGTATGATATAAAAGCTGTTGGGATAAATATGGTTATTCAGAAAAACACTTAACAAAAGATCACTTTCAAAATCATATGATAAAACAACTTCATCCAGTTCAAAATTATGTAAATTATCAAAAGGCATTAATTTTACAAATTATTTAAGTCTTCTAAAGTAATTTTTTATATAAGAAATTTCCCTAAAATTTTTCAAGAACAAAATTTGGATTGCCAATTTTAAGTATGTATTTAGTAGTATAGATTTTAGGAAATAAT
Organism: Philhelius festivus; assembly: GCA_963931855.1. NCBI lineage: Eukaryota > Metazoa > Arthropoda > Insecta > Diptera > Syrphidae > Philhelius > Philhelius festivus. The sequence goes on from OZ007555.1 coordinate 36,409,181, forward strand.
TTTAAAAAATAATCGTTCACACGTTTTGAAGATATTGATTTTTCAAGATATTGAATTTAAAAAAAAATGTATAGTTTTTTTAAAAATCCAAAAACAATTTTTTGGAAATTTTTTATAGATTATATTTTTTCAAATGCAAAGGAGCTCCTGCATACAAATTTTGGTTAAAATCTTTAGAGTTGTTGATGAGAAATTCGAAAATCTAAAAAAACGGTTCTATGACAGGTACCGTTAATAACATTTTTTTCCTAAAAAAAATCAATTTCTCCTCTAGAGAATCGCCCTTAGTACCGAGTTTGAAGAAAATAGCTAAAGTGGCTTAGGCTGTAGATCGAGGTAGAGACATACAGACATACAGACAGACAGATGGAACAGTCAGACCCACTTTAATCGTCTTCCCTATCATCGCAATGATCAAAATCTCGAGTTCGATTTTTGTTTCCAAATGCAGAACTTGCTCTATACTACCTACATTATATCGCAAGTAAAAATGATCAACCTAATGTAGATAAATTTACATTGAAGAATATTTGCGGGACTCATTTCTAATCGCAAATTTTGATTAGACTTGGGTCTCATAATTATGTCTGTCTGTCTGTTCGACTACAGAGACAGACTTGCCCGATTTTAGTTAAACTTGCTAGATATCATTTTTAAATTTTTCCCTAGACATGTTTTTTCTTTTTTTTTTAACAACGAACCTACAGTAGAAATTTTTATAAAATATGTTTTTTTTTTCTCAACAAATTTGCTATACATTAAACAAAAATCAAAAAATTTATTTATTTAATTAGAAAAAAAAACAACCATTTTTTGTTTTCAATTTTGTCAATTACGGTACAAATGATTTTGAAAAACTTCTTAATGCTAAGGTTCCTCAAAAGTTTGAACAGTATTGTGTATTCAAATTTCCAAACAAATTTTTTTTTACTTAAAAAGTTCAAAAAAATGGTTCTACGCAGGTGGGTATTGTGTAACCATTTTTTACTTGAGACATACTATAAGGTAAGTTATGCATTCGTAGAGAATACGAAAAAAGTGGGTCCCGCAATTCTGTCTGACTGTCTGCTCGACTACAGCCTAAACGGCTTGGCCGATTTTCTTTAAACTTGGTAGATATCATTTTTAATTTGTCCCCCACACGTTTTTTTCTTTGTTTTTAAGACCAAAAATTACGCTACCTGCCATACGATTTTTTTTCTCGAAATTTCATAAAATATTTTTTTTCTCAAAAACTGTTCCGACAGATTTAAAAATTTCATTTTTGATGTTAAAGCTTTACAATAACATAGTATTGTATATTCAAATTAAAAAAAAAAAAAGATTCAAATTTCGAAAACCCCATTCTCGATTTTTATAAAACTTAACAAATAAAAATTTCTTAATTCATTTTACAAGATGTGAAATTTTTTTTTTTATTTTCCCCAAAAACAACTGTACTCTCCATACAATTCTTTAAAAATGGTTTTCGAAAATTGTATTTTTCTCGAAAACGGCGCATAAAATTTTGATAATTTTGTATCTGTCAATAAATTTTTACGATCTATAGTTAAAAAAAAAAAAAAAACAAATTTTAAAATTAAGATATTACCGACTTTACCTACCATAAAACTATTTTTTCAAATTCTGGATTCGTTATCGGCATAACGGATTTTAATGCATAAATTCACATTTGCTTAACATGGCATTCTGTTTTTATCTCTCACTATAAAAAGAGTCTAAAAAATGAATTTTAAACTTATGAATATTTTACTTCAATAATCTTCGTTTTTGAAATTCTTAGGTTTTTACACAAGAGCAAGTTCGTGCGATCCAGTCGTGCATTTTATTTTAATTTTATTTACCTACCTACAAAAGCTATATATGGATTGCATATCAAAACTTAAAAAAAAATATTTTTATTTTTTATTATTTATTTAAATATTGATATCTCAAAAAACTATTATTTATTTATTTTTTTTTAAAACCGCTGCAACGATTTTCAATTAGTCATGCGACTAAATCGTGTTTTGTTTCAATATGTGCATGGACTTTGATAACCCAAATTTAGAGATCATTGCTGAGTTAAACTGTTTAAAGATAATTTCGCTAATACTCTTGATCTGTTCCTCATATCCTGATAAATACACTATTAGTGTAATAGCACCCCTAGTCACGTCTGACTACTGTGTCATATCAGCAAATTTCTCGTACTCCGCCAACACTGTTAAAGAAAAAACTCCAAAGAGATACGTTTTGGCAATATGAAAAAGCCAATTGGGACGGACAAAAAGTCCACTGGTGATGTGATGGCATATCTCACGACGACACCAAACTCAGCTCAGAAATATACCACCCCTGCCATTATCTTGTATACTTGTATTACAGAAATTGAAAAGCTTTCCACTGTCGGTATGTACATACATATGTATGTTACTGACCATCTATTATGGAATGATCATATATTCGATGGCGCCAAAAACGGAATGCTTAGGTTTTTTAAAAGATGCAAGAAATGTTTCCGCTCTCTGATCTGGCTACCATCTATAAGGCATATATCGGCCCAAAGCTTGAGTATAACTCTCATATCTGGGCTGGTGCCCTGATTACTCATTTGAACCGGTTAGATAGAATTCAGAACAGAGCCATAAAACTTATAGGAGACAGATCAATTACGGAAACTTTTGTTTCCTTGAACACCGTCGAAATGTTATTTTATCGCATTTTTCTATCAACAATGCTCAAAGGAAAAAGCCAGTTGCATTCCTCCCCTCAAACAATTCCACTGTAATGCTCGCCTAGCTTGAGCTCAACTTCGAACGTACTGAATGTGGGATACTTTGTCCTTCTCGATTTTATCCCTCAGTGTGATGTACAGGCTTTAAAAACCAATGTGCATCGGCATCTCCTATTAAATCCTCCACTTTTCCTAAACGCTCGCACTGTGTCACATCATAACATTATTGAGTCTGTTCAAAATATAAAAACAAAATTGGCACTAAAGGAAGCTGGCATAGGTAAAAGAAATTTGTTTCAAAACTATATATGTATGTGAGGTGTTGTTGATCAAACAGATATTGTGCAAAAATGTCGATCATTTGGCGATAAAATTGACATGGATTTGGCGTTTTCAAAAACGGTACAATATTTAAAGTCCTGTGATTCATTAGTTCGCGAGCTCTCATTAATAATTTATGAGTTAGTGATGTGATGTATGATCGATCAACGTCAATTTCAATAAAAATAATATAATATGCGCAATTAACATAAATTGATCAAGAAGTTCAATCCGCATAAAATTCAAATCATGCAGTTTCTCAGCTATTCTTTGACTTAGCGAGAATACTAAAACGTTTTTGAACAACCCGAAATCTTGGAAACATATTGATTAGTGACGAAGTACACTTTCATATAAATGGCTGTTAGAACATGAGATACTGGTAGCACAACAACCCAAAAGTACACCATCAAAAACGTTTGCATTTTCAAGTGTATTTCTGTCCGACGTATTATTATCCCAAATTTTTTCCAACTTTTGCAATAACAATCTAGCAAAAATTTGAGACAAGCAAAAATTATAAAACGATTTTCATATTTTAAAAACATACATACTACAAAAGTCATATTTGCTTCTACAATGTTGGAAAACGAGCATCTTCTTACACCCGAAAATAATGTTCTTAAGTTCACTTTTCGTTTTGTAGGCCAACAATAACAAATCGCTTCTGTTTTAACTATTGTTATTGTTTGCAAGTAAACACAAGTACATGAGCTGCCTGCCTAAATATTAAAAAAAATACGGTCATTCAAAAACATCTTGGAGTGCCCAACTTCATACATAATGTATGTCAACAAAAATTCAAATTTCACGATCAGCGAAATCAAGCATCATTGTGAGTTGTTAGTACTTGGATGGGGTACCGTTCAAATACCAACCGTGTGTGTTGCCAGTGCTTTTAGTGTCTCTACTTCGTAGATTCATCTACGGAGTAGTGTAATATGTAATGTACATTCAAATTTCAGGCAAATATACAAATTAGCTGCAAAACTATCCCGTTAATCAAAACACTCATTTTATTACAATTTACATGGAAAAATACGCGCTCTTTTTAATACCTCACTTCCACTTTCCACAAATTCTACTTGTGTCATGTAATAAACCATAAATTATGTACAAAACGTGCGCGTTGTAATAACAAGAATTACACATCCCCAAGGTCGCTACCACACTGTCGAATTTGATTGATAAAAAGAAGCTGGGCAACGAACACAGCGGCCAGTCACTACAGCTCTCATCGTTTGTCACCATTGTCTGTCATCACCAAACTGCAGGCTTGGCTGCTGCTGACCAAACATACGAGCAAAATAAACACTCCTCTCGCCGACTTGTCTCTTGCGCGAGTTTATTTTAGTGCTACGTGCTCGTTCGCATGGTATCGATGGAAGCTCCGCAGCTCCAACCCGTTTGTGTATGTATTGTTTGCTACTTCTGCTCGGTTGTCTTTACCCTAATCGCTTTTTCTTCATACCTCGTCCATCGTAGTTTCGTAGTATTAGTATCTGTAGTTCCGTAAACCGTAATATTAATAATAATCTCGCTCTCTTTAACTTTGTCCAAACCACAGGAATACGAGTAGAGCCGAGAGTCAGAGCGTTCACACTTCACCGTTCACAGATTACAAACTGTCTACCTCTCTGCCAGCGAACGCCAGCTGATTCCGATTAGATCTTCGTTCCGTACTCATTCTCTCAGCTTATACGAATATTATCCACATGTTTTGAAATTCGACTCTATTTAGAATTGTGCTACGCTGGCGAAAGGGTGCATTGTTCGCGCTTCAAAATATAAACAACACTAAACAAAATCATCCCCCGGCCCCGATATATCCGTTTCCAGTGTGTGTTTTGATTATTTTTGTTTTTTTTTCGAAGACAGTGTTTGAATAGAAGATAAAAACTTGTGAAGAAAACATTAAGTTAGTGACCCATTTCGAGGTCTTATATTTTTATATTACCTTCAACAAGGTGGCAAGCGCATTTGGCTTTAGTTTAAATATTTAAACAGCAATATTTGTATATTAAACGACAACATGATAGCATCCGAACATAGACCATTTTTCAAATATCCCGCTGATCCTAAAAACGCTTCACAGTTTTTTAAAACCGAACAAAGGTAATTTGAAATATAAACAAGATAACAAGATTTTGCGTATAGGTGGATTTGTGTTGATATTTAAATAATATCCAATGGCATCACAAAAACTTATTTTTTTTTATTATTATTAGTTAGGAATAAATGAAAAACTTCTTGTTCCCTTATTAGACTAAGAGCCCACAGCAATTTTTGGGTGTGATTGATAACAAAAAATAATTAGCATAATTAGATAGGCCTTTTATAGTTATTTACAAATGTGAAAGTCTTTCATACTCTAGTGGGAGCAATAGTGCACAATAGTGCATCGAGTATGCAGTTCTTTCCAAGTCCAAATAATTGTGATAACAACTTTGCCCAAATGTAGAGTTAAGCCCCTTGATTGAAAATATCGAGGTCCAAGACGTTTTACACACAGCCTTCTGTCTGCCAGACGCGATAAGAATTGTCTACTTCTTGCACTAAAAAGGCCACCTTCAAAACGTCTTGGACCTCGATATTTGCAATCAGGACACTTAGCTCTTCATTTTGAAGTTATGGCAAATTTTGTATCCCAATTTTTTAGACTTTGGAAAGAACTGCATACTTGATGCACTATAATGCACTATTGCGCCCACTAGTATGCAAGACGTTCAAATTTTTAAATAACTATAAAAGGCCTATCTAATTATGCTAATTATTTTTTGTTATCAATCACACCCAAAAATTGCGGTGGCCTCTCGGTCTATATAATTTGTCTTGTTTTGTTTTTTTAAGGGAACTTAGTTGATAAGCAGATAGGTGAAGCTGTTTAAGGTAAAATTGCGTCCACCAATTGAGAGAAATAATACATTTATGTATGTCTGTTTGTGTACTTGCCCAAAACTGCCAATTTTCGTCCAAAGACCCTCAAGTTCATTTACAAAAATTTGCAAGTAAACGTATGTAGTTGTATTCTAATGTCTTTTTAAACAGCTTTCAAAAACAAACAATCTGGTCTCATAAAAAAGAAGACAGCAAAAAGTGTAGTCCACCATAAAAAGAAATGTAACCTTTTTCGCATTTTGGTTTATTTTATATAATTTTATTTTGTTCAAGAATTTTGTTTACATTTACATATATACAAAAATAGAGTTCTATTTATTTTTTCAAATACTATAGAGTGCTCAAAATAAATTTCGAAGTTTCAAATTTAAACCTGTGTTGAAGTTAAATGATTTTCACGAGTAAGCGTTGTTTAAATATGAAAATTAATTTATAAATATAGATTTCGCACTTGCAATTTGTTTGTTTACTAGTTTTCTAAGGTAAAACAGCTAAAGTTAAACATCTTTATAAACAACATATGAACAAATATAAATTTATTTTTTTTTCAGTAAAGAACTTATTTCACAGTTACTTTTCATCATCATTGAATCCTTTTCTGAAAAATCAACATTATTGAAAATTAATATTATCGAATATTGGCCTAAAGCTCACTCAAGGATATATAATTAATTGAGAATTGTATACATTTGAAAGCAAACAAGTCGAGATATTAAGATCCTTGACACTTGCTCATTTTTTTGCACATAATTAAAAGAATTTAATTTGTTTCGATTGAGAACAAAAACCCTGCGAGTGCTAACGAGGCATTGGTGACTGTTTTTTGTTTAAACAAAACTTAACGACAATCATTCCAAATTACGGAAAGTCTTTTCGCACTTTTTTACGTGAATTCTTGATATTAGCAATACGTTACTAAACGATACATCTGCCTACCGTTTGTTAAAGAGAACAAATATATTCTGAAAAAAAAACAACTTCAATTTTTATGAATGTCACTTTTAAGAAGAAAAACATTTTTGGGTACCCTGCATTCCGGCTGTTCCTACTTAACGAATTTCAACTAAGTTTATCATACAATTCTATGGACACTTAATGTAGTTACTGTTAAAAAGCTTAAATTTAATTCATAAAAACAAAAACACCTTTTAGTTGAAAAAATCTGTTAACTACAAAAAGTTCCGGCTGTTCCTTCTTAAAGAAATTCAACTAAGTTTATTATACAATTCTATGCACACTAAATGTAGTTATTGTTAAAAAGCTTAAATTGAATTCATAAAAACAAAAGCACTTTTTAGTTGAAAAAATCTGTTAACTACAAAAAGTTGTTAGGTAGCTACGTATATAAAATATTATTTTTTTTTATTGAAAAAGCTGTTGGTCATACTAATCCATTAACGAAATAAAAAAAAATATTGAACTATTTAAAATGTTTTGTTTATATTTTATAGGCCTACAATTGTGTGACCATTAAATAAATAAATAATAACCAGAATACCAATAAACAAAAAAACTATAAAAGGGTAACTGTGTGCTAATAATTAATTATTTGTTTCAGTGAGCGAAATGAAGAACTCTGCCGGAATATAATCAATGACATGAATACCTATGGCTTGTCCGTTGTCGATGACTTCCTTGGCAGGGAAAAGGGTTTAAGAATACTCAATGAAGTTCATGGCATGTATGATGCTGGAGTTTTCAAAGTGAGTTTTGTTTTTGTTTTAAGTCTTATTTTGATATTATTTAACTTAAAATTAATTTTTAATTGTTTTTTTTTTTAAGGATGGTCAATTAGTGTCATCGAATCAGATGGCTGGACAAGATTTACGAACAATAAGAGGTGATAAAATCACGTGGGTAACAGGCGTTGAACCGCACTCTGTAAATGTTGGATACCTCATTAATCAAGTGAGTCATCTTTATCATTGTTTTTATATAAAAAGAATACAATATTAATAGTTATACTATCTCACACTATCTACATTAGCGCAGATTAGAAATAGTCAAATGTTAAGATATATTCATGAAAGTACTAAACAATAACATCTACTATCGCCCTAAAATATATTTTTTTTTATAAAGTGCAGTTGAGCACTCAACAACAGTGACATTACGTGAAAAACAACGAAGTATGATGCGAAATTCGATTTTAATTGCCAATATAGTCTTCTAAAGCTAGTATCACACACAGTTTTAACATAATATTAAATGCACTTAAATTTTGTGCCATTTTAAGTTGTCAAATCATCTATAATCTAAAAGTACGTTGAAAATATTTTGCTTCTCAAACAAAATACTGTGTAAATATTAGTAATGTTATGTCTCTTTATCTTAGATTAAAATAAAAAAATCTGTAATCACATTTTGAGCAAAAAAGCTTAGTGCGTTATCGGCACGTACACCATATTTGTTTTTTTTTTTTTGTATTTATAAAAAAGTTCTCTGTTATTGCTCATAAAAAGATTTACATTTGTGATATCACTCACTTAACATGGAATACGATACCTTTGAGTATTGTGTTTAATCGCTTTTGAACATGCATTACAGTGTTGTATAAACAAGTTTTAAAATCGGTTGTAGTTGTCATAAAAAAAGAATTTAATCAATGGAATTGACGATAAAAGAAAAAATATTTGTATTCATCATCGATGAATTCATATGTTTGTAAGCTAGGCTAGGTACCTACCGCATTATTAGACTTCAAGTATTTGTATCTTACCTAACCATTTAGGCTTATAAAAATTATTATTTCACTAAGAACGAATGAAGAATGTGCAAATTCAAAGGAACTCGGAAATATCGGTGTTCGTTGTTACCCGAAGAACGTGTGTTTAAATGCAAAAACTGTTTAAATGAACATTGTTTTGCAGTGCCGTGCAACTCGTAGGGACATTTTTTATATTTTTTTACTAGTGAATGGACCATCACAAGGCTTCATTATAAATTGGAGTACCTATAGGTAAATAGATAAAATATTTTGTGTTTGATTTTATCTTTCTAGTACTTTCTAGTAATCAGAAAAACATGTAACAAGCATGATTAGAACTAGTTTAGAAACAAGATTTGTATGCGATAAACTTTTCCTTTATGGTTGGTTATTCGTCCAACAGGATGATCTTTTTCTTCCTTTTTTTTTGCAACTGTTAATAGTACCGCCACTACCAACAATGTGTTGTTGTCCATTTTGTTGTTTAGAATAAACTGAAAAACAAAACCGAATTAATGTAAATGCTTCTTAGTTGTTGTTGAGAAAAGAAAGAATAACGTACAGCGAATGAAGAACGAAAGTCTTAATGGAGTTTTAGATGAAATATAACTAACAATTTTTCAGGTATGGAAATATTTCTCAGAATTATAGTTTCTTAGAATTGTTTCATTCTCAAAATATATTTCTGTTAAATTGATCGTACGACTAGAAAGGAAAATTTTAACTACCATGAAAGATATCTGCAATATTTGACAGTCAACTTATTTTTTTTAAATTAAAACAAAGCCAACATTTGAGGCTTGTAGGTACGTGCATACAAATATAGATTAAAAAAAATAACATTTTTGAATCAGTTTTTTTCATGTTTGAAATAGTAGTTATGTAGTGTAAAGATGGTTGGAAAATTATTTATATAGGCGTGTTTTTCGCCTATAAATATGCTAAGCGAAATTTTGTGGAACCATTTTCTCAATTAAATATTCAATCGATTCCGATAAATGTATGTACGCTTTCCTTCCAAAACTGATAAACAGTCGTCAGTTGTCTGTACAATAAAAAAAATAAATGAATAAAAGAAAAAATAATTAAAGAATTCTGCTATGGTTGGATTCCTTTCTATTTTTTTTTTAATAATGAAATAAATAAATTCAAATAAATCTGGTGGCAGAATAGCTCGCAGTGAACCAGGGTCTGTTAAGTGTAATATCGACAGAAATGTAAGGAACCTAGAACTGTCTAGCGATTCCGAATACCTAAAATGAGAAAAAAAAGAGATATTCTTGGATAAGTTCTCACTTCTTCCCAAAAGACATTTTTTTTTGTATTTTACCTTTATTGTGTATTCAATTTTCAATTTACATGCTATAATTTGCCGACTGAATATGCAATAATTGCCAAAATAAGGATATAAATACAAATTGCTCATGCAGTGGTAGGGTTATAAAGACACTATTCAACTTAGAGACATTATTATGAGTATATAACTTAATTTTTTCCGGATTAACAGAATTTTTGTATTTATTTTCTATGATCTTAAACATATTCATAACTCCCAGACATAACTTTTGTTTAATTAAACGGACATCAGATGCAACAAGTAAAAAAACATCCTTATCTCCACTTAAATTCTCTACAACTTTCGTAAACGCTTGCACTGTGCTCAAACATTTTAAGAGTAGTCATAATCGCGAAAAATATATAAAAAAAAAAACAATAAAAATTATTATCTTTTGGGGGTATCAAATTTTATAATTAAAGAAATTTTGCAATATTGATTTAAAATCAAAAAGTACAATACGGAATATCAAAAAGATGATATTAACAACAAATAAACAAGAAGTTATTTAATTATCATTATCATTATCATTCACCAATTAAAATATCTAAAATAGAATCTTGTGTTTTTATTGTAATTTATTTGCCTGCTAATATCGATTTTTTAATTTTAGATTGACGCTCTCATTACCCGCGCTAATGCAATGAAAAACAATGGAAAATTAGGAAACTACACAATAAGAGAAAGAACAAAGGTAAAATAACGGTTTTCATCATTAGGAAAACTAAATGTTTAGAATAAAGATCCCAAAAATTTCGTGTCAAATTCTTGCAAATCTTGTCAACTCAAAAAGTAATAGATAAATTCCAGAATTATTCGTTAAAAAATTAAAAATTAAAATTAAATTAAATTAAATTAAATTAAATGATTATTTTGATACTGAATTGAATTCACTTAAAAACGTTATTAGGTGTATTTATGTATACATATATGTATGTATGTTTGTACTAGAAATTGAATGGAATGTTTTGAAAACCCAATCATGGAACTTTCATCACCACATTTTGGGGAACGAAAATAGAATGGTGCGAAATTCTTTCGTTTTCTTAAATAATTTAATTATTTTTACTCGCTTTCTCTGAATGTAATGGCATTGTTGAAATCATCATCAATTCACCATTGAGTTGACAAGAAGAAAGTGTAATATACATACATTATTTCGCATCAACTGCTAAATCCTTTTAAATGTTCGATCTTTTTAAAACACGTTAGGGTACTAATAGAAATTAAATTGTTAAAAGAAGTAGAGTTCTCTTGTTCTCTAAAACTGGATCCTTTAAAATCAAATGCACTAAATAATCTAAAAATTTCAAATAAAGACAAAATCGTTCTAAATTTCAGGCAATGGTAGCATGCTATCCCGGCTATGGTTCACATTACGTGATGCATGTTGATAATCCTAATAAAGACGGCAGAGTGATAACCGCCATATACTATCTCAATATTAATTGGGACACAATCCGAAGTGGTGGTGTTTTAAGGTGATTGCTCTTTTTAAAAATCCATGGAAACTGGAGATGTGAAATTCTTGTTTTATATTTATTTTTAGAATATTTCCTGAACACGGTGGTGGATCAATAGCAGAAATTGAACCAAAATTCGATAGGTTAATATTCTTCTGGTCAGATAAACGTAACCCGCACGAAGTACAACCCGCCCATAGAACACGATATGCCATTACTGTATGGTATTTCGATGCCGAAGAGCGTGAGACGGCTCTCAATCGTTGCAAACAATACAAAAATAAGACAAATAACAGCAACTCAACAACAAAAAGTAAAGCAACATCAAACTCAACGACAAATACAAATACAAGTGATATTTGCACGTAACAAAGAATTTCAAAATGCCATCGTACCTAGACTCAAACGTATAAATGTTTCTCTTATATTATATTCGCATATTTAAATATATTTTTATTATTAAGGTTAATTATTATTTAAACAAAATTCAATTAAGTACATAGATAGGATTACATAGTATTATATATTAAAATAACCATTCATCTCTTATTTGAATGAGAGCAGTTGTTGAATTAGTCAAAGCAAACTGAATTAAAACACTGCAAATTTGACAATAGTTCATTGGAATAAATACGACTATGTATAATTATGTAGCATATTAGGTATCTTTTTTTAAAAGAAACAATACTATTGTTTATTGAGTCTTTGATCAGTTTGAACTTAATAGCACTTAAATAAAAGGATTCAACCTTTTGTTTATTGTTAATGCTGGTGGAAATTGAATGAATGGAAAAGTGTTTAAGTTTTGTTTGTTTTATTTGTTGCTTGTGCATGCAACAGATTTATTGCAATTGTTTTCTTAAATATTTGTGTAAAAAGAAAATACTTATATATCAACCTATTATTTTTTAATTAATATGTAAAGGATTTGTATTATATTGTATAATTAAAAAAAAAAAAACTAACAATTTAAACAACAACAAACTAATTAATAATTTATTATTAAAACTAATCTGTGTTTTATACTATTAGTAGCTGAGTACATTTGTGACCTATCGTATCAAGGAAAAGTGTACCTAAAGATTTTCATTCAACGACGACGATATTTGAGCCTGGTGGTCGGTAAGTAGGTAATTGTCTTTAATGCGATTTAAACATTAAATGAGGAAACTTTTTTATGAACCCTCATCTACAAGTAAAGAAACAAGTTAATAGTTGAAATATAGGTTTCTTTTAAGAATTCTCTCCAGACAATAAAATTTAATACATATAAGCCGTGTTTTGTTGGTAAAGTTATCCGTAGTACAGTAGGATTTTATATGAAAAACAAATACAACATCCGCAGTAGAATCACTGCTGATACTCGAATAAACGTCAAATCTCTATCCGCAGCAGGATTTCACTTCTCCTTTTATCGGCAGTGATCCCACTGCGGATGTTGTATTTGTTATTCATATAAAATCCTACTGTACTACGGATAAATTTTCCAAAAAAACACGGCTATAGTATAGGGTGGATGCGAGGAATCATTTTTGAAAGTGAACGCTTTAATTAATGATACGCATATAGCGAATCAATTTTTTCACAAACGTAAGTTTCTTTCGTTGTTAGTTTGAAATTAAAAGTTTTTCATTCGGCGACAGAAATAAAATATGACAAAGAAACTTAAACATACATATATTTTTTTTTCAATCTCACGCTAACTTCTATAGTTTAAAAACATATTCTTAACAAATATTAGTATTAGAAGATTTTCACCGTTTTGCAGTATGTTAAAAAATACTCCAAATACTCAAAAAAACTGACCCCATTTCAATTTATATTTCAATGTTGGCCATTATTATAGAAAATATCAAAATCTGATGTCAAAAAATGTATGTATGTACAATTGTACATATGAGTATGTTTAATTCTAAAATTTAATGCATATCGTCATTTTCATTTCAATAATTTAAAGTTCTATCACCAGCACAACTGCAATTTTTTTTACTGGCTTCTTTTTCGCCAGCAATCAAATTGTTGTTGTTTATCGAGGGAAATTTTGCTGCGCTAGCTATGCAGCAGTGAATAAAACACACCTAATGATTTATATTAACTGTTATAAGGCACATACATACATTGTAACGACTTCTATTTTTGAATTATAACGACTCGAATGAAAAAACATTTTTAGCGCCATCTCTTGGAAATGTGCTACTACTAACATTGGTCAGCTTTCGAAATATTATCACACTGACATCTATCCAAACATCAAGAAAGAATACATTCTACTATAGCTTTGAATATGAAATATTGATAAAACAATACCTACGGAAAATTCGAGAAGCAGATAACAGAACCTTTCAGAGAAATCCAGAACTTTTTAAATAAGTATAAAAGGGGCATGTTCGACCGACAGAAAAAAGTTTGATTTTCGTCCTTGGTTGTAATAAAAAGTAGTGAATAATTAAGTGGTGAATAATGAATTGCCTTGAAGTAAGAAAAGTAATGTTTAAATTTGCGAAATAAATAAGTGGATGTTTTAATTCAAGTAAGTAAATTTTATTACAGAACTCATGAAAATAGTACAGTACTATAGTTACTATATGATGGAAACCTCTCACTGAGGTCTGGAATGGAAACATTTTATCTGAACCGTTTAAAACGGAAATATGACTTGAGCTCTTATTCTCATAGCTTGCGAATGAATTCCCTTATATTATCTGAAGATTAAATCTGAAATGGACCTGACACAACGTAGAAATGCATAAAGGGAAAGAGTACAGATACCTGCCCATGCTCATCCTCATAACCATCAGCTTTTATTCAGGAAAAATGTCCAACACAAATGTAGCATTACGAAAAATACCTACAATAACTGTAGTATACCCCATGCCCATGCCATAATAGTGAGTGCATTGGACTGTTATGCAGAGTTTCTTGGTTTAGATTCTGCTTCTGCGAATAAGTGTCATAAAAAGTGCTACTCATTTTAGCGGTTAGGAAACTATAGAAAATTGTTGGTCTCCTCTGCGAGCTGTTGCAACACAAAATATTTTAGCGCAACATTTTAAACGTAGCTTATTTAAGGATTAAAACCGGCTTTACTTAACTTGGATTTTCATAATTTTAAACACGTTAGACAACTCTAATGTGAACAACCTTTTATTTGACAGATAAAGAACTTAAACACAGCAACTCACTTTTGTTAGATATTCAGCCTTATTCCGTAAGTCGTTGAACGCCAAAATAAAAACGTCAGTGTGAATTTGGTATTACGTAAGGCGTTCGACGCCAAATAAACGTCAATTTGTCGATTCTCTCTTGTGGAACGTGTTCTCTATATTGTTTTTGGTATTCCGTAAGTCGTTTTCATACAAAAAACGTCTGTAAAAACGCAGAAATGTGTCGTCTAGAAATTTGCTGACGACAGGATACAAAATATAAGTTTTTTTTTAATTTATTTTAGTTTTTATAATTTAAAATTCTTTGTTAAGCGTGAAAATAACAAATCTATAAGGAGTTACAAGAAAAGGCTCGAGTGGGTACCCATCATCTCCTGCAAAAATGTATTTTTATTTGAACTGTTATCAGTGACAATCACATACCCAAAAGTCAAGTATTTCTTTCTTCTCCATCATATGTATATATACAAATATTTGTATCAAGCGATCTATCTATGTATGTATCTATCCGATTAAAATGGAAAATAAAAGAATTCGTAGAAATTACAACTTGGCAAAGATAAAACGCGAGCAGGTATTTCCTTAAGAATGTTGCTTAGGCTTGGCTGGGCTAGTCCCAAATTGAAGTCGTTCCCAACCGCTTTTGGTAGCTCGCTTTTGCAAAAAAACTAAGGGTATGAGCAAGTTTGAATCTGTTAACAAATGCGATAAAATAAAAAATAAAAACCAGTGGTAGAATTACCTACTGCATATATATTTTTTATATTTTGTGCCAGCCAAATCAAAAGGATTTGCTTTAGATTGACTGTATATCGTCTGCAGTATCAAATCTTTCTTTTCTTCTTCTTCTTCGTCGTCACTGCTGCTCCATGAAAAATAACTTTCTACACTGTACATTTTTCTTATGTTTGAAACAAATTCACATAAATATAATTTTCAAAACCAAATTATTCAATTTGCAAACAATTTGATATGTCAGATGTTTGGAATGTATTGTGGAATGTAAGAGCGAGAGAAACGCTGGCGTTTTAGTTACGGAATACCAAAAAAAAAACGACACGACTCCTAAAACGACAGTTGGCGTTTTAGAAAAACGCCTATCGGAATAAGGGTGATTAGTTCCGCATTTCTAATATTCAGTCTATTTACAAAGCACGTCTTTTAAAAAAGCAAATAAAACATCAGTAAACATTTTTACTTTGATTTGCTTGTAGCTATTTGCTACTGTTACTGTTACACTAGTTGTTTAACGATAAAGTATAGTTTAGGTAATTTAAAATTAACAAAAAGTCGGTTTAAACATAATGGCGCTCTTTTAGTATGAAACTAGGTTAAAACAACGATTTTGCAATTTTAATCGAATATGGCATTTTTATTTTATTAAAGTTAAAATCTTCGAATACCTATTTTATTTAATTTTATTTTTAAGTATCGTGCTAACTTCATATGAGTCTTTGGCATTTACAAACGTCAACACAGGTCTGTTTACTGTTTTTTAAATAAAGCGTCATTACTTTAGGTGTGTTCTGAACTGAACTTTAATCATGACTTCGAACTTAAAAATTATTTTTATGATGGATGACATAAGTGATGATATCATATACAATTTTATCCATCAACTATCTGCCGTATAGAACCGATAGACATTTAACGTTTACTTTATACAATTTGAAGATATTAATTTATCAGTATTTCATTGGAATACGTCCAGGTCTGAAAGGAGATAGGTTGATAGTCGATACTAGTAGCAGTCTGGGAATAATCCATAATCCTAGACGATGATGTCCTATAAATATATATGAAGCTAGCACGATACTAAAAAATAAAGTAGGTATTCGATGATTTTAACTTTAATAAAAGGGTAGAAAAAGTATGATGCTATATTCGATTAATATTTGCAAATTCGTTGTTTTAACCTAGTATCATACTAAAACAGCCCTAGCATCGTACTAATTCAATTAAAATTTTGCGCCACTATTTTTATTTTGATGGCAAAAGTTTACAATAAATAAATAATAAAATCTTGTATTATTACTACTACAGAATTTAATCTTTCAAGGTTATCTCAAAACTCTGGTAGGTAGAGCTTAACTCTTGTTATTAGTATTGTTTTTGTATCAATAAAGTTATAGTGTTATTATAATAATAAAAACAATAATAATGATAAAAATAATAATAAAAACAATTATAATAAAAATAATAAAAATTTGTTTTAATTTGGAGCTAAATCTATAATTCTAGTCCACCAGTGAACATTTTAATTTTAATATTTGAGACATTTAGGAAGTAAGCGCAGTGATTATCTTGATATCGGGAGCTGACAAAAACAAATTGAGTTATTATTAAAGAATAAAATATTTATTCCAATAAAACTTCATTAATAAAATCATTTTTAATATTTCAATGGTGATTAAAACATTTAAATACACTTTATGTTAAAGTATGATCCCGAATGTTTTGAAAGAAAAATTTTTTTGGTGATTTAGCAAATATGCTAAATTTAATGGCGGTAAATTTTAAACAGCCTATTATTAAGGTATTACTAGGTTTACTACCTCACTCTTAATTTTGAACATTTTTTAACTAGTATCGTACTAAAAGAATTTTCAAAATAAATTGCTTCTGAACACACCTAAAACAATGACATTTCGTGTAAAAAAGTAAGTACACGAACCTTTTTTGATGTATGCAAATGTCAAAGAGTTGTATGAAGCTAGCACGATACTAAAAAAATAAAGTAGGTATTCGATGATTTTAACTTTAGTAAAAGGATAAAGAAAGTATGATGCTATATTCGATTAAAATTTGCAAGTTCGTTGTTTTAACCTAGTATCATACTAAAATAGCTTTAGCATCGTACTAATTCAATTAAAATTTTGCGCCAATGTCTTTTATTATTTCGCAATGTAAATTCTATCATCGAGCTACATACATGTATTGATATTCCGGTCCGATGATGGAATTTAATGAAAAAAACATTCCAAATTGACAGCTACATATCTACATGCTAAGCTTTACTTACTAATTACAATGGAAAAAATGCTCAAAATGTTCAGAAAATTATCACAACCAGCAGCTTCTCAATGAGAGCTACTACCACCCTTGCTTGCTGTGGAGTCTTGTTGTGGTTTAATGCATACGATCTTTGTGTATATAACCTTTTATGTACAAAGATACGATGCATCAGTTTTGCTGATGATCGTTATAACAGGGATTGGAGAAGAAGAAGAAGAGGCCTGACAATCAAAAGGAAATAGTGTCTTTCAGTAACATTAAATATCAACTCCTCAAAGACAACAATCATACCATTTATCAAGAAACGACTTCAACCATACATTAAACTTATTAGATTTGCTGGCGAAGAAATCCGCACCCAAAAGGATGTAATATATAGGAATGATGCTAGATAGGAAACTTCTCGGGAATAAACACGTCGAAAAAAATGTTGCTAAACCCAAAAAAGCACTTAGCTAAGCAAAAGACTTACAGGCAAATCATGAGGTTGCAAATCAAACATCCTAAAGTGGATGTACACCATGATGGAAGACCTAGATTACCTGTGATGCAGTTGCGGGGTATAAAAGAACTGAACTAGCACAACTGGGAAAGTAATGCATGCCTATGCATTACTTTAGCAATGAAAACTTGCCCGACACGGCAGCAATGGAGGTTATCCTTCACCTTACCCAACTGCATGCGATAGTATAAAGTTCAGCAAAGATAGCTACCCTTAGATTCAAATTCTCCATATCAAAAAGTCCCTTCTTTCCAAGGTCATAGAATCGCTGATAAATAATCAGCTCAAGAAATATCTCGAAGATCGAAAGCTTCTTAATGACCGGCAATACGGCATTCGCAGTAATCGTTCCACTGGTGATCTGATGGCATACCTCACCGAAGAGAGGACCAGATCTTTAAATTGTTTTGGAGAAAGTATAAGATTATGGCGCTTGATATATCTAACGTGTTTGATAGAGTTTGGTACCAGGCTCTCTTATCGAAAATTCGTGTGTTTGGTATCAACGAAACCCTTATTCTTTGGATTAGAAATTACCTTCTCGATTGTTCAATAAATGTTTTATTCGACGGTTTTAAGTCTGATCTTCAAAAAATAAATGCTGGTGTTCCCCAGGGCTCCGTTTTGTCTCCGACTATCTTCCTCATTTTTATAAATGATCTCTTGTCTGAAACTTCTAATTCACTTCATTGTTTTGCCGACGACTTCACTCTCAGCTTCTCATACCTGCTCTCCAATTCACTTCCATCTCATTCAGAAGTGGAATTGCAACGGTATCGTATGATAAGCTTATTAAACTCCGATCTTTACAACATTGTTAAATGGGGTATAAGAAATCGTGTGGAGTTTAATTCTTCGAGAACTCAATGCTGCCTATTGTCGTTAAAGCAAAATGTACCCCCTATGCCATTTTTCTTGAATGGCACATGCATCGAAGAAACCGGTATGTATATGTCAACGACGATCTTCGTTGGAATGACCACATTCTCGAGACCGCCAAAAATGCTGCTAAATGCTTAGGATTTCTATATCGATGTAAGAAATTTTTCACCCCTTCTGATCTGCCACCATTTATAAGGCGTTTATACATCCAATATTCGAGTAAAACTCGAACCTTTGCGGGCAGGCGCAGCACAAACTTCTCTCCACTTACTGGATAGAACTCAGAACAGAACGTTTAAGCTGATAGGAAACAAAGCTATTATGGATTCATTCCCATCTCTTGAACACCGTCGGAATGTTTCATGTATTTCCCTGTTCCTGTTTTATCGTTTCTTTCACAAGCAATGCTCACTCAAAGTTACCAGTTGTATTCCTCCCCGCTTCGCTAAGAATGCTCATAAGTTCACCATGGAGCCTACTTTGGTCGTACCGTCAAATATAGAGATTCGTTTTTTAGTCGCACAACACCGATATGGAATAACCTACCCGGCACGGTTTTCCCTTGCCATTTGAATTTGCAAGCATTCTTAGCCAATGGTCATCGACACCTCCTTTCTCACCCCCCATGATTTCCCATCGCCCTCGCTGTGCTTAACATTATAAGGGTCTCTTAATATACCCTTGAGCGCGTGTAAAGTATAAACAAAAAAAAAAAAAAAAATTACGGACTTCTTACTGGTCACTGCAAACTGAAAAGACATTTCAGTATTCTTGGCCTGGTGACCAGTCCCACATGAAGATTCTAAAATGCTCACGAGGAAACACCGGGCAGGAAGATAAGACTATATAACCAATTATACTTAATCTATAAGTTCTGAAAATACTCCAAACACTAAAGTTAAAAGTTGCTCAAGGAAGCAAGCCTGGGGAAAGATCTGTAGTATGAGCGATCTAACTCAGTTCTAGAAGGGGGCACAATAGATCTAAGGGACGCAGTGTACCTAATTAGATCTCAAAATTATTCATTCATTCAACAGAATTGATAAGCTCATTCGAAAAAAACACACTTATAATATTTTTGTCTGGATTTATTGATTTTATTAATTTTTTTTATAATGACCATATAGAATTTTATTTATATGAACTAAAAACAATGAGTAGGTATAACAATAATAATACTTTTCAACATCTTTGTAACCAGTGCATTTATATTAAACCAACTATATTCAATATTCATTTTTATTTAAACTTTCTATAATATTCATTGCTGAAAATAATAATTAAAATATGAACAAAAATTTGTTTGCGTTACAATATTTATATAAGCAAATGGAACGATTTTTTTATTTTTCTACATTCTGTTATATGCTACGAATGTGTCGGTAATCAATTTTATTTTTGTTTTATTTCTTTTTGTTTGTTGTTCTAAGATCCAAGTACACACGATACTATACATAATAATATAGTATACAATAATATATAGTAATTATATTATAATGATTATATAATTGCTCTTGTAGAAAAATATAATTGTAAATGTCAACAATGTTAGGGTAATAATGTAGATACTATTATATTTTCTTTTGCCTCTACTGTTCACTTTTTGTATTTTATTTCGTTGAATTAAATATTTATGTTTTATTTTTTGTTTGATTAAAATAATATTTATACAGATTGAAAATAATAATATAAATATTTCTATGGTTGAGTTTTCTTTTCAAACCGTGGGTATACTTCCACGCTGTGATGTTTTTCATTTATTTATCAAACTTTTGAACTGCCAATTTTTGGTTTTTTGTTTGTATTTTATCTTTTGATTTTAATTTACCATGCTATAAGATTTAGTGAAGATATGAAGATATGAAATGGAGTTAAAATTAAATGAATGGAATATTTATTCAAAACGAAACTGATTCATATATACATATTTGTATACACACATAGGCCAAATTCCTAAACGCAAGATTTGCAAAGCAAAACACCTGCAAAGCAGATATAGCAAATCAGAATACGCATATGTAAGAGAATTGCGCAAGAAATGTTTGACATTTGCACGAATGCCTCTGCATTTGCGCAAGAAAGTAGCATCGAATGCATTTTGGGACACTCTGCTTAGCAGAGTTTTTTGTATTTGCATTTTGGAACTGATTGCTTAGCAAAATTTGCGCAAGATATACGTTTAGGAATTTGCCCATACATACATGTACATTGGGTGGGCCATCTAGTGGTTTCTTTTTAAATCATAGGCTATTTTGACACTGACATTTGTTTTCTGCTCGAAATTTTGGCAGAAAGTTAATATCATACCTCTGCGGAACGAAAGGAGTCACTTTATGCTTGAACAACGCTGGGAAATATTGAGAACTTATTTCCAAAGTGAGTGCTGTGCAGCCCAAATAGTGCGTTTTTTGAAAAGAAGTTTTGGCCGAAATGAAGCACCCACCACGCCTCCTGTATGAAAACGTTTGTGCAAAAAGTTCGTGCTACTGGTATGCTAGTGGACAACACTCATGGTCGCTGTCGTCGTATGGTGCGCACAGATGAGAATGTGGCTGCTGTAGCCGAGAGTGTGAGACTCAATCCACGAACATCTACTCGCCATCGATCTCAACAGCTCAAAGTTTCACGCACTAGCCTGAGGAGAATTCTGCACAAAGATCTCGGATTAATCGCTTGAAGTGACAGAATGTGCTACTGCGAATGAAAATGCAGCAGCCACTCTTGAACGACGTTGTGTTCCATAATTAATGGGAATGTTTTCTCTTAATAATAAAGCCATAATACATCGACAAATTTAATTTTGTTCATTTAATTGCATTTTTAAAAAGAAACTTGTATTTGGCCCACCCTTTATATGTACAGCTACATGTATAATTTAAAAGTAATGGCTGGGCCTTAGATATACGTACATGACTGATATGCGATTTCTTGTCGTAATTTAACTTTCTTTTTAAAGACCCCTGAACATCAGATTGGCTGTTTTCAAAGCAAATTTAAAAACAAGGTATTTTTTTTGCAAAACTACACCATATTTAAAATATGTTATACAGGGTGATTGGCATAAGGTGTGACAAAAAGCTAGGGCGTGTAGGTTGGACTTAGACAAGAAAAAAATCGTATGGGAGGGGGGGGTCTATTTCCCCCCGTTTAGGCGGGAGGGGCAATTTAAGAAAAAAATCACTTAAAACAGAAAAAAAATTATTAAAAAATAACGGTGATACCTACAGAGTAATGCTATGGCATTTTGAAAAGCCAGAAATACATTCTTTAATTTTGTTTTTAAATAAAGTTGTTCGAGTGAATAGTTTTTGAAAAATTAATTTTCAAAATCAAAATTTAAAAAAAAAAATGAAATTTTTTTTTTTAAACAATTTTTTTTTCAAAATTTTACGTAATTAAGTATTATTTTTTTATTCAATATTCAATGCTCTTATTAATTTTTGATCAAACACAAAAAACCGGATGTCAAAATGTTTTGTAGTTTTTGAGAAAATCAAAAATAACAAAAACTACTTTTGTTCTAAGAAAAGCCTTTTATTTTAGTTTTTACGTTTTTGGATTCTTATGTAGGTGAATTTACGATTGAAAGGATTAACTTTATTTTTACTATTCTTTTAATTATCGTCTTATAAGCATACAATAATGTGACAAAGTACTGGATTAACCATATTTCACACATTTTTTCATTGAGAACACCTGCGTGAGAGCATTGGTTTAAAATTGACCTGCCACTTTTTTATTATGGTGGGGTCGGCTTGGCTTAGGTGCATTTACGAAAGAAAGGATTAACTTTAAATAAACAGTAATTATGTATTTTATCTAAATATGCATGTATTTATTATTTAAATTGATTTCAAGATTCAGGAACATTTTTGTTCTTATTTCGCAATTGCATTTTTCTGTCACTAGTTAGGGCGTGTAACGCTGCATTATTTAAAAAACATTCGCAGATCAATATTAATCCAATGCTCTCACGCAGGTGTTCTCAATGAAAAAATGTGTGAAATATGGTTAATCCAGTACTTTGTCACATTATTGTATGCTTATAAGACGATAATTAAAAGAATAGTAAAAAGAAAGTTAATTCTTTCAATCGTAAATTCACCTACATAAGAATCCAAAAACGTAAAAACTAAAATAAAAGGCTTTTCTTAGAACAAAAGTAGTTTTTGTTATTTTTGATTTTCTCAAAAACTACAAAACATTTTGACATCCGGTTTTTTGTGTTTGATCAAAAATTAATAAGAGCATTGAATATTGAATAAAAAAATAATACTTAATTACGTAAAATTTTGAAAAAAAATTGTTTCAAAAAAAAAAATTCATTTTTTTTTTCAAAATTTTGATTTTGAAAATTAATTTTTCAAAAACTATTCACTCGAACAACTTTATTTAAAAACAAAATTAAAGAATGTATTTCTGGCTTTTCAAAATGCCATAGCATTACTCTGTAGGTATCACCGTTATTTTTTAATAATTTTTTTTCTGTTTTAAGTGATTTTTTTCTTAAATTGCCCCTCCCGCCTAAACGGGGGGAAATAGACCCCCCCCTCCCATACGATTTTTTTCTTGTCTAAGTCCAACCTACACGCCCTAGCTTTTTGTCACACCTTATGCCAATCACCCTGTATAAGCTAGCCAAAAATCTTCTTTTCTTTATTTTATTTTTAGTTTCGGTTAAACAAAGTTTCAAACTGAAAATAATAAAAAATTGTATGAATCAATTTTTTTTAATTTGCAAAAATATGAAAACCACAATTTCGATACAGTTTTTTTTCTGAATATTAAATTGGTCTTAGTTTGAAGTTAATGAATGAATATCAATAAATAATTAATCCTCATAGAAATGGATTTTCGGAGAACACTAGACAAGTCAAATTTTATTATCGTCACATTTAGGCCAGAATTACCCATGTAAGTTTTACTTACGTAAGCTGCTTACGTAATCAACTTCTGAAAAAATACTACCGTGTAAACGGCTCTTTAAGTGATTTATGTCGATTTTATTTGGCAATCCGGAAGCCTTGTGGACTCTTCTGAAAGTGTTCACTTGGGAACAAATGACAGTTCTGATTCTGAAAAGAAGAGAAATTTGCTTCTGGATTTGAAATCAGAATCGAAACCAGAAGCACTCACACATTCATATACTTAAACGTCAAACTCGACAGTTCTCATTTTTTGTATCGTAATTGTGCGAAGTGATTTTGTTTCCACAAACAATTTCGGCTCAACTTTCCAAAACGACAGCAGGAATTTTCACATGCGGTTTTTTTTATTCGATAGATAATCACTAAAAAACACTATTTATCACAATCTTAGAGTGAGGAAAAAATTATTTCTATTTTTAATTAATTTTTAAAGTTTCACTTTTTCATACAAATTGAACACAATAATGGCTGCGATCCACAGGAAAGACTTTTTTTTTGCTTTATTTTGACGTTTCTCCTCTCTTTCTTTGGTTCAGTGATTTTATACGCGCTGTTTTTTTGGGATATTCTTGAAATTTATTGTTTTCGTTTGTATTTTTTTTAGGAAATTATTCATTTATTTAAGGGAAATTTCGGGGAAATTTCCTTTTTTCGAATTTGAATATTTAGAAACAATAATATTTACAATATTTTGGAAGTACAAAAGAAACTTTGCGGGCACCCAACCTCGCACCTACCCCAAATCCTATAGTGTGCCCAAGCAGGGGAGTTGCAGGGGGGCAGCATGCCCCCCATACATATCTCACTGTTTATGCGCCATAATGCTGGATGCTATAGCACTGATGCATTTATGAAAGTATGTAAGCAAAAAACAAAAAGTAGTCTTAGTAATTTTCAATTTTCTCAAGAACTAAAAGACATAAAATCATTCGGTTTTTTGTGTTCGATTCAGAATAGATAGTAACATTGAATACATGAACCAATTAAGCACTTTAATTTACAATTTCGCCAAAAAAATTGAGTCAAACAAAAAGTGAGGTTAAAACCGAAAAAGAAAATATTTTTTTTTAGGATTTAGGGGGGTTTCCTCACTCTAATATTTTAACCCTGTTCTATTGAGACCCATACCTAACTCTAAAAAAAAAATCAAAACTCAACTCCTGCTGTCGTTTTGGAAAGTCAATTTCTTTTGATTTGTGTAGGCAAGTGGTTAGTCCATGATTTTTTCGAAATTCTCAAAAATTCAGCAAAACCACTTCAATTATTCTGTAAACCAAAGCCTCTTACAAGGCTTGGCTTCGGAAACAGCGCCAACGAAAGACACTATTAGGTAGTTGGGGCTCGAAAATCCATAAAATCACTTTGGACCGGCATATTTCGATAACCAGACCACTCAGAAGATTTTCGTTTAGATGTATACAGTGGTGGACACAAATTTAGCACACTGAGAAGGGTACTACCATATTTTTAATTTTCTCTCTTGTTTTGTTCCAAGCAACGGTACATTTTGATCTAATATATATGACAACAAATCAGAGAAAACAAAACGGTATATTTTCATATGCAATCCAATTACATAGTGAAAAAATCGTTGATAGTTTGTCATTTGCATTGTTTTTGGTTGGACATCAATTTAGCACGTGTACAAATTTTGGTTATTTTTTTTTAATTTGTGGGTTTTTAAGAGAACAAAATTATTTTCGAGGTAATTTTATATCTTCTTAATGTTATATATTCAAATAAAATTTAAAAAAAACATTAAATAGTCATGGCATAAGGGCAATGGTGTTCTGAGGACAAGAGGAGTATTATCTTTAAGATGAAGTCAAAGGGTCGCACAGTAACGGAGATTTCTGAGCTGCTAGAATGTTCCAGGAAGATGGTCTACAATGCTCTTAGACATTTTGAAAAGTATGAAGTGACAAAACATGTAAAACAAGCCTCCCGCACACGAAAGACAACAAAGAGGAAAGATAAAGTCATTTACATGTTTTCAACAAAGGATCCATTTAAGACCTCTAGTGTCATTCGAAATGAATTAATGGAGAATAACAATGTCAATGTATCCAGAAGAACCGTGGGACGACGCCTGAATGAAAAAAATTTGAGAGGGTGCATTGCGCAAAGAAAACCATTGGTTTCGAAAAAAAATCTGAAGGCTAGATTAGAGTTTGCCAAATTACATCTAGGCAAACTACTAAATTTCTTGAAAAATGTACTTTGGAGCGCTTAATCAAAGTTCTGTCGATTCAAATCAGATGGAAGAAAATATGTGTGGCGTCCAAAAAATAAGGAACATGATCCAAAATACACCATTAAGACGGTGAAGCACGGTGGTGGAAACGTGATGGTCTGGGCTGCCTTTTCTTGGAACGGTGTTGGTCCAATAGTGAAGAAAGACTCCAAAATGGACCAGCACCTGTACAAAGATATTTTCTCGAACCATATGATTCCATATGCCGAAGATAATTTGCCGGTTTTATGGCGCTTCATGCACGACAATGACCCTAAGCACACTTCAAAACTAGTGAAAAGTGCCTTAGAGGTCAATAAAGTGAATGTTTTAAAGTTTCCTGCTCAATCACCCGATCTGAACCCGATCGAAAATTTGTGGAATGACGTTGAGCAACACATTGAAAAACAAAAAACGAAAAATTTAACAGATTTGTGGCAAGAGATACAGAATGCTTGGTATTCAATACCTAAGCAACGCTGTGAGGCCTTATACGAGAGCTTGCTAAGAAGACTCAATTCAGTATTAAAGAACAAAGGATTTCTAACAAAATATTAAAGAAAATATAGTTTTAGTAACGGTAAATAACATAACTAAGCAATTTTAATGAAATGTGCTAAATTCATGTCCAGACAAAAAAGTATGTTTTCTGTTATTTTTTTCATTTTTTTCTTTCAGATATAAAAAATATAAGATTGTATTTTGGAAAAATATACTTATATCCGTAAATAATGTAAATAACATAAAAATGAAAATATTAAAATAGATACAAATTTTGTAAATATAGTTTAATTTTTTCTTTTATTAATGTGCTAAATTCTTGTCCACCACTGTATATAGGAATTGAAAAGAGCTTTCATTCGATGTATGACACGATGCGTTTGGGGATCTTTGAAAATTTGGTGATTTTTGTAGAAAAGTGGTTAGGCCATGATTTTTTCAAAAATCTCAAAAATTCAATTAAATCACTTTAATTACAAATATTTCGAGAACCAGACATCGTAGAACCTTCTGGTTTTCACATGTGGACAGTTGCGGAAAATTTGAACAGGTATTCTGCAAACCAGACCCTCTTACAAGGCTTAGTTTCGGAAAAAGTTGGGGCTCGAAAATCCATAAAATCACTTTGGACCAACATATTTCGATAACCAGACCACTCAGAAGATTTTTTTCAAAATTCTCAAAAATTCAGTAAAATCACTTCGATTAGAAATAGTTCGAGAACCAGACATAGCAGAAGCTTCTGGTTTTCACTAATGGATATCGGTGGAAAATTTAACGGAGGATTTTGAAATCCGGAGCGTCAACCAAAGACATTATTAGGTAGTTGGGGCTCGAAAATCCATAAAATCACTTTGGACATGTTTATTTAAGAAAAATCGTATATCTTATAATATTTCATATTTATTTCAAGCACATATGTGATAATCAAACATAGGCATAGAAGTACCATTTGAAAATGGGTATTCTATAAAATTTTTTTCAATCTATTTCCCGGGCGGATCTACTTCACCAGAAAAAAGGTATGATTTCCGTAATGATTTACGTAAATTGATTACAATAAGTGACATATATTTGATTGGAGGGGATTTTAATTGCAAGAATAGAAATTGGGGCTGTGTCAGAGCCAATGCATGGGGGAATATACTAAATGACTTGGAGTCAAGGCACCCATTTAACGTTTTGTACCCCCCGCAGCCTACTTGTATTCCACCAAATAATAGATCTAGTCCTTCCACTATAGACTTATTTCTTACAAACTCCTCTGAACTATTCAGTCAACCTATTGTTGAAAATGATCTTAATTCAAACCATCTTCCAGTTTTAATAAGCATGAATTCAGTCCCTGTGGAAAACTGCAATCAATTTTTTGACTATGCAAATGCTATTTGAAAAAATTTAAAAAATGTATGCGACTCAAATTGAGAAACATCACGGAAACAAATCCAAATGATATAGGTTGCGAACAAATTGACGGAGCTGTTAGTAATTTTACAGGTACAGTTCTTGAGAGTGTTGCACAATCCGTGCTGAAAAAAACTCAAAGTCGAAATAATGGTTATTCACTTCCTGCTTATATAATAGAAGCAATCAAAATAAGAAATAGAAATAGAAGCTTGTGGATTAGAACCAGGGACCAATACTTCCTCTGTGAAATAAACAGGTTGAACGTGTTCATAAAAAATTAAATCTTTACTTTCAGGAATGAGACCTGGAACAATAAACTTCAAGGGTTAAATAAAGGTAGCAAACCCTTTTGGAACATAATTAAAGTAGTAAAAAAGAAAAAAGTTTTTATCCCATCTTTTAAGGTTGGTAACTCAATATTAATATCCAACGAGGAAAAAGCCAACGCATTAGCACGCACTTTTAGTACTAATAGTTTAGTAGCTAGCAATAACACCGTCAGTAATAACCAAATAGAATATATTGTAAGTCGATCTATGCAATTAGTTAAGGAAAGCGATTTTGAGGTAACCGGAGATATAATATCACTTGATGACGTTAAACTTGTTTTAAAAAACCTTAAAACTACCAAATCACCTGGATTTGATGGAATAAAAAACCTCTTTCTAAAAAATCTGCCTAAAATAGGTATAAGGTACCTCAGGAATCTATTCAACAATTGTTTTAAAATAGGTTACTTTCCTAATGAATGGAAAATGGCCAAAATCATTCCTATCCATAAACCAGGAAAAAATTCTAGTGATCCTTCTGGCTACAGACCAATAAGCTTATTGAGTTCATTAAGTAAGTGCCTTGAAAAACTAATAAGAAACAAATTAATTTTGCATGTAAATGAATTTGATATCTTCCCACCAGAACAATTTGGCTTTCGAAGGTATCATAGCACCACCAACCAAATTGATAGAATATCAAAGCATATTAAAAATAATTTGTCTGCAGGTAAAAGCACAGGAATGGTGCTCCTTGACGTGGAAAAAGCTTTTGACACTGTTTGGCATGAAGGCTTAATTCATGAACTTGTTTTCTTGAATTTTCCAATGTATATCATTAAAATTATATTTTCCTTTCTGTCAAATCGATTGTTTAAAGTCTGTGTTAACAATTGGTACACCGACGAAAATATTATTACTTCAGGCGTACCCCAAGGATCGGTACTAGGTCCAATTTTATATAATATTTATACCTACGATTTTCCAAAGCTTCAAAATTGTGAAACTGCAATATTTGCCGATGATACATGCATTTATTCATCAGATTCAACTGGGTTTTGTATTGAAACCAATTTGCAATCTGCTCTGAATACTATTCAAGTTTATTTCAATAAGTGGAAAATTAAAATAAATGCATCAAAGACACAGGCTCTTTTTTTTACGAGAAAAAGGAAACCCTGTTTACAGCCTAACAACAATCTACAATTGAATGGAGTGGAAATTGAGTGGAAATCAAGTGCAAAGTATCTTGGGGTACACCTGGATAAAACATTGACCTTTAATGTGCACATTCAGCAAACGATAAATAAATTAAATACAGTAATCAAAATACTTCCATTTATCAACCGGAAGTCAAAAATGAGCACTGAAAACAAATTAATGATATTTAAGTCTATCTTCCAAAGTATAATTTTTTATGGTTCGCCTGCCTGGGGAAAATGCGCTCAGACTCATATACAAAAGTTGCAGGTTATGCAAAATAAGATTTTAAAAATCATGCTTAATCTTCCATGGCACTTTTCCACAGAAGAACTTCATAAAATAACAAATATTGATAAAGTTGCAGTTAGAATTTCCAAACTACATTATCGTTATATTTTATCCTGCAATAATTCGGATAATAGTTTAATCTCTAACTTAGCTGCTTAAGATGTTGGTTTAAACTATTATTATTAATTCAATTGTTACATATTCATAGAGTTTTTATTTATTTATTTATTATTAATATACTTTTTTATTTATTTATTTATCATTGTATTTACTTGTTTTTTTTTTTTTTAAATATTTCGTTTTTTCTTAATTTTGTTTACTTATTTATAGTTGTTTATTTATGTATTTATTATTCATTTATATATTTGTATATTTATTATTTACTTGTTTATTTATTTATTGATTTGTCTCTCAATTTAATTTATTTATTTTTGTTTAATTTTTTTTGTTTTGCTTACCTAACCATTTATTATTCATTTAAATATTAAAATTTGTTTCTCACTTTATTTTTGTTTGTTAATTAACTTATTTAACGTCCTGTTCAGTTATGTATTTAATTATGTATTTAATTATTTGTTATTTATTTATTTATTATTTATTTATTTATTTATATATTTATTTATTTATTTATTTATTTATTTAATTATTAATTTATTAATTTATGTATTTATTTACTATTATAATACATATATATCTGTGATACTAAATGGAAACAACATCTCAAGACAGTTTTCTGTACCCCACTTCTCTCTCCCTATGGACAAATTAAAATGTGTACTTAATGAAGGTTTTTACTTGTAACTTTTCCTTCAAATATAATATAATAAATCTGTGATATAAATTGAATACATATAGTAATATTTTTCAGTAGTAAGGTATAGTATAAGAAACCATATCTCTGTAAATTGTGCAATCTAGGAAACAAAAATTATAAGAAATTCAGTTACAATAAAGATCTATCTATCTATCTAACAAAATTTCTTCTTCAACTTTCAATCTCATTAGTTTTATTATGTGACGCAGCTAAAAACATAGTCACACGATAAATTAATTTCTAAGTGGGATTTAAGGCCATTTCTTTCAGGGGTGTAAAAGCCTAATTAAACAGATCCACCTCGCATAAAGTTAGGAAGACCAATGGAACTCATTTAAAGTTTACTCTTTGGTCATATATAAAAAGGGTGCTTTCTTAGAGGTAGGGAAATTGAAATAAAACACATGTGGCCACTGAGTCTCGTGCGTCTATGGAGTAATCTGGAAATCTCTGTTTATAGCCAAATCAGGTTAACAGTTCTTGGAGAACTTTTCTCTTATTAAATTTACTATATAGCAAAATACCCACTTAAGGACATGTGTAGGTTCTTCTTTTTATCCAGAAACCGGAAAAGTTGATAAAAGACCCTCTAATAAATAAATTCCCCTGCATTTAAAAAAAATTGCTGGAAACATTCACCGAATCATTTTAAACTGTTCGATTGCTTCCGGTTTGTATTAAAATTAATTTATTTCATGTATTGGTAATGATCTTCACAATTGAAATAAGTAAAACAATCCTAAACCTTTTTTTTTCTTGATCCGAACAATTTAGATCTGTAAAATTGATTAAATAAAAAAAAATGATTTTTTCGTAACTGATACTCGTAGTTTCAGTAACTGGTCAGCCCTAGATTTTTTTTAACTTTTTTTTTCAGGTCATAAACCTTCCAGGTGGTATACATATTTTGCAAATATCCTACAAATGAGGTGCCAAAAATCGTTATGACCACGATGCAATTTGAAAAAAATCATTAAAAAAAATGTACATTATGTCTGACCAATTAGTGAAAATAGTTGACCTTTTATCAGGATCTAGTGATTTTTCGGATGGTATAATTTTTTTGCGAATATTCCACAAATCGGGTGCCAAAAATAGCGGGGAACCTTGCAAAAGTCAAAGCCTAGATTAAAAATTTTCTATGGCTGACCAATTTCTTAAGCAAGTTGAACTTTTTTGACCAATTACTGACCAATTAGATGGCATACTTTTTATGCGAATTTCCCATATATGGGGTGCCAAGATCGCAGAGCCCAATAAAAAGGTAATTAAATCAGGAAATATAGGGAGCAGGTTGCGGAAGGTTTAATGTACTTAACTGGCCCTACAACCAGTAACTTTAAAGAACTAAAGAATTGAGAAAAAAAGGATGCTTATGGTAAAAATATGACTTTACTTTGCGTTTTGTATTATGCTGAACCGAAAAATCATCACGCAGGAAAACTGATTGGAATAGCAAGTAAGTATCCAAACAAACTCCATTTATTCAAATATTATTCCTAATACTCTCACCCAAAAAGATATTTTTTTTCTAAAAATATAAAATCAAACTTAATTCTTATAAATAACATTGGAAGTAAGTTACACGTATGGAGTTTGTTCAAACACTGTAAGAAAATATCGTTGTTCTGAAATTCATAAACTGGACTTATTATTAGAAAATAAATAATGAAATGTTTTTTAATGTAATAATATTGTTTTTCTTTTCCTATAAATAAAAAACCAAAATAAAGAGGAGCAAAACAAATCTTTTTTCTTATTTATTTCTTTGGCCCAAAAGTTAGTTTACAGCCATATTAGCTATATGAAAATGTTCAGCGGAAGCCATACAATACATAATCCAAAACTCATATAAAATCCTATATAGTTTCACACAGGAACGTTAAGTACTATATGTGGCAGGAAAACGTGCAACGTGACTTCTGGGGGAATCATGAGCTGTCTCACGAAAAGGTACGGCTGGGCAATCAACGTCTTAATACGTAATGCGGGCCCAACATATTTATTTTATTATAAACGCGTTATTAATGTTTTCAATGAATGTATATTGAGCACATAAAATATTATGAATGTGTTTTAATCAATGACATAGATGTAGATCTAAATACGAAAAATTATGGTACTAGTTAATTTGACTTATTTTCTTGAAAGTAATCATTTACCACAAATTCAATTTTAACTCCATGATGTAGGTTTTTTACATATTAAAATAATTAACTTAATTTTTTTCTTGTAATTTATACGATGCTCTTTTAACTTTCTTCCTTATCAATTGTGTTGAATACTTAATAAGTTTATCTAAATTTATCGTACAAATATTTAGCTATCCTATATAATTTTTTTATTTAAATATCAGATTTTAATGTCCATTATATTTTTACATTGGAAAATGTATATTTTAATTTAGGTATGTTCTACCAAGTATCTTTATTGAATGTGTGCGGCAAATAAATAAAAAGAATTACAAATTAGCTTAGATTTTTACCAATTTGTGTAGTCTCTAGCCAAGCAAAAAAAATTTTAACTTTTTTTTATTTTTGTCTATAATCTTCACAAAGAATTTTGTTGTTTCTAAATTTTTGTTCTTACACAATATTACACAATTTTTTTTTACAATTAAGCTTATGGTGTATTTCTCATTTTAAAAATCTGTGTTCTAATTTGGAATAATCGAGTCTAAATTTTAATTGACTGAAGTTACAATATATTTATATGTATGTATATAAGGTCCACTCGCACGAAAGTTCATTTGAAAGCAGTAATCCCAAATTTCGCGTAAGTGGGCCCTTGTTTAACTTATTGAGTGATACTCGTACATTTATATGATTTTGTTTTTTATTTGTTTTAATAACATTGCATACAACAATAATTATTTAATTTTGTATCGTCGATACATTGAAAAATATTTTCTAGTTTTTGTTTTTGTTAAGAGACAATATAATTTATATCTTTTTTCAATATAATGGTTGTATATTTATACAAATTTTTAAATATTTTCTATAATAATTGTTAGCGAATTTATAAATATATTTTTACTCATATAAGCGCCATAAATGTTTTGAAAAAAAAAAAAATAAACAAAAAGCAATTTGGCAATTTTCGTAAAATTTTTAAAAAATATTTCATTATCAAAAAAGAAAATCAATAAAAGGTTTTATTTTTTAAACTTCTTTTTATTATTTATTTATTGGTCTCATTTGTTGTGTATTTTATAGTAGGTAGGTATATTTATGTATACAATATAATATTAGTGTATCAAAAGTGTATAATGATGTGTGTGTTTTTTAATGGATGCCATCGTATAAAAATGATTTTGAAAGCCGCTTTTTTTAAAGTAAGAACTTATTTGATAATTTATTACAAGACGTTGCTTCTGATTTTTACGATAATAAAATGAGAACAGAAAACCAATTGGACGTTATTCGGAATTCACCCCCCCCCCAAAAATGAACTTTTTTTTTAACGAATCGATAAAAGAGTGTTTGCTGTTGATAAAAAACATCAAATTATGCAGGAGAAACACTTTCTTATGGTAAAAAAGTGAAGTAAAAGCGGACCACCCACAGTAATATAACTAAAACTACTTTTGTATGGGATATTTGCTTTTTTTGCTTGCTTACGGATTACGGCGGCGTTTAAACAGTGATATATGTATGGGGGGCATGCTGCCCCCCTGCAACCCCCCTGCTTGGGAACACTATAGGATTTGGGGTAGGTGCAATGTTGGGTGTATCCAAGGTTTCTTTTGCATTTACAGAAAAAAAGTGCATTTTGGTGGGGGGGGGGGGGAATTCCGAATAAGGACCAACCAATTTCATATGCAATCGTCAAAACAAATTTTCGCTCTGAAATTTTTTTCTCTGCACTATTTCCAATTCCGGAAGCACTTTTCATGACAAGAGATGCTCTTGGAGGATTTGTCACTACTCGCAAGAAAAAAACCCGCTTTTTTAGGTAACGCTAGGAATCGAACCCAGTCCTGCGACGTCACAATTTAACGCAATGACCAATATGATGCTAGTCACTCTAATGTATTTTGAAATATGATAATCTTGTCGAAAATCTAACAGGATAGTTATACATTAAGCACTTTTCGAAGTGTCATAACTTAAGAGAGTATTACCTTTGTATATAAATAACCTATAGTATTGTCATGAAGCGTGCTTTTGTATTGTGAACGATAGCCTGGTGGTGGCGCAGAAATTAGCTCACGCTTTTACAGTGGAGAGTAGGATAACATACAAAGAAAGTAGTAAAAAAAAGAATTTTTATTATCAAATTTAACAGACAAATCTAGCAAGTGCAGTCCTTAGCCTTAAGGTGTCGCCACAATCTTTCGTCTTCTTGATAGTACTATAATTTTTATATATGTACAAAGGTATTACCTTTGTAAATATTACCTAAAGTACTATCATGGAGCGTGATTTTGTATTGCGAACTCTAGCCTGGTGGTGGCGCAGAAATTAGCGCTAGATTTTACAGTGGATAGTTATCTTCAAAATTATAGTTCGATCGGTTTTGTTTGACATGATAAGGCTCATGGATGTACTACTTTTTGAGATCAGGGCCGGTATCGCGTAAGACTAAAGCGATCGTTGAATAATTGACTGTCGTTTTGACAATCCCTCTCTCTATATTTCTTTATTGATATGATAAAAGCAGCTATAGTAAAAAGGACTATCAATTTCTGAGCAATCGCTTTAGTCTTACGCGATACGGGCTCAGATTTCAAGCGATTTTTATTACCAAAACAATTTTGAATTTTAACAATTTAAGTAACTAAGTAAATATGATTTTGCGAATTCACTATAATATTTTCTGTAACATTTTATTAAAGTTAGAACCATCTTTTTAGTAACGTAATATTAGTTTTAATTACACTTTGACTTTTGTTGTATTTTAGTTTTTTTTTTTAATGAATTCTTATTGTTTCAGGTGATGTGTTCACGAATAATTTACTGAAAAAAACTTAGCTAGAACAATTCAAAGTTGAAAAGGATTGCAAATTAAGAAAAAGTTGGTAAACAGCATTAAAATTAGTAAATTTTAATAGTATCATACTAAGACTTTAAAACTCTTAAATTCGCTTAAAAATTTGGATTTTTATGCCCGTGACACACATCTAGTATAGACATATAGAATACGAATGAACCACAGGGTATATTACGGTAATACCAGCCGAGCAAAATGGTACACTAGGATGTATAATAAACTCATTGTTATATTTACGATTATTATTTTTTAATATTTTCAAATTTGTGTTTTCAAAATGGCAACGAATTTAAATAAACGGAAAGTTCTTGACATCTACCAAATCGACAAAATTTTCAATATTTGGAGCGAAATTATCGAAGAGGGAATATAAAAAATTCACATATTTATAAATAAAATATGTGCTGAGCTGGTAGAGAATAGGAATATGAATATGGCAAGCTCTCAATTGGTATCGGAAATAAACGTTCAAAGAAAATATGGCTTTCATTTCATAAAATATTTTTGTTTTGATGAAAGCCAGATTCACAATAGCAGAAAAGTTTTTGGAATCGAATAGCTTACACGTATTTCTTTTCTTGCAATTTTGAAATATATGTAATGTACTCGTATATGTAGCCTATTCGGGATTCTGTAGTTCGAGATTTTGTAGTTCGGGATTTTGTCATTCGGGATATCGTACTTAACCCCATTAAATTTTTATAATTAAAGATTTAATTGTCCGTTTTATGAATATTACCTCATTAAGGGTTATGAAGGCTTTATTTTATTTTTCATCTTTTAATATCTTACCAAAAAAGTTCTTATTCCGTGATATCGAATAATAATATTGAATGAAAGTCTTAATTTATTTCAAATTTACATTATGCATGTATTTTTTCCTACATGTAAATACAAACATTATGTATGTTTTTCATGATAAAGCTGTCGATAATATTATTTAGTTTTTTTTATTTCATTTATTGTAGTACAAAAAAAATATTTATCAACAATCTTGCCATGGTGTGGTTACCAAAAATATCAATATGGATTAGGTTTGGGTATTTCTTTATCAAAATTTAAAAAACTTGAGGTGCGAAATTTCAAAAAGTCTCTAGCTTGCTTTTTACATTCCAACAATTAATCTTAGTGCATTTTTTTTTAATTCACTACTCATTTATGCTAATAAATAGTTATGTACACACATCAATACATATATGAATGTTTATTGAATGAACAAATACATTTTAATTGAGTTGTTTTTCATATTGAATTTCTTGGTAGGTAAACCGAGTTTTGTTGGGAACGAATCAAAGTTTGATTTTTTAATTCTAGTTTTTTAATGTGTGCGTGTCATGAAATTTCTGTACCGATGATTTTGAAAATTTATTCACCAATTCAACGAATTAAAATATAAAACGAAAAAAGAAAATAATATTATAAATATATGTAGGTATCCTTTTTGTAAATAAAACAACCGTTTATATTTGTTTAAATCAAATAAATAATTTTTATTTAATAATAAAACTATAAGAAGTGTGTACAATAGTGGGGTTATTTCATGGAGCATTAAATAATGATTTAAAAATATTTGCAATCGTATTGCGAGTTCTATAAAACACTTGCTATTGTCATTTCAAAATGGAGTAAAAAAAACTAAAGCCTAATAATAATGTATTCTTGTATTTAGTTCAAAAATAAGATATGACTTCGTCCACACGTTGAAAACAAATTCACTGAAATTATATTAAACAAGAGCATGTAACCAATTTCCAATTTCAAATCAAACATTCAAAATATCAACAAATAAATTAAGTTACGTATTCCTTAAAAGAAAACCCTAGCCGGCGTTGTATTTACTACTCAGTAGTTACATAATACAATTCTCCATTTTGAACTCAAACAAACAAAACTTCAGAGTCCAGTATAGCTTTATATATTTTTTAAATATTTCATTGCCAGATCAAATAGCAGTCAAATATGTAAAACTGATCAAGATAAGCTTATGATGTTGTTTAAATAATGCCATAACTAAGTGCAGTTTTTGTTTTTGAAATTTAATTCCCTCCTAAAATTTCTCCATTTATACTCTCTAGGTTTACATAAGAAAGCTAACGACTTTGGATGAAAGCTTAATTTATAATCATACAATTTCGACGGAATTCTTCTTTTCGCTATTAGCTCAGAACGGTATATGTATTGATGTTTTATACCTCGGACTTCAATCAACGGATATGAATATTGAGAAAACAAAATTATTTAATACAAAATTCATGGGCCTATTGTGACTGGCGAATCGAACGTTCGCTTAAGTCGAACGATTTGGCAAATTACCATTGTCGTGGTATTATGAATAGTGAACTTTGACGTTCGCCTTTAAAACAATTCTGCCAACTTTAAAAATTGAATAAATGTAATGTCATTAATGAGTGAAACTTCAAATTCAATCAAAACTATTTGTTGATGGAAAATTGTTGACTGTTGAAAAAAAAAAAAAAAAAAAAAAAAATGGTATTAGCAGTCCTGATTTGTTTTTTGAAGATGAGGATGAAAAGGACAGAGATTTCGACGAGATAGCCTTTTCAAATTCCGGATAATTTGTAAGAACAAAATCATTAATTATTTTTCAGTTCAAAAATTGTTCTTTTTAGATTTTTGAATGGCCACCGATGCAGAAAAAATGTTCTCTTGTGTCTCCGTTTTTTTGGAGTAACTTCACTCGTTCAATAATCAAAGGAGACAAAGAAAGCTGTCCACAAGGTCCTCAACCCGTTGCTACAACGTCTTTCTTGTTGGTAGCTTTTTTTTTAAATTTTATTTTGAAGTCAAGCCAAACCTTTGAAGATAATTTTTGATAATTCATTTCTGGGATAATTTTTGTTAACACACTTTATGCCACTCTTTCGTTTACGGTGAGGTGGTCCTAAGGAGTTGAGGTGAATAGCAAACTGATCCTAATATTATGTTTGTCTTTCTTTTTCTAAGATCCAAACGATCCCACACACTTGGCCATGTCGGGGTTCGCTTCCATAAGCTTAACAATCTTTAAAAATTTACTACGAATAAAATATCTATTTTTTTTTGTTAACTAATTTATTTTTTGAATTACCTACTTTTATTTTTACTCATTAAAAAAAAAAACAACAAAAACTGCGATTTTATTCAGTCACCAAGAATTACAGTTTGACCCATTTTTACAGATAAAGGCGAACGTTCCCTAATTGTAATTGTAATAGAGCGACATTTGAATTCGACAAAATTTTGAAATTTAAAACGAACGTCGACTAGGCGATTTTTAAACGTTAATGCCAAATAGTTTCAATTGCCAAATTTTTCTTGAGACTCGCAAATCATAATAGAGCCCAATGTGTTCGCCTTTGATTGTTTCTAAGTTTCTAAAGACTTAGGTATAAGGTGAACATGAACACATTTCAATATGGATTTTCTTAGGGCAAAACTAAGTGGGCACTTCAAAATTAATATTAAATATTGAAGTTAATATTAAAGTTAATGATTTCCTCCATCTCTTAGCTTCTGATTCAAGATAAGAACTTAAGAGAACAACTTAACCAGAAACAACTAAAAAAATTGCTTAATAAATATGTGCTTTTCAAAAATTACCTACTCATTTCTAAAAACTGGACAAAATATTTTTTCATTTTCTCTCTAAGAACATAAAATTAACCCTCATAAAACATCAACAAAAATTACTCTAAAACTGCTAGCTTCTAAATGAGAATACCTAGTTAACTCTTTAAATCAAAATGGTAAAAATCATGAAAGGTGTTGATGGTCAAAAACTTGGAACGAAAATTATTTACTTTAGGACAGGTAAAAATAGTTTTTTTTTTATTTACTTTAGTAGCAAGAGCGTTTTCTCTATACTCCCCACAACAGCTGACACAAATATTGAGGTACTTATGCGATCCTTCTATTCAAAAATCTACAAGACTTCGGAGTTCCAGACTTAACATAGGATCGTTACAAACATACTTTGTAGCCTTAATATCTCCTTTTAACGCTTTGCAAACAATTTTTGGAATATTTTTATTTCGTATTGGGCAAGAATTTTTAACAATGTATGTCTATCAAATATTTAACTTGTAGTTTGTGCATTTAAATATACTTAAAAAAATCCGAAAATGCGCACATTTATCAAACAATTATAAAGGCTTGAAATGGGCTCGTTATTCCTTTCGAACTGCTCATTATTTTACCATATAGCTATTTTTTTTTTTTTTATAATCTACCCGCGCGCAAGGGTTTATGTCGATTACCCTTTAAATGTTTCAACACAGCGCGGGCGTAAAGTTAATGAAGAGAAAGAAGGATAGGAAAGATGTGTGGCACGATGTTCTGAGACTGAAGGTTGTTGTCTCAGATATTTTATCTGCAGGGATGGCGGCTGAACTAAAGCGGAGAATGCCGTGTCTTATTTCAATGTCGCTTATAATTCGCATTATTTTATTCGTGTTCATCCTTGTTGGGCATACTAGTTTAACTCAATTACATGTTGTTAGTGTTATGCCTGAACAACATGTAATGAGTAAACCAGCAACCCATTGATGACAATTTTAGAAGGTTTTTAATGGAATTAAAACGACATAGACGACGGCAGGGATCGAACCTGTGATCATGAGGTTCACAGGCGAGCACACATCCATCGCGCCACGGCCACCCACCATATAGCTATTCCTCTTCCTTAACGTTAAACTTTTATTTCTGCAAGCAATAATTGCAATTGTACTCTTGAGTGAATATGTTAAGAAAAATTAATAAACTGGTCGAAACAAGTGTGGCAAGTTTTTCGTTACAACTTACAACTCTATACCAAAAACGATTACGCGATACATTTTGCACCCTAACTGAGGTATATTCTTATTGAAATCCTGTAAAAGAGAATAATGTTAAATTTTGTGCAAGTAAAAACAAAATAATAAAGAAATTAACATAAAATGAAAACTAAAAAATGATTTTGTAAAAATATTTTTGTTTTATTATTTTTGCTATCACTTTAAGATATTGTTTTAAGATATTTGTTGTTTTTGTTTATATTTTGTATCTTTCAAATTTCTTGTAATAAGCAAGTGCATATAATTTGCAAATGTTTTTCAATTCAGTATAATATTTTAAAACAAATTATATTACGCGTTTATGTTAAATGTATAATAATAATATATACGTATTTATTTCGGTTAATGTAGAGAATACCACACATTAAATGGTACACATCTGCTATATAACACAATAGCCGATGACTTAAAACAACACAATGTTAAAAATATAAACTTAAACGTAATAAATCCTTGATTTTTTCTTTTAATTTACTTGCTTTTCAATGTATATTATCGCATCTTAATGTTTATGAAGATATATTTATGTTTTTCTTTGATTCACAGCTAAAAACTAAACTGATCATCTGTTTGTTTTATAATTTT
Source organism: Philhelius festivus (assembly GCA_963931855.1). Lineage (NCBI taxonomy): Eukaryota > Metazoa > Arthropoda > Insecta > Diptera > Syrphidae > Philhelius > Philhelius festivus. The sequence goes on from OZ007555.1 coordinate 36,450,237, forward strand.
TTTTTATTAAATATATAAATTTATTTTATTTTGTTTTTTCTTTAGCTAAATGATTTTTCGTCTTTTATGTTTTAAATTTTTCTTTTGCATAGTTTCTAATTTAGAATGCTTTAGTGGTTGTTTCTGTGTTTATACAAAATGTACATTTTGATATACAATGCACTAATATTCTTTTATATAGGTATATATAATTAGTCTAAGCGAACATTATGTTTGCAATGGTATAACAACTTTTAAAATGTTTTTAGTTTTTCCATTTTTAACTTATACAAATATATATATATATATAATTGTTTGTTGTTTGTATTAGGATCATTTCCAATACACAAACATAAATTTCTTTCAACATATATGCATCTTCGATAACCACTGTAATAAAAATAAAATAATATTTTCAAACAACATTTAAATATTTTGTTTTTATGTTTTTTTCTAATCGTGTGTTTTATTAATGTTTTTACTAAGCTTAATACCAAAGACGAACACACTATTCAAAAGCATTTACACATAAAATTTGCATCATTATATTATTTTTTTTCCATTTTAATATACGATGCTTATAAATAACATTTTACACAAAATCAATATACGCCATCTTACGTTAAACGAAATAAATCGATTCTTCTATTCATCCTAAAAAAATTTTGAAACAAACATCACTTAAAAATCATAGATTTTCATTGTTTTCTTTTTTTTTTATTTTTTTTTTAATATTAAATTAAATTAATTAAATAAAACAAACAAACAGAAAGAAAAAATACACAAAATATAAAATTTAAACATGGTATAACATTAATTAAATAATAACATTAATAATAACAAAAAATCATAAAGAATTCCCTAATAAAATGTTAAATGAATTTATACTTATAATTTTTCATATCATCGTTTTTCCTTTCTTTCATTATATTCTATTATCAATCGTAAACTGCAGCATAAATGTTTTTCTTTTTATCTTTTAAAATTAAATTAAATAATAGGATTATGTTTAAACAAATAATATAACTAAAAAAAGAAAATAATATTATTAGTAGGTAATTTGCAGAAATTCATTTTAAACAAATGCCCAGCATTCGAGAGTTTTTACAACAAAGTCTTCTTGTGGTGACAGAGGTTCGTTGCCATATGTGCTGCATGATTGTGATCGGCCTTGATTCAGGTCACCGTCCAACCATAATCCAAATCGACCACTGAAAATATAAAATATATTAGTTAGAATCTCCACTTAGAATATTTAAATATGTTAAACTAAGATCAATATATCAATGTGGTATATAATTAATTCGGAATAAACCAACTCGTACCTAGACGCATTTATATTTAACTTAAATAGTTCCATGAAAAATAGTCAACTATACTTGCTCTATTGAACTTAACCTTATATCGATTTAGTCATGTTTCAAATCCTTGATAATGAGTCCAAGAACTTTTATACAACAACAGTCTTAAATATTCATTTTTGACTTTTTGAAGTTGTAAGGCTGTTGTTATACTTTTCAGAAGAGTTTGACAAGCGCCAAGTATTACAACGTGGATGCTATTTATAAAATAGTTTATATACATTTATTGTAGGATTTTCATATACTGGGGGTAATATCAAATTCTATTTATAAAAACAATATTATTAAAATAAATGTATAAAATGAAATCAAATGTAAAATAAGAGGCAAACGTCTATAGACACGCTTTTTATGACATGGTCTAGGATGATTTGTCACTTTGTCGAAAGAGGCAGTAAACCCTTGAAATAAATTTTTTCGGCGGCTGTGAATCGCACCCTGTACTTCTACATACTTATAAGTCCAACGCACTAACCATTATGCGAAGAGGTACTACAAAGTCGTATGTAATAAAAGATAAAGTCAAGATTTAAATGTATATACATTCATATATGTATGTCTCCGAAATTTATAAAAATTTTTTTAACAAACTGCTTTTTTTCTAATTTTTATTTTTGTAAAAAATTTACATATGTAAATAAGTACATGAAATAAAAAAAGAAATGACAGCAGTCTCTAATTTAATGGACTGTAATGGAGATTAGATTCGTTATCTTTTTTTTATATTTCAATAACAAACAAAACGTAGGTCATGGTGATGATTGTTTGTATTATTTTGTTCATGTATCAAAACAAGTTTTATTAAAAAAAGGCTGATTATTCTAAGAGAAGTTACAGAAATAGTCGTAAAGAAAAAAATATTAATTCGAGTAAAAAGTAGTAAATGCGCCACTGATTTCATTTTTGTTTAATCGAAAGATTATTATTATCTGTTTGTTATATTACCCTGAATGATTTACACAATGCGAGTGCTACGAACATCTATTTATGTATGCATGAATTTATATGTATGTATATACAAAAAAATTTACGCTTATGCTTCTGGTTTTATGTTTCAAATAGTGAACGAAACAGCTCAAACACTTAATTTGATATCAGTGTCTTTTAAAAACCTGACAATATATATCTGTGGTGTTTGGTACAAACACGATAAGTCCATAAAATAATTTGCGTTATTACGTTCACTCTGCATTGAGCTAGGTCTGAAACGGGTTGACAGATTTTCTTCAAATTTGGAAAACTTTTGAAAATATTCTTAGAAAAATTATGTTCCAAATTTTAAGAAAATCGGTTTACCCGTTTAGGTTCGAGCTCGATATAAAGTGAATATAAGTATGCAAATTATTTTACGAAGTTATCATGTTTCTTTCTACCAAACACCGCAGATATACATCATTGAGTTTAAAGCCTACTTAAGTAATAAAATGTAATAATAAAAAAATGTATTCCTATAAATGCAATAGTTATAGTAAGCAAATCAGCAAATAATACAACAATAAAATTTGTTATGAGAAGATGAAATAATTTCAATTAATCGTTTAAAATATGTACATACATTTGAAGTGCGTTTGGAATTCGAGAAAATACTCCCCAATCCCAATGAGAAATACTTTACTGGAACCATACAAAATATGGTTCTATACTGACTGTGTCCATCGCCAGTCAATACATCAATTAATCTTAAAAGGTGGTACGAAATTGATAATAAAGTCAGGATGTCAATATTACATTCAATCCAAACTGTAGTGTTTAACTACTAAGTTATGTGAACAATCATGTTAATAGGTATAGATTTATACATACATTGATGTTCGTTTACAGTGCTGGAGGTTTTGTTGTCATTATAAAATGTTGTTCTTGCAATATTAATTCTCATTTTCAATCCATTTGTCAAAAATCTATCCTATTATTTTTTATTCCTTCCTAATAGTTCCTTGCACTTAAAAAGCAAACATATAGTTAAATTTATAGTACTTCTTTATATAATGTTCTGCGCCTTGAACTACCATGCATAAGTTCTGGATTCGATTCCCAGCTGAGAAATAATGTTTTTTCAAAGGTGTATTGCCCCGGCGAGAAAGTGGCAACTCCTGCAAGAGTATTTCTTGTCATGTTAAGTGCTTCTGAGCTAAGCTGATTTACAGAAAATTATAATTAACCTGCATTCCTACACGGGAATGGTTCACTAGGTTAAGGCTCTCCACGAGTCGTAGGACAGTAATTTATTTTATTTTTATTTTGGAATCCATCAATAGTTTATGTGTATTTGAAATGATAGTTGCTGATTAAACAACTCAAATATTAATTCACACCAGACATAAATTTGAGGTTTCAAAGGAAATCAAATTGCAAGATTGCTCGAGATCCTAATATTAAAATTAAATCCACGATTTCGTTTTGGTGTGAATATAGTGTACAATTTAACATTGATCCCAACTTTCCGGAAGCTAATTCACAGAATTATTGGTCTTGCATCGGGTTTTTAATGAAACAATCGTTTAAGAAAGACTAACTATTGGTGATGTAGGTAGGTCAACTAGATTTTGGAGAGTAGCCCTGTCTCAACTTTGATCAATACCTTTAAACTTCACATTAATTCATCAAAACCCTAATTTTAGTACATTCATTTTTCTATTTCATATAAATAATATAAAAAAAAATAATAAAAATAAACTTACTCTCCAGCTCCGATTGACAAACAATCAACATTGCCTTTAATGAAGTACAAGTTTTCTCCAGTCCAATGGAATACTTTGTAACTGGGATTAAATTTGTACAATAATGACTCTCCGGTTCCATAAAAATGGTCAGATACATGAAGTGAACAAGATGTCAGAGCTCCGAAAACCTTTCAATAATTAATAAAACAAATTATTACATACTTTAAACATACAAATCAATATTATTAAAACTTACATTGTGATCTGTGTCCTGGATAACAATTAACACAGGGCTTTCTAGCCTCTGCATTTTTCTGTAGAGAGAATTTAACGAGAAACCATGCTGAGATGTGCTAAATATTAATGTCCAAGAATAGCCCTCGGCTCTTGCAGGTAGATGGGTACATAATTTTTCGCTAAGCAAAAATAAAAGAAATTGTTAAAATTTTATAAATTTATATATTTTAGTAAAAAAAAAAAACATGCTTACCGGTGTTCTTCTGTAAGAATTTCTGTCGTTCCAATCAGATCTGGAATTGGGAAATCCAAATCAAACGATCCAGTTGTGAAGAGCGATGTTTTTCTGTATTCATCTGGACTATAAGTCAGGACCTAATATTTTTTTAAATAAAAATAAAAAACATTAGTTGAAGTAAAAATTCGAAAATGTTTTAAGTGTGAATGTAAGTGTTTGTGTATACAAAATTTAGCATTTCATTATTGATGTGAAACTACAACGAAAAATCTAAAATCTCAAAAAACAAAGATTTTCAACTCAAAAACTATTAACATCTATACATTTATTATAATAGTTAACTAGCAGCGAGTGTGTATATTAATTATTGTGTATAGGTCTTCTGATGAAGTGGAGATTTTCTTTTATTTGGAGGGTTTTAAAACTGTAATGTAGGTATTTATATGAAAAGAGTTATCAATCGACGATTGAATCAAAAAGTATATTATAGTCTATGTTTGCTTTATTAAAATAACTAAATTTTAATAAATATATTAATTATTGTAAAGGGTTATAGTATTAGAGAGCACTAGTGAAATTGAAAGAATTATTTGTGTTTTTTTGGGATCGTTTATACCTGACAAAATAAAATGTCGGCAAATTTGATTATGTTGAGTACTAGTCGTAGTTCAAATGTTCCTAACAATTTTTATTTTCAACAAGACAATATTAAGGCACATTTCGAATCATTTTACTAGCAACAAAATTTGGTCAGTTACGAATACAATCAAAGCCGATATGTTTGTTTTTAACTTTTGAAAGGTCAAACTCGGAACATCTCATGTGCAGTTCAACAGTGATTCTAACATTAATGTTTTTTTCAGTAATGGATATGAAAATATTAATATTATAAAAATTTTCAATTTCCATGTGATATTTTAAAGACTACAATTTAAATTCTAGATTTAAATTAATTATATAAAATAAAAAGCTTTCATATATGTAGTTTAAATTAGAGTACATATACTAATGAATTTGAAAACGAAATTACTATAATTTAAAAAAAAAAACTCTGTCTCCTCTTTTGCTCTAGGCACGCTATATCATTTTAAATTGCATTGCAATTATCAACAAAATAAAATCATTATTTTTTAACACCTGTGCATTTCATGTTTTAGTGTTCGTTAAAAAATTTTTAATTTAAATGAAAAAAATTATGTGATAGTCGCTGATTTAGACATAATAAGGCCAAAATAATAAACCTGATCAATAAATTGTTAGAAATAAATGTGGCCATAGTGTTGAGATTTCCAAATACATTAGGTGCGTTTTATTATTCACAAATCTATCTGGATTCGGATCTGGATTAAGTTTTAACATGTATTACAAAAACAATTTGGGATCCTGTTTTCTATCGGGATCTATTTCAAAGATCCAAAAATCAGTTATTACACTGGCGAGTATAGTGTAAAGAAAAAAGACGAAGAAATAATTGAAAATTTACAAACCCAAGGATAAAAAGAGACGGACTTATAACACTGCTGTCACTAAGATCCGTATCGTTTTATTTTCAAGGTAAGATCCAGATCCGGATCCAGATAGATTTGTGAATAATAAAACACACCTATTGTTATGAGAATATTAAGAATTGAGATCACAGAGAATATAGATATATGTAGTATACCAAGAGCCACTAGCAACGGACTTTAACAAGGCAGGAAGAAAAACGTCAGTCCTACACTCCGGTTCCTTAGATAAGATTTTCATTTATTTAATGGTCTGGTCAGAGATCTTTATATGAAGAAAGTTTAATCCTTGCTAATGGTGTACATCATTTTTGTGTGTGAAATACGCTCTTAAACGCGTGCCATTTACCATTGCATGCATTGTAAAAGTTTGTAATGAAATTTTTGGATTTGTCATCATCTACCATGTATCTGAGGTAATCTCTTGGTATAATGAGACAAAAACTATACTCACAAAAAGACCAGAGGAATATATAGATGAGAATTTGACTCATGTTAAAGAATTTCGCGGACACTTTAGCATTATAAAGAAAACTCACAAAAGAATAGAAAAATAAGCAAAGTGAGCAAAGTTTTGGGGAATGTAATGAAAATGAAGATCGCATATAGGATATAGATGAGGTTGATAGGCATAAATTTAGGGAAGGTTTCTACAGCTACAACAACTTCACGGTAATGGTGAATGGATTTTAGATTTGGCATGTTATGACAAAGAAGAACCCAAGCTCCAACGAGTTGAGGAGGTTTTAAATTAAAGGCTATGAGAATGAATGAATAAATAATTCATCCCTACGGCAACTATTAAAGATCATTATGAAGTTCGTTATGGCAACAATTAATGTGATCAAACTATAGTTAAAAAAATAGAATCAGTTTATATGTATGTATATTATGCTCATGTGTAAGTGGATACAGTGAAGAAGATTTGTCAGAGTAAATGACAAACACCCAATCACACGAATACAATGATTAAAAAAACAGTCTAGATTCGTAATTCACAAAAAAACAATTAGGTACTAGGAAAACCCCATTAGATAGACTAATCTAGCCATCAGGGCTATTGAGGAAGATAGTACTGAGGCAATCAAATATGAAAAGTAGAACAGGAGGCAAGATTTAAAGGTACATTAATATTTGCTTTCCAATTTAATAAATTACTTATCATATCACTTTTTTTATTTGAAGATTTAAGTTACTGATTAAATATTTTTTTCAGTTTTCATATTATCGGCAGCAAAAAACCCACTCTACGTCCGGTTAAAAAAACACATACACCCAGCGGCAAAAAACCCTCGCAGTTGATCTGTTGAATAAAACCTCGCCTTTTTCATAATTCTTGAGATATATTTCATTTTCTTTTGTATGATTTTTAAAATTTTATATATTTTAAATTAAGAAAACTGCTTTTTTGTTTTTAAAATGTATTTATCTTTTAAATAGCCATAAAAGTAAAAAATTAGTCATATTTCTTAGTTTTGGAAAATTCGTATTTAGAAAATTTTAGGGTTAAAAAACCCTGTTTTCTTAAAAAATATAACTCTTAAATTATTTCAACAGTTATTTTTTTTAGAGATTACGTACAAAAATAAAGAAAAACAAATAATTGTTCGTAGTTCCGCCCCTTTTTTTACATAACCTCACGAATCCGGTTTGACATTGATTTAAACAACTTTTTCAAATAATTTGCGTTTATTTCCTTAAACAAAGCTTCTTCTATTTCTTATTTCATGTCAATATTTGTTTTTGGATGTTTTTCTCTTATTTGTTTCTCTATTTGCTGCCAATAGTTCTCAATTCCATTCAGGTCCGCACTGTTTCCTGGCCATGGAAGTGACGAAATCCCAAGAGAATCTGAATATAAAGAATTCATCCATTTTTCTAAAAATGTCTAAAACAACGCATTAAATTTAGTCTTAACGTACCGTTTTCGTTATGTATCATGGAACTGAGTCATCTTGGAAAATTAAATTCCCGCAGTGCTTGAAAAATCGCTCCAATGTTAGCAAAACACTTTCATTTATGATTTAATGTATTTTGCAGCATTAACAGTACCTTCTAGCATAATAATGGCCCCAACACCAAACATTGTAATAGCTCCCCATACCATCACTAAAGGAGAATGTTTTACAGTAGAGAAAACACATTCATCCAAATACTTTTCTCCTTTTTTGCGGTGAACTATCGCATTGCCATTGGGTCCGAACAAATTAAATTTGGATTCATCCGAAAAAAACAACTTGTCCCTAATCATTTCCAGTCGAATCTTTATAAGTTTTGGCCTTCCACTTCCAATTTTTCGCGAAATTGAACCACTGGTTTGGTAATTCTTGAGAACATTACGTACACTCCACTCATAGGTAGCAACCCGGCGTGCTATTTTCCTATTAGAAAAAGTTTCCTCACACGTAAGCCTACAATTTGAGCCTTTTCTACTTAAGATAAAACCATAACCAAATAAAGCAAACAGACAAAAGTATGCCTTTTTAAATTGGATCTTGTTAAAAATTCGCGTACTTAATTCAATTAACTGCTGATTTGTCAAAACAAATGCCAAAATAAGAAAAGAAGAGACAAAAATTGGATGAAAGCTATAGAATTTTACCGCTAAAACACAAAAGTATGAAAATAGATCAATGCGAGGGTTTTTTTGTAGCTGGGTGTATTTGTCAGTTGCCAAAACGACGATCATCTGGGTGGTGATTTTCTTAACAAAACATACATATCGTCCCCTCAGAAGCAAAGTGGCTTATCTCAAAATTTAGCGATTTTGAGTTGAGTATACAGAAAAAATCACAAAAAAAAAAATCTATTTTTCTGTCAAACTTTCATAAAAATACTTCTTAAACTGAAGGCGTGAGGGCGTTTGTGTCCTTTTGCATTTTAGATATCATCCCTGAACATATAAATAGTAATTATTTTTATGCAAAACGACATAAGTCCGACCATTTTTTTTTTAGTGATTTTCTTAAAAATGTATTTATACCACTTGATAAAGAAAAAAAAATAATAATTTTCTTGTTCTACGACTTTTGCCGCTTCGCATAACCTCTAGACGGAAATTAGTTTTTTAAGACTCAAATTATTTCAAATCCCTTTTGTGAAAAACTATAGATTTTGAGATAAGCCACTTTGCTTCTGAGGGGACGATGTTTGCAGTTGTTTCGTATGTGAGACGTAAAATATGTAAAATAAAAAATTTTGTGACAATTCGAACTTATGTACATATATTTAGATATATACGGCGTTAATTATCTTTCAATAATGTTGCAATTTTTCTGCATTTTAAAAGCCCGATAAGAGTGCATGTTCAAGTTAAATAAGACACGTTATTTATTACTACTTATTATTTTATTAAAGACGCATGGTAAACAATGTACCGTTAAATTAATTAATGTCTCTTGATTCCAGCAAATATCATTACGGTACCCACATTCCAAAAAAAAAACCTGTTCAATTGTGAAATGTGATGTTAAAATATGATGAATTAAGGGCGACAACCCGTCTTCTAGGAATTCCTATAGAAATTACACTTAAAAAGGAGATTTAAATATTTTTAAAAACGTAGTAAAAATCTGTATTTCTACATAATTCAATTTCTTAAGTTATGCTGTCTTTCATTGGTAAAATAAATCAATTTATTTTTGATTTTTAATGTGTCAAAATGCTGATTTAAATAATTTTCGCATTCCATTGGGCAAGAATAAATCAATTTATTTTTGATTTGGATGTGTCAGAATGCCGATTTGAGCAATTGGGCCATTATTTGATAAAAAATAATTTTTAGAAATCTAAATTCTCCAGCAGATTTATTTTTTCATGTAATACCATTTGTTATACCAGTTGTTTGTATAATTATTTCTAGTAAGAAATGGAAGCAGTTTAAAACTATTCGATAAATTCTTCAATCTCAATAATTCTCTACTGAAAGTAGACAAAGGAATTTTTTTTTCTTTGATGAAATTTCATTCTCCGGGAAGAAAATCAATTTTTGGAATGAAATCTGCAACCAATGGAAAACTCTATTAGTTTTATGAGTTAGTTAAATTTGAATGGGCTAAATAAATAACGGAGTATCAGGATATGAACAACAGCATTTTTTTTTTCATAATTTAAATAAAAGAAAAATACTTAAATACTTAAAAACCATTTATATCTCCCTTGTGCAAACTCACTTAACTATTATTCCACATGCTATGATGACCTACATAATGTATACGTACATACTCGCAGGCACAGAATTTAAAATTGAACTTCCAATACAAAAATTTAAAATTCAATTTAAATGCGCATTAAGGTATCTAGGATTGTAATGTCACACTGGTACTTACTAATACTGTCATTTTGTCAAAGAATTTCACAAATAATATCATTTATCATATGATGTCATTGTTTTTGGTGAATTGTATAGAAATATATTAAAATTTATAATAAAATTGAGTTCAGTTGAGTTGTCTTTGTGTAATGCTGGGTATTTGATTAAAATGACGCGATGACAATTGAAAAACTGAATTTCAACTTTTGTTAGTAAATCAAGTAGATCACAGATCACATTTTCAATTAATAGGTGAACATTTAGTTTTTCTATAGAAAAGCATTTTGCTATTTCTTGCTGCCAAAACAACTAACTCCTTAAACAAAGTATCAACATGAATCAAAGCTTAACTACTTTACGACAGACCAGTTATATTTAAATAAGACACAAAATTCACCACAAAAAAGGATTCAAGAATTTAAGAATAAAACGGGGTACAAAAACCTGTTTCTTAAGGAATGTCTTGTTGTTAAAAAGAAAACACTTAAAACACAAATCACTATATAAAAAAGCAAACGCCCATAGACATTTGACACAACAGACATTTATATTCGTAATACACTTCCATTATAGAGAACAACTTTCGAATGGAATCTTGACCCATTAATCCATTGATGGTGATTCCATATTAATAAATTAATCCCACGAAACCATAATACATGAAAATAAGTAAATAAATAAATATGTACACACAAATTTACATACACATACAAAGTGATTAAAATATTTAGATTCAATAATATTTCTTTTTAAATGTCAGAGTACTATAGTGACAGCCAAGTTCAAAAACTATTGTAGTCTAGGCTAGGGACAGTAAAATATACATATATTTTATCATACACAAAAAAATGTTAAAGGCGAACTAACATTTTTGTTTAAATTGTGAGCAAAGTGCGGCAAACTAAAGCTCCTGTCACGTTGATATTTTTTTATATTTTTCTTATTCATTTTTTCTTTTGTTTTGATACTAGTATATATATTTGTATCTACCACAGAATGAACTAACGTCAACGCTAACAGAATGATTCCAACTAAACTTTAACATCATGAGTATACGGTATTAACCCAACACTTCTAGCTGTAACAGGTAGCAAGCAAACGCAGTCAGGTGGGTTAAATTCAGTTAAAAAAAAAGTAAATATATAAAAGACATATAAAATAAATTTAAACCGAAAATCTTCAGCGTGTCAACGTTGGCTCTTTCTCGTCATATATGGGAATGTGTGAAGATAACAGTGATATGTTATTATTTATTATTAAGTAGAAAAATAATTGAGATTATTATAATACTCATGCAAATATAATTTAACTTTTGTTATTCCTTTAAAATTTTCATTTAAAATTTTTGTTGTTTGATGGGGGTTTTGATATTTAATTTCATCTCTATAGGGTATATTTAGGCATTTTATTCCGTTTCAGCAGCTATACTACATATATTTAGTTCAATGTATAACCCCTTTCCAATCAATACTGTCAACAATTGTCCCATTGAAAATGTTAAAACTGCTTGAAATTTGGAACAGTTATTAAGTGAAACGCTAACTTGGGATAGGCACATTAACGCGGTTCGTGATGGGAAAAGTTAATGATTATAGATAAATATATGTAGGTACTTTGTATCTTTTAGGCTTCGCTCTATTTTACACCTAAAAACATACATTTAAAAAGTTAAAAAGCTGATGGTATTATAAATTTCAACACTTGGATACCGATTTGTGTGTAGGTGTAGGTTGATCTCGCAATGCAAAAATAAAAGGTGTGTCCAATGTTGCTTTTTAGACTGTAATAATGGCGCAAAATTTTAAACAACCTAGTTATTAGTATGATACTGCTTAACAATTTGCTAACTTTAAATTAGTTTACTAACTCTTTCTTAATTTTAAACATTTTCTAACTAGTATCGTACTAAGGCCATTTTTTTTTTATAAATTGCCTATGAACACACTTAAAACAATGTCAGATCGTGCAAGCCCAAAATAAACAGATAACAGATCTTTTTTGACGTTTATAAATGTCAAATAGTCATATGAAAATAGCACGATACTTAAAAAATTAAATGAAGTTTCATTCCAAAACAGTCTTAACATCGTACTAATTCGACAAAAATTTTTACAAAATATCTACATATATGTATGCCTCACATAATCTCAGTATCTATGTTTTTACTTCCAAAAAAACATATCTTTCAACAAAGTGAAGATTTTGACGTATGTGAGTAGACTAGAGCTGCAGATATATAATGGTGTTGGACAAAACACCAAACACCTTTCAAAATGCCAATAGTATTTGGGACGAATTTTTTCCACCCCCAAAACAGAGAATACTTGCGCTCAAGGGCAATTCCGCTTTAATTTCATAAAGCTCGGAAAAGATTGAACCAGCAACAGCACCGTCAACAGCAACTGCGGCCGCCATTAATTTAGAGCCAATGTATTTCAATTGTTCAACACACATTAAGAACAGCAACAGCATCGCCAACAACGTCGTTAGGTCAAAGTCCTAAATTTGCTGTTCCTGGTGCAGTGTTTTCAACTTTCCCACTGCAATATTCAGTGGCACCACAATGATGAACTTTTTTTCGATATGAAATGTCCAACAGATGAAATGACGTTGCTGGTGGCAATGTGTTTGAGAAATGTTTGCTGGTCAGCGTGCTGTTTGCTGTTGACGATGCTATGGTGCTGTTGCTGGTCTAATCTATTTCGCGCATAAAATTTTTTGTTTAAAAAAAAAAAATCTTTGGAGGAGACAGACTACCCCCGAAATTCCGGATATTGGTTAGAATTTAATAAAAGGGTTAATTCCCAAGGAGCTTCAGATAAATGCATAAATTGAAGTACCTCATATGAATGACGTCTTCATATGCTATACGACAGATGTAATAATGGCTTATAAAAGGATGGGCTTATTTCTGACTATCAACTTTCAAGAAAAACTACCTAACATTTTATTAGATTGTTTAGATTTCTATTAGGTTTACTACGATGACTGATTATAATGACGGTAATTATCACCATTAACCCGAAAGAAAATGACATTTCACGAGATCGAAGTGCTAAAGTAGATTTCGACACTATTATTCTACTGTCAGCCGATATTGATCAAAACCATCAGTCATAGAATTGTGGACTGGCTGATTTAACAGTGAACACCTCTACACATTTTATTGTAAACATTTTCCAAAACATCGATTTAAATAAGTTAATCAACCGTTCAAATAAACTTTGATTGATTTCATCTAAGACTGTATGACATTTGATAGATAGTCTAAACTTACTTTTTTAAGCAAATTTTGACAGTGTCACTGCGCCAATGTGTTCCCTATAAGTTAAAGAAGTATACTCTATTTCTCATTGCGCTACTGTTTGCCTTTATTATTTCTTAATTATATTTATCTTGTTCATCTGACTAAATTGTATACCTATTTTTAAAATACGAATAAGCTCTAGATTAATTCCTTTTTATTTTATTTTGTTTTGATTTAGATAAGAATCACAACGCAAAAGATGTAATAAAAAGAAAACACCTATTTGTGGCGTAGATAAGTAAGTGAATTGCCTCCTGGAAAAGATACCAATCTTTACTATCTTTTGTTTGGCGCTAAATAAAAAGGCCACACATACATTAAGTAGTACTTACCAATATAAAATGTAATAGATATATCAATGGAAGATTATCAAAAATTATAATTGCAATATATTAATTATGATTAAGTTATTCTAGGTACACAAATTGTGAAATAACACATTGTTTACGTTTTAACGATATTAAGTTATCTTCCTTTTATCCATATTGTTAATACTGTTAATACGAATTTGTATAAACTTTTGCCAACAGAAGCCCAAAAATATATAACATGTGGTGAAATCAATAGAATTATCTTTATTTTGTTAATTTACAGTATAATGTGACATACTCATAAGTTTTCATGATATTAAATACATACGTCAAAGACGGTTGTGCTTTTATAAGATCAATTTTTGACGTGTTAATTATATTTTTATTTTTGGTTTAAAATGACTCAGCTTTTGAAATCGAAATTTGTACACACCATCGAGCACGTTTTTTTTTGAATACGCTTTGGAAAGTACCAAACTCAGATTTGTTTGTTTAAATAAATAAAGGGTGGACCATCTAGTGATTTCTTTTAAAATCATAGCTTATTTTGACACTGACAGCTGTTTCCCGCTTGAAATTTTGACAGAAAATCAGTATCATACCTTCGCCGAACGAACGTTGAAAAATATTGAAAACTTATTTCCAAAGTGAGTGTGCAGGCCAATCAGTGCGTTTTTTGAAAAGATGTTTTGGCCGAAATGAAGCACCCACCGCTCCTGCTGTACGCAAGACTTTTGTGAAAAAATTTAATTTTGTTCATTTTATTGCACTTTTAAAAAGAAACTTGTATTTGGTCCACCATGTATAGCGAGGAAAAAAAGAGACATCACGGTCTTTTCTTTTGTATATTTGTTTAGTTGTAGTATTAACTTCATTTGAAAAAGTTCCAATAAAATGTTTTTTTTTTTTTTTTAATTAATGTTTTTTGAGAATTTATGAGAAAAAATTGCATAGAAATCAGTTAATGTCAAAACAATATATGTACATTAGGGTGGAGCGAAAATAGCAAAAAAAAAAAAAATCAAAATTTTTTTGTTCCTGTATTGTTTATTAGTGACCCTTAATTAGGACATCATTTATGCAAAAAATCAGGAGTCTATGACTTTATCTTCAGGTGGCGCAGACGACTTCAATTTTAAAAAATTATACCTAATATTTAAAAATTCTCCCCTCAAATAAAAATAAATTTAAATCAACAACCTTTGATTTTACTCTCAGTTGCCGTAAATTATTTGAATACAAAATAAATTCGAGGCCTTACATTTTATTTTTCCTTCCATTTATAGCAATTTTTAATATTTTTCCTAAGTAATGTGTCGGAATCGATGTCTATTCTATAAAGTATCAGTGTGCGAATTAAACTATTTTTATATTTCTACATTTAACTAAGTTAAACTCGTTCCACAACTTTTATAAACATTTCTTTGGGATCCATTTTTGCAGTAATACATTTGTTTGCTATAATCGCTCAAAATGCCTAAAACTCGTAAAAATTCGCGTTGTCCTGTTTTTGGTGATCCACAAAAATTTAATTATAATATGCTGCCAACTTATTTTGATATAATAAAACATTATTTGTGGATTAGAAACGACTTAATTACATTGAATAATGGAAAAGACCCTTCAATCAAGGAGGTAATTGAAATAGTTTCTGGAGACGTCGAAAATATATGGAATAAAGCATCACTTCCTACCATCAGTCATCAACAAGTTGTTGCAAGGCTGATTTTATATTATAGTAAGTATAAGAGTATGAAGAAATTGCGCAATGAAACAAAAAAGCAGGAGTTTTATCAAGATTCTATGCAAAAGTTATTTGATATCGCAACATGTAAATGTATTTCAAGAGGACTGTGTAAATGTGAGACAAAAATACCAATTGCAGAAGAACCCTTTTTAAAAGATCAACGGAATGCTCGTAAAATGTATATTGGATCAGTAGATCAGGTGGCAACAATGTCTTTGCATCATAAGAATCTCAGGAAACGAAAATATCAACAATTTTTAAAAACTACGGCTGATACTCCAAGCACTTCCTCTGCTGCTGCAGCTGTGGAATATTTGTCTGACAGTACTTCTACTGAAACTGAAGTCAATGAATTTTGTCCCTTAAAACCCTGCAAAAAAAAGAAAGAAACTATGCAAATGAGAAACAAACTACAGAATTTGGCTACAGCTTGTGATAGAACTGGAGTTTCAGATAGATCGGCAGCTATCATAGTAAACGCGGCTTTGTTGGATTTAAACGTCATAAGTAGTGAAAATTCATCGAGAGTAATAGATCGCAGTAAATTACGACGAGAGCGTCAAAAAGTCCGTCTAGGTTTACAATGTGAAGCTGCAGGTTTTAGAAAACCTATATCCTCACTTTATTTTGACGGTCGTAAGGATAAAACATTATTCATCGCCAAGACTGACAACATATCACATCGAAAGACTGTTACTGAAGAACATATCTCACTTATATCGGAGCCAGATTCAGAGTACATTGGACATCTTTCAATTGATTCGGGAAAAGCAGTTACTATTGAAAGAAGTATAATTGACTTTCTGGAAAAAAAATTTGAACTTCATACGTCTTTAGTAGCAATTGGGTGTGATGGCACTGCTGTAAATACAGGACATAAGAAAGGCGTTATTGCATTGTTAGAAAAACATTTCGGTCGTCCTTTACAATGGTTTGTGTGCTTATTACATGCAAATGAGCTTCCGCTTCGTCATCTTTTTGCAAGTCTCGATGGAACCACCACCGGCCCAAATAGTTTTTCCGGAAGCATTGGAAAAATGCTTGAAAAGTGTCTAAGCTTCAAAGTGGTGAATTTTAAAGCAGTAAATATAGAACTTCCAGATGTGGAATTCGACTCTTTAAGCACAGATCAAAAATATTTGCATCAAATGTGCTCAGCTATTTCTAGAGGTTCAATTTTGCCCGCTTTAGCTAGCAAGGATCCAGGAAAATTGGCACATTCCCGATGGCTAACTTGTGCAAACAGGATTCTTCGGCTATATGTTGGCACAGAAGATCCTTCAGACAACCTCAAAGAACTTGTCATATTCATTGTAAAAGTCTACGCCCCAACCTGGTTTGACATAAAAACAAAGCCGTCATGTAAATATGGTCCAATTCACATTTTCAACATGCTAAAAAGATCATTGTACTTGCGGGATGACCTTAAGAACATCGTTATAAGAACTATTCAAAGAAATTCATTCTTCATACACCCAGAAAATTTGTTGCTAGCTATGTTGCAAGATGACCAATCACACATAAGAGAGCTAGCTCTCCGAAGAGTGATAAAGACAAGACAACTGAAAAAAGGGAATAAAGTTCGTGAGTTTCAACTTCCTAAGCTACAAATAGATGCATCTAGTTACTACGACTTAATAGACTGGTCGAAGGAAAAAGTAACCGAACCACCAATGACAGTTAAATATAGCAATACAGAAATATCAAACATGATTTCTTCAAGGGACAATTTAATGTTTTTGCAGAAGTTCCCTTGCCACACTCAAGCAGTAGAACGATGCGTAAAGCTTGTAACCGAAGCCTCATTATCTGTTTGTGGACAAGAGGCACGAGATGGCTACATTAGAGCAAAGATCAAATCCAGGCAAGAATTACCGTTTTTTGAAACAAAATCACAATATTTCAAACATACCGAACATACCGAAGGTCCAACAACTTCTGTAATTTAACTTATTTCAGATTTTATTTATTGTTCTTTTATCTATTTTTAACGTATATTTAATAAAAAAAAATATATATATATATTATAGTGCATTTTATTTCCACTGTTTTGAGATGCCTTTTTTTTGATGATACTTTAAAGTTCTAGTCTTGCGCGCCACCTGAAGATGTTGACGTAAAAGACTGAAATTTGGAATTTATACATTTAAGACCATGGGTCACTAATTTATAATACAGGAAAACAAAAATTTTATAAAAAAAAATTTCGCTCCACCCTAATGTACATACAACCAAATTAGAAAACTGCAATGTACATAATGTATGAATGTGAAGAAACTAATTAAAAAAATATATTCACAATAGGCAAATACACATAACAAATGACATGCACAGAAATTTATTAGAGGTATGCACGCACTGCTGTATTTAATCGTAAAGAATATGGGTGAGACTTGTTTTTATTTGCGTGAAGAAATGCAAATATGTACCTCGATTTCAGGAACTTATCAGATAAGTGCTAGTATGTATTTAAATTATTATGATTTAGAGTACATTTTAGAAATTTATTATTTTAAAATCATGGGGGTTTTGTATGAATTACAAACTTCATCATTATGAACTTAGCTTTGGGAATATTTCAATTCTGTTTTATTTTTTAATTTAAAGGATAAATTTCAACCTTTTGTTAGATTGGCATTTTGAAGTCACAATAAATTAAATCAGGGGATCAATTAAGATATCAAATTTGAAAGCAAGCCATAAGGGATATCGACACAAAATACAAAATGCTCTTCAACTTTCTGGAGTTTTTCCTGGCTATATTAATTTAAACTCTATTTTATCGATTGGGACATTACATGAGCCAACTGTTAATTTTTAAATAAAAAGCCACTTGAACAAAAATTGTCACAAATATTTCAATTTCAAACATTTTCAAACAGCATCAGGGGCAAACTTATGCCGTAGAATACGCGGCAGCTAAACTCCATTGCAGAAAGCATTTACTCAGACTTGGCCAGTTTTTAGGGTTTTCTCCATCTCGTTAAATATTGTGAAATTGTTTTATTCAAATGTCAACCGTTCAATACTTCTTTTATATCTTTATCTAAAGCTTAACCACTGTGAATGAAATTAATTTTAATTTTAAATTTGATATTTCTAAAATTAAATTTGAATTCACATTTAAGGCTACGAATTAAAAACAATGAAATGGTGTTAATTTTTTTTTTAAATGCGGTAATTTAGAAAATTTGTTTTTCATCTGACAACACTTCGTTGTCTACACTGGCCCTCACCTGTTAAAATTCATAAGAGTTAAAAATGATTAGAAGTACATCAGCAATGTAAAATATTTCCTTTTTAAAAGTCACAATTCAAAAGTTTCAAAATAAATTGTCATGAATGATATTATATATGGGTGATTCTACAAACAATGGAATAAAATGATACAAATTTCGGCAAGACATTTTTGGATTCCAAAAGTCGTAAGAAATGTTCTAGATGATCATTAGAACGTCCGTTTGCGTTGTTGAAAGTGGGCAGTTAAAAAAATAAAAAATGACGATTTTAAGGACATTTTTTGAAAAAGGATGTTCAGGGTACTGACTTTTTTTTTAAGGGAACTGAATAAATCTCTATTTTTTTTTCTTATTTTCTCTTGGGTACACATTGAAATATAGAAATTAAATTTAATTATTCTTCATAAACATAAAAATTCATGGTAAATAAATATTACTTAGAATTTTATTAAGAGAATATAATATATTATAATTAAATATTTTTTTTTCTAAGAATCAATTTAAAATAAATTATATTCTTTTTAAAAATTTTAAAAATATTTCGCAATGAAGTTCAAAGTTCAATATAACTAAAAATTTCTCAGGTTTCTGAATAAAATATCATTTGCTCATTTATTAACCAGGGGACTGAGATTTTTCATGTTTTTTGTGCAAAAAAGGTATTAAGGTTTTACTTTAAAAAATAAAAATATATATATAATATTACAGTTTTATTAAATCTATACTACACTTCTAACAAATATGCCTTCTTACATACAAATTTGTTTTGTAAAACCTCGCCAGAGGACTGATAATCAAAAGGGACAATCCGCGACTTCTTGCACAAATGTCTTTTTCACAATACTAACATAAGAAACAGAATCGATTTGCACCACAATTTTATTGTAAGGAGATTTGGTACTTAAAATTGCCAGTGATGGAAATTCGATCGATATCCTAGTTATTGATTTTTTCGACTGTTTCAATATGCCAGGGGACTGATACAAAAAGCGGGGGACAAAGTTTAATTAAGTTTTTTTTTGTAATAAAATAAATTAATAGAAAATATTTATCTATTTCGTAGCAAAGATGTGTTATTTTCCGTAACTTTGGTGCAATTCATCTAAGTATGAGACCTGAAATAAGAGAACGGTAATAATTTTTCTTTGCGAAAACGCACTGGGGACACGTCAGGGGACTGGGAATCAGACACTTTGAAGAATTTTTTGAGCAAGATAAAATAAGGTCAACCTAATAATATTGTTAGGCCAGGTAGATATCAACAAGATTTAATTTTATAAAAAAAAAAAACAGATTAAAAAAATTAATTGAACGAATTTTAAAATATTTCTTGGGCCACCGAAAATTCCATCGTTTGTAGAATCACCCATGTACTCGTATGAACCATAAACAAGATGTCTAAGCTAACAAAACATTAAGAGAAAAAGAAAAAAAACTAATCATGTCTCGTGCAGTTTTTAGATTTTTTTCTTAAATAATTAAACAAACCACAGCGCAATTATTAATAACAATGACTAAACTAGCAATTTTAAAATAATTTTAACTCTCTTTTTACTTCTTCTAAGAAATGCAGTGATATAATTTTGATTATTTGTTACGGTTCACGGGTGTTGTTAAATTTACAGTGTGGTTAAAAAATACAAACAATTTCGAATTTATTATATTTTTTGTTGGTATAATATACTCGTAAATTATTGGTTAAAAGTGTAAAACGCAATTTAATTTTAATTAATTTCAATCAATTTTCCGACTCAAAGAAGAACAAAAATACTGTAAACATATACATATTATTGTTATTATCAATTTAATTCGATGTGACAATAACTTCATGAACTCACTTGTGGTTTAACTTCACTAAAATTAATTTTTAATTTTCAAACTAAGATTGCAGGCTTTCTGAAGACCAAAATAAGACACTTCAAAGCGTTCAAACCATACCCATTATCACAAAATTCACAAAATATTGAACTTAAAAAAAATTTCTGTTCTAATGTAAATTTTGCGCGAAATTTAGTCATAATAGCCCGAATAGCCGCCTCAGTAGGTCGATTAAACTGACCATAAAATGGAAGAAGCGCGCGATGAACTTTCTTAACAGAGCACGCATTTTGATAATAAAATTCAATAATTTGCAAGCGTTATTCGTTTGTAAGACGATTCATGGTTAAATTATAGACCAAACTGTAGATGTTTGACAGTGACACAAAACACGAAATAGCAAAAAAATCACGCATTTTAATAGATACAAATTTATAATTTTAATTACTTATATTATATTCGCTCCAAAATCTCTCGATTGCTTCGATATTTGTGTCTTTGGAAAGTTGATTATTAACCGAGATTAACACTAAAAATTAATAAATCATGGATCGTGGCTGGATAGTGCTCTTTACCAAACAGCAATAAAACCATTTCTCCTTTATTTGAACAAACGTCAAAGTCTTCACTTTGTTGAAACTTTTTGAAAATACAGTGAAAGCTCTACTTGCGGACAGCTCCAATAAGCGGACAGTTCCCTTAAACGGACACATTTTCGGGAACGAACTTATTTTTCGAAAATCTCATACAAATAACTTTCCTATAAACGGACACTCTTATAAACGGACGCGGACACGTTTTCTTGCCCATTTTAGATAGAAAAACTCCCATACGCGGACACATTATTGATTATTTTTTCTCAAAAATGTAACGGAAAAGAACAGCAGATCTGTTCTAAGTACAGTTTATGTTTAATACGTAAGTAAATCTATAGAAAATCTCCGATAACCGGAGGCGAAGCTCTAATAACTGGACAGTGCGATGTTATGTTGAAAGGTTATTAGGGGATTTCCCGAGTTAGTTACTGGGGGTAGTTGGTGTAATTTTGAGAGGGTATGGTTCCCTTTTTTCATCGCGTTTCGTTTTTACACATGTCATTTCCTTTCCTTCAGCTACTCATTCATCACACTCAAAAGTTTTTTGTATACCCTTGATATGTCAGAGACACAGTGTGAGCAATAGGAAAAAAGGGAGGGGTCGGAAAGGAGGTGTCAGTGTACATTGGTTTTGAATTTTTAAACATTGCAATGACTGGGAAAGACAGAGCGTGGTAAGGAATTCCACATTAGCGTAGTACGGCTGAAGAACGAATCTCTGTACTTCACAGTTCGTCTGAAGTTCGGCTCAAGGGTAAACTGATGGGCATTCCTAGAAGTGCGAATATTAGGGTTGAATTGTTTAAGGGGAGGAATGCAGCTGGCTATTTCACTAGAGCATAGTCCGTTAAAATAACGGTAAAAAAGGGTGAGGCAAGAAAAGTTGTAAAATTGCCAATGCATTGGGCAACAAAAACTTATTGGTTTGCGCTTTGGCAAAAAGCTTTGTTTTTTTTTTTTCAGCCACGACATGAAATATTTTATCTATGCAAAGTTTTTTAGATTTAATATTGGAACAACACAAGCTGCAGAGCTTTCAAGAAATAAAGAAGATGTTCGTGGAAAATGGCAAGGTAGATCGTAGATCCAATATTAATCAGAATTAATATGAAGTTGAAAAAAAAGTTTTTTTTTATTGCTTTCCCTTAACCGGACAAAAATTGGAGGACCATGAGTGTCCGCTTATTAGAGCTTTCACTGTAAATACTGCCATGGTGTGAGTTATTTGTTTCTAAAATTACACTTTACGTTGTTGTTCATAGATTCGTTAAGTGTCTTATTTTAATATGCATCCATCGATTCTGATAACTATATCTCACTGTCACATGATAAATAAACAACTCTGTTCAAATTGATGTGTTTTTTTTATCGAACAGGAAATGTAAGAAAACAGTATGGCGCACAAAAGTTGCCACTACGGTGGACTCGTTACTCGTATATCTATTTTTTTATAAATTGAACATTTCATTAAACATTTTGACTGTAAAACGTTTTTTTTTGCAAATTGGAATTAAGTACAAAAATGTATATTTCATTATTTCCATATGAATAATTGGTGACAAAAACATACACTTGTAAGGCGTCACTATAAGAATTACCATGGGTAAGGATTATCACATCAAATTACTTTAAAAAACCAATACATTTTTTTTTGAAAATATTCACTTAAAAATTGTTTTTTTTTTATTTTGTTTAAATAATATACTGCAATCGATTACGATTACGATTTTTGTACAAACAAAATGCATGCATGATCTCCGTCAGTTTTCCTGGTTTTCTGACAAAAAAAAAAAAAACAACTCAACACGTTTATATCCTCTTCTCACTTATTTTACCCCTTTTGCTTTAATTTTTGTTTGAAAGATTTTAATAGCCTTGAGTTACTTTTCCTTTAAACTAAGATTTGTTTGCATGTCACATAAGAATTCAAACTTTGATAAAAAATTCAAATAAAATAACAAGCTGATAAACTGTGATGAGTTTACTTATTGTGTGTTAGCATGCTACACGTTTATACTTAAAAAAAAATAAGATGCTAAACATCTTCCTAAATATGTTCAATTTGATTTATAATTTAGTAAAATACAAAATAATGTTTTAAGAATTAAGTTTTTATCTGCCTGAAAGATAAAAATAATTACACTTGACAGCAGCAAACGTATTTGCGAATAAGTATCAGTAACAGTTGTCAGGCCTATTTTTAAATAGCTATTACTAGAAAACATCTTTAACTAGCTAGCTTAAGCTTATTTTTATTCACTAAAAATCAAGCTTTTACTTAAAAATCCAAGATTCAGCTTTAGCTTTTTTTTTATTCACAAGGCCCATTAAAACGAAATTTCCAAAGTTCAAACATTTTAAAATTAATGTCATTAAAAAATCCATACAAAACGCAAATGTTTCAAAATAAAAAATATTTCATAAGGCGTTTTTTTTTGTCTTGTTTAGTTCTGAGCAGATTCTAATAGAGCTGTGCAAATCGTTCATTTTGAAAGATCAAATCAATTAATGATTGTGATTGATTAGTTCGAGGATTCGATCTTTTTAATCAGCCATTTCGTTCCGAACGAGACCAAGACCGATACGAAATATTTTCAATCGTTCATTTAATCAAAATATTTTTGTTCCAATCCTTTTGTTCCGATCGATACTGAAACAATGTGAAAATGAACGAAAGTTTGGAATTATGTACTTCTTTTCGACTTCGTTCACGGCATCTGCCATAGTATATAAAATGAAGAATATACTTTCCGTTTTATTTTCATTCCTACTCGTATCTTTGTATATAAACTCTATAGTACTCTCATGGAACAGAATTAGGACTTTGCTTTCTCTGCCTTGTGAGGCGCTGATATCGCTATATTTATTAGAGTAGTAATAATTTGGAAGAGGAAAATATGAGCAAATAAAATGCACGACTGGATCGCACGAACTTGCTCTTATGTAAAAGTACTTTGGAATTTAAGATATATTTTATAAATATAAAACATGGATTTAATGTGAGATAATAATGTTCAAATGCATAAAATTGCAGTCTGGTTTCCGGAAAAGTATGAATTTATGCAAATAAACCTTAAAAAATCATTTTATTATTAAATAAATTTTTTATATAAGAAATTTCTCTAAAATTTTTCAAGAAAAAAATGTTTGATGCGGATTTTAAGTATTTAATAATATTGGTTTTAGGAAATAATTTCAAAAAATAATCGTTCATAGGTTTTGAAAAATAGGTTTTGATTTAAATTTTTTTTTTTTTTTAAACCCAAAACATATTTTTTCGAATATTTTTATATACAATATTATTTTAAACTTAAGGGGACTCCTGCTAAAAATTTTGGGTTAAAATCCTTAGAGCCGTTAATGAGAAAGTCGAAAATTAAAAAAACGGGTCTATGGCAGGTACCCCTAATAACATTTTGCCCCAAAATTTTTTTTGACCAAAATGTAGTCCATGTCCATAATATCACACTTAATTTTTTTTATCAAAATCGTTAGAGCCGTTTTTGAGATAAATAAGATTTTGCATTACGGGTGTATGGGGGGTACCGTTAGTTTTGGAGCTAAAAAAAAAATTTAAATTTTTCCTCTAGGGAATCACCGAAGACTCTTAACTACGGAGATTGAAAGAAAAAGGTCCAGTGGTTTAGGCTGTAGTGAGAGGTACAGACATACAGACACACTGAAACATGTTTTTTGTGTACTAAATTTTCCTTAAAATTTTTATAAGAAAAATTGATATGCAAATTATTAGTATTTAATAAAATACATTTTAAAACGTAATTTAAAAATTTAATCGTGTATCGGTTTTCAAGATATTGAATTTTCAAAAAAAAAATTGTATTATTTTTTTAAAAATCCAAAAACTATTTTTTCGAAAAAAATTTTAGTTTATATTTTTTCAAATGCAAAGCAGCTCCTGCATAAAAATTTTGGTTAAAATCGTTAGAGCCGTTGGTGAAAAATTCGAAAATCAAAAAAACCGTTCTATGACAGGTACCCCTTATAACATTTCCCCCCAAATTTTTTTTTCACCAAAATATAGTCCATGTCCATAATATCACACTTAATTTTTTTTATCAAAATCGTTAGAGCCGTTTTCGAGATAAATAAGATTTTGCATTACGGGTGTATGGGGGGTACCCTTAGTTTTGGAGCTAAAAAAAAAATTTCAATTTCTCCTCTAGGGAATCACCGAAGACCCTTAACTACTGAGTTTGAAGAAAATACCTCCGGTAGTTTAGGCTGTAGTTCGAGGTACAGACATACAGACAGACAGACGGAATTGCCGGACCCACTTTTTTCGTCTTCGCTATCATCGTAATGTCAACTTTGATCAAAATCTCGAGTTCGATTTTTTTTCCAAATGCAGAACTTGCCCTATAGTACCTACATATATCGCAAGTAAAAAAGAGATGCGGTAGTGATATATTTGTTCTGACAACAATAAAGAGAATAAGAGAGAAAACGTAATCTGGGGCCAAATTACCGTATCAGTTATCGAGTAATACGTGACTGAATTATGTGAATTTGGCATTACCGCTTACGTCATCTAGCAATAGATTACTCTAATTTGACGTTTCCATTCGATCACTGATGGGACTCACTCACTCGTTCACTGATGCGGTAATTTGGCCCCTGGTTTTGTTTTTGCTGTCAGAATCAATTGTAGGTAGGGATCTAGGTATATAAAGAATTATATGCAAGATGCGAGAGGAATATAAGCAGATAGTATTGAGAATTTATATACAAGGTCGTATTTCGGTATTGCGAAATGAATGAGAACAACTTAAATTAACGAAACACAACTTTTATTCGTTCGTTTCGTGCACTTTACGTCCATCGGTTTCAGTGTCAAGAGACTGACATTAGTATTGATTGATTTGGTCCATTGTGATCGCAATCAATTAATCTTTTTGGTGAACGGGTCCCAAAAACCGAATCAATCGCGATTGACATAGCTCTAGGGTCTAGGCTAACAGAGTAACTTCTGAACAGACTGTGTTCAGAGCCTTTCGATTAAATTATAAAAAAAAAATTGAGCACGAATTCGACATATGATTAATTTAGATTGTTCATATGTATCAACAAAATTAAAAAAATCAGTGTTGCGGTGATCATTTATCAAAAATTTTTAATTGTATATTAATTTTAGATAAATCTTAATAGTTCTCCTGATACACTTGCTATTACGATTTTCAAAAATTTTGAGAATTCTTTAAAACCGAAATATCTTCCAAAGAAATATTGAATTATCATGAGGAAGAAAGTTTAATAGAGCAAAAGCACGCAGGGTACTCTGAGATGCTTTAACCCAATGGATTTGAGCGAAATTATGTAGGCAAGCGGTCCAATTGTTCGCACAGATTCTCTTTGCTACTTCTGGATTTTGCTATATTAACTCTACCAGTCTTTTATGTTTCTAACGACTTTACTCCTAATAAACAAAATATTGTTAATCGAATTTTGTAATAAAAAAATATACATTATTCAACTTTAATTAAATTCTTAAACCACAAAACAAAAATAAAAACTAAATGCAAAGTAGAAACGTCAAACGCTAAAATAGAACTCATTCACAATTTCATTTTGATCAGTATTCACAATGGGGAAAATATTATCAATTGATACTCATAATACCAATTATATAGAAGTGATCTGCTATCAAATAATAAATAATTTGCATCCAAAATTTTACACATAAAATAACAAAATTTTAAAGTTTTAATACCAAATGATCATGAAATATTTAAAGTCATTTTATGAAAATGAAATTTTCTTTCGACTAGAAAGAAAAAAAAATAATTGAAATCATAACCTAAAAACGGTCCATTAGAGAATAGTTTCCATTGAAAGATGACGATATTATGATACTTTTTATCAACAATTCAATCATCTTAAATAGAAATCCAAACAAAACGTTGTTTTTGGGAAATTATTTTTCCTTCCAGAATTCGACTATAATATTGAAGCCTGTAGTTTATAAACAACTTATTAAATCTTTGCATTCTATTAAGAATTGGCAGCGATTGTTTATACCAATCATAATAAGCTTGAACTTGGATTAGCGATTTGGATGTCATTTAAGAGAGAGAATAACTGGAATTCTAAGCCAATCTTCTGAATAGGGCATTAAATTATATGCATCTACATCACGTGTTTCAAACCAAAACAATCTAGCTATAAAAAACAATAGGGCTAATTTACATATGAATCTATTCTACAAAAACATGTGTCACATGTGCCTATGCACTACTCATTGCAAACTAATTGGTCTTAGCAAAAATATATTTATCTTAATTAATTATTGTATGCAATTAAAAATGATTAAAACGTTTCAAAAAAAAAAAAAAAAAAAACAATAGCCAGCCAGTATACTTTTAAAAGTAGACAAAATTATCTTAAAATAGAAATGACATTTAACAGAAATTTAAATTATTTGTAAAAGCCTAAATAGGGAAAATTCGTCTGTAAATATTGTTTTGCTGGCCTTTGTAATGATCGTTCAACGTATTACCTTGACATCGTTCAGAGAAACTTGTATTTAACTGATGACATTAAAAATTAATAATCAGTGAACATTGACAATGACAGTGATGATGGTAAGTGATGGGAATCAAGTGTCACCGTCAATGATTTTGGATATTATTAAACAAATTTATGGAGACTACTTTTGTAGACAATGGTTGGGTTCAATACAACTTATGTTAAGTGAGCTTGATTTGAACTTGGCCATTTGCAAACGTCAGACTAAATCTTTTAAAACCGAATAAATTATGCATTTATATGATTGGGGAAATTAAAGACAAAAATATGTTTACCTGTAGGTCAACAACCGGATTTAACAATTCACACATTTTTGTTGTAGTCAATAAACTTCGAATGACACAAACACAATCAAAAAATCAATGCAATTATTTATTGAATCTAATCAATCAAAATCTATTATTGTCGAATTTCTTCAAGTTTTCTCCAATTATATTTAACAGAGAAAATTTGTATATTTAAAAAAAAAAAAACAAATCACGAGTCTAATGCGTATTGGATTGATTATTGCATTCGTAATAAACAAACATAGACACAAAATTTTCCGGACAACGTACAAAGAAACCCTGCAAATACAAATATGTATTGAGTTTATTTAACCGTCTGAATTGTACTACGGTTTGTATTAGACTGACATTGTCTTTACAATTGCTTTACTATTTTTGTTACCTTTCTTATGTTTATGTACTATTTTTCTCTCCAAAATGTAGCTTCTCTCAATTTATTATTTGATTTGGAGAATTTTGTATGCTTTCACTCATAATAATTGTTAAGGTAAACAATTAAAACTAAGGCACCTTGCAGATATAAGATTAGTGTTGATATGCGGTAGACCAGTGACGGATTTAAGATTATTTAATACATAAAGCTGTTTTCACTTTTAAGGCCGCTTTCTTAAATAAAATCAAAGTTAGAAAATTTGCCCGTTGGAAATATATAGCCACTCGGACCTAGGTAATTCATTACTTGAATACCTGAGAATTATTTGATATATGATCATGATCATATACGCAGATGGTTATTTTGTTAGGTCGGGATAAAAGTGAAGTAATCGTGTATTATTAGCAACAAATAGGCTAGTTAACAATCAAAAAAGAAACTTATAAACAATTTATGAAGTATTCTTTGCAATTAGGATGAACATCAGCAAAAGTGATGCAGGCACTTGTGTGAGTATGTAAAATATCATTCGTTAAGTTTCGTTACTTAATTGAAACAAATAGTTTGATTTAAAAAAAAAAAACGACACTGAGGAAAAAGCGTTTGTACTCAACTCAGTACAGAAGTTTACATGGGATGCCAAGAAAGAACTCTATGTAATCAGTACAATTGCCGTATATGGTCACATTTCAATTTGTGTCTGGCGTGGTCAAACGTCAAGTGAACACAAAAGTTAAGTACTTAAAACCCAATTGTGGACGACTAACTAAAATGAAATATACAATTATTATATACATATGTACATATATAAGACTCATAGTTGAAAAAGAAACACATATCCAAACATATGTACATACATATGTGCTGTAGGAGTGACGAGTACTGAGTCAATATTTATATAGTGAGTTTAAAGAAAATTAATCACGTCTAGTGAATACTGACAATGTGTACTGAATACATTACTGTAAACCAGCGGTAGTGAAATACGTGATTACTACACAAATATTTAAAACTGTAAATCTTAAAAAAATCATTCAAAATGTATTCATCACAAGTAAGTTATGTAATGAATTTTGAATTGAGTCAATCAAGAATACGTATGTATATGTACCGTTTACAATTTTCGCTGGAACAAATTGTTTTGGACACAATATTGTGTTAAAGCATTCATTAGTTTTTTAACAGTTTTTTTTTTTACAATTAATGGCAGCCTATCTGCATAATAAGCATCGAAGCTCGGACAGAGATGACTCACAAATAAGTCAAGGACAAGCTAAAGTGAAAAATGTAATAGCTACATACACACATATTTCAAAGTCAGACATCTTCATGCTGCTAGGTTAACGTTTACTAAATTAATATTTATTTAATTCATAAATTATGAATACAGATGATATGTAACCAATATGTAAGGACTACATGAATGTATAAAACCCCCAATAGAAGAATGTATTCATCACAATAAGTTATGTAATGATTACAAGCATTGTGCTGGTACAGGTCTATGTTAAGTTTCAGCTGATAAATCTGTTTGGCAAAGTTTTTCAAAATAAATGATTAACCCACATCGCGATTAGTATTGAAGTTTAGGTTAGGATAGAGACGACGCGCTTATTTTAGTAACAGTGTCTATGTACTCACTCACTCACATACGAATTGTACAAACACTAAATCAATTGCATAGCTCAGTTTTCATTTAATTTCATCGGTTTATTTATATTTCCCTGTTTTTATTGTAAGTCCAGCAACGAACCAAATATAGTTTTTAAATACACAAATTCATGAAAAGCAACTGTCAAGTGAAATAATAGACAGATGGGAATAATCTTTTTAGATCAATCTCCTGACGTTTAAATTAAGAAAATTTTATTGACGTTTAAATTAAATAAATGGCTTCAACATACATAGTTATGAAATTTCAAACAACCAACACGTCATGTCGTTAAACTGGCAAAACGTGACTTTTAACATTCTTTCGAAATTGTATTTTGTATTTTTTTTTTTTTGGTAGAAATTTGTGTTTTTAATTAACACAAATCTTTATTAACAACAATTGTCTTAATTTTTGGTTTGGTTAACGACTATTTAAAACTGATGCATTCGAGTTCATTAAAATTGTCATGAAACCAGTCCCTGGCAGATTAAATAAAAATATAAAGACAACAAAATAATTATATGGATTTATGGTTTTGCAATTAAGCGTCGGCTGATGTTCTTAAAAAAAGAATTAATTTTGACCTTTGCTTTTTTTATAGTGGCCTCATATTCATAATAGGACCAAGAGAACACCTACATCGATTGGTAATAGAACAAAACTACATCTGTGCAGAGTTTAAGAAATCGAATTTCAACACTTAACAGTACGAGTATCTATAATATAATGAAAGTAGTAAAACAAGTTGTACATGTACTTCAATTATATTTTAATTTGAAGAACAAAACTTATATGAATATAGATAGGTATTTACAGAGAATGTCGCTAAGTAATCTGCAAACAGTCTGATATACAGTCATGGAAAAAATAATAGAAACAAGCTTCTGCTGTACCGTGTTTTAAAAACAAAAAGTTTATTGGAAGGAAATTGAAAATTATAATTATAATAAGTCTCTATAAAGTTTAAAATAAACACAATATTAAATTTATTAATAAAAAGAAAAATTAGTAATGAGAAAAATTAAAATTACTATTAACAGCCATTTTACCCTGGAAAAAATAATAGAAACAATATTATAATTGTGTTTTTCTTTTTGGTAAAGAGAAATTTAACAGTTAAATTGGTTCATATTCGTTTAGTACTTGGTCGTTGCACCTTTATTTTTAATGACGGCTTCACATCTCCGCCCCATGGAATGAACCAACTTGGCGCATGTCTCGGAAGGTATGGAATACCATACATTTTGTATTATAGACCACAGTTCTTCCTTATTCTTGGCTCTGAAGCCTCCAATTTCCCTCTTAAGTATGACCCACAGGTGTTCTATGGGATTAAGATGCGGGGACTGCGATGGCCACTCCATTACATTTATTTTATTTTTGTTAAAGTATTCCTTAGCCAATTTTGAGGAGTGCTTGGAGTCGTTATCCTGCATGAATTCCCATTTAATTGGCATGTTCTCTTCGGCAAATGGCAGCAGAACTTCATTTATGATTCGGACGTAGTCAATAGCACACATTCTGTCTTTTATCCAAAAAATTGGACCAACCCCAGATATTGAGAAGCACTCCCAAATCATGATATTTCCTCCACCATGTTTAACAGTCTTTTTTGTGTACCTTGTATCGAATTCTGCGTTCTTAGGTCGTCTGACATACATTTTGCTATAGGAACCAGATAAATTTATCTTTGTTTCCTCCAACCATAAAACGTTGTTCCAATTTTCTCGTTGGGCGTGTTTATTTGCAAAAGTCATTCTCTGCAGAATATTTTTCTTGCTCAAGCATGGTACTTTTCTGGGACTCCTTCCAGGAAGCCTTGCTTCCTTTAATCGGTTTCTTATTGTACGACTTGAAACAGGCGCATTTAGTTCAATTTTCAAGTCGTTTGAAAAAGAAAAAGGCTTTTTTTACACAGTCCCATTTTCATTTTCACGACCCATTTTTATAAAATTTTAAAATAACTGTTATATTTTTTTTATAAAAACAACTGAAACACGTGCAAAACTAATAAACAACAATATAACGTCTATTTCAATAAAAATAAAAGACGAAATTTAAGTCAAATTGAAAGTCAAAGTACTTTGTTTCTATTATTTTTTCCAGGCGAAATTATCACTTAACTCATTTTTTTACCGTTAAGTTCAAAGAATGAGCTAATGACAACAAACGGCTGCACCATTTCAAAGTCATGCTAGGTGCAATTAATATATAAAAATTAGAACCGAGGAAGACGTAATTGTATGTAGTTATTAATGGTTGATCATTATCATTATGTAAAGCTTTGTTTCTATTATTTTTTCCATCACTGTACGTATCTACATACAGTGGCGACAAAATAAATAGCACATGTAGTCTTAAATTTCCGTGAGGCAAGTTTTTCCCACTTTCTTAAACTTTAAAGAGCTGTTTGACTTATGAGGAAGTAAGACCAAATATACATATCTCTGATTTAAAAATAAAATGAAGTATATTGAACTCATAAGAAAAACTACAACAAACTGATTTATACAATTTAAGTATACTAGGGCAAAATAAATAGCACATTTCGTAAATAACAACTAAAAAATATATTAAATAACAAAATTTTAACATTATTTGAAGAAAATATGCAGTATTTGGGTGAGTAACCCTTATTTTTAATCACAGCGGAATACCGGCGTTTTATAGACGAAGGAAGACTCCGGAATCGTTCAACAGGTACTGAGTACCAGGCTTGCTGGACTTTCCGTCAAAGTTTTTCGAAATTTGAAGTATCAGTTGAATTTATCGCTTCGTCCACAACATTCCACAAGTACTCAGTTGAATTACGATCTAGGGACTAAGCTAGCTTATTACTTAACAGCGGTTTTTTGGATGAATAGCCATTGCTTCACAGACTTAGCCATATGGTTAGGATCGTTATCCTGTTGAAATTTACACGTCAAGGGCATTTCCTCCTCAGAATACGGTAGAATTGTGTCGCGTAGGATTTCCTTGTATTATAAACGGTCCTTAATACCCTCCATCTGATGAAGTGATCGCATACCATGTCAATAAAAACATCCCTACACATGAATGCTACCCCTACCATGCTTAACAGACTCTATTGTGTATATTCTTGTCATATTTCTGGTGGATTTCTCGTCGAAAGTAGTTTTTACCATATGACCCAAAGAATTAAATTTACACTCATCGCTCCGTAAGATATTTCTCCACCAATTTTGAACTTTTGTATTATGCTCCCTTGCAAACTGCACCCGACGTGAGAGATTGCTCTTAAAGACGTCTGCTTTCTTTTTGGAAAATCGTCCAAACAGCTTTTTTCCATTGAGACAGTTTCTTATCGTACTTACAGACACATTAACACCAAGATCTTGTTCATTTCATGTTCAAATTTTGGGACTTAGCTCAGGCAGACGGTGTCAAAATCAGTTCAAGGGGTGATTTTTCTAGTCTTACTCATAAGAATTTTGTTTTGGGCACTTCCTTCTTCTTCGCAATGGTGAAGAGCATTTATAACATTCTTATTCTTCCTTGAAAATTTTTATTTCCGCTCTAGTTCAGATTTCGTGTGACCTTTTTTCAATAACCCCTAGCCTAAACGTCTGTGCTGATTGTTTTCCACTTCTCATACTAAATTTTAGCAATTAAAATTGAAGCAACTTAATTAAGAACCTTATCAAAACTCATAACTTTTTCACTAAGCTTTTAAAAAATAAGAATATTTGTTAAAAATGTATTAAATTTGCAACGGAAACAATATGTGCTATTTAAATTGTCCTCACCTCAGTCCAACTTGTGTACCATTTGACTTACACTTTTGACTTTTTTATAAAATAATTTCTGGAGAAGTCTTATCCCGTTATTTTATATTCAAAATCCAAATATTCAACATTCAAAATCTAAAACAAAAATGGTCTTACAGTACCGGATTTCAAAATGCACTTATGTTTTAAGGCCAAGAAAGAGTTTTTAACAAAAGTGTGCTATTTATTTTGTCGCCACTGTATGTACGTACAATTCATATGTCAGTGGCCATCAAGGATACCGGTATAAGAATTTAAATATTTTAAACAGAAATTATTTGGATAACATGCATATTTTTAAACCACAGTGCAGCGACAGAAAAGCAGAGGCTCCTGCCACCTTTCAAATGTCTTTCACAATTTTAATTTTCATTCGAAAAAAACCCTGATCAACCGAAACCAAATTGAAGTAAAAATTAAGATTCTAATAATTTCTGTAAATAACTAATTCGATCTAGAACGTGAACAAATTCTGAAAAGACTTTTTCAATTCAAGCCTAATTAAAGATGACAAGTTGTCTGTGTTAAATTACAACTTACAAAGATGAATGTGTAACATTATCTGATCAATTAAATCGCCCTCTTAGTAAAACATACAATTAAAATAAACTTTTGACCAAGAGTTTGTTCGTTCGTATGTTTGTATATGCAAAGCCTATACCGAAAGCATACTATACCATTAAATTCAATGTCAAAACAATTAAGTGTCAACAAGCCTTTGGGATCATCTAATAACTTAAGAGTTTAGAAATTCGAGGCGGATTACTGCGTTAATGCTAATAGAAATATTAAAATAACAAATTTGATTCACTCAATCGTATGTTTTGTGAATTAGGTATATCATGTTACAAAAACAAGAATCATTCATGCGCCTAGAAGTTAAGTCACTTATTGAGCTTCTTGAAAAATACTCGTAAAGACGCAATCAACACTTTATCAAAAATACACACTACTTATGTACATAGGTAAGGTTAAAAAAAGCAAAATAAAACTGTTATGACGTTTCCAAAGGTGGCAATTGCGAACGTCACAGAATTGTTTCAATTGAATTACCTCCGCAGCAAGTCCATTTAGGTTCGACATATTTTAACAGATTTTAATATTATTTTTTAACTTGTTTTTTTTTTCACTCGAATATAAATAGAAATTTTGAACAGATTGTTCTTAATCTCAACCGGTCCACAGTGAATTTAATATACACAACTTTTTGTGTCACTTTAAGTAGAACTTTGTTTTATTTTTAGTAGCTGCAATGTATAACTAAATATAATTTTAAAAGACAGAGGCCGGCAGAGCAGCGACATTATTTTGTGGACGACCGGTGCAAACCACACTCTTTTTTGTTTTTAATTTAAGTTCGTTTAAACGATTGGGGCGAGAAAAGTCATTTAAGTCTTTCGCTGGTGCAGTAGAACGGAGGTGAATTTTTCTTTGTTTTGTTTTTAAATAAGGTGAAATGTGAAGGGGTTTATGAGATATATAAGCAACAGTTGAGCTTCTCAGAATAAATGAACAGAAACTTCTCGCTTCCACAAACAATAAGTTCGTATAAAATAAACGTTTGAACAGTTTAGAAAATGTGTATCCATGACATGGGAATCCAGTTCGAAACCATTAACAAGATCTTCTACTTGAATAAAATGATCTGGTTTTAGTGACCTGTTTAAACAAAAAATAAAAAAAACAGGAATGCTGCGAATATATTACACACATTTTCGTCACCCAGTACGCAGTTCATGTAAACTTAATTCTGTTGATTTTCACGTATAAAAAAGTAACCAGACACTAGAAATATCTTTACATAGCAACATGACGATATATGAACAAAAATTGTTTTCTTTTTTTCGTCATTACTTTTAAATTCATTAATTTACAAATTTAAATATTGGTAGCAGTGTAAATAGCACTGAATAACTTATTAGAAGTCAGTTTCCTGATCTATGAAAGATTGCTAAAGTGTTGACTCTACCTAAAAATGCAAAAGGGAACGAATTCAGGCCTATTTCAGTCCTGCCATTTTTATCAAAAGCATTCGAAAGGGTTCTGCAAATATAAAATATGTGCCTTTATTACTGCAAAATAACATGCTTACTTCAAAACAATCAATGTAACTGATGATATTAGACAGGCGATTGGATTAACTGACTTTTCTAGTATTACTTGATTTTTCAAAAGCATTTAATACAGTCAACTATACATAAAGCTCTGCACGAAGCTCATATAGCAATTTAATTTCTTAGCTGCTGGAACAAAGTTAATTCATTCTTATTTGACAAATGGAAAATAAGCTGTCCTAATAGCTAATAACCTATCTGATAAACTTCCCAAAGTTTCTGGTGTTCCTCAAGGTTATATACTGGTGCTGGGTCCACTTCTGTTTACATTGTATGTTAATGAACTATCATCTATTATTGAGAATTAATCTTCTCACATGTATATAGACGTAAGAGTCCTACTAGTAAAGATTTAAGGCTCCCTTATTTATCTAAGGTATTTGAGAGAGTGCTTCAGAAACAAATTAACTCTTACATCAATACCAATAATTTCTCCAATGCAATCTGGGTTCAGGAAGCACCATAGCTGTATCTCTGCATTTATTGACATTGTGGACAATATTAGAGTCTATGGATGAGGACAAAATAACATTTTTGGTTTTACTGGATTTTTCGAAGGCCTTCGACACTGTTGACCATACCAACCTTTGTAACAAACTTTTGACGCTATTTGGTTTCTCAATGTCTGCAGTTAAGCTCATGTCATCTTATCTGTTGTCTAGAACACAAGCTATCTCGTTAGGTACTCAAACTTCCAGTTTATATCTAATAGTAGAGGAGTTCCACAAGACTCCATACTTGGACCTCTATTGTTTTCATTATATGTTAATGAAATCCCCTTTTTAGTATCGTCTTCGGTACAAATGTACGCCGATGATGTCCAATTGTATAAGAGTTGCCCCCTTGGCTTGCTAGAGGACTGCGCAAATACAATTAATTCTGACTTAGATAAGATCTCCGCCTGGTCTGAGAAGAATGGGCTTTTTCTCAACCCACTAAAAACAAAATGCATAGTCATTAGCAAGAAACCATTAGGACTTTCCTACTTTCCCGAAATCTCCCTTCAGGGCTCAAAAATTGAATATGTTGAAACCACAAGAAATCTAGGAATGGTTTTTAATAGGACACTGACATGGAATAATCATATCAATGCAGATGTTGGGAAAGTCTATGGAACACTTCGCCAGCTCTGGGTGTCCCACCAATTTACCCCTCAAAGAACACGTATGTTGTTAGCAAAAACACTCATTATTCCTAATCTTAACTATGGCTGTGAAATTTTTGGAAATTGTGATTCTATTAGCAGGAGAAAAATTAACATCGCTTTTAACAACATCGCATGTTACGTATTTAGCGTAAGACGTTTCGATCGGATTTCCCACTCCTCCAAACTGGTTTATAATATATCATATGATCATCTTATTAGTTACAGATCTCTTATCCTGTTCTCTAATATAATTCAAACTAATCAGCCTATTTACCTATTTAACAAGATACGTTATAACTAGTACCTCAATGAGATCTCGTCAACTTATCCAACCTCGTTTCTCTTGTCTTACATCTAAGCGGCAGTTTTTTGTTAACTCTATTCGCTTAGGGAATTCTTTACCAAGTCATGTTCGTGGTTTCGGTGACACCAATAGGTTTAGGTTGGAGCTTGGGTCCTTTTTCACTCAAAACACTGGCTAATTTTTGTATGCTGTTTTCTCTTTCTCTTTTTCTTTTTTTCCTCTTCTTATGTCTATTTGTATCTACTATTTTTCCTAATTATAAATGGAGAGCTCGAATTTAAATTATTAAATGCATCTTTAAGCATCAATATCTATAAGATTGTACTTCTTAATGTGAATGCCTTCAAAAAAAATAAATATAAATTACGGTCTAGGAAAGCAGAGTCACTAAATATCGGCCTTTTGTATCAGACGTCATTTATTTTCATTCTGAGAAGTCCGATGTCACTAAATCATAGTTTTACAAAATAGTCGTTTACGGCTTACGTGGTAAGTAAAGACCCGCAGGGACCGTCTTGTTCTTAATTCTTGCACCAATCAAGTTAACAAAAAACTAGATGTCTACTCTTGAGTCTCGCAAGATTTCAGTTTTAGATAGTCCACAAATGTTTCTGATGAATATGGAAGACATTTTTTAAAATAACTTCAGATACAATATTAATGTTGGTATTATAACCATAAGCAAATTAATTCTATTAAAATATTTTATTAGATGTCAATCCACACTGAATTCACTGTAAATATAAAACGGCAAGTGTAGATCTTTATGGGAAAAACATTTGGTTTTGCAAACTATTTTATTTTTATTGTTGTAAGGTTGCAAATACCTAATTGACAATTTTCTATCTTTTTTTTTTTTTGATGAAAAACACAGGTGAAACCCAGTCAACAATAGTCGCCTTCACACTGCCTACCTTATTCTTATATCCTGTTGGATTAAGTAAAAATAAGATAACCATAAAAAAGAACATTACTAGTTGCGAAGTAACCCCAAGTTTTTGTTCCTTTTTTATTCTGTAGCGACGAAACATATGTAGGGAAGAACTAAGTGTGAAGTAAGCCGGTTTTAAAGGTTAACGTCCGCAGCATAATGAAAGAGATTCTATGTCTGGTTGTTAGGTATTCGCATTTTATGAGATACAAAATTCTAAAAATAAATTAATATAACCGGAAAACCGGTCAGAGAAAAATCAGTGCAATAGGTGGATATGTTTTTGCTTCCGCGTTACGTTTGCGATGTGGGTCAGAGAACATATAAATAAACATACAAAATGAGAGCAAATTTTGTACGTTTAAATAATTTGCTATACAACAGTGTGCACTGGAACAATTCGTACCCGGCGCCTTTGAGGGGCAAAGGAGAGGAAGTTATAAATGTAATTTATTAAATGTAATATGTAAACTGGAACTGGAAGGAAAAAGTTGTTTTAACTTAGCAACTGATTTTTCCGAAACCAAAATAGATTCTATGTTTTGAAGTGCTTTAGGATGAATGATTATGTTCAATAGGCTTTAAATTAGCAACATTAGTATTAATCAAATGCAGTCTAAATGCTGTGTATCATTAAGCAATTTTGAGAAAATTTGTTTTTTTTAATGATATTTAAATATGTGATACTAAGGCAAAACCCGAAATGTAAATTTGTTTTGAAGAACAGAGCCCATAGTTTACGGGTTTTACTGTAAATCGATTTTCTAGTTAGAGTAAAAAGACTATATCTAATTAAATAAAATTCCAAGATTAATAAATTCTATAAGACAGAAAATAAAACCGAAAAAAAAATATATTTACACAAAATTTTAGTTGAATTAGTAAGATGTTAAAGCTGTTTTAATATATTAGTAGAATAAACAACCATTTTGCATATTTTAATCGAATCGAATTTTGATTGAAGTTAAAATCATCGAATACCTATTTTTTTTAATATCGTGCTCACTTCATATGGCGATTTGACATTTACAAACGTCAAAAAATGTCTGTTTACTTAGATTTTTGAAAGAACTGTCATTGTTTTAAGTCTTTTCAGAAACAATTTATTAAGAAAATTGCCTTGATACGATTCTAGTTGGAAAATGTTTTAAATTAAGAAAGATTTAGTAATCTACTTACTACTTTTTTGTCGCAGTTAGATTTGCTTTTGTATTAACAAATATATACAACATTTTTAACACATTTTTAAGAAAAAATTTTAGTAAGCTAACTTTAATTTTTGTATTAATGTACGAATAAAAAAAATTAAAATAATTTCAAAAAAAAAAAAATATTGAGCCCTTTTTAAAACATTTTTAGGAAAAAAATTTGGTAAGCGGGATTAATTTTTGTATTACTGTACGAATAAAAAAAAATAAATTTCTAAAAAAAATATTGAGCCGTTTTTGAGAGATTGAATTTTTCAAAAAAAAAAAATTGATTTTTTTTTTTTTAAATACAAAAAATATTTTTTTAAGTTTTGAAATACAATGTTTTTCAAACTTTTTAGAGGCATCACTATAAAAACTCCGTTATGCCCTTAATGAGAAATTCAAAATTTGAAAAAAATGCTTCTATGGTAGGTACAGTCAGTATTACGAGTACCTTAGTTTCATTTTTTTGATTAAATTATAGATCGTAAGAATTAATCGAAAGAAAAAAAAAAATTATCAAAATTCTAGACGCCATTTGCAAGAAAAATACGATTTTCGGAAACCAGTTTTTAACATTTGTATGTGGGGTTCCGTTATTTTTAGGTAAAATACATTTTTTTCTCAAATGATAGATAGATAGATAGATATTTTTATTTAATTTTGTTTTCAAATTACATTCTTAATTTACATTATTAGGTACAATACAGAAAAACAATATAAAATATAAATAATTTAAGTGGGCAATGGCGTTGCCGTCTGCCTGATTGACGTTCTAAAAGGTTTAAAAATTTATCAATTTATCAATATACAATTTTAAAAATTTAAATGAATGAAAACCATGACATATTACTATTTTTTTTTTTTTTTTTTTTTTTTTTTTTTTTTGTTCTTATAAAAATTCGGTTAGAATATTATTTCTATACGCAGATGCAGTCTCAATAAATTTGTAAAGTGCTATCCAGTTATCACCATCGAGAATGTTTTTTGTTTGCTCCATTGTTAAGGATAGCTTTCCGAAGTAAATAAGCCTCAAATCTTTATAAATTGGACATACTGCTAGGAAGTGGAATGTGTCTTCTTTCATTTGAAGGTTGCATATAGTGCAAAGATTTGTTGTTGTTTTTTTGAATGGGGCACCATTCAAATTCAACATTTCGCATCTAGCCCTACATATTAGAGATATCGACCTTATGCTATAACTGTCATTGAAATAGTTTTTATCATTAAGATCATAGTTAAGTTGAGGGTATATCAACCTGTTAATAGAAGATGTTGCTTGTGTTTTGTTTTCATTTCTGTGGAGAATATCAGATATTTCCAAAACTTTATAGAGTTCTTGTTTCAAAAGTACGGAATCATCATATTGAACGCTTAAACTAGTGCCACATTTTTCTGCCAGTTCTACCCAATCTTTAACCCATTCTACTTTGTTAATGAAAATATATTTCGTGAGTATGAGGGGAAGTCTGTATGTGGGATATTTTAGCACCTTGAGCACGTAATCAAAGTGTAACTTCAACGTAAAATTAAAGAGGCTGGGCAGTCCCGTTTCTAAGGTGAGTACGTAATTGGGGGTTGTTAATGGAAGGCGAAAAAGTTTTTTCAAGAAAAATCGCAGAAGTTTTTCAACTTCCTCGTACTGCTTGTACCCCCAGGTTTGCGCACTATAACACATAACAGATCTCATGACGGATTCAAATACACGGTATTTTGCAGAAATTGGTATTTCTTGTTTGCTTATTATATTTTTCCATGAGGCACTTATGAGACTTTTAGCTGTTGTTAGTTTGTTTTCAAGATGAACATTTAATTTCATGTTAGGTGTTAAACATACTCCAAGATATTTATATTGTGAGACAATTTCTATTGATTCACCGTCATAAAACCACTTTTCACTGTTACTTAGCTTGGTTTGTCTGTTGCGAACTATCATAATCTTTGATTTTTCAAGATTCACTTTCAGGTTCCAGTATTTGCAGAAATTATTCATTTTGTTAATCATTAGCTGTAGACTCTGAGGGGATTCTGCAAGAAGAACAATATCATCTGCGTAAAGCAGCACTTTAATTACTTGTTCCGCAATTCTTATTCCTGCAGGTAGATGTGCTGATATATCATCTATAAATATAGCGAAAAGAGTTGCACTTAAAAGGCAGCCCTGCCTGACTCCAGATTTAGTCTCAAACCAGTCGGACGCATTTTCACCATCCCATACTCTTTGACGTGTATTTGTGTACATGCTTTTGAGGACTTTAAGCATTTTAGTTGACATTCCTTTTTGTGATAGTTTATAAAAAAGTGCATTGCGGTCTATCGAATCGAATGCTGCTCTAAAGTCTACAAAAAACACGTAAAGTCTCCTATTTTGCCTAAGGAAGTATTGGGCGACGGTTGTTAATGTAAAAATGTTGTCAACAGTAGAATAGCCTTTGCGGAAACCAGCTTGAAATTCGCTAATTATATGGTTTCTTTCTACCCATGTGTTGATTCTTACCAGGAGAATGGCACAAAACAGTTTGGCGATTGAATTCATGAAAGAGATTCCACGATAGTTGTTAGGTATATTGACATCACCTTTCTTATATATTGGATACACAATAGCATCTTTGAACTCTTGAGGTACCTCTCCTGTTCTAAAGATGTAATTGAATGCATCTAGCATTTTGTTTAAAAATTGGGGAGGAGCGTTTTTGTAGAATTCATTTCCTATGCGATCAGGGCCTGGTGCTTTTTTATTTTTGGCGTTGTAAAGACTCAACTGGAGTTCGCACATATTAATTTCCACATCAAGCATGTTGTTGGATATATACGGCTCGGCAAATTGGACAGTTTCAATAATGTCCGTGGGATTGAGAAGAAGTTTAAAATACTCGGCTAGTTTATGAGCAGACACATGAATTCCACGTACATAATCTAAGCCTTTGAGTGTCTTTATTTTCTCCCAAAAGCTTTTGCTGTTGGTTGAGGCTGACAATTCTGCAGCTATCGATCTGTAAAAACTCTCACGTTTGTCTTTGCAGAGCGTTTTATATTTTTTATTTGCACTTGCATACTGTTTTGACAAGTTTTTATTTGGGCTTGTGGAATCTTTAAGTTTCCTCAAAAGTGAAAAAGATAGTTTTCTAGCTGCAAAACATTCCTGATCATACCACTTCTGGCGGTAGCTTTGATTATTTGCTCGTGTGCTAAGCGGGACAACTTTTTTAATACAGGTGCTTAGCAAAAGTATCTTTTCTGTGGCGGTTTGTTGGTAAGTGGCTACCGAAGAAATCTCTATCTCATTCGCTAATTTATTTGAATAATTGTGCTTCTGTTCTTCTCTCCATACTAGTTTTGGTGGTAAGGTTAGTGTGCAGAATTTGGTTTTGATATTGAAGTCAAAATCTACTGATAGAGGCATGTGATCTGAAAAAATTTGAGTTCCTACTTTAAAAGAGGAAATTGATGTAGTCCACTCCCCTGATACAGCACAAATGTCTATAACCGATTTTCCTGACCCTCCAATAAATGTAAACTCCCCATTCTTATCTCCGCTGCTGCACCCGTTAAGGATATAAAGATTGAAATTTTGACACATTTCCAGAAAGAGGCGACCATTTCGGTTCGTGATTTTGTCTTTCGAATTACGCTTCTCAAAAATATCGAGGCCAATAAAACTTGTTTCATTTGGAACTATTTGATTTTCTCCAATTCTAGAATTGACATCACCAATAAGCATAATATTTTCTGAATTAATTGTGTTAAGCAAATCATTAAGAGCATAAAAGTCGTTATCCCAGAAATTGCAATTAATGTAAGTTGGCAAGATATAAAATTTAGAGTTTAAATTATTAAGAATAATATAAACGTGGTTATTCACATCAATAAAGCTACCATTTATATTTTTTCTGATGCCAAACAAACAACCTCCTATGGCTCTACCAAATTTATGATCATGATAAGCTGATATCCAATGTATTTTAAAATCGTTAAAGTATTTGTTAAAAGTTTCAAAATGTTCAATTGTAATAAAAGTTTCGTAAAGAAAAAATATGTCATGACTTTTTACAAATTTAAAAAAATCAACGTTAAATAATTTATTTGCTAGACCAGCAATGTTTTGTGAAAGTATACTAATATTTTTAATTGCAATTTGTTTGGTATTTAAATTTTTACTACTATTAGTATTATTATTATTATTATTATTACTTGCGTGACAGACGGCAACTCTGTTTCAATAAT
Source organism: Philhelius festivus (assembly GCA_963931855.1). Taxonomy (NCBI): domain Eukaryota; kingdom Metazoa; phylum Arthropoda; class Insecta; order Diptera; family Syrphidae; genus Philhelius; species Philhelius festivus. Next base: position 36,494,102 of record OZ007555.1, read on the forward strand.
GTTGTTTCATTTGTTGTTGCGTTGATCTTTCAGATGGCGCTGTTATCATCTCGGTTCTTTTGGCAGCTGAAGTTGAAGGATGCTCATTTGCGATGACATGCTGTTTTTGTTTTGGTTTCAGCGAAATGGCGTTTTCATCTAATTCCAAATTACCAAACATCTCGTGAAGAACTTCGATTCCGTCGCGACTGCCACAAAAGAGTTTTCCATCTTGAGTTGCATAAAAAGTTTTGTCTCAAATGTTTTAAAATGTATTAAGAAACTTTTAACTGTCAAGTTTAAAAAAATAGAGCATGGGGGGAATATTGAGTTTTGAAAAAAAAAATTAGATTTTTTTACATTTGAATACACAATAATATTTAAACTTTTGGGGAGCTTTAGCATACAAAAATTTATCAAAATTGGTTGAACTGTTCTTGAGTAAATCAAAAACAAAACAAAAAATGGTTATAGGAGGGGTACCTATTAATAACATTTTTCGGAAATTTTTTCAACCATTAGCTAGCTTTAACTAAATTAAATTTTTGGATTTTTTTTAAATCTCTCGAACGGTTTTTGAGAAAAAAAAATATTTATAAGATTTCGAAAAAAAATTCGTATGTCAGGTACCGTTATTTTGTTAGTCTTAAAAAAAAGGAAGATATCTACCAAGTTTAACGAAAATCGGCCGAGCCGTTTAAACAGTAGTCGAAGAATTGCAAGACCGTTCGATATTTTTTTTACAAATGCATAACTTGCCTTATAGTACCTATAAGTCGCAAGTAAAAATCCGTTTACGTTTGTCATTGCTATGAGATTCGTCTTAAAACTTGATTAAATTGACCTTATAGTTTTGCTTGTTTTAATTCATTAAATTAATGATGTTATATCAACTCAAGAATACTAGATCAATGTTATTAGTTCACTTAAATTCATATACCTCCCGGAACTTTGAGAAAAAGGGCCTAGAACAAAAATTATTCCTCACATGGTTTATGTCCGGTTTTATTTGAATAATTAAGAATTATCAAACAAAAAATTCTTTGAACATTCCAATGAGTATATGTATGTACATATGTATGTATTGTATATATTTAATATTAATCTTGTTGATGTGAAAATCAATTTTCAGTAAATTTACAAAGAATTGAAAACTATTTTACAAAAAAATTAACATATCGGGTTTTCCCTTAGTATCCCAAACTGTTCTTTTGTCCGGTCTATGGTTTCCCATTTCTGTTTGTGATACAGCGATACTAGGCTTTCTAGATTTTTCTATCGAAATATGTTAACAAGATATTTATTTATTTTTTATTCTTTGGTTCTAAACGCTCACACGAGTCTTTTTTTTCAAGGTTTTATCTCTGATGAAATTTGAATGCTTATGGGAAATCGATATTTGTTCAGAAAATACGAGAAGAATTAAGTATTATTTGTACTACAATAGCGTTCTTAGGGAATCTAAGAAGTAGGTCTGCTAATTTTAATTGTAAGCAATTCGTTTCATAACTTTTCTGTATTCAGCATACTACACTATTTTTTTTTTTTATGAAAGTATGTATACAGTTTAGGTTCAACTTAAACGAACAGTTATTACCGCTTGCTGCAATGGTTGTGTGTTAGAGAGTCACGCCGAAGGTTTGGGGTTCAAGAGAATTTGTTTCTTGCCAGAAAATGACAAATTCCCTACGAGTATCACCTGTCATGAAAAAGTGACGTACGAATTCGGCAGAAAATTGTAGGTTCTTTTAATAGTTGAGACTTGAGAGTATAAGCCAACAAAATGTTTGTTTACTCGTTAGGTGTATTAGTTTAGTTTACAGGTAACCAACAAAATAATACAAACTATGGGGTTGACTGACTCGATTCGACCTGTTTTATTTATGACTTCTCCTCAATCATCATCATTTGCTTTAAATTCATCTTAATATATGTAGATATCAACATCAACAAATTAATTGCATGGATATTTTGTTCGTCTTCTTCTTAATCAAATCAAAATTCATAGAATTCAATTCAATTACTAAAATGTTATGTACAAAAGTGGAAGCAATTCGTTTTTTTTATCAAAAGGAATATAATAATAATAATAATCACAAAGAAATTAAGCCTTCAAATTTCACTTAAAACTTTTTAGCTATTACATACTAATCAGATTAAATTATGATGCTTATGATGAAGTTAAATGATCTTAACTTAAATTAATGTGTCAAGGATAGATATTCCTATTTTAGAATCAGGGTTATAATTTAGAAAGAAAATATATTCAATTTAATCATAAGAAAGAATCTGACATCACAAACAAGAAAATAAATTTTCAAGATCAAATAAATATTTCAATTGACTTCAGCATCAATTTGCTATACATATGTATATTTTATACTCAGTAATAAATATTTTGCGCGGATAAAGTTTAAATTTTAAGTAATTTAGTGTCCATAAAAATAAAAACTCATTGAAGTCAATCTTTTGAACAAGTTCTACATACAAATGAGGAATGAGGGAAAAACTGGAGGGTCCTAGGTATCACAAAAAGAAAGATCTATTTTGACAGCTGATTTGTTCTCGGTTTGAATTTCCCTTTTTGCCGCCTTACGTCAGAACAAAGGTTATAAATTATTCAAATTTATAACGAAAAGAAACACCCCTTCGAACCATACGTCTTTTGTTCGATATGAAGATGTCTTTTGATTGACTCGCTATGTCAATCCACAGGCTTTATTTGAAATGTTGTTGAAATTAGTGCATAAGCACTATTGATTAGCACTATTAGCTATGCTGTCAGGACAAAGCACACATCACAATCAATTTATGCAATGAAATATTCCATTAGAGGAAAATTTTGTTTCACGGGTCTGTGAATTAGCCTGTTTCATCCTCGCCAATGATCCAGGGCAAATCGATAATTTGGAAGCCAAATTTTGCCCCGCAAAATATTTATAGTTATTGCCTTAGTGCTCGAAAGATGGTCGACAATTGGCATTGCAGAATGCTATATATTCAATCTGCCGATGTATTTTAACATTACAAGCAAACAAATCCACAAAGCCAGTATTAGTATTAAATAATAACAGAGATATTATAGCTACATTATGTATGTATCTGTATAAACAAAAATCCCCCATTACTTGTAAACTGTAAACTGACTAACGGGAGTAGCTAGATAACTTACGTACGTAATTGGGCGCATTCACTAACCTAGTCACTACGTAGTCAAAAAGTCAACTAGCTTTGTGAATGCAAAATTGCACTACAAAGCTAGTCAATTCAAACTGTCATATTAATGACAGATGTAAACAAATAAAATAAGAAAAATTGTGTTTTGAGAACTTTAAATAAACTTTTTTTACAGTTTAAATTAAATAACATCAAATAAAAGATATAATATTAATTTGTTTAATAATTTCACTTCGAAAATATCTTCCACCAAAAATTAAATTTGTATTTTCAACGAACAGCTGATTGTGAAATGTCAAAATCAATATCCACTAGCTTTGAAGCAGAAATTTTTACACTACGTTTGAGGGGAAATTTCAACTAAATTTTTAGTTGTCTTTAGCCAATCAGAACGAGTTGACTACGTAGTGACTAGGTTAGTGAATGCGCCCATTGATTACATAGGTATGACCTGACATGGCCTTTCAAAAGAATCAATTAGTTAATTTATATTACCGTTTAGGTAATACCTTTTTAGTAGGTAAAATTATCAAAGCGAACCTAAAGAGGAACACATCAATAAAGTGCCTAAGAAGAAGAGAAGTTAAACACACAAAATGAAAGCCTAAAGGAGCACAGTTCTTTAAATTATAATCGAATACTGATAGTGATAACGATATGTTTGTATGTAGTAATTCACCTTCACTTAAAAAAAAAGTAACATCATTAATTATTTTACCTCAGAAGACTCACCGTTTCAAGCAATTCACCGCTTTCGTCTAATCGACCTTCAACACTTCCACTATCATTGCTTTCATCAAGCAGCAATGGAGGTGTGGCAGGTCGACTCTTTGGGGCCATAATCGATCGTGGCAAAATAAATCTACCATAACGTACATAAAGCCATCGACCCCACTTTCGACTGACAGCGCCAACAACGCCGACAGCCGCAACCATTGCGATAAAAAACCACATATTTTTTAACCGATTAGATTATGGGAAGTGTAAATATGTATAAATGTAGGTGTGGGAGGTAAATTAATTTATAGGAAAACAACACAACAGGTGGTAGTGGTGTTTCTATGTATATACATACATATATATATTTTTCTGTCTTTAGCTTGGAATGAAATGTTTGTAAATAAAAAAAAAAAAACAAATTGTATTCGATTGAAGCTTTTAATGAAAGAACTTTTCTTGTTTATTTTGAAGTGATACTACAACTTAAGTTGCAGAGCCGGTGATTTTCAACACTAACAAACAAATGTGGGGAGAATTACTTCCAAAAAGCTTTGCACTTCCACTAGAACGTGTTTATCTCTATCTCTCTCCCTCTTATTCATATACAATTATTTGAGTTGGAGCTTTTTACGTCGTTTGTCAGCTGGAATGAAGTCACTTTTCATCCAATATACACATAATCAATGGAATTTTGTTCACTTTTATGTCTTGTGACTTTCAGAAGTTGAAACTTGAAACTTTTCTTTTGTTTTAGTTAAGGTTTAATGCACAGATTAATTAAAATAATGTTATTAAATACTGTTATAAATCGAAAAAATGTCAAATCAAACAAGTTCATCCACGTTTCGATAGGAATCCAATTTGACACGACCAACGAAAAGAAAATACCTGTACTTCTGCTGTCAAAACTACTATGGTTGTGCTTTTTTGCTGTCATTGTGAATTGGGTTCTTGGTTCGCTTTGGTTATGTCTTATGTGATTAACAGGAGGGGGATTAGGTTGGTGTGGTGAAACGAAAATTGTAGGTATATTTCTGCAAGGCACTAATATGTGTATAAATTAAAAATGTTCGACATTTCGATAAAACGAATTTTATGTTTTTTATAGAGAAAACTCACCACACACTCATTTTATAAAACCCCTACACTTCTAGATAGTGTGGGGAAAATGCTAAAAGTTTATGTTTTATTTTGTTCAAATGGATGAGATGATATCTAAAAGTTGAATGTAGGCGGATATTGAACTCATAAACACTGTTACCACTTTGGTAAATAACTACCAAAATTAGATTTGAAAGGAAGGTTTGTGGATTTTGTTTTAAGTTCATGAGAGTTTTGAAATTATTTATTCGTATATAAAAACTCGGCTGCGACAAAATGTATATGTATACCTATGTTAGTTTTTAGATGTTTTCTTACATAGTATTACATTAATATAGTTTTGTACACAATGTACATGTACTACATATATTATAAAACTTCAATTGGTCGTGTATTTAAGGTAGGTATATTTGTAGAATCTCATTTTTAATATTTCGGTTTGTGAATGGTTAAGTTCTTATATAGGTACTTAGCAAAATATACCTACGCAGCAACATTTTAGTATTATTCAGAGCTGTTTAATAAAAAAATTCTAAATACACTTAAGACATCCTCCTGGTTAAGAAAATACTTCAAAATCTTTCAAGAATGTTTTGAGTCTTTTGAGGCTGCATCAATAAGAAAGTATATTCCACCGTCATGATAGAACATTTTTTAAAAACTTTTGTTTTTGTTTCCCTTTGAAATTTTACACTAGTTATTGTATAAAATGTACATAAAATTCCTTAGAAACAATAAATATGTGAACATAGATATGTATATGTAGGTATGTTTGTACATTTGTCTAATTATTTGTTTGCTTAAAAGGAAAAAAAAAACTTCACCTTAGTGTATTTTGAAATTGACAGAGTGTGGAACAAATAAAAAATATAACTTCCGAAAGGGGTAAGTAGTAAGTTTTTACAGAAGCTCTACTTATTTATTTAAGATTTTTAGTTAAATCTTTTGTGTTTTTACACAAAACGTTTTTAACTTGGGTTGGGTTCGATATCCCGCTTTTCATAATACCGTTTTTTTAAATCCCGCTTTTTCAAAATCCCGATTTTTAAAATCCCGTCTTTTATAATCCCGTTTTTTATAATTTCGTTTCTTATTATCACAACAACTGGTTTCGATAGGGATCATAGTGACAGTTGTGTTGTATGCTCCCTTTTGATTTATGTATATTTGTTGGTTTTAAATGTTTTTTGTCTTGTTTCTTAACATTGTAGTTTACACTTCCTTACCATAAAAAGCCATCTATTCGCCAGAGAAAAAACTAGTTTTTGGATGTTTTCATGAACACCCCCTAAGAAATACTTGCGTAAATGTGGGAAATATTTTGTGAAATGTCAAATTAAAAGTTAGAATCCATACTTATTTAGTTTACGAGGGTTATTTCTGCACTTTCCGCAGCAAATTTGTGAGATAATTTTATGAGATTTGCAGAAGCTTCTTCGACTACAAATTTTGACAGTTCGTTTCTGCGGAGATAAAATTATATGGTTTACGTGGGTTTTACGCGCTTACATGAATACCCTTATCAATCGTGAAGAAAGAAGTTCGTAAAAATATTGCAATGCTTTGATAAATTTCATTCAACAAAGAATATGAAAACTTTTCTTTGAGTAATGTACAGAACTAAAACAATGAAACCATAGAGTAATGAAAATCTAATTAAAACTTTGTTGTTTCTCAGTTTACACTTGATTCTGGCCAAGGAATCTGGAACAACTGCCGGTAACTCACAAGGGGTGGCCGTGGCACGATGGTTGTGTGCTCGCCTGTCAACCTCATGATCACAGGTTCGATCCATGCCGTCGTCTATGTCGTTTTAATTCCATTAAAACCTTCAAAAAATTGTCATCAATGGGTTGCCGGTTTACTCATTGCATGTTGTTCAGGCATAACACTAACAACGTGTAATTGAGTTAAACTAGTATGCCCAACAAGATGAATACAAATGAAATAATGTGAATTATAAGCGACATAGAAATAAGACACGGCATTTCTCCGCTTTAGCTCAGCCGCCATCCCTGGACATAAAAATATCTGAGACAACCACCAACAGTCTCAGAACATCGTGCCACACATCTTTCCTATCCTTCTTTCTCTTCATTAACTTCACGCCCGCGCTGTGTTGAAACATTTAAAGGGTAATCATAATCCCTTGAGCGCGGGTATATTATAAAAAAAAAGCATTTTAGGTTAAATAATGAAATCAATTTATCCACTCAACGAAAATGATGGGTTTTGTTGAAATACTTTCATAGACTCAACGAAATATTCGTTGTTTAATATAACAGTTTTATAAATATGTGAATGTCTATGAATCGATTGAGTTTGAATCAATAAAATAAATATGCCAACGAAATTTTTCGCTGCCTTTGATTTCGACAAATATTTTGTTGACTGGCAACCATGGTCAGAAAGTTGCAGTTGAAATTCAATGGATAAACGAGTTGAACAGTTATACTTAATTGAATCAAAAAGACTGCATTCAAATATCAGAAAATAGAAAGTTGCATATGTAGTTGATTTTATTTTAGAAAGTAATAATTCACAGCTGTATATCGTCTAATGGAATGTCAACCTCATCACTTAACGTATTAATAAATTATATGTTTTAAGAACTTCATTGAATATTATGCAAGAAGGTTTTCTTCAAATAATTTTCTTTTATCTTTGAGGCATTTACTTCTTGATTCATATTTTAAGCAGTCGTTTTCAATTTAAGCATGTGAACGTTGCTAAATCGCTTAAATTTTCTTAAAGAAAAAAAAAACGGATTTGTTTTCTATTCATTCTATCGTAATAAGTTAAATGACTATTCTATTTAGTTGTGTTAGTTTGTTTTGCATCTGCCCTTAACATTTTGTTTTAAGAAAAAATATCAACATGAAAAATGCCGACTTTTTGTGCTGCTAGGATGCAGTTAATTTATAAAATTCCAAGATAAATGGACTTGTATTGGGTCGGTTTTTGAGAAAGCCTTGAAAAAGAGTGTCTTAGCCTCAAATACTATCGAAAACAAAATTTCTAAAAATACATTGTATAATGAAATCCAAAAAAGTAGCTCAAAAAGCAATTTTAATTAGTATTCAAGACCTTTATTTGTTATTTTATAAATGTATTTATAATAAAACTGCTATTTACTGATTAACTGATTTGTCTAGTTTGACTTGCTTTAGTACATGTTATTTAATTGAAATATAATATATCTTCTAAAGCCCGATATAACCATTTGAATGTGTCCTCGGTTCTATGGTCAGAGCTAGAACTCAAAAATAGGAGAGAGAGGGCTGTATTTTTTTTTTTATATAAGAATGCAATAACAATTCTTAATGTATATCAAACCTATAAATTGAATCTTGTGACTTTGCACATTTTAATAAATACTTAAACTGGTTTTGGCAGATATATTTGTTGTATCTCAAACAAGAAGAGGAAATAATTTTTGTTTTTGTTTGTTTGTGTTTTTTTTTAACAAAAAGATATAAAAATTCAAGAATGTTTCTTGTCTTTCAATAAATAAAAAAAAAATAAACGAAATCGTCATTAATTGCAGACAAGAATGTCATTCGTACCACGTACATATTTGGAGCATTAACTTTTAGCTTAAGTGGTTTTGAGCTTATTTATCGATTTGACCTGGTTTATTAATTTAAATTAATTAATAACAATAATCATATTTAACATTAAAAAAAAATTGCTTCACGACATAAATTATTCTCATTGTTTAGGTGGGATAAAAAAAGTAAAGAAAAAATATAAACACTTTGGGTAAATTGTAAGCAGTTCACCCGTGATACGCGTTTTGCTAGTAATGCGCATCAGTTCACCCATGAGCCCAATTTTGGTCGTACCGTCAAATATGAGATTCGTTTTTTAGGCGTACAACACAACTATGGAATAATTTGATAAGGGTCTCTTAATAGCCCTTGAGCGTATGTGAATTATAAAAAAGAAAAAAATGTATCAATGATTAAAAAAAAAACAAAAAATTTAAAAAAAAGAAAATAGAATTCATATAAATACTCTAAGCTTAACTGAAAAACCTTAACATAGACGTCTAATAATTGACTTTTGAAATTCCATTATGAGACAGAAATGTAGAGTACACATACAGTGCCGTTCATAGTAATAGCAGTATTAGCTGTTAAAAATTTCTTATATCGTTAAAATACTGCTATTTTTTCTAAACTGTGCTGTAGAGTGGTTAGCCGTTTGAACTGATTGAGTACAACGGTGTAAATGGAAAGAAATGCCATACAATTTGAAGAAAAAGTTGAAACAAGTTCTAACGCCTTTCCACATAAACATGATATTCTGTTTTTCAAGAACCCATCCTAATGGAACAGCTACGGACATAATGGGTGAACTTGATTTAAAATGTTCATACTGTATAAGAAAACGATTAAAGGAACACAATTTGAATGCTAGCAGTCCACGGAAAGTCTCACTTCTAAAAAAAACACACATAACCAAGAGAATTAAGTTTGCGCGAGAGCATTTGGAACGGCTTCCTGACAAAGTGGAGGAATATTCTTTGGACTGACGAAAGGAAAATTGTTCTTTATGGTGATAAAGGATCTCAGCAGTATGTAAGACGACCACCAAATACCGAATATGATCGTATATTCACCACAAAAACATGGAAGATCTAGTGTCAGGGTATGGAGATGCTTTTCATACTATGGACTTGGTCCAATATATTAAACAAAATATACTTTTTGTAACATTCTTACGACCAAATTTTGACTTCGCCGACCTCGAAATGCCGCTTAAATGGGTCTTTCAGCAGGATAATGACCCAAAGCACACCAGCAGCAATGGTTTCCGGACAATAAGATTGAGGTTGAGGTACTCAGTCCTCTGACATCAATCTTATGGTGAATTTCTGGGTGGGACACACAAAAAAGAAGTCTGGAATGTAAAACCAAAAAACAATGAAGAGAAGGTTTGGAAATCAGTAACACCGGGATTATGAATACCCTTACGCTGGGAATGCACTTGCGATTTCAATCGCGCAATTTTCCAGTCGCAAGAATAGAACACATGAGTTTAAATGGGAATGAACGTACTTGATACCAACAAATCGTCACGATTTAAAGGTCGCAATTTGTTTCATTTTTCTAGCGATGCGCTTGTCGTAAGCTTAAATGAAACAAAATATGTACTCAAATGGATATGCTCACACTTGCGATTTAAATTATTACGACTTAAAAATCGTAGTCGTAAAGAGAAATTGGCATGCACGAACTTGCGATTTTTAATCCACGATTTATAAGCCACAAGAAATAAGACACATGGCGTTAAATGTGAATGCATGCACATGCGAGTTAAAAATCGTAGGGATTATAAAAATGAAACATTTTCCATTTTCTCAAGCGATTTTTCCGTCGCTATTTATTTGTAGCAAATGCGTGCACACATAAAAAGTAGTGTGTTGTATTTTTGCGACTAAATAATCGCGTGCAAAAAAATCACAAGTGCGTGCATGACAATAATTTGTAGCGACTACAACTTTTTAATAGCCTCGATGAAAAATCGCAAGTGCTGTCCTAGCCTTATAATGTTAAACACAGTACGAGCAATTAGGAAAGGGTTAGAAAGAAGATACCGATGCAAATTTGTTTTGAATGTCTGCACATTCCAATGGGTGGGAAATATTGAGCCGGGTAAAGCATTCCACATTCGTGTAGTGCGGCAAAAAAAAAAAGAATCTTTGTACTTGACAGTTCGTCTGAAAAGTGGCTTAATGGTAAACTTATGAGCATTCCTACAATACCCGTAATTACGGTTGAATTGTATGAGAGGAGGAATCTAACTGGCTATTTCACTAAAGCACTATGAAAATAACGGTAAAATAATGATAGACATGAAACATTGCGGCGGTGCTCGAGAAATTTAAATGTTTCCGTTATATTTTTATCATCTATCAATTTTAAAGCTCTTCTTTGAATTCTATCCAAGAGATTCAAATTATGAAAAAATGGAGAAAAACCGCTATTAAATTGCTCCCTTTATTTTCGAAACTGTTTTTTTTTTTTATTATTGTGAAACAAATGATCAATAAATAACAGTTTGATTTTTATAATAAAAACATTTCAATATACTCGTATTATGAAAAGTTTTACGAACAACGATTTCATAAAATTAAAAGGCTTTGGCGCAAAATTTTAATTGAAATAGTACAATGCTAAAGCTGTTTTAGTATGATACTAGGTTATAACAACGAATTTGCAAATTTTAATCGAATATACATAGCATCATACTTTCCCTGCCCTATTATTAAAGTTAAAATCATCGAATACCTACTTTATTTTTTTAGTATCGTGCTAGCTTCATATGACTCTTTGACATTTGGAACATCAAAAAAGGTTCGTGTACTTACTTTTTTACACGAAATGTCATTGTTTTAGGTGTGTTCAGAAGCAATTTATTAAGAAAATTCTTTTAGTACGATAATAGTTAGAAAATGTTTAAAATTAAGAATGAGTTAGTAAACTACTAAAAAGTTAGCAAAATGTTAAGTAATATCATACTAATACCTTAATAATAGACTGTTTAAAATTTTGCGCCTTTTTGTTGTGTATTCAAAAAGAAACTACTTCCATGTTCCAGATATTAAAAAAATTAATAAATTTCGTGTGTGCATGGTGAAGACTTTTGATTTGGCGTTAGTAAGGTTAAATCACAATGAAGATGTTTTGAACAACACTTTTCAAAAAATGTTTAAGTATGATAATAATTTATTTTCAAATGAATTTTGATATGCAAGAATGCAAAATAAAAAAATGATAATCCAAAAAAAAAGAGTTTAGCATAATTTAATCATAATGAATCTTCTCTAAAATTTTATATCTAGCACACTTATTAGGAAGGTACTAAAAACTGAAATCAGGTTATTTTATTTCCAGGGTTTTAAAGCGAAAAAGAAAAAAATCGCAGATCACGGTAGACGAAACACCTTTTTTTCCTTTTTAAACTTTGAGAAAATAACAATTACTCAAAGATTATGTACCAAAACATTAGTGTTGGTAGTTTAAAATGACAAATAAACAACCGTTATTATTCAAACCTGAAAACGGTTAGTGTGGCAAAATAGTATATCCCTTCTTATTAATAGAATTGAATGTTTTTAAATTGGTTAGTTTTTGTTTATTAATTATATGTTCTAAAATTTTATTGAACATTTCGTAAGATATTGGACAGCAATGGGAAGAGGCTACCAATAAACTTCTGAAATGCCTGACCTTGTTATACTATTGATTTCGAAAGTCACGAATTCTTCGGAGATTCAAAACATAATACTAGCGACAGTAATAATTTAATTGCCAAAGATACAAGTTTTCGGATGGAAGCCGGTAATATCACCAAAATTTATAAAAAAAAAAAGAGTCGTCAGGGATTTCAAAATCAATCCATCAACTCCAGCTTCAGAAATTAACGATATATTTTGCGTTAAGATTAATGTTGAAACGTTTGGTAAACGTTTACGGTCAAGTAGCTCATTGTCCGCAAAAGGTACCTTCGATGACAAAAAGCATATTTACGAAAGATTAAAATTAGAAAAAAAAAAAAAAAACAGCTAAACCACCCTTTATCAAAGTGGAAAAATATTCGGTGGTCAGACGAGTCCAAAATTGTTTTGAGTTTTATAGGAGGTTTTCCGAACATGAAGAATCCAGGGGCCAAATTATCGCTTCAGTAACCGAGTGAGTGAGTCTCATCAGTGATCGAATGAAAATGTCAAATTAGAATAATCGATTGCTGGATGACGTAAGCGGTAATGCCAAACTCAAATAATTCAGTCACGTATTACTCGATAACTGATGCGGTAATTTAACCCCAGCATAATTGGTGGGGCAATTTTTATATTGTATGGTGTCGGAGTGTCGGTCGCATTCCCTGACTTGAAGTTATCGTGGATTAGCATGTCTATATGAAGATCGTGCAGGAATTAATGTTTCCATATGCTAAAGATGAAATCCCGCTGAAATGGGACTTTTAGCAAGACAAAATTGCGAAAGTGCTTCGAGGCCCCGGACAGTCTAGTTTCCATACCTTAACCTTTAAGAAAACCTTTGGAATGAGGTTGCAACAAATAACAATGCAGTTTTTAAAACTATATACAAGAATCACGGATATCCTTGAAAGGTGTGAAAACCTGATAAACTCAATGCAAAGTCTTTGTAATAATTCGTAATCGTATGATACAAATTTTTAATTAACTTTGCTTAAAGGTGGATCTTAATTGCGCTACTATTTTTGTTAGGGCTATTTTTTTTGAAAAGATAAGTTAATGGGAAAATATGAACTCCAATATTAAATTTGAAAATTTTTGCATACTGGAAATATAAGCTTAAAAATATCATTTGAAAATAATGTGACCATTTATTTGTTAAAAATGCATAATTAGGCCTATTCGGCGAGATCTTTTATTCTTCTATTCTGTTATTCTGCTATGAATTTTCATACAAATGTTTGAGCTGTCAACAAATCTTTTATGAATTTTAATTTTGGTATTCAGCACGCTAAAATCTGTTATGAAATCTGTTAAAAATCATAAAAGAATAAAAGACAAACTTCTGTGACTTTTATCATAAAAGATTTCAATAAGTGCACAGGTGCATCAAGTAAAAATGAATATTTATCTTTTATTTCGTCAACGAAATGTTCTTTAAAGGAGACAAATGAAATAAAATATATTAAAACACATATAATATAAACATATAAGTAGAGTATGGCCATGGTATTCCCAGAAACATATGAGGTAAAATCGTGTTCCATTGTATGGATACCAATAGTGTGTAAGGCAAGGCGCGCACATTCAATTTTTAGTTTCGCAACTACTTGGTTCGAGCAACTAAAAGTTTGTGTTTTGATACAAACTAGGCGATTGCCTAAAATGAATTCGCTATTTTGTGTAACATAAAATTATATGCACCTGCGCGGACATTCAACTAAATAGTTCATCTGTTTTTTATAAGCAACCAAAAAGTTGTGCAACTAAAAATTGAATGTGCGCGCGCCTAGCCTAAGAGTTTACTTTTTTGTTCGTCATCCATTTTAATTATGTTAGATGAAATATTTTACATAATCACAGCTGATTATGATAACAGATTTAGTTCAGTTTCATAACAGATCTCGTTTTTGAAGTAGCATAACAGACTTTTATAAAAGTTCGAACCTCTGAATACCAATCATAAAAGATCTTTTAAGGTGGAAATCTTTTATGATTCATAACAGAAAATCTATAACAGAATAACAGATGTGGCAGAATAGGCCTAAATATTTTCTCGGTTTCTTGTATCGTAAGGTGCACTACTATTATTTTGAACACAGCTAAATATCATGATATCAATGATATTGACTTCAATCAAAAAATGGCATTTATATTTGCTACTAAGCACACGTTTAAAAAAAATAAACATTTATGTGAACACAGTTGAACAAAACCAAGGATACTTATAAATTTTTTTTTGTTTATTTACCATTTACAAATAGATATGTGTCATAATAAACAAGCTGTTCAAACAGTTATTCGAAATTCCTTTCCAACTGATATACCATGATAATGTTTAAAACAAAATGGCGTTATTTGTTTCATTGAAATTCTTCAATTGTGAATAAAACAAATATAGTGGAGAGTGGGGCACATTTAAACAAGGGGCACATTTGAACAATGCTTATAAAATTTTACTTTATTACTCTTTTTTAAAAGTAATTGAAATTTTAACCTGTCAATACTATATCCATAAACGTCATTGAATTTCCTTGATTCTCTCAGTTGTCTCTCGGTATTAGACATGAATGGTCCTTTTGAAAGTAGAAGTGTTTTGTTTTCGTTTCTTAGTTGAAAGAGTTTAAAAAAAATTACTGCGCGATTTTAAAACAGGAACACATATTTTTTTGAGAAAAAATAAATTTTAAACTTAATTGCGCTAAGTTTTTTACTGGATATATTTTAGTTAAATATTTATAATAAATTTTATGTCACTGGCAGATTTAAACAGGCGTGTTGGGGCACTTTTGAACATGTTCAAACGTGGGGGGGTCCCATACACCCGTATTGCAAAATCTTATTTATCTCTAAAACGGCTCTAACGATTTTGATAAAAAAATTAAGTGTGATATTATTGTAATGGACGACATTTTTATAAAAAAAAAATTGGGGTGAAATGTTATTAATGGTACTTGTCATAGAACCGTTTTTTTAATTTTCGACTTTCTCATTAACGACTCTAACGATTTTAACCAAAAATTTTCACCAGGAGCCCCCTTAAGTTGTAGATTACTGAATACGAATACCATCATATTCTCATCAAAATCAGGGCGGATAAAAGTCAAAAGAAGATTTTGTGAGCAACACCCCCTTATCGAAGGTATGATTTTAAGGAAGTAGCAAAAAAAATATCGGTCTTTCAATCTTATAATAGAAAAGTAAAAAAAAAATTCAGAAAAGTTAATGCAAAATATACATCAAACACTTTATCTTCGAGGGAGTATTAGAAAATCTGAATTCACAAATTCTTTTTTCAAAATAATTTCAGGAAATGTAACAGGGGTTTGTTGAAAATTCTTATCGCTTTTAATCTCGGAGATGGTCTTTCATTCATCAAAAAGAAGAAAATCCATTGCTTTTTACAAAAATTGAAACTCACTTTAGTAATTGTTCATTTACTTTCTTTACTAATGACATTTGAATTGACAGAAGTTTATGTCAAGAATGACATTTTCCGTGTTGCAGTTTCGTAAAATGGCAATGTGGTTTCGCGGTTCGATATTACAGTTAATTCATAGGATTTGCTTATTGAATTCAATGTGGATGACCACACTCCCCGGGAATAAAATATTGAGGGTTCGATAATCAGCATTAAGCTTTTTTCATATTATGAGACAGAGCCAAAAGATGATTGATTGTAATATATTGAAGTTTGATATGGCGGTTAAGTTTGGATATGTTAAATTATGATGCAGAAAGCCGTATCATCTCCCTCGGATCTCAATAGATCTATTTTCCTGCTCAGCGTGTGGGTGATAAAGGAATCGGAAGGGTAAGAGAAGGGATTAAGTGGAAGTTTTAGGTATGGGGTGCCTCCTTGAATCATCTTGATTTCCGATTGAAAAAACATGAGACATATCATAGTTCATCGAAAAAGTATTTTTTAAGGGCCTCATTTCTAGTTCTGGCTAGGCTGGGGCATTCTAAAAAGACGCGTGAGATAGGCCCACTGCCCCATCCTCTGCATAAGTCAGATGCGCTAATGTCTGCTAAGCTTCAGTAGATACTCTGTTTTTTTACTTGAATATATAAGGCCAAACATTCTTTGAAACCCAACAGGTGTCAATCGTTGAACATTTGTCATTGGCGGCCTTGAGGAAACTTTGGTGAATTCTATACTTTTCCTGCTTCTATGGCATAAGTACCCAGGGTACAATTTGGCTCGGTTTAAGTGATGGACGGTTTTCGGCCAGTTCATCATCCATTTCATTTCAATAAATGTCACGGGGTCCCCGGACCCATGGAAGGGTGATTGAATTTGTTTCACCAATCAATCTTAATTCACTACCGCAACGAGTAACCAGTTTTGATTTCGTGACAATCGACGAAATGGCTCTGATTGACGCCTGTCTATCTGTGAAGATATCAATGTTGTTGATCGTCAGTTCACATGTGGAAAGATATTTTGCGGCCTCGCGAGCTGCAAGCACTTACGCTTGGAAAACGCTGCAAAATTTTACGAGCTTTAATGATCTATTTATGGGTGGGTTGTCTTAGAACATGAAAATGTCTGACCCGGTTTTCCATGCATATCTCACTTGTTGGAATATTTGTTCGTGGGAAATATAGCCTGTTTGAATGTCTATGTCAGTGAAGTTAACGATGGTTCTTTGACCACAGTGTTCCCTTTTCTAATTTGTACACTCTTTTTTAAGTCTTAGAGCATTTTTGGCCGCCAACTACTTCGTGAATAGATCGAATGGGGCGAGTATTGTGCAAATACATGCCAGTCTCTGAATTTTTGTCATGGCCTTATATTGGTTCTCTTAGTGGTGGTTGTTTTTATCGGCAATCTTTAATCATTCAAGGATTGATTAAATAATAATATGTTTAACATATTTGAATTTCATTGTCAAATATAAATGTCTTTTAAAGTTTAGAGCATTGCGGCAGAATAATAATGCTTGTAAATATAAAATATTGCAATTGTATGCCATGCAAGCTGCAACATTTGAAATGAAAATATTATGCTTTGAATTGTCAAACAAAAAAGTTTATACCTTCACCATATATTGTAAACTTTTCCTGTAGAATTTCTATGACTTGGATTTTATGATATTGAACCTCTATTTGGACCAAAGCCAAATAACTTTATCCCCATTGAAACTGCGTCTGTCATACTAATCAGATTTTGTGTAGATGTTTTCCATTTCCATGGTTTATAAATCAAAAGCAATACAAAATTTTTTCCTTCACATTTTGGCGAAAAGCCAAAAGAAACTAATAAATGTTTATAGCAGAATTTATGAACATAATAACATATTCTAAATGTATACCAATCAATTACTTTTAAAATAAAAAAAAAAAAACATAAGTGCTTAAAATTTGCCTTGAACTATTATAGATACCTATTTGTTTAGTTTCTTTTTTGTTCGTGTGTCATCTATGTATATACAATTTCTACTTTATTCAGCTTTTATTTTTAGCTTAAGCACTTGAGAAAACAGAAGCAGAGCAAGACTACCAAGTTTGATACAGAAAAAAATGTATTTTAATTTAACTGTGACACTATAGATTTTGGCGTTTCGTTCTATGAAAATTGTGGGTATTGTATATGTTCTAAAGAAAATCGAAATTATTATTCAAAAAATGTGTCTTCTTTAATGACTTATTAATTATTCTTTGTTCTAAATAATTTAAAAAACAATTCTTTATTTACTCATCTCAAAATCACAAAAGACAAGGTAAAACTTAAAATAGCTCACGAAATAAGGTACCAACTGCCATTTAAAAATAGAAACCTAAATGATTCAACTTTTAATTATGCAATTTAAAGATCGCTAAAAAACACATGTACCATTACTACGAAAATTAATTTACAAATACATAGTGATCCCAATGTAATTATTTGATTGGAAACTTAAATCAAATACCTTAATGGAGGCTATCGTGAATATAATTCCCCTGGGAAGAATTCCCATTTTCGAAAAATCGCGATCGTGAATGAGTTCGAAATATTCCCGCGTAATTTATGGCAATCGTGATTTTCTTCCATTTCCGAGGGATTTTAATGTTATTGGAAGCCTTAAAACCACACATACCTAATTCAAAGTAGTTTTTCGACATCAGATGTAGGTATGGTAATTCTTTTTATCGGAGGGGAAAATTTTCGAGGGAGATTCACGATTGACGAACAAAATTCCGTGGGAACGAAAAATTCCGAGGGGAAACAAAATTTCCAGGAAGATTCCCGATAGGCCACATATAACACGGAGTTATACCGCCCCATTATTTTTATTTTATTTATAAACGACTTACCATCTGTGTTAAAATACTCTAAGTGCCTCATTTACGCCGACGATGTAACAATCTTCAAAACTATTTCAAGTACTCGTGATTGTGAACAATTGCAATGTGATCTTAACTCGTTTTTTGACTGGTGCACTCGTAATGGTTTCTTAATATTGATAAATGTAAAACTATGTGTTTTGCAAGAAAATTTTCATTTATTTCATTCAACTATTTGTTTAATGGTATATCAATATCTCGTGAAACTGTTATGTCTATTCTTGGTGTCACATTTGATCGCAAACTAGAATTCATTCAGCATATTAACTCCATTTCAAATAAAGCTAATTCAATTCTTGGTTGGATAAAAAGAGAGTCGAAACAATTTTCCGACCCTTTCGTGACAAAGCAGCTTTTTATATCTTTTGTTCGACCCATTCTAGAATACGCTTGTCAGGTTTGGTCACCTCATTACGAATGTCATAAAAATAGACTAGAACAGGTGCATTAGGTTTGCCCTCAGGGGACTTGGCTGGGATAATCATTATGATCTTCCACCTTATAACAACAGGCTTAGGCTGGTATTCACCGAGCGCTTATAACTTAAGGAGCTCATAAACCTATTCACCAAGCAATATTAGTGAAGATCTACGAGCGCTCTTAAAAGTTAGGAGTGGTTACGACCACTCCTAAACTCACGAGCGCTCTCTTCGAAAGTTTGTTCGAAAATTCGAAAACTAAACAAACTAAACAAACGACGGTGAGTGCAAAACCAAAACCAGTTATCGTCACTAGCAACGCCCCCAAGCAAAATACGAAATTGACCGAAGGATTCTCACTGCCAGCTGCCATTCAAGCTCGAAAACAGTTTGATTTTACAGTTTGGGTATGCCTGAACAAGAGAGAGTGGCTCTCATTTTCGAACTTCGAAAAACACTTGTGAGTGAATGGTGAATACACCAAAGAAATTTCAAGTTAAGAACCTCGTAAAGTTAAGAGCCGTTTAAGAGCGCTCGGTGAATACCTGCCTTAGACTTATTGATTTACCTAGTCTCGAGAAAAGACGTTCCTATTTACACTGAAAATAAATTCCTAGGTAATATTGACAAAAACGTTTTGTTGACCTTTAACAAAACAATTTTATCGTTTTGATAAAATTTTTGTCAATACGAAAGAATGATTTTGTTGATTTCACAAAATTTTTATAATCCAGCATGATTTTTTGTCAGTTTAACAAAATATGCACTACAAATAATATTGTCAGTTTAACAAACCAAGTTTTGTTAATATAACAAAATAAAACAGAGATTTTTGTCACATCGACAAACTTTTTTGTGATGTTAACAAAATGTTTGTTGTATCTACAAAAAATCTGTTTTGTAAATGTTTGTCAATATCACAAAGTTTTTGTTAATTTGTTTTTGTCATTTAACAAAAAATGAAAACATTTTTGTTAAAATGACAAATATTTTGTTTTGGGGTTGAATTATTTTGTAATATTGATAAAATAATATTATCAGATAGATAAAACTATTTTGTAAGGAAACCAAAAAATTTCTTTTGTGTATGATATAGTTCACACTTGGTTTTTGTTAAAAAATCGATGTAAGACTAACTGAACTTAACAAAAATTGCGTATTGTCCATACGCCCTCACAGATGGTTGCATGTGAGATCGTAGGGACGAAACGCCAATTTTTGTGGACTTAAATCCCAAAAAAAAAACTATTTTGACAAAATTAATTTTGTTTTTTGTGGATTCAACAAAAGAAATTTGTAAAATTGACAAAATATTTTGTTGAATTGACAAAATATTTTGTTAATTTAATAAAATATAACAAAAAGTTTTTGTTAATTTAACAAAATATTTTGTTAATGTAACAAAACAATTTTGTTAATTCAACAAAATAATTTTGTTAATTTAACAAAACAATTTTGTTAATTTAACAAAACAATTTTGTTAATTTAACAAAAAAAATTTGTTAATTCGATAGTAATAAAAAAACAATAACACTAACAAAAAAATTGTTAATACAACAAAAGAATTGTTAATATGACAAATTAATTTTGTAAATTCTACGACATTTTGTCATATTGACAAAATATTTTTGTTATTTCAACAAATTTATTTGTTAGTATAACAAAATAATTTTGTGGATACAACAAAATATTTTTTGTTACTTCAACAAAATTCTATAATTTTTGTCAATTTGACAAAACTTTTTGTTGGAAGTATATTGACAAAATTTTTGTTAAATCAACCTAGATTTTTATCATATATACGTAGATTTTATTTTCAGTGTATGTTTCGTTTTCATTGTAAAATTAATCAACGGCAACATAGACTGTTTGCACCTTCTGTCTCGTATTAATTTTAATACCCCTCAAAGAACTTTGAGGAACATACCGGAGAGTATACTTATTTCAAACTATCGTACCAATTATGAAAAATGTTCTCCATTGAATAAAATGTTTAAACTATTTAATATTTACAATCTTAAATATAACAATTTGTTTGATAAAACAATAATTAATTCATGTCAATTTAAATAAACATTTTTTCATGAAATTGTTTAAGAATCTTAATATACACCTTTGTAAGAAAATAAATACATAAACCGCACCCAAAGCACTAAGCTCATACGCCATCAAGTTAAAGTTGGTGTGGAAATGTGGGAATGTGTAAGCAGGCTTCACGAACTGGGCAACAACAATAATGTCTAACTTTACTGGCTACCTGGATATGTAGATGTAGTAGACTCCTCTAATTGGGCCAGAGCCTTACTGCGGCATAAGGGAAAACAATATTAAAATTGAAATCAAAACAGATGAGGAGGCCAAATCAAAAAACTGGAAAAAACTCCCAAAGCTTAGGCAGGCCAAAATTCCCCTAGGGAACTATAACCAAGATCGTTTCATGAACTGTATCAGCTTAAGTAGGAACAATCTACTAATCTCCTCAATAGTCACGGTAAACAAAGAAGACACTTGAGTATTATTTATTGGCCCGGTAAACTCTGCAATACTCATGAGTCATGACGAAACGCCGAAACACATACCAGGCGGATGCGAATCACTAATGCATTAAAGTAACTATGTAATATTTTTTTAGTACAACTTTTACAATTCTCCACACTTTTTCCTTCACGATTTATCTATCCGGTACATTTATTGCTCGCGAAATTTTGACAGCTCTATTGTTCTTTTTTTTTGTGCCACAACAATATTCGCAAAAATGGAGGAATATACAGATGCTGAATAAATTATCGTGGAAATAAGTACATCTTCTTCATAGTTTTGTAAATTTATTTTGTTAATATAAATTATTTTTTTTTAATTACTTCTTGTGTCATCTTTCAGTTAACTTTGGTTGTCACTTTTTCTAAGCAGTTGATAACTCTCTCCACAGATTTCCGCTGTGTTTTCGTTGTGAATGTGGAGACCAACGAAAAATTTCGTTTCGCTCCAGCAGCGTATTAGGCTTTAAAACTGTCGATTTTTTATAATAAGTGCTTTCAACATGAAAAAAAGCAATTTCGACCGAAACATGTAAGGTGACTCTTTTAACAAGATAATGGCCCCTGCAAGACCAATTAAAAAGTGCTTTCGTATATGAAATTCAAGTTATGGATTGGTCGGCTTGAATCCGATTGAAAATTTTGGGGAAACTGTCTTTTCAAGACACTAAATGTAAATGCAAACAAAATTAAGAAAGTGATTGCAACAGTATTATTAATTAATTTGAAATTTTTGTTTAACATTTTTCTTTAAAAAAAAGTTTCGATATGCGATTTTTTAGTATTTAATATAATAACGGGTGATTTTTTTGAGGTTAGGATTTTCATGCATTAGTATTTGACAGATCACGCGGGATTTCAGACATGGTGTCAAAGAGAAAGATGCTCAGTATGCTTTGACATTTCATCATGAATAGACTTACTAACGAGCAACGCTTGCAAATCATTGAATTT
Organism: Philhelius festivus; assembly: GCA_963931855.1. Classification (NCBI taxonomy): domain Eukaryota; kingdom Metazoa; phylum Arthropoda; class Insecta; order Diptera; family Syrphidae; genus Philhelius; species Philhelius festivus. The sequence goes on from OZ007555.1 coordinate 36,516,547, forward strand.
TATTACCAAAATCAGTGTTCGGTTCGAAATGTGTTTCGCGCTTTACGTCCGATTTATGGTCTACATAATCGACCAAGTGAGCAAACAATTAATGCGATTGTGACCAAGTTTCGCACTCAGTTTACTTTATTGGACATTAAACCAACCACACGAATGCGTACAGTGCGTACAGAAGAGAATATTGCGTCTGTTTCTGAGAGTGTTGCTGAAGACCGTGAAATGTCGATTCGTCGCCGTTCGCAGCAATTGGGTTTGTGTTATTCGACCACATGGAAGATTTTACGCAAAGATCTTGGTGTAAAACCGTATAAAATACAGCTCGTGCAAGAACTGAAGCCGAACGATCTGCCACAACGTCGAATTTTCAGTGAATGGGCCCTAGAAAAGTTGGCAGAAAATCCGCTTTTTTATCGACAAATTTTGTTCAGCGATGAGGCTCATTTCTGGTTGAATGGCTACGTAAATAAGCAAAATTGCCGCATTTGGAGTGAAGAGCAACCAGAAGCCGTTCAAGAACTGCCCATGCATCCCGAAAAATGCACTGTTTGGTGTGGTTTGTACGCTGGTGGAATCATTGGACCGTATTTTTTCAAAGATGCTGTTGGACGCAACGTTACGGTGAATGGCGATCGCTATCGTTCAATGCTAACAAACTTTTTGTTGCCAAAAATGGAAGAACTGAACTTGGTTGACATGTGGTTTCAACAAGATGGCGCTACATGCCACACAGCTCGCGATTCTATGGCCATTTTGAGGGAAAACTTCGGAGAACAATTCATCTCAAGGAATGGACCGGTAAGTTGGCCACCAAGATCATGCGATTTGACGCCTTTAGACTATTTTTTGTGGGGCTACGTCAAGTCTAAAGTCTACACAAATAAGCCAGCAACTATTCCAGCTTTGGAAGACAACATTTCCGAAGAAATTCGGGCTATTCCGGCCGAAATGCTCGAAAAAGTTACCCAAAATTGGACTTTCCGAATGGACCACCTAAGACGCAGCCGCGGTCAACATTTAAATGCAATTATCTTCAAAAAGTAAATGTCATGGACCAATCTAACGTTTCAAATAAAGAATCGATAAGATTTTGCAAATTTTATGCGTTTTTTTTTTTAAAAAAGTTCTCAAGCTCTTAAAAAATCACCCTTACAATCAAGGCAATAGCACAGTACAAGCGTTAATGCCTATTACTTGAATTCCAATAGTTGGATCTTCACGGATATACATTTTGGTATACAAATTGTGTGAGGGTGTCAATAAAAATTCTTATTATAGGATATGTGGGGTAAAAATGTTTTGACGAAAATCGAGTTGACGACAAAAATATTGATAAGCCAAAGAGCGTGTTCGTAAACGTCAAAAAAGGTTGCAAGAAAATTGACTGACGTTAAACAAACTATTTAGTGCAAGCAGGATGATACTTGATGACAGTAATATATTGTAACTAGTCCAAAAAAAAAATGATCATTTTACGATTAAATTGACGTTGATTTCCCGTTTTTGATAACGGTCAATATTTAACAAAGTTGTTGCTAAAACTTTCTTCTTCAAAAATAATAAAATAAGAAGGATGGCATCTATCATAATGATTTGCAAAAAATATACACAATTCTAATTAAAAAAAAATATAAACACTTTTAATTAAAAAAAAAATATAAATAATTTGAATTAAAATAAAATGCACGACTGGGTCGCACGAACTAGCTCCATGTAATAGACTAGGAATTTTAAAAACGAATGTTATGAGAGAAAGCTGTTCATAAGGATACAATTCTTTTTTAAAATTCTTTTAGTAGTAAGACACAAAAAAAGAATGCTATGCAAATATGAATTTATGCAAGAACAAAAAATATAAGCAGTTTTACTGGTTTCTTAAAAAAAAAAAAGCTTTTATATACTAAATTTCTAAAAGATTTTTAAGAAAAAATTTTTAGTACGCTAATTTAAAGTTTTTATTATTGTTCGAATAAAAATTAAATTTACAAAAAAAAATATTGAGTCGTTTCTGAGATATCGAATTTTCAAAAAAAGAAAAAAAAAGATTTTTTTTTTTTTCAAAAATTCGAAAAATATTTATTTTAAAGTTTTGAAATACAATGTATTTTAGACTTTTTAGAAGCTTCTCTATAAAAAATTTCATTAAGATCCGTTATGTAGATAAGGAGAAATTCAAAATTCGAAAAAATGGTTCTATGGTAGGTACAAGCTGTAATATCTTAATTTCAATTTTTTTTATTTAATTAAAGATCATAAAAATTAATTGAAAGAAAAAAAAATTAATCAAAATTCTAGACGGCGCGCCGTTTTCGAGAAAAATACGATTTTTGAAAAAAAAAAATTAAATTAAATTTTTTTTAACATTTGTATGGTGGGTACATTTATTTTAGGTAAAATAATATTTTTTTCTCACATCTTGTAAATTATACTAAGAAACTTTTACTTATCAAGTTTAAAAAAAATCTAGAATGGGGTTTTCCAAATATTGAGTTTTGAAAAAAAAAATTTTAAGTTTTTTTTTTTTAAATCAAAAAAAATTTGAAAATTTGAATACACAATTCTATGTATAAAAGTTTTTGGGGAGCCTTAGCAAAAAAAAAATTATCAAAATCAGATGTACCGTTTTTGAGAAAATCAAAAACAAAAAAATGGTTCCATGTGGATTTTTCGGAAATTTTTTTCAACCATTACCTAGATTTAACTAAATGAATTTTTTTTGTGTTTTTATTTTTTAAATCTGTCGAACAGTTTTTGAGAAAAAAAATATTTATAAAATTTCGAAAATAAAATTCGTATGGCAGGTACCGTTATTTTTGGTCTTTAAAAAAAAAGAAAAAAAACGTGTGGGGAGAAAAATTTTAAATGATATCTACCAAGTTCTACTTTTGGTCTTCGCTATCATTGTAATGTCAACTTTGATCAAAATCTCGAGTTCGATTTTTTTACGCATGCATAACTTGCCTTATAGTACCTATAAGTCGCAAGTAAAAATTATTTAAGACCTATGTAAACTATCCATAAAGCTCTCATCAAAAGCTCAAAATATGAGTTAGAAAGATGGTGTTTTAAAGATAAAGGTCTTTAAATATAAATTTTTTTAATGTAACATTATCAGAGATCGCCATATGTTCATAACTACTTAATAAGGTTTAAGGAAAAACTCAATTTGATTCAAGCGTTATTTGTGCACTTTTTTAACCGTATATCCGTATGAAAAAAAAAAAAATACAAAATTAAAAAAATTTGTTAGATAGTTGCTTCGCTCGAGTAAGTTTTAAATTAAAAGAAATGATTTTTGGAAAGATAAATTAAACTCTACATGAACTATTATTCAACAAAATGTTTTCTCTTCTTCGAGATATTCACAAAATAGATAATCTCGTAGTTCTCAAGATTAATAAATGGTAGATTAAAAAAATTATAAAACTTTCATGAAAAAACACAGTGGAGTCCGAGAAACTTTTCCAGATTTTATTTATAACAAATTTTAACTAATTGGATGAGCGAATTTCGATGATAGATACAATCGGTGCTCTTAATAAGGGGCTATACAAGATTAATAGAACAAAATCAACAAAAATTGCGCATTAGTTAGATAACTATTTATTTTTGATAATTCCATGTGAGACACATCGGAATGGAAATGAAATAACAACAAGGACTTAAAAGGAGTTAAAAAAAAACCTCCCTTCTTCCAATATTTAAAACTTCTTTGCTGAAACCACTTTTAAGTTCAACTTTAACTTGTGTGTGCTTATTTTCCTTCTGGGTACCCTTTTCCATCTGTTCCATACATACTTGAAGGTTGAACTTAAATTATTAAGTTTCGTTTAAACAAATTGTACCTATAATATACGTCCCTATATTATCTGCATAATTACAAACTTTTTCACCATATTAAGTTTCAATAATAAAAATCAACACCTTATATTGTTACATAAAAAACAACTACACCTCATGTATTGAATTCACCAACTAAACCAATAACAATTTTTTGGATTTATATTTCATATATTAACCGATCGATGAAGTAAACCAACCGCATCGCAACACTATTAGTTTGTACACAATGAACGCATAATTAAAATTTTGCGACATTTAGTACATTTATTGAAATAACAACCTTAACAAAATTGCATTATACAATGACATTGGATGCAGTATATTTATTTTTTATTTTTCACTAAGAAAAAAGAAAACCAGGAATATAACAGGTGATTTACTATTCATCGTGTGATATTGTTTATCTATATGCTAATCATGCTTACAATAGACGCACGAATGGATAAAAATATGATCAAAAATGCATCTCACACGCTGTTACGAGTAAATTTTATAAATTTTATTTTATATGAGTTAATTTTGGATTGAAGAAAATGATACGAGTATTTATTACCAGTGCCGGATAATCTTTAGGGTCAAAGAGATAACTCTTTAAAGGCTCATTTACCGGACACACATGGCTGGAGAGATTGAAACGTGAAACCAACTACTGGATGAAGAATAATGTAAATGAGTAGATACATTTGAGTGTGCTTTACCGTTTTTTTTTTATTCAGTGAAGCCCAAAAGTGCAAAACAAGAACTGGTAAACTGGTTCTTAATTTCACAAGGAATATGAGCAACTCTAGATTTTATAATGCAAATTCTATGGGCAACCCAAATAAATCATTAAATTGAAGGATGTTATTGTTTTAAGGATATTTGGTTTATAAATTGGCAACACTGTTTTAGTGACAGCAAATTTGACAGTTGACAGATGATTTTTCCATTTAACCATAAATAGTAAGAACATCATATTCTTAGTATTCTCATTCTAAAGCTCATGATATCAACTTAAATATAAAGGGTGTTGATAAAAATGTTTTGTATTTAAAATGTCAAAACTGTTTCAAGTAACAGTAAATTTGTTTTTAATTTATCTGACAGATTATTTGTACTCAGTATATTTTGTCTGAACAGCACGAATATAATTATGCCAAAACAAAGCTTACTAAAAAACAACTTTGAAAATTTGATTTTGCCGGTAATCGAATCAGAGTCGAAGAATATATTTTTAAGGAATGACTAGTTCCACTATTTATTCGAAAAAAAAAGATATATGTATGTATAATTTAGTTTTTGGATTTATTAAGGTTATGGGATTTTAGAATTTTTATTTAAAAAATTTCCGATTTTTTTTTTTAAAATTAAAAATCTCTACATAAAAATGCCAATTATTAATTTGAATGACAAATTTCTTATTAAATTTATTCCAAAGAAAACCAAAAAGAATGGAAATAAATTCCAAAGAATGCATTCGTTTGATTGCAAAAATTATTCAATACGTTCTTATACGTTCTATAAGGAACAGAACTTAAATAATACGAGTATATTACCTCACCAACACTTTTATGCTCTTAAATCTCGTATTTTCAAATACACATAAATTGTTTAGGTATGTTAACTCCTTTCCTTCTGGGAATCGTGAAGGAATTGAAGGAAAGACAGTTGAGGCCTATAGATTTTTTACAACCACTCAATTCTTTAAACAGTTATTTTTTCTTAATTTTTTACAATGAGTGATCTTAGAATTGAATAAAATTTGTTAAAATTTGAGTAATACTATTCCATTGAACATTTATAACATTCAATAACAAACTATAAGTTATTGCGAAATTATGCAGTTTTGCTTGAAGTCTGGGCACTTAGAATTTTTCAACAAAACCTATTTATTTTTCGTGTTAGGCTCTAGCAATACTTAGTCCGGACTTGTCGAGTATAGTGTGGTGCAAGGCGAAATTGGATAAAAAAAAGACTTTCTAACAGAATTTCACTCTACACTTACAATTTCCAAATGCCGTTTTAAAATATTAAATAGATAAATATATTAAACTTTTTCAAATGTGCGATTTTAGATTTATGTATTTTTGTAATTTACCTTCTTTTTAATATATTTTGCAAGTTTTGAAAACCGAATGTTTTTGCCATTCATTTTTTTAGTAGAAGAAGTTGTGGTAGTCGTTGTTGTTGTGGTGGTGGTTGATGATTGTTCCATGACGATGGATTTTTTTGGTTTTGTTTATTTTATGTATTTCTTTGGTAAAATTATACACTGACACTTAAGAAACTATATAAATATTTTAAACTTTCTCAAATGACTATGATGCACTCTGTTTAAAAAAACTAAACACAAAAATCAAAAACACAACTTTAATTTTTATTTTTGTAAAAATTCAATTCACTTAACAGATTTCAATTTCTTTTTCAAGCTTATTTAAAAAATCAATTCAACCTATATTGTATATTTCGAAAATAATATTAAAAGTCACAATTTTAGTAATTTTTTGTCGTTGTTTAAAATTGAAAGAAAACGATTTTTTTTTGTTGATAGATTTTGTGATGTTTAATTAATCGAGCGTGCAAAGCAGGTTTACATTTTCCGTCTACTGCGGCCAGCAGTGTTTTGTGTTGTGTGACGTGAAACAGTCTACTTGAGAAGCAAAGCCCTCCTTTAAAAATCATACAACAACCACCATGAGTATGGAATCTCCTCACAGCTCACCATTTATTATCTTCAACAAGACAGAATACAACAACAACAGCAACAGTACCAGAAAAAAGACAACTAAATGCTGACGATGATGATCAACACAGAGCCCCAATTCACCAATTGATCGGTGTGGTTGGAACGAGTTTGCTTTTGCGGATGTCTCATACATAGCTTCGAGTTAGATGTGCCTCTTTTATATTACAATGCGGTTCTCTTGAGTTAACACTAATACAAACTACATTTCTTTTGCATTGTATTTCAATCAATTTTACTAAATTTTAAATTGTAAATTAAACCCTTTAATATAAGAATTCAAATATTTCTATCGAAAATATCTTATTTTAAAGTGCCTTAAGGAATTCAAAATTGTTTAACTCAAGCCTATAATATTAATGGTTCTATTCTATCATATTTAAATGATCATTTATTCAAATTGAGCTAGTGTGCTAAAAATTTAAAAAATTTTTTAACAAACGTTTCCAATAATCGATCTCCCATGTGAGTTTAAAATTGAAGCCTTTCAACTCGTTAGTTAAAATATTTTAAAGTTTTATAACGTAAAATTATAATAAATATCGCACACAATGAAGTTGGGGAAATACGAAGCATACAAAAAATACTCTTGATATATGTATATATTGCAATCTTTATATCTTGTACTCAATTTCCTTTTTTTATTAGTTTCGTAATTAAAAAATTAATGAAATTGAAATATATTTAATGTTTTATAAAAACTTGGAAAATTCATTTTATCTATATAGTATGGGCAAAATGACATACATATATATGTATGAACATAGCTGGGCATTAACTCGTTAATCCGTTAATCGTTAATTAACGAAGTTAAAATTTTGATTAACGGATTAACTTTTAAGTTAACTTTTAAAAATGTTAACGGACACGTTAAATCCGTTAATCCACGTTAAGTCCGTTAATCGTTAATCCAATGCCTAATATTTACCACGCGGCGCGAAAAACAGGTTCAGACAAGTATGAGACAAGTGCCGTGCGGTGCGTGCCGCGGGTGAAACAAAAACAGCTAGGTACGTATTATATTTTGACGGCGCGTGCGAGTGAGAAAACTGCGAAGAAATTCGTTTCATTTGAGCATTTCATTATGCCGATCGTCCACTATGTGCGCGATAAGTTCAACCAACTTCGTTCAACTTTTTATTCAACTCTTTCGTTGGATAAACGAATTTACAACCTCTTACACTAGTGCAGCAACTTCGCATGCCTTCGCTTTAAAATATTCTTAAATTTGTTCCGTATGAGTATGATTTCCTCTAAGAAAAAAAAAGTGGCTGCCGCATTAATAATAAGAAAAAATCAGCCAAGACGATTCTGGGTAGATGATTTTTTCGTGAGTCGAGAAGAAAATTGTTTTTTCAATGAAATATATGAATGTGTCGGTTGGAAGTTCTCGTATACATGCGTACCATATATTTGTCCATATCAGCTTTGACAATTTTTTTTTAAACAATGTTTAAGACTCTGATTTCTTATGTAACCGACTAGGAATTTTAAAAACGAATGTTATTAGAGAAAACTGTTCATATGGGTAAAATTAATTTTTTAAATTCTTTTAGTAGTAAGACATAAAAACAGAAAGCTATGCAAATTATGTTACAACAAAAATAATAAGTCGTTGTAGTAGTTTTTTATTTTATTAAGCTGTTATATGTATACAAAATTTTTAAAACATTTTTAAGAAAAAAATTTGGTACGCCAACTTATTATTATTATTATTGTACGAATGAAAATTAAATTTCCAAAAAAAATATTCAGCCGTTTTTGAGATATCGAATTTTCCAAAAAAAAAAAACAACAAAAATCAAAAAATATATTTTTTGTAAAGTTTAGAAATGCAATGTTTTTTAAACTTTTTAGAAGCATCTCTAGAAAAAATTTCATAAAAATCCGTTGTGTCGATAGTGAGAAATTCAAGATTAGACAAAATGGTTCTATGGTAGGTACAAGCTGGAATATCTAAATTTCATTTTTTTTATTACATTAAAGATCAAAACGATTTATTGAAAGAAAGAAAAAATTATCAAAATTCTAGGCGCGGTTTTCGAAAATCATTTTTTAACATTTGTATGGTGGGTACCTTTAATTTTAGGTAAAATAATTTTTTTTTCTCACATGTAAATTATATTGAGAAAATTTTATTTATCAAGTTTAAAAAAATCTAGCATGGGTTTTCCGAAACATTCGAGTTTTGAAAAAAAAAATTGAAAATTTGAATAGACAAATCTGTCCAAATTGCTGGGAAGCTTAAGCATAAAAAAAATTATCGGTGGTGCCGATTTTGAGAAAATCAAAAAAAAAATTGTTCCATGGGGGGTACCCTTAATAACCATTTTTCCAAATTATCATTATCTAGCTTTAACAAAATGAATTTTTTTGTATTTTTATTTTTTAAATCTGTCGAATATTTTTTGAGAAAATAAAAATATTTATAAAATTTCGAAAAAAAAAATCGAATAGCAGGTACCGTTGTTTTTGGTCTTAACAAAAAAAAAGAAAAAAATTTAAAGTGATATCTACCAAGTTTAAAGAAAATCGGCCGAGCCGTTTATGCTGTAGCCCCACAGACAGACAGACAGACAGACAGACAGAATTGCGAGAGCCACTTTTTTAGTCTTCGCTATCATCGTAATGTCAACTTTGATGAAAATCTCGAGTTCGATTTTTTTTTCCGAATGCATAACTTGCCTCATAGTACCTATAAGTCGCAAGTAAAAATGAAAAATTTTTATACATTGTGTTTTAAACCATCGATATAATCAATAATATTTAAAAAAAAATCTACACATAGCTCACCAAATAAGTTAAAGAAGTCCAACAACACTCTTTGCTTTATATCACTGATTTACGACCGTCTGATATGTCATATTGTCCGTATATGTTATTATGGACGTAAATTTTAATTTAATTTTTTTTTTTTATCATTATCTTTCCACTTAGAAATGATAAAAAAAATCATATTAAAAAATTGATCTCATATGTCAGTTCAGAGATTAGGTTCTTTGCTTAGACTCTGAGATCTAACAAATATTTAAAGATAAGACCAAATACATAGTTTAACTTGACAATCCAATGGAAAAATCGATTAGTTATCATTTAAGTAAGGATTTAGCAAGGTAGAAAGATTTGTATACGCAAAAATTCGAACAATTTTTATAAAAAAAAGATTTTTTTTGATAAAATATAAAAATTTACAAAACGTTATTGACAGAAAAAAAGAAAAAAAAATATATGAATGTATCTATTCAAATGTATCTGACTGTATTTTGTTTTTCTTGAAATTCAGTATGGGGAAACATAATATGAATGAAGAGAAAAAAATGTAGACAATATATTTTTTTTTTTTATTTTTGGTTTTGGTTTTTCAATTTCAATTGAACGACAATTAGATCGCAAGTAGATCAACTTTAATTTAAATCATTTACCAATCAACTTCACACGGATAGGAATTTAAGTTTTGTTTTATTTGGTATTCGAATGAGTGTTTATTTCAATTTGTTAATACTTGAACAACAACAAAAATTACACAAAAACAAGGGTGGGGTTGGTTTTTAAAATGCAACAGTTGAATATATAATGTACATATGTATGTATGGTTCATGTATGAGCATATGTACTTCGAACTTAGGTGATTATTTACAAACTTTTATTTTTCTTTTTTAACAGAAGGTGCTTTATTTATTTAATTTTAAACGAAATAAGTGCGTAATTTAAATATTATTTACTTTGCATTTGCGTTTTTCAAAACAATATTTTGTTTGGAAATTCCAATTAATATTATTGCATTTTTGTGGAAACTCCGCAATAGATAAAATAATGAAAAGTAAGCATTCGAACAGCAAATCGTTAACTTCAAGATTAGTACGAGTAGCATAATTGTAGGTTGATGATTTGAAGACTTTCTCACTTAGAACGATAAATCTACCCTAATTCTATGTAGAAAAACGACAAATTTTTTTAACTGTATTTTTCTTAAAACAAAATCTGTTCGTTCACTTTACGGAAAGGCTGAATAGTCTGACAGCCGTATTTATTAGAATTCCCTAAACGCGTGAATAGTTATGCAATGCATAAGGACTTATTCATCCACTATGCAAATTCATATTTATAAAACATTTGCCTACCCTGCATAGTTATAATGAGCTTGTGTCAAATAAAGTACCAAAAAGTAAGAATCTATTACATTTAGCCTCCATAACACTCAGCTGTTTATCAAAAAACAAAAAAAAAACATCTTGTCTGTCTATCGAATTTAATAAACAAAAAGGAAACTACCAAAAGCTAAAAGAATTCCAACAATTAACTTTGATTCATCAGATAAAGTATGTTATTATCTCTAGCACAATACTGGAAATCAAATTGTTATTCGTTTCATTATAGCTGGAATACTCCTCAGACAAGTTCTTCAGGATACAATTCAATAATGCAAGATAATAATTACAACACTAACACACCGCATGAATAAAAATGCGTGGAGAGACATCACCAACAAGTATATTTATCTATTTAATCATAAACAATTATCAATTCAATTTGTTTTTAATATATTAGTATAACATTTTTGTTTCAATAAATAAAAATAACACAAAGTTTTAGTTTCAATATTAAGTCAAAGGCATTTTTTTTGTTGATAATCTTTATAATTCAATGTGATGTCAAAGTGAATGTGACAGTTCAATACTAAAATGTCCTTATGTAGGCACTATTCAACCTCCAAACGCGTTTAGCTTATAATGCCCCTATTCAACGTCACATAAGTTTTATAAATAACGATTTTGCGTTTAGAGGCATTATAAGGGTTGCATAGCCTTATGTACTCACTATAATGAGTTTATAAATACGGCTGTGAGTCTTTTGAAATCATTTTCTTCACGTTAAAAACATTTATATGTTCTGTATGTCTGTCGAGTTATCAGTAAGAATAAAACAAGGTTAAAGGTCTAGAATCAGTTTCAAAAATTGTCAAACAACTATCTGAAATCACGACCGGCGTGTCTTCCACGTTCGAGCTTACTTATTTATTTATTTGGGAAAATCTAAGTGAAAATATGAGCACTTAAAAAAATGTGTTTAATTTAATAAATTAAAGTCTTCAATGTATGTTATCAAACAAATATTTTTGTACAAAAAACTCCGCCATTTTGAGAGGTTTCAAATTTTAGCAAACGGACGTTTTTTAATTATTTTTTGTTTAATCATCTTGAAAGGGTTTCCATAAAATTTCTCCAAATTTCGAGAATGAATATAATTTGTTTCTAAGTTGATATAATGAAAATCTAAATATGAATAAATAAATTGCTATTTGCAAAAATTCTAAATTTACGAATTTCGAATGATTAATTCGAAATTCTTTTAAAATTTCGGGTTGTGATTTTTTTTCTCATAGTCTTTATTTCGAAAATTACCACTTTCATAAGAATAAATGAAAGAAAAACTAATTATTTTTCAAACTATTAAATAATTGAATAAGAAACGAGACTTAAATAAATCTCTCAGGTGTCTTTTGATGTCAGTTTATATAAATAATCGATTTTTGCTTTCAGACTTTTGATGAAATTAAAAGTTTAACAAAATGTATTTCAAAATGTTTCTTATTGAGATACAGGAACATATTCAGAGAGGATTTCTTTTTTAAATTTGAAAACAGAATATAATAATTTGAAGTAGGAAGTTTACTATATTCTAGATTTTATTTTATTAAAGGCTTATATTTTCAAAATTCTTAAAATGGAATCAGTATGAATAAATATTTAATTAATTGACAGATTTGTTTATCGTTCAAATATCTGCTTAATCGTTATCAGTCATAGGAATACGTTTAGCGACATGAAAACCCAACGAAACGAAAACAAAAATATTGTTTTTGTTATTATTTACTAAAATAAGATACACAAAAATCAGCTGTTTTGATTTAGAAAAAAATTAGATCTCGTACCAATAAGATCCATACATTTAAATTTTTTTAATAATACGCGTTATATTTAAAAAAAAAATATTCATTAATTCGGTTGTGTCAAAGATCTTTTGATACTTTCTTCACGTGGTAGTTTTGAAAAATGGTTTAATTATATTTGTTTCCACTCAATTAAAAGTCAAACAAGTGTCATGGAATTAGACAAGATGAAGCAACACTTTTGCCATTTCTTAACTACCATGCAATCATATATTTTATATATATGTATTTTTAAGAAAAGATAAAAGGGTTAATGCTTCTTTGTGCTGCTCTAGCAACTGAAATACCAGAAAAAATATTGGATTTGTTCAATACCTCAATAAGGATAACATTTTTAGAATTTCTGACCCTAATCTGCATCTTTAACTTAAATTCAAATTCTATTTCAGCATCAAGTTGAAAACTCATAAATATCATCCGAATATAAGAAATATCAAATAAAACTCGAAAAAGAAGAGTCGAATCTTCTACAAAATAAACATCACTCAGTAATAATATATTCACAGCTCCTTTATAACTAAAAGTGGCTTGAACATAATTATTTAAACAAGATGCAATGGAATGGAAAATTTTTCAAAATTTTCCATCCTCATGAACACAGTTAAAGTACCGAAATTAATGGAACTATTCGTTAGTGGAAAAATACCAGGTGCATCGTACCTTCCCTTTTTAGACAGGTATACAAAATACAAATCGTACCGATTGCACCCAAAAAGGGTGATAAAGTGATTTAGGGAATTCGAAAGTGTTCATTGTATAATAGTATAATAGTTTGAAAGGAAAATTTTAAATTCATAAAATAATAAGATGGTCTGGGAGAATTGTTATCAATATATTTGAATTGAGTGGAATTTTTTGAATTTGTAGATAATTGTGGGATTCATCTCAATCCACACAGAAGTTATTTAAAATGACATCATGGACGGAAAGTTTTTTTGTGCTTTTGAAATAACGTTTCATGAAGAATTGCTAAGGTCCTAAGTCTTAGTTGTTTTAAGCAAACCAAATTCATACATATTCATCATTATTTTTAGAACTCTTTTAAAAAAATATCACGGCAATTATCGAGTATAAATTTTCACATTTTTAAGATATGTAGGTATGTACATTTTCGAAAAATACGAGTAGAACAGAGTGAACCGAATTTAATACTTTAAAACTAAAATGAACGATTGGATTGCACGAACTTGCTCTTATGTTTAAGAGGCTTAGAATTTTAAAAATGAATGATATTAGTAAAAAATGTTCAGAAGCAAAAAAAAAGAATAGTTCTTTTTTTTTACACTATCAGAATTGGTCAAAGAAAGCTTATAGCAAGCTCCGTCTTTCGACCAATGGTTTGCCAACACAGAGAACTATGTTATACCACCAGCTCATCATTTAGTGCAGTGTTAGTTGTTAGTAGGCAAACTCTATTACAATCAGCACTGACACAAGAAAACATGAAAAATAAAAAAATAGTATTACGTAAGAACAAAACAATAACATAACATGAAACAAACAACATTTAGGAGCGTGGACCACTGGTTTTGAGTAGGTTTTTTAATTTACTTTTATTTATATTAAAATCCAAAATATTTGAATTCCAATTTACAAGTCTACCCATACGTGTCAAGAGCTCACGCATGCCATAGTTGGTCCTATGTGTTGGGACCTTAATCATATCGAGGTCTCGAAAATTATAACCTCCTCCCCGATAATTAAAATAAACCGAACATAAAAGATCTGGTGCATCTGTGACGCCTGTTATTAATTAGTGGAAAAATACCAAATCATTGTTTGTTCTTCTTTGTTCCAAAGTTTGCATCTGAAGAATAGATAATCGTTGGTCATAAGAGAGGACGTACGAAGGATCACTCCATTGAAGTCCTTTCAAGGCAAAACGAGTAAAATTTCTTTGCACAGATTCTAATCTCTCAATATGAATATTATAAAGAGGAGTCCAAAACTGCGATGCATACTCAAGATGGGGATGCACCAAGGAGTTGTATAAGGCGCGGGTGACATTAGGATCAGTGGCGGCTGTACCTTAAGTGCGCTCGTGCGCTGAACCACCAATTCAAAAGATTTAAAAATTACAAAATATTACTGCATCTTTATTTTTAGATTCCCATATTAATATTTATTTTTTAAACATACAAGAACACAAACAAGTAAAATTTCCAATTATGACGAAACAATGTAAGCGCTTTGCTTTACTATTAAGACTTACTTTCCCTGCAAGTAAAAATTCTCGTGCGCTTCAGCGAGCGCACGAGGACTGCTAATATAACTTGTGTGAGTTACAAGCTAATATCCCTGACGCGTGAGACAAAAGATATTTCATTGAAATGTATCCAGAAATGAGCCTGCTCTCGTGCAGCGCACGAGAACCGAAGATTAACCGATGTTTGACTAGAATGCGTTGCGCCTGCGAATATGTAATGTTGTTTCGCTCTATCCGTGACTGGTTAAACAGTGTTGGTTTGTAGGAGTTAGGTTAGTAATTGATTTTTATTTTGGTTTTGGTTCGATTCTGTACTGTGTACAGTGTGTGGTGTGGGATAAAATTAACAGTGATTAGGTATATTAAAGACAGTAATAAATCTTTTTAAAATAAAGTTACCTGAATCCACGATTTGACGCATTTAAGTGAAAAAATAAAAAACATGATTCCTTGCTAAATGTAATAAGTGTGTCAGTTTTATACATGGTCGAAATTCTTCGAGCAATTATACAAAATAATAATTAATACCTACTTAGTGAACAAGTTAAGTGCACCACCTGTTCAACAACCCACCAGCCGCCACTGATTAGGATCAACAAATTCTTTAGACCAGCGATTAATAAACCCTAACATTGAATTGGCCTTATTCACGATTTTATTAATATGAGCAGAAAAATCTAAATTGGGTGTAAAAAGAACTCCAAGGTCCCTTACAGTCATAACACGAGTTAAAATGTGCAGTGAGATAACATATTCATGTGAGGAAGGAGAACGTTTTTTAGAAAAAGTCATAGTTTGACATTTTGTCGGGTTGAGGTTCAGACTGTTCTTTTCACACCACAAGGCAAAATGGTTAATATCATCTTGCAGTAGAGCCCGACCATTTGAAGATACTATATTTTTATAAATTTTCATATCATCTGCAAAGATTAGAATTTCGCTATTGCGAACACACAGAGGAGCATCATTAATAGCCAATATAAAGAGTAGTGGTCCCAAATGGCTTACCTGCGGAACACCTGATTTGGCAATAAATTCTCTTGAGTATGAATTTCTGAATTTGACTTGATATAATCTATCTTCAAGATATGAAGATATCCACTTGATGAAAGGTGGTGGAAATCCGTATGACTGAAGTTTAAACTTGAAACTTAAAAGACTTAAAACAATTATTTTAGAAATTGGAACTTAAAGCGAAATGCCATAAGTAAATATGAATATATGCAAGAATAACATTTTAAACTCGTTAAAATAAGGTTAAAATTTTGATTCGCCAATATTAAGTTTTCATTATTGTGCAAATAAAAATGAGATATCAAATTTTCAAAAAAAAATTAAGTTTCTTTGAAAAGTTTTCTAAAGCAAAGTATTTTTTTAACTTTTTAGAAGTTCACTTAAATCCTTTATGTGTTTATTTGTTTATTATTAACGGAATTGCTAGTTTTACAAAAATTCTTACAAAGCTGTATATTAACATTTTAAATAATTGCAGTGATTTAAATTTACATAATTGTTTTATCAAACAATTTTTGTTCTTGCAATTGTAAAAATTAAATAGTTTAAACATTTTATTTAAAGGAGAAAATTTTTCATAATTGGTACGATCGTTTGAAATACGTATACTCTCCGGTATGTTTCTCAAATTTCTTTTAGGAATATTAAATTTAATACGAGACATAAGGTGCAGTCTATGTTACCGTTGATTAATTTTACAATGAAAGCAAAACATAAATATCAACCTATGTTCTCAAAACTGGGTATATCAATAATTCTAAGTCTGTTGTTGTAAGGTGGGAGATCAAAAGGATTATCCCACCCTATTTCTCTGACCGCAAACCTAATGAATCTTTTTTGCACCTGTTCTAGTCTATTTTTATGGCATTCGTAATGAGGTAACCAAAACTGACAAGCGTATTCTAGAATGGGTCGAACAAAAGATATAAAAAGCTGCTTTGTCACGAAAGTGTCAGAAAATTGTTTTGAATCTCTTTTTATCCAATCAAGAAACGAATTAGCTGTATTTGAAATGGAGTTAATATGCTGAATGAATTCGAGTTTGCGATCAAATATGACACCAAGAATAGACATAACGGTTTCACGAGATATTGATACACCACTCAACAAATAGTTGAACGAAATAAAAGAAAACTTTCTTGTAACACACAATCACGAGTATTTAGACCGAGAGCCCACAGCAATTTTTGGGTGTGATTGATAACAAAAAATAATTAGCATAATTAGATAGGCCTTTTATAGTTATTTATAAATGTGAACGTCTTGCACACTCTAGTGGGCGCAATAGTGCATTATAGTGCATCAAGTATGCAGTTCTTTCCAAAGTCTAAAAAACTGGGATACAAAATTTGCAGAACTTCAAAATGAACAGCTAAGTGCTCTAATTGCAAATATCGAGGTCCAAGACGTTTTGAAGGTGGCCTTTTTAGTGCAAGAAGTAGACAATTCTTATCGCGTCTGGCAGGCAGAAGGCTGTGTGTAAAACGTCTTGGACCTCAATATTGTCAATCAGGGGGCTTAACTATACATTTTGGCAAAGTTGTTATCACAATTATTTGGACTTGGAAAGAACTGCATACTTGATGCACTATTATGCACTATTGCTCCCACTAGAGTAGTCAAGACTATAACATTTGTAAATAACTATAAAAGGTCTATCTAATTATGCTTATTATTTTTTGTTATCAATCACACCCAAAAATTGCTGTGGGCTCTTAGTCTAATTTGACATAGTATTGAAGATTGTCACATCGTCGGCGGAAATGAGGCACTTAAGAGTATTTTAAGGTACTAGTACGGTCTAGAACGCCAAAAAAAGCACGATTTTTAGGAATTTTTTTTTTGGAAACGTTATTAGGTAATAACATAATTTTTTTTAAATAATAAATACATGCGTCAAGAGTACAAAAAAAATTTTGTTTTTTTTTTTTCAATTTTCGAATTTTGGCCGAATTACGAGTATATAGGACGCCAACGTCGACTCATCAAAAAATACATTGTTCCATTGCGGACAGTTAATCTCAAAATTGGCTGGACTGAAACAAGAAAAACAAATTGGGTTATTTAGAGGAGGGTTTCTTACGAGACAATTTACCACAATTTGTTTAAAAAGTCAAAAAGAAAAAAAATGTCAAGCCTTGAAAAAAAAAATGTTTGGCAATTTTTTCGGCCATTTTTGGGTCGCCATTTTTTTTTTTGGTCATAACTGTCAAATTGTGGTAAATTGCCTTAGAAAACATAAAAACAATCAAGTTGCAACAAGTGTTTTGAAAATCGGTACAGTAGATCCGGAGATTAACTGTTCGCAAAGGGACAATGTGTTTTTTGATGAATCGACGTTAGCGCCCTTTATAATTCGGCCAAAATTCGAAAATTAAGACAAAACAATTTTGTTTGTACTTTTGACGCATGTATTCATTATTTAAAAATAATTTAACTAACACCGAATAAGATCTATCGAATAAATAAGATAGAAGACACCTTACAAAGTATTCGCTAAATCCTAATTTTCTTAATTTAAAAAGCAGAACTCGATGTGACAGCTTGTCAAAAACTTTACTGAAATCAGTAAATACACAATTATTGTTTTTAAATGAATCAATAGTTTTCAGCCAATTTTATTAAAAAAGTAACAGTAGAGCGACCTTTTATAAAACCATGTTGATTAGGAACAATAAATTATTTAACATAAAAATATAACGCTTCACAAATAATAGCCTCAATATAATCTGACAATAGGCCTGTAGTTTTTAACTTCGTCTTTTTTCCCTTTTGTATGTAGAGGGATAATGAAAGAACTTTTTGGGTTCTGTTATTTTTAGATACGATTTCTTGTAGATAGTATTCAAAAACTGTAAATTGTGAAGTTAAAAAAAAAAAGTCGAACTAGTGCTCTTCGATATATTGAGTTTTCAAAAGAAAATTCTTTTTAAAAATTTGAACACAAAATACTAATAGATTTGGAGAAGATTGAAAACCAAAAAAATGGTTCCATGTGAGGTACCATTATAGTAACCATTTTTTTCATTATGTGCAACCATTACCTAGCTTTTACTAAAGCAAATTTGTTTTATTAAAATTTGTATAATTAAAAAATATATAAACAGTATGGCATGTATAGTTATTTTTTATTTTTTATTTATAAATAAAGCAACAAGAAAAAAACCTGTGTGTCTGTCGAACAGACAGACAGACAAACAGAGACACACTTTGCTAGTCTTCTCTATTATAGTAATATCGGTTCTGATCAAAATTTTCTTCACGAATGCATAACTTGCTATATAGTACCTATCTATATTTCGCAAGTAATAAATATGAAGTTCTATTAACAAATACTTCTTCGGTTTGGAAGTTAACAATGTAATTTTGTTCATAAATACATCTGTTGAAAAAAAATAAGGCTCCAGGTAAATACATCTGTTAACTATTTTAATAGATTAATACAAATAGAAAATAAGATAAGAATATATGTATAGTTAATTGTTGTTTAGTTTTGTTTCTTATTAATATAAAGAAAGAAAGTAATAGAAATTAAACTTCAGCTTTCCAGCAGAACTTTAACTTTTAAAATCTTTCGCTTTCATTTGGACTAAAGTAAACTTATTGTAAAAATGGCCAAAATTAATTCAGCAAATTTATTTTGTTAAGAAAATTCATTGAACTTGACTACATGCCCTACATACATACATGTTGGTTTGCTGCACAAGATCACGTACGCCACAAATATTTGTATATTTTACCTTCAGCAGCTAAAATGTGTAAACTTGTAGACTTGAAGAGCTAACTTAAATTTTTGGATATTAATTTTTTATGGGAAAGAAGTGAATTTTTAACTAAGTTTACATATATGTATGTATATCAGTCGAAGTAGGTTTTGACATAGGTGTTCCATCTTCTACTCGTATGTCGCTATGCGATTGTTTATATTCCAAGCGACGTTGATGGTTTGTCGGCAATAGTATTTGAGTCATTATTTATACGGAAGCAATTATCTTCCTGTAAGGTGTTTCGACAAACGCTAAAATGCTGACGTAGACTCTCTGCAACACTCTCTCTTACCTCTTCAACTTTTTTTTTTTTTATATTATACGCGCACTTAAGGGGTTATGAATACCCTTATAATGTTAAACACAGTGCGAGCAATTAGAAAAGTAGGATAGGATTTGAAACGAGATATTGATGTACATTGGTTTTGAATATCTGCACATTGCCAATGAGTGGGAAACATTGAGCCGGGTAAAGCAGTCCACATACGTGTAGTGCGGCTAAGGCTTTGGCCACGCACTGAGCGACGAAAAAAAATTAAAACACGTTAAATTGTATGGATGTGGCCACATAAACCCTGAGCGACTTGTGAATGTTTTAAGCGAGAGAGCCACGTCGCTCAATCGAGGCCTAAAAAAAAGAATCTCTGTACTTGACAGTACGCCCGAAATTGGGGTTAAGGGTAAACTGATATATTACACATATATTTATAATCCCACATTGAATTTTAATAACTATTAATTCGCTTGTGCGAATTCACCATGTTCGTTTCAAATGACGATGATGAGGAAAACGAAAATACTGAGTCTCACAATTCTGTCTGTCTGTCTGTTCGACTACAGCCTAAACGGCTCGGCTTATTTTCTTCAAACTTGGTAGATATCATTTTCAATTTTTCCCCCCACACGTTTTTTTCTTTTTTTTTTTTAAGACCAAAAATTCGAAATTTTGTAAATATGTAGTTTTTTTTCTCAAAAACTGTTCGACAGATTTGAAAAAAAAGATACAAAAAAAATTCATTTAGTTAAAGCTGGTACTGGTTGAAAATTTTTTCCAAAAAATGGTTATTGAGGGTACCTCCCAAAAAACAATTTTTTTTTGTTTTTGATTTTCTCAAAAATGGTACGACCGATTTTGATAATTTTTTTTTGCTTAAGCTCCCCAAAAACTTAAATAGAATTGTGTATTCAAATTTTCAATTTTATTTTCAAAACTCAATATTTCGAAAACCTTATGCTAGATTTTTTTCACACTTGATAAATAAAAGTTTCTCAACATAATTTACAAGATGTATGAAAAAAAGTTTTATTTTACTTAAAAAGAAAGGAACCTACCATACAAATGTTAAAAAATGGTTTTCAAAAATCGTATTTTTTTCGAAAACGGCACCTAGAATTTTTATAAGAAGTTTTTTATTTCAATCAATTTTAACGATATTTAATTTTATAAAAAAAAATTTTGAAATTAAGATATTGTAGCACGTACCTACCCACCATAGAACCATTTTTTTTTAATTTTGAATTTGTCATTATCAACATAACGGATTTTAATGAAATTTTTTGTAGAGATGCTTCTAAAAAGTCTAAAAACCATTGCATTTCAAAAAAAATGTTTTTTGAATTTTTGAAAAAAAAAAAAAATCATTTTTTCTTTGGAAAATTCGATATTTCAAAAACGGCTCAATATTTTTTTTGGAAATTTAATTTTTGTTCGTACATTAATAAGAACTTAAAGTTGGCATACCAAATTTTTTCTTAAAAATCTTTTAAAAACTTTCATTTGCACAGAAATTGGGCTTATTTAAAAAAAAACGATATTAAGATTTAAAATTTTTGTTCTCTCATTAATTAATATTTAGCTGAGAAATCACATGTAACATTCACTTTTAAAATATTTAATTTTTTGAATAAGAATTAAAACATTTTTTTTTAAAACCCGCTACAACGATTTAATTTTTTGTTCTTTGCTTTGCTTATTTTGAATGACATGGGGGGTAAGGGGAGTCTAGATGATGATTACGTCATCGGTAGTTATTTACTTTTTTACACAAATGGCAACCCCCACATTGTCTATGCTTGAAAACGAAACGTCGTGCTAATGAACTGATGTGCATTATTCAACATTTAGAGCTTCATGATGTTAGGTGTGTTTTTTTTGCAAGTCCATATAGAATTGTAAAAAAAAACGACATCGAGCCTAAGCGCTTTACATGCAAATGCAACAACTACTTAAATCTATACAGAGTTAGCTAAGACCAGATAATTATCGAGCGTTAATCTAAGACCCGATAAAAATGGTGATGCCAAAATAGTATTATCTATAGGCGTTTTTCTTTTTAAGTTCAGAACAGAACCTGAGTTGTCAAAAAATAAATTGTGTTTCTTTTTTAGTTCAGAGTGTTCAGAGTTTCGAAAATGTGTTTCTTTTTTCGTTCTGAGCATGTTCTGAGCGTGTTCAGAGTGCGCTCTATGAGCTCAGAATAAAATAACTGAGCAGACAGAGTAAAATGCTTAACACAAGCATTTGACAGATGGAAATTTAAAAAAAATGGCGACAGCTACATAAGTATTCAGGTGTGTTTCAAAATATACTCAGAGCGCTCAGAGCACGCTTGGTTCAGAGAATGTTCGGAACATGCTCGACATGCTCGGACTCTGTTCAGAGCTCTATACTGAACTAAAAAAGAAAAACGCCTTATATGTTATCGATAATTTGCTCAGAGACGTCAAAAGTGAAGTTTTTGGATTGGTTGATGCTAGTCGTCAATAAGCTGACAAATGTCATAGCGTACACAGTGCTTCCAGCTATGTGGAAAAAAAGCTCCTAAATCTCGATGTCGTTTTTTTTTACAATTCTATATGGACTTGCAAAAAAAACACACCTGTTGAATGGCTCGATGAGACCGACGTAGACATTCCAAAATCGGATGAAAGTGGGCAGACTCACAACACTGAGCAGCAATCCAAGCAATCCAATGTCATCGAAAACTTCGAATCATGAATTCGGGTTTCATGGACTGAAGACTGTTAATTTGAATTTAATATTTGTACCAAAAATTTGAAATAAGTTTGTTATGTTTGTATGATTATAATATTTTTGTCCCTTACTCTATGTTGAATACTTTATCTGTAAAATCTAATCTCTATTCTAAATCTATTTTCTTATTTTTAAAATTGTATTTATAACATTATAATTGTAATATAAAAAAAATACATTTATAATTGAAAAATGTTTACGTAAGCATGGGGGGAGGGGGTAAGAGCTTTGCTTACTTTTGCTGACAAGGAGGATGGGGGGGTTAATAATTGTAATAAATCTGCTTACGTAATATTTGAACGGCCCCTAACAACATTTTACAATTCTTGGAATTTTCACCATTGTCGAATATTTTCTGAGAAAGTTTTTAAAGACGTATGCGCAAAATTTTAAACGATTTAGTAAAATGCTAAAGCCATTTTAATAAGTTACTAAGTTAAAAAGAAGATTTTGGTAATTTAAACGAATAGCTATTTAAAATTTTAGTAACTTGCTTAATACATATAAAATCTGCATTCGCCTCTTGGCGACTTTGTTTAAAAGAGCTCATTTGTGCTTTTTTATCATTTTTGAGCTAATTGTTTTTCAAAGTAAATAAGATAATATAAAATGTTTTCGGAAGACGAAGGTTTCGATATGTTTGAAGATTCAGCTTTGTACAAAAAAGTGCGTTTTTAAGTTCTGAGAAAATTTTTTTGAAGCGCTGAACGATAAAGAATTTTACTAGAGGTAAATGTTTGACAAGACTAAGACCGAATTACAAACCGTGGACTTCCGATTTCACCCGAATTACAAGTACTAGATACATTACACTCTTTTGGGAGAAATATCTATGAGGCAGATGTCGGTAAGTTAACTTCCTGATGGAACACAAAGTACCTACATATGTACAACAATTAATCTTATCAAAGAATAACATGGAATGGTCCAGTCCACAGTGGAGAAAATAATAAAGAAACATTTCGAAAACTCTTGTCAAAAATAAACAAATAACAAAATAAATTGTAAGTTGTCACTTAAAATCAGAGTTTCTGACATTTCAAATTATTATAGGTCCATTCCCAGATTTAGTTTTGTTTGTTTTTTTTTTCACGAACTGTCATTGTTTAGACGTGTTCAGAATTCAGATGCACCGTTTTTAATAAATGGGAATTAATATTTTACAAGTTAATAAAACGAAAAAAAAAAAGGATTAAAATTTTCCGAAGAGCTAGTAAATGTTTAGCAAATTGCTAACTAGTAAAATGCTAAGAATTTAATAATAGGTTGTTTAAAATGTTGACATAATGGTTCAACATTAAAGTCGAATTAGTAGGTACGATGTTAAAAAAAAAATTATAGAAACTAAAGAAAAGATGGTTTTGCGAATTTGGCATCATACTTTCTCCAATATTTTATTAAAACTAACTAATATCAGGGTCCTTTTTTGTATCTTTTAAAAATATCATACTTATTTCATATGACACGTTAAAACTTCCGAATGGGTTTGTTTAGCGATTTATACAAACTTTTATATTAAAGGTGTCTTCAGAAGCAATTCATTTTAAAAAATAGCCTTAGGACGATACAAACTAATTATTTACTTCAAAATTATCAAATTATCAATATCGTAACCAGATAGTTTAAAAATTGTATTTGACGAAAATTATTCATAATTGCCAAAATATTATCATACATATTTGGCTTTGTTGCCAATTGCATTTGTCACATTTATCACATTAGAAGATAGTTTAATATAATAGATTAGGTTTAAGAAAAAAATATAAGTTAAGAAAAATTATGCATTCTTTTAGCAAACCTTTTTTCGTTGCATTTTATGCAAAGTCTAATTATAATATTAAAGTACAGTATTTGAAGGATAAATAAATCACAATTATGAAGAAAAATCTAATAATTTTAAATACTGTACTCAACACAAGTACTACCTTCTAAATTCCAAGGAATACTATCTAATCACCTGGAAAGAGGCCCGGTCTCTCCATTCGATTTAATTTATAAAGGTTTGCTTCGAAACAATAATTAAAATGCATACGGCGTATTGCAAAAATCGTTATAATATTGCTATTTATAAATATCAAATACATAATATTCATTTGGAAGGCAAAACCTATTAATGTTTCATAATTTTGAATTAATTGTAAATTAAGCAAATGTTGGATAATTTTCACATTAACTTCACCGGCTGTTTAAGCTTGTTTACACTCTTATTCCAAAAGAGGTTCTTGAAGATGAATGAAATTGAATTACTAAGCAGGATCTGTCATTCTAAGGAGCGCTTAACGTCAAGATCATGATTAATTTTATATTTATTTAAAATAATAAGAGAATATTAATGGCGAATACACTAGGTTTAAAAACAAATATTGTGGTTTGGAACATTTTTCTTCACATTGAAAATGGTTCAGTTTTTTTTTTTTTTGAATCTGATATTTTTTAGAGCTCTCGAAGTGTAATATCACATTTACAACGAGTTTTAAATTTTGTTATTCAGTTTATTTTCATTTGAAATATTTATTTAACATGTTCCACCTAACATTATAAAGGGTTTTTCAACAGGGACGCTACAAAAGTAGAGCGACAGGGACAGCAAACGACGCCATATTTCTTGCCGCTCTTTTGACATTTCTCTTCAGTAAGGTTTGCCATTTCATGATGGAAAGATATACGAGCCAATAACGAGTCGAAATTATTAAAATTTACTACCGACATTCGGAGTCAGTGTCCTCAACGTTAAGAGCGTTACGTCCAATTTATGGTCGTCATAATCGTCCTAGCAGATCAACAATTGAGCGACTAGTGGAAAAATTTGAATCCACAGACACAGTACAAAATGTTCCCGTGCGATTTGACGCCGTTAGACTATTTCCTGTGGGGCTACGTCAAGTATATGGTCTATCTCTATGCCAACAAGCCAGCGACGATTGATGAACTTCGTACGAATATCGAACGTGAAATTGCAGCAGTATCGGTCGATTTATGCTTGAAAACCGTCGAAAATTGGGTTCAGCGTCTGGACTTCTGCAAGCGTGCCAGTGCTGGCCATGCAAAAAAATCGAGTTCCATACATAATGGCATCAAACGTACTTTCACAGGAATAAAGAATTTCATTGAGATCCAAAACCGTTTTTGTTTTATTTAAAAAAAAAAATTTTGTAGCGCTCTTATTGAAAAACCCGATAGAAGAAAAAGCAAGGTCACAGGATCTGATGGCTAAACTGTAGAGCTCTTCAAACACGGTGGTGATGGTTTGGCAGGGTATATGTATCAAATGATCAACCAAATACGATCGGAAGGAAGCATGCTGGTTGACTGGACACAAAAAATGGGATCTTGTCTTTTAAGGACTATCGATGCATAACCCTGTTAAATGTCGCGTATAAAATCCTATGATACACGTGCTGCGTGAGCGTCTTAAACCGTTCTGTAATAGTTAAGTCGGCAAGTACCAGTGGGGCTTCTGGTACGGCCGATAAATCTTAGACCAAATATTCACGTTGTTGCCAATCCTAGAAAGTCCAATAAATTTCAAGTCGAGACTCACTATCTATTCATGGTCTTTAACGCTGCATCATCCTCAGGAGCTCTATATGGCAATGGACGAATTCGGGATTCCGGGAAATCTAATCCAACTGTGTCGCGTGACATTGAAAATACGCGGTGCAATGTGCAACTACAGAGAACAAACTTTTCCAAACATGTACAGGCTTTCGGCAAGAAGATGCGCTATCATTTAACTTCTTTAATCTTGTTCTAGAGCAGATGGTGGACAGGGTATGTATTTACATCGAGGGAATTTTATAAACAAATCTGTCCAACTATTGGTGTATGTGGAATCTTTCCACGTTACTATTGATAGCAAAAACTTCGAAGTATGCAAGGAGTTCATCTACAAACAAGACCTTAGTGGGATACGAAGAAGAATTACCCTAGAAAACCGCTACTACTTCGGTTTGGTGAAACAAATCGGTTGAAAACTTCTCGTAAGACGAAATTTACGCTCTACAAAACCCTTATATTGCCAGTCCTGCTTTACTGCACCGAGTGTTTAACTATATGTAGAAAGGGCGAAATGACAACGGAGTCTTTCGATAAAAAATTTCTTTCGATGGATATTTGGTACTAAGTACAAGGAGGGCGAACGGAGGAGAAGGTATAAACGCCAACTTTATGAGTTGTACCAAGATGTGGAGTAGTCCAGGAAGGCAAAACCAGTCGACTAGATTGGCTTGGTAAAATTGAGCGAATAGACAATGTTCCAGCCCCCAGATTCGAGACGACAATGAAAACTGAATCTCTGGTTTAAAGACCAATGTCGTGGACGACAGAGCGCTTGGTCTAGGTGACTGGAATCAGCATGCTCGGGATCGCAGAGGATGGAAAGCTACCGTGTCTCAGGCAAATACCCTTCATGGGTCGAGATCAGGACAAATAAGTAAGTAATCATTTTAGACAAAGTTGTCGATACATACATATATTGACAAAGCAAAAAAAAAAATGAATAAGCCCATTGGAATTTTTGACTAATCCTTTAAAGACAGCAGATACACACATAAACCTGGTTTTACTTTTCTTCCAAGCAAAAATAAGTTTAAAAGCGCACTAAATGCACCTTTTATGCAAATGCATCATTATTATTTTGTGTGCCTCATATCTACCGCCTAAACAATTTTCTTTAATTAAGGACTAATTACATGCAATTTTCTAAACAAAGCAAAACTATGTACCGACACTTATAGTAATTATTATGCTGGGATTGTTTAATTAAATTGCTTACACTTGCATAGATTTGTATTCAAATTCTTATGTTTGCAATAAATTAAAATATAAGTAATAAATAATTACAAGAAAATTGTTTTGTAAAATTTGATTGAACAAAATCATATATTAAAATATTAATAAAGACGCATGAATTAGTTCTAATCTACAAATGATATAATTAAATTTTAAATGAACGGAACAGAAAGCACGACCGCCAAGTCGGAATCTATAAAAAAAATGATCTGCATTGCATTTAAACTGCTACATCCTACTTTTTCTACCAAGAAAGTTTGAAAGATCAATGAAAATTGCATGTTAAGTAAACATTTGTTTAATTATTAAATTCTGACAGCCCAACGCTATAGTCCTTACGCCACGGTGTACTAAAAGGTTTCCGTTGTGCTCGTTAAAAAAAAGAGTATAATTCAAGAATTCTTTACACAAGGTCCACAAAGGACCCGAAACAACTGAAATAAAATGCACGACTGGGTCGCACGACTAGGAATTTTAAAAACGAATGTTATTA
This sequence comes from Philhelius festivus, assembly GCA_963931855.1. NCBI lineage: Eukaryota > Metazoa > Arthropoda > Insecta > Diptera > Syrphidae > Philhelius > Philhelius festivus. The sequence goes on from OZ007555.1 coordinate 36,544,364, forward strand.
GAGAAAACTGTTCATTAGGATAAAATGATTTTTTTAAATTCTTTTAGTAGTAAGAGATAAATACAGAATACTATGCCAAAATGAATTTTTGCAAGAACAAAAATTAAAAGTCGTTGTAGTGGTTCCTAAGAAAAATAAGCTTTTATGTACAAAATTTCTCAAACATTTTTAAGAAGACATTTTGGAACGCCAACTTTAAGTTTTTATTACTGTACGAATGATAATTAAATTTCCAAGAAAAATATTAAGCCGTTTTTGAGATATCGAATTTTCCAAAAAAAAAAAATGATTTTTTTTTTAAATTGAAAAAAAAAAAAATGTTTCTTTAAGTTTTGAAATGCAATGTTTTTTAAATTTTTTTTGGAGCTTCTTTATAAAAAATTTCATTAAGATCCGTTATGCCGATAATGAGAAATTCAAAATTCGAAAAAATCGTTCTATGGTAGGTACAGTCAGTATCTAATATTTTGTTTTCAAAATTTTTACTTGCGACTTATAGGTACTATAAGGCAAGTTATGTATTCGTAAAAAAAATCGAACTCGAGATTTTGATCAAAGTTGACATTACGATGAAAGCGAAGACGAAAAAAGTGGGTCTGGCAATTCTGTCTGTCTGTTCGATTACAGCTAAACGGCTCGGCCGATTTTCTTCAAACTTGGTAGATATTTTTTACCCCCGGATGTTTTTTGATTTGATTTTTTAAGGCCAAAAATAACGGTACCTACCATACGATTTTTTTTAGAAATTTTATAAATATTTTTTTTTCTCAAAAACTGTCCCAACGATTTAAAAAAAAAATCAAAAAATTTAATTTAGTTAAACCTAGGCAATGGTTGAAAAAAATTTCCAAAAAATTAGTAGTTTTGGTACCCCCGTTGGGACCATTTTTTTTGTTTTTGATTTTCTCAAAAACGGTACCACCGATTTGATCATTTTTTTTATGCTAAAGCTTCTCAGCAGTGTGAATATTATTGTGTATTCAAATTTTCCAAAAAAAAATTTTTCGGATTTTTAAAAAAACTTTCAAATTTTTTTTTTGAAAACTCATTATTTCAAAAACCCGACGCTCGATTTTTTCAAAACTTGATAAATAAAAGTTTGGAAAAATAATCTACAATATATGAGAAAAATAAATTCATTTTACCTAAAAATCACGGTACCCTCCATACGAATGTTAAAAAATGGTTTTCGAAAATCGTATTTTTCTCGAAAACGGTTCTGAGAATTTTGCTTAAATTTTTTTTCTTCCTATTATTTTTTAATATCTGTAATTTAATAAAAAAAAATTTTGAAAACAAGATATTACTGACTGTACCTACCATAGAACGATTTTTTAAAATTTGGAATGTCTCATTATTAGCACAACGGATTTTAATGAAATTTCGTAGAGAGAAGCTTCTAAAAAGTATAAAAATCATTGCATTTAAAAACTTTAAGAAAAATATTTTTTTTTGAATTTTGAAAAAAAAAATCAATTTTTTGTTTTTTGAAAATTCAATATCTCGTAAACGGCTCAATCCTTTTTTTGTAAATTTAATTTTTATTCATACAATTATAAAAACTTCAAATTGGCGTACCAAAATTTTTTCTTAAAAATGTTTTAAAATTTTCTTATATAAAACCTTATTTTTTAAGAAACCACTACATAATTTATGTTCTCGCATAAATCTATATTTTCTTGAATTACATGGCATCCTTTTCTTAAAAGAAGTTTTTTTTTTAGTCATTTAAAAAATAAATTTTATGCTTATGAACAGTTTCTCTAATAACATTCATTTTTGAAATTCTTAGTCTTTTACATAGGAGCAAGTTCGTGCGACCCAGTCGTGCATTTTATTTTTGTTAAATTATAGATCATAAGAATTAATCGAAAGAAAAAAATGTTAGCAAAATTCTCGGAACCGTTTTCGAGAAAAATACGATTTTCGAAAACAATTTTTTTTTAATTTTATGGATGGTACCGTTATTTTTAGGTAAAATAATTCCTTTTTCCCATTCTTGTAGATTGTATTCAGCAACTTTTATTTATCAAGTCTTAAGAAAATCGAGCATGGAGTTTTCGAAATATTGAGTTTTCAAAAAAAAAATTGAACTTTTTTTTTTTAAATCCAAATACACAATAATATTGGAATTGCTGGGGAGCCTTAACATACAAAAAAATGATCAAAATCGGTCGTACCGTTTTTGAGAAAATCAAAAAAAAAAATGGTTCCAAGGGGGGTACCAAAAATAATAATTTTTCGGAAATTTTTTTCAACCATTACCTAGCTTTAACTAAATGAAATTTTTCGAATTTTTTTTTTTAATCCGTGGGACAGCTTTTGAGAAAAATAAATATTTATAAAATTTCGAAAAAAATTCGTATGACAGGTACCGTTATTTTTGGTCTTAAAAAAATAAAGCTTGGACGATTTCGTCAGTTCCTCGTAAGAAGCAGTACACCCCTGAAAACATTTTTGCAGCGGCTGAGAATTAAAACCCTCTACATGAAAGTCGAATGCACTTATCATTATACCAAGGGGTACTACTGAAAAACTAAAGCGTTCGCGGGAATGGTTAACAATGACGTTAGTGGGGTGAAATTACAAGACTTCAATACGATCAACATAAACGAACATAAAAGTTCATAAACAACCTAAGTAATACAACCCGATTGTTAGTTCCATAGACAAGGCCAATGTGTTTGTAGACCACTTGGCAGCAGGGTTTTACCTGTACTTGAAGACGTCCATTTTTCTTTCTAAACACTACATTTTCCAACCCATACAATTGCTAGAGTACTAAGGCCCATTTGCTGATACAGAACATAAATACTTATGTTCCACATAAACTCTTATGTGACAGTTTACGTAGAGGAAAAAGTAGAACATAAGCGCTTAAGTTGAACATAAATGTTTAAGTTTCGTTTCAGCAAATTGCCCTAAAAGATCTCGATATTCACAAATCTGCTGGCTCTGATTGTATATCACCCATTGTCTTGAAAATGTTTTCTTCAACTTTGGCTAAACCACTGCTTAAGATTTTGTACCTTTCCTAATTTTTAGGCAATTTTTCCTCTGGGTAGAAAAAAGCATTTGTGTAGCCAATTCTTAAAAAAAAAGCCAATGGTCTTTACCCTTTAATTACCGACCAATTGCTTTGACACTGACATCCATTCTTTCCAAGGTCATGGAAACGCTAATTGATCGTCAACTCATGAAATATCTCAAACAATGAAAGCTTATCATTGACCGTCATTACGGATTTCGAGGCCACATATCCACTGGTGATTTAATGGCTTTTCTCATCGGAAAGTGGAATGAATTCTTACATCACTTTGGAGAAGGTTACATTTTGTACGCTTGATTTTTCAAAAGGATTTGATAGACTTTGGCATAAAGCTCTCTTATCGAAAACACATGCTTTTAGGATCAGCGGGTTATTTCATCGATGGACTAGCAATTACCTTTCTGACCGTTCAATACAAGTTGTTTTTGACGCTTTCAAGTCTGATATTTGATATTCATCAAATAAATGGTGGTGTGCCCAAAGGCTCCGTATTGTCTCCAACACTATTTAATATCTTTAATAAATGATCTCCTGCCTTTTTTTTTTTTTTTTTTTTTATAATCTACCCGCGCTCAAGGGATTATGATTACCCTGAAGCTGCTAATCCACTAAATTGCTTCGCTGATGATGGCACCCTTAGTTTTCCATATTCCATTTCTGCTTCACCTTCTTCTTCATCGAATGTTGAATTGCCTGGGCAGAATATGTTGAAGTCATTCAACTCAGATTTGAGAAGTATTGTTATATGGGGTATTAAAAATCGTTTTTAATTTGATGCTTCCAGAACTAAAAGCTTTAAAGCAAACTATACCACCTTTGTCATTATACATGATTGGAATTTGCATCGAGGAAACCGAAAATCTTTCGATTCTTTGTATGTTCGTTACTGAACAACTTTTGTGGAACGACCCGATATTCAAATGCTGCAAAATATCTAGTTCTCCTCAGACGATGTAAGAACTTTTTCCCCTTCTGACCTGGCAACTATTTATAAACTAAAATATAACTATCATATTTGGTCAGGCTCATCCAAAACATCACTGTACCTACTTGGTAGAATCTAATAGAAACTAATCGATTACGGAAACATTTGTTTCGTCGGAAAACCGTCGAAATTCCTTTTACCTATCACTGTTTTATCGCTAATTCTTCAAACGTTTCTTTGTTGAAATAACCAATTCCATTCTTCCCCTTAAAAAATTTCAGCGTAATAGAAGCTCTTCTAGAAATGCCCATACCCTTGAACCTAACTTCGAAAGTAACGTTAAGTATACAGATTCTGTTTTAGCATCAAAATTAAGCTTGTCATTTTTGGTTAATTTCGACACATTGAAGATCCGAAATTAAAGACTTCCAAGAGAAACCATACAATAAAAACGACTAAGCGTCATTTCTAAGTTGGCGCCTATTTCCGCCTCGGTCAATTTGTCTGAGTTAACAGTTCATCCAAGAGTACGAGTATGTGTTAAAAAGATTCTCTTTTGGTAAAATTATTTGTACATAAACAAGTATGACATTGACTCGACTCGAGATATCTTTGCTCTCTTAACTCATTACCTAACCACACGTCAAAATTTTGAATATTTAATTTAAAACAAAAATAACCAGTTATTAATGAAGATTTTTATAAAATACAATTCCATACAAATTTGTTTCTTATAGATTGACGTGCCCTCACACCATATCCTCTTTTGGTAAGTTTTCAAGAGGAATGTTATAAATTAGAACATCAAAACATACGTTTGGAAAAACCAGTTGGATCTTAACAATATAAAAAAAAAACATTTCTATGCAATTTGATATTTAATCGGTTGATACCGGAAACAAAAACAAAAAAAAATTGAAGATTTATTTCAAAGAATCAAACAAGTTCCATCATCAGTTATTTTTATTTTGAGCTAGATGATGAATTATTTAATTACTATGCTATGCTGAGCTGTTATTAAAATTAATTTTATTAATTGCTTTCAACTATAAACTTAAACATTCAGTAGTTTGGTGTGTTTGATAAATTGTTAATTTTCGTCTAAACATGATAACCATGTACATTACAAGTCTGTAGAATGTATGTGCATAGCCTTATGCTAGCTACACACGAGGCAACCGTTGCAGCAACACAACCATGTTGAAGCAACCGTTGCTTCGTGTGTAGCTATGTTGCCAATTGATTTTGTGTTGTTGCAACCGTTGCCAGAAATATCAAAAAGTTTTGATATTTTCGGTCGGTTGCTCCTACAGTACTGTGGTAGCATTATACACACAAATTTCTATGTGGAGATATGAATTTTAGTTACTGATTCGAAACTAGGATTAAATTAATGTACAAAAATATATGTACAGTAGACTGGGCCAAAAAAATTGACTATTTTTTTTTTTGAAAGATATATCGAGAATATCATTCAGAATGACAAAAAAAAATTTTCGTAAAAGTTTGAGCCCTTAATATCAATTTTAAGAGGGCTATCATCGCTAATTTTGATTTTTAGTCATAATTTCATGTTTTGCGTCAGAACTGACAAAACATTGAAGTAAAAAAAATTCATTTTGACTTACTTTTATATAAAATTAAATTCCCTACAAAAAAGGTCTAATTGAAAATTTTCGTCAGACAAGCCGTTTTTGAGTAATTAAGCTTAATAAATTGTTATTTTTCGTTAGTTACAAAATTCCAAATTAAAAAAGTAAAATCGAAGATAACATGAGAACATTGAGGCAGTAAGGTGGGTCAATCTTGCGGTATCCACGGCGTTCTGCACGCCAATATGCATCGGCTCGATCTTTCAGTGCAACGAATTCCACCAAATAGTACCAAACCTACAAGTTGATGAACAGGCCCCAACGCGGCTTCAATTCTCAGAGGAACGCATGTGAAACCCCTCCTCGAAAACGATCCACAGGACGCTATATTGTTTTTTTCACTGATGAAGTTCATTTTCACTTGAGTGGATACATCAACAAACACAAAATGCACTACTGGGATGATACCCCGAGAATTGCATAAAGACCTCCCTCCGTCCTCGTCTCGGTTTTTTTTTTTTTTTTGTTTGAAGCTACAGAGAATTCAAACCGTTAGGTGAACACGTTGGAGCAATTTTTTTTTTTCAAAACTTGATTAATTAAACAAACTTAGAGGACATTTTTCCCACCCACCAGGACGGCTCACACTGTAAGGGATGTTCTGTAAGAATACTTACCGGAACACCCGCTGCTAAGTAGGTAAAATTTGCATGACAAGCCACGGAAATGGGCATTTTCAGTGTATAGTCGTTATATACAAGACTTTAGATACTCGTATCATAAAACAAAATCTGATTTAAAAAATGGGATAAATAATTGCGTTTTGAGAAAATGAAGTTAACGTACATAATGTAAGTAAGTAACGAGGATACAAAAAAAAAAACAGAAGAACTTCGAACAAATTCAAAATTTAAAGCAAGGGGGTTTTTTCACAAGTCAAACAAAAATTGTTTCCGAAATAATAAAATTAAATTTTCTAAGAACAAAATCCTTAAACTCCAATAGAGATAGAGCTCTACTTGGGCAACTTGAAAGCTTCGAAAACGTTAATAAAATAAGTAAACGACTGCATCGTGTGTCTAGACATTGAAGATGAAGGGTAATAGTTCAACAATAGATGTTTTTCTTTTTAAGTTCGGAATAGGGAACTGAGCTGTCAAAAAAAGATCTGTTTCTTTTTTTTATAGCTGAGACTCATCAGAGCGCTCAGGTTGTTTCTTTTTCCAATCCGTGCTTCCACCTCGGTCAATTTGTCTGTGTTAACAGTTCATCCAAGAGTATGTTTTAAGAAGATTTTCTTTGGTAAAATTATTTTACAAAAACAGTGCTAGCTCGGAGCGCGCTCTATGAGTTCGGATCGAGTAAAAAGCTAAGTGCGGCTAACAAATAAAAATGAAGATCGAAGCCTTCATTTTTGTTTCATAAATAAATTTGAGAGATCTAATCAAACTCTACTCAGAGTTAAGAGTTAATGATATGATATTAATACCGAGAGTGTCAGGACTCAGGATTGACAGGAATTCAAAACAGTTGATTTTTTCTCTATTATTGTCTATAAAACGAATTATTTTTTAAGCTTTTAAATACATTGGCGCGAAATTTTAAACAGCCTAGTATTAAGGTATTAGTTTGATACTACTTAACAATTTGCTAAGTTTTAAGTAGATTGCTAACTCTTTCTTAATTTTAAACATTTTCTAACTAGCTATCGTGCTAGTTTTTTAAGAGATTGTTAAAGAAATGGCAGTTTATGCAAAAAACTAATTAAACAGACATGTTTTGATGTTTGTAAATTTTAAAGTGTCATATGAAGTTAGCACGACACTTAAAAAAATAAAATAGATATTGAATGATTTTAACTTTAATAAAAGGGTAGAGAAAGTATGATGCTAAAATCGATTAAAATTTGCAAAAACATCGTTTTAACCTAGTTTCATACTAAAACAGCTTTAACGTCATACTAATTCAACTACAATTTTGAGCCTTTATTATTTGTAGACTAAAAAGTACCACATTGCTAAGTTATAGAAAAATCGGTAAAACCGTTGTTAAGATAAAAGGAAATAATACCCATATCATGTTTTAAGGAACAATTCAAAGCTGAATATTATTTGTGGTGTTTTCTTAAAAACACATATGACGCCCCGTTTAATTAAAAGTTGTACACTTTTGTAAAAAAAAAAGTTCAGCGATACAAAAATTTGTATGGATATGGTATGTCGCTAAAGTTTGGAAGACTTATTCAAGGTCTGTATACGGATACCAGAGCAGCAGTATAGTACGGACATGGAATATCTGAGTGGTTTCAAACATATGATGGAGTAAGACAAGGGTGTGCGCTAAGCCCAAGTTTATTTGCCTTATTCATTGAAACCTAACTGATTATTTGCCGGGAGGTATGAAATATGGAGGAACTCTTATCAAAGCTCTTTTGTTTGCGGATGATATTGTCATAATGGCATACTCACCAGAATCCCTGCAACTGATGATGAACAGACTTGCGGAATACTGTGTACAATGGAAACTTACTGTCAACATAATTAAATCAAAAGTAATGGTGTTCAAAAACGGTACTGCAAATGAATGCAAACAGTGCGAAGGAATAGAAAATAATGCATGAATTCTCTGAACCAATTGGTTATTGTATTTATAATCAATGGGGATGAGAATGATTGCAATTTTTGAATGTGATACAAATGGTGGCTGAAAATTTGAAGTGGCAGTCTCAATATGAAGTCAATGAATGCTATCTTTTAATTGAATTCAATGAATGAATTTAAAGAATGAATTCGCAAAAGATTGCATTATTTTACAACCCTGTTAATCGTACGTTCAAAATTTTAAATCAATATATGTACATTCCATCCAGAATCTGTTTAGCTTTTGTATTATTCATCGCCATCGATAAAACTATAGTTAATTGAAAACACCATCAAGTAACCGAAAATATCAAACTTTTTTTTTCTTATCAAAAGCCTCTAAGCAATCGATAAGCCATTGGTAATCAATTTAAAATTGGTTATAAATAAGAGTTACGTATATTATGCGAGACAGTTGTATTTTTGAGTTTTTTGAAAGCAGACATGTTACATCTTTGCAATTGATCCTCATAACGAGTAGAAAAGGTTCCCTCAAAAGTACCTCACAATTACAAAGAAAACAAAACACAACGGTATGTCAACTCAACTGAACTCAATTTTATTTTTAACCCAAATTTCGGTGATTAAACTTTGTTTACATGTCAATTATCTTATGACAGCAATTATAATAATAATTGCGCTCTCGTTAAATAAAATATCGTAACTCTTAGTTCAACCAGACGGGATGATGTGTCTTCTGTAATGAAATGATCATAGGTCAATATTTACATATATTATATAGTATGTAGGATGTAGGTATACAAAATAATAAAAACGAAAAGTTTAGCATATTATCTTAAAAAGTACTTCACCGATTTTTGTGAAATTATAATTACTTTAAATATACTCGTAAATATTTTTTTTGTACGAGTTACACTATTTTGTTTAAAATAAATCAAATTGAGTTAACCTTAACCAACATTAAACGAACATATTAATTTATATGTACGTATATGGATATGTAAATTTATCTACAAATAAAAATAAACCTTAACCTTAAATACCTTAAGAAACCAAAAATGTATTTTTGTCGACTAATTTATTTAAAAAAAAAATAAATCCACTTTCACGCGTGATTTACTCCATGTGTATGGTCCAACTCGTCACCAACCAAAAAAACGTGATTGAATTGAGAAGTATTTAAAAAAAAAATAATTCGAATTGAAGAAGAGCAACATAAACTCTGGTGACGCAAATCTCACATAGGAGGTACACTCCACGACATTTGAATGAGGTCACAATCATAAATAATTTTTTTTAAATGTCTCAATGGATAAATAAGGATTATTAAATATTTTATGATATTAAATAATGTTCTGAAAAAAGTTGCTTCAAATGAATTTTCACAATTTGGAAAATACGATATTAATTTTTCAGGCTATCACAGTCTTAAAACCATTTTTTTCAAAAGCATTGACTTATAGCATAACTGTATATTGAAGCGATCCATGCAAATGTTATAAGTAAGAGAATAATCGATTTACACTGCTTTTAAAAAGGCAAGTATGTATTTTTTTTTATAAATTTATCGTGACATTTTCAATATTTTTAAAATTTCGACTTTTTAGAGGATATACGAGTATATACGAGTTTGCATATACGAGTATATACGAGTTTGCATATAAAGATCGATTTATTAGATTAGTTAAAAAAAATTGTAATTCTTAAAGTATTTTTTGTAAGAATAGAATATTAAAATAAACATCGTTTGCTTCAGTCAAGAGATGTGGAGTGTATTTGATGTGACCATCATCAAAACAAACAATCAAACAAACAATCTCTTATCAATTAAACATACTTGGGAGTTAATAAAATCTATATAAATGATGTTTTTAAAGATGAAGCGAGGCATCACGCACGAGAGCTTTATCAAATAAATATTCAATAATTCTTTCCTTTTTTTTTGAAGAAGAAGAAGCCACTAAACAAAATTTGTTTGCAATTCAAATAGTTTTTTTATAGCAAAATGTTTACATACTTTTCAGAAATATAAAATTTTGTGTGAATGAGATCAAGGTCGCAAACGATTACAGAAACAACGTTTTTGTGATGATGAGTCGAAAAAATAAAATTAATGTGATTATGTAAATTTGTTTTTTAATTGTAAATTGTAAACACAGATTAAATAGGAGAAATATTAAGTTCAATAAAACAGAGATCAGAAGTCAATACTATATTTAGTGCCGTATTCAGTACCTGCAAAAATTGCGGCTTTTAATTCAGGGTTGGGGAAATTGACTTAAATAATTTTCTGAAGTTGGATCAGAGGTGTGAAGTGACATTACGACATCAAGGTAGGTGGGGATGGCACAGGTTGTGTAAATGCTGTATGGACCAATTTTTTTTTAATTTTTTGATTTCATTGACTTTCCCTTTTCAAAAATTATTAACATGTCTCAGTTAAAGGGCGTACAAAGCAGAAAGATATATCATGAATAATGAACATGAGTTGATCAATTATAGATACAATGACAATATACACATTTTTATTTGGCTTTTCGAACGATTGGTTCAGATAAAAATTTAAATGTTATTGCAGATATGTACATATGCACGGTTTGATTTGCACGCTCTCAGTTATACCGAGATTTGTAAAAATAAAATGCACGACTGGATCGCACGAACTTGCTCTTATGTAGAAGTACTTTGGAATTTAAGATACATTTTATAAATATAAAACATGAATTTAAAATGAAATTGCCGTCTGATTTCTAGAAAAGTATGAATTTATGCAAACAAACTTTAAAAAATCGTTTTATTATTAAATAAATAAATTTTTTATACAAGAAATTTCTTTAAAATTTTTCAAGATGCGAATTTTATGTATTTAATAATATTGATTTTAGGAAATAATTTCAAAAAATAATCGTTCATAGGTTTTGAAGATATTGATTTTAAAAAAAAAAATTTTTTTTTTTAAAACCCAACAAATAATTTTTCCAATATTTTTATATATGTACAATATTATTTTAAACTTAGGAGGACTCCTGCTGAAAATTTTTGGATAAAATCGTTAGAGCCGTTAAAGAGAAAGAAAGACAGGTACCTTTAATAACATTTTGCCCCAAATTTTTTTTTTACCAAAACGTAGTCCATGTCCAAAATATCACACCTAATTTTTTTTATCAAAATCGTTAGAGCCGTTTTCGAGATAAATAAGATTTTGCATTACGGGTGTATGGGGGGTACCGTTAGTTTTAGAGCTAAAAAAAAATTTCAGTTTCCCCTCTAGGGAATCACCGAAGACCCATAACTACCGAGTTTGAAGAAAATAGGTCCAATGGCTTAGGCTCTAGATCGAGGTACAGACATACAGACAGACAGATATACAGACAGACAGACGGAATTGTCGGACCCACTTTATTCGTTTTCGCTATCATCGTAATGTCAACTTTGATCAAAATCTCGAGTTCGATTTTTTTTCCAAATGCAGAACTTGCCCTATAGTACCTATATCGCAAGTAAAAATGATATTTTTCTCATTTTTTTATAATTTTTTGCGCACTCAAGGGACTATGACTACCCTTAAAATGTTTGAGCACAGTGCGAACGTTTTGGGAAGTTGGGGGAGAATTTAAAAGCAGATAGCGATGCATATTGGTTTTGAATGTTTGAACATAATAATGGGAGAAATATAGAGTCGATTAGAGCATTTCACATTCGTGTAGTTCGGCTAAAGAAAAATCTCTTAATTTAACAGTATGTCCGGAGGCGTTAATTGAAATTGTTTAAGGGGAGGAGTGCAACTGCCCATTTAACAAGAACACTGGGTTATGATGAAAGACAAGAAACATTGTGGCGGTGCTCGAGAGATTCAAATTTTTTTATTACCTATCATTTTTAAAGCTCTTTTTGGATTATATCCAAGAGACTCAAGTGATTTTCCAAATATGAAAATTGTACTTGAGTTTTGGACGAATATAGGCCTTTTAGAGTACAGCCATATCAGAAGGGGTGACGAATTTCATGCAACGAACGTCGAAAGAAACCTAAGGTAGGTAGGTAGGTTGGAGTGGCTGTCTAGTTGTTGTTGACTCACTTAGACCTCAAGGATCCGTTGTGATACCACTAAAGAAGTTACTCATGGGAGAGTAATGAATTTAAACAAACCATTCCGTGCTTTTAATAAAGTTAGAGAGACATTTTGTGTCGATCGTTGCCAGTTCACTGGTATTATCGAAGAAGGGATTACCGAGATAGTTATTCCTTCTATTGGAGAGTGCTGGACATGTACATAGGAGGTGTTGGACTGTTTCCTCTTCCTCCTCGTCCATGCAGCTTCTACAGAAGTCATTTGTGTAGACTCCTAGCCTCAAAGCATGTCTACCTATGAGGCAGTGTCCTGTTATAACTCCGATTGTAGAGCTTATATTTTGTCTGCTTAGGGAGATCAAGTCTTTTGACCGTTTAAGGTCTATGCTTGGCCATATTTGTTTAGTTGCCAGGCAGGTGGTACCCTGTGACCATCTGAAACCTAAAGACTTAGCACCGTTTTTGGCGACGTCAAATATATGGTCATTTCACACAAGGTGATTTGTGATGCACGTACAGAGAACTGAGCGCTGTTCAATGCAAGTGCTTATCATATGTTGCCGTTCTAGATCCACATTCAAAGAACAAGGATATGCATCTGGAAACGAATATGAGAAGTTGAGAGTACTGTCAATTGGCAAAACAATTCAATAAATTAGAAGTTTCAGACAAAAGATCAATGATGAATATTAGAAAGAGGATCGGAGACAAAACGGAGCCCTGTGGCACACCAGCATTTATTTTATGAATTTCAGACTTCAAACTTTTCAATACAAATTTGGATTGAGCGGTTAGAAAGGTAATTTCTAATTCAATCGTAGAGCTGTGTCAATCAGAATCGATTCGATTTTTTTGATCCGATCATCGAAATCAATCATTTAATTCGATATCAATTTCAATCATTTAGATGATTCTGGATTCTGGATTTTCGATTTTCTATTTCAATCTCAATCATTTCAATGAGTCTTGATTTTCCATATCAGTCAACTCGATTAACTATGATGGACTGGAATTTCTGGGTTGAACTCGGCGTTGAAGAACATTATTGATCGAGTTGGTTGTTGATGTTGTAGGCCGAAAAAACAATTGTTGAGTTGAACTGATGTTATTTGATGTATCAAGATCCGGTATGTTTAATGTGGATTTTTTGAAGTTTCTTAGTCCATTGACATCGTAGCCATCTTTTGATAGAATTTGACAGTTTATGACTTGACGAATAGATGAAGAATTCGGTTATGACGTACAAATAGTATTTTGTACCAAATGTTAGCCGAAAGCCCTAAAATTTCTCTTTTCCAGAGCAACAAATAAAATGCCTTTTTTGGATATTTATAGACATTTTTTAATCCATCGAAATCCTAGCCATCCTTTGATGGAATTTGACAGTTTATGACTTGAAGAATAGAGGACGAATTCAGTTATGACGTACAAAGAGTATTTCATACTAAATGTTAGCCGAAAGCCCTAAAATTGCTCTTTTCCGGAGCAACAAATAAAATCTTTTTTTTTATTTTTATATGTTTCTTAATCCATCGACATCGTAGCGGCATTTGACAGTTTATGACTTGACAAATAGAGGATGAGAGGATGAATTCGGTTATGACGTACAAAGAGTATTTCATACTAAATGTCAGCCGAAAGCCCCAAAATTGCTCTTTTTCGGAGCAACAAAGAAAATCCCTTTTTCTTGGATTTTTTGACACTTTTTAATCCATGTACAAAGTAGCCATCATTCGATGTTATTTGGCAATTTATGGTTTACAGATCTTTGTGAGAACTATCAAAGTCACAAGTCAATCTTATCATCTAAATCGAAAAAATCGAAAAGGAACAGTATTGAACCATTTCAGTGAAATGAAAATGATCGATCGATTGAAATGATCGGATCATTTTCGTAATCGATTGTTGAACGATTCGATCATTTGAAATGGACAGTTCTAATTCAATGAAGAAGAGATTCATCAATACCAAATATACGCATTTTGGATAAGAAAGTTAGATCGATTTATTTATTTACATAACTAAATTGCAAGTTTACAAAAATTCTTACAAAAGGTGTATATCAATATTTTAAAAAATTGTATGGAAAACTGTTGATTTAACATTTTTCAAAAATTGGTACGATAGTTTAAAATACGTATACTCTCCGGTATGTTCCTCAAATTTCTTTGAGGAATATTAAAGTTAATACGAGACAGAAGGTGCAAACAGTCTATGTTACTGATGAATAATTTTATAATGAAATCAAAACATAAATATAAACTTCTGTTCTCGAGACTGGGTATACCAATAAGTCTAAGTCTGTTGTTATAAGGTGGGAGATCAAAAGGAGTCCTCTGAGCGCAAATTTCATGAATCTTTTTTGCACCTGTTCTAGTAAATTTTTTGGCATGAGGTGACCAAACCTGACCTAAAGCGTATTCTAGAATGTGTCGAACAAAAGATATAAAAAGCTGCTGTCAGGAAAGTGTCCGAAAATTGTTTCGATTCTCTTTTTATCCAACCAAGAATTGAATTAGCTGGATTTGAAATGGAGTTAATAAGTTGAATGAATTCTAGTTTGCGATCAAATGTGACACCAAGAATAGGCATAACGTTTTCACGAGATATTGATATACCATTAAACAAATAGTTGAACGAAATAAAAGAAAACTTTCTTGTAAAACACATAAATGTAGTTTTACATTTATTGATATTAAGAAACAAACAATTACGAGTGTACCAGTCGAAAAACGAATTAAGATCACATTGTAATTCTTCACAATTACGAGTATTTGAAATAGTTTTGAAGATTGTCACATCGGCGTCGGCCGAAATGAGGCACTTAGAGTATTTTAACACAGATGGTAAGTCGTTTATAAATAAAATAAAAAGTAAAGGGCCTAAATGACTACCCTGTGGGGTTCCTGAGTTGATTTTAAACTTATTCGAATAAAATCTATCGAATAAATAAGATTGAAGCCATCTTACAAAGTATTCGCTAAATCCCTAATTTTCTTAATTTAAAAAGCAGAACTCGATGTGACAGCTTGTCAAAAACTTTACTGAAATCAGTAAATACACAATTATTGTTTTTAAATGAATCAATAGTTTTCAGCCAATTCTATTAAAAAAGTAACAGTAGAGCGACCTTTTATAAAACCACTCTGATTAGGAACAATAAATGATTTAACATAAAAACGTAACGCTTCACAAATAATAGCCTCAAGAAGTTTAAGAATCACAGATAATCTGGCGATAGACCTGTAGTTTTTAACTTCGTTTTCTTTCCTTTTTTTATGTAGAGGGATTATGAAAGAACTTTTCCAAGTAGATGACCTGAAAACATTGAAAAATTAAAAAGAATAGACAAGGCAATGACAAGTTACGTACACAGTTTTTCAAACTAGTAGAGGGTATACCATCAAGACCTGGTATACAGCTGTCGTCAAGGTTAGATATAAATTTTACAATGTTGTCAATATACTTTGAATTCATTTTCAGATCTCTTTGCACCTTCTGAATGTAATTAAGATACTTTAAACAAGACTTTCTATTGAAAATATTCCTTGATTCACAATAATTTATGTGTGTATATGGAGAATAGAAGGGGACCAAGAAACGATCCCTGCGGAACACCTCTTGATGTTGACAGAAAGTTTAATAAAAATGTTAGGTTACATTCCTATTATGTCTTCTATGACATTAAGTGCTTTAGAACAGCTGTGTTTTTGTCAAAATCCGAATTGCTTTTTTGATAAAAGATTTTTGTTTATTTGGTTTTGTAAATACTAATACTAAAACTAAAAACGTACAACATTTATTTTTTAAAACTAATATTATTCATCCTTAAATGAGCTACGTGAAAAAAATCAAATAATGGAAAAGAATTCTGTAAAGCTTATTCGGGTGAAAATGTTTGGAGAACATACAAAATATGCACACTGAACAAGGTAAATAATGATTCAGTGTTAGAGTGAAAGGTGTATGATACACCATTATATGTACATATATCAACAAACTCCCAATAACACAAAAATCACTCTGTTGTTTATCCATATTTTTTAGTTTGATCGATGTTTGTATTTTTGTTTTTGTATTATAGCATGTGTACTGATTTTGTTTATACAGGAAGATTTAAATGAATATACTACAATAATTCGTACGAAAAACTAAAACGTAACCCAATTACAAATAATAGAAGAACCCAAAAAGAATACATAACAATCATCGTTTTTCGTTAATATTAATTTTGAATTGAGAAACAAAAATACAAATTAATTTATTATTACTGGGATTCGACAAATAATACAAAACTAACAACTGGTGCTGTCTAACATTCAGTATAGAAGTTTTAGTGGTGGGTGTTTTATAATTATTATTTTTTTTTACAAAATCAAATCAAAAATTCACTCAAAAAAAACAGGGAAAAACACAAAACAATCGGATGATGGTGGAACATCTGGACGCGTATGCACAAGCACAAAATTCGTGCAATTAAAAGTATGTTCCATCATCAATCAACATCGTCTTCAACTACAAATAAAAAGTATATTTATATTATATGCTTTAGCTGAAGTTTGTTTTAAAAGCTGTTTCTTGTAAACCAAAACACATATATATGTTCTTTTTTTGTTTGGAAAATACAATTTCAAAAATCCTAACCTCGCCACCCAATAAATCCAAATCATGGGATCCGGCAGTTTTAATTATGTTGTAGATTTTAACGTACGGCGCCTTTATTAGCTGTGGTTTTTTTTCGAGCACATAATTTTGGTAATTTAGATTTGATTGTTTTTGAAAGATTTTTCGATGGAAAAAGAAAATATAAAGGAAAAAAAATATATAAAATAATTTTTTCAATAAAATCAATTGCAAATACAACGCTAACTTCAACACTTCCTCACCATCTTTATCTTTCTCGACAAGATGATGACTTAAGATCATTATTAATAGCTTATTATCTTAATAATAATAAAATATATTCATTTTAAATCAATTTATATTAACGGAACTTACCTCCCATGATTCTTGTGTAAGGTCAATTGCTTCGCCTTCTTCGCTGTTACTGCGGCCATTTTTGATATGACCGCTCTTTGTCCATTCTGTATCATGTTGAATTAATTCAAAACCTCTTGTTTTAATTTGTTCTTCGTCAAGTTCACCATATAAATGGGGAACCCATGTGTTTACAAAACGGTACAATTCGTCGACGCTGAAAATAAAGAAATTTTTGTAAATAATTTTCAAAAAATTAGTGAGTATGAGAATAACTTGAATGCTGACTCCACGCTATATAATAACAAATCGAAATAAGGTTAGTTGGAATTTTAGGAAAATCTTTATACATATAATAAACTGCGTCGATTAAATACAAAATATTAAGCTTAAAAAAACTAAGACCTAGAATCAAATGTAAATTCCGGTACACACTCCTTTCTTTTCTTTAATACTGTGATAATTGATTTTGAATAGACTAAGGCTAAGTTATAATATTAATAAACATTATTTGCTCGAGTTTTTCAAATTTGCTTTTTTAAAAAACCGAAACAATTCACGTCGAGTATAAAAGAAATATTTTAAAATGTATTTCGTAGAATTTTTTTTTTTTATAATTCACACACGCTCAAGTTTATTGAGAGACCCCTATAATTTTAGCACTAGCGATGGCGAAATCAGGGGAGGGGGAGAAAGGGTCGATGAACATTGGTCTACAATGTTGGCAAATTGAAATGGTAAAGGAAAGCCGTTCCGGGTAAATTATTCCATAGGTAATCGTGTTTAGCGACTAAAAAAAAACAATCTCTATGTATTTCACGGTACGACTAAACTTAGGCTCGAGGGTGAACTGATGAGCATTCCTAGCACCTGCCCAAATATGTGAGTTATACTCGAATTTGGAGCCAATAAACGCATTATAGATTGTCGCTTGATCAAAGGAGATGAAAAATTTCTTACATCGATATAGAAATCCTAGGCATTTAGCAGCATTTTAGGTGGTCTCAAGAATGTGGTCATTCCAACGAAGATCGTCGTCGACACACATACTAAGAACTGAGAGTTTTTCGGCTTCTTCGATGCAAGTACCTTTCAAGGTCAATTTTGCTTCAACGAAAATAGACAGTATTGAGTTTTCCACATAATTTTGTATACCCCATTTTACAATGCTGTAAAGATCGGAGCTTAATAAGCTTATCATATGATACCATTGCAATTCTACTCCCAAAGGAGATGGACGTGAATTTGAGAAAGAGTAATAGAAGCTGAGGGTAGATTAATATTCAAAACAATGAAGTGAATTAGAAGTTTGAGACAAGAGAACATTTATAAAAATGAGGAAGAGAGTCGGAGACAAAACGGAGCCCTGGGGAACACCAGCATTTATTTTTTGAAGATCAAACTTGAAACCATCGTATACAACATGTATTGAACGATATAGAATGTATTTTTGTATCAAAAGAATAATGCTTTCGTTGATGCCAAACGCACGCATTTTCGATAAGAGAGCCTGGTGCC
This sequence comes from Philhelius festivus, assembly GCA_963931855.1. Classification (NCBI taxonomy): domain Eukaryota; kingdom Metazoa; phylum Arthropoda; class Insecta; order Diptera; family Syrphidae; genus Philhelius; species Philhelius festivus. The sequence goes on from OZ007555.1 coordinate 36,563,096, forward strand.
AAACTCTATCAAATGCCTTACAAATGTAAACAATGTAAAGATCTGTCTGTTCCACTCTTCGGTGAGGTATGCCATCAGATCACCAGTGGAACGATTGCTTCGAAAGCCGTTCTGCCGGTCATTAAGAAGCTTTCGATCTTGGAGATATTTCTTAAGCTGATGATTGACCACCAATTTCGCAGTTGGTCGGTAAGATGGATAGGTCGCTTTTTTTAGGAACAGGCTGAACAAATGCTATTTTTCATCTTCTTGGGAAGACTCCAGAACTGTAGGAGCGATGAAAAAGCTTAGGCAATGGTTTTGCCAGCCATGAAGAACACCTGTTCAGAAGAATGGAGGGTATAGCATGAGGACTAGCAGGTATGGTTATATCAAGATGTTGGCTCTTGGCTCAAGGGCTCTTGGAACTAAGCGAAAGCTGAAATATACCTGTCCCATTAAATGATTAACGTTCGCAAGCACAGAAGGGGCAATGTTGCTGTCAGGCACAGAAGAGCTAGCAGCAAAATGAGCTAGGAGTACATTTGCTTTATACAAAGAGCTAGATAAAGATAAAGTTTATGGCCCCGATTGCCGTTGTCGATTGCCAATCGAATCGAAACTTTTCGATTGTTTCGATTGGTTTTCATATTTTGTATTGTGTAACTGAATGGATCGATAAATGTACTATTGTGAATGAACCCACAGAATATTGCGATTATTTCAAATTTGACAGTTCTATGATGTGTTAGGTTTTGAAATCATTATTTGTTTTTTTCTGGTTTTCTTTTTGTAATATAAATTAAAATAGTTTATTTACATTTTAAAATCAGTGGAATAAAGTTATGGCTTAGCGTTTAGCGATAGTAACACACATACCGACATCTTGAAATTACCAGAAAAAGAAGACATATCAGAGACATATCTAAACCTCTGGAACTGGAAGATACAATGTTAGATTTATAGAATAAAGGTTTTTATTTGGTATACACATACACATATTTGCTTTTTTAAATAGTTTCGCTTAATTAATTGCTTAATTGCTAATATTTTAAAATTCTGTGCTCATGGATCTTACCAAGTTAGTGTTGGTAATTAATTTTGTATTGGCCTTGCACAATCCAAAGTGTCTTAAGTGCTAAAGGAAAAGCTCTCAGTTATAGAAACGCATATTTGCGAATTCTAGCTTCGGGCTAGAATTCATATTTATGAAAAAGTGGAATACCAGGTGTGGTAGGGTGTATTGACAGTACACATATGTATATTATCAATATAGTGTCTCAAAAAAAAAGCAATTCAGCACGCATATTACAATCGTTAGCGAATTTCTCTCATCTTTGCTTTACTTGACTCTTAGCACAAACCATCTTCGCGATGTCCAGATTTCCCTACATCAATCCGACCAAAATCTCTATTTGCCTTTTCTTTGTTATCACTTTTTTTTGTTTTATCCTCAAAATAATTAATTAATTGTAAGAAACTTACATTTTGTTCACAAGAAAAACTTCTGGACTTTATCTTCTATACGCGTCGATCAGAAAATGACAATCGAAAAGAAACGACTGTGAAATCGAAAAGTTTCGATCACAATCGACATTCGCAATATGAAATAGAGTAATCGACAATCGATGATCGAAAAAGGTCGATCATCGATTACAAAATCGACAACCGCAATATGGGCCTATTTTTTTAAGTTCTTGACAAATGACCAGAAATTTCGAATACCTTTGGGACATTGCAGGATTAATTGCCTTAATTTCTGGTCATGTAAGAATTTGGTTCTTTATATAACAGCTTTGAAATGGTTTCTGACTTCTTAATGCGTTTTCCGATTTGTCTCAGTTGGGTTGGGTTTGTAACAGGGGACTCTTACTTCTCTCAACCTGATAGCTCCGTTACAGCTTGTATCGAACCAAGACTTTACTTTAGGTTTATACTCTTATTTCTGTTAGGAATAAAAGTACGCATCCCACGAAAAAAGACTTCTGTCATCATATCAGTACTGGCATCAACGTCCCTATCGAGGAAACATAGTGACGAGTTAAAGATTCGAAAAAGTTATTTAGACCGTCTCAGTTGGCTTTCTGGCCCTAGTCCTAGTGGTATGCTTCTCTTTTTATGGAAGAATGGACACGAGAAATTGGCTGACACTCGTATTACAGAATGGTTCGAAAAACCGAATGGGGAGTTTACCTCTGTGGTATACTTATCAGGGATAGAAGTGAGAAACAAATCGAGAGTGTGGGCGTTTTGCCCAGCAACATCTGGGACAGTCGAGTAGGCTCATCTACAAGCTAATGAAGTTGGTGCTTCTCAGCAACGATCTCAACATATCTTCCTTGGGGTGTTGTCGGTCCTGAATAGCAGAGCAAACTTGAATTGTTTGCAATGAAGACGACTTCAGTGTGAGGAAACAATTCGGGGAATTGAATCAAACTCATCTAGAGTTGAATTGCTGTCAAGATTTGGACTCCTATAAATAAAACAATAATGGATTATCAATTTTTATCAAGAAGTTGACTCTGTGACACCACAAAAGGTACACTGTGGCGTATGCGTACTTTTTCTGTACTAATTTTACCATATTTTGTTTACAGTTTTTTTCTCTACGTTTGTTATTGTTAAATATAATTTTATCATTATAACTAAGCTAATGATTGGTAAATAAAGGTGATATCTTACTGAATTTTATCATCTCATATCAAAAGACATGCATTATAGTCGTGTTTCGTTTTTTTTTTTTTTTAATTGATTGAAACCGAATTTACTTTTATGCAAGTTTATCTATAGATAAATAGCAATTTGACGTAACATCTTTTATTTATCCGATCATTTAAATTTATCAGGCGTTCCCCTTCAGAGGAGATAGCGATATCTAGGAGTGGTTGTGGAGTCAGTTATTCAAACATCATGTGAACTTACCGATTCTTTGGTACACTGAACCAATACTCTGGTCGCAATTTATTTTTTCCATACGACATCACTGACGTTGGTAGTGGGATTGCTTTTCCAATTGGTTTTCCCATACGTAGCCGCAGATACAGCGGTGGATCCGGACATGCTCTTGCTGGTCTTGGAATTAATTCTATTTTGTTTTTGTTGATTGATTGATTGTGTACGTAAAAATAAAAGAAAATAATGAGAAATTAATTAAAAAGAAATAAGTGCAGCAAAAAAGTGACATAAAAAACAATTGTGGGTGTGGACAGAGGGTTGTATATATAGAAGAGTATACATAGTTGCGAGCTGAGAGTTAATTTACTTTTAGAATATGTTGGGGGCGCACATTACAAGTGGGTGGAACACAGGTAGTACAATTTTGACTTGTTCTTTTGTAAGGCACATGCAAACAAATAGATTTTAATGATAAATATATACAAACAAAAAAAAAAAACATCATAATTAGTTGGAAATAAATGAGTCGTAAAAAAATTCATTTGAGTCAGTAGAATAATCAGAAGTGAAGATTTAATTTAAAAAAAAAAGTCTTTATTTCAATTTTTTTGTGCACATCACATTTGTGAATCAAGACTAGTTTTCCTATCCCGTCAGAAAACCCTAGTATCTAATGTTACGAATGTTCATTTTCAACATCGCATTTTTGTGTGTCGAGTTATAAGTTATAACCAGCGTTACCACTTCCGGAAAATAAAAGCCGAAGTAGATTTGAAGAAAAAAGTGAAGTAAATTGAAGCAATTTTTTTTTGGCAATTCGAAACAAATTGGACTCGAGATTTTCATCAGTTATTACAAAACGAAAAAGTGGTGATTCAGTCTGTCTGTAGGTCTGTTACTCAACCTGCCTTGTGTTGACGCTCATAGTTTTGTATGGAAGATCTGGGTTAACATACTACCTATAGTGAAAATAGAGAAAATGAAGTAGTTTTGGGCCTTTTTTTGTAAAATTGAAGTAGGTTGAAACGGAGATTTTTAAAAGAAAGTATATTTCAGTTTTTGCTGATGGTGCGAAGTAGCAAGTAGGTTTTAAAATATTTTGAAAAAAAAAGAAGTAGATCTACTTCAATTGAAGTAAAGTGGTACCACTGGTTGTAACTGAAGAATATTTCATTGGTGAGTTTCACTAAGTTAACTTTACTACTACTACTAATCTCTGTAGACTTTTGAGTTAGGTTAAAAACTAGATTGCTTTCATACGGATATAACTAAAGAAATATATTGATTCAAAATATCAAGTTTGACCTTTTCAATCTATAGTAATTATGCAAAGCTTTAATTTTAATTTCCCTTCAAAATTTGAAGTAAACGAGGACAAGACTAAGTACACATCCACAGACTAGAACAAAAAGTCACTGTTAGGAATTTTCAGATTTTTAAGAAGTTTATCTATCTTGGAGAAAAGATTAACTCCACCTTAGTGGAAATTTGGTGAAGAATCACTCTAGGAAATCGCTGCAAGTTCGATTTGGCGAAACAAAAGACTACAAATCTTCGCACCTATGTAAACCGGCAACTTCATTGGCTCAGCTACATCGTGCGTATAGACAACTATTGTCCACCAAAGGGTGCCTTCGAATCACAACCTCCACGTCCGAGGAGACAAGGAAGACCGGCTTAAAGATAATGTCATCATGGATTCCTGAGAGCTTGGTCTAGATGCCTAGAATTCAATTTATATTTAATTCTCTATCAATTTTTGCCATAAAATTTTTTTTCAAAATACCACATGGATGGAAGTCTGCAGCCTCTCAGGCAGCGATCCGTTATGGATCAGGATCCCTTTAAGTAATTAGGTAAGTACTGGATATTTTACAATTTTCCTTGAATAGTTTGTCCGAAACCTGGAACGGGCCTTGATATTGACTTTTTATAAAGGGTTTTCCAACAGGAACGCTACAAAAGTAGAGCGACAGGGACAGCAAACAACGCCATATTTCTTGCCGCTCTTTTGACATTTCTCTTCAGTAAGGTTTGCCATTTCATGATGGAAAGATATACGAGCCAACAATGAGTCGAAATCATTAAAATTTACTACCGAAATTCGGAATCAGTGGCCTCAACGTTAAGAGCGCTACGTCCAATTTATGGTCGCCATAATCGTCCTAGCAGATCGACAATTGAGCGTCTAGTGGAAAAATTTGAATCCACAGGAACAGTGGCCGCCTCGGTCGTGCGATTTGACGCCGTTAGACTATTTCCTGTGGGGATACGTCAAGTCTATGGTCTATGCCAACAAGCCAGCGACGATTGATGAACTTCATACGAATATCGAACGTGAAATTGCAGCAGTATCGGCCGATTTATGCTTGAAAACCGTCGAAAATTGGGTTCAGCGTCTGGACTTCTGCAAGCGTGCCCGTGGTGGCCATGCAAAAGAAATCGAGTTCCATACATAATGGCATCGAATGTACTTTCACAGGAATAAAGAATTTCATTGATATCCAAAACCGTTTTTGTTTTATTTAAAAACTTAAACTTTTGTAGCGCTCTTATTGAAAAACCCGATATTTTAAGGAATACCGTTTGAAGAAGTCTTGGAGTTTTTTTTTTAATCCCAGAACAAACATATCAAAAAAATGTGAGATTTTATGCGAGTGTCAAAATGTGCCTGTTTTCAATGATAGTTTTCAAATTTCGTATATTTTAAATAATTTTATTTTTTGAAATGCTGACTAAATTCCGAAAAGAGTGTAAATTGATACACTTAGTATAAATAAATATTATGGTGCAACAGCTCAAAGAGAACCAGGACCTAGTGTGTTACCAAGAATGGAGGGGACCTTCAATTTTCTGCCGATTCCAAACGGCTAATGAGCAGCACTTTTCATGACAAGAGATAATCTTACATGGTTTGTCAATTCCTCGTAAACACACTAAGTACAGGGTGGGCCAAATACAGCTGGCTTCGGCAGAATTCTTCTCATGCTAGTGCGTGAAATATTGAGCTATTGAGATCCATGGCGAGTTAATGTTAGTGTGGTAGTCACCTTGCCGCGGTGCGGAGGCTCAAGTTTCAAAGATTCATCTGGCCTACAGGTTTGGGAAGTCCCAATCCGGTAGTGATTTTGAGGAGTTACGAACTAAGAACTGCCCCCCTAATCCAGGGTGTTACGTGAACCGTGCCTATTGGATGGTTTGCAGCCAGGGGGTATACCGGCTGTATTCTAACGGTACCTCTTCGACACCAGGTCGAATCGAAGAGTAACCATGACCTTACCATATCATGCGGAGCTCTGATATGGCGGACCTACCCTTCTCTAGCTACTCGTGGGAACAATATGCCAAAAAACAAAAAACAAAAAAACAACTCAAACCACACTAAATTCAACATTCCGCGGGATGTCACCGCGAATGAGTATGCGGATCGCATGGAGTCTAACCTCCGTGGTGACGATTCGAGACCGAACATCAGTCACTTCTTCAAGAGAAAGCCTCATGGGCAAGTGCAAAATCGGGCAGCTAAAGGAGAATCGTCTACAACGAGTCAGGGGAAAATGCCACCCAGGCGAGTTACAGATGATACTCCTGGCACATCTGAAGCTAGCATGAGGAGAATACCTCCCAAGCCGGTGAAGGATGCTGTCAAAGCAATCAGTGATGGGAAAATGACACCATCAAAAGCTGTCTCTGAGTCTACGAAAATGATGCACCCAGAAAAAGAAAGCAGCCGAACCAGAAAAAAGAACGGCCCACTTCCGAAAATGGGCGAGCCAGGTGGCCGGGACGACCCAAATAGGAAAGGACTCAGCGGTGCAGGTGCAAGATGGTACCTCCGGTTCCTCGCCGAGGGCATGTCCCCGCAGGATGCCCGGAAGAAAGTAGACGAGAGAAAGGCGGATGCAAATAAGGAACCTGCACAACGCCAAGAACAGGGTAAGAGGAAGAGCCACCTTATAACTCCTCCCCTAAGGCAAGACGTCAAAAAAGCCAGAACGTCGCCAGCAACCACAGCGGGAACAAGCACCGCTAAAATCGGAGCCGACGTACAACAGCTCTCGTACGCGAGCGCGGCCAGTACATTGAGGATTGCGGTTCTGCCAAGGGAGTACCCTCAGGTCTCCCTCAATGCTGACGAATTGTCGGTATTGGAGGATGCAATTATTGAGGAAGTCTCCCTTGGTTGGACGCATAAACTTAAATTTAATGGCGTGCACTTCAGGGCGGGACTGTTGTTAGTCGACTGCGCTGGGCAAGAGACGGCAGATTGGCTCAAGGAAAAAGCCTCCAAGCTGAGTACTTGGAAGGGCAGCGAATTGATGGCATGTATGGGCGATGACATCCCCAAAATGCACAACATCACGCTGTTTCTGCCAAGAAGCACGGGGCAAGACGACAAAAAATCGCTCGCGCTCATCCAGGCCCAGAATGAGGGAATGATTGTCAATGCATGGAAGATCCTGTCGAGCAAGGTCGAAGGCAAAGGACAGCTCCTGGTAATAAGCATTGACGGTCAGTCAGCGAAGGCCATAAGTAATGCAGGACATCAACTGCATTACAAATTCGTGAAGATCCCCGTTACTGGCCTACGTAAAAACAGTAAGACGAGCTGTATGGAATTAGCAGGTAGAGGAGCCAACACCATCCCTACCACGGCCGTATCCAGTTTGCCTGCCAACACCCCCCTCCCTCCCTCAATAACTCCCACCACATCAACAACCACAACCCAACCCCAATCCAGCTTGCTTACCAACACCCCCCTTCCCCCCTTATTAGCTTCCACCACAACCACAAACCTACCCTCCCAAACCTCCCAACCCACCCAAACTTCCCAACCCGTCCAATCCTCCCCACCCGTCCAATCCTCCCAACCCGTCCAATCCTCCCAACCTTCACAAACCCATTCAACCTCCTATACTCCAAAACCCTCCCAGACCACCGAACTAACCCACACCGACACCGTAGCAGTCATCCAAAGCCAGGTAGAATCACTGGCAACAAACGAAGCAAGTCGGATGAGCGAAGAGATGGAGGGCATTGACCTCTCTCCTAGCCCATTCGATTTGAACGAGTCGCTTCCCATGGACGAGGAGGATGATCTGCTTGCAGATGAAGGGGCATTTGCCCCTAGCCAATAAAACAATGTCTGGACGCGGGATCAGAACCAGGCTAGCTCAGGTGAATATCCACCACGCTAAGGCAGCATCAGCTGTCATAGCCAGAAAATTCATAGCGGACAACCTAGGGCTAGTTCTGATCCAAGAACCCTGGATTTACTCTTTTACTCTTACTCTTTTTTTTATTTTTCGGTAAGTAAAAGTTTTAATATTTGTAGTTTTTAGTATTCTCAAGATAATACTCGTATTATAGAAAAAATTATAAAATATTAGCTCAAAAATAAACAATGGGTCGGCCAAAGCATTGCAACGAAGAAACTCGAAGTTTAATAAGAAAACTACGTTTGGAGGGGAAAACTTACCAGGATATTCAGGAAATCCTAGCATGTTCAGCAAAAAAAATAAGTAACGCTATAAAATGGCAGAATAAACCGGAAACACGCGGCCCAAAAAGGATGACGAGTGTTAGAACTGACAGAAAAATTATTCAGTTAGCTAAACAGAACCCTTCCACAAGCTCCAGAGAAATTAAAGATAAGCTTGAACTGTCTGTAAGCGCTGTAACTGTACGAAGACGTCTTTTGGATGCCAAATTACCAGCCCGAAGGCCACGCAAGGTACCATTTTTGACAAAAAGGAATGTGGCAAAGAGAATGGAGTTTGACAAAGCGCATCGAGATTGGCCACGAGAGAAATGGTGGAATATTCTGTGGAGCGATGAAAGCAAAGTCGTTCTTTTTGGATCCAAGGGTCGTCGGGAGTATGTGAGAAGACCACAAAATGCAGCAAATGATCCACAATACACTGTGAAAACAGTGAAGCATGGCGGAGCGAAAATTATAATACGGGCTTGCTTTTCTTACTATGGAGTTGGGCCTATCTATCCTATTAAGGGTATAATGGATGCAGCTGAATATGTTTAAATTATCTAGGAGGTCATGTTACCCTATGCTGAAGAGGAAATGCCGTTGGTTTGAGTATACGGTTCATGAAGCGAAACCGAAGAATTCGAAAGAATTGTGGGAAGTAGTGCAAGTTTCGTGGAACGCAATACCAGTCGAGAGGTGTCAAACTTTAGTGGACTCCATGCCACGCAGATGCATTTCCGTTATAAAAAACAATGGTTATGCTACGAAGTATTAATGGTAAGCTAAAATATCAATATAGTTTCATATAACTTTTTTACAGTTTTTCTAACTTTTTGCGTTATAGATTCAGAACATTCAGATGCACTGCTATTTTTGTGAACAACCATAAATTTTAAAAACGGTAACGGTAAAAAATCAATCTTAATTTTTTCTGTTAATATAAATGAAATACCTTAAATTGTTATTAGAAGTTAAGTGAAATATATTATATTATAACGTTGATAATGAAAGCCTTTTTGTTTTATTTGGGGAGCACTGCTATTTTTATGAACACAACTGTATGTACATAGAACATGAGATATTATCAGATAATTTACTTCATTAATAATTCTAATATTATACTATGTATTGAAACCAATGAAGGAATAAAATAAAAATAAAAACAACAAAAAAAAAAATAAACTTAAAAAAAAAATTATCTTTGTATAATTATTTTTCCACCACTGTACATAAACTGTAATTGTCCTTGAGTGACCCGAAAACAAAATTAAAGTATAAAATTTATAAATACGTAACGGTTCCTGGTTAGCATTTTATTTTTAACCCAAAATATTAAACCGTTAAATATTTTGGCTCTCAAAACAAAAAGTATTTCCTGTATGTGTCATTCTTTTGTGAAAACCAAAGCAAAAGGAATTGTATACAAACTTTTATTGTTAAAAACATTTGTTAAATAGTATAGTTAGTATGTTTCAAATAATCCAATTACTATAACATTTAAGTGCTAATCAATTTTTTTTTCTCACAAAGAGGCCGAATTATTTTTGTTTTAATAAGTGGAATTGATTTTGTTTCTTTTTCATAGTAATTGTTTTCTTGTTATTGTTTGTGTTCTGTTGATTATATTTATAAAATAAATAATAAGAAATATGTTAACTAATGTATTAAGATTTCTGAATTCACAATTAAACAAGTCAATAAAAAAAGAACATCTCGAGATATCGCGACGTGCTCTTCTTTTGTTATTTGTGTGGCTACAAATTGTTCATATAATATTTTTTTTTTGTTTTTAGACCATATAAATTGATGAAAAACCGGTGCCATTCAAAGAAAGATTTTGTAAACAAACATCAAGAAGTAGGATTGACTCCTTGGAGCAAGCATGACCATAGAAAGTGTTCACAATATTGTAAATTAATTTGAAAATTTTAATTAATAATTAGACTTAGCGCCTTTTAATCAATTAATCAGGCAAACAAATAATAAACACTATAATTAAAAATTAATTTTATTGATGGAATCTGGACCAGCTGAAAATATGGCGAAATAGAAACTTGTATTTAGACTAGTTGACCTTCAAGAAACTTGTTCTTTTTTTAGGCAATAAATTCAATGAGGACACATTTAATAGTCATTAATTACTAGTTGAAATATTTAAAGAAAGCCATCGAATTATAATATTAATTATTTACAGATTCGAAACATATAGACTGTCCCTATGTTCATATCTGCAAAAAAGGCAGAATTTCTTTTTACTTTTTACTTATGTATTTATTTATTAAATCAACTCCATCATCGTCCAGCACAAGGCTTTAAATACTGCGAATGGGAAAATATAAAAAATACAGTAAAACCCGCTTAAGAGAAACGGCAAAATGTCAAAGTCTTTCTTTCACTTAAGCGGGTTTTTCACTTAAACGAACCCCGCTTAAGCCTAGTACTCACCTAGCGTGAAATGAAAAATAAATACGTCCCAAATTACACGCGAAGAATAAAAATGAAAATAGAATAAACTTTTCCACGTGAAATTTTGATACTCACTTTGAATGAAAAAAAAATGACAATTATTTTTAAACTGATTCGTTCTTTCTGTTTATAAATTTTCAATTTTTTGTTTTGAAACAAAATATTCAAATCAACTGACAAATGTCACAGTTTTCTACGTTGCCTTAAACTTTTTCTTGATGGTTGTACATTGAGAAATGAAAATCATAGCGTGGAACCAGACATGAAACCGTCTTGAGATTCAGATAAAACATTTATTAATTAAAAACTCAATTTTATTTTTAATCAAACTCTCAAACAGTTTAGGAATCGCTGCTAGTTTACATATACCTCTATAGTTTAGAGCTTTTAAAGTCAAGCTCAATCAAAAATGATTCCTTCAGTAAGTGATTTATTACAAATTAAAAGTAACGGCCAACAAAGAGAATGGCTACAATTTTTTAAAACTAGTTCTGGAAAGACATCGGTTCCACAACTAGCATTACTTTTAAATGACTGAAGAGCAAGTAAAACATACAACATAATCAAACCATAACTGAATGTTCCGGATATCAACCTTTTCTGCGCCATACGAAAGGAGAGATTTTGAATTACTTCTTACTGAATAAACCGACTCAAAAAGAAAGACAAACATATCTTAGGTCTAGGCGCGCACATTCAATTTTTAGTTGCGCAACTACTTGGTTCGAGCAACTAAAAAGTTTGTGTTTTGACATAAACTAAACGATTGCCTAAAATGAGTTCGCTATTTTGTGTAACATATAATTATATGCACCTGCGCGGACATTCAACCAAATAGTTCATCTGTTTTCTATAAGCAACCAAACAGTTGTGCAACTAAAAATTGAATGTGCGCGCCTAACCTAATGTTTTTTTTTGGTTGATTGATAACTTTTCCCCTTGAAATTGACTATATTCAGAATACCTGATGAATTTTGTTTTAATTTTTCGTTTTTGATGCAATTTCTTTTGATGTTATTTTTGATATTCATGATGTACCTAATTCTTGTAAAGAAATTTACTTAATATAGCAAAATCTTTTCTTAATTTAGCGAATAGTAGGTATTCGTTTTGATTGTTTGCTGTTTCATGCTTAGCAAATGCCTTTTAGTTTTTCAAATATAGACATCATCAGATGTAGACATCAAATTTATGAATTTTTTTGTTTAACAGCTTAGAGCTAGCTGCAAACCTACGATCAGAGACTTATCAAGGCAGGAAAGCATCCTAAAAGAATTACTTCGGGTAAATTTCCATATTTAGAAGTTCGAAAATATGTCATTGTAACAACGTCAATGATAAGAAAGCATTAAAGAAATATTTCTTATCATATAATTGACAATGGAATATTACCAAAAATATAATTTATAAATAAATGTATTTAATTTTTAATTCATGTGACCTTTTTTTTTATCTGTCTAAAAAGATTATCAGACATTTTAGAATATTAAAAATCAAACTTTTTCCAATAAAACCAAGTTGGTTTATTATATTTCTGTTGTTGCAGTGGAGGAACCAACGGTGGATTTTAATGTCTCAATTAATATAACCTACTTAGTGCTACTATGGACTACTGCAATATATTCCCAGCTCAGAAGTATGGAATATGAGCAATGATTTTTCCGGTTCCCCATTCTTGATTTTATTTTAGTTTAGGTTGTAAGGATATGGTCTTCTAAGTTAAAGGTCGTAATGTTGCAATAACTTATTGGGTACGTAAAAGGAGCGTTTAATAATAAGTTCCTTAATAAATCCGGTACTACCAAACAATAAGCAGAGCCCCTAGACTTTGTAAAGCAGGAATATCCACCATTTGATGGAAAAGGGAAGATCATAAGCTTTGATGCATAACTACGATCGCTTTTTGGAAGCGGTCGTTGAAGCAGACTTAGGAAATAAAATGCAGGACATGGGTCTCACAAACTGGCTCTTATGCAAAAGACTAAGAATTTCAAAAATGAATGTTATTAAAGAAAAACTGTTTTTTTTTTTTTAAATCCGTTATGCCGATGAGAAATTAAAAATTTGAAAAAAAAATTGTTTTATGGTAGGTATAGTCAGCAATATCTTAATTTCGAAATTTTGTTTAGTATTCCGTAGGAATTAATCGCAAAAACAAATTTTTATCAAAATTCTAGGCTCCGTTTTCGAGAAAAATACGATTTTCGAAAACCATTTTTTAGCACTTGTTTGGTGGGTACTATTGTTTTTAGGTAAAATTAAATTCTTTTTCTCTTGTAGATTATATTACGAAACTATTATTATTTGTCAAGTTTAAAAAAATCGAACAAGGCGTTTTCGAAATATTGAGTTTTGAAAAAAAATAATTGATTTTTTCAAAAACGGTACAACCGATTTTGATAACTTTTTTTTGCTAAAGCTCCCCAAAAACATAAATAGAATTGTGTACTCAAATTTTCAAACGAAAGAAAATTTTGGATTTTTAGAAAAAACTTCAAAATTTTTTTTTTTAACTCAATATTTCGAAAACCCCATACTAGATTTTTTTTTAACTTGATAAATAAAATTTTCTCAATATAATCTATAAGATGTGAGAAAAAAAATTTATTTTATCTAAAAGTTAAGGTACCTATCATACAAATGCTAATAAATTATAAAAAATGGTTTTCAAAAATCGTATTTTTCTCGAAAACGTTGCCTAGAATTTTGATAAAATTTTTTTCTTTCAATTAATTTTTACGATCTTTAATTTAATAAAAATTTTTTTTGAAATTAAGATATTACAGCTTGTACCTACCATAGAACCATTTTTTCGAATTTTGAATTTCTCATTATCCACATAACGGATCTTAATAAAAATTTTTATAGAGAAACTTCTAAAAAGTCTTAAACACATTGCATTTCAAAACTTTAAAATAAATATTTTTTGAATTTTTGAAAAAAAAATCTATTTTTTCTTTTCTTGAAAATTCAATATCTCAGAAACGGCTCAATATTTTTTTTGTAAATTCAATTTTTATTCGAACAATAATAAAAATTTTAAATTGGCGTACCAATATTTTTTCTTAAAATTTAATTTATTGTATTTATTGCATTTATTTAGTAGAAATATGGAAAGCCCGGAAGTGGAAATAATACTAGCAACCGATTCAACACTTCGGCCTGTTTTGCCTTTAAATTTGCGTCGCCGGCTCAGCTATTTCAAAAAAAAAAAAAAAAAAAAAAAACAAAAAAAAAAAGTTGAAAGTGAAACACTGCAAAGCTTTAAAATTAATTCAAGACATGGAAGTGCGACGAGCGACGCAGTACCCCGACTGTAGTTGCTAAAAGAAATGTCGCAGATGCTATAGGTATTATCATAACTGAATGAAAGGGCAAATGGGGCTAAGGTGCAACTGAAGCAGTTTCCATAACCAACAAAAACTGACAGTTGTGTGTGTACACGGTTGGTAGAAAATCTACCAATCTCTTAAAATTAATTGGTAGGTATTTAGCCAGCTGTCTGACAATAAATTGTCAGCCAACTTCTGACAGTAAATTGTAAGAGATTGGTAGATTTTCTACCAACCATGTAAACACACAACATAATTATCAGCTCATTGGTAGATAATTGTCAGACATTGTCAGGTCTTACAATATTGTATCATCTATACCAATCGTGTACACTTAGCTTGAGTGTTAACTTAAAAATAAATAAACTAGAGGCCATGACGACTCGTAGAGAGATATATTTACATACATCTAGTGAGATACAACTGTCAATCATTCCCGGCCGAACAATTTTCTGTCGATTTCGAACGGCTAAAAAGAAGCACTTTTCATGACAAGGGATACTACAATTGGTAGCCTAGAACGTGTTAATAACGAATTGAAAATTGGATTAACTCCACCCCTTACATAAAATCTGATAATACTTACTTAACCATTGGCCATTGGTTGATGCTAAACGCTCAAAACAACTAATTTCTATGGTAGATTGCACATTAGCTCCATTATAGGTGTCCTTACTGGACACTGCCTAATAGGAAGACATGCTTTCCGTCTTGGAGTTCCTGCAAATGATTTTTGCAGAAGCTGCATGGATGAAGAAGAAGAGGAATCAGTTTCTCACCTTCTATGTTCTTGCCCTGCTCTAGCACAAAGACGTAGACTCCACTTGGGAGACTTCTACTATAACGATCCTAGTGATCTAAGTAATTCCGACATTCGCTGTCTCAAACGCTTCATTGTTAGCTCAAAATGGTTTAACGAGTAAGAGTGATTTTTGAAATCCTGTGGTATCACAACGGACCAAATATTGGTCTAAGTGTGTTTGGATCTTCCCGTCAGCAGCCACCTTAACCTAACCTAGCCTAACCCCACCTAACCTGTATAAATAAAAACATCCCCTGAAGAAGACAGCAACCACCGTCGAAACGTTGGGAAAAAGGAAATGAAAAAATCTTTCATTTAATCAACATTACGACCAACACAGCCGATGAGAATCAACTCTTAAATAAATCTACAATTGAGTCAAAAATTTCATAACCTACTTAACCCAAGACTATTACCTTTTCAATTTTGTATATATTTATAAATTTTGAAGACATTATGTAGGTATTTTTTTTTAACTAAGAGATTTAAAAGAAATGAAATAAAAAAAAAATAACTATAGGATGCATAAGAAAGAAGTGTGAACTGAAAACAAGAGATCAAACAGAAGGGCTAGAACATTGAGTAGTAGTTGCAATAATTTTTTTTACAATGCACACATGTACTATTTTAAACATACCAAGTTGATCGAGATTTGGAAAAAATGGTGCCCGAACTACAATGTGATGTTTTTTTTTAAAATTCAAATACATAGTTTCAATTTTGAAGATATTATTTTTTTTTTGTATATTTGGTAGTGTAGATGAAATTTTAAAAATATTTTAACAATAAAAACAAAGAAACATGTTAGTGCTATTTTATACAAAACTTCTATTTCAAACAAATACAAAATTAATTAAAACAAAAATTCTACTTACTATCAACACTGACAAATAATTCAGGTTTATCATCAATAGACACCATTGAGCGATAGTCCAATTTGGGTACTTGTGGCTTTTCCTTATTCAGCTTCGTTGTCGATTGTGTACCTTCAGAGGAATGTGGTCGCATAAATGTACCAATCGATGAACGCCTACAAAACATTCAAATTCATTAGTAAAACATATGATTTAAAATTTGTTTTTGTTGACATTTAATTGTGTGTCTGAAAAAAAATATTTTAATTCAATATCTGTAGGGTTGAAAATACTTATTGATAAATTATGTAATTGGACATATTAACAATCGGCTTTGTTTCAAATGCAACATATGGGAAACCTACAGAATTGCAAGATAAAGTGTGCTAGTCAATAAAATATTAGCAGTGTTAGTAAGCAGAAAGAGTACAATTGACATGATTGAGAGAATGCTTTTTGTATGCTTTCGATTAACAAATTGATTTAACTTATTTTTTTTTCCAATATTTGCAGAATAAAACGCATTGCGAACATTACAACCTATAAAGTTACAGGAGCCAACTAAACAATCAGATTGTTGACGACTTTTTGATCCTCGAACGTGCTGGATCTAAAGAATATGTGAAGGAAGAATATTACGGAAATCATTTTCTGAAGAAAAGATGAGATACCACGAGAGCAATGAAGGTGCCGAGGTAAATTATGTAGATATGAATTATCAATTTTCCAGATTTTAAAAGACAAGCAAAACTATTTATGACGAAGAAAGTACAAAAACGTTCTCTATATCAATACAGTTTCAAAGCAGACCTCAAATTGGTCTAGGATGGTATATTGATCTCAAATTTAGTTCGCTTGTTCAATATTCTTTAGCAATGAGACCACAGAGACTCACTTAGAATCCGCAAAGCAAACTGGCGCTGTCTAAACAGTCGAACAACTAACCAAATCTACCCTGTGGTTTTCGGCGTAAGGCTCGTATCCGACATCTTAGACGTGCGTAAATTTAGAGGCGCAAACCTTGTCTTTGACCAATACTTAGTTCCGACTAAATTCAGAACTTGACAGAAGAAATTAGACGCTGGAAGCGTTAGCACACTTAAAGTTGCAAAGAAACTCTCCGTTGTGCATTCATCTACCACAGAAATAAGCAATCAGTGGTCCCAGTATCGCGATATCATCAAAGAGTCAACCGAAACTACCGTAGGCTACCAACTAACTCAGAGAAAGAACTCATGGTATTATGATGAATGCGTTCAACGGAAATAAGTCGCAAAATATTTACATGTGAATATCCTGCATCGCAAACCAAGAGCTGCGAAAGAAGAGAGTTTACACAGCATCACATCTTAAAGAGATCGCACGAGTCTCGAAATAGAAACAAAACCAGGAAACTTTGCAAGAAAAGCCCAACAAATCGCTGCTGCTTTAAATACCAGTACGCAGTCTTTCGAAATATGGGTCAGGGTACACCAAAATAAAAAAAATTAAAAATTAAATTTGATGGTGCAACAGCTCGGAGTGAACCAGGACCTAGTTTCTTACAACTCTCAACCATTTCTGGGTGCGTGTTACCAGCAACGGAGGGGACCTACAATTTTCTGCCGATTCCGAACGGCTAATGAGTAGCACTTTCCATGACAAGAGCTACTCTTG
Source organism: Philhelius festivus (assembly GCA_963931855.1). NCBI lineage: Eukaryota > Metazoa > Arthropoda > Insecta > Diptera > Syrphidae > Philhelius > Philhelius festivus. The sequence continues at coordinate 36,580,565 of OZ007555.1, forward strand.
GAGAATTTGTCAATTCTTCGCAAGAGCAGTACACCCCTGAAAAAAAACTTTCTTGCAGCGGCTGAGAATCGAACTCGAGACCTTCCGCATGACAGTCCAACGCACTAATCATTATGCCAAAGGGTACTACGTACACCAAAATAGGTCTTTTATTAATTCCCCGATATATAATTGGAGATAGGCCCTTACTGTAGAACGTTTTTGTTCTTAGAATATACCCAAGAACCACGCCCTAAGATATTCACCCCTATCACAGTGTCCCTCGTAACAAATCCCCGAAAATTTTGTTACGCTACGAATACGAATAAATTTACATCATAGGCCCCGAACGGAATCAAAAAACATTTTCCGAATTTCGGAGTTTCAAAATCAGTTGATTTGCGTCAAAATGTGAAAAAATAAATAAATTTCCTTTGTTCATCTTTTGATTTGATTTTAATTTTGTTGGTCGTTAAAAATAAATACCATTGCCGTTGCAATCTTTGTAATAAATGAAGAAAATACGCGAAGAAGACAAACACTAAAAATGAGATTCATTACGGAAGGATACCAATATTTATTTGTATTTACTTTATTTGCCCTTCAAAAAAATAAAAAAATATAAACAAATTCACATGAAAACAATAATAAAAATTGTTTTTATATATTTTATTTGCATGTCCTTTATCTTCGTTCGCTTAATTATATTTGTGTTTCTTTTTAAGTTGAGCTCCGATCAAAATATCTGTTCGTAGAAAAAACTGCCCAACTTCCTATTCATTCGGGGCTAGTGATACCATTATTCACGAACTCCGAATTTCGTAGCAAGTTTTTTTTAGTACGACGGGAGCGATGATACCTTTTTTCGGGGTTCGTACTACGAATCTATTACGACGGGGCCTGTGATAGGGCTGATTATGCACGAATTAAGAGACACCCTGTATATCAAAATCATCAACCAAATATAGATGGAAGGAAGTATGCCTTATGACTGGACCATCAAATCCATTTACAAAAAAGGTGATCCTATGTCTTGCAAGACTATCGAGGCATATCCTTGCTAAATGTCGAATATAAGATTCTTTCCAACGTGCTATGTGAGCACCCGGCTAGGCATAGACCAAATATTCAAATTGTTGTAAATCTAGGAATAAACCAATAAATTTCAAGTCGAGTATGAGAGCTAGAGATACCGAGAAAACTGACCCAACTGTATCGCTGTATCTGTGCAACTAGGGAACAGCTTATCCAAAACATGCACTCGGTTTCGGCAATTAGATAAGCTATCATGTGACTTCTTTCATCTTGTTTTAAGGCAGATGGTTCACACCGAGCCTGAGGGCACTATATTCAAAAAAAAAAATCTGTCGATCTATTATGCGGACTTTTATATGAAGGTTTTTATAATACAAACTCTATATACTACTGAAATAAATCAGCCAAGTAGAAGACTTAGCACTATTATTGGACTTGTTGAATTATTGATTCAAATTAGCTTTTTTGGCCTTTAGTCCACAAAAATTGGCGTTTCGTCCCGGTGATCTCACATGGACTCATCAGTTGACTTGTGGAACCTTGTCAATACGCAATTTTTGTTAAGTTCAGTTCATCTTACATGAATTTTTTGACAAAAATCCAATGTGAACTATATCCAACAAAGATTAGGATTGTAATCATTAATGTTGGAATTTTTTTTTTTTTGCCCGTGGCAATTTTTTTTTTACAATCCTAATCTTTGTTGGATATAGTTCACATTGGATTTTTGTCAAAAAATTCATGTAAGATGAACTGAACTTAACAAAAATTGCGTATTGACAAGGTTCCACAAGTCAACTGATGAGTCCATGTGAGATCACCGGGACGAAACGCCAATTTTTGTGGACTAAAGGCCAAAAAAGCTAATTTGAATCAATAATTCAACAAGTCCAATAATAGTGCTAAGTCTTCTACTTGGCTGATTTATTTCAGTAGTATATAGAGTTTGTATTATAAAAACCTTCATATAAATATTCAATGCCAGGCCACGGGCAAAAAAAAAAATTCCAACATTAATGATTACAATCCTAATCTTTGTTGGATATAGTTCACATTGGATTTTTGTCAAAAAAATTCATGTAAGATGAACTGAACTTAACAAAAATTATTATGCGGACTATTAGGCATGCGGACAATATCGTAATCGCCGGCCGTTCCCAACGTTGTGTACTAGTGTACTTCACTACGATTGAAGTTCAGACGAGACTTGTTGGTCTTGAAATAAATGAGGACAAGACCAAGTACATTCTACGAACAAACAAAAAACTGCTACTACCCATTTGGTGAAACAAATGGGTTCAAAGCTCCTCATTCGTTAGACGAAGTGCACGCTGTACAAAAACCGTATGCATACTTCCAGTCTTGTTTTACGATGCCGAGTGGTGGACTATAAGCAGAAAAAAAAAAGATGTGACACTTGTATGGAATATATAATCGCCAACTCAATGAGTTGTACCAAGATGTATTAGTCCAGGAAGCCAAAACACTTTGACCACATTGGGTGAATAAACAACAATGTTCTAGTCTTCAAATCCCAGGCCCCAGATTCGAGACGACAAGGAGGACCGAGCCTCTGGTTTAAAGACCAATCTATTGAGGATGCCAGGGGCCCTAGCACGTAACTTGATACGATCGAGTTAGGTCGATACAATCGAGAACAGGCAGTTCTTACTTATGATCAGCCGATTGGTTTCGATTCGATGAAATCAAATAAGGAACTCCCTATACTCGATTACATCGACAAGACTCGGTTGTATCAAGTTACGTGCTGGCACACCAGAGCGCTTGGTCTAGATATCTAACAGCAGAGTATACTAAGCTACTGTGTCTCAGAAGGAGATCTTTCATGTATGGGGAGCCGGATAAGTAAGTAAGCATTTAATTCACTCATCTGATCAGAAAGAAGAAATATATCTTAAAGCCGAATTCTATTCAATTTATATCATATCACGAAGAAACAATATTTTAGAATTAATCTTAATTAATTAATCTGCAAATACAGAAATAGGCACTTGGAAATGCTCAGGAAAAATGAAAATAATATACTCGATATAAATGATTTACATTTGGTATTGACCACTCGTCTGAAAAAAAAAATTAGTTTTTATAAATTTGTGAGATTCTCTTTAGATGGCAGGGTGTTGGAATCGACCACAGAACTCCAACGGCGTTATAATCTCACGCAAAAACCATTACACAAAGTTGCTCTATACAACTTTTCAAACCCATGTAACTACCCAGGCTACCAGCACGATTGTTAGTAACACATTCCGCGTGTAAAAATCATGATCTGTAAATTAAACTTTCAAGAAAACTGCAGTGGATAATTTATTGAGTTCAGCCAAAAGTGAAGACTTCCAAAATGTGTTCTATTACTAAGAATGAACTACTGCAGTATAGGTATTCAAGAGTACTCTCAAAGACCTTCCAAAATATTCTAAATTAGTAAAAAAAGAATTGACAAAAGTCAAAAATCTTTAAACGCAGTACATATATTTAGAACTGATTTTGTCTATCATTTTTACAATTTTTAGACATAAGGGATGATACCAATGTTTTGGGGAGTCTAATACGCCATAAGAAAATTTTGCAATCAAAATAAGACAATCATTCTACAAGAGTGGTATTTGAATAAGACTTATTATGAAAAGGTACGATCTTTTTTTTCTATTCATTATAAGAGACATGTATCTTAAGTTAAGGTAGGCGGTTCACCTATTATGTAAGCTCTATCTTAAATTACTGATCAATTTTCATCTATATTTATTTGATGCAATCCTTACTTACTTACTTTACTTACTTTAGATGGCGCTCACAGTCCAGGGTGGACTAAGGCCTCAACCAACAAGCCCCTCCAGCTAGCTCGGTCCCTAGCTAGCTGCCTCCAGTTACGCACTCCAAGTTGGTTGAGGTCGCTCTCCACTTGTGCGCGCCACCTGAGGTGGGGTCTTCCTCTGCTGCGCAGACCATCAGGGGTGGATTCGAAGATTCGACGGGCTGGTGCGTCGGTGTCCATACGCTCCAAGTGTCCCAGCCATCTCAGCCGTTGTATTTTCAGCTTCTTGACTAGGTCAACGTCGCTGTAAAGCCCGTACAGCTCGTTGTTGAACCTTCTCCTCCATACTCCATCGATACAGACTGGACCGAAGATCAAACGAAGAACTTTTCTTTCAAAGCACCCAAGCAGATTTTCATCCATTTTAGACAGTGTCCATGCTTCTGCCCCATACAGCAGGACCGGGATGATGAGGGTCTTATACAAGGTCTCCTTGGTTCTTTGAGATAGGGCTTTATTACTCAAATGCCTTCTTAGCCCGAAGAAACAGCGGTTGGCAAGAGTAATTCTTCGCTTGATCTCTGCACTGATGTCGTTTTGCGATGTTATAGTGGAGCCCAGGTAGACAAAGTCTTTGACGACTTCGAAGTTATACCTATCCATCGTGACGTTTTGCCCGAGTCGACGATGTTGAGATTCCTTTCTCGATGATAGCATATACTTCGTCTTGTCCTCATTAACAGCCAAACCCATTTTCGCCGCCTCCAGTTCAATACTTGCAAACGCACCGGTAACAGCTCGCTTCGTCCTCCCAATGATATCAATATCATCCGCATAAGCAAGCAGTTGAACTGACTTTTGAAAAATTGTACCTCTATTGTTGACGTTTGAGTTTCGTACAATTGCTTCAAGAGCGATGTTAAATAGGTTGCAAGATAGCGCGTCGCCTTGCCTCAGACCTTTCTCGACATCAAAAGGTTCGGTGGTGTTCTTACCGACCTTGACGGAGCAGCGAGATTTCTCCATCGTCATCCTGCACAAGCGGACGAGCTTGGCAGGGATTCCGAGATGAGACATGGCTCTATATAGTTGTTCTCTGTCCACGCTATCATACGCGACTTTGAAATCGATAAAAAGGTGGTGTGTATCGATTTGGAACTCCTGGGTTTTTTCCAAAATCTGTCGAAGTGTGAACATCTGATCCAGGGTGGATTTGCCGGGCCTAAAACCACACTGATAGGGGCCGATCAGCTCGTTGGCAAACGGTTTTAGGCGCTCACACAGTACAGACGACAAGATTTTGTATGCGACGTTGAGGAGACTTATACCTCTGTAATTGGCACATGTCAGGGCGTCTCCTTTCTTGTGGATGGGGCACACTATGCCGAGGTTCCATTCATTGGGCATACTTTCATCCGACCAAATTTTTGAGATGAGTTGGTGCATGCTCCCTACCAAGTCATCCCCACCTGCTTTAAATAGCTCAGCTGGCAAGCCATCCGCGCCAGCAGCTTTGTACGCTTTCAGCTTGGCTATCGCTGACCGCACTTCATTTAGGTCGGGTGGACGGAAATTTTGACCATCATCGTCCAGGTTGAATGGAATGTTCCGCCTAGTTGCGGAATTTTGGCCTTCCTCGCCGTTCAGCAGTCTGGAAAAGTGTTGTTTCCAGATCCTCAGCACGGACTGCGTGTCCACTACCATATTCCCACTCTCATCTCGACAGGCTTCCGTTCTAGCTTTGTAGCCCTGGGTGGATTGCCTCACCCTTTGGTAAAACTTTCGAACATCCCCCCTGCCGGTACAGTCCTCAATAGACTCGACCGTCCGCTTCGCATGCTCTCTCTTTTTCCTCCTTAGAAGTCGGCGTTCCTCCCTTCGTCTTTGCCCGTAGAGCTCCCGGGCGTCTCTCTCAGCAGCTCTGGTTCTTGCCTGCAGCATTAATTGGTAGGCCTTGTTCTTTGCTACATGCGCCAACCTGCATTCTTCGTCAAACCAGGGGTTTCGTTGTGGTGGCCTTGTGAAACCCAGCACATCAGTGGCGGCACTACTGATGGCATTCTGGCAGCGCTTCCACAGGTCCTCCGTAGATGAAGCTGGAGGCGGGCTTGCTGAGAGATTAAGAGAGACTCGGTCTGCAAAAGTCCTGGCGACCTCCTGCGATTTTAACTTCGCGACATTGAATCTTTTCACAGCATCCGTCCGTCGTTGTGGCGTCATGGATATCCGCATCCGTACTTGGGCTACCACCAAGTAATGATCCGAGTCTATGTTGGCTCCTCGGAATGTTCGGACATCCAGGATACTGGAAGCATGTCTCGCGTCTATCGCAACATGATCAATCTGGTTGACGGTTAGTTGATCCGGAGACCGCCAGGTCCCTTTGTGTATATTGAGGTGTGGGAATCGAGTGCTAGCTATGATGACATTTCGCCCCGCCGCAAAGTCAATCAGCCTGAGTCCGTTACCGGAAGTGTTGTCGTGCAGGCTGTGTCCTCCGACTATCGAACCAAAGATGCCCTCCTTTCCGATCTTGGCGTTGAAGTCACCAAGAATAATCTTGACGTCGTACTTGGGGCACCTATCATACGTTTCCTCGAGAAGGTCGTAGAATTCTTCTTTGGTTGAGTCATCTTTTTCTTCCGTTGGGGCATGGACACAGATCAGCGTCACGTTTTTGAATTTCGCTTTGATGCGGATTGTGACCAGGCGCTCGCTTACATTTCTGAAGCCCAAGACTTCTTGCCTAAGTCTTCCCCTTACCACAAATCCACATCCAAAAAGCCGCTGACCCTGCTCCTTGTAGCACTCGCCGAAGTAGATGTCACACGTTTTCATCCTTCGTATGCCCTCTCCATCCCATCGCACTTCCTGGATGGCTGTAATGTCAGCCTTTAGCCTATCCAGGCTCTCCACTATTTGTTCGGCAGCACGTGGCCTGTTTAAGGTCCGGACATTCCACGTGCAGAACCGAAAATCGTTGTCCTTGTTTCGTTTGCTGGGGTCGTCAACATTAAAATCATCCATATCCGAGGCTGGTTGTTGTTTCGGAACCGGTTTGTTTTTACGTGGTAGGGAAGTTACCCCGACGCACAACCCCCGACCTGGAGGACCAGACCCTTAGTATAACTCCAAGGGTAGGGAGCCGGACGAATCCGCTCCTTATAGGCCTGAGCTACGAATATGTCGTAGTAGCCCATATAAGGTGTTCACCAAGTAGTTCATCCTAACTGGAACTGTAGACGCCACCGTTGATTCCATCTGGGGAATTCTTCCGCTGCCGCCTGGGTAAAAGGAGAGGTGCCTTAGTGGGAACACCTCTCCCCCCCTCTCTCGTTTGCTACCCCCAACAACTTTCCACTGGGGTTGAGACCCAATCTCCAGTTGAGGTACTAGGTACCCGATGTTCACCACGGGGAGGTGAGAGTAGGAGTTGGTGGACAGAGGTGGGTTTTGAAAAAAAACCTGTGGACGCTTGTGTCCTCTTGGGGATGCAATCCTTAGACAAACAATTTTCCTGGTTTCTAGATTGAGTACAATGAACAACTCATACATAAATAAGGATGTTATCGAATAAAAGTTATATAACAACCATCTCTGAATTTAATTGAACGGAATGTGGTTCATTCAGTACATGGTCTTTAGCTTCTTGAACGCAGAAAGGTATATATTTTGTTCATAGACAAAAACCAAAAGTTCAAGGAAAAGGTAATCAATACTTTAGTTGACTAGACCCACAAACAAAATTAACATTATTTAAACATTTTAATTTACCAACGACATATATTTATATTTATACAAATATCACTAACGATAACTTGGAAAACAAAGATGTCAGTGAAATAATCATTTTTTATTAAAAAAAAAAAAAAATAATAATAAAAATATGGTGCTACGAAGTCGGCTACGTGCAGATTTCTCAAATGAAGTTTACGAATTTATTTTTTGGAAGTAACAAGAACATTAATTTTTGTATCAATAAAAACAATAATAATTTTAAAACATGTAGGGATAACATTTTAAAGTTGTTTAGATAGAAGGCAAATGATACCTAACACTTAAATAATGTAATTTTAAGCATTTTGGAAGGTAAAATAACTAAAAGATTTTTAAACGTTAACGTTAAGTATTTACAAAACTTAAAATATTGTTGTCAACAAAAATAGAATAATCAATCATATATCAATAATCATTCCCTAAACATCGACAAAGGTTACGCAAGATTGATTGTTTTTATATAAATTTATAAATAAAGATTTTCTTTGTAAAATCGAACATATTATATTAAATGACGGGAAAACAATAACTTAAAACATTTTGATCCCTTACCCGGGCGTAACATGCCCCTCAGAATGTGTCGAATGTGGAGTCAATGGAGGCACTGGCGAACCACCAGATTCTTCAGATGGCGTTTTTGAAAATAAGTTGCCACCCAACTCAGATACCAAAGTAATGGGTGAACTATTTATTTTTTGTATTTATTTATTTTTGTTTGTATTGTTTTTATTTTTTATTTAATTTTTAAAGAAATAAATATAAATGATAAATATTTTTGATTTTCGTTTTAAAATTGGTGGTGGTTAGTTTTTATGTTTTAAATTCAAAATAAAAATAAGGGATATAGAGTGGTGGTTTGAGTGTTTTCATGTGTGCGAATATTTTTGAAATAATTTTATGGCCAAATCCCAGGGTGAGCATTTAAAAATAAAAGAAAAAAATTATTTTTTTTCCAATTACTAAATTTTGCCAAACAAATTTAAAAATTGATGCACAATCGAACAAAGAAATACAAAAAAAAAGAACAAAACAAAAAATTGTTCACACTTACCTTGAGAATACTTTTGAAAAGACACTTTGATTTGAATCGCCAGTGTTTGGAGCCGATTCAATATCAGTGGACTTGCCAATGCCACCCATCCCACCAACATTGCCGCCGGCTTCACCAGTCAGACCTTCTACCCAGGTAAGGGGATATGATAGTCTTTTAAGCATCTAAAACATAAAAAATGATTACTTTTCAATGAACAAAAAACTTTCTAAACAAATATGGACATATACCTAAGGAGTGAAATAAGTTACTCGAAAATCAAACCTCGAATAATAGTGATCAACAAATCGGTTAAGAAGTTATGAAAAGGACCAGACACATGTAACGTCTGTTTTCATGAAGACTGAAGTTCTTAGGTTTCTACTGTTTGGCTTTTGATTTTTATTAAATCTGAGCAGCTTTAACAATTCAACATAAAAAAATGTAACATGCTTTCAAAATGAAAACGTCGTGATAAGTTCAGTTTGAGTTTTCCTTTCTAAGCCCATTGATCTCATATTTATTTGTTAATTTCTAAGAAGAGTTAAATGAGAAGTTAATTTGTTTTTTTTTTTTGGAAAACAGGAATTGGAAAATAAGTTCGGAAATTTATTCTTAATACGCTGTGAAACATTTTCTACAAATCCTTGTACATTTTAATAATCTTTAAGGTTCTGCTTTGAAATATACTTTACATTATGTATGTTGTAGATCCATATACTTCTTGAGATCATCCAAACAATGCAAACTTGAACGATATTATTATGAAGCAAATATAACATTTTTGAGAATATTTATTAAAAGCAATGAAGCACGCCATGGCGTTATGGTTTCTGGATTCGCCAGAAAATTGAAAGTTCCTTGTATTGTTGCTGACAACACCCAAACAGGACTGATTGAGTTGTAAGTCAATAGGTTTAGATTTTGTATGAACTGTTGAAAGCTCTAATTTATTTGTTCTTATTTATTTAAAGCAATAGGAAAGTATGGAACCTTCCAAAGTTTCTCCTAAGCAACTCTATAAAATTATTAACAAAATAATTTGAATCAAAATAAGCACAAGAAATCAAGCTACACTTTTAGAACCGAACATTGAAATCAATTATAAAATCCCAAAAACGACAAAATAAGAAGTTAAAGAAATGTGGTGATCAATTTTTTCTTATATTATAAGAAACTACCGAAGTTCGAGAAACATTGTACCGTTCTCAAAATGCAGTTGTTGGCAATTCCTCTGTATTTCCAAAAGACAACTGACATATACCAGAAGTGCGATTCCATAAGCACATTTGAGGAATCTAATGAAAATGTTTTGTGCTACAATGAGCGACTGTGGATTGAGCATACGCTTCGAAATGGCGATGGGGGCATTGCGGGTCAAGCGATGCATTGGAACCCACTCACACAAGAAGGCAGACAAGTGGGCCGGCCTAGAAGTACTCGCGAAGAACGGTCGAGCTGAAATCGCACACGATGGCGATGGAGGTAGTGGAGGCCCTATGTCCCGTAAGGGAAACATCACGGACGTAATAGATCCGAGGACCTAAGTAGAAGTAGTAGTAAGTACAATGCACAATAATTATTTTTTAAAAAGACGATCAGTCACAGGTTAGTGTATTTGTAAATAAATATATGATTATTAACATTTAAGTTAAAAACACTATTCATTAATTTTATTCAAAATACATTCGTGTTCTGAAATTATTTAGTTTTCAGTGTTTAAACGACTTCACCAAATCGACTAGGCTTGAAAAAACGATATTCAAGTAGCACTCTCTTACGGCTTATTAAACTCTGAATTACAGTCTCTCACACCATTTAAATTATTCGTTGAACAGTTTTGTAAATTCATATCCTTACTGAAAAGAGCAACTCCTCCTATTTTTAAACGATTAAAAAATCTTACCTTATTCTTCTTATCATTGGATTTATCAACATGACTCTGATTGATTATTTGCTGTTGTCCTTGTTGCATCTGTTGAGATTCAGTTTCATCAACGCTAAAACTCACACTGGAGGTCTTCTTGCGACCACCAAACGATGGCATATCCAAACTGGATGCAGTTGTTGTAGTTTCAGTAACTTTTGTCGGTGAAATAGTTTTCGGTGGTACCCAGTCAGAGCTTAATACAATATCAGCGTCACTATAGACGGATTTCTTTGGTATTGGTTGTACATTTGGAATAGGATCACGAATATCAATGCCCGAATCATAGCGCGTCTGTTTCGATAGTTCTTCCAAATGCTCCAAATCAATGGCAGCAATGCCACCAGCTAAGGTACCAATTCCTGTTCCACCAACAACACCGCAAAGCGATGATGTAGCTGAATGGGGATCCTGAGCGCGAGCACTGTCAACTGTTGTATTTGACTCATTATCGGCTTCTTCGTCCGATGATCTTCGGGATATAGATATAGAAAATCTAGATGATTTTTTGTCGTTTGGATGGGTGTTTTTTTTTTTTTATTTGTGATGTGAAGGTGTGTGGGTTTTTGTGTGTTTATGTATTTTGAGATAAATAAGGAAATGAGGATTGTTGGGTTGGTGATATTAATGAGAAGTTTGAAAAGGGAATGTACAGACGGGTTGAAAGGAAGATGAAAAATAAACAGAAAATCATTAATAACTTCAACATATAAATTATTAAAACATTGTTTAGTATTTTCTTTATCTTTTAATTCCAGGACAAGACAAGACTTACATTAAGTTTATTGCATTCGCTGTTTAAAACTACATATCATGCAGATTAGAAGATTTATCTGAGCACAAATTGATTACGATTTATTTTTTATTATAGGATAACTATTCGAGGTCGTTTTGGCAATAGCTATATCATCTTGTCATATGCAATACATATCTTAAAGTACAAAGGGAGCGAGTAGCCTGTCAAACGATGTCGATTAATTGTATGTATGTACTTTGTCTAGTTTTGGTTTTTCTTAAACCATGACTTACTTTATATAAAAATAGTGAAGCGAGAAACATAATTATCAAAAAATGATCTTAAAATTAGACAACGAAAACGTCATCTACATACGTATGTAAACATATGTTAGGTTGACCTGGCTGATAGCAGGAGAGCCGACGCACTGCACATACATACATATATTGCTTACATTTAATTTTCGAATTAATAACGATTGTGGATATTTTTTTTTGTATACTTCATAATTAAAAATTGACTTGACCACTACTCGTCTGAATAAAATGCGCCTACTTTTACCTAGGATACATGTATAAAGCAATAAAGAATGAACCTAAATTATCGTTTCATCTAAAATGAAAATATATCTGACCAGAAGATAAAGCCTCTTACTAGATCAATACTTAAATTATCAGTTATCAATTCAAAATTATTATCAATTTTCATAACGAATACGAACATTTTTGCTGATCCTGCCTCAGATCTTCTAAGTATCTGGGTTATTGAAAGAAACCAATAAATTCACATAACTAGAAAGTAAGTTAATTCTAAACTTCGTAATATACCCAATCTAAATATAGATTCAATTATAGACCTGCAGTCAAAAGAGAAATTCTTGCTTTTAATGTCTCTTGCCCAAACAAATATAGCCGGAAATCACTGCCACTCTGGTGGAATGAAGATCTGTCTATACTGAGGAAAATTACAGGAACAATCATCAATATATGCCATAAACGTAAGTTTTATCAACCTTATGAAGATTGTCTCAGAATTTACAAGCGAACTCTTATATCAGCTAAGCAGCAAGGTTGGAGAGAATTCTGCAAGGCTTGGCAAAGTGCTATCGAGAGAACATTGCAATCCGTCATTCTTGAAAAAGCCTGATAGACTATGGACAATTTCTCCGGCTGTCAGGAGCTACTAATGGCAACACAATTTCCGGGCTGTGAGAATAGCCGCGAAAAGCTTAGATCCTATCTAACACGACATCTCGACATCTACATTAGAGACATTATTAACGGATGTTATCTTCAAAACTCTCAACATGAACACCTTAAGGGTAAGTCCGCAGAAACGGCCCTTCATGAGGTAGTGCGTACAATTAAGAAACCTATTACATTTAAAGAATATAACTCCCTATCTTCTTAGATGTACAAGGGGCTTTCAATGTCCTTGCTAAGTCGGTTCTGGAATCACACATCGAGTTTGGTGTAGAAGAATACATCAGGGAGTGAATTATATCCATGCTCAGAGACAGAAAGATTCAAGGTACGTAAGGTAATATAAACTTGACAAAGTACGTTAGTCCTCTCTTCTATGGTTTCTAGTCATGAATAAAATTCACATCAAGTTGAAAAGATATGGCGTAAAGACGGTTGCGTATGCAGATGACTTGGTACTACTAGTGTCAGCAAAGTTCACCCCTGTGTTAAGTAAAATCACAGAAATGGCTTTAAGGAAAGTTAGTAACTGGACCACAAGTTGTGGATTAGGTGTTAACCAAAGCAAACACTTCGCTTCACCCCGACTCAACGACCAAACACTTTTGCTCTCTTTTAGTGCAAAATATCTAAGTGTTATTCTAGACCCTGAATTGAACTGGAAACTGAATATTGAAGAATGGGTTAAGAAGGTCTGCATAGCTTTCTACGCCTGTAGTAAAACCTTTGGTAAAAAGTGGGGTCTTCAATCTAAGATCATTTTGTGGACATAAAGTGCCGTGGTGCGACCGATCCTCACGTATGATTCGACTGTATTGTGGCCCGCTCTTTTCAAAGCATATAACATCGATAAACTGAAGAAGGTACAAAGAACTGCTAGCGTTGGCACCACAAGGGCTCTAAGATCTTACACAACTAATACCTTGAGCGTTTTTCTTTACCTTTTACCACTTGATTTACACATTAAGTACCTAGTATCTTGCAGTGCATTAAGAATTAAGGAATCGAACTCTTGAATTGCCAAACCTTATGGCCACATCAACATTAAGGAGTTGATTCCGATAGAGAACTTATCAACTCCCACTGACTACTGCACCTCCAAAAGGGCATCAGAAAAGATTTAAAGGTTATTTTCTGCGATGATGATATCGATTTCGACACAACTATTTTTACTGATAACTCAAAGATGGATTGTGTTGTTTGTTGAGGAATCTTCTCTGTGACTTTGGATAAATCTAGGTCGTTTAGGCTACCCAAGTTTGCTAGTGTTTTTCAAGCTGAAGTACTGGCTATCAGGCAAGCATACAAGGTACTCAAACAAGATCCAAACCAGGAGCGGAATACGGCATTATCACAGACAGGCAGGCGGCTTTTAAAGACATATATTCTAGTACATCATACTCCAAATTGGTCCAGCAATACCGGGATGAACTTGCTAGCCGCAATATTGTGGCATTGATGGGAATGAACGGGCAGCCCAGCTGGTCAGGCAGGGTTTAATCTTTCAAAACTCACTTGTGGAAAGATTCAAAATTCCACTCGGAGTTATGAAGGGAAAATTATTCTTAATTTTTCTTAGCGAATCAAACCGTAGGTGGATGAGATTAACTAACTGCATTATATCTACAATGATTAGAATGGCTACATTTTCAGTACCAGGCAACAAGCGGCTAAGTTTGACAGTGTAGATGGTGCAGGATGAGTATGGAGGTCCGGCTAAGTGAGTGATTGTGCAAAAGCAAAGACACAATAAATTATACACATTAAAACCTACTAGATCCATATCTTTGAACTTAATCCAAACTTATTGACTCCGTGAGAATGTCCACATTTTCTCATATCAATTCCATCTACATGTTCATACGAGTTATGGTATCAAAATGGTGCACTTTAGCGTTAATTGGGCCAAAGGGCCAGACTTCCGGTGGTACCTAATCCAACAGCAAACAATTTAGCAGTGGAAGAATCGAGCACCCAAGTGTGAAGATTTTTTGCACACATTCATTCCATAAACAGGCCGTATAAATAACTACTTCTACCAAACACTGTGTGGTGGTATACAAATACAACCTGGAAATGATTTGTATGACCCCATCGGTTTGGCACATGACAACCGTGTTTATTATTTTTACTGAAAACAAGAATCAAAGTATATTCGAATAAAGTTGATATACAACTATTTTCGTTTCGGCTTATACACTTTCTAAAATTGTAAAAAAAACTTTCGACAAGAACGTTAAACTGAAATGGAAAAAGTGGTTGACAGTCCTTCCCCATTTTTGTTTGCAATATTTTCGAGCTTATTGAAAATCTTATTTCTAATTGAGAATATTTACATGAGACAAACTTATTTGAAAATCTCTATGGAAAATTCAAAATATCCTAAAAACGTACTTATTGATTGGTAAAATATCGATTCAAGTTATATCGACTGTAAAAATAGTTGCGAGTCTTAGATACGTTTGATAAAATGTCGATTGGATAATCTGACGACAAAAATGTCGAGTTTTGTCTATAGTGTTGATATACATATGTAAAACAATATACTGTCAATGTATACACTTAGTTTTAATATAACACACATTAATGTCAATAATTACCCAGCGTTTTACCGCCGCGTTCAAACGCAGCGTTGTAGTTGTACATTCAATTTATTAGCACTCAAGTGTTTATAATTCATAAGAATTGAATCTATTTTCTATTTGGATTTGTTTCTATGCATCTATGGTTTGTTAGACAACTAGACATTCACCCATATTCTGAAACTCGTATTTATGACTCGTATTCGACTAGTCATATGTTGTTATTCCTTTGTATATATAACCTATAGTATTATCATGGAGCGTGATTTTGTATTGCGAACGCTAGCTTGGTGGTGGCGCAGAAATTAGCGCACGCTTTTACAGTGGAGAGTAGCATAACATACAAAAAAAAAAATAGTAAAAAAGAGAATATTTTATTATTAAAATTAGCAAAGACAAATCTAAGAATTGCAGTCCCTAGCCTTCTTCTCGTCTTCTTGATAGTACTATAACTTTTATATACAAAGCTTGTACTAATATTGGGAAACGCAAAACATCGCATACGATTGTCATAAATACGAGAGTTTCAGAATATGGGTGATTTACTACCGTTTTCCAATATTTGTGCGAAATTAAGGCAAGCAAGTACGATGTTAAAAGTATTTGGCTACGAGTATCATACTGGGTTACAATGACGAGTATACTTCCACTAACATTTTATTAAAATTAAAATGCACGAACTGTGCCAAGTGTTATATTTATTTAAAAAATAGCCTTAGGAAGATTCTAGTTAGCTGTCTAAAAACTTGTTGATTAATATCATTAAAAAAAATAAACACTACTTGTAACATTTTAAAACAATGAAAATCGCACATATGGTGTAAGCCAACTGGTATAAATGCCTAGTGTTTTTTTTTTTTTTTTTTGAATAAATACAATCAATTCATTAAAATACATACATACATATATTCAATGATAACAACTATCAATAATTTTTCTTATATATGGCTTCTTTTTGTAAAAAAAATTAAGCTTGATTTCTATACTAGCAGTAAATTAAATTCCAAAGATTGCTTAGCACCCTCAAAATAACACATGCTTAGACTAATTAATTCAAATTAATTTTTAAATGCGATAAGTACCGTCATGCAATTTTCAAAAATTAATCATTCAGTTATTGAAAAAAAAGTAAACAAAAAATATGATAAATGGGTTATTTTTTTTGGATAAATGCTTTTTTAGTGTGATAAATGTTTCTACTTTTCTAAATATGAATTGAAACTACTCGTTACCTATCTTTACTGGGGATGGCCCAGTGATGATCCAAAAGACTCTTGCGTCTCTCTTCGAGTGTAGTACGTTTGTCAGTTATTGATAAATTTTTCTTATCCTCGCTATCATCACTTTCAGCTCCCGACTTTGATTCAGTCTTTGACGTTTCTTTGGCTTCAGCATCTTTATCATCCTTCTATGCAAATAAAACAAACAAATTCATTAGCTGTACTCTTCAACAAGATAAATCAACTAACTTACATCTATCGGTGTAACACGCTCCCTATCAAATGCTTTGGGGAATGCATCACCATCGCGACCAGATCCAGAACAAATTGATTCCTGATCATCACATGTCTCAATCGAACCTACACCTAATTCAGAAATATTATCATATAACCATCATCAAAGAATCTTTGTAAGAAATAGTTGAGTTTGTACCTTCTAAATGACTAGACGATGTTGGTTGTTGCTGCTCCAACACCGATTTCGGATAGTAGATTTCCGCTTTTTCTGTTGTATTTGCTTCACCACCAGCAACACGCATATGAGCGATATCATGAAATATAGCAGCATTGACAACCAACTCCATAGGAGCAATAACACCATAGCTTTCGGGTCCATGTTCAATAACAAGAGTATCAGATACATTTGGATCGAACATTACTGCATTGGGTGTGACCAAGAGCACACCACCGACAACACCCTGGCCATCGGTAATGTGACGTACATTGATCTTTAGGAAACGTTGGGTTATAACTGGATCGTCACCAGATAAATCGGAGCCATTTTTCGGTGAGATGCGTTCAATGTGTCCAGGTTTTGGTGATCCTGGTCGAAGGCCATCGAGAATATCTATAAAATGTAAATAAACACAATCAAATATAAATGCATTATAAGCTTTATTAGGTGTAAAGGTCGACGAGTTATTATATTTTTTGCACGCATCAACAATTTCAAATTGTCTAAATTTTATCAAAACTTTAAGCTCAATTCGATAAGAAATTCGTTGTCTCAATTAAAAATTAAAATTAAATTAAAAACCAACAATATATTTTAGAAAGCACGCGCTCAATTAATGCATAATTGCTTCGGAATGAAAAAAAAAAAAACTTTTTATCGCGAAACTGAAGAAGATAATTTATTAATCTAAAATTTTGGCTTCTTTGATTTCTGTCTCTTAATGTGGAAAATTTATTTTATGAAAAACGAACTACCACAACACACAGTAGACATTTCTAAGAACTAAAAGATTTTATCGATTTTGTAACATTATTGAATCTCCATGACTGTCATACTTGTATAGACAATTTTCGCTTATCTATAGACACAAATCCAGCGCAAATGACCTACTAATCAGAGCCATGCACGTCCTACTTACTTTTAAGTGGCTTTTAGGGGACACTGACACACAGGAAAGGATTTAGGCAAGCTGCACGTCCCTCCTTTACCGTACTTATTTTATGTACATAAAGTAGCGAGAAAATTAAGGTTTTTCCCATTTTCTTAAACTTCAAAGAGCTGACTTGAGGAAGTAAGAACAAATACATATTTCTGAATTAAAAAAAAGTACATACATATGTATGTATATTGCACCCATAAAAAAAACTACAACAAATTGATTTATACAATTTAAGTATACTAGGACAAAATAAATAGCACATTTAAGTAACAAAACAAAAACATATAAAATAAGATAATTTTAACATAATTAAAAATATCCGATATTTGGTCCCTTTTTTATTCACATCGCAACGCCGGCGTTTCATAGACGAAGGAATATCCCGGCATCGTTCAACAGCTACTGAGTACCAGGCTTGCAGAACTTCCTGTCAAAGTTTGTCAAATTTGAAGTATCAGATCAATTTATCGCTTCCTCCTCGACATTCTACAAGTACTGAATAGGATTACGGCTAGGCGGTCTACCCCCACCATGCTAAACAGGCTTTATTGTGTATATTCTGGTCATATTCCTGGTGGATTCCGCGTCGCAAATAGTTTTTCCCACCTGACACAAAGCGATTAAATTTACACTCATCGCTCCATAAAATATTTTTTTTTGATCTTATACCGATTGAGATTTATTCTATCCACTGGTAGATCGAGCTAGTGGTTTTAAGACGGCGAACTTTAAAATTAATTGGGGTGAACCTGTACATACACAGCTGTTCAAAATAATAGGGAAAGCAACAAACCAACTAATTTGTAAACATTTTAGACAATTATACGACCGAATAGCGACTTTTTATTATTTTTTTAATTAAACCTTGCAATTTTCGATTTGTATTTGCAATTTTGCATATTTTTAGTTAATAATTTTTTTTTTACCAAATCAGTTTTTTTTTTTCGTTTTTGAGTGTTCAAAATAATAGGGAATGTAAAACTGGTTGAATTTAATTAAGTAGCAGTTAGTTTTCAGATCCGCCCACAAATTTTAAATCGGGTTGAGATGGGGGGACTGAGATGGCCAGGGTACCACAGAGATGCGATGATCGCGAAGCAAAGCACTCACCAATTTTGAAGAGTCTTTGGGATCGTTATCTAGCTGAAAATGCCAAATAAGTGGCATATTGTCGTCAGCAAACGGAAGCATTCAAAATATCACAATACGTTGTCATGATATCATGAATTTGGAAGATCGGTCCAATACCAAACCAAGAAAAGCAACAATGATGCTACCGCATCCGTGTTTCACGTTACAGCACAGCATCAACTAAACGAATGATTTACTAGTCTTAAGCTCATCATTTAAAGACAATATAGCAGTGTTAATAACGGTTATAATTTGACTCGCACAGTAGAACATATAGAACAAACTCGCACAGTAGAATAAATAGTAAAAAAAAAAGTCGTTTTCGTTGTCAAATTAATTCCCTATTATTTTGAACACCTGTGTACATTCCGTAAATTTGGCAAATTTCCAGAACACTTAAATTCAAAATCAAGAGTCCTAAAAGATGTTTAAATGTCCAGAAATATCCAGGCTGTATATCCAATATTGTATATCTGTCTAAGTTGACTATAAATTGTCCCTTGAAGCGAAACAGCAGTTTACTCTTTGAATTTTACTCATATTTCCAACTTCTTGTATCCTCTAGATTAATATTGAGGTTCATTCTAAATTCTACAGCCCAATTAAACCAATCTTTAAGGACCCCTCCTTTGCTGTGGATAATTAGCATTGCTGCCTTTTTCGGTAGTCGATAATATACTAATACTGCAAGGACATAGTCGATTTGGAGCCCAAGGAGAGTTGGGTAGAAGGCGAAAAATCTCTTTACGTAGAATCTGTGCAGTTTTCTACAGTTTAATATTTTCGTCCTCCCTAAACTTGAGCAGCGTACAAAAGTACTTACTTTGCAACTACCTCGATCAATCTATGAATGAACCAATGTCCATTCTTTCCAAGGTCATAAAGATCAACAATCAGCTTAAGATATATCTTAAATTATCGGCAATATATCGATTTGTGACTTGATGGTACATCTCACCGAAAATTGGACCCATTCCTTAAATTATTTTGGACCATATATATATAGAAAAATGCATGTATTTTGCTAATGTATCCACTTGAGCTACATTAAGAGCAAGTTGTACAAGCTAGCCGTGGCATTTCATTCTTATAAAGGGATAAGATAAGAAGATAGATTGCCCGAATGACTCAGTTTGTAATTTGCAGTTACCTACGTATGTACCAGTTTTGTTGGGAAGCTCCGACTTGTGTTTAATCATCGTCTGTAAGATATTACTGATACTAACGAAATTAACAACAAAAAGTCTTTTAGCTATAAGGTTCCCTCACTGCTGCTTCGGTTAAGCAATCAAGGCCCATTTGCTGATACAAAACATAAATACTTACAGTGCCGCACTTAATTATTGGCACATCAAGCTTTTTACAGTTAATGGCTGTTTTTAAGCCTTACAAACATTCTGTTTCGTTCAATTTTGTTTCCCCTTTGGCAGTTCCATTTATTTACTATCAAATGCAAGCCATTTTGTTCAATAATATTTTACCAGATTCAAAGAAAAAAAAAAAAAAACATTAACAAAAAACAGTCTTATTTTATCGCACAAAATTATTGACACACTTTAATTCAAGTCTAGAACAAAGAATGGTACTTTTAGGCAAGCCCTTTTGTTTTATAACAGCCTCTAAACATTTTGGCATGGAATGCACCAAAGTTTTGGCCGTTTCCTATCGAATGTTTTGCTATTCTTCCATCAACCCCTTACTTAGTGCATTTTTATGAGAGATTGCCCTCTTTTTCACCCATCTATCCAATTTTTTCCACAAATGCTCGATTGGATTGAGGTCCGGAGATTGTAGTGGGTGTGGAAGGACATGCGGAGTGTTATATGCTAAACACATACGCACGTCATGAGCAGTATTTCTATGGTCGGTATATGAACGAGTTTGATAAGTTCAATTTTCGGCACTTTTTCTCAGATTTTCTTTCAAATATCCATACAAATCCGTTTGTCCATAATGCTCCGCAGCCACCGTGTTTTACTGTAGGTGCCAGGTTTATTTTTTTAATGCTGTATTGGACTTTCTCCACACGGTTATGCGGCCTTTGGATTATAAAATATTAAGCTTACTCTCATCAAAAAGGAGTATGTCGTCCCGAAAACTATTTATCTTGCTCCTATTCAATTGCATATTCCAAACGCTTCTTCTGGTTGATAAAAGAAATCATTTGCTTACGTCTAGCATTGTATTCGGCCTCGTGGAGTACTCTCTTAACTTCATGCGGTGAACTTTCTTTCCAAAAGTCTTGGTTTACTACTGCAGCAATTCGTGTTTATGTGATTTTGGAGTTTACTTTAACTTTTCGTAAAATCTGGTCGCATTCACCAGGACTCAAAATCCTAGCAAGACCATTATGCTTAGCACTTTCAAAGCTTGATTGTCCTTTAAAACGCTGCACGACGCTGCAAACAGTGTATCGGCTCCTGTCAATCAATGCCAGGCATCACATGTGGCTGGATACTACGATTTCACCTGAGGGCAAGGCGATTGTTGACTGGCTGGACGCCAACAACGACCAGCACTCCTAGGTGGTTGTTTCACAACACAAACCCACCTTTCCCAGAACACCATCAACGCTGGACTTCTTTCTGACTTCCTCGAACCTAGTACACACTCTTCCGGAAATCCGGAATTATGTCTGTACATTATTGCATAGTGACTCGGACCATGAAGCTGTTCAACTATCGATTAACCTCAACCAACTCATACTCCTTACAACAGAAACTCCTGAGAATTTCATTAATTTCAGACGGCTGGATATGGATAGACTTCACAGAGACATAGAAGACAGCTTAACTCTCCCACCTTCAGACAAGAATCTTCTGGATATCGAAATCAATGCAGCAATTGTCAACTTTGAACATGCCGTATCTGATGCCCTGGACAAGCAAAAACATTCTAAAACGTCAAAAGATAGGTACCAGCACCTTCCCGAGTACGTTCAAAATCTGTATGCTCACAGACAACGTCTAAGAAAACGTCTCTAGCGGATCCATCAAAGTGATCTGAATACTACAAACAGAAACTACCAGATAGTTTGGAATGAGCTACAGCAAGTCAACATCATGTTCCGGAACTCTATTCAATACCACAATATTATCCAATACCAGAAAAGATTACAAGCAATCAAGCCAGGACCAGATGCTTTCAAAAACATCAATAGGATCATTGGAAAACAGCCACAAATACCGGAAACCATCATCAGCAATGATACTCAAGCTACTTCGGCCCAAGACAAGGTGGAAGGGTTCGCCGACTACTTCGAAGGAAACTTCACACCGAGCCCACCTACTGACCCAACTTTCTTACAAGAAGTTGAGGCAACAGTTCAACAAACACTGCAACCAAATCCGGATAAAATAAATTTTAATATTTAATATTTTAATATTATCAATCCAGCAAATGATCCCACCGATAGTCCACATTTATGCAATCTAGAGGAGGTTGTAGAAATCATCGGCAATTCTAAGCCAAAAAAGTCTGCTGGACCAGATGGTGTCTCCTACTACATCCGGAAAAGGCTGCCACAGGCAGTAATGATTTTCCTCACAATCATTTTAAACAACTGCATCATCAACTGTTACTTCCCCAGAAGTGGAAAACAAGAAGATTGTGCCAATTCCGAAGAAAGGTGCTTCCAACTTAGTTTCCAACTACAGACCAATATCACTTCTCAACAATATCAGCAAATTACTGGAAGAATTAATCTTACGAATACTGAAGAAATTCTGCTGCGAAAATTCAATCATCCCTGACATGCGATTCGGCTTTCGAGAAAAACACCCAACCTTGCATCCACTGGTAAAATTCCAACACGATATCACCACAGTCCTCAACAGTAATCGTGTCACCGTCGGATGCTTTTTGGATGTCGAGAAAGCATTCGATAGCGTGTGGATAGACGGTCTAATCCACAAACTTCATCTTATGCAAGTACCTCCGCCATTAATAAAAATTCTCTTTTCTTTCCTATCTTGCAGGAAATTTTTTGTTCAAGTAGATAACTGCAAGTCAAACATGAAGACCATCAGAGCTGGAGTCGCCCAAGGCTCAAAACTAGGCCCCTTCCTCTACAACTTGATGACTTCAGACCAACCTTCACCAATTGGATGCGAGAACCTTCTGTATGCTGATGACTCGCTCACCTAGGCCACATCAATGTCAGCTCTAATCGCTGTCCAAAAAGTAGAAACCCACATTAACAGACTCTTCCAATTCTACCAGAAATGGGGCATCCGAATCATTACTTCCAAATCGGAACTTGGTAGAGGCCTTCGCACTGCAACAATTTGCAGAAATCTGGTCCTAAAACTCCCTGATGGATCCTCCAAAGTAGCAAAGCCAAATGTCAAGTACCTGGGAGTGCACTTCAACGAGTTGCTAAGGTTTAACTTGCACTTAAGAAATGTTCTGAAAAAGGTCAGCTGGGCCTTCAGTCGTTTGCACCCATTGCTGAAAAGAAGATCAGGTCTTAGCCAACCGACAAAGATATTAATCTACAAGCAGCTCATGCGACCAGTGATCAGCTATTCCTTCCCAGTCTGGTTTTCCATCTCGAAGACAGCTATGAAGGAACTTCAACTATTCGAAAGGAAGATACTGAGGATCTGCACTGGACTCTACTTCGACCGTCAACGACAGAAGCACTACAGGAACGAGCATCTCTACACAGAAGCTAATTTAATCCCACTGGACAAATATCTAGTTCATTCAACGAAGAAACTAATGAGGAACATCATCGACCACCCGAATCACCTTATGAGAAGGATGACCACAGAACAACGACATCCCGAGCCGAGGTACCTCAGTGTGATGGAAACTCTGGATGACAACGTAATCATGGACAACGAGGAAGTAGTCTCGTTCTACGCTTACATTGGGTCAGCCTACCACCGTGGCTAAAACGCCATCCCTGCCCACAAAAATCACCACTGACAAGACAACCAGGAATGAACACCCTGAAGAGAATACAGTCAACCAAAATTTTAAATTTAATTTTTTTCGTCATGTAAATTTTATATAAAAACTAGCTGCCCCGGCAGACGTTGCTCTGCCCTATTTCTGTAAAACAACACATTGATTTTTTATGTTAATAGTTCCTCCCCGACAGACTTTGTTCTGTCAAAAGTTGTTGGCCCTTCGCAGTAATAAAACATATTTTAGAGTGATCACTTTATTTATGTCTCTATAATTATAATAAACAACGATTACTTACAAATATAAGTTTTCTATTTTGTACATTGCAAGACTTTAGTATAGTAGTAGAAATAATGGTGTTACACGATATTTTTTGTTTGATTACCTGGCGCGTAAATAAATAAAGCTGTCGGTTTTCCGACGCGAGAGTAGGCAACATACAACTGTCCATGAGAGAAGCATGGGTTTTCGAGGTTGATGCCGCAAACACTCAACGACTGACCCTGTGATTTATTTATGGGCATAGCGAAAGCAAGCCGCACTGGAAATTGCAGTCGTTTAAATTCAAACGGTACGTCAGTTGGTACCGTTGGGATGTAGGGTATCAACACATCCTTTTCCTTATATTTTCCCTTTAGAATGGTTGCTTCGATCACACTGTTCAGTAATTTTTTCACTGCTAGCCGTGTGCCGTTACAAAGTCACGGTTGGTTGATATTTCGTAACATTTTGACCACCGATCCTACTTTTAATTGAAGATTATGGGGAGGTAATCCTGGCAAATCCAGTGAGTTCAAAAATTCTGGTGGATAATTGACAACCTCATCTTGGTTAGTTGCGCAATCAACTGATTTGTATGTCCTTAATTCACCGACGATTTCATTTTGGATTTTGAAATTTATTTCATTTACATCCGTGTTTTTGGCAGCTAATATAGCTTGGTCACTCAACCAACAATGATCTCTGTAATTTTGAGTGACGTTTGGCAACACCTTTTCTATAAGCTCGGTTATTGATTCTGTAAACTGACAAAAATGTACAGGAAATGTAATGCAGCCTGTCATAATATCTACAAGGATTTTACCATTGCCAATGTCAATGAGTTGTTTTGAAAATATTTCTCCAGATCAATCATTTTGCAATTCGACACGCATATTCTTGCTCAAATTTAGTACCGATCTTAGTTTTTTTTCCACAAAATGGAGGACTTCAAACATGCATTCAATTCATCCGCTGGTGTAGACCGTGGAATACTGGTAATGTTCGACGAAAATCTCCTGCTAACAAAATCATCGCTTCAACTGATTGTTCCGCAGATCTTTCAGAGTTCTGTCTAATGCCTCCAAAGACTTTTTATATGCCATTGTGCGTTCATCCCATACTATCAACTTGTTTTGCTGCAAAACTTTTGTTCTTCAAAATGTTGCAAGTCGGAGTTTAATTGCTTTGAATATTCAATTATAATTTTAGCTCTGAATGGGCTGTTCAACCGCCTTCCAATAATGTAGTTGCAATAACAGAAGAAGCAAGTGAGAGTGCAATTGCGTTCTGTAAGCGAATTGTTGCTAAAATCAATGAAATTAAAAATGACTTTCCTGTACCACCAGGATTATTCGCGGCCCCGACCATGCCTTATTGAGATAATACGTTGTTGTACATCATCAAGCACATGATGATATAATATAATAGAAAACAATGTTCGTATTTGTTGAGCTTTTGAAGAAATTACAGCATCATTTAAAGTTTTATCCCTATGAGCATCGTTTTTTAACAGTTGCAAACGCTGACAGGCTTCTCTATAAGAACCACATAATTCACCATTAACAGTTCGTAAATGTTGGAATGATATTGGGTTTCGAACATTGACTAACAGTAATCTATATAAATAAAAATGTAAATGTATGTTTGTTCCAAATCGCTAATCTCAGAAAGTTCTTAACTGCCTTTTAATTTTTACGTTTTTTCTCTACATAAGAACCTTTCTTGTGTCTTAACAAAAACATAAAAAAAAAATTAGCCCAATTTGTTTAACCGTTCCCGAGTTTAACGCTTAGCAACACATTTTGCGATTCATTTTTATTTATATAGATAGATAGATAATTGAACTTAAGTCACTGTATATAGTTAGGCCCCCTATGAGCCAACAAATGTAAATTTTCATACATATGTAATATCTTATTAGTTGTAAGCCAAATTGTAAATAGTATGTTCAATAAAACAAAATTGAAATTGAATCCTGTCTATTATTTTTTCAATCTCTCATATAATTAGCCTTGATAATGCATTTTAAAGAATTATTTTTCGTTCAGATTCAAATTCATTTTGTTTTGAATTAATTTATATAATTTCAAACAATAATTCTAACTTTTTTCCAAATAACTGTCGGTTACACTAATAAACAATATTGGTTTTGAATAACTGTAATTAAAATTATTCATTTTTACTGACAGAATTGCCAGATGGCAGGAAATTTAAGAAATTGAATGCAGTTAGCCAATCACTGTAGCGTGTTCCAGGCAGAGCTTTTAGCAATAAAAGAAGTCCTCTCTTGGCTAAAAGAAAACGTTATATCGACAACCGATATACGTATCTTCTCTTCTCAGACAGTCAAGCTGCCTTAAAGTCACTGGACTCTGTCTCCATTAACTCACAAACAGCCCAAAATTGTCGATCATCTCTGGTGGAGATGTCAAAACAATTTAACATTCACCTTACATGGGTGCCGGGGCATAGAGACATTCCAGGAAATTGTAAAGCTGACGAACTTGCAAAAAACGAAACAATATTACCTTTGTTGGATAGCAAATCTAACATCGGTATACCCCTAGCTACTTGTAAACTTATGCTAAAGCAAGATACCATAAAGAAAGCTAACCACAGGTGGACCAGCACCCCAACTTGCCGGTCTACTAAACTGATTTGGCCATTGTTTGATGCTAAACGCTCAAAACAACTAATTTCTATTGGTAGATTGCATATTAGCTCCATTATAGGTGTCCTTACTGGGCACTGCCTAATAGGAAGACATGCTTTTCGTCTTGGAGTTCCTGCAAATGATTTTTGCAGAAGCTGCATGGATGAAGAAGAAGAGGAGTCAATTCCCCAACTTCTATGCTCTTGTCCTGCCCTAGCGCAAAGACGTAGACTCCACTTGGGAGACTACTACTATAACGATCCTAGTGATCTAAATAATTCCGACATTCACTGTCTCAAACGCTTCATTATTAGCTCAAAATGGTTTAACGAGTAAGGGGGATTTTTGAAATCCTGTGGTATCACAACGGACCAAATATTGGTCTAAGTGTGCTGACCTTTTCCGGTCAGCAGCCACTTTAACCTAACCTAACCTAACACCTAGCTAGATGTGCCAATAATTTTGTGCGATAAAATAAAACGGTTTTTTGCCAATAATTTTTTTCCTTTAAATGTGGCAAAATATTGTTGGACAAAATGGCTTGCATTTGATAGCTAAGCCTAGTACTCAGTTCAAGTGAAAATGAAAATTTCAAATAAAAGTGACTGCTGGTTCACTGGCATGAAATCCGCAACGAGAGGTGAGTACTAAAATTTGGATTGGCAAAACAAATATGTTCCACAACTTTTTCCACGCTATGATTTTCATTTCTCAATGTACAACCATCAGGAAAAAGTTTAAGGCAACGTGGAAAATTGTGACATTTGTCAGTTGATTTGAATATTTTGTTTCAAAACAAAAAATTGAAAATTTATAAACAGAAAGAACGAATCAGTTTAAAAATAATTGTCATTTTTTCTTCATTCAAAGTGAGTATCAAAAATTCACGTGGAAAAGTTTATTCTCCTTTTTTTTCTTCGCGTGTAATTTGGAACGTATTTATTTTTCATTTCACGCTAGGTGAGTACTAGGCTTTAAAAGGTAAATGTGTCTATTAAAAGCAGCTAGCATGTGTAAAAAGCTTAGTGTGCCAATAATTAAGTGCGGCACTGTATGTTCCACCCAAACTCTTATGTGACAGTTTACGTAGAGGAAAAAGTAGTAAAACTTCTATAAATCGTCTTGTCTTCTTGCTGTGGATTTTCAAAGCGTTCAAGCCACGAGCGAAACATAACTTTATTACAAAATCACCAATAAGTGCTACCGGTTTAAATAAATATCTTCCACCATAACCAAAACGACAAGAATCCTCAGCAATCAAAATACATTTTTGTTTACCAACAGAAACTATTATTGCAAAAGAAAACATAAATAAACCATAAAAACCGAAGACAGGGCAGGGCGCCTATGCTCAAGCTGCAGATAGACCACGAAACACAAAAAAAAACTTCTCCGTTTGCCGAAACCAAGCAATTGAAATTGTGAAATAAACTGATGCTTTATATAGAACCATTTGAATCAACAATTGGAGTTAATAATTATTATTTGAAAATGTGGCTATAAATTAAAAAAAAAAACAAACAATGTGTACATACCCCCATCTCTCCAAAATACGGCAGTATGCATATTGAATTCTAGGTTAGATGCTGTTTAATTAGCGAAATTCAACCAATAACAACTGACTTCACAAAAACTAACAATGTTCCATTCAATTTATCGTATATTCCAGTAAAACTTTTAGTTGTAGATTTTTGTCACTATCTTGTCGAAAGACTTTTATCAAAATCTATTAAATTGAATCGAATTTCGCACGACGAAAATTCTCAGCTATCGGCAGCTCAATGACAATTCACAATTAATCACACTTTTTGACAGCAACAGCATGTTTTTTTTCTGTTTTTATTCCAGCAAATTCGATTCACAATAGTTAAAAAGAGATGAATATATGCATTTCGCTGGAATTGCGATGCCTAGTGGAATGGAATTAAAGAAAAGAGCTTTTCGTCAACAGGGATGATGTTAGTATTTGTATGAATGAAAGCCAGAGTTGTGAATGAGGAACAATCTGAAACAAACTGAAGTTCGAAAATATTATTTGGAGCTTTTCATCTTACATACATACATCTGACTAAGACCCCCTGCACACGAGAAAACAAGTTGCCCGCAATTTGTAATGTTTTTTTTTTAGTTTTTTTTTTCGATTTGATTCTCTTGTATTGTATACCTTCACAGAAGAAAACAAAATCGTAATTTGTAGTTAAATTGCTTGGAATATTAATTGTGTGCAGAATATTACATTTCAGTGTCATATGTACGCTGTTGTTTTTTGTTTTTTTTTTTTTGTTTCTTTCATTCAAGATGCATGATATTTGTTTGTTTATATTTAAAATTCGTAAAACTCTCCATAATAATTAAAATCGTGTTTGGTTGTTTCATAATTTATGCTGTTTAAGTTAAAAAAAAATAATCTGACAAAAATAAGTAGGTAACTGTTCCCAAAGCAAAAAATAAAAATAAATTAATTAAAAATTATACAAATTATAAAATTAAACACTCTCGGATAGATATCCAGCTAGTCAATACATTTGTTTTTTATTATTCTAATTTATAAGTGAGGTCATAGTGAAGTAAACATTCAATTTCGAATGAATTGATTAATTTAATTGAAATTTTGAGTACGTTCAATGAATTTTTCATCAATTTGATGAGAACTAGTTAGAGACTAGACACAATGTTCATTGAACATGTGTTAATTAGAAAATATTTAAGGAATACCAATATTAGCTTATTGAAACTAAACCAATAAAAACAGTTTTCCGAATCGTAAAAAAGAGAAGTCATCCATCCCACTCTATATGATCATTCATCTCTTTTTCAAAACTATTTGACAAGACAAAATATAAACACCGTAATTATGAGTGGGTTATATGATTTCCTTGTGATTCAATTGGTTTCATCAGACAACTTCAGTGCCACTGCGAAAAATTATAGTTTTACCTTTGGACAACCAATTTCGGTACCTTACATCGATTGACAATCTATAAATGCTGTTTGTCAATTAGTCTTTAAGGTCGGACAATTTTATAAAGTAAA
Organism: Philhelius festivus; assembly: GCA_963931855.1. Classification (NCBI taxonomy): domain Eukaryota; kingdom Metazoa; phylum Arthropoda; class Insecta; order Diptera; family Syrphidae; genus Philhelius; species Philhelius festivus. The sequence continues at coordinate 36,610,215 of OZ007555.1, forward strand.
ATACAGCCTAGAAACTAGAATTGATTTGCTTAGTTTTTTACACAAGCCATCATTCAAAATTGACCACTGTTTAAGGCTCGTACTCACCGAGCGCTCCTAAACGGCTCTTAACTTTACGAGGCTCTTAACTTGAAATTTCTGTGGGGTATTCACCAACCACTCGCAAGTGTTTTTCGAAGTTCGAAAATGAGAGCCACTCACTCTTGTTCAGGCATACCCAAACTGTGAAATGTTGTGGAATGTTGGTCTTGACAGCAAATGGATACTCTTCTACTTGGCATTGCTCACATGGATTCGAGTCAAATGCGTGCGTGGCACACGCACAAGCGAACAAACTTTCGAAGAGAGCGCTCGTAAGTTAGGAATGTTCGGGACCATCAGATCTTCACTAATATTGCTTGGTGAATAGGTTTATGAGCTTCTTAAGTTATGAGCGCTCGGTGAATACCGGCCTAAGTCTCCTCTTAATAATTAATTATTTTTATTATTTCTAAATCTTGTTTAATAGTTATTGAGCTTTGTGATAAATTAATGTTTACTAATAATAAGGGTATTCATGTAATCGCGGAAAAGCCTGATAAACCTCGGAAACCAGATAATTTTATCTCTGCAGAAACGAGCTGTCAAAATTTTTATGGGAAAAACTTTCTGCAAATTTGATAAAATTATCTCACGAATTTGATGCGGAAAGTGAAGAAATAAACCTGATAAACTAAAGAAATATGGATTCTGACTTTTTATTTGACATTTCACAAAATATTTCCCACATTTACGTAAGTATTTTTTTGGGGGTGTTCATGAAAACATGTTGCGGAAAGTTATATCTTTCTACAAAGCGGAAAATTATCTCGTTTCATAAATACCCTTAATATATTTGTCTCAGTGTAAATTTATACCCAAGCAACACAATTGCCTCTTACAGATATCTTGAAAAGTTATTTTCCAAGTGTTTTCAACTCTTTAAACAATCTTAAAGAGGTCTATAATACCCAAAAAGGCCTAAAGGGGAGGAGTCTATTGTATTGAACAAAGAGTTCTTAGTAAAGTATTTGTAAGACTTCATAAAGATCATTTTTTGATTAATCTATAAAGACGCTTTCAAGTGGTTTTCAAGATGTTTATATTTTTGAGTAGAAAGATTGAACTGCAAAGAAGAAAAATGTATAAAAAATGTCTTTCTCTTTCACGCAAATACAAATTTAATGCAATTCAAACACAATGGATTGACTAATATAAATACACAAACATGGCGAATTCTTTCCTTCAATAATTTATGACTGGATTTACGATATTCATTGTATACCCATTTTATGATTGTGTGTTTTGATTTGCGAAAGAAGATTTAATTTGAAACCGCATACTCTACCCTACTTGAAATTAGCGCGCCTTCAAATAGAATAGAATGTACAAAGAAATATTCAGAAAAATAATGTTATAATAATAAAATGCCCTCAGAATAAAAAAAGAAATGACGTTTATGTATGCAATAGATATGGCCGATTCATGTATGTGTATGTATCGAAGGTATTCCTACCTACAGGGTGCTTTATTTTATGAAAGGTCTTTTTTTGTTCGATCTGAATAATATGTAAAATAATTTCAGCAAATAAATACAACTCAAAAGATTTACAAACTGAGCGACATATTAGCACTTACGTCTTTAGAATTTTGTATGAAATGAAATTAAATCAACTTTTTTATTGTATATGGTGATGCTAAGATCTCCTTTATACTACAAAACACGAAGAAACATAATAATTGTTTGAAGAATGATTCCGGATTTTTATTGCATTTTCTTTTTTCAAAATTTAAATGTAAGTTGACAGGTTTTTTACATCTTACAGAGAAAAGATACAAAAAGACATACTATATGAAAATAAGTAAAAATATATGTCATTCCTTAATTTTCATTTCACAAAGTGTTAAAATCATCATTCTATCAAGATACAAAATATTGAGTTCAACTGTCAACCGACTAAAGAATCACTGAAAATTCAGAAAATTTGATATTATACATAATCAAAATAATACCCATTATCAATTTTATTTGAATTTGAATTTTATTTCAACATTTCTTTTATATTCTGCCAAAGTTCTTCAAATAACAACATTTCCTTCTTTCATTTACTGACATCCGTAGAAACTGATGACTTCGTATAGTAAGCGATAAAACATAAAAATCTAGTAAATAATAATTTTATCTTCAATGTACGTTTAACAATGTCACCCTTTACAAAATATATGTATTTTATACAGATACGCCACCCATTTGTTAAGAACTCTTTAAAATATCTTAAGCACTTCACAATAAGATATCGAAACTGAAATTCAAAGCAAAGAGTGAAAAAAGTGTAAACAAAGAGTAAAGGAAGAATATAGCTGTTTACAATCAGTCAAATTCCAAGAAAAAAAGAGCAAACAAAGTGTAAGCAAAGAGTAAAAGAAAAAGATAACAAATTTACAACAATTAGGCTAGGCGCGCACATTCAATTTTTAGTTTTGCAATTGTTTGTTACGAGCAACTAAAAAGTTTGTGTTTTGACACAAACTTAGCGATTGCCTAAAATGAGTTCGCTATTTTGTGTAACATATAATTATATGCACCTGCGCGAACATTCAACCAAATAGTTCATCTGTTTTCTATAAGCAACCAAACAGTTGTGCAGTTTTGCTTATTTTTTGTTAAACATAATCATATGCAATGGCATGCACATTCAACTAAATAGTTGAGTTGTTTTCTTTAAACAGAAGAGAGAAGAAAAGATTTTCGCTTGGTTTCACAATTCACAATTGTTAGGCGAAACAAAACATTTTTTTTTAACCAAAGAGGAAAGTAGTAATTCTTGATGTTAAGCTTTCATAAATACGTTTTAGTGAAAACTTCCACAGAATATCTTCAAGATGTATTCGAAAGATTAAAATGAAAACCTCTTTCAGCATTTTAAAACTACTCCTTTTAAAGAGGTTTTATAGAGGGTACACAGAGAGTCAATACCGTGACATTTGTCATGATTATCTCTAAGATGTTTTAAAGAGCATTTAATTATACTATAACAAAAAGAACATTTTAAAGAGCAAATTAGGAGGTCATAAAGTGAAATGGTATTAAGAAGATTGAACTAAAGGTTGTAAAGAGCTGATACATTTATTGAAGTACTCTCCAAGAGTTTATGTGTTGCTTGGGTAACTTAAAGCTCTGCTTGCCATTTATTTTGGTAAGACAGTCACAGTTATAAACTTGCATTTTCTTGTCACTAAAAAACATTGCATACATTTTCTGCAAAACTTGACACTTCAAGATTTTAAATTATTAAGCTAAGTATAAACGAGGAAACTGCTTCAATTGTCTGACAATGCTGCAAATTGTCCGACAATGAAAAAAATATTATGATGCTAAAAAAAACTACATCTTACAATTTCTTCATTGTCAGAAACGTTAGACAACGATAAAAATTGAGAGGCCTGACAATAAGTTGTGTGTTAACACGATTATCAAATACCTTACAATTTACAGTCTTACAATTGAATTCAGATACATTTTCTGACTATCAATTGCAAGATTACACCATTGTCAGCTAGCGTACACATGATGTCAGATTTCTTACAGTTATCAAACAAATTTTCTGACAGTTAATTGTAAGACTACACGATTGTAAGACATTGTAAGCATGTTTTTCACTGACAGATCTGACAATTATAAGATCTGCCAATCGTGTACACTTAGCTTTATAGTAGGCGTCTTTTTTTGGTGAGTCTATAAGGAATTGTAGAAAAAAACGACATCGGGACTAAGGAACTTCCTTCTAAAAAGTTGTAAGCACTGTGCGCGTTATGGCATTTTTCAGCTGTATTGACGACTAGAAAAGTCAAAGTACTCTGATATACACATTTTAAACGGTCCGCCTTAAGTCAATATCGCTCTATTTCAAGGTACATAGTTAAAAATTCATCTCAACTGTTAGAACTTTAAAGCCTTATAAAAATTGTTGATGGTTAAAACCTTTACCACCTTCCACACAAAAGTTCCAATCTGTTCAATCTGTGATATGTTTTCAAATTTCTTTCAAAATGAATACAAAATTTGTGATTCCTGCGATACTACAAGCTGTAATACTTTTAATAATAATGGTCCATATTTCTCTAAATTAAACTTCTCAATTCCGATAAATAAATCAATGAAGATGTGATAAAAACTCAATGAACTTCTGTGGACTTGATGAATTTCCATAGTGTATCGTTAAATAATTTATGTCTGTTTCTGTTATATATGTATGTCCAAAAGCGCTGTTTTTTGGAGCAGTGGTTTTTATTGTGGCTTTAATCCACTCTTGTGAACAAAATTCAATGTGTACTGTTCAAAAACAGTGCTTAAGCAAATAAATGTCTACTCTGGCGTATCTCAGGAAAGCCACATTGGCCCTCCATTGTTTTTGTTATTTATTAATGATATATGTATAATGTGATAACACATAATGTTTTCAAATGATGCAAGATAATTCTACTACTATGAAACTATAAGAGGCTCTTGTACTCCAAAGTGATTGGTGTAAAACCAATGACATGGATTTGAATTTGTCAAAATGTAAAGTATATCTAGTGACTTTAACTCAAAAATGTTCCCCTTTGATAATAAACTACTTTATTGCCGATTATTTCATGGAAAGTGTTATTTGTGATCTCGGTGATATCTTGGATAGTAAATTAACAATCAAAAATCCTTTTCTTGTCCACCCTTCGCACTTCGTAATCTTCCTTTGAATAGAGTCGTCAGCTTGCATCTTTTTACACATCGATTAAAACTTATAAATCGTGAAACTTTAAGGCTGAAAACACACCGGATCAAACAAAACGTTTTTGATTCGATAGTCAAAAAAACTTTTTTTATTTAAACACACACCAACAGTGTTGTTCCTCTACATGTCGACTTTAATTGTCTACATTAATGCGTAGACAATTGTGTCGACAATGTAGACAATGTAGACAATGTCGACTATGATGTAGACAATGTACACAATGAAGACAAAGCATGCCAGCCAATCTGTCATCTGTCATTCTTGATTTCTCTGTCACATTGTTTACTTCATTTAAGAAAATTTCAGGTGTTGATTTGAGTTTTTATTCAAATATAGGTCGACGAAAAAATAAAGGTTTCGATCAATTAGGTATTCCTTTAATACAATAACAAATATGTAGCATATTCTACAAAATACTGCAGAAAGCCGTCTTCGCAGCCACAGGTAAATAAAAATTTGTTAAAAAAAGCATATTCATATCCTAATAATAATGCCTTCACATTCATTTACGAAAGGAATGCCTGTAAGCAATCCCAATCACCTGCGACATCTGAATCCGGCAATGTCTCTATGATTGTTTTGATTGATGATAATGATTTTGGCTCGTGCTCTGATTTATTAGACGAAACATAATAAGAAAAATTGAATGTCTACGTTGTCTACATTGTTGACATTGGCATGTAGACAATCATGAATTGTATACGTTGAATTGTCTACACGTAGACAATCGTGTAGTCTACATTTTTTGTCTACATGGAACAACACTGCACACCAAGCGAAACAGAATAAAACATAACAAAACGTTTTGTTTTTTTTGTTTCGTTTGGTGTGCGTTGAAATGAAACAAAATACGAACTATCGTAAAAGCTTAGCTCCGGCTGAAAGATTATAACTCTACGGTAAATACAAATACAAATTTTGTTTTAACAAAATAGACATTATGGTGTTATTTATAAGAAAAGAGAAAAGCTTTTAATCTTGCCAATCTTCAGATGTCATAGTAGGAAGTAGCAATACACAGCTTATCAATAGTAAGTTTATTGGCATGTTCCTTATCTTTATAAATATAGATAGGGCTTCTTGCCTCAATTAAAAAAAATTAACTTTTCTCCATCTACGTTTATATTTATTTAAAATTTGCACGCAGAGTAAACGTAGAAGCAAATAATTCAAACGGAATCAAAATTTTGTTTTGCAAAAAACAACAGGTCAGTTATCGGCAACGAAACATGTTTTTCTGTTTTGCTTTGGTTTTTATGTTTCATTTCATTCGGTGTGTTTTGCGCCACAAGAAAGTAGGCAATTATCGTCAACGAATCTTGTTCGAAACAGTTTTGTTGCATTCGGTGTGTGTTGCTCTCATACATGACATGACATGTATTTTCGACAACCACCACCGAAACACTTCAAAACAAAAACGTCTGTTTTGTTTCGTTTTCTTTGGTGTGTATAGTCTCATAAGAAACAATGTTCTCTTGTTTCACAAAACAAAAAAACACGTTTTGCTTTATCCGATGTGTTTTCAGTAGTAATAGTCAACCTACTATTCATATACTTTTTGGGTATAATATTTTGACTAGTAAAATAAACTCAAGTAATTTTTGTATGCAATGTCAATATAAATGTCTCAAATAGATTTGTTCGAAATTATGACCTTTTAAATTTAAGATTCAACAGATCTGCCTATATTGTGGTAAAAAACGACGACTTCGCAATTCTAATTAAAGTTAAAATAAACGAATAACTATTTTATATTTTTTAGTATCGTGCCAACTTCATATGACTCTTTGACATTCCCAAACATCAAAGCAGGTCTGTTTACTTTGTTTTTTTACCACCAATTGTTATTCTTTGTATCTCTTATATCTAACATAAACTTACCTTTCTCTTCATTGGCCATAGAATCTTCTGTTGATAATTTCCTCTCCACTGGGCTGGATTTTCCGGAAACACTTGATCCCTTTTCATCTCCGGTCCCGGATCCAATCGATATGTCATCTTTAGCATTTTTATCTGGCACCAATAATTGCTGTCCCGGATATACAAATGAACTATTCAAACGATTTAAATGTGTCAATTCAGAAGGCGTTGTGTCAAAACGAGCGGCAACCGATGTCAATGTGTCACGATTACCAACTGTATATGTTACTGTCGGTATAGATGGTAGCGATGATTTTTTTCGTTCATCTAAAATAAAAATTTGGAACAAATGTTATATTTTAGTTTAAAAAAAAAAATCAATCAGCTTCTATAAAATTACATATATTGACAATATATTATTAACCTTTTATGGTTTGTTCAAAACGAATAAATTCATCGAATGCAAAAGTGACGTCATTGTCATTGTAAACACCGTTTTTGTATACAAACACAAGAAATTCCAGTTGTTTTTGATGACGATAAATTTCTATGTTTTCCATATCACTCGTATTTCTAAGGGATCACAATTATTTTGAACAAACTGACAGTTACGATCAACTATGCTCCATGAAAAATGGATTACGATTGACTCTTTTACAGATCTTCAAGCTCGATACTTGACACCCACGATATTTTTTGTGGTCAAGAATTGCTATTGTTTATTTTTGGAAGTACATAATTGCAACGTCAGCTCTCTCGCCTGCCACATTGGTTTTTCATTTAGAATCTTCAATAATATCGAGCTTGTTATGATGGCTTGCGTCCATTACGCGAGGTTAACTAAACAAATACTTGTAGGGTATGCCGACTTGACTTAACATTGCGAAGTTCTTATCATAACAACAATTAAAAACCAAACTATTGATAAAATAATTTCAGTCCCACCATGATAAAAACGTCATCAAAGCCAAGGAGGGGGATAGGAAGCTACAAACAGTGTGTCTTAAAAGAATAGAATCATTTAAATATCGACAGTTTGACATGATTCAATAGAACATTTGAGTATATAAGATCAATATAATTTACATAATTTAAAGGGACCCTTTTTCAATTGAAGCAATACGTTTTATGCACCCATGTTCTACTTTTCACTTATTGTGAATTCGAGGAACAAAAGTGAATTTTGATGTTCTGCATTCCGCATAAAATGAATTTTGTGATTGGTTCATTCCGAATGTGAAATGTTGGTGTTCTGAATTCCACCCGAAATAAACATTGTGAATTGAGTTTTCGGAGATGAAAATTCGTGTTCTACATTTCGAATACATAGCATTTTACGGCGAATTCCATTCAAAAACAACAAGAACCAACTGAGCAAGCGATTTGTATTTACATTAGCCGTGTTTTTTTGGAAAAGTTATCCGTAGTACAGTAGGATTTTATATCAATAACAAATACAACATCCGCAGTAGTATCACTGCCGATACTCGAATAAACGTCAAATCTCTATCCGCAGCAGGATTTCACTTCTCCTTTTATCGGCAGTGATCCTATTTCGGATGTTGTATTTGTTATTCATATAAAATTTTACTGTACTACAGATAAACTTTCCAAAAAACACGGCTATTATAGTTTTCAATTTTCATTATCTAAAACTGTGTATATTAATTACACTAGTTTACAAATTTTCGGTTTTTGGCGAGTACCTCAACAAAAAAGTATTTTCTAGACTAATTTTGGCTCTCTGAACACGAAAATGGCAATCATTTATTTTTCCAAAGAAGCGTTTTCGAGATATGACCAAAAAACGTGTTTTTTCTGCTCCTTTTCCATGTATAAGCCTAATTCTCAAAAACGGTCGAACTAATTAACATATACATACTTTATAGTTTTGAACAGATATTTTGTTTGTCTTTCCAACAGTATACGACTTGTGTAAATCGGACCAACAATCATCAAGAAAAAACCGTTCAAATTTCCAAAAAACACAATTTTTCGCAGTTTTTTGAAAATCGCTTGTTTTAAGTCATTCCGTAAGGATAGAAAAAAAAATATTTAAAATAGTTTTAAGATCTCAGGTGATAGATATTGTTTTTACAAAGCTAAAACGCATAAGATCATTGAAATCGTATAATAAATGTGGAAGTTATGAAATATTACGTGAAGGCAGATCATTTCAGGTTTTTTCAAAAAAAATATGTTTTTTAGTTTTATATACCTGTTTAAGAATTGTTGGAAAAAATATACAAATTCAGAGCATTTACTGTAGTGCTTTATAGTAAAGTAATGCTATATTGTCAACCTGTGCTACGTGCTTTGTGAGGTTAATTGCATTTGGAAACGGAAATAGGAAGTATTTATCGTTTGGAAAGCCAGTTGAATGGAGAAACCCAATTAATCATGTGACTGACTGTTACTTCTGCTTAACTAAAATACAAGGAGGGAAATTTCGGAAAGCCTTTTATCCTGAAGAAGTACAATATCTTTCACCTGAGATCTTAAAACTATTTTAAATATTTTTTTTTCTATCCTTACGGAATGACTTAAAACAAGCGATTTTCAAAAAACGGCGAAAAATTGTGTTTTTTGAAACTTTGAACGGTTTTTTCTTGATGATTGTTGGTCCGATTTACACAAGTCGTATACTGTTGGAAAGACAAACAAAATATCTGTTCAAAACTATAAAGTATGTATATGTTAATTAGTTCGACCGTTTTTGAGAATTAGGCTTATACATGGAAAAGGAGCAGAAAAACACGTTTTTTGGTCATATCTCGAAAACGCTTCTTTGGAAAAATAAATGATTGCCATTTTCGTGTTCCGAGAGCCAAAATTAGTCTAGAAAATACTTTTTTGTTGAGGTACTTTTATTGTGTAAACTAGTGTTATTGATAATACACTAAAGGCCAATTTATTGAACCTCAATTAAATTTAATTCTATCATTAAGAATGGGAAATTTATCGATTTAAAAAAATATAATTTATTCACCCACATTTAACGATTTAAATTGACGTTTCCTTCATTAACTAATTATACATTTAATCTAAATACGTGTTTTACTAAAACGACAAAATACACCATTTAAGAGCGATTTTGAGCGCTAATAGAACTTAACTGAAGTGTTTCTATTTATTCATTCTCAATTAGCTCTGACAATCAGGTTTTGTTTATTTTGTGCAAAAATAAATTGTCATCGGTGTTTAATTAAAACAATTGCAAAATGGATAATAATCTAGAATATTTGTTGGATATAAGTGATGAGAACGACAAAAATTTGCTTGCACCCGAACGATGGCAGTATAGAATAACCGGGGAGAGTACGATAACTTGGCCGCCAAGATTTGATAACGGGTTTTTGTAGGGGGGTCAAAAACAAGCACTTTTTACTATGGGAGGGGGGGGGTCTATCTCCCCCCGTTTAGGAGGTAGGGGCACTTTTAGAAAAAATGGTTTAAATTGAAAAAAAAAATATTAAAAAACAACGGCAACACCTACAATAAAGTGCTATACTGCGTTTGAAAGCCAGAAGATTGTTCTATAATCCTGCATTTAAATTAAATTACTCATATCAATGGTTTTTGAGAAATTCGCATTTAAAGTCCAAATTTTGATAAAAAACGTGAAAAAAAATGTTTAGACCGGTTGTTTTCAAAATTGTGAAATGAAATTGTAAATTAACTTATATGTGATCTATGTATCTATCAGTTGTTAATCGAACACAAAAAACCGCATGGTTCTATGTGTTCTAATTTTTGAGAAAATCGAAAATTACCAAAACTACTTTTTTTGATTTTTGGTGGTGACTGTGATTCCATTTTAAGGATTAATGTTAATAAACATAATGAATCTTTGTTAGTTCAGTACCGCAATTCATTTAGCGTTACCCAGAATGCACCATGAGGAGGTAGAATTGCATCTGGGTCAGTTATTTTGTCAGTTAGTCAGGAGTTAGTCAGTCATAGTTAGTTAAAAATGGTCAAAATGTATTAAGAAGGTGTGTAAGTCTCGTCAATAAAGCCATCGTCCGTACTACGAGTATAACTGTCGAGTTCGTTGAGTTACTCTTTTATGGTGGGAAGCCGAGGATGTTTTGGCGGTAAAACACTTTCTAAATTTTCGCTCTGAAGGGTGGGAGGATCGATGTCTTTTAACTGTAAACATTCACATATATCACCATCGGTACAACAAGGGTAAACTTTTTTTACATCTGATAAAAACTCTATTATTTGCGAACATGGTGAACATGGTCGGAAGTTTGTTTTGGTTTTCAAGATCGTTTATTGTATTTTATATGTATTTAGTGGACATTGGATAAATAGAATAAATTTGAATTTTTTTTAAATACAGATTCTGTGAATGCAAAAGAAACTTTGCATGCACCCAACCTCGCACCTACCCCAAATCCTATAGTGTGTCCAAGCTGTTTATATATTGTAATGTTGGAAGCTAGCACTGATTTATTTATGTAAGGAAGCAAAAAATATCAAACATTTTGTAGAAAAGTAGTTTTAGTTATTTTCGATTTTCTCAAAAACCAGAAGACATAGAACCATGCGGTTTTTTGTGTTCGATTAAGAACTGATAGATACATGAAACACATGTAAGCTAATTTACAATTTCATTTCACAATTTTGAAAACAATTGGTCTAAACTTTTTTTTTCACGTTATTTTATCAAAATTTGGACTTTAAATGCGAATTTCTCAAAAACCATTGACATGAGTAATTTAATTTAAATGCAGGATTATAGAACAATCTTCTGGCTTTCAAACGCAGTATAGCACTTTATTGTAGGTATTGCCGCTGTTTTTTAATATTTTTTTTTTCAATTTAAACCATTTTTTCTAAAAGTGCCCCCACCTCCTTAACGGGGGGAGATAGACCCCCCCCCTCCCGTAGTAAAAAGTGCTTATTTTTGACCCCTCTACAAAAATCCGTCATTAAATCTTGGCGGCCAAGTTATCGTACTCGTGCCGAATAACCGATAGAATTAACATGGGAAAATGGGATGATGAAGATTTCTTCCAAAGGTTTCTTCTTACCAACCAAACAGTGGTTAAGGGCCTTGAAATTATTCGACCATATGTGGAGTACTTTCTTCAAAGGTGGACAATGTTAAAAATGTTAGATTAAGATAGCATTTCAGTAAAATTTGTTTTGTGTCACGGTATACTTCTGCAATCGCACAACTATGCTGATTACATTACGTTTTTTTGCACTTGGATCAATGCAAATCTCTATTGCTGATTTTGCTGGTGTAAGCATCTCCTTCGTTTGCATTTTCTTGCCAAAAGTAACAGGACAATCGCTAAAAATCGATCGAGATTCATTCGGATGCCTGAAACTATGTTGGAAATGACTAAAGCTAGCGAGAAGTTCTAAATACAATTTCCTCCCAAACGCGCTGCTTTTCTTTTAGGGTGCATGCTTCGGTTTTTTTATTTTCTATTACTTTAGACCGTCGTAAGATGGATTCAAGGAGAATATTTTTTTCCTAATCTATAAAATTTTGAAGTCCTTTCGGGTATTGTCGACATTTTAATAATATATCAATTTGAAATTATTATAAATATTCAAACTGTTGGCGGTTGTCTATTTACAAAAACGTAAAAATCCCTGGGATTTTTTATAACAAACATTTAAATTTAAATGTCTTATTAAAAACAAGTATTTAACTAAAGAGGAGTGAATAAATAGAAAATTTAAATGGAGAATACTTAATTGCGCTAATACATTAAAGCTTATTTAGCTAACTTGACAAAATACTGTTTTTAATTGAGTGTGAATAAATTGGCCCTAATTAGTTTTAAAATGTATTTAACTAGATATTATTAAAAGACTACTACTACTCGATCTCTATAATTTTGAAAAATGAGCATGTTCAAGAGCTTAAGTTCGAACAGAACTCGAGCATGACCCGAATATTTATGAGTTAAGAGTATTTTGAACTTGTCACACTATGTTTTCACCAAAAGATAATTCGGGATTTAGGGCAAGAGATTAAAAATAATTTTGATGTGTTTCTTCCAAAGAAAAGGAGATTAATTTGACGGTTCCATTGACATTTTAGCAAAGCAAACGGGTAAATGTTATCATTGGCCTTGTAAGCAAAGGGAACAATGGAATTTATTTCATAATAACAACATGTAATAACTTCAAAATTAGTGTTAATAACTTCAAACTGTTGTTATCGCATCATTTGATTTCTCACTGTTATTTGAAAAAAAAAAACGGCTTATTATAAAATTGCAAATTTTTAAGTTTTTTTAATTATATGTATGTATATGTACAAACATACATGTTTGCATATTTATGTAGTTTTCTAATTATTATTTTATTTCTTTCGTAAATGAGTTCTGTTTGAAAGATTTGTTTGATATTGATTTTATCATTTCCATTTGGAGTTTAAGTAAGTGCGTTCTATACAAAAAGTTTGTTTGTTTTGCCAAACCACTGCTTTTAACTGCATCCGCCATTTAATTTGTTTCTTTAATATGGATTTTCAATTAGCAAAATATACCTCACTCGGTTATTCAAAAACTGAATTTTTTTTTGACATTTGTTTATTTGTTTGTATACTTTTGGTAGTAAAAATTGAGATTATGTGAGATATATTTCCTTAAAAGCTTGTAAAGTTATTTATATAAAACTAGGCTACACTATAAAGCTACACTTGCAAAAATACAAACTATACCTAACTTAATGTATTCCATATCTGTAAATGTCAACGAAGTAGTGTATGACACATTTGATTTTTCGTGTATTTCATCCAGAGAACGTACCTATTCAATTAAAAGTCAAATCATAGAACATCACTACAATGAAAAGCATCATAAAATTCTTAAAATGGAATCCGAAAATTGTGTATGGATGTATGTATGTATGATGGACAGGTATGATGATAGGCCATCCGATTTTGCAAGTGTTTTTGAAGCTGAATTACTGGCTATCAAGGAAGCAAGGTACTCAAACAGAACCAGGACCGGAACACGCCTATTTTCACAGTCAGGCGGCCGTTGAATCTATTCTAGTACATCATCCTCCAAATAGGTCCAGCAATGCCCGGAAGAACTTGCTAAACTCAATATTCTGGGTCATTGTGGCATCTATGGCAATGAACGGACGGATAAACTGGACAGACAAGGATCAGCTCTTCATAACTCACTTGCGAAAAGTGTCAACATTCCACTCGGAGCTATGAAGAGCAATATTCTCAATATTATATCTAGAAAGATTTGGCCAGCCAATAATAAATCCCGAACGCTTCATCTGAGATGCAGAACCAGGCAAGATATAGAAAGAATCGTTGGTGCCTGTAGCGGACATTGGCCAATAGGAGAGCATGCAGCGAACCATAGGCTTTCCTTACAACACTAACTGTTAAAGTCGTGAAAACCAGCGGGAGAAGAAAATAGTCCTCAATTTCCTCTGCAAATGTCCTGCTCTGGCTAAAGTTAGAGCACAATCATTAGGAAGGGCATTTTTTGACGATAGTGACGAACTTTCGGAAATGAAGATCAAAGACTTTATCCCTTTTCTCAACGTGACGAAATGGCTCTAGGACGAACTTCGGTTACTTCTGTGCCGTGCTACTCGTAGTTCCTGATATAGAGGACTGTGGGTTTTGAAGGAAGTTTATGGTGCGGGCGGCCGGATGATTAGTCAATCGGATTGGCTACTGTTTCAGCACTAACAAAAGCTGCCTAGCTTGGCACAGTTTAGAAGGAAGGTGCCGGATGAGTGCGGTAGTCTGATTGAGTGAGTGATCCAAGTTCCGGATAATTGAAGGGTTGTAAGTCTAAAGGGTCTAAGTGCCATTTTTATAATTTAGAGATAAACGAGAAAAACATAAGCAAAAGCCCTTTGGCACTTAGGCTATACCACAACTTTATTTGTGTGTGTGTACAGTTTTAAAAGAAATAGGCACTTGAATCCATTTTGATATTATAAGGCTTGGCCCTTAGATTGTATTTTGATAAAAATATTGATTTTTGATTTTTTGGCACTTAGACCCTTTAGACTTACAACCCTTCAATTGTTCAAAAGAAAACAGACAATAAGAGACATCAAAACCTACTGCTACTACATCCTTCCTTATTTTTGAATTCAATCAAAACTGGATGAATCCATGAGAATGTCCACAATCTCCCACATCAATTCAATCGACACGTTCATACGAGTTATGTATCAAAATAGAGCAATTCGGCGCTAATTCGACCACAGGGCTAGACTGCCAGTGGTTGCCATTTCTACCTACCTACCTAACCTACCACCTTTGCCTCAAATCGGAAAGAAAGTTTTTAATAAATTTAATGTGATTGAGCGCAACAAATACAAAATTAATTATGCTAAATATATAGAACTCCAGTAACGATTATCGTCAACGTATTCGCGACCTACAGATCCACCACATAATACGAGTATTTGGCGTACATTTTTAACCAAGGTCAAATGTTTCGAAATAAATGTACGATTGTAAGAAAAAATTTTGGAACTCTTGGAACACCAGGCTTTTAGTTAATTTGCCTTTTAATAAGAAAATGCTGTGTTAAAATTCTTGTTCCATTAATCCCAATATAACTGGAATTCGAGTGAAGCATGTTTCACAAGATAATTTGTATAAATGAATTTAATTGACGTAAGCTTAAATTTGAATTTTAAAACACGTAGCAGATGGGAGACCAGTTTCATAATCATCAATAAATATTATATGAGAACCTAATAGAGTATCGTAGATAGTATTCTAAAGCAAAGATCAGAGCATTCAAAAAGAAACAAAAAATACTAACATATTATATATACATATATGTAGATATATGTACAAATATGTAAATAAGATAAATTCAATTCAAATCAAAGATTCATTGGCAGCGTTCAATGCATATAATTTTATTCCGAATTCTGGATTTTTGAGCTTTTGATTGATCAGCTGTCATAAAAAAGTAAAATTTTTCCTTGTCAATTTGACAACATACAATTTGAATATACATAATAATAATAAAAACATAGGTAATCGTGAGAAAGAGAAGAACTAAATTAATTAGAATATTGAAAAAAAAACAATTGTTTTGTTTTCGTTCATAAAGTAAAGTCTTTCAATTGACAATCATATATTATAATGAACGCTCGCTTAAAAAACTGACTGCCATGCCGGATGTCTCGATTCAATTCCCATTCAATCAGAAACAATGCCAACAAAACTGTAAGAAAATTGTGTATACATAGGTACATGAAGCAATTTAATTTGCAGAAGTTGATTTTTCTTTCGACTCGAAACAAACTTTTGTTTTCAACTTACATATATTATTCCACTCCAAGCAAGGGGTACATTTTATTCGTTTCATTTCATCCCACCTACAAAATTTTGTTTTCCTCAGTTGAATAATCCCAGTGAGCAATGACCGAATGACTGAAAGCTCTAAATCTAGATTTTTTCTTTGTTTAAAAAAATTTTAAATTTCCTCAAGTGTTCTCCAAAAACTGCGGTCAAAAAAATAGTAAATAGTAAAAAAAACTATTGTAAGATTTAAAATCAAAAAGTAAAGTTGTGTGTTTGAATCTTAAACTAATATTTATTACGAGTATGACTAGGTACCCTTTAAATAGGCGTGTTTTTTTCGCAAGTCCATATAGAATTGTAGAAAAAAACGACATCGGGACTAAGTGCTTTACATGCAAATGCAACAACTATTTAAATCTATACAGAGTTAGCTAAGACCAGATAATTTTCGAGACTAATTCTAATGTCGATTTCCTTTACACACTAGGGATTTTAGGGATTTCGATCCCTTGTAAAATTTTGTCTTTTAGGCCGGTATTCACCGAGCGCTCATAACTTAAGAAGCTCATAAGTCATAAACCTATTCACCAAGCAATATTAGTGAAGATCTACGAGCGCTCTTAAAAGTTAGGAGTGGTCCCGACCACTCCTAACCAGCGTTGCAGCCAACAAAAAAAATTTCGTGCCACACTCTTTGAAAAAACGTGCCATTTGTGACATTTTCGTGCCATATGAAAAAAAAACTCAAGTTATTCTTTAAAAATAAATTTTAATTAAATACTATTACAAACAAATAACAAAAAAAAATCACTTCCTCTATACGTGTATACGTATTTTCCAGAAACAGGAGTTTTGGCAAGTTCATAATAATAATAAGTAATAAAGCTTTGTTATAATAAGTTGAATAAATAAATTAGCTGGAGGTTTGAAATTTTGACAATTATTAGGCTTAATAATTTCATTATATGACATTATAGCATTAATAGTTTTGTATGACAGTCTGTTTTTGTTGTTTGTTTTAATATTATTTAGCCTTAAAACACCCGCTCTGCTGATATACTTCCGTGAGGCAAACTAAGAAGAATCAACATAAATTTTGAAATATTAATGAACATTCCTTCGTCAATATTGTTTTTTAATCTGTACAACTTAACTTAGAACGTTTTTGAATCTTCAATAAGAATACTTTCGGCTAGTCAATTTCAAAAATTTTTCTTATTTCACCAAAAAGAACATCTTTCTCGCACTCTAATAGATGAGAAAATTCTGATACCAAAATATTGAAGTGTTGCAAAATACTTTGTATGTTTGAATTATTTTTGAAAAAGATTCGGTCAATTATCTTAAACGCATTTAGGTAAAATAATGAAAAAAAAAAAACGTGCCATATTGAAACTTTTCGTGCCACCGTAACACGAGAAAATTTCCGTGTCAAAATGGCACGATCGTGCTATATCGGCAACGCTGCTCCTAACTTACGAGCGCTCTCTTCGAAAATTTGTTCGCTTGTGCGTGTGCCACGCACGCATTTGACTCGAATCCATGTGAGCAATGCCAAGTAGAAGAGTATCCATTTGCTGTCAAGACCAACATTCCACAACATTTCACAGTTTGGGTATGCCTGAACAAGAGAGAGTGGCTCTCATTTTCGAACTTCGAAAAACACTTGCGAGTGGTCGGTGAATACCCCACAGAAATTTCAAGTTAAGAGCCTCGTAAAGTTAAGAGCCGTTTAGGAGCGCTCGGTGAATACGAGCCTTAGGCCGGTATTCACCGAGCGCTCATAACTTAAGAAGCTCATAAACCTATTCACCAAGCAATATTAGTGAAGATCTACGAGCGCTCTTAAAAGTTAGGAGTGGTCCCGACCACTCCTAACTTACGAGCGCTCTCTTCGAAAGTTTGTTCGCTTGTGCGTGTGCCACGCACGCATTTGACTCGAATCCATGTGAGCAATGCCAAGTAAAAGAGTATCCATTTGCTGTCAAGACCAACATTCCACAACATTTCACAGTTTGGGTATGCCTGAACAAGAGAGAGTGGCTCTCATATTCGAACTTCGAAAAACACTTGCGAGTGGTTGGTGAATACCCCACAGAAATTTCAAGTTAAGAGCCTCGTAAAGTTAAGAGCCGTTTAGGAGCGCTCGGTGAATACGAGCCTTAGTGTGCGTATTTCGAATACATGTAAATCCTCTCCAAATACGGATTCGAAGGATTTGATCTCTGTCGAAAAAAAAAATCGATTTTTTTGGTGTGAAGGAACGTAAAATCTGTCGTAAAGCCTAGTACGCAGATCGAGACAAGACAAATTTTATCTCTACAAAACTTTTCCAAATATCCCGCAAAAGTTTTAAGTTGGAGAGAATAAATCTAATTTAATGTGTTTTTTAGTATATCTCTAGAACGGGTTGTCTTACAAAAGTCGTTCATACTTTTTTGGAATCTCCTCTCGATGCGTTCAAGAGATGCATCAGCACCTTTTACATAAAACCAATTTTGACAAAAATCACTTTCGAAAATACGGTGGCTGTCAAAATTTGTCCCGCAAAATAATGCTTGTATCATTCTTTTTCCTGGCAAAATTTAGTGGAGAATTTGTACAACAATTCACAATAGTATGAATTTTGCGCGCGAACTGCGTACTAATCGGAAAAATATCCAAGACAAAATTTGTCCCAGGAAAAAAATTGTATGGGAGACAAAATTTTTCCCGATCTGCGTACTAGCCTTAAAAGTCAAAATTTGACATGGGTTCGAAATCCCTAAAATCCCTAGTGTGTAAAGGAAATCGACATAAGACCCGATAAAAATGGTGATGCCAAAATAATTTTATCTATATGTTATCGATAATTTGTTCAGAGAAGTCAAAAGTGACGTTCTTGGATGCTGGTTGATGCTAGTCTCAATACAGCTGTCAAATGCCATAGCGTACACAGTGCTTCCAGCTATTTGGAAAAAAGCTCCTAAATCCCGATGTCGTTTTTTTATACAGTTCTATATGGATCTGCAAAAAAACACGGCTAATATAGGTTTAACACAGTGCGATCATTAAGGAAACAGTGGGAGGATTGAGTAGGAGAAACCGATGTACATTCGTCTTAAATGTCTGGGCATTGAAACGGGGAGGAAAAACAGAGTCGGTTAGGGAATTCCACATTCGTGTCGTATGGCGAAATAAATAATCTCTGTACTTAACTGTACGTCCGATGTTTGACTCAAGGCCAAGGGTATGTTGATGAGCATTCCCTGCGGCACGAGTATTATGGCGAAATTTTTTTAAGGGGGGGAATGCAACTCGCTATTTCAAAAGAACATTGTTTAAAGAAGTAACGATAAAACAGTGATAGACAAGAGATATTTCGACGATGTTTCAATGAAACAATTGTTTCGGAAATTGCTCTGTCACCTATCAGCCTTAAAGCTCTATTCTGGATTCTGTCTAGTAAGTGCAAAGATGTTTTTGATGCACCAGACCAGATAGGAGAACTGTATTCTAGTTTAGGACGTATGTAAGCCTTATAAATTGTGGCCAGATCAGAGGGGAAAAAAGTTTTTACATCGTCTTAGGAAACCTAAGCAGTTGGCCGCATTGTTAGCAATATCTAATATGTGGTCATTCCACAAAAGATGGTCAGTAATACACATACATACCAAGAATGGATAGCTTTTCAGTTTCCACGATGCATGCGTCATCCACGAACAGTGGCATAGAGGGAATATTCCGCTTTAATGACAAAAAATAGCTCTGAGTTTTAGAAGTATTAAATTCAATACAATTTTTAATACCCTATTTAACGATGCTATTTAGATCGGAATTTAATGATCTCAATAGATATTGCCGTTGCAGTTTCACATTCGAAGAACAAGGAATTGAAAATACCAGCAGAACAACGCCGCCGCCGCCGTTGCATGGAATTGATCAAATTTCCACACCTTCCTGTATTTGCTTCCCAAAGCGCATCGTTATTGTTTGGTTTACAACTAGCAATATAATTTTTATTTGCGACTTATAGGCACTATAAGACAAGTTATGCATTCGTACATAAGGTCAAATTCGAAATTTTGATCAAAGTTGATATTACGATTATGGAGAATATGAAGAAAGTGAGTCACGCAATTCTGTCAGTTTATCGGTCTAAACGGCTCGGCCGATTTTTTTCAAGCTTGGTAGATATTATATGTAGATTTTAAATTTTTACCCAAACAAGTTGTTTTCTTTTTTTTTACGACCAAAAATAACGGTACCTGCCATTCGAATTTTTTTCGTGGTTTTATAAAACATTTTTTTTTTCAAAAACTATTCGACAGAGTTTTTTAAAAAACTTGAAAATTATCAATGGTACCTCCTAAAAATTTTTGTTTTTGTTTTTGATTTTCTCAAAAAAGGTTAAAGCTTAGTTGTCGATTCACTATCTTCTCTTGATCTTATTCAAATAAATTATATTAAAAATAGCTTAGGAAGAATTCTTGATCTTGTTTTCATAAATAATGAATTGAAATATAATGTAGATGCTATTGACTTTCCACTATTAAATAACTCTTTTCACCATATTGCTTTACAAGTAAATTTAGATTATTATGAATATGCAAGTAATGTACCCATTGAGGAAAGTAACTTTAATTTTGTGAATGCGGATTTCATTGCTTTGAATAATTTTTATATGACATTTGAATGGGAAAAAATATTTCGTAACAAATCCCTTTCTGAAATGTATACGTGTTTCAAAAATATTCTTTTTGAAGGCATAGAACTTTTTGTACCGATTTTTCGAAAGAAAAAACCACACAAACTTCCATGGCAAAATAATAGATTAAAAAACTTAGAAAATGTTAAAAATAAAGCTTTCAAGCGCTTTAAATTAACAGGGTGTAATGAAGATCGTAATCGGTTTCTTCAATTCAGACGAGAGTTTGATTTTCTAAATCGTTTCTTATACAATCAATATATTCATACAACGGAGTTAAACATAAAAAAAAATAGTAAATCATTCTGGATTTTTATTAATTCGAAGCGTAACAGTACCTCCTCTTTTCCTCAGTCAATGGAATATGATAATGAACATTCTAATGACATCCAGTCATCTTGTGAACTTTTTGCAAAATTTTTCAAATCATCTTATAATATCGATTTTATTCATGATGTTAGTAATATGTATTCGAATATCGATTCGCCCATCAGTTTTGTGGCCCCGCAGTTAACCGTGGAGGAAGTTTTTGTTGCCTTATGTGAAATTGACATTTCCAAAAAAGAAGGCTATGACAAAATTCCCCCTCTTCTTTTATCAAAATGCTCTTCCACAATTTGCCATGCCCTAACTCTCCTTTTTAATAAATCTATCTCATCCGGTCAGTTTGTTGAGGAATGGAAAACATCATACATTAATCCAATTTATAAAAGTGGTTCCAAGAATTTAATTAAAAACTATAGGCCCATTTCAAAGCTATCGGCTATACCAAAGCTTTTTGAAAAGATTATAACAAAAAATTTGTATTTTTCTGTAAGAGAGTCAATATCGCCAAGTCAACATGGATTTGTTAAGGGTCGCTCAACAGCTACAAATCTCTGCCTTTTTACAAATTATTGCTTGAACCAAATGGAAAAAGGTTACCAAGTCGATGTTCTCTACACAGACTTTGTAAAAGCCTTCGACCGAGTTCATCATGGTTTGCTTGCACAAAAGTTATTTAAGATGGGTTTTACTAGTTCTTTTATCAGTTGGTTAAAATCGTATCTTTGTAACAGAAAGCAAATTGTTGTGATAAATGGACATTATTCAAGTCCTATTGTTGTGGACTCAGGTCTGCCTCAAGGTAGTCACTTGGGCCCATTGCTCTTCCTTTTATTTATAAATGATTTGCCATTAGTTTTCAAAAACGCCCATTGTCTAATGTTTGCCGATGACGTTAAAATCTTCTATACTATTAAATCGATTTTCGACTGTTCTCGACTTGAAATGGATATAGACTTATTTCTTGAATGGTGCAAATACAATCACCTTGAATTAAATTTTTCGAAATGTAAGATATTCAGTGCTACTAGATCACATAACGTCATAAAATTTATTTATAAATTTGACAACGATGAACTTTTAAGAGTCGAGTTGGTAAAAGATCTCGGTGTCCTCGTTGATTCTAAATTGAACTTTCATGCTCATATCGATTTCATAGTCTCCAAAGGAAACTCATTGCTTGGATTTTTAAAACGTAACTCATCAGAATTTAAAGATGTCTATACACTTAAAACATTATATAACTCATTAATACTTCCCTATCTTGAATATTGTTCTTTAATTTGGTGCCCATTCTATGCTAATGGAATACTAAGAATCGAGCAAATTCAAAAGAGATTCACGCGATTTGCACTCCGGAAATTGAATTGGTTAGACGGTATGCCAAATTATCGTTCAAGATGCGCCCTGATTGATATGAAAACGCTCGAAGCCAGAAGAAATGCTCAATGCATAATTTTCGTAAGAGATATAATATCATACCGAATTAATTGTATAGAACTACTGAATCTTATAAAATTCTATGTCC
This sequence comes from Philhelius festivus, assembly GCA_963931855.1. Taxonomy (NCBI): domain Eukaryota; kingdom Metazoa; phylum Arthropoda; class Insecta; order Diptera; family Syrphidae; genus Philhelius; species Philhelius festivus. The sequence goes on from OZ007555.1 coordinate 36,632,687, forward strand.
CAGAAAGAATATTACGGGACAGAAGTGTCCTTTTTTATGTTTCAACCCACAGAACTAATTATGGACTTAATGAGCCCATTTCGCGTTCATTATCATTGTTTAACTCGGTGTGCAATGAAATCGACATTATAAATAATAGAGATCAATTTAAAAAAAATATTTTACAGTTATTAGGGTAAAATAATTTGTATATGTATATTATAAAAAGTAAATTAATTTGATGTAGTTCAATTTTGTATATTTATGTATTTCTTAAGAATATTAATGTAATCAGCAGATGTAATAATCCATTGATAAATAAATAAATAAATAAATAAACAACCTATTTTTCAGGGAATACCATCATGGCAATACTATTCTACTTTGTTTATACGATATGTCTTTAAACAATTTTCTTATAATTGTCTCCTCTTGAGAACATTCCGTTGACGAAATAAAAGATAAATATACATTTTTACTTAATATACCTGTGTATTTATTGAAATCTTTTATCTTTAAAAGTCACAGAAGTTTATCTTTTGTTCTTTTATGATTTTTAACAGATTTCATAGCAGGTTTTGGCATACTGAATACCAAAAATACGATTTGTAAAAGATTTTTTCTAAGTTCGAACATTTGATAGTTCATAACGGATTTCTTAGCAGATTTTATAATAGATTTAAGCATGACGAATACCAAAATTATAATTCATAAGAGATTTGTTGACAGCTGAAACTTTATGGTATGGATATTCATAGCAGAATAAAAGAATAGAAGAATAAAAGATCACGCCGAATAGGCCTAATTATCTCTACCATGATCTTTACATAAAAATGCTGATCCATGATACCCTTAATTCGATGTATGTACATATATATGGGAATAAGAGAATAGGACCATAAAATAAAAAACATGCCCAAGCCATTATGCTGTCTCCTCCATTTTTAATGGTCTGTGGGGGCTGTGAAACGTGGATTTTATTCTGTATTTGGTGGCCGTCTAAAATATTGGCGAGATCCCTTGTCACCATATAAAACTATCTTAGACTCGTCTGACCACAGAATATTTTTCCACTTCGATGTAGGCCAGTCGACGTGTTTTTTTTATTTTGTTAACATGTTGTTTTGTCAGCAAATGTACCATTCGTGGGCTGTGGACTCCTTGACCATCCATTCGTAAACACCTACGAACCATTTCAATACTAGTGTAAATGTCTCAAACATCCTCTATTTCAGATGCTTTCGTAATTTTGAATTGCCTGAAGACCCGTTTTATCAACTTCGATGACATGACCAGCTTCTATCCGGAGCGTTTCTACCTCTGGGAATTGTGTAATGACGCTTCTAATAGTTTTTGGTGGGCAGCCAACCAAACTTTGAACCTTTTAATAAGTTTCGCCTTCCAAAATTATCATTTCTGAAACTTTTTTTTGGCAAAATTTTCAATTCTAGTGTAAGGAGAGAAAAATAATGTTTATTCCCATAAACTCATGCACTAGATAATCTTATTTTGACTGAAAAAATTCGTTGCTTTGATTAATAACGGTGTTGATTTATTATATTTACAACATGATCGTTGGGAAATTGTTATTGTGTGAAAGTGTAATAATTTTTAACTACTCACTTATGGGGTGACTGTACGGTGGACGGCCTTAGTTAAGGCGACAAATCGCGATAAACTAAGCAAAGTGCAGCGTTCAGCGTGTATGTGCATTAACGGAGTTCTTCGCTCGACACCTTCCGCTGCATTAGACATACTCCTCAACCTCATACCCCCCGATATTTACAGCATACATATGGCCGCGAGCACAGCCGTACGTCTCAAGGCCATCTCTCAGTGGACCGATAACTCTATTGGCCACACCATGATTCTGAACTTATTCGGAACATTCCCAAGTCACTCCGACTACATCACTCCCTTGCTGGTTTTCGATAAAAACTTTGAAATCACCATTCCCTCAAGGTCAGCTTAGGAAGAAGGGGCTTTGATGGAAAATGAGTCAGTACGTTTTTATACTGATGGACCGTAAGAACGAAAACGGAGTGGGTGGTGGAGTGTTCTCAGATAGACTAAACATTAGTCTCTTCTTCCGCCTGCCAAACCATTTTAGCGTATTCCAAGCGGAAATTCTGGCGATAAAGGAAGTATTGCCTTGACTTAAAGAAAACGCCGTGATATCTAGTTCGGATATCCGCATCTTCTCAGATAGTCAGGTAGCTTTAAAATACCCCGCATCAGTCTCACAGTCCAAACAATTTAATATTAACCTATTCTGGATGCCGGGACACGGAGATATTCCGGGGAATTGTAAAGCCGACGAACTCTCCAGAATTGGAATGGAAATGCTTATATTGCCCGATAGGGTAAATATATGAAGGTATGCCTATAGCTACTAGTAAACTTATGCTGAAGCGAATTGCTCTGGAACAATCCAATACAAGATGGCTTAACACTACCACTTGTTTGGCGACCAAAGAATCTGGCCCAAACTAGATTTAAAACGGTCAAATTATTTGTTGTCCCTCAGTAGATCTCAGATTAGCTCCGTAATAGGTGTCATAACTGAACACTTTCTTGTAGGTAGACACGCCGCACGACTTCTGCAGGAGTTGCTTGGACGAGGAGGAAGAGGAAACAATCCCACACCTTCTTTGTACATGCCCTGCACTCTCTTACAGATGCAAACTTTATCTAGGACACTATTTCTTTAATGAATCAAGCGATCTCATTAACACAGACATTAAAAGTCTCATTTGCTTCATCAGAAGCTCCAAATGGTTCTAACTAGTAGGGAACTGTTTGTTCCCTATTAGATCATGGTATCACAATGGACCTCTACTGGTCTAAGGCTGGTATTCACCGAGCGCTCATAACTTAAGAAGCTCATAAGCCTATTCACCAAGCAATATTAGTGAAGATCTACGAGCGCTCTTAAGAGTTAGGAGTGGTCCCGAGTCCCGACCACTCCTAACTTACGAGCGCTCTCTTCGAATATCCATTTGCTGTCAAGACCAACATTCCTAAGGCCTAAGGCCTAAGGCTCGTATTCACCGAGCGCTCCTAAACGGCTCTTAACTTTACGAGGCTCTTAACTGGAAATTTCTGTGGGGTATTTACCAACCACTCACAAGTGTTTTTCGAAGTTCGAAAATGAGAGCCACTCTCTCTTGTTCAGGCATACCCAAACTGTGAAATGTTGTGGAATGTTGGTCTTGACAGCAAATGGATACTCTTCTACTTGGCATCAGCGTTACCGCTGTGCCACTTTAGTGTCAAATTGCCACTTTTTTTCAGGCTGTGCCACCGAGCCACCACCTTTCAGTCTGTGCCACTTTTTATTCCCCACAAGTAAAACTAAAGTTACCAATTCACCATGCCATTTTTCCATACCTTTTCATATCTTTCATGCGTACGATACTTATACCATCAGAGTTTTAAAATTCCATATAACCCACACATTGAAAAAGTGGGTAACATTAAAAATAGTTTGAATAAATACCTATTTTCCGACTTATATGAATTTGTTGCAAAAATTTTAACCTTGCCTCATGGCAGTGCCTGCGCTAAGAGGGTTTTTTCCAAGCTAACTTTGATGAAAAACAAACTCACCAACAGACTAAACACTGAAACTTGCGAAAATATGTTGCCTTCTTTAAATTTAGTAAGCAACTGTGATTTAGCTGAGTGGAGTCCAGATGAGCTCCTCATAAAAAAATATAGGGAAACCATCACAGGAAAGTAAAATGTGATACGATTTCTTTTAAATAAATTATTATTTATTACTTATTCATACTTTTATTTATTTATTTATGTTGAATAATCAATACAAAATGAACTGATAAATTTTTAGTTTTTAGCTTACGTTGCAATAAACCTTAAAATGATTGTTTAAATTATGTGTTTTCTTCAACTCCTATAAATTCGTTGAGATGAGTGTGAAATTTGTTCCCTTAAGTCAATTTTCATACATATATGGTGTTGTTTTGTTTTTAATTTTAAGTCCCACCTTTTTTTCTCGAGTGCTACTTTTTTTTGCCACTTTTCCAAAATATCCTAAGGTAACGCTGCTTGGCATTGCTCACATAGATTCGAGTCAAATGCGTGTGTGGCACACGCACAAGCGAACAAACTTTCGAAGAGAGCGCTCGTAGATCTTCACTAATATTGCTTGGTGAATAGGTTTATGAGCTTCTTAAGTTACGAGCGCTCGGTGAATACCGGCCTAAGTGTGTCAGATGCTTTATATGACAGCCACTTAAACCTAACCTAAGGCAATTAAAGAGAGAACATAATGGGTTTTAACCATTTTCTCATTTTGACTACTATTATTTTGACCACAACTCTTTGTTGAAAAATTCAGTGTTCAAATATTTTCAAACTTGAATTACATGAAAAAACATTCAGACTTGTTTAATCAGTAAGTAACTATATTGATACAATTTTCCCCCATTGTTTTTAAATTTCCCTGTTTTTCTCCGAAATGTCCTGATCAATTTTTCCATTTTGCGAAATTCTCTGACAGTGAAACGTTTCAATAAATTGATAATTAAAGATTTAATTTGTATTTATTGAATGCAATAAACGATATTTCCTGTTAAATGTAAACTTATACAAAGATGTTTATGTACGCATACACAAACACTATTCCAGCAATAATAATAATAATTAAAGAAAAATACTGAATACTTTACATGAGAGTTTAGACTACGGAAAACAAAATATCTAGGTAGTATTCACAACAACAGTTTCTACAATAGAAACAAAACTCATTTTGTTTATTTTTAATTAACATCAACGGTTTGCTTTTGACAATCAATTTTTGTGAATATATGAAGATACACTAAACAAAACAACTTTTATATGCGTTTGTACTGAAATAAAAATCTTTTTACGATATACATCTACCTTTATTTGTATTTAGTGAATAAAAGTGCAAAATCCACGTATTTATGTAAGTACATATATAAATATAAATACATATCTTTTTTCAGGGAGCGTTCAATTGATAGCAATTAATATTCATTTGTAGGAAGCAAATGATTTACTATAAAAAATCTTTTACGTTATCAGCAAACAAATTGAAATTTGCAAAACATTTTGTACAGGGTGGTTCACTTTAAGATCTTAAAGGACCTGGGTTGGTGTGAGGTAAAGGTGATAAAAGCTTAGAGTTTATTTAGATTTAGGTGATTCTCACTTTTTTAAGATTCATTTCATTATAAATACATACATATATCTACGAGTATTATACAAAGTAACTCATCAAGGATAATGTTGGGACATAATTTTTGGGTATATTCTAGAAACAAAATTGTACTACAATATGGTTGTATTTCCGTTGACATCATTTTTATCTATACAAGATATACAACACTTTATAACTGCGTTTAAATAAAGTTGATATCTTATTGGGATCTTCAGATATTTTTAAGCCTGTTAATTTGTTCTTACGTTGTTCGTTTGTACGAACATAACATAATAGTAAAAACCAAACTCAATGACAAGTTTGCGGAATAACCTATAGATCTTATGATACTTGGGAAAACCTATAGCAGTCAAGTTATGAATACAAATTTATTTTGTGAGGTTTTAGATAATTTTAATTTTATCTATGTATTAAAACAAGTTATAACAGGTGCTCAAAGTGTATTCCTTTGTTTTGTATGTATGCTAGAGCCTGCTCTTTGATTTCACTGAGAATATTTATTGATGCTACTCGTAGCTATTGCCCCACTTTTGATTATGTTTCTCTTAAAGTTGCTTTTTCAATTTTGTCCCTATAAAAAAAATCGAATACTGCAAGGTCAGGAGATCTGGCAGGCCAGAAAACTGGTCGATTTCTTCCAATTTAACGATTATCATAATCTTCATGTAGTCAATTCTTGATCTCTCGACCATAGGGGGCTATTGTAAGGTCCTATTGCAAATACAATGAATGCTAGTTGAATCAGTGGAATGTCCTCCAATAGTTCTGTTAACTCATTTCGCAAGAACTGCAGGTAGTTTGTAGAATTCAGCCTGGGGCCTATTGCACCATTTTACAAAATTGTGATTACAAGCATTTTTTTTAACAAATTTGTAAAAAATCGATTTTTTTTCATATGTAATTTTTTTTAATCACAAATTTGTACTTGTAATTTGTAGTTGGTGCAATAGGCCCCTGGGTATTAGTTTAAAGCAGAGCTGTAAAAGAATGCGTTCTTTTTTGTATTGCAGTAAAATAATGAAAAAGTTAAAAAAAAACTTAACTTTAAACAAAAATTCACAGTTAATAGTTATGACTTGAAGTTAGAAGAATGCAATACTTTTTAGCTGGTTGCATTCTTGGAAGTGTTTTAAAAGTCTTTTACATTCTTTGCAGTCATGGAGTGTTTTGATTGCATTGAAAGTAATGCAGTCATTTGGCTGTTTTGGAGTCTTTTGACTGCTTGAAGTCTTTTTTACTGCTTGGAGTCTTTTGATTGTTGGAAACGTAGAAATCTTTAATTCCTCATTTTTCCTGCTGCAGGTTTTTCTGAGTATCATTAAATCTATGGGTTTCTTCGCTAACTAGTTATTGATTTTTCTTTTTAATAAAATGATCACAATCATATTTTTTGTATAACTTTGGCCTTATCTCGAACTCTACGTAACCTTGTTCAACGAAGAAAACCCCTCATCGGAGTCGCTAAATGACAGATGATTCTCCTGAAGAAGTTGCTGATATTATCATCACTGGAAACTCCAAAAAATCAGCAGTAAACGACAAGATTTTTCATTACGTACTTAAAAGGTAACCTAATCTTGCTGTCCTTTTGTTGACTATAATGTTCAACAACTGTCTGAACAAAAAGAATTTCCCTGCAGCCTTGAAAAGGTGCAAAGTTGTCCTCGTCCCGAAGAAGATTTCGATTCTTTGCTGTATGAGCACGATATTTTAACGTTAATCAATCGTTGTATCGTTTTTTTTTAAAGTGAAAGATACATGTTTTTGCAAAATTCTAGGTGTCGTTTTCAAGAAAAATACAATTTTCGAAAAACATTTTTTTTAAATTTGTATGGTGGGTACCGTTATTTTAAGATATAACTATTAACATTTTTTTCCAACATTTTGCAGATAGTTTTAAAAAACTGTTAATTGTCAAGATTCCAAACAAATTGAGCCCGTAGTTATTCTAGGTGTCTGAATTTAATCAAAATCCCGTGGAAAAATAAAGTTCACAGTGTATTATTGCTGTGAAATGTATAAGAGTTGGTAAACATCGGACAATAATTGCGTTTTGGAAGGCTACGACAGCATCTAACTAATGAGCTCACTTTGGTACCTGGGCGAAACGCACTTTGGAGTTGAGGTCGCTTGAACTTTTAATTGAATTAAATTCAATCACTCCACTTAAACTGAAATAGTTTTCTTTTTTATATGTATATCTTCGTTGCACGTGGTTTTCGAAATGTTGAGTTTTCAAAAACATTTGTTTTTAATATTTTTAAAAATTTGAATATACATACAATACTATTAAATTTTTTAATAAGGAGATTTAACCATAACCATTTTTCAATAATTTTTAATCTTAAGCGGATCACCCTGTAGTTCTTTTTTATTCACGGATCGATTATTTTAATCAGAAGAATTGCAATTCTACTTCTGTATTCTTATCTAATCGTGTTAATAACGTTTTATATCTCGATTTTGGTTCTAGATTTCATTTTTATGTTTTCAGTTTGTAGATAAAGGAGGTTTCAAGAGATTTTTTTTGTTTTGATTGCAGTATATTTAAATTAGAAAATGCTATAGGTAATCATGATTTACTGAGTTATTATTATACAACTACTGTTCATCAAGGAATATTTTTTTGTTCAAATAAAGATAGCCTTCGGAGAATTATCAAAAAGATTACATATCTAACAATAGGTAAAACTTCAAGAGTTAGCAAGCAGCAACTATCTACGAGTACTTATATTCATGTTCAAAAGTTATCATTAATTTTCTGAAACTGATAAGATAAAGATACAAGAAAGCTTTAAGACTTTCAAAAAAGCTTTTTTTTTAAATAAACCTATTCGCCTAGAAGTATGAAATAATAATTTTGTTTACGAGTTTAAATCATTGGGATAACTCACTGGTAGGTAATTATGAAATATACGAATGAATTCGGATTAAAAAAAGAATTTTGTTCGTTCCTTCTACAGTTAAAAAGTTAGAGCAATTACCTAACCACTTTTTGCACTTGCTTTCACATCACCTTAGAAGACATCCAACATCTGTTCATTTTTGTGGAAAATTGCCTCAGTTAACAAGACACAAACCATTTTTGAGAAATTTTCAAAAAAGAAACATTTTCAGGACATTTGACGTTTGAGCCCTTGTAGCTTGCCTAGTGGTCATCGGATCGGTGAAGAACGCCAAATTTAATTCACAAACTAATTATTAGGTGTATTTTTTTGGTAAAATTATCCGTAGTGAAGTATGATTTCCCAAAAAAAAAAAACGTATCCGCAGTTGTACTACTGAGACTGACTAGTTGTCAAATATTTAAAAAAAACAAGTCGAAACTTTTTGCCAGGCTGAGAATAAGAAGTGCCTTCCTTAATTTTCTTGTTTCTGCAAATATATACTGTGGTTTTTATTTATTCATTCGAATTTAAATCAATTTTTGTTTACCTTTTCTGTTAGCCAGCCATTCCTAATAACACAGAAGTTTTTTTTTTAACAAATATCAAAACAAAAGTCAAGGGATCTCTTCGAAAACTTTAGTTCGTTTTGGATTTTTCAACAGCGTTTTTCATAAGAAGGCTTTGTCGCGTTAGTAACTCTTATATGTCGCTGTTTAGCTAAAGTATAACAGTTGACGACGACATTTCGCTGCTACAAAAACGCGTTAGTTTTTAACCAGCTTTCTATAAGAGTTTGTCACCAACGAGACAAAAAATTGCAACTTTTTGTGGAGAAAGCCTTAAATATAAAAAACACTTTTTTTTGTCGGACACTCATGAAACCATGGGTTACTAAAATTAGACAGTTAAGAGACCTTACGTTGATGCTACAAAAACGCGTTGTCGACAGCGTTTTTAATTTTGTCGCGTTAGTTTGGTTGCAGATAAAACATAAGATTTCAAAAAGTGCAGCAAATTGTAAAAGGTGTAAACTTTCAGTGAAAAATAAAAAATGCTAAACAACAAACTACTTATCATACTCTATGAACATGCCTTAGACGCTGTTCACATTGGACTTACTCAACCGAATTATTTTGACGTAAGGCCACCCTGTAGTGTTCAGACACAAAAGCAGTGTGAACACTCCAGACTCACTTTGACGTCTTATTGTTGTCATAATTGTTGGCCATTTGCTATGCCACTACAAATATACAGTGAATTACAAAAGTAAGTAAGCACCTCTTAGTTTAAAGATCATTTCCTTCAAACAATCGATAGTAATGTTAAAAAAAAAATTAATATTTTTGTCTATAATTATATGTATTTCGAACTAAAAAGTAATATTTCAAATAAAACAACTGTGTTCTAAAATTCTGCTTGTTTAGATTCATGGGTTTTTTCAAAGAAGAGCCGCTTTTGGCGATTTATTAACTTCCCATAGGGAGTTATTGTAATCGGTCCGATTTGTCAAATTGGAATTTTTCACATTTCTCGACGTTTCAAGGTCCCTAGAGGCTATATCAATCATTTTTAGAGAGATGTCTGTGTGTGTGTGTGTACGTACGTTCGTACGTTCGTACGTTCGTACGTTCGTACGTTCGTACGTTCGTACGTTCGTACGTTCGTACGTTCGTACGTTCGTACGTTCGTACGTTCGTACGTTCGTACGTTCGTACGTTCGTACGTCCGTACGTTCTCGTACCATTTTTCGTTGTCGATATCTCAAGAACGAGTAAAGATATCGACTTCAAATAAATTTTGTTTAATAGATAATAACTTCGAAAGAGGCTGAAAGGGCGTTTAATAAAATTCAGTTAGTAGTTTTTTCACTATAACGGTTTTAAAAAAAAGTAAAAATTTTGGTTAGTTTCCAATATCTCACGAAAAAATAATGCTATTGATTTCAAATAAAATTTAATGTACTCATTATAAGGTCATACAGATTTGGTATGAATTTGGAAAAAAATGAACATACCGTTATTTTTTTAAATAAAAAAAACTGAAAAAAAAAATTTCATAACCCAGATATTCTAAGAACGGAAAATAATTTGAAACTCAAAATAATTTTATTTTACGAAAAATAATGTGTTTGACAACTGGTGAAAATTTCAAAAAAAATCAGTTTACAGTTTTTTTACAAAAAATAAAAAACTATATAAAATTCTATTGAAAATTGGTAAAAATTGTTTTTCGACTCAAGTTTCTCGAGAACTAGTAGTGATATTGACTTCTAATTTAGTTTATTTTATACATAGTATAATTTTGTACAATTGGTAAAATTTTGACAAATATTGAATTAATAGTTTTTTTTTTTTTAATAAAAAAACTATTAAAAATTCTAGTGAAAACTATTTAAAATTGTATTTCAAGTCGAATTTCTTGGGAATTAACTCCGACAGTGCCTTCTAAAGTATGTTGTTTTATACATCGATACCTTCCCGTAAGAATGTATATTAAGCGACATTTCTAAAATTTTTCAGGAAACGAAAAAAACGAAGAAAGTTCGTTGGCGAAACCCAGGCCAAAACGTGGCCCTTAACATATATTATATTTCCTCATCAAAAAGTCATTTTCGGAAAAAGTTTCGCTTAGTACATTCTTACGGGAAGGTATCGACATAATACAGTTATTAACATATGGTTAAATTTTGACAAGTATCGAATTGACAGTTTTAACAAAAATATAAAAAAAATCTACTAAAAAGTGGTAATATTTGTTTTTCGACTAGAATATCTTGAGAACGAGCAATGATATTGACTTTGCAATTATTTAATTGTATACATAATACAATTTCTAAAAAATGGCTTATATTTGACATAAATCTAGTTTTAGAGCGGATATATTTTGTAAGTACACTTCCATCAATAACCAAACCATATCTTTTATATTTGAATATTTCGTTTTTAATTTTTTTTTCAATTAAAATGTTTGGAACCGAAATAATAAAGTAATTTCTATAATATAATATTAAAAAACACGGAAATCTATAATTCAGTATATAATATGTACCTACCAACCTTCTTAGTTATTACAAGTTTTCAAGACCACAAATGGGAAGTTATCAGTGTGGGTCGCACCCAGCCTCTTTTTTTACTTATGTAAGGATTGGTAGAGCACTCGTCGAATAGTTTGAAGGTTACATGACTTACCTGTTTTGTTTGGTTATTTCTGCTGATATCTTTGATGGGCTTACTTGTGGATTCCTCTTCACTTTCCTAACAATAATACGGCATTCCTGCTTTTCATTGTCATTGATCGAGGGTCATTTTGCAAACTTCCAATGTTATTTTATTTGGTTATTATTTTGTTAACAATAGCTGTGTTTGTTTGAAAACATGTTATTTTGAAAACAAAATCCAATCCGGATCAGATCTGGGGGAAAATAAAATACAGCTAATTTTATTATTCTCGCACTTCGATTTATTTTCCAAATAGTGTTTGATTATATTTTTTTTTATGAGTGCTTACTAACTTTTGTGATACACTGTATCTTCGTGTGTCATATTATGTCACCAAGACAAATGTCAAAAAAAATCCATTAATTTTCAATTTGTTTTAAAAATCCTGCCTCACTTTGCCGTCTCTTTCTTACCATGAAGTGCGAACGAGAAAAAACACAGAGACATCAAAATAAGTCGGCGGATTGAGTCCAATGTGAACACCGTCTTAGAGATACACAAGCGTTTTCAATGTTTTCAATGACGGTGTCCACATTGGACTCACTCCACCGACTTATTTTGACATCTCTGTGTTTTTTCTCATTCGCACTTCATGGTAAGAAAGAGACGAGAAAGTGAGGCAGGATTTTTAAAACAAATTGAAAATTGATGGATTTTTTTGACATTTGTTTTGGTGACATAATATGACACGCGAAGCTACAGTGTATCACAAAAGTAAGTAAGCACTCATTTAAAAAAATTATAATCAAACGCTATTTGGAAAATAAATCGGAGTGCGAGAATGGTAAAATTGTTAACAAAAGTCCGTCTACTATACACAAAATAAGAACCAAATAAAATAACATGGAAGTTTTCAAAATGACCCTCGATCAATGACAATGATAAGCAGGAATGCCGTATTATTGTTAGGAAAGTGAAGAGGAATTCCAAAGTAAGCCCATCAAAGATATCAGCAGAAATAACCAAAGAAACAGGTAAGTCATGTAACCCTCAAACTATTCGACGAGTGCTCTACCAATCCGGTTATCATGGTCGAAATATTAGAAAGAAACCTAACATAAGTAAAATAAATTGCCAAAAGCGTCTCTTTGCAAAAACCTATGAATCTAAATAAGCTGAATTTTAGAACACAGTTGTTTTATTTGAAATGTTACTTTTTAGTTCGAAATACATATCAATTATATACAAAAATATTAAGTTTTTTTTTTAACATTACTATCGATTGTTTGAAGGAAATGATCTTTAAACTAAGAGGTGCTTACTTACTTTTGTAGTTCACTGTATATTTGTAGTGGCATAGCAAATGGCCAACAATTATGACAACTACAAGACGTCAAAGTGAGTCTGGAGTGTTCACACTACTTTTGTGTCTGAGCACGACAGGGTGGCCTTACGTCAAAATAAATCGGTTGAGTAAGTCCAATGTGAACACCGTCAATTATACCAACATTTATATTCGAGACTCGAGCAAACGTCAAAATTCTATCCGCAGTTGGATCATACTTCTACTTTTATCGGCAGTGAAGAGTTTGTATTTGTAATACGTATAAAATCATACTTCGCTACGGATATTTTTGCAAAAAAAAAACACACCTGTTGTCTCATTTCTGGGGTTTTCCCGTTTAATTAGATTATTTTACAAATAAAAGGCATTAGACAAACGTTTATAAAATCTGGCGTAAGAACCATTGAAATTTAATACTTTATAGCTACTAAGATAGACAATTTGGATGTTTACCTTTGAGTATATATAATATGGAGTGCTCGTTCCTATCCCTAATGCATTGTAGTACTTGAAGTTGTGATAGGGGTCGCTGTCTCACTTTCTGTAAGTTAAGGATACAGCCGTATCCTCCGATTTGTGCTTACCTTCTCCTCACATATAGTTCTCCGTCACATGTGATATGAAGCAATCGGCAATAACTTTGTCTTACACAAATTTGAGTAGCGCCCCCTATGATAGTCACGCATTTGGAATAGAAACGAGCCCTCCATATTATATATACTCAAAGATGTTTACATACAAATAGTATTAGATATTCCCATTGTTCATTGCTGTTTTAATCAATCGACATCGAAGCTATACGTTGTGTTTGACAGTACTTGTTTACGAGATGAAAGAATATCCACTCCACTTACACACTGAACGGATAAGTTTTTCTTGTATTGAAGCGTGTTTCAACCATGGTTTGATCCTTTTTAAATCTACATTGAGTCTTATACGTTGGGTGGAGTTTAATTGAAATTCGTAATGAAAAACCAAGCCGAGAAATTCTTTTGGCACATCCCGCTAGTAATTGGTATTTAGATGTAAATATGTGTACAAAATATGGATTTTTTTTTGAAAGTTTTTTTGAAAGATTTCGGTTTTGTTTGAATTTCCTCAAAAACGGTTTTCGTGATTTTCATTTAAATTCACAACTTTTATGTCTTAGGTGATTTTAGAAAGAAATAGCTTTGACGATTTTTGAAAATATTTTCTCAATTTTGAGTTGTTATTTTTTTTCCAATTTCATTTACAGGTACTTATAACTAGTATCTACCAACAATATTGCATTCCAAAATTTGAGTACAAAATTATATAAATAATGGAAAGAACGCAGCAATATTGAAGAGACATTTGGTCTGCTAAAAATTGTACTTTTTTGAAATTTGTTTATGATGTAATAAAAACAACTGATTTCTTTTAGAATTTTTGGAATTTCAACAAAACTATAACCATAATCTAGATTTACAAACAATATTAAATTCAAAAATACTTACTAGTCAAACGGTCAACACTTTCAAAACGTCCTTCAACTTTTGAACGCAATGAGTCCAAATCGAATGGTGCCGCTAGGCCATGATCTACACTGCGTGATTTGCTCCTATTTAGAAAAAGAAAAAGGCATAAATTAGCTAAAGAAAATTTTGTAATTTATAATTTCAAGAATGATTCGAATGATGCCATTTATTGAGAATGTGAAAAAATTGCATACAAAATTTAAATTCTTATCTACTTCTAAGCTTTTACAAGTAACATTAGGTGTCATGTTTTTTTTTTTTTCAATTTCTTAAAGTTAAAACATACTGTCAGTTTGGAATACGTTTAAAATTCTTACACGTTCGAGCTTAAAATATAGTAAATAAATCAGAGTGTTTTTAAACTTAATTCTATTGCTACAGTCGGCACTAAATTTACTGTTTACGTATATAAGCAATATTTCATTTTGATAGTTCTTAAAACGTGAGCTTTTGATAATCTTACAAAATAAAAATACTGTAGATAATTTTTGTTTGGCTTCTACTTTCTAAATGATTATTTAAATGATTTAAGAAGCTAAATCATCATTTATATACAAGTCAGTAAGAAGAAAGATTTGCGTATATGAAAGCGACAGTAACGAATTTGGGACAAAAAACAAATAAAAAAATACAATATTATATAAAAAAGACTTAAAATTATGTATAAATTTTTCAGTAGATGGAATTTGAAATTCAACGTTAAATATCCGTAAATAAATAGTTCTTTTTAATAAAATTTTTAATATTTAGTCTTATTTCCATTACTTTAACTATTCCACTATATATTATATGTATAACAAAATAACCAACAATTTATTTTGACCTCAAAATTTACAAGTAGCGGATTATTCTATTTATATATAATATATTTTTAAAATAATTGATATAATAATTCAACACATTTATTTTCAAGTTAAGTTGAATTATGTGAAGCTGCGCGATTTCCGGTCCTCATAGAATATAATATAAATTTGTAGAGCCCAAGTCGTTGCAGGTTGAAAGAGAAACCCTTTTCTGACGATCGATTCCCAGCCACTGCCGCCATAAACAAAAATAATTTTTTTTTTCAATGGGCTCTTCGTCTAAGTGAAAAATCCGCCTTGTCATTTTGGTCGTTCGGAATCGGTTGAAAAATGTAGGTCCCTTCCATTCTTGTCGAGATCACACATGAATGAAAGGTTGCAACTTGCAAGCAGAGTTGGCCGAAATGTCACTTTTTAGAAATAACTTCATTTGTTACGTCTGCTACGTAGTTTATGTAGTTAAATGTAGTTAATGTAACAAATTGTAGAAGACGTGTATCAAATGATCTGTCATTCAGGTTGTCAGCTGTCACTTCACAGTCAGTGTATTTGAAGTTTAAATTTTGAAATACAAAATTCAGTTATTCATTTTTAATAAGCGAATTGAAAATGACTCGTCAAGAGCTACATAATTATTGGGCTTAAGGTGGATTTATTCCAATTAAAATTGAAAATGAGCATACTGGAGCTCTCTGAGATACGTGTGCTGCGATTCCTAAAAATACAACAGTTTAAACTTTCAATATAACTACAACAGGGGTGGAATCGCGTAAGGTGATAGTTGACTGTCGTTTTGTTGATTGTTGTTTTTGATTATATCAACTTTCGTTTACTCGGTGTAAAGTGATCACAAAAATGTTATTTTTTTGGCATCACTTACAATTCTTTGAAGAATGAAATGTCATTCTGGCTCTATGTTCAATTTGTTTTTTAGTTTATTTTACAATATTGTCCCTGCAAAGTTTTGGAAATAATGGTTTCGTGCGTCCTTTTTCAAAATAATTTAGTTTTTTCTAAGGTCTCATGCAACAAAGAAACAAATAGCTAAGCTCTCAACGTTCATGAAAGAACATCTGGAGCTGGCAAAATCCTATAATAGGCGTTTTTCTTTTTTAGTTCAGAACAGAACCTGAGTTGTCAAAAAATAAATTGTGTTTCTTTTTTAGTTCAGAGTGTTCAGAGTTTCGAAAATGTGTTTCTTTTTTCGTTCTGAGCATGTTCTGAGCGTGTTCAGAGTGCGCTCTATGAGCTCAGAATAAAATAACTGAGCAGACAGAGTAAAATGCTTAACACAAGCATTTGACAGATGGAAATTTAAAAAAAATGGCGACAGCTACATAAGTATTCAGGTATGTTTCAAAATATACTCAGAGCGCTCAGAGCACGCTTGGTTCAGAGAATGTTCGGAACATGCTCGACATGCTCGGACTCTGTTCAGAGCTCTATACTGAACTAAAAAAGAAAAACGCCTAATGGTTTCTCAAGCACTTGACGGTCAACCCAAAGGCAACAATAGAAACAATTAGCTAAACATTACATTTCAATTATTCTTTTTTTGTTTCACATAATATATTTCAATAGGAAACACTTTGTTAATTTTTACTTTAATTTTCTTACGAAGTTGAAACCAACAATGCATTGAATACAAAATGTCAATTGAAAATGACAAAAAGTATGAAAACGACACCTAAATAGCTGTCAATTAAAATCATCGCAAAAAAGTGATGGTCGTTTTGATAATCACCTTATGTGGAGCAAAAGTATCGATTTTGACTGTCAACTATCACCTTTCGCGATTCCACCCCAGTTCTTAGTTTTTATTATTTTCAAAAAGTTTTGTTTTTTCAGTAATATTTGTATGTACTTATATGAAACTTCTTAACGGTGGGCCATCTAGTGGTTTCTTTTTAGATCATAGGTTATTTTGACACTGACAGCTGTTTCCCGCTCGAAATTTTGACATACCTCCGCGGAAAGAAATGAGTTGCTTTGCTTTATGCTTGAACAACGTTGGAAAATATTGCGCTGTGTGCTGATGTGTAGCCCAAACAGTGCATTTTTTGAAAAGAAGTTTTGGCCTAAATGAAGCGAAAAGTTCGTGAGACTAGTATGCCAGTGGATAACAATCATGGTCTCCATCATCGTACGGTGCGCGCAGACGAGAATGTGGCTGCTGTAGCCGAGAGAATGAGACTTAATTCATATACGAACATCAACTCGCCATCGATCTCAACACGTCAACATTTCACGCACTAGCCTGAGGAGAATTCTGCACAAAGATTTCAGACTATTGATAAGGCGCACGACCATCTGCTTCGTTATCGCTTCGCATTTGGGGTTTAGAGTAGCTTGAACTGGACAACGATTTTGGGCGAAAAATCATCTTTTCTGAACAGGGGCATTTTCATCTCGGCGGCTACGTTAACAAACAAAATTGTCGCATTTGGAGCTTGAAAAACCCGCAAGTTATTGTCTAGAAGCCAATGCATTCACAGAGAGTGACAGTTTGGTGCGGATTGTAAATTGGTCATTGGACTATTTCTTCGAAAATAAGGCTGGGAACAACGTTTCGGTCAACGGTGAGCGTTACAGAGCAATGTTAACGGATTTTTTTTTTTAAATAAATTGAAGACATGGATTTTGGCGACCTCTGGTTCATGCAGGATGGTGCGCCATACCATAAATCTCATACTATAATCGATATTTTGAGCACCAAATTCCAAAATTGTGTTGTCAGCCGTCTTGGCGATGTTAATTGGCCGCCTCGGAGCTGCTATTTGACCCCTTTGGACCTTTTTTTGTGGGGAACCTCGAATCACCGATGTTATGTCAACAATCCGGAAACGATTCAAGCACTTAAGGCCAATGTCATCCAAGCAATCTGTGTGTGAGCTACAGCCCGAAACCATCAACAAGATCTTGGAAAATTGGAGTTACAGAATGCGCTACATGCGAAGCTAGCCGCTTTAATTAAATATTTTCAGTTTTTTTTACAAACTTTCATAAGATCATAAAAGTGCAAGATTTTTTCCACTCTTTTATTTTTTATTCTAAATTAACTACGAATGTAGTTTATTGAAATTACTATGCGTATTTAATAATGTGTATAGTTAATTCGGATAACCCTGGTTGCAAGTAACTAGGCCTTTGGTTTCCTCTGCTGAATGACTAAAATTATTTAATTTATTTTAGGTAGTATTGCATTTCGCTGTTAAAAGTTGCGCTAAATAACATTTTTATAAATTTGAGATACAGAAACCTTACTGAAATAATTTTTGATATTTAAATAAAATTTGTGTCATTTCGGTGCTTTTAATGAGTAGCTGAACCGATAAATATGATGGAAATCCACAAACTATTGTAGCAATTACATTTTACAATACCCTGAAGATTTGCATATTTGAAAGAGATTGTTATCATGTTTTCATATCTGACACCGCCCACTCAAAATAATTGTGAAATGCTTAGTTCAAAGGTGCAAGGCTTGGTCTCAGATATTCTTAATTTGAAACTCATTAAACAATTTTTCTTTTGACTTTATGTGAGTTTTGGAACGCAACCAAAGAAAAGTAAAGTTGAACAAACCTAATTGTGACAGATACAAAAAATCAAACACAACTAGACATTGAAAATTGAACTGAAATACTTCAAAACAATTTTGACTGAATTTGTTTTGGTATAAAATGATTATTGTCCAGCTGGATAAAGTATACTTGTTAAATAGGGTTTGTTGTAGTAAAAATCAGACAAGTGCCTTAACTGATGTATGTACATCTGTATTTATATTGTTTTTAGAGGTAGAATGTTAACTCTCAAATTAACTTTTTCAGAAGATTGAAAACAACTTTATTTTAAGATAATACAATCAATATAAACAAATTTATTTTAAATCAAAATAACTATAAGTACTTGTTTTTTTCTCTGTCAAAAATAACCCTACAAATAGATCAAGGATAATAATATTAACTCGTACATAGAATGCTTTATAGCAAACTAACAACTTTTTGGAAGCTTATTTGCGTCCATATTTGATATATCTATCAGAAGCTATAGTCATAAACACGCATTTAGCTTTGGCAGTAAAAATGTTAACACTTTGTTTATCTGTCAATAGTAGTTATCACTTTCCATTCCGTCAACTGTATCTAGATCTAAACTCTTGCCAAGAAATAAATCATTTTATAATCTCTTAGTAATCTACTTTCTTTTTTTGAAGAATGTCAACTTAATCCACAGTATATGTACATATATTCTCACTTAACAAAAAAAAATCATACTCGAGTATCAAATGTGTTATTTAGGGGTTATCTAACTAAATGTTAAATCTGAAAGGCTTGCGAAAAATTCTGAGATTTTTTATTTTTAATTTGTTCTATCGAATGTCCTCAAAATAATTTCCTTGGAGTAGAAAAATAATTATTTTCATTCATTCATTAAACAAGTATGTTTGCAACATTCAGTCGAAAAGTGTGCATTGTGCTCAAGGTTTCCACCATTGAACTTGACCTCCGCGCGATACACTTTAGAGAAACATATAGAGCAGTCTTTTTTTTTAGCGCAAACAAGTGCGAGCGGTAGCGGATAATATACATAGGTAGTCATGAGTGATTTGGCTTATTGGTGCTTATGAGGAAGTTTTGATGTTTGTCGTAAGTGTGCCTATCTACGATATATTGAAACAGGCACTTGGAAGGTTCTTCAGAATACTTATTACGATGTATGTATGTATGTATTTTATATGATTTTTATTATATTTTGTATTTAATTTTTTAAACTGGAAAATAGCTTAAGAGTATGATGCTGATGATAATCGATGCGCCATCTGCTACATTGAATGTGTTGAACATAATGTTGTTTCAATTTTATTTGATTTCTGGCCTCTAGCCTGCTGATATGAAACTTTAATTAAAATTTGTCATAAACTTAATTATTACCATCTGGTGGTAAACACAGCAATTGGTATATTCAAACAAAAAATGTGAATAATACTTTGATGATAAATGTTTTTACTGACAGTTAAACTTTAAACAGATTGACGATTAAATAAGCAATTAATCTAGGTATTTAGATACGAATAGTTTATTTCTATTAAGTAAACTAAATAAATAAAAAAGATTTTGTTGTGACAATTAAATTCGTTTTAATGGCGATTTTTTTGTTTTATGTTATTTTTTTTTTTGTAAATAAATTCGAGACCCGGCAAAGAGCCTTCACCTAGTGCCTTATGACTCTCAATCACTCCTGTGCACTTGTCAGCAGAAATGGAGGGGACCTACCTATTTTTTTCCGCTTCCACCCGGCTAAGATGAGAAGCACTTTTTATGTCAAGAGTCACTTCTTCGCAAGAAGGTGTACGTCCCTGAAAACATTTTTACAACAGCAATTGATTTTATCGAATAAAGCCCACTACCCAATTTTGTATTAAATCTCAAAACAAGTATGTGTTGTTTTACGTATATATATAGACGTACATTGCTTTATCATTTGAATATGCTTGCACGGTTTTTGGTTTCTTTTCATTTCAACAACTGATCAGATCTTTACCCTTAGGCAGGCGATGGAAAAATGTCTAGAATTTAACATCCCAACATACCATCTGTTTATAGACTTTAAGGCCGCCTATGATAGCAAAGGCAGGGTAGAACTTTACAAAGCCATGAAAGAATTCGGCATCCTAAATAAATTGACACGACTATGTAAGTTGACCATGACCAACGTAACAAGCCAAGTAAAAATAGCCGGATTGCTATCCAGACCAATCAACATCTTTAATGGACTCCGACAAGGGGACGGTTTGTCCTGCCTCCTCTTCAACCTGGCGTTGGAGATAGCAATCCGTGGCTCTGGCACGGCAACAAGAGGGACCATCGTCAACAGGTCCAGCCAGTTACTGGCTTACGCAGACGACATCGACATCATCGGAAGAATAGAACTTTACAAAGCCATGAAAGAATTCGGCATCCTAAATAAATTGACACGACTATGTAAGTTGACCATGACCAACGTAACAAGCCAAGTAAAAATAGCCGGATTGCTATCCAGACCAATCAACATCTTTAATGGACTCCGACAAGGGGTCGGTTTGTCCTGCCTCCTCTTCAATCTGGCGTTGGAGAAAGCAATCCGTGACTCTGGCACGGCAACAAGAGGGACCATCGTCAACAGGTCCAGCCAGTTACTGGCTTACGCAGACGACATCGACATCATCGGAAGACCCGAACAAGCTGTACACGATTCTTTCATCCAGATCGAGCAGGCGGCACAAAATCTGTGGCTGCACATTAGTGAAGGTAAACCAAAGTACATGGTGGGGTCGAATGCGAGAGGAACAGTTGGTCAAACAATCAAGGCAGCGGAGCACGAATTTGAAGTGGTGCAATCCTTTAAATACCTTGGGTCAATAGTAGCAGCCGATAACAATATAGAAGAAGAAATACGCGGGCGGCTTCTTAAATCCAACAGAGCCTACTATAGTCTGTCAAAGCTCTTCAAATCCAGAAATCTCACCATAACTTCAAAACTGCTGCTGTACAGGACCATGGTCCTGCCAGTACTCACAAATGTATCCGAGACTTGAGTGCTTAGCAAAAAGGCACTCCCACCTCTTAGCTGCGTTCGAGAGAAAAATCTTAAGGAGGATTGTTGGCCCCATATGTGAGGAAGGACGATTCCGGAGACGGTACAATCATGAACTCTACGCAATCTACCTTGAAGCAGATATCGTGACAAAAATTAAGCTCGGTAGACTCCGGTGGGCAGAGCACCTAGCTCGCATGAGCGAAGAGGAACCTGCTCGGAAAGTTCTTTGTGGTACATTCTATGGTAGACGACAGCGTGGTAGACCATGGTTGCGCTGGAGAGATGGCGTAGACCAGGACGCCCGAAGACTTGGGGTGCGCAACTGGATGGCGTCGACTAGAGACCGGGATAGGTGGAGAGACTTATTGAAAGAGGCCAGGACCGGAACCCGGTTGTCGAGCCGATGATGATGATGATGATTCCTCCCCTTAAACAATTCAACCATTATACTCGTCTACTACATCAGTTTACCCTTGAGCCCAACTTCAGCCGTACTGTGAAGTACAGGGAATCGTTCTTTAGCCGTACTACGCGAATGTGGAATACCTTACTACGCTCTGTTTTTCCCTGTCATTGCAATGTTTAAGAGTTCAAAACCAATGTACACCGACACCTCCTTTCTAACCCCTCATTTTTTTTCTTAATGCTCACGCTGTGTCTCTGGCATATTAAGGGTATAAAAAAACATTTGAGGGTGCGCTAATTATAAAAAAAAAATAACCAGAAAACTATGGCCTAGTTTCAGTAAACAAAAGACCAAAGTAAAAAGTCCTTTTTTCTTCTCGTGAGCATCATCACCGATCACAAGCAACTGGGTTACCACATGAAAAACATGAAACTCAGTATGCACGACTTATGCAGAGGATGCGGTGACGAGGAGATACATGAGGATACTCCTCACTACCTGTGTCACTGACCTACGCTACAGAAACCTAGGGATACACTTCTTCAACGACATGGTGGAGCTCTCTGACATTCCAAGGAAAATCACATTGAAATTTATTGACGATACCAAATGGTTTGAAAATTCTTAAGCTTTGAAAATAGCCTCCAACTACAGTCAAAAAAAAATAATAAAAATGATCACAGAACTGTGATAGTACGAACGAAAACGACTTAACGATTCACGTGTTTCTCGCAGCAGTGGCAAGAAACGGAGAATAGGCACTTTGCCTATACACCAGCGATTGCCACTCCTCCAGTGAATACGAGCGTCAGTGAAAAAACATTGACCTATCAAACTCATCTACCAGACGTAGCATGCTCCTACCGGCTTGTTGGAGGGATGATTTCTCAAGTGGAGGTAAAGAAAAGGACTACGCCCTTAGAAGGCGTCTACATCTCCTCAACCAGGTGATTATGTGACGACAGGAGTACCCTTCGACATTTCCAGCTTAGCTTGCTGTAACTCATCAACACCTTTATCGGGCTTGAATGACTTAGGGTTATCATAGATTTCAATACAAGGGAGTCAGAACCAGTAAGGAGTTGACATTTCTTTGGAAAGTGCCTTTTATGATTTTCCTGAAATTATCTCCGTCTTTTCTTATTCCGACAGTTAATAGAAGAAGGATATTGTAACCGTTCTCCGAATAATTTGGACAGTTAACATATAACATCGTTCGAAATGTATGAGTTTGCCTCCTCCCAAGAATTGTATTCTTATATTTGATAGATAGCGATCGAAATATTATGATTGGCATGACATTCCTTTGTAAAGTATTTATTGCGAACAGTAACCAGAAAGCACTAATGACTGATTTGATAGGTCAAACTTCCAACCATTGCTGAGTGCATAATTTTACATTTTCCATTTCCGAAAATTATGAATCTATCATAACTTATTTCTTATCGAATATTGGACAGCTGTTTTCAGAGGAAAATTCAACAAATTTTGAATTAATTAATTCATAACAAGTTATTTCCATTGAAACTTGTCAAAACCTACTCCTGTTGTGCTGCATTCTAAATGCAGATTCAACTTTCGATCAATGTGCTTCACACAAGCTACAGCACTCATGGTCAATACCTTGAACAACATATCCTTTCTCCACCGGATGCGTTCCACTTCATTTAATGCATTCAAATCCAAGATCCGAAATAATAAACATTTAAACTTCCTGGAAGTTATTAATTCCGTTCTCTGTTAACTTTCAAAAATGTGCCGACCCAGCTTGCGGAAATACTTTTATAAAGATCTGATTCTACTAATTGATAAATGAGCTTTATAACATGGCTGCAGGCATTTCCATATGTTCATCATTACAGCAATATTGCCGAGAGTGATATATTTTTATGAACGAACAATTGACCAAGAAAATTCCAACCTGATCCATAAATCGTTCTTGAAATGCAATTCTAGTTTGGGTTATTTTTATTTTTGTTCAATTTAAAGCACGGATGCAAATCAAGCGGTCGATACCTAATATTTATATCAATTAAGCTGGCGGCAATAATCAATATGTTGAAGTATGCAGTTACAACAACATTATTAGCATAATTATTGGTCAGTGACACTTTAGCTTGTTGACAAGTTAACATGTGTCATGCTCACCTCTTTTTACGTTTTGAAAATTACTGAAACAAAAAAAGTTTAAATAGTAAATAAAAGTCCAATTAATTATATACATGTATGTATCTTTATTAAATATATCTAATATTTAATGCTATTTGTAGTGAACAAACGTACACATGACACTTCTTACATGAATAATTGATTTTTCTTGTTTCTTTAAATGGAAGAGCCAAGTATTCGTTAGTAAACTACAGTGTGGGCCATCTAGTTGTTTCTTTGTAAATCATAGGTTATTTTCACACTGACAGCTGTTTCCAGTTTGAAATCTTGACAGAAAGTCAGTATAGTACTTCCGCGGAACAAAATGAGTGGCTTTACGCCTGAACAACGTTGGGAAATATTGAAAACTTATTTCCAAAGTGAGTGCTTCGTAGCCCAAAAAGTTCGTTGTTTTTAAAGAAGTTTTGGCCAAAATGAAGCACCTACCGCTACCACGCCTGCTGTACTCAAAAAGATCGTGAGACTGGTGTGCTAGTAGACAACACTCATGGTTCCCGCCATCGTACGGTGCGCACAGACGAGAATGTGGCCGAGAGTGTGAGACTCAATTCACGAAAGTCAACTCGTCATCTATCTCAACAGCTCAACATTTCTCTGTAGTAGAGTTTCTATTTATTTCAAAATTCAAACATTGCACAATGGACTCCACTACGTAACGTAAAGGTTGTTCGACTTAAGTTTTAACAGGGATGTTACTTAATATTACATTTAATTTGTCCACCTTTTTTCAAACAGAGATGTTATCTCATACGAAATAGACTGTTTTTATACGAAAACAATTTTTAATCCCTGTTTCTCTGTTGGCTTTCTTTATTTAGATTCATGGATGCTTTTAAGCATAGCGATTTTTAACTTTGTTCAAGCAAAAAGGAGCAATTCCCGCGCAATCTCTCTACGCACTTAAGCGAAGTTCACGGAGCGAACGCCAACAAGAAAACGAAAAATACTCGGGAAATAAAGAAAACCAAAGAGAAGAAAGAACGTTTACTTTGCAATTTTCTCAACCTCAGCAATTTCGTTTACCCCTGCCATAAATGTGCATAAGAATCACAAGGTATTGCATTGCTTAAAAACAGTCCATACTTCAACTATTTGCTCAGAGGATTAATAAGGGTGTTCACATTCTCAAATTTGTTTGACAATCAATCACGGGATGATAAATATTTGATGGATGGAAAACACTAGTGTTCACATTTGTCAAACATCACTTCTCATAAGAATTTCGATCATGGCGGACCAATTCAGAGCATAGATGAAATTTTAAATGAGAAAATTTACTTGATTTTTATATTCCAAGGTTGCAGAAAACTTATATTAATCTAATAAAACCCACCGTATTTACCGTTGTTGCTTTTAAAACTCGTCTCGATATATTTTCTTATGATGTGCACATTGCACAGCTCGAGAACTTTATGGAAAATGAAATTTGCTTCAGGCTTGACAAGCATGCGTTCACATTCAAATATGCTTTTCATGCAGCCAAAATTTCAAAACATTTTGTCAAGGATGGAGCATTCACGTTATTAAAATCAAGACAATCATACCGTGCTTGCCAAACATATTTGAGAATGTGAACGCCCCTTATGGTGCACGAAAATATAATACTTCAGTTTGACTCTTGGAGCTTGATTATAGGATTCCTTTTTTCTTTCGTTTCGTATTTTTGACAGTTTGGGTGAGGGGTGTAGAAACGTAGCTTTATTCCGCTACACTTTTTCATCTCACACTAAATATGTCAAAAAGATCGTGTAATCTGGTTCTTAATGTCTTTTTTCTGTTATAGACGGTTTTCACACTAAACTAAATCCTCCGAATTTGTTTTGACGTCTCTGTACTTTATCTCACTCCGTCTGTCAGATATTTATAAGCCGATTGACATCATTGCCATCTTGTAATAGAAATCGTCAAAGTAAATATAAGTGGAAAGAACTGAAATTTTTAAACCATCCAGTTCATGGCTTGACAGATGGGGAACGATCTACATTTCGATGTATATTTTGACATATTGGATGAGAGGTAAAGAAATTTTAGGGGTATGAAGATATTTAGTTCTAACTATCAATGGAGAGTATCTACTAAAATCGAGATTTCAATCCATTGACACTATGGCGAACTCTTTTTGAGGCGCCTCAAAGTTTACAATGTAAACACGATGTTTTAAGTACGCAATATTTCCAATGTAAACAGAGTCTTAAATACAATCTTCCGTAAGGTAACGTGCTTAATTATTCTTAAGTTTGAAAAAAAATCGAGCATTTGGTTTTCGAAATATGGAATTATCAAAACAAACCATGTTGCGGGACTCTGTTTTTTGTTTTGTTTTTGTTGTTGGGACTGAAAAGCTGTGGGACACAAAATCAAATGAACCTTCTTTAGCCTCAAAGTTGAAATGACACTTCTCCACTGAAAAAATTCACAGAGCGTCAAGACTTTTTTGACGTGATTAATTTTTTTTTTTGGAAAATTATTCAAATGGAGATACGTCCCTATCAGTTGGAGGAAAGTTAAAGTAGTCTTTATTCCAACAGCTGGAAAACCGACACACTCGACTGCAAAAGATTACAGACCGATAAGCCTCTCTTCGTTTCTCCTCAAGACACTGGAGAGAATTATTGATCTGCATGTTAGGGACCTTCTCAAACCAAGCAACCTGTGCAACTACCAACACGCTTACCTAAAAGGTAAATCAGTGGAGACTGCGTTGCACGAGGTCGTCTCACAAATTGAGAAAAGTCTCAAGCACAAAGAACATACCCTGGCAGCATTTTTGGACATCGAAGGAGCGTTTAACAACGTAAAAACGGAGTCCACTAAATCTGCTCTAGAAGAAGTTGGCGTTCAATCTGCTATTGTGGACTGGATTCATACCATGCTCAATGGCAGAATCATTAGCTCGCAACTTGGTGATAGTAATGTAAAGAAATCGGTTACAAGAGGCACTCCACAAAAAGGAGTAATCTCACCTCTTCTCTTCTCTGGGTCCTTGTTGTTAACAAAATTCTCACACGGTGGGGCATGCGACCGCAGGTCATCCAGTGGATGTACACGGCGATAGTTCGTCCCATACTTACCTATGGGTCGATCGTGTGGTGGAAAGCTGTAGAAAAAAGTAGCTATCTCAAAAACCTGAATAAGGTACAGAGACTAGCCTGTTTAGGAATAACGGGGGCACAGGGTTCTACGCCACAGGCAGGCCTGGAAATTATTTTAAATCTTCCAGTCCTGGACGAGCACATAAGATGCACAGCAGCCAAAAGCGCGATTCGGCTTAAAGAAATGAACTTTTGGAAGCACAGCAGTTATATGGCCATGGGTCTATACTGCAAAGGTATGACACAGTGGCAGGGCTTAATGTGACGACGGACTACTTACCACCCAAAATAGATTTTAACAAACAATTCTCTACTACAATACCCGAAAGGCAGGAATGGGAATCCAACTCACTAATTAGTGAACAAGGTATCTTCTTCTACACCGATGGGTCAAAAATGGAAGAGGGAACAGGAGCTGGGGTGTTCTGTGAAGCTCTAAATATTAAAGAATCATTCAAACTCCCAGATGAGTGTAGTGTCTTTCAGGCTGAGATCTATGCTATTGAAAAGGCGGCAGAATCGGTACGCACGAAAGGATTGAACTCGTCGGAGATCACATTTTTCGTGGACAGCCAAGCTGCCATCAAAGCTTTAGCCAGTGAGACTATAAGATCCAAGTCAGTAACAAAATGTCGAGACATGCTGAACAATATTTGTAACACTAACCAAGTCAACCTCTGCTGGGTTCCCGGACATAGTAATATAGAAGGGTATGAAATAGCAGATGAACTGGCAAGGAAAGGATCACTATCAAATAAAAACAGCAGTAGCCATTTAAATTTAGGACCAAAAATCTCGATTGGCGTGATTAAAAGGAAAATAGACCTAATAACGAAAGAGCAAATCAATAACTCCTGGTCCTCCAGGGACGACTGCGTTCTCTAGAAGTTTATGGCCTAGAATTAATGAAAAACAAACTCGGTATATCTTATCGCTGAGTAAACAGAACATCAGAATCCTGATAGGTGTACTAACGGGTCACTGCGCCATTGGCACAATGGCCGCTAGAATGGGTGCATTTGCACCCGATTTCTGTAGGAGCTGTCAGGATGTCGAGGAGATTGAAACCATTAAACACCTGCTTTGTAACTGTCCGAACCTCCAAACAAATCGCCTCCGCTACTTCGGAAACAGGTTTGTTGGAGAACTAGACGATCGACACTCTTCGAAAATGAACCAGTCTACATAACGCATTAGTTAGGAGCATCTCTGCTTTTATTAATAGGGGATCACAATGAACCAATAGCCCACGTGTACGCAACAGCCCTTGGGCTGTGCACGCCCCTCCTAACCTAACCTACTAGACTGGACTTCTGTTAGATGTCGTTCGAGGCAAAATTTATCTAAGAGTAGGTTTTGTTTTATTTTGAGCAAACATTTTTATGTTACTTTTAAATATGAATTTGAAAATTACATATTTTTCAATTAAACGGTATCGATGGAAGATGTGCCAACAAACATTTTTTCTTATACTCTATATACATATGTATGTATATATCTTACAACTGATACCATGTTTTTGATGTTGGATTTAAAAGACCATGAGCATACAGTTAAATATTTATATGATTACTTTAAGTCATTTGTATGTTAATGGATCTTTTTGATATATCTAATAATAGCTTCTCAATTAAATACATTAGTCACATTAGAATACAAAATAAAAACCTTGTAACGTTTGATACTGCATTTCAATGTCAACAAGCTTCTCTCCCTAATACGACCCAAATACCTGTTACTGGTTTTTGTTTTTCAATTTATCATCAATAGAATACAATTTGACATTCTACTTTAGATCAAATCTCAATTGAGCTTAAATTCTGAATTTACTACCGCTTAATTGGATTAATAAATAACCATACACAACCCGATATCGACGAAATTACATTAAAATATCTTAATATTTATTATACATAGACTCATTAATTCGAAACTGAATAATTTATTAAATAAACTTAAGAGATCAAAAAAAGGTTGACATGCAACTGGAGTTTCTGTTTTTTTTTTTTCAAAAAATAATTTAATTTATAAGAACAAAATATAGAAACAATGCTTTAATTAAATTAGTTTTCGTTTGTCGGTTGTCTGTGGTTGAGTGCTTACTGCAGTGGATTCCTTGAACTCAGGTATCTGTGTATATTCTCGCATCTCTACCACCTAAAGTTTTCACTATTATGAACGATAAATTTAATTAGACCACCGTTGCGCCATTGTCAACATTGTCGTGAGGGCGACAAAATAGAACACGTGCTGGATTAAACCATGTAGAGGCCCTTATCCTAAGCTTTCTCAGACTATTACTTCGAGATGTATTAATTATACTACAAATCAAATAAAAATCTCGAGTTTTAATATATGTATGAAAATTTTTCATTGATTTGAAGGTTGGAAATTTATTTTGTGAATTCTTCATCACACAAATTGAACATATTCATAAGAGCTGAATGCATTCATTCGAACATCGATTTTATCACCGTTTGTCATGTCACAAATGAAATAATATATGTATCTCGCTTCAAGGAAAAATGAAACACAATTTGTATTTTAAAAGGTGCCCTCTTCCTTTAATTTTTGATTGAATTTGACACAGTAAATATTCAATAAAAAAATTAAATTAAGTTTTGGTGGAAATATAGCTACGTTTTTTAAAAAGACTTCCTAAATTTAATTGAATCATCTTTAAATCTTTCTCAAATTTCGAGATTTACCATTTAAATTTAATTCATACATGTAAATATATGTAAGTTCATAATTTCAACTGGACGCACTCATTCGAAATGTCATTTTCATAGTTTGATGATGACGGTAAACGTATAACAATATCCTGTTAAGTCTAACATTAGGTCTGTTTTGTAACTTGAAATTTATTTAAAAATTTCACAAATTTTTGTTTGTAAGCTCCAAAAATGTATGATGAGTCAATACATTGAAGGAGAAAAAAAAAATGAACTTGTTGGTTTCCGCTACAAATATGTCAACAACACAATACGAAGGAAAGACCTCTCTGGATTTTGTTCGGATTGTCGATATTATTGGCGCAAAATTTTAGTTGAATTAGTACGATGTTAAAACTGTTTTAGTATTAAACTAGGTCTTACTTATTGCTTAATACTACGCTGTTTAAAATTTTGCGGGATTGTTTTTACTCGTATATCTACTAATCTTCTAGCAAAACGTACACTCATTATTTTTCTATGTCTCAATATAAACAATTTTGAGGTGAGTTAAAGTAGTTATTGTAGATACAAATTTTAAATCGATATCTGATCCTTTCTATTTTCTAATGTAATTTAAATCCAATGCTAAAAAGGAACCCTTTGTACTTGGACCAAAATAATAACAAATTTCTCATATAGTTTAGATATATTTAAAAAAAAAATCATTAAAGGTTAAGAAGTGCCTTTGAAAGTAGCTTATTCTGCCTTCAACAATGAACCGGACCTGAATTGGCGCTGCATCGAAAAGATTCACATACTCGTATTCTGGTAGCAGTGACTTTTAAAATATATATTTGCAAATTGTATACCTACAAACTCTAGGGGCGCTTAAAGAAGAAAGATTCACATCTGTGCCAGACGGCACCAGGATAGTGCCCGGTGGAGGCGTCAGGCGGGTTGATTTGAAGTTTAAAGTGTTTTAATTATGCAGTCATTATCATCACTTTCATTTGATTATCTCTGCGGCATTTAAATGAGAAAATAAAATAAATAGTGGGCGTTAACTGCGTAAAATGCATGCAAGCGAATGCGACCAGAGGGATGTTTTTATTTGGTTATAAGTTTGTTTACTTTAATTATTGATCTAAGGTAAATACGTTAATCAGTTGCGATTCATGGTTTTCAGTTTTCGATGAGGTACACTATTTCTTTCTGTGATTTTGGTTGAATTTAGATTTTTAAATTTATTTGACTTAAATTTGTATGAAAAACGTATACTTGTAGGACTTCAACATTCTGTTTATTTTTTCTTATATTTTCAGTATTAATAAAAGTTCATTAATTTGTAAATAAATA
The DNA here is from genome assembly GCA_963931855.1 of Philhelius festivus. Classification (NCBI taxonomy): domain Eukaryota; kingdom Metazoa; phylum Arthropoda; class Insecta; order Diptera; family Syrphidae; genus Philhelius; species Philhelius festivus. The sequence goes on from OZ007555.1 coordinate 36,663,824, forward strand.
TTCTTGATAAGTTTGTAATTAAATTTAAAAGAAGAACACAAAATTGCCAATATTATAGGGTCAAAATTTAAATATTATGCATGAAGAAAACTGTCCAAAATAATTTTTAGATCTAATTTATAGGAAAGTATGTATTATTAAAAATTAATCAATTGCTATTTCTCACCATCTTGCATACATTTTTTTTTATTTTTTACACTGAAAAAAAGCAAAAGTTATATTTTATTTTATCATTTTTAGAGTTTTTTACGGAAGAATTTTCCAGATTACAGAATCTTAGAATTTCGGCACTAACAGAATTATGACCCCAACCCATAATCTACTGAAAGTCTAACGGGCATTTTTTTATTTAAATCGAAATATAAAACTCATTAAAGCTAACTCATGCCAAACGACCAGTCGCATTTAAAGAATAATATTTTTAAATCAAATTGATAGTTTTTGTGACCTTTAATATTTTTATTTATTTGTATTCCGTGAGAATTTCTCTTTTATCTCCGGTACGCTTTTTTAAAAAAATATCGATCTGTTTTTGAAGTGGAAAAAAACAGCACTTCAGAGATAAAAATTAAGTTTGTATAGAATTTCAATGCGCAAATTTTGTAAACAACTTAAATAGTCTAGTGAGATATCTTTTACGCGAATTGTTCTATTTCAGTGGATCCCAAACTTTTTGAAGTATAACCTGAAAAATAATCGACAAACTATTGGTGATATAGTTACAAATTTATAATAAAAATAGTTTTTTAAAGTATGTGTACATATGTACATATTGCTTTAATAATATAAATATAAAATATAAATATTAAAATAAAATAAAAAAAAAAATAGATAATAATTCCGATAACAATCAGACCATTAAAAAGTTTTTCAAATGTGTTTCCCTTAATATTTATGTTGCAAGCACTTCCAACATCACCTGATGGTAATTTTAACAATATAAAACGTTCTTACAATTATTTTGTTTAGTTTTAATATTTTCATTTTGACTACAAATTCAAATTTTTAAATTAAAACGAATTATTAATTTTCTAAGTAAATACATATTAATTATTTTCACATCTCAATAAATGGCTAGAAATTGGGAATATAAATACATTTGTATATGCATTTTAAAATATTAATTTTGATTTAATGTTTTGTTATATAGAAGTTCACAAAAATGTAAATATATTTAAATACAACATAATCCATGCTAGCAAATCTAAATATAAACATATAGAATTGTTTTAATATTTATACATATTGTTGTTGTTAAATGCGGTGCAGAAATTTAAATCAAAATGGCAACACTTACCTGCGTGCTGTTACGGCTAGACTGTCAGCACTGCGTGTCATAAGAGTGACATCCTGACTAGCTCTACGTGACCTGTTAGTGGGTGTGAGTAAACCAAAAAATAAAAGAAAACAAACAAAAAACACAAAATAGTAAAAACAAAAAAAAAAAAAAAACAAAACAAAATACAAACATAAAATTTTAAATATTAAGACAAGCAAAAAGTAAATATTATAAAAATCAATCAAAATAAAAATTAAAATTATTCAATTCAAACCTAAACGTACATAATTAAAATTTTGTATTTTTATTTATCTAGGAGTGTGCGCTTAGTTTTTTTTTTTTGCTGAGTAATAAGGAAATTAGGTAAGCTAGGTTATTTGATATTGCAAGTTCCTTCGTTTTTTTTTTCAGTAAATATATTTACCAGTTCTTTAATTAAAAAAAAAATAGTATATAAGGGGATGGCCTATAACTCGCTTCAAAATAAAATGATATGGTAGTCTATTAAAAATATATATATAGAATAGTAAAATATATTTTTTTTTTGAATTGACTCTTTTCAGCAATTTGCGCAATTTCACAGTCAAAAATAATTAGACGTAATCTATTTAAAAAAAAAACGCAATTTATAGCAAAAATTCAAACATTTTTGGAAATATTAAGCGTTAGTGAAATTTATAGCGAAAAGTTCGCTGTGATTACTGAATTGAACTCGCTGAATATTTTTGTATATATAACGCCGGCTAATCCGAAAAATTAAAAAAATGTCATTTTTGGAAATTCCAAGTAAGTTTTAAGACGGTTTGTACGAAAAACCGTCAGTCAAAACAGTTCCAAAAACACCTATATCGATTTAAGTGGGGAAGACCGGTGCCAACTTTCTTAGTTGGGATTTACGATATCACATCACCAAGAAAATATTAAAATGTTGGAAATTCGCTGCTCTATACAAGTCCTTTTTTAACAGAAACAACTAACGTACATATGCTTTATGCTCGGCTGAAGGAAAAGGTCAACTACTGGTGATAAGTATTGACGCTGATTCCGTCGAGACAACAGTGAAAGCAAATCAGCAGCTTCACTACAAATTCGGGAAGATAAATGTCTTTGGTCTCTGGAAAACAAAAAAAAAGAGTCTTCCGCCCAGGCTAGATCAACAATCCCTGGGAGCGGAAGCAGTAGGTAGTACCCTACCTGAAAAAATCATCCTACCTCCCACTCCAACACCTTCAACCCCACCAATCCCCCCAACCCCGCCGAGCACATCCACAGTGACATTACTCCCGGAAACAGGAGGGATACAAACAATAAACTGGGAGAGAATAACACCAGGTCCATTGGACATTGAGATGGAGGGCATAGACCTCTCTCAAAGTCCAATGGACCAAACAGAAGCGCTTCCCACTATAGAGGAGGAAGACCACCTGCTAGCAGATGATGGGGCATTAGCCCCCATCTGCCAATAAAAGAAAACGTCGGCATACACCATGCGAAGGCAGCATCAGCTGTCCTGGCGAGGAAGTTCACTGCGGACAACTTATGGTTAGTACTGATCCAGGGACCCTGGACTTATAAGGGTCAGGTAAGAGGGTTGACAAGAAGCGACTCTAAACTTATATGGGACACGAGAGAAGACTCGCCCAGAAATTGTATTAAAATAAGAAATAACATACATTTTATGTGTCTTTCGGAATTTATGCCAAGGGATCTGGTACCGATACAGGCCCAAATAAACATCGAGGGTGGTATCCAGACAATGGTTGTGGCAGCAGCCTACTTTGCTGGTGATTAAGCCAACATTCCACCGCACGAAGTACAGAGGCTGGTGGATTACTGCAACCGGAAAAAGCTACCAATACTGATAGGATGTGACGCCAATGCTCACCATACAGTATGGGGCAGCACCGACATAAACCAAACGGGTGAGTACCTTTTAGACTTTATGATAGTAAAAAGTCTAGAGATATTTAACGTAGGGAACACCCCTACTTTTTTACTAGAATAAGAAAAGAGGTCCTAGACATAACTTTCGGAACTCCGAACGTAGCTTGTCTAGTAAAGGATTGGAGAGTATCCAATGAACCATCAATGTCTGATCATAGAATAATAGTATTTACCTTAGAAGGTCTGCTCTCAGAGAATACCCCTGGCAGAAATCCTAAGAAAACAAACTGGAACCTATACCAAAATGTATTAAAATCAAACCTGGAACAACTAGGTCCAGCAAGTACGACAAAAAGTCACCTTGAACTAGAATTCGTAGTTAATGAGTTTAGTGGAGCAATGATCGAGGCATATGAACTCAGTTGGCCTCTTTAACCAATAACTAGACAGAAAGATGCCCCTTGGTGGAATAAACTTCTTTCTAAACTAAGATCTAAGGTTAGGGAATGGTGTAATTACTCCGCGTTATTGACAACATATAACAAAGAGATAAGAAAAGCCAAAAGGAATAGTTTCACAAATTTCTCTGAGAATATATCAACTACCCCTACAGCAGCGGCAAGATTTCACAAAGCTCTTGCAAAAGAGAAAACAATAACTTCACTAGCACTTCGGTATAGTGATGGTATGTTCACCGAAAATGAAGATCAAAGGTGCAACCTGCTGCTCAAATCACACTTCCCAGGCATTATATGGTAACTTGCTAGAGAGAACACCTCTCATACCAAACAGAGAGGACTGGAAAATAGCCACGCCCATTTGCACAGGTAAAAGGATTAATTGCGCAATTAATACCTTTCAACCCTACAAATCACCAAGTGCAGATAGTATCTTCCCAGCTCTTTTGCAGAAGGGAAAAGAATACCTTATGCCCTATTCTTCGGTGTAGCATTGCTCTTGGGTATATACCAAGTCTATGGAGAACAGCTAAGGTAATCTTCATTCCCAAAATAGGGAAAAAAGACACAACCCATCCAAAGTGTTTCAGGCCAATAAACTTAACATCCTTTATACTGAAAACTTTGGAAAAGGTAATTGACAACTTCATAAGATCAGAAGTGTTAATAAGTAGGCCTCTCAATCAGCGACAACACGCATATAGGGCGGGCAGATCAACCGAGACCACCCTGTTCGAACTAACAAATAAGATATTTGGATCTTATTAGATCCTTAGATGTAAAGGAGATAGCATTAGCTATCTTAGACATAGAAGGAGCCTTCGATAATATGTCCCACGAGGCAGTAGGAAAAGCTCTTGTTAAGAAACGCGTACCCATCACCATAACCAGGGGCCTGTAACACAAAGCTACAAGTCTACAAGTCAACAGCCACTTGTAGGATTATTTTAATCTTACAATTGTAGATTATTTCTGTAACACAAAAAAAAACTTTACACTTGTAGAAAACAAAAATTTCCCTACACTTGTAGGCATTCTGCTTACAAGTGCTCATTGAAAGAAAGATAAGCAACGTTATAGCATCTGAATAAAAATAAAATGCATGACTGGATCGCACGAACTTGCTCTTATGTAAATGTACTTTAGAATTTAAAAATTATGCATGTGTAAATATAAAACATGGACTTAATGAGATAATAATGTTCAAATGCATGGAATTGCCGTCTGGTTTCCGCAAAAGTATTCCTTGATGCAAACAAAGTTTAAAAATGTTTTATTATTAAAGTAATTTTTTTAAAACCCAAATTATATTTTTTTCGAATATTTGTATACCTATACAATATTATTTTAAACTGAAGGGGACTCCTGTCGGTTCGACTACAGCCTAAACGGCTCGGCCGATTTTCTTTAAACTTGGTAGTTATGGGTTTTGATTTTTTTCCCCACGCGTTTTTTTCTTTTTTTTTTAAGACCAAAAATAACAGTACCTGCCTTTTTTTTTGAAATTTTATAAATATTTTTTTTCTCAAAAACTGCTGGCTGGACAGATTTAAAAAATAAAAACACAAAAAAATTTCATTTAGTTAGAGCTAGGTAATGGTTGAAAAAAATTTACCGAAAAATGGTTATTGAGGGTACACGCCATGGAACCATTTTTTTGGTTTTTGATTTTCTCAAAAACGGTACCACCGATTTTGATAATTTTTTTTTGCGAAGGCTCTTCAAAAATTTAAATAGAATTGTGTATTCAAATTTTCAAAAAAAAAAATTTTGGATTTTAAAAAAAAACTTCAAATTTTTTTTTTCAAAACTCAATATTTCGAAAACCCCATGCTAGATTTTTTTTAAACTTGATAAATAAAGTTTCTTAATATAATCTACAAGATGTGAGAAAACAAAATTCATTTTACCTTAAAATAAAGGTACCTACCATACAAATGTTAAAAAATGGTTTTCAAAAATCGTATTTTCCTCGAAAACGGCGCCTAGAATTTTGATAAAAAGTTTTTCGTTTCAATGAACAAAATTGAAATTAAGATATTACAGCTTGTACCTACCATAGAATCATTTTTTCGAATTTTGAATTTCTCATTATCCACATAACGGTTCTTAATGAAATTTTTATAGAAAAGCTTCTAAAAAGTCTAAAACACATTGCATTTCAAAACTTTAAAATAAATATTTTTTTAATTTTTGAAAAAAGATATCTATTTTTTTTTTCTTTTTCTGAAAATTCGATATCTCAGAAACGGCTCAATATTTTTTTTTATTTAATTTTTATTCGAACAATAATAAAAATAATAATAATAAAAATAATAAAAACTTTAAATTGGCGTACCAAATTTTTTTCTTAAAAATCTTTTAAAAAATTTTATAAAAGCTTTTTTTAAGAAACCACTAAAACGACTTATAATTTTTGTTCTTGCATAAATTTATATTTACATAGCATTCCGTTTTCGTCTCTTACTCATGAACAGTTTTCTCTAATAACATTCGTTTTCAAAATTCATAGTCTATTACATAAGAGCAAGTTCGTGCGACCCAGTCGTGCATTTTATTATTTATTAAAATCGTTAGAGACGTTTTTGAGATAAATAAGATTTTGTACTACACTTGTATGATGGGGTGTACCGTTAGTTTGAAAGCTAACAAAAATTTCAATTTCCCCTCTAGAGAATCACTGAAGAACTTTAAGAAAATAGCTCCAGTAGATCGAGGTACATACAGACAGACTTTATTCGTTTTCGCTATCATCTTAATTCAACTTGCCCTATAGTACTAGTACCCATATCGCAAGTAAAGAGGATAAAGAATCCTTTCGAAAATATGTAATTGCCGTCTTGGTAAGAATCCATGAAAAAAAAAAAACATTCTTTTTGGTGCCTTTTTGGATTGGGATTGTATTTTTAATACAATTAAACATGTTCTGTTCCTGGATCATTTTGCTTAGATTTCATATGTTTACCATTAGTACTAATTTTTTTACATACATATATCATTAAATAAAAATTCAATTATTTCTAAGTAAATCTAAGAAAAGTAATAGAATGCATTTTTTTGTGTTATGTCTAATTTTTTAGTTTACTGAGATTTAAAAATGTTTAACTTTTCAAAACTATATAAAGTATAGGTATATTACGAGTAAATTACCTATAACACTACCGAAATAATTTACTATTGAAAAAAGATCACAAATATACACTTTACACAAAAATATATTCACAATTCGATATCGTTTTTTTGGTTAAAAATATCATAACTACGAATAAAAAAAATATGGAAATGCTAATTAGTTGAAAATATTGTTTTTTTTCGTACATTTAAATACATCTTCTTCATCCTACAAGTTTTGAATCACCTGTAAGATTTAGCTGATTATTCTACAAGTAGGATTTAGTTTTTTTCTACACTTGTAGCTTTGTGTTACAGAAAGAGGGAAATCATATAATTTCCCACTTGTAATGTTCGCTCATTACACTTGTAGAAGAGCCAGCAAACTTGTAGCTTTGTGTTACAGAAATTTGTTACGCTTGTATTAGTTCACTTGTATTACAAGTACTTGTAGTTTTGTGTTACAGGCCCCAGATGGATAAAAGAAATGTTAGGCACTAGAAATGCAGAGGCACAAGCAGGAAAAAATGTAAAAAAAATAATCACAACAAGAGGCTGTCCTCAGGGCGGCGGTGTACTCGTACTATCACTCTTGTTGTGGGTCTCGTAGTAGATGAATTGTTAGAAAATCTTACCTCCCAAGGTATTTGCTGCATTAGCTTTGCCGATGACATCGCTATCATTGCAGTAGGTAAGTTTGAAGAAACTCTTTGCGATATTATCCAAAGAGGACTAGCAATTACAAGTAAATGGTGTATGTCTTTAGGGCTTTCAATAAACCCATCCAAGACAACAATCATACCATTTACCAGGAAAAGATTTCTACCACATATGAAACCTCTCTGTTTGAATGGTGAAGTAATTGTAACAAGAACATTGCCATTATGTCAGATAGTCAAGCAGCACTCAAGGCACTAAGCTCATACACTATCAGCTCTAAGCTGATGTGGGAGTGCATAAGCAGACTAAATGAACTTGGTAACCAGAACAGGGTCACACTTTACTGGGTACCTGGTCACGTTGGTGTTCATGGTAACAATCAAAAAGTATCAAAAATACCCTTAAACGAAAATATTGCTCGCGCCGAAAAGAAAAATATGTGTGTATATTAATGAAAGTTTAATTGCCTACAAATTTGTATTTTATTATTTATTTTAATGTTTATTATACATATATATCACATTATGTGCCTAAACTTCTTCTTCTGTGACTTCTGTGAACACATTTTTCTTAAAAAAAATAAATATTTTTAAAAAAATACGAAAATAAATACATAAACATGTCTATACATACATATGTACATAACTTGAAATAGGTCAAAATAATAAAACATCATAAATTTGTCAAAATACACGTGTTTATATAAAATCACTAAAAACTTAAGTGATTAATAAATAATGCAAAGTGTCAAGGCCTAACAACAAATCCTGTCATCGAAAAGATTTTTCTATCAAGTTTTGATAACTTATCAACCAAAATATACAAACAAAATAAATACGAAAATATTTTGGATATGCAAGACTAAATAAACGAAAGACTGTCTTATAATTCTTAATGAATCATCATTTTAATATTAAATATCTCGCTTTTTGACACCAGCATTAGAGACCACTCAATTAAATACCTCGAACTTAAATCAAAACAACAGTTCCGCACTAAAACAGAACATCCATCCTTGATAAGTTTCATATGGTAAGAGATTTCGATTATGGTGATAGATTATGAAAACTCACTTGAGAAATGTCAAATATAAGTCACATAAAAATCAAAAAAATAAATCATTATTTTTTGCACCCTTTCTGTCATTAAAAATTATCATATAGTTAACTAGCCAATAAATTTTTTTATTAACTCCTCATAACTCGAGAGATTTTATAGGCTACTTCTGTTTGACTATTATGACATTTAATTGTTAACTCACAATCTTAATCATCCAACCAGGCAGCTGTAGATTATGTAAGTTGTTTTCGTTATTAGGATCCTTATCGTTCAATTTATCGATTGAACGAATTGAAATTTATTAACATCGAGAGCCATCGAAGATTAATTGATTAAGTGCGCGATCTCACCTCGATTGTCAAACTCAATACAAGAGAGGAGGTGTTTCCTACTTCAGTGCTAGCACAACAAAAACAAACCAATTTAGAACATCGTGAATTCCAGTTCCAAATGTTCTGATGCAATGCAATGCGCATTTTCTCAAAGAATATTTTACTAATTTGCATTAATTAAAAATTCATGATCGTTTGATATTGAAATTAATTGAAAAAAGTTAGTGTTGTAATCTATTTTGAGACACACGAATGATTTCTTTGGTTTACAAATGTTGCTCATACGCCAGGGTGTCCGACTTAGATAAATCGTGATGCGTGGTATAGCCGGTTGAATCACATACATACATATGTACATAAGTAGAAGCTGTGAAATACCGTGTTGTTTTGGCATTAGAATGGCTATAATAATGTTTAAGATTTTATTTTTAGTTTTAAACTGGGTTATAAATGACACTGACATTCTCCTCCTATATAACTGGGCATGTGAACCTTGATCGTATTTTTGAAAATGTCGATTATATCAGCTATAATTCTTGATGATCGAAAGCTGTTTCAATGATTTAGTTAATAAAATAAGGATATGTATATTGGTAGCTAATCTAATACTTCCCTGTTATAATATAAAAAACCATGTTTATAATTAATATAAAAACCAATAAAAATGTTTAACAAGTTCTAAAGGTCTATGACCATTAATAATTGTATACATATTCCCACGTTATGCCTTAATAAGTGATTGATTTCTTATATTTCTAGAGTACTCGTAGTGTTGCAAAGTCTAGGCTTATAAATTCTTATTTATATTGATTAATAAATTTGACAACAATTGTCATAAGCATTTGATTATCAGATAATAAAGTTTATGGGAAGTAAACAGTTAATACTTACTTACTGAGTTTGAGCTACTATAGAGTGATATTATTCATTAAAAAATACACATTACTTGAATTCAACAATTGTAATTACAATTGCGTAATAAATGTGTTTTATATGAAGATAACCGTTATTATTTTACTTGTTTTTTTTTTTTTTCAAGAGCGAGAATAAAAAAAGAAACCACTACGACTTGATCCAGATATAAAAGCTTTATTTTATTTTAATTAATTTAATTGAAACGCAATTTGAATGTATTTATATAAAAATAAATTAAATCCCCAAATAATAAAACAAAAATAAAATTAAAGTTAAGAATAAATTAAATGAATCAAAAAAGCAGTTTCCTTTGTACTAGTATTGTAATAAAATACTATTGTCTGAAACGGGCTTTGTTCAATTTAACTTTTAACTGAAAGGACAGGTACGAGTATATTCTAAGAGATAAATGAAAGATTGACGTAATCATACATATTTGCACTTTCTTATTGTTCATCAAATAGGACTTAGCATTTTAAGTAGAGGAATCTCTAGAAGTCATCTTCGAGAATTTGAATCGTGTGTGAGGTAACTTTGTTAGTTTTGGGGCAAGCTTCAATTTTCTAAAACGAGCTGAGTCAATGTTATTTTTTTATATTCAATCCCTAATTTAGAATAGAAAGAATTAAAGTTTTGAAGAAGAATGAATCTTTAATTTCGTTTGAAATTTAAATTCATTTGGAATATAAGGGATATGTATTGCTTTGTACGGACTTAATAACAACTGTGATCAATCATCTATTTCAACATTCAATTTGGCGACATAATCGTCAATATGGATTGGATGGAATGAGAAAAAAATAAAAATGACCAAAGAAAAGATAGTTCTGGCTTACTTCTTTGTGCTATGTGGAACACATTGAGAAAATAAAATGGCATAGAAAAATGTTTAGAAAGGCGAAGAGTTGTTTGTTTTAAGGAATCAAAAAAAATCTTGAAGAATCAAAGAAACATCTAAACATTAGGTGTTTTTTTTAAACCAAAATTATCACATTTTCTTGTGATCTTAAGTTTAGGTTAGTTTGAAGGGTCTGCCAGCTGTCTATGTGCGTAGGCTGCGATCTACATTACTAAGACCAAAATTGGTCCATTGTGATACCACATGAATCTAAAGATTTTCTCCCTACTCGTTGAATCAATTGGAGCTTATGAAGCGGGAGAGACTATAAATGTCTATATTAATTAGATCACTATGTTGCTTGAAGAAAAATTCTTCAAGATTGAGCTTACGTCTATGGGAGAGAGCAGGATATGTATATAGAAGATGAGGAATTGATTCTTCCTGTCCTTGTCAATACAGCTTCTGAAAACATCGTTTGAATAAACGCTAAGCCTGGGTTGTGTGTTTCCTTATAAGACAGTGTACACTTATGACATCAATTACGGAGCAGATATGCAATCTGCAGAAGGATATCAAGCACTTGGAACGCTTTAGATCAAGCATTGGCCAGATATGTTTTGTCATCAGACAGGTGGTTATATAATTCCATCTAAGATTTTTCCTCTCAATATAGTATCTTGCTTCAACATTATGTTTACATGAAGTGATCCTTATCAGGTAATAAAGGTAATGTTTTCCCGCTCTTAAGGAGTTCGTGAGCGTTAAATGTCCTTGGAATGTTTCTATGACTTTGTACCCAACAGATGTGAATATTAAACTCCTACCCCACTCAATGAGAGATGAACGGCAGTTGAGGGCTGTCATAGAGTTAGTAGAGATCGAGTCCAGAAATTCAATAGCCGCTTGACTATCCGAGAAGGTGCAGATATCCGTAGTTGATATCACGTTTTCGTTGAGCTAAGAAAGGACTTCTTTAATTGTCAGTCATAAGTTCCACCTGGAACACGCTACGCACATTAGAAAGACGGAAAGAGGGACATAATGTTAGTGTATCTGAGTATACACCCCACTAACCCTATCATCACTTTTCGATACGTTTATGTAAAAATAGATAGAATCATCTTCTAAGAAACTCATATTCTCCCAGAAAGATCTTGAAGGAGGAAGGAGTAAGTTTTTGCCAAACTATAGTTCAGGGATAGCGTAATCAATGTGACTTGGATGTGATCCGAATGATCACAGAATGGTAGAATGGACAATTTCATTAGTGATCTATTGTGAAGAAGCTTTTCGGTGTGTGGCTATGGACGCCGCCGCCGCCAGAACAGTTGCCATCTAGTTCAGTAGAGGGGGTCGTTCGTAGTGCCCCGCTTATGCATAGGCATGATAATCGTTGGACTTTGCTTAGCTTGTCACGATTTCCAACCTTTTACAAAGCAGTTCAACATACATCTACACCATAAATGAGGCTCGGTCTGATTACCGTATAAAGCCAGTTTGCTATGCAGGGTTGTATGCCCCAATTGTTCCCAATAACTTTTTTAGAGCCTTATTTTTTTTTAATAAGAATTTACTTTCTAGATCGTCCATTGTATATGTTGTCGGATCTTCACAAAATAAATGCTGGTTTTCCCCAGGGCTCCGTTTTGTCTCCGACTCTCTTTCTCATTTTTATATATGATGTCTTGTCTGAAACTTCTAATCCACTGCTTGTTAATATGCTAAAACAAACAGCGGGAAACACAAATGATGTTAATTCGATCAAAAGATTTTAAGAAATTCAGAGCTCATTTGTTCAATCACAGACGTACACAATAGGTTTGTAAAACGTTTTGTTATTGAATCTTTAAGCTCTAAGATTTCAAGATTGATGCAGAGAAACTACATGCTTATACCTATCTCTATATTCTTGGTACAATATGCCAGCAACTATCTATAAAGTTCTTGTTCATAAAAAAACGAATAAGTACAACTTACCATTGACCTAAGGAGCTTAAGAAAGAAACAGTGATGAATTTTTCGAAACCGTGAGCATTTTAGTCGAAAAACTAGAAGAACAAATCCTTAACAGATTTATCATTGAATTCGACCCACTTCTTTCAACTAAGACCGGTATTCAAGAATATGAACTCACAACCTTCCACCCGAAATAATGTCGTTACTCAAAGCACCAACTGTTCCAGCCCCTATTTCTACAAAATTACAATATAAACTTTAAAAAAAAATGTTTTATTAATATTTTTTCATAAAACAATCAAAGTCCTTATTCAATTACTATCTCATTAAATATGTACATCCAAATTTGCATTGCTGTGTCAAAAATGGTCATTAGATTTGACTTGGAAATAAGTTCCCCTAGAATACAAAAATTTTCTCACTATGCGTCGTCATCATCTCATAGAGTTCATTGACTGGCATTAACCAATAACCATGGAATCACTGGCAATATTTGGCGAAGATCACCTACCCACAGAATCACCAATCCGGTTTTGATTGTTTCGTAGATCTTGAATCGTTCGTTCTAATGCCTTCAAAGATTTTGTGTGCGTCATTGTCTATTCTTGCGGAAGCTTGAACACTGAATGAGCAGTTTGTTAAATGTCAATTAAATAACAACATTTACCGCTATAATCTTGTTTTTATACGTAATGGTGGACTGTTGCCCGCTCGAAATTATACGATACGATATTATGCATTATTGCATTCGTAAGAAAATCAAACTCGATATTTTTGTCAGACTTGACACTACGATGTAAGGGAAGACGAAAAATGTGGGTCTCGCAATTCTGTCTGTTCGACTACAGCTTAAACTGCTCGGCAGATAACCTTTTTGAGCTTTCCCCGCACACGTCTTTTTCTGTTTTTTTATGATCAAACACGAATGTACCTCTGCCAAACAAAGTTTTACTCAAAAACTGTTATACATATTTAATAAAAATTAAAATGCACGACTGGATCGCAAGTACTTGCTCTTATGTAAAAATACTTTGGAATTTAAATTTTTTTTTATAAATAAATATATAACATGGATTTAATGACATAAAAATGTTTAAATGCATAAAATTGCTGTCTGATTTCTAGAGAAATATGAATTTATGCAAACGAAGCTTAAAAATAGTTTTATTACTAAACAAAAATTGTATATACGAAATTTCTTTAAGACTTTGCAAGAAAAAAATTTGGGATGTAAATTTGAAGTATTTTAATATAGATTTAAGGAAATAATTTTAAAAAAATAATCGTTCACATGTTTTGAAAAAAAATTGGAATTTCAAAATTTTCAAAAAAAAAAACCCAAAGAAATATTTTTTGAATATTTTTATATAAAAAAATATTTTAAATTTAAAAAATGTTGGTCCAAATCTTTAGAGCCGTTAATGAGAAAGTCGAAAATTGATTTTGATTTTTTTTTGAAAACTTAATATTACACAAAACAAATTAACCTTGATAAATAACAAATTTTTAACAAGATGTAGAAACAATTTTTAATTTTATCTAAAAATAACGATATCCACCATACAAATTTTCCAAAATAATTTTCGAAAATCTTTTTCGGTAGCTAGAATTTTGACACAATTTCTTCTCTTTCGCTTGGATAATAAACAATCTACAATTTGATATAAAAAAAATTGATATTAAGACATTACTAACTGCACCTAACATAGAACCATTTTTTTGAATTTTGACTTTCTCATTAATGACATAACGGATTTTAATTAAAATTTCTTCTAAAGAGTTTGAAAAATATTGTATACCAAAATAATCAAAAAAATAGTTTTTTGAATTTTTGATTACAAAACAAAACAGAATAACGAATATCTAAGGTCTTCACTTCTTAAAAAATACCATTGATAAATGTACGTTCAGTTTTACCATTCAAACATTAAAAAATTATAAAACAAAAATAAGCCAAATCGGTCCATTCGTTCTCAACCACATCGCTTACCAACGAACAGCATTTCATTTTTATTTGTATAGGATATAGAAGATCTACTATTAGACTTTTCCAAATCGAATTCAACCAAAATTAAATTTTCTTTGGGGATTTTGTAAGAATTCCAACCATACAAGATTCTAGATTTGAAAATATTTAATCCAAAGAAGTACCCCTTAGCATAATGGTTAGTGCGTTGGACTGTGATGCAGAGGGTCTTGGGTACGATTCTCACCCGCTGCAAAAATGTTCTTAACCAATTTTAGGAATACTCTCATTTTCATACTTTTAAAATACGCTTAAGAGCTTTCACATTTTTTTAACACTGCCTCTTGTGAAAAATGAAAGTCCTCCAAGAGTATTTCTTGCCAGGAAAAATGATGCTTATTAAACATTCGGAATCGGCAGAGAATTGAATGTCACTTCATTCCTACTGGCACGTACACAGGAATAGTTGAGAGTAAGTCATTTGGATAAGGCGCTTTACGAATCGTAATGGTTTCTAATTTATCTTCTTTTTAAATACAAAAATTCTCTTTTAAATAAATAAATGAAAAATAACAGAAAAAGAGACAACAAAAACCGCTATATCTGTAGTACAATGTTTTGTTTAACTTTCTTGTGTTTGATAGCACACATGTGTCATTGTCTTAAATTGTGCTAATCAAACAGCAAAACAAATATTAACTAAGCTTGCGATTATCTGCTAAGACTTCTGATATAATTGACCGTTTAATGTGGTATTGATTAGTTTAGTTAGCAATAATTTAATAAAAATGTTGGTTGGTAAATAAATTATTTTATTATTAAAATTAACCAAATAAAAATATTTCATAGATACTAATACATACTATCTTAATATTAATCTGACATATATACTTCCATGATTGCAATGACTTTGAGTTTGGTGATGACTTAATCCATTGCGAATTAAACACAAAGTTTTATAACATGATAACAATAATGAATATTAATCCAAAGATTCAACAAAATATTTGTTATATCAAAGAAAAGTGAAGTATTTTATTTGTTTGGGAATTCCATGGAGATAATGTGGCCTAGTTCTCATCATATAACATAAGTTAATTTAAAACATTAATGGTGTAACCAACATACAATGAATAACGTATATTTATTTAGGGGAGCCATCTAGTGGTTTCTTTTTAAATCATAGGTTATTTTGACATGGACAACTGTTTCCCGCTCGAAATCTTAACAAAAAGCCAGTAAAGCGGAACGAAATGAGTCGCTATGCTTTAAGCTTGAACAACGTTGGGAAATATTGAAAACTTATTTCCAATGTGAGTGGTGTGTAGCCCAAACAGTGCGTTATTTTTAAAAGAAGCAACCCAATGCATCCACAGAGAGTGACAGTTTGGTGCTGATTGTAGAGTGGTGGCATCATTGGAGCGTTTTTCTTCGAAAATGAGGCTGGGAACAGCGTTTCGGTCACAAGTGGGCGTTACAGAGCCATGTAAACAGACTTTTGTTTTTACTGAACGATGGCGCACATGCTACACAGCCCATGCCACAATCGATCTTTTGCGCACCAAATTCCCAAATCGTATTATAAGCTGTGTTGGCGATGTCAATTGGCCGCATCGGAGTTGCAATTTGACCCTTTTGGGTCATCATATGTATATAAATTTATGGTACATATACATACTCGTACATTTTAAAGTAAAAATGGACGTTCGAAATAACAATTGTAAGAAGAGCTTTGTTCAGCCAGCTGCACTGGACTACTCTGGGCAGAAAAGTGTAGCTTTTTGGTGTTCATTAAGAGAATTTCTGCACTGACTTACACTGATTAGCGTTCATTGAGCTGGGGCCCTAGCACGTAACTTGATACGTTCGAGTTAGGTCGATACAATCGAGAACAGGCAGTTCTTTCTTATGATCAGCCGATTGCTTTCCGATTGAATCAAATAAGGAACTCCCTATACTCGATTACATCGACTAGACTCGATTGTATCAAGTTACGTGCTGGCACCCCTGAACTAGTGTACTTTAGTTCTGAATATTCTGCAACACCTTTTGAGCTTGTGCAGGTTGGTGAAAACTGTCAAAATCAGTTGATTTGATATCATTATTCGATTATATTTTGTTAACGAATAAAGTTTATTTTTTTCCGCGCTTTGTATTTTTGATTAAAAATTTTAAATAATGCAGGAGGAAGAGAATTTGTTTCAAAAATGTCCCTTTGCTATCGACTTCAGCGCAGGCATAAAGCATTTTACTTGCGCCGAATTTAACTTGTTTTCTGACGTATGACGTTTTTGCTTGAGTTTACTCTGACAGTTTTCATGCACTGCACTACACTACTCTACACTGGCCTTTTTATGGTTGAACACAACTAAGATATGTTAGAAATGTCAAAAAATCGAGCTGTCAGCTTGTTACACTCTTAACTTGAAATTTCTGTGATAAAATTGTTATCCTACTAATCCTATTTAAACTCTGAAAAATGCCGATTCTGCTTAAACTCTCAATGGGTCTAGGGGATTTGAGTGAAATATGTTTTTTCCCACGGGTAAATATTATAGATAAGTATGATTTCTTGGTTGGTTGCTAGACAAGCACTGCAGAAGTATTGACTTTGGCGGATATATCCGCTTTATGCAACCTCAGAGAACGTGAAAATGTGTTACATTTCTTGGTAAAGTGTGCTTTTTAGGTGGAAATTAGAAGTGCACTTGGAAAAAACTATCTTAATCAAGAGGAAATCATAGGTGTTTTAGGCGGAGGTATAGGTTGGAAAACCCTTTACAATTATGACCAGATTGCATTTAACTATAGAAAACAAATTTTAGATGAACTATTTTAAATTAATGTTTCAATTTTGTATATAAAACAATAAAAAGGAGGCTATGTTAGAAATAAGTAATACAATTAACGAAATTTGTATGAAATAAAATCATTTAAGAACTTGAAACTTGAAATTGAACTACAGCGATGAACTTATGGACGCTCTTCATGCGACCAAAACTTGTTCGTATTGAATTATGATGTAAGTTGCATAATGGACATTAATCTGGCAGTTAAGATAAAGTTCATATCCAATGGTTCTTAATTAGGTCTAAATGTAGACAAAACAATTCTATACATTTTAGGATTTTATTTTCATCTTTATATTCGATGTTAGCTGTTATTTTAATGGCATTTTTACTTGCGATATAGGTACTATAGGGCAAGTTCTGCATTTGGAAAAAAAATCGAACTCGAGATTTTGATCAAAGTTGACATTACGATGATAGCGAAGACGAAAAAAGTGGGTCCGACAATTCCGTCTGTCTGTCTGTATGTCTGTACCTCTCACTACAGCCTAAACTACTGCAGGTATTTTCTTCAAACTGGGTACTTAAGGGTCTTCGGTGATTCCCTAGAGAAAAAATTGAATTTTTTTTTTTAGCTCCAAAACTAACGGTACCCCCCATACACCCATAATGCAAAATTTTATTTATCTCGAAAACGGCTCTAACGATTTTGATAAAAAAAATTAAGTATGATATTATGGACATGGACTATATTTTGGTCAAAAAAATTTGGGGGGAAATGTTATTAGGGGTACCTGTCATAGAACGGTTTTTTTGATTTTCGAATTTCTCACCAACGGCTCTAACGATTTTAACAAATATTTTTATGCAGGAGCTGCTTTGCATTTGAAAAAATATAAACTAAAAATTTTTTCGAAAAAATAGTTTTTGGATTTTTAAAAAAATTATACAATTTTTTTTTTGAAAATTCAATATCTTGAAAACCGATACACGATTAAATTTTTAAATAACGTTTTAAAATGTATTTTATTAAATACTATGTAACAATTTGCATATCATTTTTTTTATAAATTTTTTTTGGAAAATTTAGTACACAAAAAACATGTTTCAGTGTGTCTGTATGTCTGTACCTCTCACTACAGTTTAAACCACTGGACCTATTTCTTTCAATCTCGGTAGTTAAGGGTCTTGGGTGATTCCCTAGAGGTAGAATTGAAATTTTTTTTAGCTCCAAAACTAACGGTACCCCCCATACACCTGTAATGCAAAATCTTATTTATCTCGAAAACGGCTCTAACGATTTTGATAACAAAAATTGGGTGTGATATTATGAACATAGGCTACATTTTGGTCAAAAAAATTTTTGGGGCAAAATGTTATTAGGGTTACCTGCCATAGACCCGTTTTTTTTTATTTTCGACTTTCTCATTAACGGCTCTAAGGATTTTAGCCAAAAATTTTCAACAGGAGTCCCCTTAAGTTTAAAATAATATTGCATATAAAAATATTCGAAAAAATATTTGTTGGGATTTTTTGAAACATTTTTTTTTTTAAATCAATATGTTCAAAACCTATGAACTATTATTTTTCGAAATTATTTCCTAAAATAAATATTATTTAATACTTAAAATTCGCATCTCACATTTTTTTCTTGAAAAATTTTAGAGAAATTTCTTATATAAAAAATTTATTTAATAATAAAACGATTTTTTAAAGTTTATTTGAATAAATTCATACTTTTCCGGAAACCAGACGGCAATTTAATGCATTTTGAACATTATTATCTCATTAAATCCATGTTTTATATTTATAAAATGTATCTTAAATTTCAAAGTACTCTTACATAAGAGCAAGTTCGTGCGATCCAGTCGTGCATTTTTTTAATTAGTATACAGGTTGATTTACATAAGATTCGAAATGAAGCTTGTTGGGAAAAAAAATCCTTTGGGAGGAATTTTTTATTCTCCCGACTGAAAATTCACTTAATTTTAAAAAAATAATTTTAACTTCGTTGTTGTATGATATTTTTAGAATTTATTTCTTTCCAAGCTCACTTAAATAGAAAATTCACTCAAAATTCTCTTAACAATTTATTTTATTCCTTTATGAAAATATATTTTTATTGCTTTTTACTGCGTCACAAAATTGTCGTACATATTTTTCATTTTGAGATTTAGGTCTTATTTTAAGCAAATAATACTACAGTCTAGTTTTTGTCTAATTTTTCGGACTTGCATGTAAATGCCAAAATGTTTTTTTTTTTTAACACAAACACCTTCCTTCTTTTCAACAGATGGCAGCAATATTTCTTTAAAAAAAAATATTAATTACATATATTCATATGTATGTATGTATGAATATATGTATGTACATATGTATATGCAGAAAAAAATGTATGCTAGAAAATAAACAAAATATTTATAAACACAATAAATCATTTTTGTTTATCTCTTGTACATTTAAAAGTCAAATGAAAAGTATTATTTTTAATATTTTTACTGTTCTACCTACCGCAAGAGGTGCAATAAAATGTTTGTATTCATCATTATTAAAAAAAAAAAACAAAAAAACATTAATCTGGTTTGTACCAGATGGCAAATAAAATTCACTAAACAAAATGTCACATAAACCAATCTTTCTATAAATATTCTATATATTTCTATTGTGAATTTATTTTATACACATGGAGTGTTCTCAGTGTCAATTAAAATAATAAATACGAATCATAATGTCCAACAAATTCTCACCCAAAATATTATGGGCAAGGTAGACGTACTCGTATGTATTTTATAAATTCGAATGATTATTTATCGAAAACAATGAAAAGATTTGTAAACAAAGTTAACCACCTACAAACCCGTTTATTCGTGAATATTTGGCTGTAAAGAATAAACGACCAAAACTATGAATACAATCTCTTAGACTAAGATAAATACATAATTTAAGTTCTGGTGGGTATATATATATATATTCAACAATTTTATAAAAATATTTATCTATATTTTGCATTAAATAACAGCATTCCTAAAATTACAATAAGGAATGAGTGCTTAAATATTATCTTATACACGAGATAAAAAGATGTCTCTTGAACAATTCGAATAAAAATCAACTGTATTACGAATTAAATTTACCTCCCTGATGCAGAGAGATATAGGCTCATTTCTATCGTAATTGCTGCGATAAAACTGTTCATTAATTAGAAATCGACAACGTACCTTCTTTGAAGATGCATTTCCCTCACTAACCTATGACAGCAACGGGGTCAATTTATATGGAAAATGTCTCCAAGAAACATGACTGAAAAATATACCCTGCGATCCTTGACAGATTTCATTTCAAACAATATCAACCCACTACTATAGGATGACCTTGAAATCCTCCAATTCAACTCGAAAAATGAATATCTCATTCAATTCTATCTATTGAATTATGGTAATACGGATTCCAAACTATGCTGCAATACTTCAGAACTGATCTTGATAGAGAATTATATAAAGACTTAAGAGTGTAGGGATCAGAAAATTCTCTAGTATTTCTTTTTATGAAACCTTGATTAGGCTCTAAACAAATTTGTATCTAAGATTACACGTACATCTTTCTTTCTTTCTACTTGCTCGATATTAGTGTTGTTGATACTGGTAATCAAATATAATTAGAATGCAATTCATGAAACACGACAAGACTAGACATTTATAAATGTTTAAGAGAAAGATATTTCGTTGGAACCAATAATCAAGTTTCGCAAGATCTTCCAAGATCTTCTTGCGATAGAGTTTAAGGTCATCTGCAAAAAGAAGGTACGCTGAATCATGAAAAACAGCTTGATAAATAACAAAAATAGTAATGGCCAATGACTTCCTTGTGGGAGACCTGACGGCCCAAAAATTATGTTTGAGAACGAATTTTCAATTTTTACTTTTTGCAATCTACCAGTTAAATATGATTTTAATCTGAATACCTAGAGAAATTAATTTATGAAGTAAAACATGATGATTTATTGTGTCAAATGCTTTTGAAAAATCTGTAAAAATAATATCAGCTTACCAGCTATTTTCCATATTAGACTTACGTACCTTAAAAACAGATATGTGATTCCGAAACATATGTGATAATCTGTTACAAACTAATTTCTCAAATATTTTTGGAACAGATGAAATCTTAGATAATGTCTGAAGTTTTTTATTTTCTGCCTTGACCCTCATTTGAAAATGGAAGTGAGAAAAGAAATTTTCCAATAATTTAAAAATTGGCCATCAGCAAGAGAAAGATTGAGGATCAATAAATAAATAAAATATAAAAAGTAGTTACGCTTAAGCAATTACACAATTTTTTAAAAGTATAGTTGGAATCTTATCGGGCCCTTCGCTTATACAAGCATTCAAGCTGGATAAGGCCAGGCGCGCACATTCAATTTTTAGTTTCGCAACTGTTTACTTGCTAAAATGAAACATATGAGCTTATGTGGGACACCGCACACTTAGAGCAACTCGATTCGAGTAACTAAAAAGTTTGTGTTTTTGGCACAAACTAAACGATTGCATTAAATAAATTCGCAACAGTTGAGCTGTTTTCTATAAGCGCAAGAGAGAAATAGAGTGTGAACGTGAGTAAAGAGTTGCCAGTGCGCGGTACTCTATCAACTGGTGATTAAACTATTTTATTTCGATCACAGTTGCCAGTGCGCGGCTAGCCTAAGGCCTCTTCTATTTCCGTAGGACTGAGAACAACCGAACCGATGTCTACAACTCTACTAACGAAGGGCATCTCCTGAACAGAAGGAGCGTCCAATAGGTAAGCTGAATAAAAATAATTAGCGAATAAATTGCAGATTTTATTTACTTCACAAGTGGTTGAATCGAGGTACTTCACGCAGCTTGGTATTCCATTTGATAATTTATGTTTTTTTTTTGACATTTGGGTAAGTGGGGTTAGCACGAAATTCTAACGTACAATGTTTTAAATTATATATGAAGCCTGTCACGACATTTGGTTTTTTTTTTTAGAATTAAGGACTTTTCTTACCTCGGCGGATGTCAATTAGTTTAATCCGGCCGGCGCGGCCATTCTATTTGTATTCTATTTAAACCGCATTGTATCACGTACTACCACGAATTACTTAACGTGCAGCATATCTGTATGTAGATATGGTTTTTAAATGCAATGCATGATTACTTTGAAGCAAGCTACCAGCTAATCAGAATATTTCTTCTGAACTCATGCTTTACTTAGAGAAGTAGAAGTATGGATTATTGTGTTGAATAAAACATGACATTTTGAATTCTTCCCACACTAAAGTGTTTATACTATAAAGTACAGTTAACAGTTTTTTTAAGATAAATATTCAATTAACCAATTTCATAATTGATCAAGTCAACCTCACACCACGTTAGTGCTATTATCTTTTAAAGATTACGTGTAATTCAAATACGTTTTAATTAAAATCGTGTTTAAGTTAACACGGGAGTTTTGAATAATTGGATTTATTATCAATCAAAAGCGCAAATAATAATCAATTCAAGTAGTTTATTGCAATCATTTGATTTATTTTTTATATGATGTATTACTGAGAAGCTACATATATATATTTATGTACATATGTACATAAGTAAAAAAAAAACGTTATCAACTTATCAGTTTTGCCTTAGTTTTGTTATGACTGCTTGTATATTTTTTATTCATGCAATAAATAAAATATTTAAGTTGCCAGATGTGCGCTTATCACTCTGACAAAAAGATACAAAAATGACAAATTAAAGAGTGTTAAGCAGTTGAGTAATATGTGTTTTTTTTTTCTGTTAAAAAAAATAAAAAAGTTTCAGAGAAAAGATTAATTTCGAGCAGCATAAGATAGATTTAATTTGATCTATATACATACATATTCACTACATTTTTAAATTAATTAAAATTAAGTTGCTTAAATAATGGTATATTCAGCAGGGTTGTAAAAAAAGAAAGTTAGTTAGCTTTTTGAGCTAACTCAATCCTTCAGCTAGCTCTAAAGTTAGCTAGATCAAATGCGAGCTCTGCTCAAATGAGCTGAATTGAACTGATGAGCTGAGCTCAATGAGTTCAGCTGAAATTTGAGCTTTTGGAAAACCTGCGTTAAATGTTGGAGCTAAAATATTAATTTATTTCAAATATAATAGAGAAAAAACTTTAAAAATAAATTTTTGAGAATAAACAGTTCGGATCAATTAAAAATATTTTCTCAGAACACAACGTAGCACTTCCAAGCAGTATTGCAGTTGAAAGGTTACTCAGCATTGATAAACTCTTCCTTACCTCAAGTAGGCATCAACTTAAACACCACAATTTTGGCATTGCAACAATATTTTCGTATTTATTCAAATGATGATTTTTGGTATTCTTTGTCTTAAATGACTGAAAGTAGATGCGTTAATTTATGCTCTCAATAAAAAACTCGCTACTTTGTATCTTCAGTTTACCTCAAATCAACCAATAGCCACGCTCAACTAACAGTTCAGCACGGCTCAGTCAATACCTCAGCTCATTCAGCTCAGCTTATTTGAGCTAGCTTACAAGAGAACTGAGCTGAGAGCTAAGCTGAAATTTCAGGTTTTCGTATCTCTGAAATTTAAAAACATTTCAAATCCAAAATAAAACAAAAAGGGATGCCTTTTGTCTTTTCTTTGCTTGCCGATGTTTATTTTTCCTCATTTGTTTTAATATCATTTATTTTCAAAGTGGTTAAAAAAAATATTTCTTACACAAAAAATTCAAAATTGATTCTGATACACTTTGAAAATGTTTTTGGAATATGTATATCAGGAATTCTTGTTAAGAAATGTGACCTAAGCAATATTTGCCTGATGGATTGACATTTTTCAGATGCTTTTTTTTCTAATATTGTCGTACTTCGAAAAATAAATTGCACATAAAATTAACTTTCTTTTGATAAGGCCAAAGCTTAATAAAAGCGACATTATTTTGAATTTCAATTTTAAGAGTGTGAAAATATTTCATCATGCTGGTTTTTGGACATGTATTTTTTTAGTCAAAAAGTTTGGGTTTCACATTTTTATGTAGAATTCGAATTTAGGGCATCACAAAATCCCTTGGAAAAGTAAAGTTTAATGTCTGCATTAGAAGGTGGTTAAAATGTTTTCGGCCGATGAGTAGTTGCACTATGTTAAGGTTTGAGAAATATGAATAGAAATAGAAATATTTTTCGTGCTATGCACGGCAACTTTGCCCCCGATTGAAAATCCATTAGATCTAAAAATCGAATAGAAAGTGGTAAATAAACTGGTTATGTACTGTACGGAAGTACAAGTAGAAACATTAATCAATTTACGGAGATAGGACAATTCAACACATGAAAGGAAACAAACCTAAATACTTATTTTAAAATACAGTCCACAAATGAGCTATAAAGAGCTATATGTCAAATAATTAATGAAATTACTGTACAACGCGCCTATAGATCATATGACTAAAAACAAACATTTATTTTTATTTATTTTTACAAAATGGTTGCATTTTTATTTCATTATCTTTTTTTTCACTATTTTTTTTACAATACAAAAATTAGACTTGAACATGTACATTGTAAATAGTATAGTTTTCAGTTGAGAACTCAAAGTTGCGAAATTCTTTTTATAAACAAAATCAAACATTTTATTTTAATTTAATATTTTGTTTTCAATTCCATTAAGAATATTTTATTTATTAAAAAAGATTTAATTTTTCACGATTTTGATAAAAGTAATTAAATTCTTAAAAACAATGGGACAAAATTTTGAACAATTTGCTTACTTCAAAGCAGTTTATGCAATTTTTAATAATTTTAAACATTTTCTGACAAGTATCGTGCTTAGTTTTTTGCTTAGGTTTCGCTTCTACAACAAGACAGTTCGTACGAAAAGAAGCCCCTTAACAACATTCATAATAATATTGCGTATTACTATTTAAAATAAAATGTTTCGGGACTAAAGCAAAAATATAAAGTGATTTTTTTTTTGAAAATAAGTTTTTTAGAATATTTAACCAGTATAACGATTATTACCATATTTTTCATGTATTCAAAATTATTGATCAAGTAAATATTTTTTTGGTCAAATCAATTTTAGAAAAAGTTTAATTCATATAAAGAATAAGTTGTATGCTTTACATATTTATTTTTTTATAATTTTATACTTTAATAATTTCTCTGCCCTTTTATTAAAGTTAAGATTATCGTTTTAGTATCGTGTTTACTTCACATAACTCTATGACATTAACAAACTCCAAACAATGTTTATTCACTTAGCTTTTTACTCGAACTGTCATTGTTTTAGGTGTGCTTAAAAGCAATTTATTAAGAAAATTGCTTTAGTACGATACTAGTTAGAAAATGTTTAAAATTAAGAATTAGTCAGGAAACCACTTAAAAGTTAGCAAGTTGTAAAGTAGTATTATACTAAAATGTTTTATACTAATAGACTGTTTAAAATTTTGCGCTAATGGGTTTAATATAATAAGGCCCGGTGCATACATTCGTTCTTTTACCGCGCGGTGCGGCAGCGGTACCGCCTTTGCGTCTTACAATTAAATTGAGTCTTTCAGTACATTATTTGATATTGAGTAGTACACATATATCTACGTGTTTTCGAAATTCGAAGGAAAGAAGAATTTGATATAGATTTATATTTCAATGAGATAAAAAAGTTTCCAGAAATATGGAGTTTTGCTTGTAAATAATGTATAAAATATTCCTTTTTTTAGCCTATGATCAAGAAAAGGATGTATCCAATAACGTCGTTCTTTTTTAAGAATATAGATTTAATTCACTAGGTATGCGAAAATTACTCGTTAATATTGTTAGTAAAAGAACTCACCACCGGACTTCACTATACGAAACGTAAGGTTTGTATGTTAAAACAGGGATGTCATTTGTTCCAACATTGATGCCATCTGATACGAAATAGACTGCTTTTATACGAAAACAATTTTTAATCTTTTTCTCTTTTGACTTTTTTTCGATTGCATGGGGTTGGCTACGAATGCCCGCATCACAAAAGCCCGCGTAACGAATGCCCGTGTAACATAAGCCCGTATAACAGAAGCCCGTAGCACAAAAGCCCGTAGCACAAAAGCCCGCGTAACGTTTGCCCGCCGTCTAATACTTTGTATAATTTGTATACTTTAGTATTAATTTAGTATGACAGCGCTGTATTGAGTTTTAAATTCCCATAGTGATTTTGGGGTATTCATCAATGAGAATCAACGAGAACTAAGTTTTGCTACTATTTGGAAACGGCACTGCTTCCTCGTTTCGCAAGCCAACCAATGAGCATGATGTGTGGCCATGTTCGGTGCTGTTAAGTATACGGAAGACCTCATTGTAGATTTAACATCAATACTTTTCATGAATTGACCAATGAGAAACACGGAGGACCGCACTGTACTCATCATCCAAACTTCAAAGTGATTAGCCAATCAGAATCAAGAACAAGGATAAAATCGTGAGAATCAACGAGGACGCACTTATACCCAAATAAGTTGGACGATAAAAAGTATAAAAGCGGGAGTGATTTCGGAATATTTTTCAGTCACAACCAACAACGACTACCAGGCAGTGAAAAGCGAACTCCAATGTGTAAACATTATGTTCCGGAACTCGATCCAGCACCACAACAACATACGATTCCAGAAGAGACTACAGGCCATAAAACCAGGACCAAACACTTTCAGCGAAATAAACAACTGTCTAGGGAAAACCCAACCAATGCCTGAAGTCATCGTCAACAACAGCATTGAGGTGACAACAACAGCAGACAAAGTGGAAGTTTTCGCGAATCACTTCGACTCAACAATGTCAGCAAAATACTGGAAGAAGTCATGCTAAGGAGGCTCAAGAAGTACTGCAACGAACACAACATCATCCCAGACATGCAGTTTGGCTTTCGGGAAGGGCATTCAACACTGCATCCATTAATAAAGTTCCAGTCTGACGTCTCCTCAGCACTCAACAGCCATCGTGCCACCGTAGGATGCTTTCTGGATGTCGAGAAAGCATTCGACAGCATATCGATAGATGCCCTTATCCATAAGCTTCGAGTACTTGGATTACCTTCACCACTAATAAAGATTTTATTTTCTTTTCTCTCTTTTAGGAAATTCTTCGTTCAGCTAGACAACTGCAAGTCTTCTATCAAATCCATCAAAGCCGGAGTCGCCCAAGGATCAAAGCTGGGTCCCTTCCTATATAACCTAATGACGTCTGATCAACCCGTGCCAACTGACTGCGAGAACCTGCTATTCGCTGACGATTCGCTAACCTACTCCTCGTCGATAGCGCCAAAAATTGCAGCTCGGAGAGTGGAAGCCCATGTCTCCAAACTCTACGAGTACTACAAAAAGTGGGGTATCCGAATAAACACTGCCAAATCGGAGCTTGTGTGTTTCAGGAGACCCACCACCAATGGCAACCGATGTCGTTCAGCAGCTACTTGCAGAAACTTGACCGTGAAGCTCCCAGATGGTTCAACGATAGCAGTCAAAAGAAATGCTAAATACCTCGGAGTAAACTTCAACGAGCTGTTCAATTTCAACCCGCACTCCAGGCAGGTTTTAAGGAAGGCCAATTTCGCGTTTCACCGTTTGCACCCGTTGCTAGCCAGAAGAACCGGACTAAGCCAGCCAGTGAAGCTATTGATATACAAACAGCTCATCAGACCCGTCATCAGCTACAATTTTCCTGCATGGTACACCATTTCGAAGACAGCAATGCTGAAGCTCCAAATCTTCGAAAGGAAAATACTAAGGATAAGCACCAGACTTATCTTCGATCGACAGCGAAGGAAGCACTTCAGCAATGAAAGACTCTATTAAGAAGCAAAAATCAAGCCACTGGACCAGTGCAATTAGCGAAGAAGCTTATAGCTAGCACCACCAACCACCCAAACCCGCTGATGAGAAGGATGACGACCCAGGAACGACATCCAGAGCCTAGATACCTTACTGCTCTGGAATTCTGGATATGATAGAAAGGATCCCAGCCGACAATGAACCAGCAGTTCGTTTCTACGCTGACGCCGAGTCAGCATATCACCGTGGCTGAAAACATCAAAAAACAACCCCCAACAACCCACCAACTGGACAACCGGGACTGAACAACCCGAGTCAAAAACCAAGACAATTTTTCATAATGCTAATTTTGAACCATG
Source organism: Philhelius festivus (assembly GCA_963931855.1). NCBI lineage: Eukaryota > Metazoa > Arthropoda > Insecta > Diptera > Syrphidae > Philhelius > Philhelius festivus. The sequence goes on from OZ007555.1 coordinate 36,692,245, forward strand.
TACATTACAAATATTATAATTTTTAGAGTTTAAGTCATTTTATAAGTTAGGCCCCCTATGTGCCAACAAATTTCTACCCTATATATATTATCCTCAAGTTTCACAATTGTATATATTAAGTTCAATAAAAAAACCTTGAAACCTTGAAATTTTCTTCAGTTCTTATCAGAACTCCATAGAGGTAAGACCTCGAGATAAAACAATTATCCAAAGGGATATTTAGCTTGGTTCACTTTCATTGGTTGGGCGACGCTGTAATTTTGAGCGTTTTGGAAGTTCTCAGATACGGACTTCTAAGAACGCTTAAAATGCAATTTAAGCATAAAATTAAAATTTTTTCGTCCAATTTGAGAAGCTTTTTCTTTCAAAAAATATTATTTTTTTCACGCTTAAAATACATTTTGAGCGTTTTGGCACATTTTTTTTTTTTCAAGTAGTCCATTCTATATTTTTTTCAAGCTAAAAATTCGTTTTTGGTGTGAATAATGTTCTATGAAGATATAAACTTATATATAATTAATTCCAAGCTACTACCAATCCAAAATACCAATATCTTTTATTAAGGAGCGTAAATCCTGTAAAACAGGAGCAGAAAAATCTCGCGGGCAAACGTTACCAGAGAAGATTCTGTTATTAAAAGATCCAACAAAACAAAATGTTAATCCGCGGGCAAACGTTACACGGGCTTCTGTGCTGCGGACATAAGTTACGATCCCGATTGCATGATATTGCATCGTTTAACAGAAGTCACACTACAACTATTTGCTCGGAGCATTAATAGGTGTGTTTTCAAATTTAATTGATAGGCACGGCATGATGAATATTTGATGAATGAAGAACGTTCAAATTCGTCATCATACTATCAAAAATCACTTATCATTCAAATTTTTGCCCATGGCGGATCAGAGCATAGATGAAATTTTTGATGACGAGATTTACTTGATTTTTATTTTCAAATGTTGTATGAAACTTATATTTATATAATAAAATCTACATGAATTATAAAAATAAAATTTAATCGTCAAACACTAAAGTGAAGGAGATTTGTTTAATGAACCTGCAATGAAATTTGACACCAGTTGTTTCGTCTTTTTGACAAGTTTCCAGTTTAAATGTAGTAAGATCGTTATATTTTCAATGTAAGGGGGACTTGAATGCAATCTACTGTAAGGTAACGTGCACACGGCACACAAGAAACAAGTAACTGTAACTGGTTACACGGAACATATACCTTAGACCCGCCTAGATGTTTACACATCAAAAACTATGTTCAAATCTTAGGTGTACAAAAATATTTTTGAATATTCCACCTCCCACCGCTTTCCTCGATTTATAAAACTAATTTATTTTAATTCCTGTATTGGCAAAAAGAGGGAACCAGTGTGTAGGCAAAACATATTCATGTTGGTTTAAGCGAAGTTTCTAAAAATAGTCTTTTATGAACAAAAAGTGGAGGGCTTCGGCAGATGGCTTGATTTGGGAATTAAACTTCAAAATGAACGTACTTATGATTATGGAAAATTGAAAATGGATATAAGATAATTCGTAAGGTGAATGATCTAGTTTGAAGCAGATGTGTACAGTATATTATGTAAATGGCAATCAATTTATATTTATATCTTTATTTCAGCAAACACTTTTATTTCTAAGTGCAGTGGCCAAATAACAGCAAACAGCTCAACTCAACAATATTGAAAATTGAAAATAAAAACAGATACAATTTCCCCATATGAATTCTAACTCAACCTCTCACGTCCATGTAATAGTAAAAAGCAACACACATATGAGTTGAGCTGGCATTAGAGATGTCAAATTAAATCTTCTCTTCATTTCTCGAAAAAAAGAATGAACGAAAACAACACTTTAATCAATTTCATGAAATAATTCAATTAATACAGTTTGTGGTCTGCATTGAAAATCTCCATTACGTATCCAATTTTAGGATGATGATTAGAGGATATAATCGTGATCGTTCGCCCAAGAGGTGAGATTTTTAATCAAACTATATTACGTATATCGCACAGGCGAGACGAGATCCTTCACTTGCAATCCAAATCATAAAACGTATTTTCATTTACGTATTCAAAAGACATGTACAGCTAAAAATCAATTAAAAGCCAATCCTAAGAATTTAATAAAAAAAACTATCGTTCTATAGTTTTGCTGTTCCTAAACTGTTCGAATCTTTTGACTGTGACATACTTCTTTTGATTGTTCTTCTGTTATATTTTGAAAATCAACATGGTTTTGTAAAAAAAAAATCCACAGTCAATAACTTATAACAAATCTCTACTTTTCATTTAGATGTCTGTTAAATCACTCCCAAGAAGATTGTATAGTATCGTCACAGACTTTAGTAAAGTTTTTGACAAGTTAAGTCATGAAATACTTTTGAGTAAATTTGGACTTAATGTTCATTCTGTTTTATGAATTTTTTCATACTTAAAAGATAGATATTAAAAAATTATCTTCAAAAATAATAGCTCATGTCAATTTAATGCAATTTAATGTTAATTCTGGTATACCTCAGGGAAACCATCTTGGCCCTTTGCTGTTTATTTTATTCATAGATGATATTCCTTCTATATAACAATATTCAATTGCATTAATTTATGCTGATGATATAAAAAGCAACTGCAAGAAGATCTTCAAAGATTTAGGGACTAGTGCAATAATAACCGTTTATTTTTAAATAATGACAAGTATAAGACAATGTGGTTTAAAATTCTTCGTATTTGTTTAGAGTGTCTAGTTTTAATTATATATATTATATATATAATCTTGGAATAATATATATGTATATATATTATAATTATAAAGTAAAAGACGCAACAAATTGCTTGGTTTCGTAAAAGAGTTTTCCCGTGAGTTCCGTAATCCATAATGTTATTTCTTAATTCTTGAATATGGATGTATTGTATGAAATCAACCGTACGTCCGAAGTTGGGCTCAAGGCTTAAATGATGGGCATTCCTTGTAGGAAAGGAATGCAACTAGCTAGTTCACTAGACCACTGTTTACAAAAATTATGATAATATAATGAAAGACAAGAAATATTGCCGTGGTGCTTGAGAAATATAGTTCTAAGTCCTTGACTGTTATATTATGGGGTTTTTTTCATTGTCAAACATAGAAAATTTCATTGATACGGAATTTTTAAAAGCACGTTTTGATAACTTTTATCCTCAAGTCGACACAAAAAGAAAATAGATTATTAATTATCAGAAATTTATTTTGTAAATCTAAAGTTTTCGGCAGATTAACCTTTGGTTTTACTAGTAGCACTACCCCTACATCAGAACAATTGACAGATTGACAGGATTTTGTGTTTGTTAATTCACAACTAGTTTGTACACCAATACCACGACAAAATGAAATCAGTTTGAAATCAGTTTGAAATCGTTCTATAATCGCCACCAAAACAAAAAAAATCAAATTTTAGATCACAATCTGAATTTACCAATGGAAATCGCCAAAAGTTATAAATGTGGGTACAAGTCCACACTACGCATCAGCATTATATTCCATACATTGGACGTCTGGCCGGTCGTTTGATGCATTTCATGAATTACATAATACTCGTAACCTAAGTAATCAGTGCAAAAGGATTGCGACGGGAGATCTACATATATGTATGTACTGAGTGCAGTTGACCTATACCAATTATGTTTCAAGTTATGTATGTAACCTGCCGTCACGTTTACTCAATACATAAATTATTATGAACTCATTATTCGTTAGTACACGCCTTGCCAGCTCAAATGTGCATTGAATAAAAACGATATGTACTCAAAAAAAATTATTAACGCACCAAAATATAAACATTTAATGAATACAAGTAACGTGTACTTGGTCAATGTACTGCGTACACGTTTTGCTTGAACAAACTGTTTTAGTAAGCAGCATGTTGTAGATATCCGTTAATTAATTTTTTTGAGCAATGTTTTCTATTGGAATTGGACTGGGTGAATTATCACATTCGGAAAGACTGCGAGATCAAATCTAAAAAAATAAAGTTGACGTTTTCAATTAAAATAAATTTGTATAGATATGATATGCTAAAAGAATCGATGACTTACGAATATGTAATGAGTTACAAGAATCTGTACCTATTACATATGCACCGCTAATAACAACATATTTTCATGAGTACAGTGTTTATGAACTGACTACATTTTTCTGTACCGAATTCATAGAATTATTTATTAATTTATAATGAACATGAAATGTAAAGAATTCTGTATAGGCTACAAAACTAATAAATTCATGTATTCCGTACAAACTAAAATAAATTTATGCATTATTTATGCATGTCATCCCAGTAAATTTTCCCCAAAGGTTGCTTTAAAAGAAGACCAACATATGTTATTAAAATTAAAAGATGTTAATCGGTTAAAATGTTGTGAATTGTAAAAAGTTACATTCAAACACACACAGCTTGGTCTGAGTTCTCTGATGAATTTCTTAAAGTTTAGGCTTATCCTGAAGAAACAAGAGTTTATTAGTTTCAACGAAACGACGAAACTGGTAATTTTAAGTAGGGTTACAAGAATGTTCAATCTTTAACCCTAGGCAATGACGAAACCTATGCCCCCAGACGTTTTATTGTGTTTTTGTGTTGGTAATTGTTTGCATTGCTTGTCTGAAAATTTAAAAATTCCCTGTAATGAAGTTGTAAAACACAGCGATGTAGCTTCCCTATTTTGAAAGAACCTCACCAACAGCTCAGGCACTTCAGATAAGCATATAAAATAAATATTTAAAGTTATTGCAAATAAATAAAGAAACAAATCATATTTGGGGATAAACAAGTGCAAACAAAAAAGAAAAGAATATATAAGACCAGAAAACACACACTTCAAACAAAACTTAGTAGCTAAGCAGGTGAAATTGTGCAAAAGCCATCATACGTAAATGTAATTCTTGCCTTATGAGAATCGCATATTTTTTAAACCTCTTCATTTCTGCAAACCTAAAACCGGCTTACTGTGAAAAGTTGTGATCTAATACCACGGTCATAAATGTATATTAACACTTAACATTTTTTATGTTTGCTTTTTTTTTTTTTATTTTCGTTTTTAAAAAACTCAATTTTAAGTCACTTACTTCTTGTGTGAAAATGTCGGCATATTTTTTTTACAACTTTCTTAAACTGAAATCATTTATATTTCACTTAATTATAAATTATAACCTTTAGCTACCTATAAGAAATGATATAAGCAAATATTTCAAAATACATAATTGATTAATACACTTTGGTTTGAGTTACAAATTTTGTAGTGATGAAAGGTCTTATCACAACAATTTATAATATATGTATTTTGACTATATGTAACCGGTTTTGATCAAAACAGGTACCACTGAGTTATAATTTTCAAACTACTCTCAAGCACGTGTCTGAAGGAAGAACGATTCCCCAACCGTTTTTGTAGAATTTCGTTTGACAGTTGTAGGTGAAAGTAGTAAATGAATTTCAAGGTGAATTTTGAAATATGGTATAACTTTAACGACAACCGGTTGCTACGCAGTGTTGTCACTTTAAATTGCGTTAAATAAAACTAAACCCAGATAGCAAAACATTTTTCTTATCTTTAACACATTTTTTTTATGTCAATAAGGGAAGGTTCACAATGTGGAATGGGATTAACATGGATATCTTTATCAAACTAGATCACAGTTGCATTCTGCTCGTTACTTAATTATTTTGACTTGACACTTTGTCAAAGAAAATATTGATACAATTTTTATTAAAAGAGAAAAACACTTTCACTGAAATGGCGTTTTAGTATTTTAAAGGTGCTTCGCTCGTCTTAAATATTTATGAAAGATTCTTTTATTAGATACAAATGAACCTCGTTGGTGTTCCGCGTCAAACTAAATTGATTTAAATTAAAGAACTTACGTGACAGCTCTCGCGGGCGTTATAGTAAAATTGTAGAAGAGAGAAAAGAAGAAAGGAATAAAAAAAAAAACATTGTCTGGAGTCAAAAATAAATATAAATAAAATATAAAAGTAGGTTTATATCAACAACTTAATATTTGTTCAGAAGAACAATATTACCCTCTTGGTTTGAATTTTGAAAGAGAGCAAAACACTTAATAGTAGCAGAAATGCTTTATATATGTAGGTATGTATATTATATGCTTTTCTGCATACAAAACAAAATAGATAAAAAATAATTTATTTAAAGAAAACAAAAGACAACCATCATCACCAAACGAACACCCTGAAGAAGAGCAATTCAATCTATCGCCATAACAAGAACGAGTTGTTGATGTTTAAGTTTTTTTTTGTTTGTTTCGTTTGTTTTTCTTTTTTTAATTTTAGACGATACATTTTTGAAATATACAATCAAAGCGTGTGGGCATTTTATATTTTGTGGGATGTTCTCTTGCTTTTCCTCCTTGTTTGTATTCTCTTTTAAATATTTTTGTTTTGTTCTGTCGTTCTGTTTTTCTTTGTAATTTTTGGTCAGATGCATTTTAATAAAAATAATGAAAAAAAAAATAATAATGGAGGTATATTTTTTTTATAATTTAAAAGCATAAATTGTTTTTTATCTTTAAGTGTTTTTTTTTTCATTGAAGTTGAAGCTTGGTCTGACAGATGTCATTGTTCTGAGCAAATTAACCTCGTTTTTGTTTTGTATTGTAATAACTAGAGAGAAATCACTTGTTGGAAATCTTGTTCAGGGTGACAAGCAGGGTTGGCCGAATTTACAACACTACATTTTCTGCACTTTTAACTACGCGTAGTTATTTGAATAAACTACATGTCTAATTTACTACAATTTGTTACGTCTGCTACATAGGTAGTTAATTCATAAAAATATAATGGAATAAGGGAAACCAAACAATTTTGCACTTTTATGATTTTATGAAGGTTTGTAAAAAATCTGAAAATGTTTCATTTACCATAAGGATGAAAAATTGTAGGAATTATACATGATAGATGGGAAGTTTATTTTTGGAGACAAACAATTTACTTCGGCATAATCAAAGGATATGGATTATGAACACATGATTTAAAGATAATTTTTAATGTTGAATTAAGAGTACAAGGTACATATGTACATTCAAATATTATCGAATAACTTTATTAAAATAATGTAAACCAAGAACTGGTGTAGTTATATTGAAGCTTCAAAGAAAGCCCCAAAACCATAATTTTCCATTTGAATTGGAGTAAATCCACCTTCAGCCCAATAATTATGTACATAGATACATAGCTTTCGATCAGACATTTTCTCTTTTCTTACAAAAAATGAATAACTGAACGTTCGATTTCAAAATTCAAACTTCAAATGCACAGCTGACAGTAAAATGACAGCTGACAACCTGACTTACAGATCATTTGACAATTGAAACTAAGTCTGCTACAATTTGTTACATTTACTACATTAACTACATAAATAACGTATCAGACGTAACAAATGTAGGTAGTTATTTTTAAAAAGTGACAGTTCGGCCAACCCTGGTGATAAGACAACGGTGTGACAAGTTTCAGGAGCAAATGAGTCGTTTGTAAATTCTTGTTTAATTATAATTTTAATTTGACATCATTTTCAGAGCAAAAACTTTGATTAAAAGCAACTTCCTTCAAGATGATGTTTTTTTAAACTATCCTCTCTGTATCGCACATACATACAATATTATGTGTTTATTAAATTAAAGAAGGGAGAGAGATTTCTCGGAAAATGGTAGAAATATTATTTAGTCGACTTTTCTTAGTTATGGTAAGATTGAATCAATAGCAAAAGATTAGAATTTAAAAATAAAATTCTATTTTAAAATGTCCTTAATCAAACATGGTCATTAAGGTATAAAGTACAAATGTTACTTGTTTTTAGAGCGGTGTAATTTAATATAATATAAAATAATATAAATTTTTTTGATTTGAAATAATTCTATGGACTCCTGTCTTAATATTTTTAAGTACCTAGCTGTTTCATCTTTTCTTAAATGCTCCTTTAGAAATTATACTTATATTAACTCTAACGTGGATTTTAATTTTTCTCAATTTAAGAGAGTTTCTAAAGATAAAGTAAAAATGATTGACTTTTCTTCAAAATAATTTCACTTAAAAAATAGTTCATTAGGAATTCTCAGCTACTTAAATGAAGAAAGTACATACAAGATACATAGTTTGAAAAAGTTTTGCGTAGCAGTATTTATGAAGCTAAGAAACAGTTTAATGGAACTCTTCGTAAATCACCTCAAAGGATAACTAATTGCAATATAACAACCCTGTTCTGCAATTCATCGGGAAGATATTGGCGAAAAAATTTAAACATACAAAACCAGCTCTAAATCAGTTTTAGAATGGGAGTAGGCTCTAAATATTATGTATAAAACAAGAACCGACTTTTTGTTAATTTTAAATGACTGTCAAATTAAGGGTTGTTCAACGTAAATTCACTTAAGTTCTGTTGCGAAACCCACATTAGTTAAAAGAATTGTCTATCGTGTTTAAAATTATGGAAAAGTTAGACAAAGTCTCCCAACTAAACGAATATGTTAATAAGAGCCGGTTATATTTCTTAAAAGAGCAATGTCTAGAATTTTGCGCCATTTTCTTTATATTTTCCTTCAATATTATTCTGCTATTCATTCGAGGTGAGACCGTATTATCGGTAATGTCGATAATATTGTTCGATATTTATCCATTTTAGTAAATGATTACTCGTTTCATACAATGCGATCTGCATACCGCGGTCCACGCTTTAACGACAGAAGACAGCATTGAGTTTTTGAAGTTTCCTATTACGCGGTTTATGGTTCTCCATTCGACCATTATATCGAGAACAGACCTTAATGGGCTTGTTCTACGCTGCCGTACTAAATCTACATCCTTTCAGACAAAACATTATTGATGAATGTGGGAAAGAGAGTGGGAGACAAAATAGCGCCGTATGAAACACCAGCAATTATTTTTTCAATTAAAGACTTAAAAACGTCCAATAAAACTTGTATTGAATGGTTCGAAAGCTAGTTTCTAAAACGAATGAGAAATTAATCAATCAATCAATCGATAAAAGAGCTTAATGTTAAACTCTATCAAATGCTTTTGAAATATCAAGTGCAATAATCTTTCTCTCTCCAAAACGATGTAGGGATTTGTGCCACTGTTAGGTGAGATATATCATCAGATCACCATTGGACCTATTGCTACGAAACCCATACCACCGGTTATTGAGAAGCTTTGGTTCTTCAAGAATATTCTGAGCTGATAATTTATCAGGGTTTTCATGACCTTAGATAAATATAAGGGAGGTAAGTGCAATTGGACGTTGTTAAATGGGGAAGAAGATTCGCCTCTTTTATGGACAGGCTGGAACCTGGAAAATGTTGTTTTCTCTCCACTCGGAAAGAGTCCATTGGAAAAAGCTTACGCAATGGTTTTTCAGCGTTGAAAAACACCCCTTTAGAACAATAGGGAAGATAACCATCCGGGCCTGCGCATTTGTTTCATAACGCTCTTAATTACAGGACTTCATTAAGTAAGAATTCTCTTCTCTATATCGTACGTCTACCTTAATTAATTGTCAACTATGCTTGTGTAAATTGTCCGAAAAGATTAGACGAGAAGCACTGTTCATAACAAGATATATTTTTGGAGAATTTTACACTTTCTGGCAAGAGCAAACATTCTTCCTTTTTGTTGTGTATGTGACAGATGCCAGTGATTTCGTACTTACCACTTTTTTTGTATAAAGTGATGAAGAAAAATGTGGGGTACGATTAAGGAAGCGGCACAAGCTTAGAAGCACAATGAACCTTCTGTATGACAGTTGACCATTATGCCAGGGTAAACCAACCTTTTATTCGATTCGATTCGATATTTACTTAATTTGCTTTCTGAACATCCCCAATAAAAAATACAAAATATTCAATGATTGGTTTCAATAATAGCTATAACTGGCAAGCACTAAAATATGACTCTTAAAGCGTGCATCGCGCGATAGCAAATGAGCAATCATCATCGCTTCGAAGTTTAAGATATCAGAAGCTATGCACTTCAAAAATGAAGGAAGTTTTTAGAATCATAAAGAACTATCAATTTGATAAGGCTTTCTTAAAATTTTTTTAATAATAATTTCGGAAGCCTTAAGTTAGGAATTGAAGGTATACAAGCATTTTATCTTTGAAAACAAAAACAAATATTGTAAGAACTTGAGACAGCTAATTTAAAATTACAACCAGTTGTTCTCCAAATAAAAAATGGATAATATTTATTTATCTATACCGTGTACTTTTATACTTGTTTGGTCTTGCAGACTTATTTCTGATAACAGAACATCAAACAATAATACACTGGTGTCTACTTGTTTATATGGCTTAATTAGTTCTTTTTAAAATTTTAAATTAGCTGTGATGAGTTAAGTATTTATGAAGTCATTAACAATTATGTTACAAACGGGTATCAGTTTGGTTAAGATGTACAAGGAATTACAATGCTTGTTATTTGTAAATTTCGAAAGTCAGCCAGTCAAGTGACAGTCTTCTTCTGAAAAAGGTGCTTTTTAATGGTAGGCAATTTGTTTGTTGTACATGTTAATGTGTCAGAAACCTCAGGTTTGACAGCCGGAGACGGTAAAAGGATTGTGATAGCTCCGTGAGTGTAAGACTTGTTTGACTTTGTGACAGTTTAAACGTTCGTTGGCACAACTCTGTTTATATGAGATTTTTTAAATTATTTTTCATTTCTGTAATTTTTTCCTTAAATACCAATATTAGACATTCAAGAAACGATAAAAATATTAACTTATGATTTAATGAACAGGTTTTTGACTTAAATAAGAAATATCATCATTTCACATCAAAGTGACAGTCAAAACATTGACTTAAATTGTATTGACTTTGATTTCATTACAGGATTACAATTTTTTCAAAACAAATTCTTAACGCTTGCTGGAGCAAGAGAAAAGCTAAATTTATGGCAGAATTTCCTTGAGGCTGCGGACTGCGGACGTCAGATGGTCAACAATCGACACGACACTTGTTGAGTTTTAAGGAACCTATGGCCGAATATTTCGAGAAAAAAAGCACAAAATATTTACTTGAGAGAAGCAAGCCTTAACGGGCCACAGTACAATGGGAACAATACAATAGTCACAATCAGAAAAGCAGCTCTGGGAGAACATTTGTTCTACGAATTGGTTGTCATCTCGACCCTGTCACAAAAGTCATTCAGAGTTTAGGATGGGTCAAATAATCATAGAAACTCTGAGCTCCCTTTATCCCACTCCCTCCTCCGTCAAAAACCTTCCTTATCTAATTCATTTTTGATTCATTTTTGATCCAAGTGAGATGGTAAGACTTTGCCGTATCATCACCCCTTCTAACCTTAACGCTAAGATTCTGAATATTCGGAGGGAAAATATCGACGGTTTAAGTGGGAATATATTAATATTTGATGTGAGTAAGCTGAAAAGAGCCATTACAAATCTTAAATAACTTCATTTGAAAGATTGAAAATGTTTGTTTGCCAGAATATGATTGACTGTCAAACTATAGGTACTACGTCCTGTAGTGTGTCACGTAGCATGGTATTGAGAATACTAGGGTCTTCATACCATGGTGTCTATACTAAGATTAAGATGTGTGTCACGGGCATAAGAGTATCTCTACTCATAAAAATTTCTTCTCATTTTGGCCATTCGGATCCGTAAGAAAATTATATGTAGATAGATCCCCTCTATTTCTGCTAACAAGGGCTCGCACGAATGGTTGAGAGTTGTTGTTGTAAGTCAAGAGCTGTTGAACTCCAATTTATTTGTTATTTGTATTGAAGTATTAAGTTGCTATTTATACTAAGAATTTAAGTATGGTAAAACTTCTTAATTAAGGCGTTTTTCTTTTTACTTGCGATATAGGTGCTATAGGGCAAGTTCTGCATTTGGAAAAAATTCGGACTCGAGATTTTGATCAAAGTTGACATTACGATGAAAGCGAAGACGACAATTTCGTCTGTCTGTCTGTATTTCTGTACCTTGAATCTACAGCCTAATCCACTATAGCTATTTTCTTCAAACTCAGTACTTAAGGGTATTCGGTGATTCCCTAGAAGGGAAATTGAAATTTTTTTTTAGCTCCAAAACTAACGGTATCCCCCATTTTGGTCGAACAAAAATTTGGGCCAAATGTTATTAACGGTACCTGTCATGGAACCGTTTTTGTTTTTTTTTTGATTTTTGACGATTTTAATCAAAAATTTTTTGCAGGAGCCCCCTTAAGTTTAAAATAATATTGCATATAAAAATATTTAAAGAAATATTTTTTGGGTTTTTAAAAAAAAAATTCCAAGTTTTTTTCTTTTTAAATCAATATCTTTATATTAATAAATACTTAAAATTGGCAAATTTTGTTCTTGAAAAATTTTAAAGAAATTTGTTATATAAAAAATTACTTTAAAAATAAAACGATTTTTAAACTTTGTTTGCTAAAATTCATACTTTTACGGAAATCAGACGGCAATTCCATGCATTTGAACATTTGTATGTGATTAAATCCATGTTTTATATTTATAAAATGTATTTTAAATTCCAAAGTACTTTTACATAAGAGCAAGTTCGTGCGATCCAGTCATGCATTTTATTTAATTCAAAATAGATCTCTGAACAGAGTCCGAGCATGTTCTGAATTCTCCTCTGAACCAAACGTGCTCTGAGCGCTCCGAGTTATTTTTGAAACATACCTGAACACTTATCTGTCACCATTTTTTATTTTTTTATTTCCATTTGTCAAATGCTTGTGTTAAACATTTAACTCTGTCTACGCAGTTATTTTATTCTGATCTCATAGATCGCACTCTGAATACGCTCAGAACGAGAAAGGAAACACAATTTATTTTTTGACAACTCAGGCTCTTCTCTGAAGGAAAAACAAAAACAAAAACGCCTTTGAAAACTTCTGAAGCCAAAGAATGGAATCAATCACCCGTATTCTGAAACTCGTATTTATGACTCGTATTCGACTATAGTCGTATGTTGGTATTCCAGAAGTCGTAAATTCGACTTCACTTGTACTAATATCGGGAAACGCAAAACATCGCATACGACTATTCATATATTATCGTTATTCCGAATCTCGTATTCGATTTACTTTAAGTCGTATTTGTGTACTTTATTACTCGTGCTAAATTTTCGAAACGAGACTTGTTTTTTTTTCGATAAAAATGGACAAAAAGTTAATATAAGTACATTGGTACCTCTTGGCACAATGGTTAGTGGGTTAAACTGTCATGCGGAAGGTCTGGAGTTAGATTCTCAGCCGCAGCAAAAAGTTTTTCAGGAGTGTACTGCCTCTTGCAAGGAATTGACAAATACTCTAACAGCCTTATTTACTAACTCGTTTTAGCGACGGAGTAAAGTTACTTCGACTTTACAACGGCTCTAAACCTGAAAACCTTATTTATAATGAAAATGCTCGAGGAATAGCGGTGGAATAAGCTAAAACTGGTTCATAGGAGGTTTAAGGCCGTTTTAGTATCTAAATGTCATTATGAGATGACATCTTCGGAAATTTACAAAAAGGAGTGTAAGCAATTTTTTTTTCGTTTCTTACTAAGACAAAAAGGATAGATATTTTGTATAAATTTATTTATATTTTCCAAACGCTCTAGCAGTTGTACGGTATTGGGAACGCAATGTGGTTTGGTTGGTACATTCATTCATTGGATTTGAACTCTATACAATCCAATTTTAAATGTATCCAATTTCCAATATGCATACAATGATAACAAAATGAATAATAATGGAAATCAGCTGGGGTTTGCTGGGGTTTTTGTTTGTGTATAATAACCTGAGTTTTAGATTTGTGACTTTTTTTCCCAGTATATTTGACATAAGAAGAGCGTAGCTAATACGAAGAAAATATATATTAAATAAGGATTTGTTTGACGTGGCGTAAGCTCGAAGTAAGTGCTTCGGTTCGGTTTAACTACTCCGAGGTTGAACCCAGTATTAGTGAAAAATAATAAATAAGGCTGTAAGAGTATATCTCTTGTCTTGGAAAGTGCTGCACATTAGCCGTTCGGAATCGGCAGAAAATTGTAGGACCCCTCCGTTCCCGGTAACAGGCACACAGGAATGGTTGAGAATTGTAAGTCACTATAGATCCTGGTTCACTTCGACCTTATGCAACACCAAATTTTTTAAAGTACATTTTTATTGGTTTATTTATTTGGACTCAACGTTATTAACGCATTCATATTTAGTTAAATACTAAATTGTTCTCAATTTGAAGCATTGGTTTGTGCATTGGAAAAAATTTGGAGGTAGCAAGGCGCCATAGGAAGAGTGGAAAACTCAAAGCAAATATTTAACAGTTTTGGGCGGACCTTTCGATAAAAATAAATAGCCTTGGGCCACCCATCCGAAATGGATGGGTAATACATGCCTCTTTAGGTCTGTAATGATCAAAAGTATTTATTTAAAACAGAAACTGCATCACAATAAGCAGCAATTTAAAGGCACAGGGGTGGTGAAATTACAACAATATGCTAGAGCAAATTTGAGCTGTGCATCGCTAACATTTTAAATTTAAATTGTTAATACCCAAGGATCAAACATTGGAGTTTTTCAGCCTCCTCCTGTAGTCGAGACGATAAATGCTGAAGATGAAACTGACAGTCCAAGAATATAACAAGGATTCACAAGCCAGTAACACCACTCGTACAAACAAAAAACAAAAAGAAAAAAAAAGAAAATAGAAGAAGAGCTACTTCAAATCAATGGAGCTCATAAGAATTTTATTATAAATAAAATAATTTAATTGAAGAAACAACAAATGACTCGTTCAATTCAAATTTATTGATTTTGCAAATTACCTACGGGCGACAATATACGTTGTTTTTTTAAGCTTCTCGTACGCAACGTATACGACTTGAAGAATAACGATTTTGATACGAAAAGAGTTCGAGTTCGACTACGAGTACGAGACAAAATACGACTTGTGAAATATGGTTGAATGTTACTTGGAAAAATTACATCCAAACAAAATTACATACTAACTGGATGAGGCTACCGCAGTGGTGTGGAATTTAAGTTTATTTAGATACTAAAAACATTTGTGACCGAAAACCTTTTCTAAGCAATTTAATTTAATGATGGATGTCAAATATGTACATTGAAAAGTATATACAATATGTTTTTAAATATAGACTTAATTGTAGGTAAAGACAGGTTTGTTGTTCATTAATTTAAATATTTTGAAAAAATAAAATTTCTTTTTGTGTGAGTAGTTCAATAAAAAACTTTGCAAGCTTCGTAGTAAATTTCATATTTTATTATTTATTTGACCTAGCTTAATTTAACTCTTTACAACATGGTCAATATGGTCTTCTGTTATGGCAGAAGATCAAAAGAAATAATAACTTACTATAACCAAAATTAGTGGATAGGAAGTTTCGAATTACTTTGTATGGGCTTAAAGGCAGGACTCGGATTAAAGGGTATTAAAATCGTATTGCTTAGTATTTGGTCGTGTTTTTTAACTTAGAAATTTCTTAAATCGAAAATCAAAAAAGATTAAAACATAACAGTTAGAGCAATATACATATATTATTTAATTAAATAGTATATATTACTAAGTTTTAAATGCATTAATATAAAATTGAGATGAAAAAAATAATGAAAATCATAAATTCTACATTGAAAAGGTCTCTTTACTTGACTTGCCAGCTTCCCAAAAATTAAGCTGTCAACCATTTTTGTTCTCAAGGTGAACTTAAAACCATTCAATATGACATAAGTGTAGATCAGGCCAACGGAATTGGTTATACTTTTAACTATAAGTTGTGTCAATAATGTACTTCATTTTTGTCGCTGCTAGATTTTGGCGGTCTATGGCCACCATGTTGTTTTTGTGACATCTATCAAATCGTATATTTTTTGTTACTGATGCGAAATCTCTGTGGCAAGTTACACGATTGTACTGTTCAATGATAAAACTTTACTATAAAAATGAGCGCTTGTAAGTGCAAACGTTACGCCTATTTTATGATAGAAGTGGCGGCCCTTCACAATTGACTCCTCAACGTATGGTGGCCAAATTTGAGACCGTTCGGTAATCAACCAGCCAAGATTCGTACATCGTACGTGAAAGAAACGCAACATCTCCGCGGTTCCTGAAAGTGTAAAATAGAGCCCTTAGGCAGTCGTATCTTCGTTTAGCATAAAAATTCGACCTTTCGTAGTCTTAAACTTGGTGAATTTTGAATCGGAACTTTAGGCTACACCCGTACAGGATCCAACTGGCCCAGGAGCTCCAACTTCATGAACAACATTTGAACAACCAAAATTGCTGTGTATGAGAGGACACCAACCTACTCATGTTTCTAGAGTAGAAATTGAGCGGTCACTGAAAAATTTCCTATGTAATTTAAAATATGGTAGATCTTTTTCAAATAAATACAATACTTGACTGCTTCGCTCGCACGAACCTTCTCTCATTGCTCGTAGAAAATAATCTCTATAAAAAAATGTTATCAACACTCTATGAGCCATTTTCGACAAAAACCAAGATTTTTTGAAGATTGGGTAGAAGAACAATTTTTTTCTTACATCTTTAGATGGTGTTTAGATGATGAGTTTTAAAAAAAAAATTATTTTAAATAATTAGAATGCACAATAAAAGTGACGTGCAGAAAAATATAATTCACGACTGGTGTATCACCTTTAAATCACTGTTAGTTGTGGAATATGTATCTCTACTGAAAACATATAAAGAACTATTTATTTTTGAATAGCAATGGTTAGACCAGTGCACACATTAATTTTATGAGAGAAAAATTACCAAACAAACAAAAATGGATTCTATTGGAAATGTAAAAGAAGTTCTAGAAGTGACCAAAGGAAACCAACATGAGGAAACAAAATTTCAATCCGGTTGCTCGTTTTTTTGCAAAGTCCAATATTTGTGAGATCTCAGAAATGTGAACTGGCAGAATATGTTAATTAGTACATTTGAATTGATGTGTGATTTTTTTTTTTAAATAAAAATATGCACCTAGTTAGAATTAAGCTAAGCAATAATATTTAAACAAATGCTGATAGTAATAAATTAATTAGTTGCTATTGTTTTGCTTGTTTAATCTTGTTAATTGGATACTGGATGTTTTCAGTATTTTTTATAATTTATTTTAACGAGCAAAAATTGCAAATAAAGGATTAATTTAATTAGGAATACAGAGCTATCTTAAAAACACATAGCCATTTAAGTAAATGCTGTTTATAATGTTTTTTTCAAGAAAAATACATTTGAATAATAAAAGTCAAATTAAACAAGCCTTTTTGTTTACATTTCAAAATAATAGAAATATGCATTATTTCTTTTTCCGTAAGTTTCTAGTTTCTACTAGGAAATGTACTATTCATAGTTATAATATCCCTAGTTATTGGAGCGAAATCTAACGAGAAATCTTAAAGGAATATAATTTTAAAATGAATCAAATTCTATATTACTAAATAAGGCCTCAATTATAGCTTTTATTGAAGTGCATCATTGAAACAAATCAATGGAATGCTAAATTTATTTTTTGACAAGCCAGTTATTTTTTGACGAGCCAGTTATATTATAGCTTTCATTGAAGTGCATCATTGAAACAAATCAATGGAATGCTAAATTTATTTTTTGACAAGCCAGTTATATCAATAACCGAAAAATTGTTTTTTGTAAAAGATCCTGTTAGTGACTGATAACAACAAACTCTACGCATTTGAGGTTTGAGTTGATCATTGAAAACAAAACTGACATTTAAGAATAGAAAGAAAATCGAACACATTCAGTGGAACGATTGTGTTCCAAGTTGAAGAATCAAACTGTTCATTGAAATTGATTTCCATCAGTGAAATGATAAAAGTGAATTTAACAGAAATTTTATATTTTTTAGTGTGAAATTCTAGAACTTATTAGCTTCATTTCGATACCAATTAAAGCCATTATAGTTTGTTAAATGTTTAATAAATTAAATAACGGGTGATTTTTTTGAGGTTAGGATTTTCATGCATTAGTATTTGACAGATCACGCGGGATTTTAGACATGGTGTCAAAGAGAAAGATGCTCAGTATGCTTTGACATTTCATCATGAATAGATTTACTAACGAGCAACGCTTGCAAATCATTGAATTTTATTACCAAAATCAGTGTTCGGTTCGAAATGTGTTTCGCGCTTTACGTCCGATTTATGGTCTACATAATCGACCAAGTGAGCAAACAATTAATGCGATTGTGACCAAGTTTCGCACTCAGTTTACTTTATTGGACATTAAACCAACCACACGAATGCGTACAGTGCGTACAGAAGAGAATATTGCGTCTGTTTCTGAGAGTGTTGCTGAAGACCGTGAAATGTCGATTCGTCGCCGTTCGCAGCAATTGGGTTTGTGTTATTCGACCACATGGAAGATTTTACGCAAAGATCTTGGTGTAAAACCGTATAAAATACAGCTCGTGCAAGAACTGAAGCCGAACGATCTGCCACAACGTCGAATTTTCAGTGAATGGGCCCTAGAAAAGTTGGCAGAAAATCCGCTTTTTTATCGACAAATTTTGTTCAGCGATGAGGCTCATTTCTGGTTGAATGGCTACGTAAATAAGCAAAATTGCCGCATTTGGAGTGAAGAGCAACCAGAAGCCGTTCAAGAACTGCCCATGCATCCCGAAAAATGCACTGTTTGGTGTGGTTTGTACGCTGGTGGAATCATTGGACCGTATTTTTTCAAAGATGCTGTTGGACGCAACGTTACGGTGAATGGCGATCGCTATCGTTCAATGCTAACAAACTTTTTGTTGCCAAAAATGGAAGAACTGAACTTGGTTGACATGTGGTTTCAACAAGATGGCGCTACATGCCACACAGCTCGCGATTCTATGGCCATTTTGAGGGAAAACTTCGGAGAACAATTCATCTCAAGGAATGGACCGGTAAGTTGGCCACCAAGATCATGCGATTTGACGCCTTTAGACTATTTTTTGTGGGGCTACGTCAAGTCTAAAGTCTACACAAATAAGCCAGCAACTATTCCAGCTTTGGAAGACAACATTTCCGAAGAAATTCGGGCTATTCCGGCCGAAATGCTCGAAAAAGTTACCCAAAATTGGACTTTCCGAATGGACCACCTAAGACGCAGCCGCGGTCAACATTTAAATGAAATTATCTTCAAAAAGTAAATGTCATGGATGAGATTTTGCAAATTTTATGCGTTTTTTTTTTAAAAAAAGTTCTCAAGCTCTTAAAAAACCACCCGTTATTTCTGGCACTTTTTGTAATCGGCTATCAAAAAGTTCTATTCACATTTTAATTAATTTTGAAGATTGATTAAAGGCCTCTGAGGAAATTTCAAACTATCACAATTACTCAACTCTAAACTTTAAAAAGCTTGCACGTCATAACCATGCTTCACAATTTTATATTGTTTACTTTTACATCTTGTGTTAGATTAAAGTTATTCAATTTTGTTAAATTATATCCAAGTTATAGAAACAATTTAAGACAGACACAAAATTATTGAATAGAAAAGTCAGAATTCACCTTTGCTTCTTTTGATCAGGTCCAAAAATATTCCACCACGAATGACGTTTCTGACGTTGCATATACCGACTAGCTTCCATTTCAAATGCCAACTGATCTTCAGCGTTTGAGTCATCTTCTAGAAAAACCGACGACGTTTCGGGACTCATTTGATTCGGATCGAAATTCTTCCGACGGCGACGATCCAATTTTGTTTGCAAGGAACTGCGACGACCGCGACTACGTTCTTTATCGACCGGCGATTCGTACATGCTTAAATTTTTCGATACATTTTGGGAATCGGAAGTATCTTCGAAATAAACAGAGCGACCACCGTCTTTTGGCGATGAGGCGTGAAAATTTTCATCCGAAGAAAATATAATATCTGGACTTTTTGGCGAACCATCGCTCTTTTCTGTTCGAACAGCTGATTCGTAGAAGGAATTCGCATCCTTTGTTATCTAAAAAAAAAAAAATTATCAATATCAGCTTTGACACAAATTAGGGGTTTATTTTATTGCATGCTCACCTTATGATTATCTCGCCTGCCAAGAAATGAAACTGCTATTGAGCTGCGACGTTTGGCAGTTTTGTCTGATTTTCCAAGCAATCCGATAGCTATGGAACTGCGTCTGGGTGCTTTTTGTGGTATTGGTAATGTTGCATTTATGTCATCTTGTTCGTCAATATCTACAAGCGATGGTATTGAACAGCTGTTCCAATCCTTTTTTAGGCGATACTTTCCATTGTCAAGGATATTCATTTTGCGATTAAAATGTACCCTTAATATCGACGCGAAAACTAAATTTACCGATTTTTTTTTGTTTGGTTTACGTCACTAATGCGCCGTTTGTTTTTTTTTTTTACTGATTTTACTGTTTGACCTAATTGGGGTGAATTGGAAAAAAGGTGGTTAGTTAGGTAAAAAGAATGATGTTGTAACTTTTGTATCGAAAGGGGTGGCAAATCGTTCAAAACGTAGGCTTTGATACTTTTCAAGAAATGACCAATGGATAAGTAGATTAGGCTATTACTCTGGTTACCCACACGACTAACCAAATGTAAAAAGAAAAATCCTTAATTTGCTATACATGTGGATGCATTTTTTAGCTTCACAAAATCAATAATTTTAGCTAAATAAAAATACTCTGAACTTAAAATAAGAAACACCTTAAAGAGCTGGTAATTTATTTTACCTTAATAAGCTTTTCTTCAAAGAAAAACAAATTAGGCAAGGCGAGTTTAAAACATTTCAATAACAGTTTTGACAGCAAAATGAATATTTGTTTCACAGAAATTATGTAGAGACCTCTAACTTCAATTTCAGAAACCTGAAAAGTCTTATGTCGTTGTCCATTGGTTTTTCCAATGGAATATGAAAATTTGTCTTCCAAAATTTACACACACGCCTATTCCTTAAAAAAATAATAGTTTCTTCAAGCATTTAGCGCATTGACCCGAAGAAAAAGATTTGAATTTACGTAATGTTTATAACGGGTGTATTTTTAGAGACAAACAACTTTAAATTGGAAACACTGTTTTCTGTGACAGTGGATTTGAAATGACTTTGATTGATTTGGCAATTCATCATGCATAAACTCACACCGGAAAATCGTTTGCAAATTGTTCAAATTTGTATCTAAAAACATAGCTGAATTCAAGAAACTAATCGGGCATAATTTTGCTGAGTTGTGAAGCACACTTTTGGTCAAATGGGCTATTTCAATAAACAGAATTGCTATATGAAGGTTTTTATAATAAAAACACTATATTACTGAAATAAATCAGCTAAGTAGAAGACTAAGAACTATTATTGGACTTGTTGAAAGCTATTTTGAATCAATAAACAGAATTGCACCATTTGGAGCTATGATAATCAACAAGCAAATGGCGAAACACCATTACATCCAAAAAAAATTACCTTTTGGTGCGTTTTATGAACCGATGGAATAATTGGTTCAAATGTCTTCAATTTGGAAATCTGAAAATGTATGGGAAATCTAGTAGATTTGGATGAGATTTTGAGAATTTTGCTCGAAATCTAGATTTTGATTAGGTGTGAATAGCGTATTAAGTTGGTGTAAGAAACCACCCCAAACACGCAGCACACTCATCCACACAAACACAAATGTTCGCACAACTGCGGTGTAATTAACGCGAATCTTAACGGTAACGATAACTCACCAGAAACCAAAATGCGCTATTATCCATTACATAAAGCATGCCTTACACAAGCGGCAGATTGACTGTCATTCGTCGTAATTTTGCGGGTTATTTGTGTGAAGTCAAACCAATTTTGCTGAAAAAAAATTTCAAATGTATGTCTCCTTAAGCTTTTCTTCTTACGCACATCAGGCACAGTAGGAATAGAAATAAGAAAAACATGACAAACGTATACCACTACGAGATGCATGATTTTGAGTGTGAATGTACATTTATTATGAATGATGATACTAATCAGAATCACTAATGTACTGTATTTAACTGCGAGCGGTCGAAATATTATAACTACTGTGTACGTGAAGTGATAAGTTTAAGTGATTTAAGTAGCATTTTACTTCAAAATGAAGAGATCTTTAGTGCCAATTAAGCCAACATCATCAGCTTAAACGGTTTCAAAAATACCTCGTTCCGATGTAGTGAGCATTGAGAATAAAAATAATGAAAATTCCACAAGTGACAAACATTTTGAGCAATGTCTTCCTATAGTGAAGTCGAAAAAAAATGAGCGACCCCCCCTATCTAGGCCACTGCCTAGATCCATAAGCCAATATAGTTAGAATTTAGGTGTTCTTAACCAGCACAAGACCCAATCATCCTTCTGACTTGTAGTTACCGCGGCAACACAAAAATTATCTCAAAATAAATTCTCTTGATGTATTGAAGGTCAACCCATAGCGCCATTTCGAAATGCAAAACTTGCCCTTGAAATTGGCAGACCAAATAAAAATGGCAGATCTGGTCAAGAAATCAGACGGCATTGTGTTTTGAACATTTTATTCTTCGTCCAAGTTTCTGAGATTAAAAATTTTTCAAATTCGAAACTGCTTGCTTCTAAATATGTATTTTCTTTTTACTTGCGGTATAGGTACTAAAGGGCATGTTCTGCCCTATTGAGGTGTATGTTCTAAAACTACTGGAGGTATGTTCTTCAAACTCGGTACTTAAGGGTAGGTGTCCATTGAAAAAATAGGTTAGACTTTTGCGCTAAGCTGTATAACTTTCACAATTTTACGAATATTTCAATGAAATAAACGGTCATCGATTAGAAAAATGTTAATCAAAATACTTTTGCAGTTTTGAAAAAAATATAAAAAAATTGTGTGCCCAGAAACTGCCACACAAGTGGAAAAATCATACATTTTAGTAAGGTCCTTATTCAAATGATAGGGAAATTCCGAAAATATTACTTTTTTATTTTGTTTATATTTTTTTTATAGAAACAACATATTCATAAATCATGTATCGGTCTTCTTTTTTTATTCTGTTTTATTATTTATTAAAAAAAAAATATACAAAACTATGAAAAACGAAGGAAATTTGCATAGTGGCATGAATGCTCTACTGGATAAAACTTCATAAGTATAAAAGATAACGAAATAAAATTCACTCTTATACAAAGCCAATAAGTATGTGCAATTACGTATATATTTTTTTTTTTATTTTTTTTATTTTTACAGTAACGTTTTACTAACAAAAGTCAAAAAATATACATTTTTTTACAAATATTTTGTTCTCTACCCTGGGAAATTGAGAATTATATTTTTTAATTTTTAGAAATAATTTTTTAATCAAAGATTTATATTCCCTGAACAGCGTATCGGTCTTAAAAATTTAAGAAAACTCATCTAAAGTTCATAAAAATGCAATTCAATATGACAGTATTTGTAATGCATTTGCAAGAAAAGTATTAATAATACAGTTCTCACATATTTTTTTTATTTTTGTTTGATATTTTATTTACTAAATTCAAAAATACAAAATACTTTTTTCACTCAATATTTATTTAATTTTATTTTTATAAAAGAGGTCTGCTTTGCATTTTTTAACAATAAGTTCCTTTGCACACGCACACAAGTAAGTTTTCAGTTCACAAGAATGCCACTGCAATATCAGCGCTTTGAAAGAGAAGGTTTCGTATTCTCTGTGCAAAAGAATTTTGTCCGCCCATCCGCTCTCTTGATTCTTTTTTTTTTTTTTTTTTGTCTGGGCTTATTTAGTTTTTTATTCTTGTTTATGACTTGTCATCTTGCATCTCGTATTACAAGAACAGAAAAAATAAAAAAAAACGTGTTAGAAATGATTGTTTTTAGTAGGTAAATGATGCAATGACCGTTCCACATTGTCGGAGGTAGAGTGGAAAAATGTTCTTTGTGTATGTATAAAAAAGTATATAAGTAGGTAGGTATATCACAAATTTGCTGTCATAAATTTTGTTTTTTTGTATTTCTTTATTTGCGATCTATCATCCCTTCTACTGTTTTTTTTTGTTTCTTCTATGGAAAGCCATTTTAGGTACACACATAGTAATAAATTGCGATGCATAGTGATCTTCATTTTTTTTTTGTCAAAGGGTGTGTAGATGATGGAAGATGTTGTGTATAGAATAAGATACATACATATGCATGTAAATACTCGTATATACAATAGATTTTGTGTTGTTTTTTTTTCCGATAGGTAGGTTCATAGGTAATGTAGAGGTGCAACGCCGTGATTTGATTTGGTATCGTAAGGATTGTTTTGATTTAATTTTACGTAGGTAGGTAATGGATGTATCAAAAACATATTAGATGATGAAATTGCATATCATTGTAAGCGAATACGCAACAACCCAGGGATATGGCAAGTGGATGGCGCCAAAATATTATGTATGCAGGTATCTATTAATATAAATACCTATGCACATATTTATATAAATAAGTTCAGAAGGAAAATTCGATCACATTTTGTTTTTAGTGGTGACGTATTCCACTGGTAGAAGAATGGTGAAATTGGGAGGTATGTCAAAGTATGTAGAAAGAATATGGGAAGTGCGATTCTTTTATGTATTTTTGTTGGTTTTACATAGGAAGAGTTGTCTCCTTTATTTCAATATGTCATGGTGATAGATAATACTCTCGTTACTGTTATTTTCTGTTGTGTTTTTATTGTGCAAATCTATTTTGTACATACCTATAAATATTTTTTTGCAACAACCTAGCTGCAAAGGTATAATGCCTCCAAAAACAAACAAAGGAAACAAAAAACCCAAGCAAAAAAAATTGATAAAAAGTAAGCAAATAGAAAATACATACATATGTAATACCTACTTCGTTTTCATTAGGCCACATGATGTAATTTCGTTGAAAATTTCGAATTGAGATAATTTTTAACAAAGGACAATAGGCAAGTCTGGCCCAGTTCTAATAAGAACGACCTTTATATAATATACATAACATATGTATGTTCATATATTCATTATAATTTAGTTTTTAATTTGTAAAAAAAAAACAAGTTATTAGTTTTCCAATAATGTTGTTGGTGTCAAAAGTAAAAAGACAAATTGTGAATAATTTCGAAATTACTTAATGAAATTGGTTTTTTGTTTTTTTGAATGAGATCTGTTTTTATATTAAATGCATTTTTAGTCTTTGCTTAATAAAATAGAAGCTTAAAATTAGTATAGTAGTATACAAAGTAAAATTAAAATACAATGATGTTATTGGAAATAAAATTGACAAACTTTTTCTTCAAAATTTGTTTCAGCTAATGGGAACCAGTGGCACCATTTTACTTCAACTATAGTAGATCTACTTTTTTTTCCAAATATTTAAAATCTACTTCTTACTTCGCACCATCAGCAAAATACTGACATCTACCTCATTTTAAAAATCTCTGTTTTAACCTACTTCAATTTCACAAAAAAAAAGTCAAAATCTACTTCTTTTTCTCTATTTCACTCTAGGTAGTATTTTTTTTATATTAAACGCGCAGTCAAGGGGTTATGAATACCATTAAAATGTTAAACACAGTGCAAGAAATTAGGAAAGTAGGATAGGATGAGAAAGGAAATACCGATACACATTGGTTTTTAATGTCTGCACATTACAATGAGTGAGAAATATTGAGCCGGGTAAAGCATTCCAGATTCGTGTAGTGCGGCTAAAAAAGGAATCACTGTACTTGACAGTACGTCCGAAATTGGGCCCAAGGGTAAAATGATGAGCAGTCCTAGAAGTACGGGTATTACGGTTGAATTGTTGGAGGGGGAGAACGCAACTGGCTACTTCACTAGAGCAATGTTTATGAAAATTGCGGCGGTGCTCGAGAGATTCAAATTTTTCAGCTCGACAACGGTCGCCTTTCATTTTTAGAGCTCTCTTTTGAATTCTGTGCAAGAGACTTAAGAGGGTTTTTAGAGCACTTACCTAGTGGGAATTACACTCGAGCTTTGGACGAATATAGGCCTTATAGATTACAGCCAGATTAGTAGGGGTAAAAAACTTCTTGCATCGGCGGAGAAAATCTAGACACTTAGCGGCGTCGTTTTTGGTTACGTCCGTCAAACATGTTAACACTTCACAAATGATGGTCTCTGATGCACATACCTAGAAGCTGTTCAGTCTCCTCGATGCAAGTGCCAAACAGCATTGAGTTTTCGAAGATCATAATTTAATGAGCTTATCATACGCTGCCGTTGGTAGTCCACATCCGAGGACAAGGATGTGAATTTAAAAACGAATATGAAAAGCTGAGGTTACTGTCGTCAGCAAAACAATTAAGCGGAGCAACAGTTATAGACAGAAACTGTCGGAGACAAAACGGACCCCTGGGGCACACCAGCATTTATTTTGTGGATATCAGATTTGAAACCGTTAAAAACTACTTTTAATGAACGGTCCGAAGGGTAATTTCTAATCCAACGAAGAAGAGATTCATCGAATTACAAAAAAAAAAAGAATGTCAACACAATAAAAATACACAAATAAGTAAGCTTAAAAGCATAGGAACTCAACACACTGATGTGTACACGAATCCTATGAAAATTTTTTTTATTATTTTATTATTATTTATTTTATTTAAATATAGTAATTTTAATGTTATTTTTTATAAAAGAATATTTTATTAATTAAATTAAATTAAATATTTAAGTATACACAATTTTCTTTAAAATTAAAAGAAATGTATTGATAATTTTAAGTATTTAAAAGTATACATTTAAGGAAAACATTTGTCGTATACAATATTATTTCAAAATCAAAGAATCTGCGATGTAAAAATTTTGATCGAAATCGGAAGAGTCGCAAATGAGAAAGTAGAAAATAAAAAGAAGGTTCTATGACAGGTACCGATAATAACATTTATTTTTTACCAAAGTGTGGACTGCATTGTTGGTACAGTTATCTATACATAATTTAAAAAAAAAAAGCATTAGAGCCGTTTTAAAAATAATTATACATAATATTTCATAATGGCTGTATAGAAGGAACCGAGCTAAAGTGGCTGCAGATTGAGGTATAGAGTTGCAGATAGACGGAATCATTATTCTCTTGTGTTGTAATGTCAACTTATGAAAATTCCCAGTTCAAATTTTTCTAAAAGTAAAAGTCATTTTAAAACCTACTTCGATTTTTCCCAATTTACATCACTTTTTTCTTCAAATCTCCTTCGATTTTTTCCGGAAATGGTAACGCTGATAGGGACTTCAAGTCTAATATATGTAACAAATGCAAAACTATGAAAATTGTTATAATTGTTTTTATTTTGATGATTAGGTACATAATATTCAGGAACAATAGATAATAAACGAACGGTTTGATCAACCAATTTCAAAATTGATAATCTGTTTGTTTAAAAACACTTTTTCACTTTTATTAAATGAACGGTCAATTGTAAAAAATCAATTATGTGTCTCCATAAATTGTTTCAAAGAATCCATTATCTATAACAAATTTATTCATGTTTTCAAAACTGCCAAATTTACCTTTTATGTTGTCAATTTTTACATGTAAATTAGTGGTCAAAGACGGAACCACTTTTTAATCTGAGGCTATATTTTTTTGCACTTGTGACGTTAACAATCAAACAGAGGCTAAAAAAAATGAACATGAAACCGAGCAAAAGAGCGGAATACTATAATTCCTAAAATATTTAAGATAATTCAATGCAGTAAATTTTGTAAAATTTGTAGAAGTCTTTTTTATTAGATTGACCAATAAAAATACTAAAGGGACCTTTTATTTTCGTCCTTTAGTGAAATGTTTTTTTTTTCTAGGCAGTTTTGTTTGTTAAAAATATATTTAGCGCGTTTTGAAAATAAGTTTCTTAAATTTTGATTTTCAAATGCCTGTAAAATTAAAAAAGAAGAGAACATTTAAGTAAGGAAAAGTTCTTTTTATTGGAATTCATTAAAACTTATTTAACAATGATAACAAAGAATACGATAGGTAAATTAAAGATCCTTTTATAAGTGTCAACAATTTTAGCGCCCAAAATTATTTAGCTCCTTTTGAAAAACAATCCTATCTATTTGATTTCATTTAGAGAAAAATAGAGCTGTTTTGAAAATTACAAGCATTGTATGAAAAATAGCACCCATTTGATTGTTAAAAATATTAAAATAGTAATAACTTCTAAACCAGCCCGTTTTGAAATACAATTTTTCCACCATTCTATAGCTCTCTTTAATACGCAAATTTTGGTATACCACACTCCATATTTTGAAAAAAGTGCCTTTAGCACCGTTTTGATTGTTAGCGTCACACTTATTAATTTTATTGAGTCATAAATAACCTCAAGACAATGAAGCCCTTTAAAAAAAAAATTAAAATAGTTGACTATGGATATTTCTCATTTTTAGGAACTCTGAAACAAGAAAAAGAAATATTTAAAACGCTTTTGGTTTCATCCCAATACGATCACTTTTCGCAGAGTTACAGCCCTTTGACAAAGACTCAAAAGAACATTTTTATAGGTACTCGTATAGGTACATAGTTACCATTATTATTTTTGAAAGTCTATTAATTTACTTGGGTTAGGAAATTTAATAATTTTTTTAGTTGAGCAATTTTTGAATTGTGAACTGTTTCCTAAAATTAATTGTCTACATTAAAAATAAATTATAAAAATCAGAGCAAATTCCCCGGGTTCCTAATGTCTAAATCTGTGCTCCCTTTTCTTTATTTCTTAAAATATCCTTAACCCTAGAAAGGTAATCATATTTTTTAGTACGTTAAAGGTAATCATTCGTCGAATCGACGAAGTAAAATTTAAATGCAATTTTTTCGAAAAGTTATTAACAAATTCTTGTAGATGTTAATAATTTATTTTTACCAAACCTTTCTTTTAATAAAAACACACTTTTCATTTTATTTTTTTAGATTTGTGACTTTTTATTCTCCTTAAAGATCTATGAAGAATCTATGAGAAATTTTAAAAAGAAAAAATGATGTTCGTCTAATCGACGAAGATTACCTTTCTAGGGTTAAAAGTAAAAGTCCTAGAACCAACAGATTAACCTTGTATAAATACGCAAAGAATAAAAACGCTATCTACCTAAATGCGAAAAGTTTCAATTCACCTGCAACCACAAATAAAACAGAAAACAAACCGTCTATTATTGTGTCTAATTGTGCGCGCTGAATGCAAAAAACTCAATTTCCCTTTCCTAAACCTCAAACAATCACGATTCACGAAAAATTATTTTTTCTACCCAAAATACAAAAGGAAAAAAAAACTTTCATTTATCTTTTGCGCAATCCGAGTCAATTCAAAATCAAATGCTTGTGCGCTGCCTGTGCGGCTTGCCACTCGTGCCTTGTTCCCGTTTTCTGTTATTTTTTTTTTGATATTCTATTCTATCTTTGGGGTAGGTCTACCCCAGAAGCAAACTCAAATCTCATGTAAAAACGTGTACATGTATTGGTGTACAAATATGGCTCTCTTAGTTAAGAATTTTTGTGTTAAGAAAATAAATTTACCTCGTCTCGTCTCTTCAGGATAACTCTTTTTTCGCATCACGCATAGAGATAGAGAAAGATAGAATAGAATATAAAAAAAAAATAACAGAAAACGGGAACAAGGCACGAGTGGCAAGCTGGCAAGCCGCACAGTCAGCGCAGCGCACAAACATTTGATTTTGAATTGACTCGGATTGCGCAAAAGATAAATGAAAGATTTTTTTTTTCCTTTTGTATTTTGGGTAGAAAAAATTATTTTTCGTGAATCGTAATTGTTTGAGGTTTAGGAAAGGGAAATTGAGTTTTTCGCATTCAATTTTGCGCAGAATTAGACACAATAATAGACGGTTTGTTTTCTGTTTTATTTTTGGTTGCAGGTGAATTGAAACTTTTCGCATTTAGGTAGATAGCGTTTTTATTCCTTGCGTATTTATACAAGGTTAATCTGTTGGTTCTAGGACTTTTACTTTTAAGGATATTTTAAAAAAATAAAGAAAAGGGAGCACAGATTTAGACATTAGGAACCCGGGGAATTTGCTCTGATATTTATAATTTATTTTTAATGTAGACAATTAATTTTAGGAAACAGTTCACAATTCAAAAATTGCTCAACTAAAAAAATTATTAAATTTCCTAACCCAAGTAAATTAATAGACTTTCAAAAATAATAATGGTAACTATGTACCTATACCTATAAAAATGTTCGTTTGAGTCTTTTTCAAAGGGCTGTAACTCTGCGAAAAGTGATCGTATTGGGATGAAACCAAAAGCGTTTTAAATATTTCTTTTTCTTGTTTCAGAGTTTCTAAAAATGAAAAATATCCATAGTCAACCATTTTAATTTTTTTTTAAAGGGCTTCATTGTCTTGAGGTTATTTATGATTTAATAAAATTAATAAGTGCAAAAAAATATAGCCTCAGATTAAAAAGTGGGTTCGTCTTTGACCACTAATTTACATGTAAAAATTGACAACATAAAAGGTAAATTGGGCAGTTTTGAAAACATGAATAAATTTGTTATAGATAATGGATTCTTTGAAACTATTTATGGAGATACATAATTGATTTTTTACAATTGACCGTTCGTTTAATAAAAGTGGAAAAGTGTTTTTAAACAAACAGACTATCAATTTTGAAATTGGTTGATCAAACCGTTCATTTATTATCTATTGTTCCTGAATATTATGTACAAAATAAAAACAATGATAACAATTTTCATAGTTTTGCATTTGTTACATATCTTAGACTTGAAGTCCCTATCAGCGTTACCATTTCCGGAAAAAAATCGAAGGAGATTTGAAGAAAAAAGTGATGTAAATTGGGAAAAATCGAAGTAGGTTTTAAAATGACTTTTAATTTACTTTTAGAAAAATTTGAACTGGGAATTTTCATAAGTTGAAATTACAACACAAGAGAATAATGATTCCGTCTATCTGCAACTCTGTACCTCAATCTGCAGCCACTTTAGCTCGGTTCCTTCCATACAGCCATTATGAAATTATTTTGAAAACAGCTCTAATGCTTTTTTTTTTTAAATTATGTATAGATAACTGTACCAACAATGCAGTCCACACTTTGGTAAAAAATAAATGTTATTATCGGTACCTGTCATAGAACCTTCTTTTTATTTTCTACTTTTTCATTTGCGATTCTTCCGATTTCGATCGAAATTTTTACATCGCAGATTCTTTGATTTTGAAATAATATTGTATACGACAAATGTTTTCTTTAAATGTATACTTTTAAATACTTAAAATTATCAATACATTTCTTTTAATTTTAAAGAAAATTGTGTATAAATATTTAATTTTATTTAATTAATAAAACATTCTTTTATAAAAAATATAAAATATATTTAAATATAGTTTAATTTAAAATTAAAAACACATATGCAAGCGAAATTTTCATAGGATTCGTGTACACATCAGTGTGTTGAGTTCCTATGCTTTTAAACTTACTTATTTGTGTTAATTTATTGTGTTGACATTCTTTTTTTTTGTAATTCGATGAATCTCTTCTTCGTTGGATTAGAAATTACTCGTACCTTTCGGACCGTTCACTAAAAGTAGTTTTGGACGGTTTCAAATCTGATATCCACAAAATAAATGCTGGTGTGCCCCAGGGGTCCGTTTTGTTTCCGACAGTTTCTGTCTATAACTGTTGCTCCGCTTAATTGTCTTGCTGACGACAGTAACCTTAGTTTTTCATATTCGTTTTTAGATTCACATCCTTGTCCTCGGATGTGGACTACCAACGGCAGCGTATGATAAGCTCATTAAATTATGATCTTCGAAAACTCAATGCTGTTTGGCACTTGCATCGAGGAGACTGAACAGCTTCTAGGTATGTGCATCAGAGACCATCATTTGTGAAGTGTTAACATGTTTGACGTAACCAAAAACGCCGCTAAGTGTTTAAATTTTCTCCGCCGATGCAAGAAGTTTTTTACCCCTACTAATCTGGCTGTAATCTATAAGGCCTATATTCGTCCAAAGCTCGAGTGTAATTCCCACTAGGTAGGTGCTCTAA
This sequence comes from Philhelius festivus, assembly GCA_963931855.1. NCBI lineage: Eukaryota > Metazoa > Arthropoda > Insecta > Diptera > Syrphidae > Philhelius > Philhelius festivus. The sequence continues at coordinate 36,724,226 of OZ007555.1, forward strand.
AAACCCTCTTAAGTCTCTTGCACAGAATTCAAAAGAGAGCTCTAAAAATGAAAGGCGACCGTTGTCTAACTGAAACATTTGAATCTCTCGAGCACCGCCGCAATTTTCATAAACAGTGCTCTAGTGAAGTAGCCAGTTGCGTTCTCCCCCTCAAACAATTCAACCGTAATACCCGTACTTCTAGGACTGCTCATCATTTTACCCTTGGGCCCAATTTTGGACGTACTGTCAAGTACAGTGATTCCTTTTTTAGCCGCACTACACGCATCTGGAATGCTTTACCCGGCTCAATATTTCTCACTCATTGTAATGTGCAGACATTAAAAACCAATATGTATCGGTATTTCCTTTCTCATCCTATCCTACTTTCCTAATTTCTTGCACTGTGTTTAACAATTTAATGGTATTCATAACCCCTTGAGTGCGCGTTTAATATAAAAAAAATACTACCTAGAGTGAAATAAAGAAAAAGAAGTAGATTTGGACTTTTTTTTGTGAAATTGAAGTAGGTTAAAACAGAGATTTTTAAAATGAGGTAGATTTCAGTATTTTGCTGATGGTGCGAAGTAAGAAGTAGATTTTAAATATTTGGAAAAAAAAGTAGATCTACTATAATTGAAGTAAAATGGTGCCACTGGTTCCCATTAGCTGAAACAAATTTCGAAGAAAAAGTTTGTCAATTTTATTTCCAATAACATCATTGTATTTTAATTTTACTTTGTATACTACTATACTAATTTTAAGCTTCTATTTTATTACCTAAGCAAAAACTAAAAATGCATTTTATATAAAAACTGATCTCATTCAAAAAACAAAAAACCAATTTCATTAAGTAATTTCGAAATTATTCACAATTTGTCTTTTTGATTTTGACACCAACAACATTATTGGAAAACTAATACTTGTTTTTTTTTTTACAAATTAAAAACTAAGTGATAATGAATATATGAACATACATATGTTATGTATATTATATAAAGGTCGTTCTTATTAGAACTGGGCCAGACTTGCCTATTGTCCTTTGTTAAAAATTATCTCATTTCGAAATTTTCAACGAAATTACATCATGTGGCCTAATGAAAACGAAGTACGCATTACATATGTATGTATTTTCTATTTGCTTACTTTTTATCAATTTTTTTTTGCTTGGGTTTTTTGTTTCCTTTGTTTGTTTTTGGAGGCATTATACCTTTGCAGCTAGGTTGTTGCAAAAAAATATTTATTGGTATGTACAAAATAGATTTGCACAATAAAAACACAACAGAAAATAACAGTAACGAGAGTATTATCTATCACCATGACATATTGAATTAAAGGAGACAAGTCTTCCTATGTAAAACCAACAAAAATACATAAAAGAGGCGCACTTCCCATATTCTTTCTATTTACATACTTTGACATACGTCCCAATTTCACCATTCTTCTACCAGTGGAATACGTCACCACCGAAAACAAAATGTGATCGAATTTTCCTTCTGAACTTATTTATATAAATATGTACATAGGTATTTAGATTAATAGATACCTGCATACATAATATTTTGGCGCCATCCACTTGCCATATCCCTTGGTTGTTGCGTATTCGCTTACAGTGAAATGCGATTTCATCATCTAATATGTTTTTGATACATCCATTACCTACCTACGTAAAATTTAATCAAAACAATCCTTACGATACCAAATCAAATCACGGCGTTGCACCTCTACATTACCTATGAACCTACCTATCGAAAAAAAAACAGCACAAAATCTATTGTATATATTTATATGCATATGTATGTATCTTATTCTATACACAACATCGCAAATTTCATTTCTTCCATCATCTACACACCCTTTGACAAAAAAAAAATGAAGATCACTATGCATCGCAATTTATTACTATGTGTGTACCTAAAATGGCTTTCCATAGAAGAAACAAAAAAAAAAACAGTAGAAGTGATGATAGATCGCAAATAAAAAAATACAAAAAAACAAAATTTATGACAGAGAATTTGTGATATACCTACCTACTTATATACTTTTTTATACATACACAAAGAACATTTTTCCACTCTACCTCCGACAATGTGGAATGGTCATTGCATCATTTACCTACTAAAAACAATCATTTCTAACACGTTTTTTTTTTAATTTTTTCTGTTCTTGTAATACGAGATGCAAGATGACAAGTCATAAACAAGAATAAAAAACTAAATAAGCCCAGACAAAAAAAAAAAAAAGAATCAAGAGAGCGGATGGGCGGACAAAATTCTTTTGCACAGAGAATACGAAACCTTCTCTTTCAAAGCGCTGATATTGCAGTGGCATTCTTGTGAACTGAAAACTTACTTGTGTGCGTGTGCAAAGGAACTTTTTGTTAAAAAATGCAAAACAGACCTCTTTTATAAAAATAAAATTAAATAAATATTCAGTGAAAAAAGTATTTTGTATTTTTGAATTTAGTAAATAAAATATCAAACAAAAATAAAAAAAATATGTGAGAACTGTATTATTAATACTTTTCTTGCAAATGCATTACAAATACTGTCATATTGAATTGCATTTTTTTGAACTTTAGATGAGTTTTATTAAATTTTTAAGAACGATACGCTGTTCAGAGAATATAAATCTTTGATTAAAAAATTATTTCCAAAAATTAAAAAATATAACTCTCAATTTCCCAGGGTAGAGAACAAAATATTTGTAAAAAAATGTATATTTTTTGACTTTTGTTAGTAAAAAGTTACTGTAAAAATAAAAAAAAAATTAACGTAATTGCACATACTTATTGGCTTTGTACAAGAGTGAATTTTACTTCGTTATCTTTTATACTTATGAAGTTTTATCCAGTAGAGCATTCATACCACTATGCGAATTTCCTTCGTTTTTCATAGTTTTATATATTTTTTTTTGAATAAATAATAAAACAGAATAAAAAAAGAAGAACGATACGTGATTTGGGAATATGTTGTTTCTATAAAAAAAATATAAAAAAAATAAAAAAGTAATATTTTCGGAATTTCCCTATCATTTGAATAAGGACCTTACTAAAATGTATGATTTTTCCACTTGTGTGGCAGTTTTTGTGCACACAATTTTTTTATATTTTTTTCAAAACTGCAAAAGTATTTTGAATAACATTTTTCTAATCAATGACCGTTTATTTCATTGAAATATTCGTAAAATTGTGAAAGTTATACAGCTTAGCGCAAAAGTCTAACCTATTTTTTCAATGGACACCTACCCTTAAATGTTTTCGCTGATTCTCTAGAAGAGAAATTGCAAGTTTTTCTTCCCCCTAAGCTAACGGTACCTGTCATAAAGTCGTTTTACAAAATCTTATTTATCTCAAAAACGACTCAAACTATTTTGATAAAAAAGGTGCTAAAATGGTGGAAAAAAAGAGGCTGGGTGCGACCCACAATGTTAACTTCCCATTTGTGGTCTTGAAAACTTTATATTTCGATAAAAACATATTGTGACGTTTTCTTAAATTTTACAATAGCTATTAATGGAATTTGAATATGTTGGACTTGGGTACAACTGAACAACCTTATTCATATACGTATGTACAGTACAAACATTCTTCTAAAAACTAAGTTGATAATAAAATTATAAAATTATGTATTATATTATAGAAATTACTTTATTATTTCGGTTCCAAACGTTTTAATTGAAAAAAATTTAAAAACGAAATATTCAAATATAAAAGATATGGTTTGGTTATTGATGGAAGGGTACTTACAAAATATATCCGCTCTTAAACTAGATATATGTCAAATATAAACCATTTGTTAGAAATTGTATTATGTATAAAATTAAATAATGGCAAAGTCAATATCATTGCTCGTTCTCAAGATGTTCTAGTCGAAAAACAAATAAAAAAAAAAACAAATCAATTCGATACTTGTCAAAATTTAACCATATGTTAATAATTGTATTATGTCGATACCTTCCCGTAAGAATGTACTAAGCGACACTTTTTTCGAAAATGACTTTTTGATGAGAAAATATACTATATGTTAAGGGCCACGTTTTGGCCTGGGTTTCGCCAACCTATTATGCATGAAAAGGAAACTAGAGTACAAATAAAAAAATTTATAAACTGCCATGTTTTCTCATTAAAATAATGTTGCCCCCTGAAATTTGTATTATCCGCCAAAAAAATTATGCTAAGCGACATTAATAAAGATCATTGTCGTGAGCAACAAAAAATTTTGTTTGATGTCACTTAGTTTAACCAAAATTGTCTCTTAGCACACTATGATTCAACTAGAACTTTTTTCGTTTTTTTCGTTTCCTGAACAATTTTAGAAATGTCGCTTAGTATTAGTATACATTCTTACGGGAAGGTATCGATGTATAAAACAACATACTTTAGAAGGCACTATCGGTGTTCATTCCCAAGAAATTCGACTTGAAATACAATTTTAACTAGTTTTCACTAGAATTTTTAATAGTTTTTTTATTTAAAAAAAAACTATTAATTCAATATTTGTCAACATTTTAGCAATTGTACAAAATTATACTATGTATAAAATAAACTAAATTAGAAGTCAATATCACTACTAGTTCTTGAGAAATTTGAGTCGAAAAACAATTTTTACCAATTTTCAATACAATTTTATATAGTTTTTTTATTTTTTGTAAAAAAACTGTAAACTGATTTTTTTTGAAATTTTCACCAGTTGTCAAACACATTATTTTTCGTAAAATAAAATTATTTTGAGTTTCAAATTGTTTTCCGTTCTTAGAATATCTGGGTTATGAATTTTTTTTTTCAGTTTTTTTTTATTTAAAAAAATAACGGTATGTTCATTTTTTTCCAAATTCATACCAAATCTGTATGACCTTATAATGAGTACATTAAATTTTATTTGAAATCAATAGCATTATTTTTTCGTGAGATATTTGAAACTAACCAAAATTTTTACTTTTTTTTTTAAACCGTTATAGTGAAAAAACTATCAACTGAATTTTAATAAACGCCCTTTCAGCCTCTTTCGAAGTTATTATCTATTAAACAAAATGTATCTGAAGTCGATATCTTTACTCGTTCTTGAGATATCGACGACGAAAAATGGTACCAGAACGTACGGACGTACGAACGTACGAACGTACGTACACACACACACAGACATCTCTCTAAAAATGATTGATATAGCCTCTAGGGACCTTGAAACGTCGAGAAATGTCAAAAATTCCAATTTGACAAATCGGACCGATTACAATAACTCCCTATGGAAAGTTAAAAATAGGAAAAAATGTTATTACGGGACCTGTTACAGAGTTGTTTTTTTGGTTTGCGACTTTCTCATTAACAGCGATTTTAACCAAAATGTTTGTACAGGAGATCCTTTGAATTAATTTTCGTGTTTTTGGAAATAAAATTCTAATTTCGGTTTCTTAAAAATGAATATCTTGAAATCGTGTGAACGATTAGTTTTTTAAACTAATTCCTAAAATCTATATTATTAAATACTTAAAATTGGCATCCTAATTATTTTTTTGAGTTTTTTTTTTTTAAAAGTAGGCATAAATTCATACTTTTCTAGAAATCAGACGGTAATTTGAATATTTTGCTCTAATTAAATCCATACTTTTATATTAAAAACAACTTAAATTCCAAAGTACTTTTACATAAGAGCAAGTACGTGCGATGCAGTCGTACATTTTATTTAAACTCCAAATTAATGGTTTTTTTCTTCTCAGAGGCACTAAAATATCTTTTAGTTTTGGTAAGTGGTATGCCATAGAGGTCTTGTATCAACTTTTAAAGTTTTTCAAGGTTACTTAATTAAAGATCTTTAGCACTTTATTTATGAAATAAAAAAACACACTATACCATTTTAAAGGTCAGAGAATGGTCAGCAAGTTTAAACTTATTTCATATATAGTATGATATTTTGTGTGGAATAGATACTTTTTTCAAATTCCACAAATGAGATGTTAGCTTCCCGGAGTTTGTCTCAGATGTAATTTTTTATTTCAATATCAAATTTGTGATCTCTTATACGAATATATCAGCATATCTAAATAATATATCATTATATTATATTTAATGAAACAATAGTTTTTTTCGTAGTATTAAGTAGTACCCCTAGGCATGATGGTAAGACTATCATGCAGAATGTCTTCAGTTGGATTCTCAACCGCTGCAATTGGGTTTGGAATGAATGAATGAATATTGAGAGGGGTTTTCCGCTGCGACGGACGACGTAAAGATCTATTCTGCCCCCATCCTGAGCTAGATGAGTTGCTAACCCTACAGCTCTTTCTCCAAGTTTATCCTTTTGATGAGTTTGATTATTTGGAGTACCAAGATACTTATTTCTTTGATGCATTAGTGCTACGCATCCGCCTAGTATGTGTTCCGGAGTTTTGTCATAAGTATTGCAGAATCTGAATGTGGAGCTGCTTGCCAGGACAAGAAAACTCAAGTGTCTTCTTAGTTTACGGTGACCCGTTACTATTCGTAGATTGTTCCTACTTAAGCTGATACAGTTCATGAAACGATCTTGGATAGTTCCCAATAAGTAGTTTGGTCTGCCTTAGTTTTGGGAGTTTTTTTTTCCAGTTTTTAGATCCTTTGGCCTCCTCCCCAATTAGAGGAGTCCTTGCACCTATTTTTGCTAGGGAGTCTGACTCCTCATTTCCCTACATAACCAGGTACCCAATATTATTTTTCTCAAGTTCATTAAGCCTTCCACATCAACTTAGATGTGAATGCGTAGGAGCTTAGTGCTTTGAGTGCGATTTGGCTATCTGACATAATGGCAATGTTTTGTTTTCGGTAATTGATTTCAAGATTTCCACCTACACATTCCACTATGGCATTGCCTTCCGTCTGGAAAATGCTAGTGGATTTTCCCATTGTTATGGAGGGAATTAGCAAATCCTCTAAGAGTATCTCTTGTCATGAAAAGACAAGGAATGGTTGAGAGTTGTAAGTCACTAGGTGTAGGTTCTCTACGAGCCGTTATGGCCTCCTATTAATTTATTTTTTTGTTTGTTTTTTTCAAACAAAGTATATTCAATTTTCGATGTTTCGTATTTGAGTTGCTAAATCTTTCCTGTATTCGTGTTGAAGTAGATTAAATTAATTATATAAACCTGCAAACCTTAAACTTATGTATAGCATTTAAAATGTTTTAGTTTCTTTGCTATAAGGCGCAAAATTCAATTCGAATCTATGTATATTTATAGAATTTCATATTTGGTTAGGTATGAAATTCAGAGTACCAAAATCCCAGAACGCGAACTTCCATAATCTCGAATATCAAAGTTCTGAATGCCGAAATCCTGAATTTCGTAATTTTGAGACTCTGAATTAAATGAAATTTTCAATATTTTTCAAAATTATTTAAATAAACTTTTTTTAGTATCGTAGTTTTTCTTAAATTTACTTATTTAAACATATTTTAATAAACACTGTAAATCTTAAGAGCATATAGTTACTTTTACAGTATTGTTTAATGTTTTGAATTGTTGGACATCGCATCGCGTCTGTGGAAGATATTTTTATAGATTCAGGTATTTTAATGTTAAAACCAACTACAATTTCCTGTCAGTTTATTGACTATCTCTTTCCATTTAATTTTTTAAAAAACCATCAATCTTTTTCAACTCTTACTGGAACCGAAAATTCATATTCATTTCAAAGTATAAAACATATCTAACATCAATAGCTTTAAGCAATTGAATATAATTATTTAGTAAAACTTGATCTATGAACCGCGTGATAGTCTTTCAATTTGTTTTTCTTCTGTACAATTGTCTGTCGGCGGCACACACATGAGTGACATGAATGCCATTGCCACAAAAACGCAAAGCTATATATGCATAATGTTCACGTATGCAATTTATATTACTAGAGCACACACAATTAATTAAAAAAAAAAGTATTTTTATTATAATTATTTTTTATTAGTTATTCAACATAGAATGAAGAAGGAAGTACGACTACGACACACCCCATTTGCAATAAGATATAAGTCAAGCAAGTTTAACAAACTCGTAACGACTATTGTATATATAGTAAGCAACATTCTTGAATGTTCATTCCCTTTTGTTTATTAACATGGAAAAGTCTGACATCACCTTGAATTTGAGCACTAAGCTGGTCAAATATAATATGAAACCTTACATGTAAAACTGTTTGTTGTGCGAACTTAAGCAAGTGTAGCAGCTCTTAATAACACAAGGGTAAAAGATATTAATTTAAACAGAAAAACAACATAAACGATACTTATCTGCCTTTGTATCTACGAGTATGTATGTATGTCTCTTATGGCTAGATGGCTAGGAGTAAAATCACCCATGGAATATAAATAAACTTGTTCTTTTTTTTTAACAAGACGTTTTAGCTTTATAATCAAAATGAGAGAACAATCAATTTAAAACTTGATTTAAGAAAAACAAAAAAAAAAACACTTTCAAATGAAACAATCTTCCGGCTCAGAAGTATAAATGTCCTAAATTGATTTGCTATCTGCAAACATATATGTTTTGATATTTTTGTTGGGTTTCATTGGGTTTGATTGAAATCTGTTTGAACTGTCCCAAAGGTTGATTTGCTTTTGATATAATGGCAACAAGCTAATTAAAGATTAATATAAATGTAGATAAATGAAGTTGTTTTTTTTGTAAAAAATATTCAGTGATTTGTATGTGATATCATTCATAATTAAATATTGCAGACGAATCCAATTCACACTTTCCACAAAATGATTAGCACTTTATTTTTAAAGAATGATAGAGTTTTACTGTCCTATCAACACTTCTTTCTTGTTGAAAATTATTGAATACCCAGTTAGCAATTCACTTAAATTATTTAAAAATTAACGATTTATCGATAAAGACATCAGAAGTGAGAAGAATATAAATATTACTTTTATGAAATTCAAATGAAATTTTCTCAGTACACTAAATTGAACTCCCGTAAAATTTATGAAAAAATTAATGAAAACATTATTGTGTCGATCTTGATGATACCAATATTTTGTTTACTTAAATGTTTTTCTTTCACAACCAGGTTTTTATATTTTTGAAATTCTGTTCCGTGATCCAGTTGCGACCCAGAAAATTTTCGGACACTTATTTCACAATGTCTAAATTAGCTCCTGATTGATAGGCGGACACAAACAGAATTGAAGGTCTGGCAACCCTATTTGAGCAAAAAAAAAAGTATAAATTCAAGAAGCAGAAAGCTGTTGGTCTGTAAGAAAATTTAAAAATCCAAGAAATTTAAGACTTTAATAAATAAATGCATGATTTGCTCGCACTATCCTGCTCTTATGTTCAAGAGACTTAAAATTTTAAAATTGTTCTATATAAAAATTTATTATTTTTTAATTTATTTATTTATTTACATCAATTAGATTACTTAATCTATTAGACTATGATAAGAAGTACATAATTTTATTGTTGATGGGGACTATACGAATGTTTATAATACATCTAAAGTATAAAAATAAAATATTTATTGTCTTACATTAAATAAGCATATATAATTACAATTAGGAACAATTTATTCAAATATTATTTAAAACATTTGATTTAAAAATGTCTCTTGAACAATTGGAAAAAAAATCAACCCTGTTACAAATTAAATTTGCCTCCCTGATGCAACGGGAAATAGGTTCATTTCGACCATAATTGCTACGATGAAACTGTTCATAAATTAAAAATCGACAACGTGTTGTTCTGGATGGAGCATTTCCTCCAGTCAATAATGATAGTAGTGGAGGACAATTAATATGATAAGTTATGATGTCTCTAATAAACATCACTGAAAAGTATACTCTACGATCTTGAAGAGATTGTATTCCAAACAGCAAACACCGAATGCTATAAGACGGTCTTGGAATCCTCCATTTTAACTTGAAGAAGGCATATCTAGTGAAATTCTTTTGAACTCTCTCGATCCTATCTCTTGAATTATTATAATAAGGATTCCAGACTATGCTGCAATACTCCAGAATCGACCTTACTAAAGAATTGAATAGTGATTTTAAGGTATAGGGATCTGAGAATTCTCTAGTGTTTCTTTTGATAAATCCAAGCATTTGATTGGCTTTGTTAATCATATAGTCATAGTGAGGTAAAAATGACAAGTTGGTATCTAAGATAACTCCTAGGTCTTTCTTTTTTCTCACTCTTTCTAACTTAATGTGATTGATACTATAATCAAACAAAATTGGGTTGTGATTTCTGAAGCACGACAAGACTTGACACTTCGAAATATTAAGTAGAAGTTGATTCTGTTGACACCAATCATTTAATCTTGCTAGATCTTTTAAAAGAAGAAAACAATCAGATGCACAGCTTATTTTACGATAAAGTTTGAGGTCATCCGCAAAAAGGAGGCAACTTGAATCATTAAAAATATTAGGAATGTCATTTACAAACAAAAAAAAAAGTAATGGCCCTAAATGACTTCCTTGTGGAACCCCTGATGAAACAGTGATGTTATATGAGAACGAGCAATCAATTTTAACTTTTTGGATTCTACATGACAAATATGATTTTAGCCACTTCAATAAAGAAGAGTGAATACCTAAAGAAGATAATTTATGGAGTAAGACCTTATGATTTATTCTATCGAATGCTTTCGCAAAGTCAGTGAAAATAATATCAGTTTGAGACATATTTTCCATATTAGATATTATGTCATGAGTAATTAAAGCTAAGTTTGTCGCGGTTGACCTACCTGACATAAAACCATGTTGAAAAACTGATATGTGGCTACGAAATAAATCTGAAAGTTTGTTACAAACTAGTTTCTCGAATAATTTTGGTAAGGCGGAAATTTTACATATTGGTCTATAATTAGTGATTTCCTGCCTCGATCCCGATTTAAAAATTGGAGACAAAAATGAGATTTTCCAGGTATCCAAAAATTTGCCTTCGGCGAGTGAAAGATTAAAAATTATCGAAAGTGGTTTAGCTAACGCAATTGCACAATTTCTTAAAAGACTAGCAGGAATCCCATCGGGTCCCTCACCTTTATTAGGATCTAATGCAGATAGAGCCTCTTTAATTTCTAAACGACTAATGTTGACCGAGCCGATGTCTACAATTCTATTTACAAAAGGCATCTCCTGGATGGAAGGAGCATCTAAAGAATACACAGATTGAAAATAATTAGCGAATAAATTGCATATTTTTGGTATCTCACTAGTAGTGGTGTTGAGATAATTCATACAACTAGGTATTCCATTAGACTTTCGCTTCGAGCTTATGAAATTCCAAAAATGCTTGCTGTTTGATTTTAAATCACTCTCAACCGACAAAAGATAGTTTCTATACAGAAATTTATTTAAGATTTCGAACTCACGTTGGCGATTGAAGTAATTTAATCGCAGTTCCATACTATGTTTGTTATTTTTATATGATTTGTACGCTTTATTTTTTTTATTTTTTAGATTATTTAACCTCTTGTTATACCAAGCCGGGCTGGAATCAAATTTTAATTTTCTTTTAGGTACATATATATCAATTGCATCCCTTAAAATGCTTATAAATTCAGAATAGATATTTACTAAGTCCGATGAACTAAGAATATTATGCCAAGATAAAGATAAGAAATAATCACCCATTGCATCATAGTCAGCTTTTTGAAAATTATAAACATACTTATTAAAATATATTTCTTTCTTTAGAAAGTGATAAAAACAAATGTTTCCGTCAATTGCAACATGATGGATGGAATTATCAATGATCGGGAAGTTGGACTTGTCAAGAGAAATTAAAAACTCACTATCCACAAAAACTAAATCAACCAACCAACCAACTTTCTAAAAACTATTTTAAACGTTTTTAATTGTATCTTCCGACATGCAAAGGTACCAAAAGAATTCCAAAAATCTATAATCTTCCCCATTTTCAAAAAGGTGATCCGAATAACGTTGCAAACTATAGAGGAATATCCTTTATGAACACAACCACAAAAATCTTTACCGGGATAATGAATGCAAGACTAAAAAAGTGGGTGAAAGAAAACAAAAAGCTTAGTCAATTCCAGGCATTATTCAGAGAAGGATATTCAACTGTGGAGCAAATTTTCAACCTAACAAGTATCGCAGAAGGCTATATAAGACAGGGGAAAAGCTTTTAGCGTTTTTTATAGACTTCAGAGCAGCATTTGATAAAAATAAATAGAAACTGCCTCTTCTACAAATTATCGCAAATCGGAGTGTCGTCAAGGTTTGTAAATTCTCTTAAAAGCCTACGAAAACAATGAATCGATGGTTTGGAATGAAAACGAACTTTCAAAATCGTTTGAATTAACGGTTGGAGTAAGACAGGGATGTCTTCTCAGCCCACTATTATTCGCGTTTTATTGGGATGATATCACAGAGTTTTTACCAGCTGGAATCGCAGTTGAAGGATTACAGATAAAATGTTTACTTTTTGCAGATGATATTGTGACCTTAGCAGAATCACCAAATTCATTACAGCTTCTTGAATAGTCTTCAAATTAAAACAGACAAATTAAAAGTCTTAGTTTTCAGGAATGGAAGAGGTCGTTTTGCAGGAAACGAGAAATGGAGGTGAAGACTTAGAGGTCGCTAAGTCATACAAATACCTTGGTATAACCTTAAGCCATGATCTTTCGATGAAAAAACACTTTGCAATAAAGCTAACTGAAGCAAAAATGGCCATAAATTGTACGTAGAGAAATCTCATATCAAATCTGAAGATAGCAATACCGGCAAAAATCAATGTTTTTGAAGCTGTTATGAGATCAATTATGTGCTACGGAGCCCAAGTTTGGGGAGGAAAATACTACGAAGAAGTAGAAAAATTGTTGCGTTTCTTCATAAAAAACTATTTCAACTTCCGTCAACCACACCAAACTATGTGCTAGAAATCGAAAGCGGCTTAGCACCACTATATATTTTTACGCTGAAGCTGTGCATGAACTTCGCTACAAAAGCTATCAACGCAGAAGATGACTCACGACTTTCTAAGGTTCTTGCAAGAAGAGCGGTACGAAGCAAAACATCCTTCTTTAAGGACTGGGAAAATATTGCGGCTCGCATTAAATGAGAATAATATGCACAACTGGCAGCGACGAACTCAATCCTTCATAAGTGAAGTGGAACAGGCGATACGAATGCAAGGTATCATCCAAGCAGAGAACTCAAGTTCACGTCACCTGCACAAAATTTTCAATCATCACGAAGTTAACTACATTAATTCTAACCTAAGTATTGCACTAATTTCGATCATAATACGCGCCCGAGCCGAACTGCTCAAGCTCAACTGGATGCCTCATCGAGAGGACCTCCCCAACCGTTGCAGCTTATGCAATACAGGAAATGACAAAAACGTGGTACAATTCCTTGGATCCTGTCCCATGCTTAAAGAAATGAGGAGAAATCATTTGAAATCAAATATACTAAATGATAGTCAAAACCACAGTACATTGCATCATATTGTAAAATTGCTTATTCTCGGCAGACGGCTAGGCCATGCTTAAATGTACAATTTCAAAAGTATTTATGTACCAAATTAGTTTTGATATACTGTTTTTTTTTTTGTAATTTTTAAGTTTCTGTATTTTTTTTATATTAAATGAAATAACGTAAAAATTATGCTATACAGACACACAATTTAAGAGCTGTTTTGGAAATATACAATTTTCCATAACTGTTTCCTTACATTCCTTATTTCCTAACAAAAACAAGTATTTTCTAAATCTTTCACATAGTGTTAAAACGCTGTTAGGTTTAAAGTTATAAATAATTTTTGAAAGTTTTGATAAAATGATAAAAGCAAAATTTTAAAAAATCTGTGTGATAGTTCTGGGGAAAATTTACTTCGTTTAATTGGAAGAAAAATAAAATGCACGTCTGGATCGCACGAACTTGCTCTTATGCAAAAGTACTTTGGAATTTAAAATACATTTTATAAAAAATATAAAACATGGATTTAATGAGATAAAATTATTCAAATGTATGGAATTGCCGTCTGATTAATGCTTTTAATATTAAAATCATTTTTTTATATAACTACTTTCCTTAAAATTTTTGAGAGCAAAATTTGGGATGCCAAATTTTAAGTATTTAGTAGATTTAAGAACTAGTTTCAAAAAGTAATCGTTCACGCGTTTTAAAGATATTGGTTTTTCAAAAAAACTTGTAATTTTTTTTTCAAAAATCCCAAAAAAAAATTTCGAATATTTTTATATACAATATTATTTTAAACTTAAGGGGGATCCTGCTAAAATTGTTTGGTTAAAATTGTTAGAGCCATTGATGAGAAAGTAAAAAAATCAAAAAACTGTTCTATGACAGGTACCGTTATTAACATTTTTCCCCAAAATTTTGTTTGACCAAAATGTAGTCCTTGTCCATAATATTACACCTAATTTTTTTTTATCAAAATCGTTAGAGCCATTTTCGAGATAAATAAAATTGTGCATTACTGGTGTATGGGGGGTACCATTAGTTTTGGAGCTAAAAAAAATTTCAATTTCTCCTCTAGGGAATCACCGAAGACACTTAAGTATCGAGTTTGAAGAAAATAGCTCCAGTCTCCAGTGGCTTAGACATAAAGACATACAGACATACAGACAGACGGAATTGTCGGACCCACCTTATTCGTCTTCGTTATTATCGTAATGTCAACTTTGATCAAAATCTCGAGTTCGATTTTTTTTCCAAATGTAGAACTTGCCCTATAGTACCTATATCGCAAATTGAAATGTTAACATGTGTCGTTATTTTTGGTCTTTTAAATCCCTAGCTACCATTAAGGACAGACAGAACTGCAAGACCAACTTTTCTCTGCTTCCCTGTTATCGTTATGTCATTTTCGACCAAGATCGAGTTCGAATTTTTCCGAATGACTTCCCTTGCATTCATATGTACGTATGTATGTACGAGTATGTATGTATGTATGATAAAAATACTGTTTTTGTTTATTCCATCAAAACCAGTGTCATAAAATTAAAGCTCAGACTCAGACAAATTTAAGTTGCTTGAGTTTGAGTCAACACAGTTTATTAAATCGAAACTACTTTGACGATGACTATACAATCAGCAGCAGGAAATCAGAAACGTATTTAGAACTCGAGTTAAATTGTTGCCTCTGAACTTCAGACCACATAAAGATAATTGTCAAAACTTTGAAGCTACTGCAACTTACCAGAAAAAGGAGATAATCTTCTAATTATCACACACTCAAGAGTTATGAGTTATGACTACTCTTATAATGTTATGATGTAACACAGTGCGACCGTTTAGGAAAAGTGGAGGGATTTTAATAGAAGATATCGATGCACATTAGTTTTAAAAGCTTGTACATCACAATGAGACGAAACAATCGAGAAGGGCAAAGTTTTCCACAATCTAGTAGTGCGGCTTAAGATAGAACCTATATATTTGACAGTACTTCCGAAGTAAGGCTCAAGGGTAAACAGATGTGCAGTGCATTCATAGCTAGACGAGTATTTCGACGGAATTGTTTGAGAGAAGAAATACAACTGGCTATTTCATTAGAGCATTGTTGAAGGTGTTCTACAGAGACAAACTTTTCCATAATTGATCTGTCTCCTATGAGTTTTATGACTCTGTTCTGAATTCAAACCAACAGGCTCAAATGAGTAATGGGGGCACCAGCCCCGATATGAGAGTTATACTCAAGTTTTGGGCGGATATATGTCTTATAGTTGGTAACACAAATTTCTTGCATCTTTTAAGAAAACCTAAGCGGTTCCGAGTTTTTGGCTACGTCGAATATATTATTACATTAGTCCATAAGAGATGGTTATTAACACACACACACCGACTATGGAAAGCCTGTCAGTTCCTTTGATACAAGTTCCACTCATGGAAAATGGCATCAGTGATACATGTCACTTGGCCGACAGAAGACAGTTTTGTGTTTTCGAAGTATTTTAATTTCCCGTTGTATCATGTCGTCGAGATCAAAATCTAATAAGCTTAGCATACGCTGCCGCTTCAGAAGTTTCGGACAAAAGAAAATTGCGGAATATAAAGAAGAGTATCGATGACCAAACGGAACATTAGGGCACACCAGCATTTATTTTTTGATTATCAGACTTAAAACCGTCCAAAACAACTTGAATTGAACGGTCAAAAAAGTAATTTCTAATCCGACGAAGGAGAGAATTATCAATACCAAATGCAAGCATTTTCGGCAAAAGATCTTCGTGCCAAACTCTTTCAAATGCTTTGGAAATATCAAGTACCATGACCTTGGTTTCAGCAAATGGATGTAAAGATTAATTGAGATATGCCATCGAATCACCAGTGGATCTATTGCTACGAAAACCATACTGCCGGTCATTAAAGAGCTTTATTTCTTGAGCTGATTGTTGATCAGCGTTAACATGAACTTGGAAAAAAGAGACGTTAGTGAAATCGGTCGGTAATTGTAGGGGGAAAAAGAATCTCCTTTTTTAGAAACCGGCTAAACAATTGCCATTTTTCATCTACTCGGAAAGAGCCCCAAAGAGTAGGATAGATGGATAAGCTTGCTTACGCAATGGGTTTGCCAGCGTAGAACAACTCTTCAGAACTAAAGGGAATATACATACAATCTGGACCAGTGGGCTTGTGTATGTCACGATCTTTAAAGACTCTTGAGAATCTACGATTGAGAAAGAAGAAAGAAAATCAGTTGATTCAGTGTCAAGAAGTTCAAATATGAGAATCGATAATTTGAGATAAACAATAAACAAACATTTTGAAATGATATATTAAATTTTCGGCAATTCTAAAAAGTCTATTGAAAACTACGCTTCGATAGTGACTGAAAACAATCGAATGTTCTCGATAAACATAGATTATTATAATCAATAGTTCTCTACTTTGATAATGTTGCAAAATCAGTTGGAATAGAAATCAAAGAATTGGGAGAAGAAACAAAAAAAATTGATAAGAATTTTCGAAATGAAAGCATTGTAGATACATATTTATCCAAGTAAATCTCTTCTTTTTTTTTTGTAAGGTAAGTTGTTAGGCATATGATGTGTAATTTAAGATTAATATTTCTTCCAAAATAAGAGCTCGTACAATAACGACTTATTGATCAAAAGACTGAAGAGAAATAATTAATCATTCATATATGACAGTTACTAAAAGTCTATTTTCAATTTCGAATGAAAAGACATACAGTCTTAAGTTATAGTCTAAGAGCCCATGAATGCCAGACCTTCGTCATTTTATAAAAGCTGAAAGTTTGTCAGTGCATGCTCCCAACAAAGGTAAGAACAATGGACCATTATGAAGTTTGGGTCATAGTGGCTTTGGCAGTTAAACGGTACTAAAGGTGTGAAAAATACCGGTCTACTTTCGTCAAATCATAAAGGTATTATATTCAGAATATTATTAAAAATCACGTTTTTTTGCCAGACACTTTGCGTAGTGGAAACCCCTTGCCAGACACCCTTAATGTTCATGAGAAAAAAAATTCTACTTACGTTATAGTACAAAAGCTGATTTTTATACAGGGTGATTTGCATAAGGTGTGACAAAAAGCTAGGGCGTGTAGGTTGGACTTAGACAAGAAAAAAATCGCATAGGAGGGAGGATCTATTTCCCCCCGTTTAGGCGGGAGGGGCAATTTAAGAAAAAAATCATTTAAAACAGAAAAGAAATTATTAAAAAAAAAACGGTGATACCTACAGAGTAATGATATAGTTGAGTTGAAGCTCTCGTTACAGACGGTTCTCTTTACAAACTATTCTCTTGTTTTCATTATGGACATCCAATGTTCCGAATGTAATTTCTTAATTTCTAAGTGCGATTCAATTTATTGCGGAATTTGCCAGTCCGGTTTCCATTTTAAATGTACCAAAATGAGTGATTCCGACTGCATTTCGGTTAATTCTAATGAAAATATTTTCTGGAAGTGCGGTTTATGCAAAGACATTTCTTTTTTAAGCTGCATACCCATTTTAAAAGACTTATATAGCTTCTTCACAGAGCGCAAATCTGATTTCGATAAACTTGTGAAACCAATACGTATAACACGCTCTCAAGTTAAACCATTGCCTACACATAAAAACAAACAATTAAATCTTTTAAAAGAAAAAAACATTTCCTCCCCTCGCTCTCTTTATTCCCCATTGCCTAAACTCTCTCCGTCTCCGTCAACTGCATCGAAACTTATCGCTAACAACGGCAAAACCTTTGGCAAAGAAAAAAAACAGGTTTCCTCTAAGCTAAACACAAAAATAACAAGCAATTCGAACTCTTCCACGCAGAGTAATGATTTTGCTAATGTTGTTAATGTGCAAGCATTGACATCGAAAGGGAATGTTGTGACTCCGGCTGATGAAAATTGTCTATCATCTCTATCTGCTGGCACTGATAGAACTAATGATAGTTTTTTACAAAAATCAAATTCGGACGACAAAAAAAGGTCAGATGTTGTTGTTGTTGTTGATGCTGATGCCGTTTCGGCAGCCAACGACGCCGCTGCCGTGGACTCTGTTGCAGTTGCAGTTGTTGCTGTTGTGGGAGATACTGATGGTGTTGCTAAAGGTATGGAGGAGGGTGGTGAAGCTGATAACATTGTTGATGATACTGATGATGATAATAGAAGCTTTATGCGAATTGGATGTGTCCAAAAAAGCAGGCTATGATAAAATTCCACCCCTTTTATTAGCAAAATGCTCCCCTTCTATTTGTTTTCCTCTCACACTCCTCTATAATAAATCCCTTTCTTCAGGGAAGTTTGTGGATGAGTGGAAAATATCATACATAAACCCTATCTATAAAAGTGGTCCCAAGCAATTAATTAAAAATTATAGGCCAATTCCAAAGCTTTCAGCTATACCAAAGCTTTTGGAAAAGATTATTACTGATAAGTTCTATTCATCTGTTAAACAGCTTTTATCGTCAGGTCAACACGGATTCATGAAAGGTCGCTCATCGGCCACTAATCTCTGTCTATTCACAAATTTTTGTTTGAACGAAATTGAAAAGGGATTCCAAGTTGATGTACTCTATACGGATTTTATTAAGGCATTTGACCGAGTCCATCACGGTTTACTATTACATAAACTAAAGATGTTAGGATGTAATAATCATTTTGTTATGTGGTTAGAGTCATATCTTTCTGATAGAACACAAATAGTTGATATCAATGGATATTACTCAAATCCTATTAATGTTGATTCAGGTCTTCCTCAGGGAAGTCATCTTGGTCCCTTGCTGTTTCTGCTTTTCATTAATGATCTACCTTCGACATTTCACAAATCTATTTGTCTAATGTATGCTGACGACGTTAAAATTTTATATTCCATTCGCTCTATAGAAGACTGTTCTAATTTTCAGATGGAAATAGATCTTTTCCTAGATTGGTGCGTATATAATCACTTAGAATTAAATTTCTCTAAATGTAAGATTTTTAGTGCAACAAGATCGCTCAACGTTTTAAGCTATTTATATAAATTCAATCATGAGTTTTTTAAGAGTTTAAGTTGAGTTTAAGAGTTGATCTGGTAAAGGATCTTGGTGTGTTTGTAGATTCAAAATTAAATTTCAGGGCACATATCGATTTTATAGTTTCTAAAGGCAATTCAATGCTAGGTTTTCTAAAACGAAACTCAAATGAATTCAAAGATGTTTATACACTTAAAACCTTATTTAATTCGTTAGTTCTTCCCTATCTGGAATACTGTTCTATAATTTGGTGTCCATTTTATGCTAATGGGATTCAAAGAATCGAGCGAATTCAGAAAAGATTCACCAGATTTGCACTTCGAAATCTTAACTGGGCTGGTGAAATGCCAGATTATACTTCAAGATGTGCACTTATTAATTTGAAAACGCTTGAAATTAGAAGAAAAGCACATAGTATCATATTTATTAAAGACATTCTCTCCAATCGCATTGATTCTATTGATTTATTGAGTTTTATTACGTTTTATGTCCCGGAAAGATTACTTCGGAACAGACGTGTTCTATTTTATGTATCTAGTCACAGAACTAACTATGGTTTAAATGAGCCTATCTCACGATCTTTGACATTTTTCAATTCCGTCTGCAATGAAGTCGACATCGTAATGAGTAGGGATCAATTTAAACGAAAAGTCTTAGAGTTTTTAACTTTATGTTTGTAAATTTATTGTAATTAAAATGTTTAATTCACTATTGTTGTGTAATATAATTGTTTATTTTGTAAGCTAACTTATTGTTTTAAATGTAATCAGCAG
Source organism: Philhelius festivus (assembly GCA_963931855.1). Classification (NCBI taxonomy): domain Eukaryota; kingdom Metazoa; phylum Arthropoda; class Insecta; order Diptera; family Syrphidae; genus Philhelius; species Philhelius festivus. Next base: position 36,744,405 of record OZ007555.1, read on the forward strand.
ATTAATCCATTGATGAATAAATAAATAAATAAATAAATAAATAAATATTTTGAAAAGCCAGAAATACATTCTTTAATTTTGTTTTTAAATAAAGTTGTTCGAGTGAATAAGTTTTTGAAAAATTAATTTTCAAAATGAAAATTTTGAAAAAAAAAATGAAAATTTTTTTTAACCAATTTTTTTTCAAAATTTTACGTAATTAAGTATTATTTTTTATTCAATATTCAATGCTCTTATTAATTTTTGATCAAACACAAAAAGCCAGATGTCAAAATGTTTTGTAGTTTTTGAGAAAATCAAAAATAACAAAAACTACTTTTGTTCTAAGAAAAGCCTTTTATTTTAGTTTTTACGTTTTTGGATTCTTAGGTGAATTTACGATTGAAAGGATTAACTTTCTTTTTACAATTTTTTTAATTATTGTCTTATAAACATACAATAATGTGACAAAGTACTGGATTAACCATATTTCACACATTTTTTCATTGAGAACAGGTTAAGAGAGAATTGGTTTAAAATTGACCTGCCACTTTTTTATTATGGTGGGGTCGGCTTGGCTTAGGTGCATTTACGAAAGAAAGGATTAACTTTTTTTGTACAATTTTTTCATTATCAGTCTTATAAGCATACAATAAAGTGACAAAGTACTGGATTAACACATTTTTTCATTGAGAACACCTGCGTGAGAGCATTGGATTAATATTGACCTGCGAATGTTTTTTAAATAATGCAACGTTACACGCCCTAACTAGTGACAGAAAAATGCAATTGCGAAATAAGAACAACAATGTTCCTGAATCTTGAAATCAATTAAAATAAGATTTTTATGTAAAAAAAAAAAAAAAAAAAAAAAATGCACGACTGGGTCGCACGAACTTGCTCCTATGTAATCGACTAGGAATTTAAAAAAACGAATGTTATTAGAGAAAACTGTTCATAAGGATAAAATTAATTTTTAAATTCTTTTAGTAGTAACAGAAAAAAACATAATGCTATCCAACTATGAATTTATGCAAGAACAAAAATTATAAGTCGTTTCTTAAAAAAAGCTTTTATATACAAACTTTTTAAAAGCTTTTTAAGAAAAAATTTAGGTACGCAAATTTAAAGTTTTTATTATTGTTCGAGTAAAAATTAAATTTACGAAAAGAAATATTGACCCGTTTCGGAGATATCGAATATTCAAAGAAAGAAAAAAATAGATTTTTTTTTAAATTCAAAAAATATTTATTTTAAAGTTTTGAAATGCAATGTGTCTTAGACTTTTTAGAAGCTTCTCTATGAAAATTTTCATTAAGATCTGTTATGTGGATAATGCGAAATTCAAAATTCGAAAAAATGGTTCTATGGTAGGTACAAGCTGTAATATCTTAATTTCAAAATTTGTTTTATTAAATTAAAGATCGTAAAAATTAATTAAAAGAAAAAAAATTGTATCATAATTCTAGGCGCCGTTTTCGAGAAAAATACGATTTTTGAAAACCATTTTTTTTAATTTTTCAGCATTTGTATGGTAGGTACCTTTATTTTTAGGTAAAATAACAATTTTTTTCTCACATTTTGCAAATTATATTGAGAAACTTTTATTTATAAAGTTTAAAAAAAATCTAACATGGGGTTTTCGAAATATTGAGTTTTGAAAAAAAAATTTTGAAGTTTTTTTTAAAAATCCAAAACAATTTTTTTTGAAAATTTGAGTACACAATTCTATTTAGTTTTTGTTGAGCTTTAGCAAGAAAAAAATGATCAAAATCGGTTGAACCGTTTTTGAGAAAATCAAAAACAAAAAAAATGGTTCCATGGGGGGTACAATCAATAACCATTTTTCGTAAAATTTTTTTCAACCATTACTTAGCTTCAATTAAATGAAATTTTTCTGTATTTTTATTTTTAAAATCTGTCGAACAGTTTTTGAAAAAAAAAAAATGATTATAAAATTTCGAAAAAAATTAATATGGCAGGTACCGTTATTTTTGGCCTTAAAAAAAAAAAGAAAAAAACGTGTGGGGGGAAAAAATTAAAAATGATATCTACCAAGTTTAAAGAAAATCGGCCCAGCCGTTTAGCCTGTAGTCGAACAGACAGACAGACAGACAGAATTGCGAGACAAACTTTTTTAGTCTTCGCTATCATCGTAATGTCAACTTTGATCGAAATCTCGAGTTCGATTTTTTTTACGAATGCATAACTTGCCCTATAAGTTGCAAGTAAAAAATGGAAAAAAATGCATTTTTGGTCGCCGAAAAAGGAGAACCTAAGGGGAGGCTTAAACGCTTGAATAGTATCCTTTAACCTAACCTACAATGAATGAACTATTCTCAAGGTTTAAATGACACCGTTTAAACTTCCACAGTGAAATTGGGGCTTAAAAACGTAAATCTAAATTCTATTTCGATCTCGAATGAAGTTTGCAATTAAAAAACAAAACAGATTTAAATTCACTTTAATCCACTTTCTTAATTTTATTAGATCATAATAATATTTTTAAAAACAAAATAATTTCTTAGAAAAAACATTTTTTTAATGTTCCTAGAATAAAATCAATAATTATTGTCACTCAACCAGTTCAAAATACTAATTTCACATTCCGCATTTGAATTGAAAAATTGTTAATCGTAAACAACAAACACGACCTACCATTTAAATTATTGCCCCCTTCATTCCGCATTATTAAGTTACTGTCTTTTAATAAAAAGAAAGCCATTAAACTTAAATAAAATGTTTCTTTTATCAGTATCTTGAAGACAACAGTCAAAATTGATCAACTCACTTTAAAGACGAATTACTTGCCACGGAATTAGAGCTTTTTGAAGGTCAAATGAAAAAATATATTATATACAAAAAAAAAAAAACAAAATTTTTAAAATTGACTTGGTCAATATTTTTTGCATGAATCACAAATCAAGTTAACTTGCATACATACGAGTTCATTGTGCTTCGTCCGAAATCAGTTCGCTCGACGAATAAACAAGTATATTGGACTTTTGTTTCTTTTATTTGTTGCTTACACATTTGAAATGAATAAAAATTCGACGCATATTTACATTATTCTGCAGCAATCATCGTCAGAATGTTGCAATATTGCCAAAGTCAAAATATAATAATATGCTATTTTGGAACTGTTTTTGGTAAAAAAAAATGTGATTTCTGATTTGAATTCCAACCCATCAACAATATTATCATCCATGAATATGCAAATCAACCGAATAATTTAAGCATTTGAAAACAAATCCGGATAGACTGTCAGTTTGTCTTTTCATTTTTGTAAAAATTTTTCAATATTTTTGTTTTCTTTTTATTTACTTTTTTTTATTTTTAGAAAAAAATGCATTAAAAAAGAAAACAAATAAAACTGCTCCCCTTCCTAAATTGCAATTTGCGGTCAATTAAAATGGCGCGCCGCAAAACCGTTGATTTTAATGACGACTTTTTGAATTTTAAATTGGGAATGTTGCCAAAATAAAAGTCGTCTTGAATTAATTTTTTTTTTTTGATTAAAAATTCATTATGGTATATTGGTAGGGAATCTGATTTGGGCTGACTGCGGATTCTTTTAAATAAGTAAGCAGTTTTGGCACGTAATTTGATTAGCAAAAATTATTTGCTATTCTCTCAAATCATTTTTCTTTTCATAACGTATGTACATGCTTAGTTATTTTTAAGTGTGGTGTTGCAGTATGTGGGCATAACTATTTAAAAAAAAACTATTGTAAGAATTTGTTGATGAAAGGTGGGTCTGTGCAGGTATTGGGCGTTTGTTATTTAATTTTCGCCAGACAGCAGTCTGCTTACAATTGAAATATTGCATGGGATTCTGTTCGACGTTTTGTTTTGTCAACAATGCAGACAAGAAAAACAGCGTGGGTGGTTTTGACATGGCGGTTTGATGTGTGCGGACTTCGTTAAAATTTGATAGTTGTCGCATGCCTTTTTGTTAATGTTAATGTTATCTCTATATGCCGACAAATGATTATAATGTAAGTATTGATAATTTTTTGACAAAAAAAAAAACTCTTGAAATTTCAGCGAGATAAGTTTTCTGGCAGATTAGGTGCATAGTTAAGTGAAAATAAAAGTTGTTGCCTCAAAGTCTTTGTTCAAACCAGACCTGTAAAGTACTTAAGTATTTCAGAACTTCAATCGTTTCAAGTACATGTACTAAGTACTGGTACTTGTCAGTACCCTAATACTGGTACTTAAAAAACGGCAAGTACCAGTATTTTGAAACAAGTACCAAGTATCAGATACTAAAGTACTTGAGCAGTAGTTAAAGTATTTGAGCAGTACTTCAAATAATTGAGCAATACTTCAAGTTTCTGGTCCATTAAGTATAATGTTTGTTTCAAAAACTAAGTTGAAGAAGCTGTTGCGTACACGGGGGCCTATTGGTCCATTGTGATCCCCTATTAATAAAAGCAGAGATGCTCCTAACCAATGCGTTATGTAGACTGGTTCATTTTCGAACCAGCCTGTGCTTACAATGAATTTTCTCATATTTGCCATTGAGACCTGCGTTAGATCGTCTAGTTCTCCAACAAACCTGTTTCCGAAGTAGCGAAGGCGATTTGTTTGGAGGTTCGGACAGTCACAGAGCAGTTGTTTAATGGTTTTAATCTCCTCGACATCCTGACAGCTCCTACAGAAATCGGGTGCAAATGCACCCATTCTAGCGGCCATTGTGCCAATGGCGCAGTGACCCGTTAGTACACCTATCATGATTCTAATGTTCTTTTTACTCAGCGATAAGATATACCAAGTTTCTTTTTCATTAATTCTAGGCCATAAACTTCTAGAGATAACGCAGTCGTCCCTGGAGGACCAGGAGTTATTGATTTGCTCTTTCGTTATTAGGTCTATTTTCCTTTTAATCACGCCAATCGAGATTTTTGGTCCTAAATTTAAATGGCTACTGCTGTTTTTATTTGATAGTGATCCTTTCCTTGCCAGTTCATCTGCTATTTCATACCCTTCTATATTACTATGTCCGGGAACCCAGCAGAGGTTGACTTGGTTAGTGTTACAAATATTGTTCAGCATGTCTCGACATTTTGTTACTGACTTGGATCTTATAGTCTCACTGGCTAAAGCTTTGATGGCAGCTTGGCTGTCCACGAAAAATGTGATCTCCGACGAGTTCAATCCTTTCGTGCGTACCGATTCTGCCGTCTTTTCAATAGCATAGATCTCAGCCTGAAAGACACTACACTCATCTGGGAGTTTGAATGATTCTTTAATATTTAGAGCTTCACAGAACACCCCAGCTCCTGTTCCCTCTTCCATTTTTGACCCATCGGTGTAGAAGAAGATACCTTGTTCACTAATTAGTGAGTTGGATTCCCATTCCTGCCTTTCGGGTATTGTAGTAGAGAATTGTTTGTTAAAATCTATTTTGGTTGGTAAGTAGTCCGTCGTCACATTAAGCCCTGCCACTGTGTCATACCTTTGCAGTATAGACCCATGACCATATAACTGCTGTGCTTCCAAAAGTTCATTTCTTTAAGCCGAATCGCGCTTTTGGCTGCTGTGCATCTTATGTGCTCGTCCAGGACTGGAAGATTTAAAATAATTTCCAGGCCTGCCTGTGGCGTAGAACCCTGTGCCCCCGTTATTCCTAAACAGGCTAGTCTCTGTACCTTATTCAGGTTTTTGAGATAGCTACTTTTTTCTACAGCTTTCCACCACACAATCGATCCATAGGTAAGTATGGGACGAACTATCGCCGTGTAGTACATCCACTGGATGACCTGCGGTCGCATGCCCCACCGTGTACCGAAGGTTTTTTTTGCATGTGTAGAGAGCGCATAGTGCTCTTTCCATTCTTTCCTCTGTGTTCCGTTTCCATGTTAGCTTGGAATCAAGAATTACTCCAAGATATTTAGCCTCGTTGGAAAGTTTCAGAGGAATGTCGTTGAGCTTTGGAGGAGTAAAGTCCTCCAATTTCCTTTTCTTCGTAAACAGGACTAGTTCGGTTTTGGAAGGGTTAACCCCGAGACCGTTTTGTGCTGTCCAAGAAGATAGTTCTTTAAGTGTAGATTCCATAATATCCTTGATGGTGATAAGATATTTACCCGATATCAGAATTACTATGTCGTCCGCAAATGCTACTATTTTAATGCCCTGATTCTTAAATCTTGTGAGAATTTTGTTAACAACAAGGACCCAGAGGAGAGGTGAGATTACTCTTTTTTGTGGAGTGCCTCTTGTAACCGATTTCTTTACATTACTATCACCAAGTTGCGAGCTAATGATTCTGCCATTGAGCATGGTATAAATCCAGTTCACAATAGCAGATTGAACGCCAACTTCTTCTAGAGCAGATTTAGTGGACTCCGTTTTTACGTTGTTAAACGCTCCTTCGATCTCCAAAAATGCTGCCAGGGTATGTTCTTTGTGCTTGAGACTTTTCTCAATTTGTGAGACGACCTCGTGCAACGCAGTCTCCACTGATTTACCTTTTAGGTAGGCGTGTTGGTAGTTGCACAGGTTGCTTGGTTTGAGAAGGTCCCTAACATGCAGATCAATAATTCTCTCCAGTGTCTTGAGGAGAAACGAAGAGAGGCTTATCGGTCTGTAATCTTTTGCAGTCGAGTGTGTCGGTTTTCCAACTTTTGGAATAAAGACTACTTTAACTTTCCTCCAACTGATAGGGACGTATCTCCATTTGATACAACTTTTGAAGATTATCCTAAGCCATGGGGTGATTATCTGTAGAGCATGTTGAAGAAATGCCGGAATAATCTCATCTGGTCCAGCTGATTTATAGGGTTTGAACGAGTTTATTGCCCACATAATCTTCTGCTCTGTGATAACCTGTTCTAATTCTGGTACTGATTGTAAGATATCTAAGGTGTTTGGTTGTGTAAAACCTGGTTCTGGATGATTCTTACAGCCCGGGAAATGTGTTTCCATAAAGAGTTCAAGTGTTTCTTGGCTCGAGTTCGACCACGATCCATCGGGATGCTTAATGTATCCCGGACTCGTGGGATTGTATGTTAGGATCCTTCGAAGTCTCGCCGCCTCACTTGTGTTCTCAATAGACTCACAGTGCCTAGCCCATGAATCCTTTTTGGCCCTTCTTAACTCTTTGGTGTATGAGTTAAGTTCGGTTCTATATGAATTCCAATCTTCCTCCGATTTACTCAGTCTGGCTTTGTTGAAAAGTTTTCTGACCCCTGTTCTTCGTTTCTTAAGATCACTATTCCACCATGGAGGATTAGTGGGTTTAATGTTACGAGATATAGGGCAGTGTTTTTCAAAGGCCTTTTTCATTTTACTAGTAAGATTTTGAACAGCATTATCAATGGTTGAGGTTGTCGAAAGCGTTTCTTCCTCTGGAGGATCGATTCGTTCATTCAACCATTTTGAGTACTTTGTCCAATTTGTTCTAGTTGGGTTCCTAAAAGGTTTTATCTCATTTATTTTCCTATCTAAGGTAAAGAGTATCCTTAAGTGATCCGAAAAGGATTTCTCAGGAGAGACTCTCCAATTCCCTACAGATATCTTATCATTATTACTCATAAGAGTGAGGTCTAGAATTTCTTCCCTGTTTTTATTACGGAATGTTGGGTGATTGCCCCTATTACATAACATAAGATTAGAACAGAGAATGTATTTAGAATGCTATTAGGGCCTTAAGTTCTACTTTAGAAAGGAAATGTAGTTATGATAATTTATTATATATTTAAAACATGAAGTTAATAATGCTATACATAATTGCAGCTGTTTTAAATAAATCTATAATAATACGAGTAGTAAAACTAAATGGTTCAAAGTATTAATCGATATACTTCATAATTGTATGATCATGACATTGGTACGAAATATAGCTGAGCATTGAGCAATAGGCGAGGTAACAAAAAAAGAAGATTTTTATGATTTATAAGAAAGAAAACAGAAAGAAGTATCCTAGACTTTTTAACGCAGGCAAATTATATTAAAATGCTATTTCAAAACTTGATCATCCAAAATGGAATCAACCTGCATTTATATATAAACACAATGAAATTGAAATGGCAACTGCCATTTATCAAGTATTACTAATTTGTCGTTGTCCAGAAAAACTGAATATGAATAAGTGACCTATATAAATGATGCGATTGTTGAATATGGAATGACAATGCTGATCCACGTCTAATGAAGTTGAATACTCTGCTGACTTCTTCAGCGCCAGTTAAAAGACTTTTTTTATTCGGTGGTCTGATAAATTCGCCAAAACGTCATACTCTTGCTGGTTAGCATTTTGAAAAATTGGTTTTGTCAAAAGCTAACTCGATTTTTTTTTAATTCAATAAAAAAATTGAAACAATGTCAAAAAATGTTAATATTTCTATCTTTAAAAATTGTTCAAAAGACTAAAATGTAGTAGGTACTGTTGCATCGAAAAACTGATCAATTATTTGAAAGTACGGGCCAAGTACTTGAAGTACTGCTCAAGTACTTGAGTGTCCGATACTTGGTACTTGTGACGAAGTACTAAGAAAATAATCAATTATTTGAAAGTACGGGCCAAGTACTTGAAGTACTGCTCAAGTACTTGAGTGTCCGATACTTGGTACTTGTGACGAAGTACTAAGAAAATACTTATACTTGGCATTTTCAAGCACCAGTATCATAGTACTGAAGTACAAGTACCAGTATTGGTACTTGTATTTGCAATTTTACAGCTCTTGCTTAAACTACACCCAAAGAAAAACCTGTGTAAAATTAACCTAAATCGGGGTATAAACTAAGTTACTCCTAGGGCAGTTTTGAACTTGGTAAGTTCTAAGATAACATACCTTAAATTGCTAAGGCAAAACAAATTTGTTAGGAACTGTCTAAAGTAGGTAAATTTATGCAAGTTTATCTATGGAATTTTATCTTAAACCTTTTTTGAATAAAGCTTGACAACTAGGTAAATTTACCATAGTTCTTTGGCTAAATGAAGCTTTCAGATAAGGTAAATCTAGCAGGAATAAGATAATTTTTACCTAGTTTCTCTTCCAATGAGAGGTGATAAAAAGAGAACAGAATATTTGTAAGCTTAATAAAGAAAGAAACAAAATACTTTTTAAGTTTGTGTGTATACATGATTTGCTATGCCAACAAAACTGATAGGCTGATAGTATTTATTTTGTAAGTCTATCAATTATTTTATTATAATGGCCATGCATTATATTTACTATTTTGCACATATGGGAACCGAAATATAAGTGCGGTTGAAATTGTATCTAGTAATTTTAACATTTTACGTTGAAAAAACACAAAGCGCCTTCAAAATAATGCATATTTTAATTATTTTATTTATAACTTTTATCGGAAAAAGGGTTACCATATATGTGAAACATCAAATGTGGACAATAATGAAAATCAAGAATAAATATATGTTGAAAAATACACTTCACACAATTATCATACAAAAAATCACAGCTGTTGAGTTTGACGTTTAACTATATGAATTTGTGAGTGCTTTTGGTTTCGATTCTGATTTCAAATCCAGAAGCAAATTTCTCTTCTTTTCAGAATCAGAACTGTCATTTTTTCCCAAGTGAACACTTTCAGAAGAGTCCAGAAGGCTTCTGGATTGCCAAATAAAAACGACATAAGTGCTCGGTCGTCATAGGCTTATTTTTTATCAAACATTCATCAAAGTCATATTCTGTCTAGTTGCTAGTAAAATTAGAAAGGAAGTAGTATAAGCATAAATAGAAAACATTGAGTTACCTGCTGGAAGTTTAGAATAAAATCGTATATATTTTTTGTAATCATAAGAAAGATTAGGGCTTCTGAAATCAATGTTTAACATTCGATAAGAAAAACCAAGTCAACAAAGTTCCTTCTACCCGAAGTCATGCAGCAAAAATTAAATACAAAACTTAACCGTGACATTGGAAGTAAATCAACGAGAAAAGACAAAAAAATTCAATTTGGGTTTATTTCGCCTAGGAACAGTAGGAACACGATAATCTACGGCTTTATTTAGTTTATATTAATAAAAATGTAAAAAAACCGGGATGTTTTTTTTTGTGTGTTCTTCTATTTAGTATTTTAAAGTTGACTGGCAGATATTGTAAAAAAAAAGAAGCAATTTTCTAGAAACCCAATGCCTGAGAGTGAGACTGTTCCAATTTATTCTATGACGGCGGCAGCTAGCGTGGAACGGTGTGGTTAACGCAACGAAACGTAGCTTTGTTCAAGTATCAGTAAGCGCCGATTGATATCCTCTCGTTAATTAACCAACTAGCGCCGCCCGCCGCCGTTGTCACGCCCTCTCTCTCCACACCGCCGATCATAATTTATAATTGGAACAGTTTTACTATCAGGCAGCTACTCGAGACTGTTGCTTCTTTTCCACTGACTTGATAATACACTTCAAGGTAGAACTGAAATTGTCGAAAGGGCACTTAAGGGGTCGTACGAAAACAAACTGAGACTTAAGGAAATCATACAGCACACACATTTATATATGTAATTCTAGATTGGGCCTTTTCGTTTAGTTTCGTTCACTTTTGCTTTCGTAAGCAAAATGTATCTCATACGTATGTATGTGGGTACATTATGGGTGATTTCAATTTGATGGTGATTTCCATTTAAAAAATTACATTTTTTGGCTTTTGACACTTACATAATAAGCTTTGCTTATTAGAACTTAAAACAAACATACAACACTGTTTGTAAAAATACTTTAAAATAGTTGACGTGACATTTTTCAAATTTTATTAATTTTTCTGAATTAATGTTGAGTGTTTTGTCGCTTACGTAGATTAATATAAATTCAAAAAATTATAGGTATCTCTTGTGGTAACTATCGGTTACATTCTTTTTCAAATTGGTCCTAAGCTGTCAAGAGCTACCTTTAATCAATGAAAAATTACGAAAATAGAAAATAAATTGAAAAAAATCGACTCTTGTTATATCATAAAACTAATTGAAGATATTGTTTTTATTGATAATCATGATAAAATCTCTAATTAACATTGACAATTATTTGCACAAGTGACTTGTAAAATAAAAATACATAATCAAAATTACAAATTTCTTCGCATTGAGGGGGCTTTAATTTACAGGTTTACATTTATTAAATATTTATATAATATTTAGTTAATAATAATAAATCATATTTTTAATGTAACTATGTGTGAATAATCTTCATATTAATTTGCAATATTACATGCAATCATGCTTCGCTTGAAATATAATTAAGATCCAGTATTTACACCAAGAAACATGGTTTTTTATGTATAGATACTCCGAACTTTCACAATTTCTGGTTGCTTCGAGTCTTAAATTATCTGCCAGATATGATCAACTTTTCGAAGATTTTATAGTGAAACTAATTTGTATTCACGTGAAGCTCTAAGTTATAGAAAGGGAGAAATAACAGAATTCTACTTACATTCGGCCATTACACTTAAGAAGTCCTAGTCGAATTTTTGCGCTGGGCTAATTGCCTAATTCCAAATGTTTCTTGGTGGCTTGTCATTTACTATAAAGCAAAATTTGCAAATTTGGCATTAATTTATTTTCTAAAAATTCAAATATTATATTTTTTCAAAACAAGCTGTTTTTTGTTAAAATAATAAAATAAACGAAATAACAGGTAATATTTCCAGAAAATGTGTAAGCTATATTTTTAACTTGTGACTTATAGGTACTTGGTAGATATATTTTTTTAATTTTTTCCCCCACACGTTTTTTTCTTTTTTTTTTTTAAGACCAAAAATAACGGTACCTGCCATACGAATTTTTAAAACATTTTCGAAATTTTATAAATATTTTTTTTCTCAAAAACTGTTCGACAGATTCAAAAAATAAAAATACAAACAAATTTCATTTAGTTAAAGCTAGGTAATGGTTGAAAATTTTGTTCCGAAAAATGGTCATTGAAGGTATCCCCCATGGAACCATTGTTTTTGTTTTTGATTTTCTCGAAAACGGTACCACCGATTTTGATATTTTTTTTGCCAGAGCTCTCCAAAAACTTGTATTCAAATTCTCAAAAATTTATTTTTTGGATTTAAAAAAAAAATTCATTCAAATTTCGAAAACCAAATGCTAGATTTTTTTAAAACTTGATAAATAAAAGTTTCTCAATATAACCTACAAAATGTGAGAAAAAAATTTTTATTTTACCTAAAAATAAAGGTACCTACCATACAAATGTTAAAAAATGGTTTTCAAAAGTCGTATTTTTCTCGAAAACGGCGCCTAGAATTTTGATAAATTTTTTTTCTTTGAATTAATTCTTACGATCTTTAATTTAACAAAACAAATTTTGAAATTAAGATATTGCAGCTTGTACCTAACATACTCGTAGAACCATTTTTTCAAATTTTGAATTACTCATTATCGACATAACGGATTTTATTGAAATTTTTTATTGAGATGCTTCTAAAATGTTTAAAAATCATTGCATTTCAAAACTTAAAAAAAATTTTTTTTTGATTTTTTGAAAAAAAAAAAAACATTTTTTTTTGTAAAATTCGATATCTCAACGCATTACTAAATTCAGAGTTTGTGTCTTAAGCCGCACTACATGAATGTGGAATGCTTGCTCAAAATTTTCTTCCTATTACCTTATTCCGACATTTAAAACCAATGTGCATCGATATCTTCTCTTAAATTCGCTCCAACATTCTTAGGACAGTCCTCTGGCAACCATCGTTGTCAACAGGATCTTTGATCAATTGTTTCCGCGTGGTATGCTTCGTGGGTTAAAAAGATTTTAAGTACTTCATTTCAAAAAAAAAAAAATACCATCATAACGAATACGGCCAAAATAAACAAATAAAATATAACAATGATCAATGTCCGCGAAAAGAAAAGCTTAAAATTTCATATTTGACTAGAATGTTGCCTTAAGCAAATAATTTTAAAATATTTGGCATAAATAAGTTTTTGAACCTATATAACATTTTTAACAAAAAATTAAAATTCTTAGTGCCGTTTTCGAGGAAAATACGATTTCGAAAACCATTTTTAAACATTTGTATGCTGGGTACTGTTATTTTTAGATCAAATATTTGTTTTCCTACATCTTGTAGATAGTATTAAAAAACTGTTAACTGTCAAGATTTATAAAACTCGAGCATGTGGAATATTGAGGTTTCAAAAAAATTAATTTTTATTTTTCTTGAGAATACAAAAAAAATCTTTTTTGAAAATTTTACTACACAATAACACAATATTATTCAAAGTCTTTTTCAAGAGCTTTGGGGCCAGTTTCAAGATCAGCGGATGGTCTCAAATAGGCTATCCGGAACTTATCTGCAAGATAAACTATAACTTTTGGTTTCAAAGGACTCCGATAATGATACTCGTAAAGTCTCGGATAGAATTATCACCGGTTCAAATAGCAGTTAAGGTCTTTAACCAGAAGATAAGAAAAATATTAATTTAAAGTGATTGGAAAACATATAGTTTCAGAGCTTGGTTTAGTTACCGAAGGAGCTTAGTCGAACCAATTTAACAGAGGCTATATAATATATATATATATAATATATATATTATATATAATATATTATATTAAAGAAATACAAAACACATGATATTATGAAGATACGTATATGAAAATCGCGATAAACGAAAACAATGTATGCTCGTTAGGTGTGTGACTTCACAATAATCTGCTTTTAATAGGAGAAAAGTTGCGGGTTTCTTGGATGCCGTTGGGGTCTGTGCTGGCATACTTGACCGGCCTCCGCTCGTCGGAGGGAGCAAGTTCTTGACCCCTATCAAAACCGCGCAGACAAAAATCATGAAAGGCTTAACATCGCGGTGTTGTGACGTAACGAGAATATTTTCTATACCACGCCTAAGCCCTTACCTTGAAGTTTTTATCTCCCAAAAACAACTCCTTTCATTACTTAATTCTTAGTTATGGTTTCACTTAAAAAAAAAAATAATAATAAAAGACGGTAAATATGATTGTGACGTTGCAGAAACACCAAGATGGCGAATTGTTTGTATCTAGTGAGCATATCTTGTTTCTGTTTATCTTGTATTGAAATTGTAAAACCAGCACAGACGTTCGTTTAAGCAATAAGTGGCTGGTATATGTATCTAGCAGTTAGTTTATCTTACACTTTGACAATGAAATAGGACAAACAAATAATAGCAACATTTATCTGCTGGCTAGCGCCTTTGAATGTGGTCCTTAGCATAAACAATTGATCCAAAACAGTTGCACCGTTTTCCTTATCATCTTACTGTCAAGTCTGTACCTATGTATTTACTGCAGTTAAAAAGGAAATAAAATTCCTTGTGCATTATTTCATTTTATTGTAGGAACTAAGACACAGGAACTTGAATCCCATTATTCTTAATGCATTTCACCATTAAAACATGTCTGTATTATTTGATGGAAAAATTAACACCATTTATTTTTTTTTACATTATGACGTTCGTGATCAAAAATACAAACTCAAAAGATATTTCTTCCATTTGTTGATGAATTGAAAAAAAAAATCACAAAACAGTGCATTATCATATAAACGTACCTATTTACATTTATTTATCTAGCGGCAAACATTATGTTTACAACTTTAGAATTTTTATTTGATTGCTTTAAACACCCCCAACCGTGATTCCCGCTTTCATATGACGAAGCATAAACAATTTACTCGATGAAAATTCCGCTTATTTAAATACTGGCTATTTTGAGTTCAAAGAAGTGAATCGTGTATTTGATAATAAAGATCACAGCCATAACCTCCGAGCACAAGCAATGGAAAATTTTCCCAAGGATGATCGAAATTAATAAAAATTTCACTAAACAAAGAATATTAATGTTTTCTTATCACAAGAGGCCTCCATTTAACGATTTCCACTTTGAGCCTTTAAAATATAAAAATAGCTATCAAATCGATAAGGAATTAAAATAACCAGATTCATTTAACCAGTTGAATGCACCATTTAGACCAGAGGGAACTTATAACAATATGGACAACCCAGTGGCGTAGCGTAGAGGGGGCGGGGGGTGTGGCCCGCCCAGGGCGACAGAAGGCCGGGAGCGGCAAAATGTCGCCGGTGAAGCGTTTAGAGTAGAGATCATTTATGTTTCATGACAGAACGTTTGACAAGTCAACAAACAACAATGACGTACATTTGAAATTTGCCACCCTGCCTGTGATTCGTCGTTGACGCTCTCGGCTGATTTCCGTGAATTCGTAAACGGTGAGTAAGGTCGTAAGGGTGCATTCCGTTACTGTCGCATGACTCCTCCTTCCTCCATCTAGAATCGTGCGTGGTCCAGAATTGTCCTCGGGCCAATATTGATGGGAATGCATAACTTATTTTACAGGCAGAAGAAGAAAACGTGCCTGCCGTCGAAGTTGGAAGTCGTTCTGGTCCCACCATAGAGCAGGGTCAAGACGAAGTCGACTCACCAGAAGTACCTCAAGCATCTAGTCACAAGCTTGCAGAAGAAGTGAACCTCGATGTTGCCAAAGAAGACATAATTGAAATCGAGCCTTCTGCTCCTGCCGAACCCATAGATGTGAATCTCGACGATGTAGGTTGCTGGCCTTCTACTATGACTGATGAAGTCAGAACGCTTCTAGTACGTCGCGGATCTGACTCAGTACAGCACATCGATTCCAAATTTGCCGATGTTGTCCGCTCAGAGACTTCAACGAAAGGCGGTACCCAAAACTAACCAGAGAGTGGTTCTACAAACCATTATCTAACGGTGAAAAGTTCCTTCGAACATGGATGGTGTACTCGCCTTTGAAGCAATCCTTGTATTGTTTCTGTTGCAAGCTGTTTTGCAATTCCGACTCGAACTTCGCATCTAAAGAAGGATTCAACAAATGGTGGAAGCTAAATCCAAGAATCGGAGACCAGCGGAGAACAGCCTGGACCATGAGCAGAGCTTCTTGAAATTGAAGGATTTGGAAGTTCGCCTGAACCGTAAAGCAACCATCGATCAGAAACAACAAGAAGTTTTCGAAAGTGAGGAGAAGAAGTGGAGAGATGTATTGTACCGGTTGTTGAATATTATCCAGTTCTTAGCCAAAGAGAATCTGGCCTTCAGAGGACATCGAGGAGATGATAGTTGCAACCGTGGGAATTTTCTGGAGTTAGTGCACCTCCTAGCTAAATATGACCCTCTTCTAATGGAACATCTGACAAAGATAAAGCTGAGAGCAAGAGTCCCAGTTTCGTTTTTTATCTCCAGAAACCCAGAATGAATTGATAAACTTACTGAGACAGCAAGTTCGATCCACCATCATCCGTCGCATTCAAGAAGCTAAATATTATTGCGTAATCTTCGACAGTACACCAGACATCTCCCACAAAGACCAAATGAGCCAGGTTCTGCGATACGTACATATCGAAGGAAAAAGGTCGCCGTGGTAGAATCTTTCATCGACTTCTTCGAACCAAAAGGAAAAAATGCAGGAGATCTCAGCAACGATATAATCTCGAAGATAACATCAGACGGACTGGACATACAGAAATTGAGGGGACAGGCTTATAACAACGCTGCCACAATGTCAGGGATCCACAATGGAGTCCAAGCCAGGATTAAAGCACTTAAAAGCTCTACTAGTGGCCGTGGCGCGATGGTTGTGTGCTCGCCTGTCAACCTCATGATCACAGGTTCGATCCCTGCCGTCGTCTATGTCGTTTTAATTCCATTAAAAACCTTCTAAGAATTGTCATCAATGTGTTGCTGGTTTTCTCATTACATGTTGTTCAGGCATAACACTAACAACATGTAATAAATATATAAAATAAAAAATGTAATAAAATAAAATAAAATAAAATAAAATAATGTGAATTATAAGTGACATAGAAATAAGACACGGCATTTCTCCCGTTTAGTTCAGCCGCCATCCCTGGAGATAAAAAAAAATGAGACAACCACCTTCAGTCTCAGAACATCATGCCACACATCTTTCCTATCCTTCTTTCTCTTCATTAACTTCACGCCCGCGCTGTGGTGAAACATTTAAAGGGTAATCATAGTCCTTTGAACGCGGGTAGATTATAAAAAAAAAAAAAAACTAGTGGAGAGCAGAGACCGTTTCGTCCAAGCCGCAACCTACTTTGCTAAGACTCTCAGCGAAAAACTCGGAATCGATCTCAAAACGAGAAGAATGCATGCATGACGAAGAATCCGCAGATGCAACTTCGTCTCACGAGCATGAACTCCGTCGAGAGGTGTTCGCATCATTTGAGAAGATCATTCAAGAAATGACGACTCGATTCCAGCAAGTTCAAGAAATAGCGCACAAGTTCGGTTTTTTGACGCCAGCGAAACTTTTGGACACCAAGTACGAGTGTGATCTTTTCCATGTATTAGAAGACATCGACAACGACGAGCTTCAAATGGAGCGGAAGCGTCTCCAGCAGTTTGTCGCCAGTTCTGAATCAGAGAAAGATATAAGGGCCAAAGAATTACTGGAGCTCCTCCAGTTCATTCAAAAACTGAATCTGTGGATTTCGGTTCCAAATATAGTCATCTTGATTCGTATATATTTGACTTTGGCAATTAGTGTCACTAGCTGTGAGAGAAGTTTTTCGAAGTTGAAGCTAATCAGAAATTATCTCAGATCCACTATGAGCTCCACTAGACTATCAAACTTGGCTATATAGTCGATTGAACAAGTATTGATTTTGACAAAGTTATTTCTGACTTCGCTGCTCGTAAGGCCCGTAGAATCCGTTTGTGAAACCGCTGATCCTATTTTACCTTCAATAAAAGATACCTCATTGCCTGTGAAATGATGTCTCGAAATTTTAATTAAGTATTGAATGGGGCGGCAAAATGGTTCTCTCGCCCCGGGAGCCGCGATGGCACGCGACGCCACTGGGACAACCTCCTTTCAGCAAATACAGTGCTAAAGTTGATAATCTTTGACACTAGCAGAGCACAATCAATTCGGAAGGGAACATTTTTCAAAATTCAATAAAATAGAAATATTATTGTTTTTGTTCACAATGAGTTTTTGCTTTAAATTTAAAAACGAAGTAGAATCGAATGCAGTCGATTACATTTTTTTGTTGAACATTAAATCATGAGCCGTCATTAATGCATCGCAAAATTCAGTGAGGCAACATAATTTATGTGAAAAGAGATAACTTTAAATGTCTGTCACTGTTTGTCACATCCTATCATTAAAGTTCTGACAGCAAAATTATTTTTTTTTTACTAATGATGGAGTCGTGCTTTTTAGGGCATTGTATCTCACATGCACAATTATAAAAATAAAATTATACATATCTAGTTGTATGTGTATTGTTATTAGAAAAAACCTCAGATCTTACTTGTACCGATTAATTATCTCAGTGGAGACTTTCACTTTCCGTGTTTGCAGGGAACTGAACCTTGTTGATTGCAGTAATGATATTGCTCGTAACAGGGTCAAGGTTTCATTAATAAAGTTAAAGTTTTTCACCAATGATCATTATTTAAACTAATAATTATAGATTTAGATTACGAATGCATGGTAAAAACGAATTCGATATTTTGTACGTAAATGACAATGATTTTGATGTTTGTTTAATGTTAATGTAATTTAGTAAGGAATACTAAGCCCGTCTGTTTTAATTTAATTTAAAATGGAAATTCACAATGGGAAATAACATTAGGACTCGACAGAAAATTGTAGATTTCCTCCATTCCTGTCGAGAACACGCACAATGGAATGTCTAAAAGCTATAATCAGTGGTGCCACTTTACTTCATTTGAAGTAGGTATCCTTCGTTTTTTTAAGGTATTTTAAAATCTACATCCTAATTCGCACCATCACTTAAATATTAAAATCTACTTCAACTTATTTTAATTTTCCAAAAAAAGGCCAAATCTATTTCTTTTTTTTCTATTTCTTGAATTTCCATAAAATACCGAAAAATATTTTTTTTAAATATGTACATTGTACATACATTTTTATTTAATTAAGTTATATTTTATTATAGTTATTTTTATATTCTTTTTATATACATATGTATTTTTTTTGTTGAAAGTATAGTTGTTAATTAAGACTGAGAATTGCTATAAATGTAGAAGTGAAGTTAAAAATAACGTATGTTTCTTTTTTAAATTGATTTAATTAGTGATATTAAGCAATATATTGAAATAAATATGCAAATATGAAGTCTGAAAAAATGTCAGTTTTTGTTTTTAGTATTTTATTTTTTTTTAATTTAAAAATTAAATCTACTTCAACTTTTTTTCCAAAAGTGGTAGCGCTCTTTATAATTCCATATGTTTATGTTCTCTTCGGAATCGTTAGTCTACACGTTTTGCATTTGAAAAAAATCGAACTCGATGTTTTGATCACAATTAAATTATGAAATTATATTAGAGATCACGAAAATATTGGGTCCGCAATTTCGTCTGCCTGCATGTATGTTTGGTTCTACAGCCTTAGCCGCTGAAGCGTTATTTTTTTAACTTAAGGTTCTTAGGGGTTTTCGGCGATTCCCTAGAGGAGAAATCGTTTTAGCTCTAAAACTATAGGTACCTGTAATACAGTCTTTATAAAAAATTTCATTTATCTCGAAAGTGCTCCAACGATTTTTCAATTTGGTTGAAAAAAAAATTAAAAAATGTTATTAACGGTACCTGTCATAGAACCGTTTTTTGATTCTCATACTGCTCTTCACGATTTCGAACAAAAGTTTTATGCAGAAGCTTCCTTGTATTGTAAATAACATTGTTTACACAAATTTTCGAAAAAATAGATTTTGCATTTTTGAAAACGAAAAAAAATATGTATTTCGTATAAAAAAAATTAATTTACTAATAAGATTCCTGTTACGATTTTATAAATTTTATTTGCATAAATTCATATTTTTCCTAGATATCAGAAGGCATTCTATTTTTTTAACCTCAACCTCATTCTATCTTAGTAAATGGTTTAGAAAAATAAATAAAAAATTTTATGCATTTTTCTCGAATTATGTATTATATTACCAACGAATAATGGACAAGAAAAAAATATTTCAACAATTTTGCTCAAGCAAATTTGATCAAAATACTTTGTTTTTAATAGCTCATACGAAAAAACTTTGGTCAAAACAGTCAATCTAAGCAAAATCTCTTTAATTCTCAACTTAAGTATAAAGTGTTCTTTCTTTTACACTTAGATCAATGTAGATCCGTTGTCATACCCTAGGGATTGTGACACCCATGTATTGATGATAATACTATGTCATTTAAGCCCGTTAAGAGTGTTGATGAGTTTCAGCAAGCCTCAAATGTCGGAGGGAACTTCTAAGTTACATAAAATCACCTCGCTGAAGAGAAATAGATGCCTTTTAAAGGCGTGATCCTTTATTTTAGCCCCACTTGAGAAATCATCCCCCCACCAGACCCGTAGGTCTGGTTAGGTAGTTTAATGGTGTGTTTCTTTATTGGGTCCGTGTTTTCATATTGCCCTGGTTGTGAAGAGATAGACGCACCAAAGTGTCATGTGTGGGTATGAACCTGGATGTTCCTTAAGTGCGTTACCTCCACACTTACCTCTGCCGGAGATATCTTCTAACCCATCAGACCCGTAGAAGTGGAATGATCTATGCAGCGTCTGGCAGGTGAGTTCTATAGTCCGGTAGTAGGTTCATGTTGGATGTCAGTCATTGTTCTTGCCGGAGTAATTGAAGAGGCCGTCTTTTCCTTTGTATGGGTTTTACCAACACGCGAAGCAGGCGGTCCCATCAATCCACTCACGCTGGTGTTTTTCGCAGAAGTAGCCTCCACTGGGCTCCAATGGAAGCTCCTTCTGCAGAAACGCATGTGCTTTGTGCCTTGTGTCAAGTGGTTTGTCTGTTTTCCTATACAATTGGAGATTTTACTCCGTCTAAAGGAAGTCGACAGTCCGGAAAGATTAGAGCTGGCAACAGAACAGAAGTCCATGACTGTCAACTGCCCCGACGCTGGCTCCATCAACCACAAAAGGGGTGAGAAGTAGGTCCTCGTCCATCATTGTCCTTGTTGTTCTCGTTTAGTAAGTTTTTTTTCACTGACGACTTAGCTTCTTGCGAAATCAAGCCCTCACCGGCAGCCGTGACTTCTACCGACAGTTATGGTTTGTCATAGGTTTTGGGTTTTTTACTTTGAAATGAAATTCTTTTCTGTTCTGTTACACAGTCTACTTACATTTATCTGACCTTAGACCTTATTATCCATGCAGTGGAAAGTTTTAGGAGTTCTTAGATACAAATTAAAATACATTAAAACAGTTAAACGAAATCATAGATTTAAATTGAAAAAATCGTTATAGAAAAAAAAATATTTTTTTTTTCAAAAACCAAGTGTCTAAGCAATCACTGAAAGCCCCTAACTTCCGAGTTTGAAGAAAATATGTAGCTTTAGCTGTTAAGGCTGTTGATCCAGGCACAGACATGTGTATATAAAGACGACGCACATGACATATTTTTTGTATACAAAATTTCTTTAAAATTTGTATAAGAAAAATGTGCTATATCAATTTAAGTATTTAATGATAGACATGTAAGGACACATTTAAAAAAAATTGTTTCAAGATTACGAATTTTCAAAAATAATTTTTAGTTTTTTTTTCAAAAAGCCAAAAATATTTTTCCGAAAATTTTAATATATACATAGATACAAAAATATTTCAAATCCAAAGAGGGTCCTGTATACAAATTTTGATCGAAATTGGTAGAGCCGCTACTGCGAAATAGAAAATTAAAAAAAAATTATATGACAGTTTTGACCAAAATGTAGACCATACCTACAGCACATATACATTAGAGCGTTTCAAAAACAAAAAAAAAATTATTTTTTCTCGGAACCACGCTCAAAAGTTTCGTTTGCATGCCAAAATAGGCCTCTGAAAATATGAGCCCTTAATATTAAGATTTAGGTTGTCCGCATCGCACTTTTCGATTTCCCATAAGAATAACACAGGAGCAAAATTTTTTTTTCTTCTGATTTTTAAAACTCATGAACGATAAATTGCATTGCAATACCCTTTATGTATTTTGTAGAGAATTGAACGCTCTACAAAAAAGTTCATTTTACGATAAATCAACTCAGTCAAAAGTTATTCAAGGTCAAAGTTTAATTTAGCCCTAATGTACATATGCATATTTCTGATACCGTTTTCTTTATAAATACAATTTTTCATAACGGCTGTATGGCAGGTACCTTTGAGTAGAGAGCCTAAAAAATTCAATTTCTCTTCTAGGGAATCACCGAACCCCTTTAACTTCCGAGCTTGAAGAAAAAATAGCTTCAGTGGCTTAGACTCTAGGTCGAAGTAGCAGGGTTGTAAAAGAAAGCAATCTTTTTGTGAATCTAATCCTTAGTGACACAAGTGAATGCAAAAGAATGCAG
Organism: Philhelius festivus; assembly: GCA_963931855.1. Lineage (NCBI taxonomy): Eukaryota > Metazoa > Arthropoda > Insecta > Diptera > Syrphidae > Philhelius > Philhelius festivus. The sequence continues at coordinate 36,766,693 of OZ007555.1, forward strand.
AGAATGCATGAATTTTCTGAAGATTGCAAACAAAAAAGTGATTGCAATCTTCTTTAATGTCAAATGAATGGGGGTTGAAAATTTGAAGTTGCAAAAGATTGCATTCTTTTATAACCTTGCGAGGTACACACATACTGACAGACATACAGACAGAGGGTATTGCGAGATCCAATTTGTTCGTGTTTATTTGGCCAATTTACTGGAAAGTTCTAATGGGATATTGTTATTTGTGCAAGTGCAGTATTACACGTCCTCAATGACAATTCATGTCAAGTTAACAGTGGTGAACATTTTGATCACATCATAATATGGGAATGATACCATTTCGCAGAAATATAAACAAATGGTTATAAAGGTTTTTTTTTTTAGTTGGCGCGGGTAGATTTTGGGTCTTGTGGCGGCCATGTTGGCAAGTTACACGATTGAACAGAACATCCAAATGATAAGACTTTATTATCAAAATGACTGTTTCGTTAGTGCAAACGTTGAGCGCGTTGCGCCCATTTTAGACGTGGTATAGCCCTTCAGAGTCGGCACTTCAACGTTTAGTGGCCAAATTTGAGACGACCGCGACGCACAGTGGAACGAAAACATGAAAAAGTGGTCATCGGGCTGTAACTTTTGAAATAATGAATATGGATTTTGAAACGGTTTTCATTATTTTGTACTTGAAAAATTATAGTTTCATGCTATGTATATTTCAAAAAATCTTAAAAAATGAGCAATTTTCCAATACATAATCCCTGAAACTAAGAATTTTTCAAATTTTAGCTTTAGGCATATAAAATTAATTTTATGGAGGAAAAACAATTAATATTTATTGCTCTTAATTCATATTACAAGTTTGATGTGCATTTTTGCACTTTTTTTTTAAATATGTATTTCGAGACATCGTTCATATTTTAATTTGAATGTTATTTATATTGAATATTTTTCTAGTTAATATATGTATGTTTATACAAAATTTCTTTTGCCTTTTCATGGTATTTTACTAAAAATTCTATTACTTTTGAAGCATCAAGCTTAACTTCACCTTTCAGCTTCATTTTTTTGGCAAAAAGAAGCGTAGTACTGCATGTACTTTGACGTAAGGCTTGGGTTTTACGCCCGTTTTTGTCGCTCACTGAAGTTATCAAACTGTTTATTAGTGTTGTTAGCGGTTGATGGGGGTGGCTCTTTTATAAAGGTTAATGTATTTAATTCTGTTTCAGGCCATGTTTTATACCGTTTTTTTCGCATTTTATTGTAAGTGCATTCTAAAAATCTATTTTGCCAGCTTCAGATAAAACTTGCGAAAAAATTCAAACAAGTCCAATTTTTTCCCGAGATTTTACTGTCGCTGTTTGGATAACAATATTTATAGTCAATTAAGTCACGCCCGTTAGCCTTTAAAACGTTGACAGAATCTTCGTAAGTAAACACAACCATTTTAACTTAGTAGAAGGCTTCAAAATTATTTGTGTACTAGACAATCGCTTTGTTAAAAAAAAAAAACTAAACAAAAATGGCAATCATTATTATAAAATCACATGATTACTTTTTTTAATGAAGAGAAAAAAAAATAACCATTAGCGTGAGAGCCATACTTTGATTTAGCATTTAATCTATAACAAATAATGATAATCTAAAGAAAAAATCTGTAACGAAGCGTTCCATGCTTCTACCAATATCGAACACACTGGTTGATTTAATTCACCATGACTAAGCAGCCGCCGCCGCAGCGCCGACCGACGACACAATACGGCGCCGCAGCTACCAACGACACCAGTTACCTCGCCAAGATAAAGGGATTTTATACCTTGTCTTAATACAATATGCAGTCACTATAAGATCATGACGTCACAGTTGGTTGAACACATTGGGTGATTTGCATTCGACCAGTATATAGTTCACACACAGTTTATACGAAAAATATAACAAGAGGACCTCCTTTTGGGAAGGAAAGTCACTTGTTTGCTACGGTCGAAGCTGACGAGCTAGATTTTAGTTTACAAGTCATCTGAAATTGTCCGGCTATTTCGTTCCATCAGTTTGGTTCGAAGAATAAAACGTCCTAATTGCCACCAGGGGCTTTGGTACTTGCTGATCTGTCGGTGTTTATACACTGGCCGTGCCTACCAGAGGCCTAAAACCTGCTGATCTTGTGCCTACCAGAGGCCTTAAACCTGCCGATCTAGTGCCTACCAGGGGCCTAAAACCTGCCGTTCTAGTGCCTACCAGGGGCCTAAAACCTGCCGATCTAGTGCCTACCAGGGGCCTAAAACCTGCCGATCTAGTGCCTACCAGGGGCCTAAAACCTGCCGATCTAGTGCCTACCAGGGGCCCAAAACCTGCTGATCTAGTGCCTACCAGGGGCCCTAAACCTGCTGATCTTGCAAGCGCCAAGAGCGTAGTCCGTATTTATAAGAGAATAAACCGATACCGAATGCCAGTTAATGAAGGAACCAGATGCCAGAATAAAGCTTTCTACACTGAGAAAACTGTACTATGAGTTATTTAAATAGAAACATGTTTAATTATATGTTTAAATAAGGACAAACAGAATTCGTTTATAACTAAACTCAAATCTGTTTAGATTCGAAAATACTATTATTTTTCAGTAAAATATGTTTAAATCAAACTCATTCATGTTTAAAAATTTCATTGAGATCTGCAATTCATTTTTTGTATGTATTCAAATTAGTTTGAGTTTGATTTTTAAAATGCATGTTTAATTTATTTTACTTACTTGAAAATTTTAACATAAAATAACATGAACGAGTTTAATTTAGATATAAACGGAGTTAAAATATTTACAAGAGTAAGAGATTAAACATAAATGTTAAATTTAAGCCCGAACAAGTTTGAATTGAATTAAAATGAAGTAGCTAAATATGTACATAACTTTTCTTATTTTTGGCATCGAAAGTCATGGACTGTGTTTATGTTCCGCGAGTGTTTGTGATCTTACTAAAGTGAGCAATTTATAAAAAAAATCATGAAATATTTGATATATACCAATATAATGTTAGATACCTGTTTCACGCAAGAACATAAAGGTTAAGATTACTCGAGGAGTGGAAGTTAATATCATTGTTCCCTGTTCTCTATTGAATGTAAGTGTAAAAAAAAATATTTGTTTCAAAAACTGATTATTTGTAAAGTTTTTTTTTTTTTAATACTGATTAATAAGTATGTATATATTAAATTATCATTTGACTTCTATATTCTTTCCAAAGGACGACCAAAAGATGGCGAAAGAAGCAAAACAGGAAGCAAATTCCAGAAGACAAATTACATATTATATAAACCAGAATTTGACGAAGATGTTCTCAAGATATGACAAAGATGAGATCTCAAAGCACTCCAAAACAATTTAAATACTTTTTGGAAAAATGTAATCACAAAATGTTACTTAAAATAAAAATATAAATACATATATAATTTTTATTTGTGTTGAGTAATTTTTTTAATTTCTGAAAAATCTGAAGTCAAAAAAAAAGTTAATATGATTCTATTTGAAACAACATCAAATAAAGTTAATAAAAACAAAGATAAGCATGTTTAAATCAAATAGAAAACGAGGTAAATTTAAACCAAATCATGTTCAAATCGGGTCAAACATGGGTTAATACGATTCTATTTAAATTAAATAGATATCGATTCCATGCCAAATCGTATGTGTTTGAGTTTGATTTAAATATGAATATGTTTGATATTTTTCTCAGTGTAGAGGAAACCAGCAGGATACCGATACAAGGAGAATAACCGATGTTTACCAGATACACCAGGCAGGGTGTAATTAATTAAAGTCAAGAATATTTAAGTTGTTATATGAATTTAAGATTTGTTTTTCAATAAAGATTTTGTATAAGGTTCTAAAGACCTTTCCTACTGAAGTTTCGTGTTTTTCTTCAGAACGACCCTGGAAATCCGGCGAGCAAAACCTCGGCTGGAAAGCAAAAAGCACATCACAAATCTCTTAAACCAGAGCATATAAAATTTAATTGATAAAGGGAGAATCCCCCACCCCCTCCCTCTTTCTTTCATGTCAATGTATGCACTGTTTCATAGTTTTAGATTTCTTAATGTTAGCTATTATCTATACTATTATATAAAAGCGAAACCATTTTAAAGTTTGATACGCACGATCTCAGAAAGTAGTCAACCGATTCATTTGAAATAAATTTTATTATTTTTTATATTGTTATAAGAGTGTTTATGGCTATTATTTTTTTTCATTAATAATTTGTCAAACTTAAATATTATGAATTTTACATTTTTTGTCCATTTCTTTTCATTAGTTGACTTATACAACCACTCATATCTTAAAACCTATACAATAATCGACAAAGATTAGCATTGCTTCATTAAGTCAATATTGTTGCGCAAATTTTAAGCCCAAAATCATTTCTTAGTTACACATACAACCTGAGAAATAAATAAAAACAAATTATAAAATTATAAACTTTTTGAATTTATTTTATCCAGGAATTAGATTTCATCACAATCGAAAGGTCGCTGCTTTAATTCATTTCATTATCATTCCAAAATTTTTAATTTTCTTTTCTTCCCATGCTCTTTCTCTCTTAATATCTGTTCCATTCAATAGTTACGTTTTTTCTCTTACCTACCTACCTACCTACGTATTCAATTTTTCTGTATTGTATTTGTATAGTTTATCTAACTAACCGACACACACACATTTTTTTGTTTCTCTAATTCTATCGTCACATCGCTGAGCAATGTGGGGTTGGCTCTTTTTACTTGCGATATAGGTTATAGAGTACCTATTAGTAATAGGTACTAAGACTAACTATAGGGCAAGTTCTGCATCTGGAACTCGAGATTTTGATCAAAGTTGACATTACGATGATAGCGAAGACGAATAAAGTGGGTCCGACGATTCCGTCTGTTTGTCTGTATGCCTGTATGTCCGTATGTCTGTAACTCGATCTAGAGCTTAAGCCACTGGAGCTATTTTCTTCAAACTCGGTACTTAAGGGTCTTCGGTGATTCCGTAGAGGAGAAATTGAAATTTTTTTTTAGCTCTAAAACTAACAGTACCCCCATACACCAGTAATGCATAATCTCACTTATTATGATACGAGTATTATGGACACGGACTACATTTTGGTAAAAAAAATGTTTGGGGGGAAATGTTATTAACGGTACCTGTCATAGAACGGTTTTTTTGATTTACGAATTTCTCATCAACAGCTCTAACGATTTTAACCAAAATTTTTATGCGTGAGCTTCTATACACTCGAAAAAATATAATCTAAAATTTTTTTCGAAAAAATAGTTTTTTGATTTTTAAAAAAATAATATATTTTTTTTTGAAAATTCAATATCTAGAAAACGGATACACAAATAAATTTTTAAATTGCGTTATAAAATGTATTTTATTGAATACTAATAACTTGCATATCATTTTTGTTTATAAAAATTTTAAGGACGATTTAGTACACAAAAAACATGTTTCAGTGCGTCTGTATGTCTGTACCTCTCTCTACAGCCTTACCCACTAGACCTATGTTCTTCAATCTCGGTAGTGAAGGGTCTTCGGTGAATCCCTAGAGGAGAACTTGAAATTTTTTTTTAGCTCCAAAACTAACGGTTCCCCCCATACACCCATAATGCATAATCTTATTTATCTCGAAACGGTTCTAACGATTTTGATAAAAAAAATTAGGTGTGATATTATGGACATTGGACATAGACTACATTTTGGTCAAAAAAATTTTTCTGGCAAAATGCTATTAACGGTACCTCTGTCATAGAACCGTTTTTTGATTTCTTGACTTTCTCATCAACAGCTCTAACGATTTTAACCGAAAATTTTCAACAGGAGCCCCCTTAAGTTTAAAATAATATTGTATATAAAGATATTGGAAAGAAAAAACTATTTCTAAAATCTATACTACCTAATACTTAAAATTTGGCATCCCAAATTTTGTTCTCGAAAAATTTTAAGGGAATTTGTCATACAAAAAATTACTTAAATATTAAAAAGATTAATCAGACGGCAATTCCATACATTTGGACATTTTTATCTCATTAAATCCATGTTTTATATTTATAAAATGGGGGTATTTTAAATTCCAAAGTACTTTTACATAAGAGCCAGTCGTGCATTTTATTTTTTAAGTTACTTGAATACACTCAATAGCATTTTGGGTGACGAAAAAGGACATCCAATTGACTACAGTGCCGTGCACATGAACTATTCTATAAAAGCGAAAGATTTTAAAGTTTGGGTTGAATGATCTCAGAAAGTAGTCAACCCGTTTATTTGAAATAAATTTTATTATTTTCTATATTGTTATATTTATAACATGCACAAACATGAAAAAGCTCTTTTTTTCAAGTTTGAAAGAGAATCTAATTCGATACGGTATGTTTTACATATAAACTAAAATTAATATTATTGTAGCAAATATGCTCAGTCTCATTGAGAAATGTTTTCATATGCTAATATTAATACTAAGAAAATATTCGTAGTTACAATTTGCGAAGCAACGCGAGTACGGGTCGGCTAGTTGTTTATAATGCAAAGATGCCCCTTCCCCCTTCTCCAGTTAACAAACTTATTTTATTCAAGAGTTCTCAACTCTAAGGGAGATTTTTAAAAAAACTCCAGGAAGCGGGATCGGATGCGATTGGATCCAATTTTTGGAAAATATGACTCCAAATAAGTGCACAATTCATTTAAGACTACCCAAAAACCGAGCATTTTTTAAAAATCATCTTCAAACCAGAAATTGGGATTTTTAAAAAATACTCACAAAAACAGTTTTTTTTTTAAGGCTAAAACAACATTGTTTCAAGGATTTTTTTAATTATTAAGCTTAAATAATGCATGCCTGCAAAATTTATTTCGAAAAGAAAACATAAAAAGGGTCTGAGAAAAACAAATTACAAAAATACGTTAAAACTCCATTTTTTTTGTTTGGTTTTAAAAATACTGCATCTTTGAGTCCCTATTATTTGGAAATCAAAGAGTGTACATAAAAAAACGGTTTTATATGTAAAAGAGGCGACAATTTTCTATGCATATCAAACAAAAAATATTTCCAAGAATGAAAACAAAAGATCATCCAATGTCCGGAATTTTGTACTAGACGTTCCACTGTGCGACGGCGATGACGCGTTCGGTAATCAATCAGCCAACATCCGTATGTCAAAAGAACGCAAGATCAACTGAGAACATGGCCGCAGTCTGTGGAAGGGTACTGCAGAAACCGAGGCAATCGATCTATCGCTGTTTCGCATATTGCAATTTGGCCAATTTTCAATCGGGACTTGGTTCTACACGCGTACAAAATCCAACTGACCCAGGAGCTCAAAGTTTATGACCATAGGTAACGCCTTTGTGTTCGCATTAATTGGACTAATAACTGTATTAACAAGCAAACCACACCAATTCACACGAGGGTCACCATCAGGTGATAATGCATTCTTAAAAAGATACAGTTTGGTGTGAATTTTCGGTCGGCAGCATCATCGGTCCGAAAATAACCAATTTCTAATGCCCTAAATTCAACCATAAGAACCTAGACGACATATGGGCTAGCAGGACGGCTCTACGTGTCACACATCGGACGCCATGATTGACATTCTGCATAAACGAATTGGGGGGAAGGTTTCTTTCCTGAGGATATTTAGCCAAAATTATTAATATTATTTATTGTTTAATATGCATCGTACAGCACATTGTTTTAACAGTTTTTGGTAGTTTAATGAAATAATAATTACAATATCATAAATAAAATACTTTACTCTATTGTGAAAAGTCTTTTTTAGACCTAGAATAATATTGTACTAGATGATGAAATCATAATCAGCAAAATATCACAATTGAGAATATTCTACTATGGTACGAGTATATACATATGTATTGTTCTAAACATTCATAGGTAGGTGGTATAAGTGACTGAATTTTTTTCTATGTCATTCGATAGCTAAACTGAACAATATGTACGTATATGGTCTGGGAAAAAACTCGTTTTGAATATTACAATAGATAGATATTGTCTTAGGACCATAAAAACCTATTAATTATTTTCTTCTGTTGTTCAATTTATTTAAATATGGCTTTTGGAAATAAATAGCGTGACTAAGGTTCTTGACATTGAACAAAACTATGATTATATGCAGTGGCGATTCCTCTCAGTTAGCAGGTTTATCGCCGCTAAACCAAGAATTTAAATAAATAAATACTACTATGATGAACATTTTATATTGAAAACGTAACTTTCAAATCATATTTTCCTAAACACAACACAAAACTACCATACTAAAAGTATACCTTAGCGTTAAAATTTGCGATACCAAATTTCCTACAATATAACACCATTGACATAAATACACAAAACTACTTAACCTACCCACATTCCTATTCTAAAATCATATTTACTAACACAAACGCAACACAAAACTTTCATGCAAAAATATATCCCTTGAAGCATTTATAGCGCGAAAAGTTGCGCTAACAAATTCAATACAATTTATACAATACAACATCGTTTGGCTACAACATGTCCTAAGCAAAGCCCAGCTAAATAATATGTAAGCGTTAGCGCAAAAAATTGCGATAAAACAAGAGAGACATCAGGTTGAATGAAAGAGGAGTAGCCCGAGTAGGTATAGTCGTATCTCGTATAGTAGCAGTAGCAGGTAAATTTTGTGTGCGTTCTCTTGCTTGTATGCAGTAGAAAAAACAAGGAAGGAAAGGGTCTGATTTTATTTGTGTTGTTATTTGATTGGCCTTTATTATCTAGCGACATTAAGTTAGATACTAAATCTCAAAAGTTTAGTACGAAATAAACATAAATCCTAAGATCTAAGATCAGTGTGAAATTAATTAAGTATGTATATTGTATATACATATATTTTGTATTTGACTGGATTTTTAATATGAATAAATATAGATATTTTTGATACTCTGAAGGACGATGGTGTGACCTTGTTTTTTTTTTTATTTTTTTGTATCAAGGTATCTTAGGGTCGTCCTTATATTGAACTGACCAAACATATTTAAATTTACTCAATTAAAGAATGAATTCAATGTTTTTTCATGAAAACGCAGATGCTATATAGCCAAAAGGTACGACATCAGCTGAGACTTTAAAAGCGATAACTTCATTTAATATCTTACTCTGGGTGGAGGTAACCCGACAGTTTTTAGCAGGTGTACAAGCTTATAAAACTCCAGCTTGAACGGCGTGTAAGGAGTGCTTCTTTTATGCATTGAAGAGGATAAAAACGTACTTTCGAAGTACTCATGGTCACAAGGAATTGAGCTATTCGGCTCTTATGTCTAAAGAAAAGGTTCTTTTAAAAGAATTGAAAGCAAGTGACGAAATTTATAATCAAGTCATCGAAAGTTTTGCTACCGTTGAACGACGAACCGAATTAATGCATCGATACATTTTTAAACATTTTATCTTATGTTATTAATTTATAAAGTATTGCTTGTGTTTTGTTTTCCTTATTAATAAAATTAAAAAAAAAAATTTAAAACTACAATTTTTTCCTGACCCCATGGCGCTAACCCAATATTAAAGATCAGGAATCGCCACTGATTATATGCTAAGGTACCGCATACCTGATATAAAACACGCATTCAATCTATTCAACTGGTTTAAACTTTCACTTTATAATAGTTTGCTTAATTATTCAAAAAATGTTTTTTTTTTAAGTTAAAAATTGTGTTTCTTCTTTATTTATCTAGAAACCACAAGCGACCTTGGCGGAGATGTTTGTTAATTCCATCATACTTATTTGAAGGTCGTTTCAAGAAATTAAGAGTGCAAGTGTGATACACATTTTAATTAATATATAAGAATGATATTGCCACTAAATTTCTAGTTTCAAAATAGTTTTTCTTCCCAGTAGTGAAAATTAAGTTTGATAAAAATTGAAAACTCTTTGTGGATGTGACAGTGATTTTTCAATTCATATTATAACGAAAAATTAATGGCTTTCCCTTTTTATTAATGGCTTTTTATTCACGGCATACAGATTTTGAAATGGAATGAAACAAGTCGTGTTTGAGGGATTAAGAAAATTGAAAAGCCAATGTATAGAATATGAGATCGTTCAAATGTCCGCTTGCCTCGACTACTTATGGCAGCACGAATCCGAGTGATACAATTTTCAATTACTCTTCTCTATAGTTCCAGCTGAATTTGAGCGATGGTCTCTGTTATGTTTACTTTAAGGGCCATCGGTCGATTGTGGTTCATTTGCATAGACTTGCGACTTCAGGAAACCTCACAATAAAAAGTCTAGCGGGGTCAAATCGCATGACCCTGATGGCCAATTCACGTCAACTCTGCGGGAGATGGCATCAGTTGTTTAGTAGAGTCTCTGGCTGCTAATGTGGCTGAAGATTTTGAAAGTCTTACAAAGGTTCAATAAGGGCATCTCATTTGTTCCTATTGATAGTAGCAAATAATAGGCGGATCGTCGTCCTCGTTCTTTAGAACAAAGACCAGGAGCAGTCTTTCCTAGCATGCCGTAAGGTGAGCAAAAGATAGGAGCGTCTTTCCTTGTTTGCCGTCCCGTAGGGTAAATAAAAGATTAGGAGCATCTTTCCTAGTTTGCAGTAAGGTGAGCAAAAGACTAGGATGCACATTGAGTCGTTGGTTTCTACCCCGGCCGACTTCTTGGTGTGTATCCTAAGGCTTGACAGGCCCAGGGTTTTGCAGGAGCCCATCTGTAAGTGACTGGTTCAGATTTGGAAATTCCGGAGCTTGAGACAAGAACTTGGACTAAGTCCGGGTTCGGATCGCTTAGGAAGCTCCATGAAATGGCGAAGTTGCGAAGCTCCACCGGAAGCTATATTCTGGTACCATGGGAGATAGTGCCCATTTGAGTCGGAGGTTGAGCTTAACCCTCGGCTCGAACCCTATCTATGAGGGAGGCACCAAACAACAGATTCCGCCCAAATCTACCCGCACCAATTGAAAAACCATTTACATCATTGAGAATGCCCTTGAAAAATAAAAAAAAAAAATTCGCCGGTCTTCTTAGCTGTGTTGCAAGCTTTTGATAGGCCTAAAATTAAAATTAATACAAGTTCTACCTGAAGACCTTTATACGATTCTAAAAGAATATCTAGAGAATAGACTCTTCCGTGCAAGACATGAAAACTAGTATTCAGATTTGTTTTAAAAAAAAGTGACTTGGGTACCACGAGGAAGTGTTCTAGGTCCAGTTCTGTAACTTTTATACACACGTGATATACCTTAATCGGACGGCACTATCGGTTGATGACGACACTGCAATAATGTGCTTGATAGTGTCAATGAGTGAATAAAATTATGGCGGATATCGCTTAACGAACTCAAATCAGCTCGCTTAGACTTTATCTGTACAAAATAAATAGATTACCGGTATTTCTAAGTACAGCTCAAGTTTCATTTCAAACGAGACAAAAAAAAATTTAATTGTTACAAAGATATATGAATAATAAACTCAGAGAAATTTATTTGTTGCTCGGAAAGCACCCTAATAGGCTGGGTTTCGAAAACAAGCTTATTTTAGCTAATAACTAATAGGCAGGCCTATATGGACTTACAACATGTAGGATTGTACTCACAATTCTAATGTAAATAGCTTTTAAGTGCTTGAAAATAAACTGCTAAGATCATTTGTAAAGGCCCACTTTTATAATAATGGGTGATTTTTGTTTGCTATTTTGTTTTTGGCAACACTGGTTTTGACAGCTCACGCACATTCCGTGTTTTGTGTGTCACTGTCAAACATCTTCAGTTTGGTCTATAATTTAACCATGAATCGTTTTACAAACAAACAACGCTTGCAAATTATTGAATTTTATTATCAAAATGCGTGCTCTGTTAAGAAAGTTCATCGCGCGCTTCTTCCATTTTATGGTCAGTTTAATCGACCTGTTGTGACTAAATTTCGCACCAAATTTACATTGTTGGACATTAAACCAACAACACGCTTACGTAGAGTGCGAACTGAGGAAAATATCGCAGTTGTATCGGCCAGTGTTAGTGATGACCGTGAATTATCTATTCGGCGCCGTTCGCAGCAATTGGGCCTCTGTTACTCCACTAAGTGGAAAATTTTGCGGAAGGATTTAGGTGTGCAGCCTTTTAAAATACAGCTGGTGTAAGAATTGAAGCCGAACGGCCTAACGCACCGCCGAATTTTTGGTGAATGGGCTCTTGAAAAGTTGGCCGAAAAATTGTGTTCAGCGACAAAGCTCAATTTTGGTTGAATGGATAGGTGAAAAAACCTGCCGTATTTGGAGTGAAGATCAGCCAGAAGCATTGCAAGCTCTACCAATGCATCCAGAAAAAGTAATTGTTTGATGCGGATTATGGACTGGCGGAATCATTGGGCCGTATTTCCTCAAAGATGATGCGAATCGCAACGTTACTGTGAATGGTGAGCGCTACCGTGCGATGATAACAAACTTTTTTTTGCGCAAAATGGAAGAGCTTGACTTGCATGATGTGTGACTTCAACAAGACGGTGCCACATGCTACACAGCACGCGTAACATTGGTCCAATTGAGAGGCGAATTCGGTGAACAGTTTATTTTACATTTGGGACCGGTCAATTGGCCGCCTAGATCGTGCGATTTAACGCCTCTAGACTATTTTTTTGTGGGGCTATGTTAAAACTCATGTCTATAGCAACAAGCCCGCTTCGATTGACGTACTGGAAGCCAACATTGAAGCATTTATTCGTGAGATACCGGCCGAAATTTTAGAAAGAGTATCCCAAAATTGGACTAAGCGGATGGGCCATTTGAGGCGCAGCCGCGGCCAACATTTGCATGAAATAATCTTCAAACATTAAATTATATCAACCGTACTATCGATTCAAATAAAGATTTCATGCATTTTTCTGCATTTTATGTGTTTTTTAATTTCCGATAGCTCTTAAAAAATCAGTCGTTAGAAACGAAGGTCTTCTCTGACCCCTACGTGACCCGATCTTCAGACATAACCTTTCTTCGCCGCCTTCTTGGATGCTCGCCTGTCTAGTATAGTCTCCCTATAAAAAAATTCATTTATCCAGAATCGAGAGCATTCAACGTCGTTTCCTACGTTTCGAACGTCGTGGTCTGTCTTGTAATAACGCTTTTATTTTGCCTCTGTATTGAGACCGACTTCTGTTAATTAACTTGAATACACTGGAAGAACGAAGAGCAATAAGCGACATTCTCCTCATTCATCAACTACTTTCAGGGTCTGTTGGCTACAAAACTCTCTGCCATTCCATCTCTTTCAACACTAATTCCCGTAACATAAGAAATCTTCGTCTCTTCTATCTGCCAACCGACCGTACCTCTTATGGCTCCAACGAACCTATTACTCTCATGCTTCAGAGGATTAATTGTACCATGACCGTTTCGACTTCAACCCAATCTGAAACTCCATCTTAATCTCCTTCCAATTCACTCTAATCCTAGATTCCACCAAAATTAAATCTTTTCACATGAATCTCGGGATTTCCACATTTCGCGATGAAATAACAAATGTTGCGTGAAATCATGGACAAGGACAATTAGAACATTCTAACTGAAAAATGCATACGAAGGACTAAACTTTCTGACTGCGAATATAAGTTTCAACTTGGATGCATTTGGGAAGAGGAGATGGTTTTAGCGAAGCAAGCATATCAAAGACTCTATCAGTACGCGTTCTTCGGTCCTTATAGAGCCTTTCGAAGGTTTTTTTTGCATCTACATCCGACAGAGAAAAGATATTGACACATGATGAAATAGCAAGCAATACAGTATATTAATAGAATTATTTTTTTAATTAGTGACAATTTTCAAAATATATTATTTGAAATCACTTTCCAATTCTTTTGAAACCGTACATCCTAATAGATCCTGATTTTATATTTAAGCTATTAAAATGAGAAAAACTTCTTTGAATGTAAGAAACAAAAGTATTCAATTTTTAGAAAATAAACCTAATGAAGTGTTTTCCTCAAATCGGTTCTATATTACGATGAATATGATGACAAAATAATTAAAAAAAAAAATCAGTTGCCCAATCAAAGTTAGGTCATTAACCTAGGGCAATCATAAAATAATTATAACACGCATGAATGAAAATAATGTTTTTATCCAAATGTCAATCATTATATAGACGACAATAAAACACACATGGTATGAATTAAAGCGTTTGATATTTCAAGTTTTAAAAAATGAGTATCATGTGTAGTTTGCAGATTTTTGAACTTGCAAACAACTATTCATATACCCACCATAATAAATTAGTGGGTATATACATAAATGGTTGCTACCCGTTTTTTGTCTCGTTTATAGGTTTCTTAAAGTTCGGTATGTATAAATATGTATGACAAAGGATTACTGTCAAATTTGAGTAATGACAATTTTTGTTCATTAAGTTTTGCTAATGAGCATACCATGAGCATAGTAAACTTTATGGTAGGATCCGGGAAAACAAAACAAAATGATTGCATAAGTTGATAGATATTAATATACAATAGATTCGTGGCAATTAAAATATATCATGACCTCGAATCGGTTTGTTAGATATTTGCAAAAGAGACCAAACAAAGAAACTGGCAACCACATAGCATTAAGAAATAAAATACTAGGCTAAGTCACACGTTTTTGCATCTTAAAATTGACGAAACAACAAATATAACAACAAATAGGGGAAAAATGATAAATTTTATTGAAGTCTAGGCAAGGTCCAGGAAAATTCCTAACAAGGAAAATTTAGACGAGAAAAACTCATTGGGAAAACATATTCTTCAAATTAATTTACAACTGAATTCGAAAATTTGTTTGTGTTTTCATTTCTGTTTACTTCATTATTCATTTTACTTTTTCTATTTTATTAATAGTTAAGAAAATTAAGTTTTTATTAATGAAAATGTGGGTCTGTTTGTTGTTTAACTTAACTACTTTAATTTTTGTTTATTTTTATCAAGGATTTAAAAGAAATAAAATGCACAACTGAGTCGCATGAACTTACTCTTATGTAAAAGACTAAGAATTTCAAAAAATGAATGAAATTCATTTCTTAAATGACTAAAACAACTTCTTTAGTAGTTGGAGGTAAAAATAGGATGCCATGTAATTCAGGCAAATATTGGTTTATGCAAGAACAATAATTATACTCGTAAGTCTTTGTAGTGGTTTCCTAAAAAAATAAGCTTTATGTACAAAATTTTTAAAACATTTTTAAGAAAAAATTTTGGTACGCCAACCTTAAATTTTTATTATTGTACAAATAAAAGTCTAATTTCCAAAAAAAATACTAAGCCGTTCTTGAGATATCGAATTTTTCAAAAAAAAAAAATTACTTTTTTTTTCTAAAAATTGAAAAAATATTTTTTCTTAAGTTCTTAAGTGCAATGTTTTTTAAACTTTTTAGGAGCTTCTTTATAAAAAATTTTGTTAAAATCCGTTATGTCGATAATGAGTAATTCAAAATTCGAAAAAATCGTTCTATGGTAGGTACAGTCAGTAATATCTAGATTTCAATTTTTTTTTTTATTAAATTATAGATTGTAAGATTGATCAAAAGAAAAAAAATTTTAGCAAAATTCTCGGAACCGTTTTCGAGAAGAATACGATTTTCGAAAACCATTTTTTAAAATTTGTATGGCAGGTACCGTTAGTTTTAGATAAAACAAAATTTTTGTTCTCAAATCTTGTAGATTATGTTAAGAAACTTTTATTTGTCAAGTTTGAAAAATATCGAGGTTTTCGAAATATTGAGTTTCCAAAAAAAATTTTTGAATTTTTTTTTAAAATCCAAAAAATAAAACATTGAAAATTTGAATATGTTATAATATTCAAACTTTGAAGGAACTTTGGCATAAAAAAATGATTTGAATCGGCTGTACCGTTTTTGAGAAAATCAAAAACAAAAAAAATGGACCCAGGGGGCCACCAAAAATAACAATTTTTTGCAAAATTTTTTTCAACCATTAGCTAGTTTTAACCAAATGAAATTTTTCAAATTTTTTTTTAAAAAATTCTGTGAGACATTTTTTGAGAAAAAAAAAAGCATTTATAAAATTTTGAAAAAAAATTCGTATGGCAGGTACCGTTATTTTTGGTCTTAAAAAAAAAAAAGAAAAAAAACGTGCGGGGGGAAATTAAAAACCATATCTACCAAGTTTGAAGAAAATCGGCCGAGTCGTTTAGGCTGCAGGCGAACAGACAGACATACAGACAGAATTGCGAGACCCCCTTTTTTAGTCTTCGCTATCATCGTAATGTCAACTTTGATCAAAATCTCGAGTTCGATTTTTCTTTCCGAACGCATAACTTGCCTTATAATACCTATAACCTATAAGTCGCAAGTAAATAAAATGAACGGCTGGATCGCACGAACTTATGTAAAAGTACTTTGGAATTTAAGATACATTTTATAAATATGAAACATGAATTTAAAATGAAATTGCCGTCTGATTTCTAGAAAAGTATGAATTATGCAAACAAACTTTAAAAACTTGTTTTGTTATTAAATAAATAAATTGTTTATACAAGAAATTTCTTTAAAATTTTTCAAGAAAAAAATGTGGAATGCGAATTTTAAGTATTTAATAATATTGATTTTAGGAAATAATTTCAAAAAATATCGTTCATAGGTTTTGAAGATATTGATTTTTCAAAAAAAAAAAATTTTCAAAAAAAACCAACAAATAATTTTTCGAATATTTTTATATACAATATTATTTTAAACTTAGGGGGACTCCTGCTCAAAATTTTTGGTTAAAATCGTTAGAGCCGTTAATGAGAAAGTCGAAAATCAAAAAAACGGTTCTATGACAGGTACCGTTAATAACATTTTGCCCCAAATTTTGTTTTACCAGAACGTAGTCCATGTGCATAATATCACACCTAATTTTTTTTATCAAAATCGTTAGTGCCGTTTTCGAGATAAATAAGATTTTGCATTACGGGTGTATGGGGGGTACCCTTAGTTTTGGAGCTAAAAAAAAAATTTCAATTTCCCCTCTAGGGAATCACCGAAGACCCTTAACTACCGAGTTTGAAGAAAATAGGTCCAGTGGCTTAGGCTCTAGATCGAGGTACAGACATACAGACAGACATGCAGACAGACAGACAGACGGAATTGCCGGACCCACTTTATTCGTCTTCGCTACCATCGTAATGTCAACTTTGATTAAAATCTCGAGTTCGATTTATAGTACCTATATCGTAAGTAAAAACATAAAACAAGTCTAGTTTTTCAAGTCTAGTTCGTCGAGGCAGAAGCGAGGCCTTAAAAAATGTTTATTTTTTTTATATAAATTCGCACTAAGGTAGTTTTGACTATCCTTAAATTTCCTTATAGTTAAACACAGAGTAAGGGTGCGACAAAGCGATGCGATACAAAAAACGTTTACGTGCGAGAAAAATATTAACATTTATTATTATATACATACACACATGTGCACAGTGACGCGATATTTGATGCGAGTGTTGCGAAATTCTCGCATACCTATCGCAAGCATCTTGCTCACAAACTCTTATAATAACCAATTTTTCAAACGAGTTTGTTCACATTGTTTGTTTTAAAGTTTAAAGAAAAAAATCAAACGAGTAAAATTTTGTTATTTCTGCGGTTTTGTTGTGTAGTGCCATTTTTTGATAATTTTAATGCCAATAATTATAAAGGAATGAAAAACACAACCGCGTACGAGTATTATGTCGCATCTATAACTATCGCATCTCAAAACGCTTGTTCAATCGCTTCTCGATCGCATCATTTTGTCGCACCACTGTAAGCGCAGCCTAAGCATTAGGAAAATAGGGAAGAATTTCAAAGGAGATACCGATTCACATTGGTTTTCTAGTTCTGAATATAAGAAATGGAAAGGAAAAAGTGGCTAGGTTATACATTCCAAATTCGTG
Source organism: Philhelius festivus (assembly GCA_963931855.1). NCBI lineage: Eukaryota > Metazoa > Arthropoda > Insecta > Diptera > Syrphidae > Philhelius > Philhelius festivus. The sequence goes on from OZ007555.1 coordinate 36,784,574, forward strand.
TTGTGCGGCTTAAGAAGGAATCACTGTTATTAAAATAACGTCTGAAATTGGACTCAAGGGTAAAGTAATGGGCATTCCCTGCATTGCGTTTGGTAAGTGTTATGGAAGAATTGTTTTAGAAGAGGAATGCTACTGGTTATTTCGATAGAACTGATTTAAAAAAAAATAATTATAAAATACTGAAAGACATGAAACATTGTGATGGTTCTCAAGAAAGCAGATCTTTTTGTTATAGTTGTATGACCTTTCATTGTCATAGCTCATTTTGGAGTCAACCTAAAAGACTCATGGGCAATGCTGTTATGATCAGAGCTTAATGAGTTTATCAAACTTTGCCGTTCAAGTTCTACACCCGAAGGACAAGCTGAGGACACAGTCGTCAGCAAAACAGTTTAATGGAATAAAATTTTCAAATAAAGCTCATTGATGAATATATGTCAGAGAGTCGGAAACAAAACGGATTCCTAGGGTACATCAGCATTTATATTATTAAATAACATTTATTTAAAACCATCCAATACGATTTGTATTGAGAGTTTTGAAGGATTTTTCTAATCCAGCGAAGAAAAAATTCATTAATACCAATTGCAAAACTTTGGAGGCCGTTCCTATAGCTTATGTTCCCATTTACACCTTGTGGAGTTTAAAAAAACAGAGTCGTCGATTTGCACAGATCTTATGAGCTTCTTGAAATTGTTAAAAACTTATATGTATTATATCGTATAAAATATACAATTAAATATGTACACGCACAAAAAACAATTAAGCACAGTTTCAACAACAAACAACCAATAATAATGAGTCATAAAATGCAGTCGATGATGTGAAGTCTTCTACTTAAATAATATCTTTTTAGGACTGTACCGCCACCGATAAGATAAAACCGAAAAAAATTCGTTCCAGAAAACAAATTTAATCTACTGTGCCATCTCAATGTTTGTTTTAATTGAGCCACTGTTAGTATATTTATCAACATTAACCAATATTTACTGCAATTAACATTGTAATCTGATACGGTTTTTTTTCTTTCACGAGTAGGTATTATTCCGATTAATATAAATGTATTATCAGATAATGATACTCTGGGTACAAGTTGTTTTACAACAATACAATAATGTTTATTTCGTAACGAACGAAATTAAAATGAAAACAAAAAATCACTTCAATTACATATTCGGTTTGTTTTAATTTTATATTAAACATTTTATATTGCAGTTTTTATTTGATTTTCTTTAAATTGCTTAACATACGAGTAATTTCTAGGTTATGATAACAAGATTTCAAATTGGTTTATAAAAACTTTTTTTAAGAAATATTTTTGTATTTCCCCTTGAACGCCTGTTTACAAGAGGTTAATCGTTTTAAACACAAGACATGTACTTATTTTTAATATCCCTAAAAAACAAACGATTCGTTTTGCCTTTAAAATAAATATGAATACATACAAAGTAATCGAAATAAATTGCTTCTAAATTTTGGTTTCTTTAAATTCCTTAATAATGATTTAAGGAATTTTGAGCAGATTGTATAAAAGTACTGAGATTTATCTATCTATTCAAACAAAGTTTCAAAGGTACCTTTACATGTTATTTTTAAGGAACTCCCAGAAAGATCAGTAGAAAAATTCCAAGTTTTTGCACAATTAACTCAATTCACTAGAAAAATTTCTAGATTAAAAAAGTTTATCAAGTAAATTGAGGGCCCAAGTCGTAAAAGATCTTAAGTTAAAATCCCAGAACAAAAAAAAAAAAAAACATTTTCTTTTTCAAATAAAATTAAGCTGTATAGATTTCACAAAAACAAGAATCTGCTGTGTATTTAAAAAAAAAACAACAAAACTCACTAACAAAATAAAATTTTCGTATTTTTTTTATTTGTCACTTAAAAGTGAAAAGGCCTTGACAATTTCAACCTGTAAGTTCTGTTATTCCCTTGAAATTAATATCGTTCGTATACATCTCCTTATTGCCTTTTAAAAAACTGGGTTGTTTTTCAATGCGAGAGACGTCTTCCCTGCTCGTTAAACAATTGGGAGATTCTATTGTAGTCTACCTGATTCAAATCATCACGATATACGAGTATTAAAATACGGCTTTCGTGGCAATAGGTCTAGTAGTGATCTTATGGTATATCTTACAGTGGCACAAATCTTCACATCGTTCTAGAGAAAGTATGATTATTGTACCTACTTGATATTTCAAAAACATTTGATTGAGTTTGACATAAAGCTCTCTTAACAAAAATGCGTGCATTTGGATTGGAAACAACATTTCCAACTGCTTAAAAGAAATCATATTAGATGGTTTTAAATCTAAATCTAATTAAATGCTGGTGTGCCCCAGGGCTCCGTTTTGTGTCCGGCTCTCTTTCTTATATTGATTTGGGGGTGGCCGTGGCGCGATGGTTGTGTGCTCGCCTGTCAACCTCATTATCACAGGTTCGATCCCTGCCGTCGTCTATGTCTTCTTTAATTCCATTAAAACCTTTTAAAATTGTCATCAATGGGTTTCTGTTTACTCATTACATGTTGTTTAGGCATAACACTAACAACATGTGATTGACTTAAACTAGTATGCCTAACAAGGATGAATACGAATAAAAAAAAAATAATGCGAATTATAAGGGACATAGAAATAAGACACGGCAGTTCTCCGCTTTAGTTCAGCCGCCACCCCTGGAGATAAAAAATCTGAGACAACCACCTTCAGTCTCAACATCGTGAAACACATCTTTCCTATCCTTCTTTCTCTTCCGTAACTTCACGCCCGCGCTGTGTTGAAACATTTAAAGGGTAATCATAATCCCTTGAGCGCGAGTAAATTATAAAAAAAAAAAAAAAATGATCTTCTGTCTGAAACTTATAATCCATTAAACTGTTTTGCTGAGCACAGTATAGTACTAAGTCTAATTTTTCCATATTCGTTTCAAGATTTACATCCTTGTTTTTTTATTGTGAAACTAGAATGGCAGTGTATGATATGCTCATTGAAACAAAAACCGCTTAGAATTTAATGCTTTGAAAACTCAAGGCTGTTTCCTGAAAGCGGAATCCACGCTCTGAGTGACAGTTGTGACCGAACGGCTTTCAGCTCGGTGTGAATATCACAGACCATCTTGACGTGACCAAAAACGTAGCTTACTGTTCAGATTTTCTTCGACGAAGCAAGACATTTTTCGACACTTCTGATCTGGCTGTATGCTATAAAGCCTATATTCGTACAAAGCTTAAGTACAATTCCCATATTTGGACAGGTGCTCCAATAACCCACTTGAGTCTTTTGGTTAGAATCCAAAAATGAGCTAGGAAAATAATAGGTGATTCAACTATAACAGAAACATTTGCTTCTCCCGAGTGACGCCGCAATCTTTCATGTCTTTCATTATTCGATCGTTATTTTCATAAGAAGGTTCTTAGTGAAACAGTTCATTCATTCCAATCCTAACACAATTCAACCGAAATTCGTGCGTTACACGGAGTCGCCATCAGTATACCCTTGAGTCCATTCTCGGACGTAATGTTAAGACCAGAGATTTCTTTTTTAGCCACACAACACGAATGTAGAATGTTTTATCTAGTTCGGTCTTCCCTCCCATTTCAATATCCAGACCTTCAAAACCAAAGTACATCGTTACCTCCTCTTAAATCCTTTTCTATTTTTTGAAAGTTACATATTATGATATCTTAGACAGAGACGAAGTAAACGGAACCATGTCGAATATCGGCATCACTGCCAAACTCGTCCACTCGTGCAGGATGACGAGTGTTGATCCCGATAAAGGTTTGAGGCAAGGTGACGCAACCTTTTTAACATCCTTCTTGAAGCAATTGTACGCAACTCGCAAGTTAAAAGGAAAGGTACAATTTTTCAAAAGTCCGTTGAACTATGTACTTGCTTATGCAAATGATATTGACATCATTGGGAGAACAAAGCGAGCGGTTACAGGTGCGTTTGCAAGTATTGAATCGGAGCCGTCGGAAATGGCTTTGGTTGTTAATGAGGACAAGACAAAGTATATGCTATAATCGAGATAGACTCATTCGTTAACTGTGAGGACCTTGTCAATACGCAATTTTTTGTTAAATTCAGTTCATCTCACATGTAAACAATAATTCAACAAGTCAAACGATAGTCTACTTGGCTGATTTATTTCAGTTGTACCTATATAGAGTTTGTATTATAAAAATCTTAATACATATATAATCGAGATAGGAATCTCAACTTCGTCGACTCGGGGAAGACGTCACGAAGGATAGGTACAACTTCGAAGTCGTAATGGACTGTGTCTAAAACCCTCCCTCAAAGAACCAAAGAGACCTTATATAAGACCCTAATCATCACGGTCTTACTGTATGAAGCAGAAGCATGGACCTTGTCAAAGCCGATCAGAATTTGCTTGGGTACTCTGAAAGGAAGGTTTTTCGGCTGATTGTCGTTCCACAACGAGCTTCATGGGCTTTACAGCGATGTCGACATGATCTATAATCTGAAAATACAGATGCTGAAATTGCTGGGATACGTAAAGCGCATGGGCAGTGACGCACCATCTTGACGAGTTCACTGATGGTCAGCTCAGGAGAGGAAGACTCAGCCTTCATCTAACTTGGAATACGTAACTGGAGGCAGCTAGCTAGGGATCGAGCTGGCTGGAGCGGTTTGTTAGTTGAGGACTGTAAGCACCATATAAAAAAAGTAAGTAAGTAACGCTCGCACTTTGTTTAAAATTTTAAGGGCAGTACGGATGCATTAAAAACAAATATCCGGAACAGAATCTGATAAAAAGAGAAATCTCCCAGAATTTGAAAAAAATTAAATATTGACATTTTCCAACACACAACGTCCCTTTTTAAATTTTCACCGCAAAACTTAAAATAGTTCCCTTCCAATAAACCTAAAATTAAGAAGGGTTAAAACGAAGAAAACCAAAATAAAGTTGAATTAGATATCCGAATAATCAATTTAGTTTTTTCCCAATCAGTAGAGTAATTGAATTTTAATTGAATCGACAACGTTGTTAAAACAAAAATTGCTATAATTTCTGTTATTTTAAGACTGTATATACTTGATTTTTCGAAGCATCAAAAAAGTGTAGAGTTAAATGTTTACTTATAATTTGCTTCAAATGAATACCTACGACCGAAAAACAAAAGCAGAATATTATCAAGAGATGCGTTTTATTGAATTCAAATGAAGAAAAACAAAAAAGGTAAAATAATTATTATTTAAGTTCGTAAAATTAAAAGACTTTAATTTTTGTGGGAAAATAAATTCACAGAATAATTTCCAGGTGCTATAAATGTTCACTTACATAAATACATTGAAAATCAATGTGAATTCAAAATGGAGATTAGATTCCCACTAAAAATAAAATATTTTTCTTTGCAGTCAAATTTGTACTTTTAAGTATAAGTCCGTAAATTGTGTGCATGGTCGGTTCAAATGTAAAACTTCCTACAACTTAACATATATGTACGTACGTCTTTTTAAATACTGAGAAACAGTTGCTGGAAAAACCTTTAATATCTTAAAATATTTAACTTTTGGAGTTAAAAAAATACATATCATTTTCTGAACATTCTTATGGGCACTAAGTGAGTATTACATTCGGACCGACTCACATAGGGATATTTGAATCAAAATTATTTTTGGATGATTTTAAATGTAAATGGTCTGTCTTAGAACGTCATTTTCGAAAGTTAAAAAGGTTTTTGAAATATTTTCGTAACATTTTAATATTTTTTGTTTTTAGTTTGTGCTCGTTTAGTTTGTATGTTTCAATATTTGGAGGGCTCACAGCTGTACCGAACCAATTCATTTTGCTATAATGAACTATGTATAGTTCATTACATAGAACTACATATATGTAGCTCTAAATGAACTATGTAGTTCATTACAGCTCTAAATAGAGGTCAATTTTGCGGACATCCTGGCGTTAGTTTTGGATTTCTTTAAAATGATATTTTATCACTCAGTTATTTCAGTTCATAAAAATCATCTACGATATTGACTAAAATATACCAATATAGTTATTACAAAAACCCCCAAGCCTAGTCATTGACAACAAAAAGCCAACATGACTGGCTCCTAACATATCTATTTACATATCTTTGGTATAACAGTTGTAAATATTTGGTAGGACAATTGTGTTTTTTTTAGGTTTTCATGTTAAATATCCTTATGTGCGACGGTTTTGCATTCCTAAGAAATTCTATCTAGAAATATTAATCAAACTCAAACCTGACACCTAAGACAAATTAGGGTTCGGCCAACAAAAGTTTGTCTCTCGAAAATGACTTACAACTTTGGCAAAAAGAAAAGTTTTTTTTTTAACTCCTAAAATAAGTACTCGTTTTTTTACTATCAACGTGAATGCCTGAACTGATTTCAAAAAAAATTTACAAGAACATATAAAAAAATACATGATTTAAAAAAAATGCTTTGATTCAGATCCAGGTAAATGAACATACAATAAATTTCCAAATTTTGTATTTTAATTTGACGAAAAATTGTTATAACTTTTAATTTAATTTATTCCAGATAGGTACTTTCAATAATTTTATTTACGAAATCAAGTTTTGCATTTGCCTTGTTAACCTCGAACTTATACTTTTTAACTTTTTAAATTTGGTTTAAACCAATAAATTCTAGAGTTCATAAATAATAATATAATATTACTAACCCAAATTTTAAACAGCCTAGCGTTAAGGTTACGATACTTCTTAACAATTTGCTAGCTTATGCACAAATAGTTTACAAAGTCTTTCTTAATTTTAAACATGTTCTAACTACTATCATATTAGAATCTTTTTATTAAATAAATTGCTTCTGAGCACGCCTCACAGGCGCAATGACAGTTCGTACAAGAAAACAAAGTAAACAGGTCTTTTTTTGACGTTTGTAAATGTCAAGGAGTCATCCGAAGTTACCACAAAAAAAAATAAAACGGCTTAATTTTGATTATTTTAACTTTGATAAAATGCTCAAGAAAGTATGATGTTTAATTGGATTGAAATTTGCAAAATCGTCGCGTCATTTCAACCAAGTTTCATAGCAAAACAGTATAAAAATAGAGCTAATTCGACAAAAACTTTGTGCCATTGTGTCACTACACAAAATCTAAGTGTAATGGAACGGTTCCTGCTATTTGAAGGTATATTTTTGGTAAGACTATTATTCATTGCAGAAAACGAACATAAACACTTCAAAAACAACAGAAAAAGTTTATGAAAAAATGGAACAACATTTTTTAGTGGTAGTAGCATTAACATTGATCAACTCAATTTATTTATATCAAATCATAAAAATTATGAGTAGTACGTGGAATCCAGTGGGTATTTTCATCTTTTTTATTATTATTTTCAAAGCATTTAATAGAGCAGGTTTAAAGAGGTTCTCAGATTTATATATCTTATAATATCTCAAGTTTTTTATTGATATCTGTCCATAGTAGACTCGTTCGTTTATATTCCCCAAAATTACCAAATTGCCAATTTTAGTCAAAAAATAATATTGTGACCGTAGGTATGGGCAGTATGCGAACATCGTATTTACGAACTGGCCGAAAGGAGCAAGTACGTGAAACCTAATTGTACACTTTATTTTTCTTTTCTTTCGAATGCAACGGTATGTTGATGAGTAGTTTACCACAAAATAAGACAAAAAAAAAACCAATGCAAAACAAAAATTTGTCAGTGGAAACACATTGTTTGCTGCCGATGATGCCAGATTTTGTGTTGCAGCCATAATGTAATCCGGTTTAAATGGACCCCGTTAGAAATAGAGTTGGTACAACTCCTTTCTTTTTTCAATAGAGAAAGGGGAATTTTTGTTGAAAAAAAAAAAAACAATTTGCCATTGTCGATTTTGAACGATTTGCCATTTGATATATTATACAAAATTATCTTCTACAAACCTTTTCTCAAATAAAATGTTTTAAACCTTTTCTTGGAGCAGGAAGAAGTCACATCTCAGCCAAAAAAACACAAACAAAATGATTGAAAAATTTTTTTTTCTGCTTGAAAAATTTCGCCACACAATGCACTTATGGAGCTCTACACACACACAAAGCAAGAACTTATTTTTTTTTACTTATTCATGGGAAATTACAAAACTTATCAATTTTTTTGGGGAATAGATGCAAAAAACTGCACGAGTTTTCACACGAGAAATAACAGAAATCGAGGAAGACGAAGAGTAAGAAAAAGACTAACGAATGTAAACGTAAAAAGGAAAATTCGAACGAAATTTCGAAATGAAATCGAAAGTTACAGAGAATCCGCGCCAAAGCAATTCACTTGTTCGTGTTCCACTTTTTGTCAGTTTGTTGTTGCTGTTAAAAATAAGACACAAACCAAAGGAACGGCAAAAACTTGATACAAATTCACCACAGGAGAAACAAGGAGTATTTTTTTTTAAATTGTGTTGTCGATTCTTCACAGGAAAAATAATTCTTTAAATTTTCGTATTATTTTTGGGAAGTAGGTACGTTCTCGTATGCAAAAGTAATTGTATTTTTTTTATTCAAAAATTAAACCACGCACGGTGCATTAATTATGCGCAAATGCTAGCGATCGGTGCAAATAAAAAATTTAAACTGATCGAAAATTTCTCCGCAAAAGCGTCAGAAAGCGACTCTGTGGCTACAGCTTGTTAGTGCGACATCGAAATACAAAAAAAAAAAGATATGAAGAAAGAGGGCTCCCCAAAGCAACAACAAACTGAAAGAAATACTCATGACGGGGCTCATATCGATCGCCATTTTTGTTTGTGTTTGTGCAACTTTACTGCGGTCACTCCGCAAACCTGAAGCAGTTGGTGTTAGTATGAGTTGACGATCGTCTACTGCTTTTTTGTGGTCCATGTTTAGTGCTTTTGTGATGGACTCTTGGAGATATCTTCGAGTTTAACACCCATACAATCGCAACAGAACTGAACGATCGCACTGAGCTTAGAAAAAGACATAAAAAAGCTTATGTTGAAGCTTGAGGCGATTAGATAAATTGCTTGGTGGCGATCGTTGATCTTTGTTTGGGAAAAGTTTGCAGAGTTATTATTGAACAAAGCTTATTAGATAGGTTGTACATTTATTTTTCAGAGAGCAAATCTATAGAGGAGAGCTTTTACCTAAGCACGTGTGTAAGTTTGATTTTATGGAGTGTTTGCTGTCATCTCATAAACTTTAAATCCAAGCAAGTGACTCCATATTTGAACAAGAGAGAGCCAGAGATAGGGAGAGAGATCAATTTGAATAATTTTTAATAGAGATCGATATATGTACCTACTAAACCTGCTTTGAAAATAGAAAATAAAAAAGACAAACATAGTTGCACGTGAATGGAAAACAGGAAGTGGTTTTGTTTTAGAAAAGTGCAATGTGCAAATAATGGTAATGTGGTTTATATTTTTGACAGAAGTGTTTGACAAATTGGCAGGTAGTGCGGGGTTTACTATATAAGGCATGTTTTCCTCAAAAAGAGAATAATAAGAAAATACCTAACAGAATATTTTTTTTATAGAAACAGTAACAAGTAATTTATAATTACACAATATTTTGTTACCATAAACATGTATTTATATTTACGTACCTACATACCTATAAAGAATTCCTGAGCTTTTTGAAGAAAACGCATCTATAGGAAACATGCATACATATATATGTACATATGTATGTATGTAATATCGAAAAATTATTTTATGATTAAAAGAAGGTACTTAGCATCAGCACTATGTTTTAAAAATTTTTTTTTTTTCAAGTAGAGCCTAGTACGCAGATCGCGCTAAATTTTATCTTCCACATTTTTCTCCAAACATCAGCTAAAATCCGAACTAAATTTTGACATAAGAACCTTGTGGAGGATATGTCACAGAAAACATCTGTTCTCTACATTAATTTTTTTCAAAGACTTAAAAGAATTTGTTTTAAAGTGTGATTTTTTAAGAATTATGACTAAGTGGAAATTCCGCCACCAAATATTCTTCTTAACATTAGTCTATTTAAAATAAAAATTTAGCTCGAGAATAAATGTGCAAGACAATTATTTCATGGGCTAAATTTTGACAGATAAGTTATGTACACTTCGAAAAGAAATTTTGATTTTTAAGCTGAAGCAATGTACCTACCTTTGCGCTAAAATGTTTGACATAATTTTAGCTTGGCTAAATTTTGGTGAGAATTTTAATATGGGAGATAGAATTTAGCGCGATCGGCGTACTAGGCTTAACCCAACAAAATAATCATGGAACAAATGACAGCGAACATTAAATTATAGTACCTTTTATGTTAAGTATGTTTTGAGCCTAGTTTAGAGCAGAGCTGTCAAATCACAAGTACAAGTACCAGTATCAATACCGTACTTGGTACTTCAGTACTCTGATATTAATGCTTGAAACTGCCAAATACCAATATTTGTTTTTTATTGATAAAAATGTATACGCAGCGCAATAAAATTTCAAACAGCATACAAAAGTAATGAAATAGTGCGGATAAACTAATCAGTAGACAATAGTGCAGATAAAAAAATATTGTTCACGTGAGGTTGGTAGGTGTTGATTATTTGAAGATGTATTCGTTGATATTTGTTCTTTTTATGGTTTGTTTTTAGTAGAACCAATATGAGATGGTTTGAAATATTAATCTAGAGAGTCAATGTAAATAGTCAATGCGTTGACTAATTGATGTAACTAAAACCTTCTCAATGCTCACAATCCACTTCTGGACTCATGTTCTGTAACTAAGAAGATAACTTATCGCATCGTCAAAAAATTAAAAGATTTATTCCTCCATTACCGACGCCGCCGGCGGAAATAATCGGTATTTTATAACTCAATGCGATAACTCTTTTTTCAGATCTATTGGAAAATGATAATTTTATCTGTCATATTGACATATGTTCCATATGAGAAATTCGTATGTCTAGGAATTTTATGAATTTTACGAAAAAGAAATGAATATTGCTTTGGTAATGAAATGTTTATTAAAATCAAATATGGTTTTCGAAATTTAGTAGAAGACCCAATTTATAAGTTAGAAACATTCCAATAATATAAAGAAGCAAGGAGTTTTGAATTGACAGCTTCCAGTTTTAAGAAACGTTTAACAATTTCCAAAATTGCATGCTTGGTTGGATTCGTTAAAATGGTTTCAAGTCCCGATTTCAGTTTCCTTACTAATTCTGAAAACTATTTTCTTTTTTAATTACTTCATCGCAAGTAACAAGTATGAGCTTACGTACCAAAGAACTTGTGCAGTACTCCCAAGTACTTGTTTTTTTTTTTCATTTTTTTGAAATTTTGAAAGAGTTAAAACCTTAAAACAAAAGTTTAAACTCTGTTTCGGGCTCAGTTCCAATTTAGTTTAAACTCTCTTTCGGGTTCAGTTACAATTTAGTTTAAACTCACTCTCACTGTGAAAATGGGAATAAGTGATTTATCAATTACAGGAATTTGTGCGTGTAGGTCCCCTCCGTTCCTGGTAACACGCACACAGGAATGGTTGAGAAGTTGTAAGTCACTAGGTCCTGGTTCACTCCGAGCTGTTGCACCACCAAATCTATTTATTTAAGTTTAACCAGTACTTTGCTTTTTTGGTGAAACACATTCTTTTATTTTGTCGGACAAAAATAACGATGTCTACCTGCCACACAAATTTTTAAGTAGCTCAATTAAATTTTATTTAACCCAACACGAGTTGCACAGATTTGCTTATTAAAAAAAACTGCAATAAATTAATTTTAGTAAAGGCTATACTTTTTCTAAAATGTATTCCTCGCAAAATGTTTATTAAAATGACTCACTTATCTTTTTGAGAAATTCTACAAAACGGTGTTAGTGTTTTTAACAAATTTTTAAATTAATTGGCGCAAAATTTTAAACAGTGCTCGTTTAAGCAATTACAGCGACTCTAGTTAAAGTAGTCCTTTAGTTTAGAACCGTAGTTTAAAATGTTCTTAATTTTAAACACTTTAAAGAACTCTTCTAACTAAGGAACTTGTTTAATAAAACGTTAACTGAACAAGCCTAATTTTTAATCAAACAGAACGAAAATAAAAAAACAAACGTCAAACGCCTTCCTTCCCAAAACAAAGTCTAGTTGTAGATTGTAGTGTAGTGCTGATGAATTTGTCGCAAAAAGGTAAAATTAATAAAATATCTTTATAAAAATTTAATTATTTATATCTCATTTCACTATTCTTTAGAAAAAAAGGAAAGGATTTCTTTTATTTTGAGAAGTTGACACTTTTATCATTTGTATCTGCTTGCGTAGATACCAATGAGGAAAATCAGGGAATTGATGAAGAATCTTTCGTTGCCGTTGTTGATGAGTCTGCCTTATTCGAGGCTGGTGAAGGACGATGGGGTTAATAAGTATTCAATTTCATCCTGATCACAAGATCATTCCAACAACTTAGAATCCAATGGTGACCTTGCATTTATTCTTCAAAGCAAAGTGATAATTTGACCACAGAAAAGGTAACATTTGTAAAATATCTAAGTATGTGTACATATATAAAAATGTAAATAATTATATTTTATTTCTTTCTTTTCAGACCTTTGCCTAGAGTGGACGAAATGGCTGCCAGAAATAAGCTAAAAAGCTAAAACAAAACCGATGTGTACCCCAATGGGTCCATTTACGTATCGGAAACATAATTTTATACAACGCCAAGAGGCGTCAATGGAGGTCAACAAAGATAAATTTGTTTTTGATTTTCGTTGTGGTCAACTCAAATTTCAATAAACCACAAAGATTTCATCTATTAACTGTTTAACAAAAAAGCTAAAAAGAAATAAATGTGTGTGTATTCGTTTTTTAAGTACAGTTTACTATGTCTTGTACAAGTGGACTCCGATTGTGTGTCCGTGGTCCAGTCTCCAGGGTAATCGTGATGAAAATTAGGGAATTTGTGAAACAGCTTCCGTTGCTGATGCATCTGCTTATGTAATATGTATTAGAAGCTGTTGAAGGTATCTGTTTCCGGTACTAAGGAATCAGTTTTAAATTTCTGAAAGACTCCTCGAGCGCTGAGCGACTTTATGATTCAATGCATTCAGGGGGCGTACAAATTCTTATGATTTTATATATTGGGGGCTATCGTGAATAAAATTTCGCTAGGAATTTTTGCCAACTTAAATAATGTCGAAAGTTTTCCTTGGAATTTATTGATATCGAAAATTAAGTTTCATGGGGACTTTGACTCTCGTTTCAAAAGGCCAGCCACCAGCTTACAATGAACAGTGCAGAAGTATTTTCGTTTCCAATTTTCGAGAATGAGAAAAATTCCAATGGAAATTTTGTTTACCATAGCCCCCATTATGTATATAGGGGCTTTTGTAATTAAAAACATACCAGGTCCTAATGATAATCTAGTGATTGAATTTTCAGGCGCATACGGTGGCTCAATCAACGAGTTTTATAAACTCTTGGCTTTCTAAAAAGCTCGAAATCTTCAAAAATGTTGAAATCTTCTTCTTCTGGATTCATTTTTCTTAAAATTGTTTGTTATCAAATGACAAACGTCAGCTGGATAAAGTATACTTTAAAAAGAAAAAGAGGCGTTTTGCTGGTGTTAAAGTTAGACGAGCGCTTTAACGTTAAACTATGCTTTATGTCATTCAAAATTAACAAAAAGTAGACTCCCTCTTTAAATATAATTTTTAGAGTCGACTCCCATTCTAAAATTGATTTAGAGCAGGTTTTAAATGTTTGAAATTTTGCGCGATTATCTTTTTTTTTAAATTCATATTAAATAAAGGACTTAGACGTCATTGAACGAATTTCCCGGTAATAGCTACTGATTTCTTGTCTTTTAGTCTTAAATGGCGAAGTGTTCGAAAAATAATTTCATCGTGCTTGTAAATATGAATAAGAATTGGTATAAATAACATTTTAAATTAAAAAGCTAAATTTTGAAAATATAGTTTCTTTGCTCCAATTCTAAAACTCTAAATCTATACAGAAATTTCAAAGGTTTAAAATACCTCCAAACAGCTCTTAAGTATGAAATCGGTATCTATAATTAATTTTCACATTTAAGTAACGTTACTTAAAGGCCTCTTAACTTAAACGCCATCCACCGCGTTTAAAGGTCACTTAACGACATTTTAAAATGTATTTTGACATATCAATTGTCATCTTTAAAATTTTGAAGTTTAAAATTGTGAGTTTGTATTCTCTGTTGTTGATATTTTAGAATTATAAAATGCAAATATTTAAGATGCAGAAAATTTGCATTGATTGAAATATGTGTACACGCAAAGAACTTTCATCCACGCTTCCCGCTTAGTCTTATAAGTGTTTGACACTTTTGTCCTCGTTGTTGGAAGAGAATCTGTGAATAAAATAATTCTTTTTTCAAATGTATTTATAATTTTAAAATAAAGACGTTTCCTTGTCGGAAGCATTCCAATTTTCAGACATTTGTGTGTGTGTTTTCCATGACATTTTTCCTAATTTCATATATATAAAAATGTGTCTTCCAAATGTTTACTGATTCAAGGTGTCACAAAACAGCTGTGTTGTATAAAATGAAGCAGCATTTGTTTTTTTTTTTTTTCTAGATTTTCACATTTTTTACGTTACGCGACACAACCATCGCTTAGTTAAGAAGCAATGAAAAATTGATTAAGGATACGAATTGAAGTTTCATCATTTAAAGCAAATTAAATAATTAAGTATGCTTAACTTAATAACCTCTAAGATGCAGTTTAAGAAAATCTTATATTAGATACGGCTGCAAATGTTTAGTTAAATTTTATATGTGAATAAGGTTGTTAAGGGTGCATTTGATTAGTTACCACCATTGAGGAAGAATACAAGAGAAACCGATAATTTCGGCATTTGACCTTGAATAATTAATACAAAAATAAAGACAATTGCGTTAAAAAGTCTTTTCTTTAATTTTGTTCGAAGTAAAAGTACATTTTACCTTGGCTAATTAAAATATGTACTGCTACGGCTGTCCGCTATTACGAGTAGGTCGAGCTGAAAGAATTCTGCGATTTTTTTTGGTTCTCTATTATCGATCTCGATTTTACACAAAGTAATATACAACTGTTGCCTTTACCTAGTAGGTACCTTTTTTCGTTGATATAAATTCAAAAGTGCTTGCAAAATATATTTCATAACATGAGATTCAAATTGAAGTTCGACAAGTCAGTAATAAGATTTCATAAAATGCAGTTAATCCGCCCCACAACAAAACATTGCATCAGCTATTGTAATAATCTGAAAATCATTCAAACTGATTCGCCAGGCAGCCTCAGTTCAGTAAGGTAGTTTTCATGCATAGCTGCACGTAACACATGCGCATACCAAAAAGCCTGGGAAGTAGCGTTGCAATGGCCAATAAATAAAACTGTACCTAAATAAAATTGACTTTTAAAAAAATAAAGAAAGTCCTAATTGATTTTTCTGCGAAAGTCTCGATTTGACAATGAAAGAGCTTCCAGAAAGAGCCTGCAATCAATGATTTGCTAAAATCTTTATATTGGATGTATGAAGAAATCAGAGCGACGGATCCAAGTTGAGACGTGATCATGATAGTTTTGATAAAAAGCTCTATAGAATTCTAATTAGATATAATGTATTTGCGTTCCTGCACAGATTGTCACGCTCAGCACTACAATGTTATGAATACAAGTTAATTCTTTTCTCGCAAGTCGCAACCAATTCTTCAAGAAAAAATATTTCTTTTCAATTTTGAATATTGCATGCAGTGTTATGCATTTGAGTCAAACCTGGGCTTACAAGCTATTAATGCAACGCTACTTCTATGACTATAAATGTTTGCTATTTAACATAGTGTAGGTGAATAAAGATATATTTATGGAAAGAGAGGCTAAGCTCTCCCAAGACCCAACTACACAAAGCCGCGAGTAGACTTTGGTTGGGCCTTGATTTCTTGTTGTCTGTAGTTAAGCTTAAACTAGCATCTTGTCCGAGACGAAACTCTTCTTGATGTTGGATATTGTTGTTGTTTTTTAATCATAACATAAGTTGTGTTGTACGGATGGCCCTGCGGGCTCAGAGAGCTCATTGAACTGTAAAACAGAAACAACGCCAAGGTGCGAGATTATTCACTTTCGATTTCATCCATGAATATGATTTGGAGATATAGCCTTTCTGTGTGTAAACGACTATTTTCCAACACGTAGAAGCGCAACAGTAGTCCAGTGCAAGGGCATGTTTTGTTGTCACCTGTCACTCTACTCACTGTGTTGATTTTGTTTTCCGATAAGCAGATTTTATGATGTTTTTGTTCTTTTTTTTTTCCAGACAAAGTTGTTAGCTTTTTGTTGTTAAAAGTGTTGTATTCTTTGTGCATTTATATTTTAATTCAGTCACGTTTAAAGTAAACTAAAATGAAAAGTTGATAAAGAAAATAAATAATATTTTTATGATCGGTATTTGCCTTCGGTTGCAATTAACGCAGAATTTCTCATTGGAATAATATTGTTTTTATCAAATTCATATATAAAAAAATATGGAAATAATGAAAGAATTTATTGATTTCAGAGCTTCGTTGTTTTGATGATTAATTATTATAAATGATATAGGGAATTGAGATCTGTTTACTGAACTTGGAATTATGGCTATGGCAAATATTATAATGACTCTTGAACAGAGAGATGGATGAAAGGATGACACCAATCTGCGATAAACATGACTTTAAAATGACATTCATAATGGTGATGAACTAGAACATTCGCAATTTATTCATTTTCGATCTTAGACCTAAGTATTTTATAAAACAAATGTCTGTTTCATAAAAATTTTAAATTGTTCTGTTTCATTAAAGTACATGCGCATTGCTGATGAGCTTGTATGTCAAAGTAAATTTAATATTAGAATCGAAGAACTATCAAATTTGGTTGATGAGTTAATGTGCACTATGACCTATCGGGAGATTATTTTTTATTTTCCGTTACATACAAATTCTACATAGAATTTTAGAACATTCGCATTTCTGACTATGAAACTCTAATTTGTAATTAAAAAAATATAATGTACGAATGCATCGCTCGAACTTACCCTTATATAAGCAACTAAAAATTTCACAAAATAGTGTTACAAGGAAAAATTGTTCCATACCATAAAATTACTAAAATAACTCCTTTAGTAGTAGGAGCTAAAAACAGGGGTCCTTATTCGGAATTCCCCCCCCCCCCACCAAAATGCACTTTTTTTTTAATGAATCGATAAAAAAAGTGTGCTGTTGATAAAAAACATCAAATTATGGAGGAGAAACACTTTTTTATGGTAAAAAAGGGAAGTGAACAGGATGCCCTGTGATTTCTTAAGAAAATATAAGTTTATGCACGAACAAAAACTATAAATCGTTTTGTAGCGGTTTTTTTGTTCCTTATATACAAAACTAGCGTACCCGTGCGGGAACTCCCGCAAGCAAATTTTTTTTTTTTCAACTGAAGTTTTTCAAAATAAATCATGTATCGAAAAGTTTCTGTAGATTCACTCAGTTTTTCTTGCATTGGAAATCTTGTGTAAATGGAAATCTTGTGTGAAGTACGGAATGTTGTTTTTGGGTGTTTATTTTACTTCTGTGTGTGTCATCGTTGAACAGCTCTATTTGAAAAAGACGACTTACCACTGAAATAATAAACACGTTTAGCTAAGACAAGAACTGTCACAACTGATCTCCTGTTCAACATGAGAAGTTGAAAGCGTACGAATTATTTTTATTTAACGTATGCATGTACCTGGATTAAAACAAAACAGCAAACCAATAAATCCAATCAAGTCCTTTTCTTAAAGGTAATGGAGCCAAGCGAAGGATATTTTGAAAAAACTAACAAACAAAACAATGTATGTAGTTAAACCTGTAGGCACATAAAGTTTAACCTACCTTAAAATAGTTTAAATTCAAAGACACACAAATATTTGTGAAATTTTTTTTGTTTTTAATTCGGAGAATTTTATTTTTGTTTTATTTTTTTTTTTAACTTTTTTGAGTGTTTTTATCGTTACTGCTTAGGTAAATTAATCAAACAATGCCCCTCCTCTGGGCCCGCACCTCCAAAGTATGGCATTTCAATGCAACTACTTATGTATATGTACTACATTTCAGTGGAATACGAAGAGAAGTACAGATAAATAATTTTGGGGTGTTTCGACCACCCAATGCCCCTCCCCTGATAATAAAAAAAAGTAGCCTATACGGTAATCCAGACTATAACTTTTTTGTGTGTTAAATTTTATCAAGATCCATTCAGTTGTTTAAGCGTTATTGAGTAACAAACATCCATACATCGTAACATTCACATTTATAATATTAGTAGGATTTAAAACATCTTTTGAAAATGCCGTTTTTGGGAAATATTTTTTTTTCGAAAATTCAAAAAATAATTTTTAACTTTTGATATGCAATGTTTTTGATACTTTTTAGAAGCCTCTCCATACAAAATTTCATTAAAATCGTTATGCGGAAAATGAGAAATCCGAAAAAAGGGTTTTATGGTAGAGGTACGAAAAAAATTTATCAAAATTCTAGGTGCCAATTTCGAGAAAAATACGATTTTCGAAAAACTTTTTTTTTAACATTTGTACTGTGGGTACCGATATATTTCGTCTCATCGATCTCACAGGTACTCATCAGTTAGACTGTGAGAGTGTGAGGGCTTTGTCAACATGCAATTTTTGCGAAAAGTGGTTCTAATGGGGATACTAACTAACTGTTTTTTGGAAAATAAATCTGAGGAATCGAAAAAATTCATGTGTCAAGTATCGTTATTTTTGGTTTAAAGAAAATCGTCCAAGCCGTTGAGGCTGTAGCCGAAAAGACAGACAGACAGAATTTTATGACCCACTTTTTTCGTCTTCCCTATCATCGTAATGTCAACTTTGATAAAAATATAAAGTTTGATTTATTGTACTTGTATAAGTTGCCATATAGTGTATGTATGTATAGGTATGTTGCAAGTTAAAATAACATCATGCAATAACCTCCAGCGGAGTTTTTGCAGGTCTTAATTCAGACAAAATATTTTGTAAGACTTTTCAACATTTTATCTGGCAATAATTAGACATTAATTTGGCAAACATCATTGTCAAATCTTGAAGAGTTTAAGGATTGTTTGTATAAGCACTATCTTTTGTATAGTAAAAAAAAATTCCAACGATGACGGTAAATCAAATGATCCCGGTGCCCAATTAAAACCCCCAAAATTCGAAATAACTCGTGGAGAAATTTTTTTTATAAATATATCTTCGATTTCAGCCCAAAAAAATCAGTTGCTGTTATCATAAATTGTGCTTTAGCGATGAGAATGGAGGGTGATAGTCACATCTTCCTAATTGTTAAGAAGTACGGACAGTGACTTAAAAAATTGTTGTGCTTATTCAGTTGAAGCGAATTGTATATTCTGGATTTTCATTTTTATTTAAACAATTCAACCTTAAAGATCCAAGATTAGAATTAAATGTCTCTTTAGCGAACCATATCTTCCTTTATTTTTTTTACAAATTCTTTCTAATTAATTAGTAAGCAAAATTATTCGAAAAATTAAACAGATTTATGATTTTTTAATAATTTTCAAAATATAGAGTATGAGAACATCCAAAACGTCGCAACTATATTAAAAACCAACAATATTTAACCTTTTTTGTTCAAGGGTACATTCATACAGACTGGTTTTCGAACTCCAGAAATCGGCCGTGATATTCCAACGCACTAACCATTACGCTAAGTAAACCTTACGTGTAGCCCGGTCAAAATAGACATTCAAGGTTACATTAATTCGCACAAAGCTGAAAATTGGCATGAATGTTGAGAACACTATTACAAACAATTTGTCAAAAGTCCCCATCGATCCGACGTGTGCAAAAAAAATTATTCAAGGTCAAATGTTGCAAAAATCGTTTTTTTGCATTTTTCAGCTGAACGGCAAGTTTTATCATAAGATAGGTGAGACAAAAATTATTCATCATGCAATTATCTAAAGAAATTGTCTTAACACTTTTTCTCCTAAGAATCACCATTTTGGAGATACAGCGATGTTGAAAAATTTGTGTTCTTCATAATATGTATGTCAATTACCGTTATATACATTACACAACGGTAATACAAGTAAAAATATTAGTTTTCGTGGCGTATAGATACATATTATACAATTCTAAAGCCAGATATACACTGTTCAAATGCATGACAAGCACGCGCAAGTGTATTGGTGAAAAAATCCACGTATAGATTGGATTTAGGATTAAAGCAAAATGAAAATCTTTTGAGTTTCTTTCAATCTAGCATCCTGCATTGAAGTAGTGTATATGCAAGATTGATGATTGACCATGCATTTATTGGTTCATTTGCGTATAGTTCGTTGAAGAGATGAGAACACAGTACAACATAAGCACTGATTGAAATATTAAAATAGTAAACAAAAAATGTATGATGAAATGAACAGACAAAATAAAACAAATTACCTACTCGGATAAAATTGAAAAAATCTCAAAGACGTTCTTATATTCACAATTTCGCCGAAAAAAAACTCACAAAGCGCAACGTCCTCTCACCACACCGTCCATGTTAAAATAAAATATTGAAGACTCATGCTTGGTGTGTGTATATGCAACTTTAATCCGAATTTTCGAATACACTTGCACAATGTATATTTGGCTTAAGAATATAAACTCGAAAGAAAACCCAGTCCCTCATTTTATGTGACCGTACGGCCTTGAGCAGCATCTGTCTGCGACGCTCGTATACCTGCTCCGTTTCTAAGGGCCCAAACAAAATAGTATTAGTCCCAAGCGTTCCTTCGTAGTAAGAACAAGTAGTTATTGCAAACAGAATTTGTGCAGTTTCTTGTTTGTAAGAGAAATGTATCAATTTTGCTTTATTTGTAGTAAACATTTGGCGGAAAAAGTACACTCGGAAGAGTACCATTACCGTAGTTAAAAGACGTCACGAACAAGAACAAGCTGGTACATCAATAATGAGTCCTCCTCGTACTAGAGCACGCGTAAATGAATCAGTTTTTTGTTTAGGTTACATTACCTTAGGTTAAGGTGGCTGCTGACCGGAAAAGCCAAAACACTTAGACCAATATTTGGTCCGTTGTGATACTACAGGATTTCAAAAATCAATCTTACTCGTTAAACCATTAACAATGAAGCATTTGAGACAGTGAATGTCAGAATTGTTTTTTGTTTAAAAGAGTGCTGTTTATTCTGTGGCAATGAATTGAATAAAGCGTTTGAAATGAAAAAAAGCACTGCAATATCGGCGTCAAATTTGTAATGTAATTAGGTGCTTAGATAAGTTTTGGTACTTATCTTTTGTAAAAAATACTCATAATCGCTTTCGTCATTTCCAATAGTAGTATTTTTCAATTAGATACAAAATTTTCAACTCAATAGGACCACAATAGATCGTTGAATAGGCCTACAGGGAAAGCCACCTTTAAAAAAACGCGCCAAGTGTACTACTTCACGAGTGGCGCGGAACCGTGTGCATATTATGAAGAATACAACTTTTTCAACTTTTTGCTTCGCTATATCTCCAAAATGGTGATTCTTAGGAGAAAAAGTGTTAAGACCATTTCTATAGATAATTGCATGATGAATAACTTTTGTCTCACCTATCTTATGATAAAACTTGCCGTTCAGCTGAAAAATGCAAAAAACCGATTTTTGCAACATTTGACCTTGAATAATTTTTTTTGCACACGTCGGATCGATGGGGACTTTTGACAAATTGTTTGTAATAGTGTTCTCAACATTCATGCCAATTTTCAGCTTTGTGCAAATTAATGTAACCTTACCCTTATTTTTGAAGCTAATTTGACCGGGCTAGTGGTTGAAATTATGTCTTGTTAAGTGTGAAGTCAACAGATATCTATTTTTTTTCCTAAAAATGTGTTTTTTTTTTTGAATTTTGAGCGAACTTCCAAAGTTCAATGCAACCTTCGAGTCCCCTTCCTATACCTTTAAGGAAACACCATTAAATTCTGTATTTTTTTTGACATGTGATTGCAGCCATGTTATTGAAGATAGATCTGTCAAAGTGACTGTGATTTATTTAGTCTGTTCTGTACCAACAAGTAAAATTTGTCAAATTTGGGAAGACCACAATCCAAACAAGATCAACCCAATTGAAATGCATTCAGAAAAGTCACTGTTTTCTGTGGATTTTGTGCTGGTGGCATCATCGGTCCATACTTCTTTCAGGACGACGTTGGCCAGGCCATCAACGTCAACGACGACCGCCAACAGTCGATAATTAATAACCAATATGTTTTGGCCCGAATGGGATGATATGAACATTGGACACTCACGACATATAATTTTGACAGGACATCACTGCGTTCCACATCACAGCCCGTGTCACAACAGACATATTGCATGAGCGATTTCCGAACATGATTATCTCACGCGAAGGCAATGTGAATTTGTAATAGAAATCGTGCGATTTGGCCCCATCAGACTTCCGTTTAACCACAAGCCACCACTGCCCTTAAAGCCAAATGATCAATACCATTCATCAAATTGGGCCTGATATATCTCACTCAGAATTTGTTTTATTCAATAGATTTCAAATTTAATGCAAAACTCTTTATTTAAAAAATAAATAAGAGAAAACTGATGATTTTAAAATCTAAAAAAAAATGAAAATTAACTCCATGAGGAGCTAAAAACAAACAAAAGCAGGAAATTCAGGACCACCCTAGTGTATATCAGATTAAATAGAGAACTCTAATTCAAATGCAAATCTTAACTTTATAAGTTTTCCTAATTTATATGTTTTGTTTTCGTATTTCTAAGTTCTTTTGTTTGACTTACCCTTGTACTACATTTTTTGACCAAAAATATAAAAAAAGAAACTCAAAATTGACATCTGTACTATTCGAAATCTAAATCTTTCAAAATTGTGTTCTCCATCTGTTTTATTAAACATTTAGGTCACATTATATTGACACGATAAAGATAAATCATAAACATCATAATTGTCTTGGTTTGATTGATCCCGCGCTTGGTCCGAATTTCTTTATTCCGTTCAATCAATAACCTTGTACTCGATTACTTAACAAAAAAAAAAAAACTTTTTATTTAATTTCATATTTTTCTTTGAAGCACAAAATATAGTTTCTTACCCAAAGTTTAGTAAACTACAACGACGTATAGTATAAATATGAGTTAGGCTAGATTACGAGGAGCGTTTTGCAACACCTACTAGTTTTTTTTTTGCACTTGATTTAGGTGGTTGTATATGTTCTTGTATTACATATTTCTTGTTTGTATTAAAAGATTGTCTTGAAATTGAGTTGGACAGGAAAGACATATTTTCACACGAGTTCTTTGTATCATCATCATCATCGGCTCGACAACCGGGTTCCGGTCCTGGCCTCTTTCAACAAGTCTCTCCACCTATCCCGGTCTCTAGCCGACGCCACACAGTGGGGCGACTTGTATGGGAGAGCGGACAAAAGTCCATAAAAACCGAACCACTTAACCAATTTGAATGAAATTTTCAGAAATGAAAGTAGTTTTGGAAAGAAAGCTCCACAAAAAAATTCCACCCACTGCCACGCCCACTAAAAAAAATACTCAAAATTGATAAAAATCCAGGTTTTGTTTGAAGTAAAGATGGTGCTCTTTTTCAAGTAAGTTGGCCATTCAAATTTTTCACACCCTCTTTTTGGCGTTTTTTAACCTTTTTTTACTTTTTTGTAGTATTTACTTGTTTTGTATGAAGGCGGTCTTTTTTAGTGCGATAAAATCGGAACCACGTAACTGATTTAAATAAAGTTTTCAAATTTTATAAAGGTTAGCTTGAGAAATGAAAACAAAATGTTTCCACCCAATGACACGCCCACACAAAATTTTATCTAAACTCCAAAGTTAAAAAGTTAAATTTTGAGTAATTTGAAAAATATATTTTCGCGAAAAAAGCAAATAAAATGCTTGATTCACGGAATCATTATGTATGTATGTGTCGGCTTATACGTTAATTTTTTTTTTAGAAAGATAATGGAAAGAAGCGATGCTATACTTATTATCGGATAAAAATTATGAAAATTCAGGGTTTCGTGTTTATTATAGCGAAATTGAGTGTATCCAAAGAAGTAACTTATTATGTTGTAGTAAATCAGAAAAATAATGTAACCATTAAAAACTGACAAGTGTTAATTTACAAACGCATAGTCAATGAATGCAATTAACCAGCAACACGTTATATGTTTAGTGTTTACTACTGAAACTTGCATTAAATAATGGGCAAACTTCAAAGCAGAACCAAAAAACAGCGCGCAAAATTTTTAAGACATTTTTCTCAATTTTGAAAAAGAGGTTTTTGGAAAGAAGTATACGTTACGAAATAGAACCATAAGTATGTATGTGAAAAAAAAAGAAAACAAAGAGTTAAATTTATATTAATATTAATTCTAAGTCATTAAAAATGTATATATAAGTTCGCCCATTTAACACCTAATTCTTATTGATGTAACATTTAACTCTGGTTTTTGCTTTTTAAATTAAAAAAAATCACTAATTTATTCAATATTGTTATCATATATTACCAGCTGTAAGTTATTATTGTATATTTTTCCTAATTATTGAATAAAGATTATATACAATACAAATATTCCTTTTTAGGAAACAGAAGTGAAAAAAAAAAATGATTTTTTTGCAAGATTTCGTAACTTTAAACCTGCTCACTGTGCGGATTTGCAGGTATTTGCAGCTAAATTTTGTTTGAATGTAAGCTTGGACATGTCTACATTGAGAAAATAGCTATCTCAGAGCAGAGGAACGTGGAGCTTTTTTTGTATGACTACAACTTTCCATTACTGTGGACTGAGTCTTATTTTGTGCTGTCGTAATTCACTCAATTTTTTTTTGCCGAGTTTGACCGCTGTATTGTATTACTAGATATCCCAAATAAGCAAGCAAAGAACAATCCCATTTTTAGTTCATTCCGAATAGACGTAACACCCTAGGAAAGTCAAATCAAATTCTCACACTATTTCAAATATTTCGACTTTGAGCGTCTTTTTAGGTGTTAAGACTTCAGTTTTGGCCTAAATCCTTAGTGTTCCCAAATTCTCTGGCTAATTTACTGTGAGAAACATGAATCAGCTAATCGAAATCAGCACTTTTGCAAAATCGAATTTTGTCCGCCTTGGCCCCACTGTGCGCCATCCAGTTCTTTGTATACTCATCATTAAATATATTTTCAAAATTATTCCAATCATTAGGGTCAGTAGATATAAGCTACTTTATGTTCTTCGCGAAATGTCAAATACTTAAAAAGTTCAACAGGTCAGTTTTCATGTTTAACCATTGATTGACGAACATCTCCAAAATGATGTAAATGCCACACAAAATGAGCCATAATTTAAGAGATTTCAAAATGTCCCTTTGAAACATTTCCGAAATTATTTTGAAGAAAGTAAGACCTTTTTTAAATTAGAATTTTATTATTTTCATAAAATGAGAAATATCAGGAAAATACATCACAAATTGATCACAAGTTTATATTTTAAACTAAACTGCTGAAATCAAATATGACTGAACCTTCCTGCTACGAGTAGCATTTACGATTTACCTACGTACATGTACAGAGTACACGTACATATGTACGAGTACCTATTTGAATTTGAAGATTTCAATTCACAGCAGATGACTTGATTAAACTTCTTTATAACAGCTACACTTAAGCCCAGGACTTTTACTTTAAACAAAAGTTTTACATCGCTGAATTTTGGTGGAGACTATTATTTATACAAGTACATACATATATCTTTACCGTTTTCTAAAAAGAACCCTAAATTTGGATCGAGCTTAAATTTAACAAAGTTTTTTTTTTCAAATCGATTAAATTTATTGCTCAGTAACTCGTTAGAATTTTTTTTAAATAAATAAAATAATATAATAATATGCTAGAATTGACCTCCGTTAGTGAAGGAGTATTCATCTTTAATTTATACCAGAAGTTCTCTATGCCCATGGGACGTTGGATGAATATTGATTTTTATTGAGATATTTCCTTGCTCGAAATTCTATATTTTTAATAAGACAAAAGACATACTCGTACATACTAGTTATGAGAAATAAATTTAAAAAAAAAATTTGTATTTAAAATGAAATGCAAAACTGAATTTAAGAACATTTTTGTATCTTATTGAAACACTTTTTAATACACCATCAGGCTATGGTTTCAGTATTCCAAAATTGCAAAAATTGATGCAACCCATCCCAAGTCTTTCAGCCCGATAAGCTTAACATCCTTTGTACTGACAACCTTGGAAAAATTTGTTAAAAATTTCATAAGATCAGAAGTTTCAGTAAAAAGGGTTCTCAATGCACGCCTACATGCCTACAGAGCGAGTAGATCTCAAGAAATCGCCTTGTTTGAACTTACAAATATTTTCACAATAGATATATGTACATAGATGGAGCCTTTGACAATACCTCCCATGTCGCAGTAAATACCTAAAGCCCTAGTTACAAAGTGTGTATCCAATACCATAAGTGCATGGATTGGTGAAATGCTGGGCACTAGAATATCGTAGGCAATAGCAGGACTAATTACAAGGAGAATCATCACAACAAGAGGCTCTCCGCAGGGCAGGGAGGTGTACTATCATCTTTGCTTTGGTGTCTTGTAGTGACTGGACTGCTAGAAAATCTCACCTCTCAAGGTATACGCTGCATCGGTTCCGCTGATGGTATCGTTACAGCTCAAGGGAAGATTGAAGAAACTCTATGTGATATCAACCTGAGAGGACTAACTATTACAAGCAAATGGTGTCTATCTGTAGGATTATCAATCAACCCTACAAAAACGACTATAATATCATTCACCAAGAAAAGACTTCTGCCACGCATGAAACCTATTCGGTTAGCTTGCGAAGAAATAGTAACAGAGAAAGAAGAGATAGTAAACTCCTCTGGAATAAAGGCGTAGAATACACCGTCGGTAAAGCCACGAAAGAGACTTGCTTGCAAATTATCGGCGTAGAAGCTTTAGGTGGTGGTACACCATGACGGTAAGGCACATCATTACCTATGATGCGAGTTGCAAATAACTAGGAAAAGTCCAAATGCTCGCTTATTTATGCATTACTAGAGTAATGAGAACTTATCCTATACAGCAGCGCTAGAGGTTATTCTTCATCTGTCCCCATTACATGTAGTAGTTAGAAGTGCTGCTAAGGGAGCCATTATGAGATCTGCTCAGAAAGCCACTGTGTCCGGCAAATGTAAAGGGTGATTTTTTTGAGGTTAGGATTTTCATGCATTAGTATTTGACAGATCACGCGGGATTTCAGACATGGTGTCAAAGAGAAAGATGCTCAGTATGCTTTGACATTTCATCATGAATAGACTTACTAACGAGCAACGCTTGCAAATCATTGAATTTTATTACCAAAATCAGTGTTCGGTTCGAAATGTGTTTCGCGCTTTACGTCCGATTTATGGTCTACATAATCGACCAAGTGAGCAAACAATTAATGCGATTGTGACCAAGTTTCACACTCAGTTTACTTTATTGGACATTAAACCAACCACACGAATGCGTACAGTGCGTACAGAAGAGAATATTGCGTCTGTTTCTGAGAGTGTTGCTGAAGACCGTGAAATGTCGATTCGTCGCCGTTCGCAGCAATTGGGTTTGTGTTATTCGACCACATGGAAGATTTTACGCAAAGATCTTGGTGTAAAACCGTATAAAATACAGCTCTTGCAAGAACTGAAGCCGAACGATCTGCCACAACGTCGAATTTTCAGTGAATGGGCCCTAGAAAAGTTGGCAGAAAATCCGCTTTTTAACCAAAAAATTTTGTTCAGCGATGAGGCTCATTTCTGGTTGAATGGCTACGTAAATAAGCAAAATTGCCGCATTTGGAGTGAAGAGCAACCAGAAGCCGTTCAAGAACTGCCCATGCATCCCGCAAAATGCACTGTTTGGTGTGGTTTGTACGCTGGTGGAATCATTGGACCGTATTTTTTCAAAGATGCTGTTGGACGCAACGTTACGGTGAATGGCGATCGCTATCGTTCAATGCTAACAAACTTTTTGTTGCCAAAAATGGAAGAACTGAACTTGGTCGACATGTGGTTTCAACAAGATGGCGCTACATGCCACACAGCTCGCGATTCTATGGCCATTTTGAGGGAAAACTTCGGAGAACAATTCATCTCAAGGAATGGACCGGTAAGTTGGCCACCAAGATCATGCGATTTGACGCCTTTAGACTATTTTTTGTGAGGCTACGTCAAGTCTAAAGTCTACACAAATAAGCCAGCAACTATTCCAGCTTTGGAAGACAACATTTCCGAAGAAATTCGGGCTATTCCGGCCGAAATGCTCGAAAAAGTTACCCAAAATTGGACTTTCCGAATGGACCACCTAAGACGCAGCCGCGGTCAACATTTAAATGAAATTATCTTCAAAAAGTAAATGTCATGGACCAATCTAACGTTTCAAATAAAGAATCGATGAGATTTTGCAAATTTTATGCGTTTTTTTTTTAAAAAAAGTTCTCAAGCTCTTAAAAAATCACCCGTTATAAGTCACAGACAAAGGGACTGCCTTTTAAAGTCGGCAGTAACTAATCTTATAGACATTCATAGGATTGGAATGATTACGAAATACAATTGCGTAAAAAATTATAACAAGGAGTTAAGTTAAGTATTTATAGGTGTCCTGGGAAATGAGAAAGCAGACTCCTTAGCAAAAATAAGCGCAAGGAGTCGTCTAATGTGGCGAGAGCCATACTGCGGAATAGGAGAAAACAGGATTAAAAACGAAATCAAAATAGAGAAGGAGGCAAAAAGATCCAAAAACTGAAAAGAGCTCTCAAAACTAAGGCAGGCAAAAATACTTCTTGGAAATTATAACCAAAATCGTTTCATGAACTGTATCAGCTTAAAAAGGAACAATCTACTAATAGTAACTGCTCACGGTACACTGTAAATGTAAACTAAGAAGACACTTGAGTATTCTTGTCCTGGAAAATAGCCCCACATGCAAATTCTGCAATACTAAAAACAAGTATCTGGTAAAAGAGCGTGATCTATACTCTCCAAAGGTACTACAAGTTATCAAACACATCAAAAGATAAACTTGGAGGAAGAGCTGTAGGGTTAGCAGCTCATCTAGCTCTGAATGGGGGGATTTTTAGGTCGTAGTGCAAATCCCCCTCTTAATATTCATTCATTCAATCTAGCACTTACAAGTTACAACTTTCAAGCAATCATCTATCATCTGGAATAAAGGCGGTCAATAATTTTCTGACGAGTCCAAGCGACTAAGCTGAGAAGCACTTTTTTATGGCAATGATTTGTCACTTATAAAAAAAAAAAAACATTTATTTAGGTGTCAGACTGGGTGTCGAGCGCTTACATTTTTTGAAATTTTTTACTAAAATCGGTGAAATTGAAGTGAGAAAGTCAAAAATGAAAACAAATCCTGTGGAAATGTTTTTGAGAAAAAAAATACTTTTTTTATTTAATTCCGAGAAAATTTTATAATTGGTTACGATATTTTGTGCCTTAGAAAAAGAAAAAAACCTACTCCTATCGAAATCGATTTGTATATTAATGGATTGAATAATCCTCTCAGTCCCTCATTACTACCGCTATTAGGAAATAACGGCCAAGTTTCTTGAACTTTTGACCTAAAAAGCAAACAGGTAGTTGAAATCGTATCTTAATAATCATAATTATCAAATTAATTATTGCTAAAGCAACATAAATAGAACCATTTGTCTTCTTATTATTTTCAAACGTTAAGTTAGGTTGATAGGAGTTATAAACAATCATATTAAAGTAATTAAGTTACATATAATATTTGCTATGTGCCAAAGTAGCTGTTATTGAAATCCATAAAACAATATATTTCAATTTCAAAAGTACCTACTAATAACAAAAATATTATGACATTATTTCAATTGAAATGTTTCTTTTTGATGGATGCAATGTTTGTCTATCAATAGATGCATGTAAATAAATCCATAGCCACAAATACAAAAATCATGGGACATGTCGATAAGTTCCTAGGTATAGTCTTATGACGTGGACATTTGAACCTCTATAGACATATTGTTAACTTTGAAGGAATATTTTTGAATAAAATAACCGCCTAAGGTGAATTAGGTCAATGCTAATAAATCGTTAGAATATTAATCATTTCGGCTGTAATAAAATGCTTCTTAAATGTTTGTTTTTATATTTATTATTAAAAAACAAGACAATTATAATCATTTATCAGTTTGTTTTGCAACTTTAACGTTTGACTTGTATATAGAATGGAAGAGCTTGTATCTATTTTTCAATTTTTTGCACACACATTAATGGCATATTATTATTATTGTGATACGAACTACATAATATTTGACAATTTAATGTTGTTGAAAAATTAAACTAATGAACACGCAAGAGATGGATATTTAACGATAATTTTAAAATTCTTTTTAGCTGATAAAATCTTTTTTTATCTGTTCGATTTCAAAAATAATTAAATTGGCGATTGTTATTGATTATCGTATTAATTTTTTATTTAAAAATTATTAAATTTGAAGTGCAACAGCTCGTGGAGGCTCAGGTCTATATAGACTTTAGACTTTCAATGGAATGGAAGGTTTCCTTCGAGTTTAAACGGCTAAGATGAAAACCAACTTGTCCCTTACCTTTAAAAAAAAAACATTTTTGTTTAGTTTTTAGGTGGGAGCAACTGGGAATTTATGCTAGCCCTTCAAAGTATTAGATCAACGCCATGGCGGCGAACACTACTACTATTTAACCTGATACCTTTGTATATAACCTATCAGGGGCGGACGCAGAAAATAATTTCGGAGGGGGTTTTAGAAAAAAGTATGACATTTTTATAATAATATATTATTTTATTACTATATTGTAGGTACTTGTTTATTATATAATCTTTATTGTTATTAACATAAATATGTTATAACTAAACAATATTAGCTAATCGTAAAAAGAAAACATGATAAGAATGTTGTAAGGGATACCTAATTGGCAAATTTGAATAATATTACCAAAAGTTAGAAAATTTTGTCTACGAGGGCGTGTTTAAACTTCCCTTTTGTGCATTTTTATTCCGGAATTATTTTTTAGACATAGACTTTTACTACGGGCCCTGTGATGGAGGCCATTACTTGGTTCATATAATATCATTAATGCAACAAGAACAAAAAGAGTGTAAGTGATTCCATAAGTGTATACCTAAAAATAGAATTATAACAAGTCTAACTAAAACTAAATCCGGAATATATTAATACGTGAAGTCATAACTTGTTGTACTTTTGCAATCATACGAAAAAGAGTTTTGCGAACATATATGTAAGGACACAGCAACACTCAAGTGGTCCCTACATTAACTATAGTACGTAATTATAACCACAACCCTCCCAAGCGTTTGCTATTCATCTGTAACTGTAACTTTCACAAAAACGAAATGAGTAACCGGGTTGCACGACATTGCGTTTATTTAAAAGACTAAAAATTTCAAAATTTTATGTTATTAGAGAAAGAATTTAAATTCTTTTTTTTTTACGAATAAAACAACTCCTTTAGTAGTTGGAGCTACAAATAGGATGCCATGTGATTCAAGCAAAAATATAAGTTTATGCAAGAACAAAAATTATAAGTCGTAGTGTTTTTTTAAAAAATATCTACAAACTTCTTAAAACATTTTTAAGAAAAAATTTTGGTACGCCAACTTGTAGTATTCATTATTGTACGAATAAAAAATAAATTTCCAAACAAAAATATTGAGCCGTTTTTGAGATAACGAATTTTGAAATGCAATGTTTTTAAACTTTTTAGAAGCTTTTCCATGAAAAATTTCATTCAAATCCGTTCTGCCTACAATGAGAAATTTAAAATTCGAAAAAAAAAAACGATTCATGGTAGGTACATACATTCAGTTATATCTTAATTTTAATATTTTTTTTATTAAATTATAGATCGTAAAAATTAATCGAATAAAAGAACTTTATCAAAATTGTCGGAGCTGTTTTAAAAAAAATACGATTTTCGAAAGCAATTTTTTACATTTGTATGGTGGGTACCTTTATTTTTAGGTAAAAACATTTTGGGACTTCCAAAAAATAACTATTTTTTTAACCATTGCCTAGAAATTGAAATTTTATGATTTTTTTTTTTAATTCTGTGGGACAGTTTTTGAGAAAAAAAATATTCATAAAATTTCGAAAAAAATCGTATGGGTAGGTACCGTTTTTTAAGAAAAAAACATGAGGGGGAAAAATTCAAAACGATTTCCTTGTGACGCGGGTACATACAAACATTCAATATGGCTGTTTTTTATATAATTACTTATAGTTACTTATTCATACTTTACTAGACATTATTTAAAGAAATTGTGGTATGCATATAATATAAAAAAAGTTGTTTACTTTTGTTCCTACTTTATAATTTATTTAATATCCCTGTTTAAGTAAGTACCAGTATTGACCAAAACTTCAAATTTTTGCGAATTTCAAAGAAAATTGCTTCAATTTTTATTTCCAGGAACTCCTATTCTTAGGCCGTACGTTAATAATATTTGGACTATGGAACCTTTTTATGAAAAGATATAGAAGAATTTATGGCACGAAAATAACACTGTTTTTTTTTAAAGAAAATGAATCCTTATTTTTTTATTCCACATGTTTCGGAGGGGGTTTGAACCCCCAAAACCCCCACCTGCGTTCGCCCCTGTAACCTATAGTATTATCATGGGTAATTTTATACTTTCGCGGTCCCCTGCTTTTTTGGCTCTAGAAAATAGAAAAATCATCCGATTTCGATGAATTTTTTTTATAAATCAAACATTTTTCAATGTTTTTTTTTAAATGTTCGTTTTTTTGTGTAGATTAACAAAAAAATAAATGAATTTCGTTTAATGCTTTACAAAAAAAGTCATGAACGACTATATTCGAAGATCACATTTAAAGTCATAAAACTATATGAAATCTTCAGGTGAGATATTTCCCATATTTTTTTTTTCATAAATCCGCCATAAAAACGAAGATTCTAAAAAAATTCATCGAAATCGGATGATTTTTCGATTTTTTAGAGCCAAAAAACGAGGGGACCGCGAAAGTATAAAATTACCTTATCATGGAGCGTGATTTTGTTGATTGTTGATTACGAACTCTAGCCTGGTGGTGGCGCTGAAATTAGCGCTAGATTTTATCAGAGACAGATCTAGCAAATACTGTCCCTATACTTAAGATGTCGTCACAATCTATCGTCTTCTTGATAGGACTATAAGTTTTATATATGTACAAATGGCGACACTATCAAATCTATAATTTTTGTGTTTCATAATATGTGTACAATCGTTAAAATATACAGTGGACACTCGTTAACTTGAACACGGAAGAAACCAGGAGTGTTCAAGCTATAGGATTGTGCAAGTTACTGGATCAAGTTAAAAAATTGTTGTTTTTATTTAATAATGATTCATTTTAATGATTTTAAAAGATAAATAATGATATTATTAATAAATAATTTGAATTGAAACGTTTTTAAGACGACTTGGAAAAAAATTCGTTAATATTTAATTGTACCTTTTGAAACACCAAATTCTTTTGCACAAGACGTAATGCTGACTCCGTTTTTAATTTTTTCAATTTTTGCAGCTTTTTGTTTTAGTGTTAACATTCTTAATTGTTGGCCTTTTTTAAACCCATTATTCACTTTTGAAATTCACCGATTATAAACAATAAAATCTTATACGGAAATACTAAAGAAATTTCCTGGGATTCCCCATTTACAAAAACCGTTTGCATTTGAATTCTGTACCAACATCCCAGGTACCTTGAATAAATTCAAAAATTTAAGAAATTCAATATTAAACTATATTCAAGTTACAGAGTTCGCAAAAATTTTACTTGTTCAACTTATAGAGTACTTAGGGGGAAAATTCAAGGTATTGAGTCTTAAAAATAGTCCGTTCAAGGTATAGAATGCGTAAAGGGAAAAAATATTTGTTCAAGTTATTGGAATGTTCAAGTTATCGTATGTTCAAGTTAACGAGGGTCCACTGGATTGACAAATCTTTCAAAACTCAAACCAACAAACTGACGATATGGCATAATGTAAAATGTACTTTAGCTGACCTTATGAGACAATGCCAAAAACCAAATTTCAAGTTTCAATAAGGTGACGTTTCGGTCAGTTTCCATTATTCAAAAGAAGCGTTTTTGCCATTTCTTTTTTCACCAGTTTTATGGCTAAATTAATTTTAAGATAAAATTAATGTTACTTATTGCATTAGTTTTGCTAAGTTTTATTCTTAAATTTTAGTTTCTTAAGAGTTCGTAGTGATAACGTGGGCCAGGCCTTGATAGGTCTTCGGCCTTCTAACAAAAAACACGCCTAACCGAGACAACACCGCAATTCGACTGTTTCTGACTGGAATCGAGTACGTAAAACAATAGTTAATCGAAATTTAATATTAATGATATTTGCATGTGTTAACTGTAATATTTAAAAGGTGTGTGCTTTTCCGATGAATCAACTTTTCAAACTTTGATAGATAACAGTGCATTTGTCAGATGAGACCTAGGAGATCGATTCAATGCAGATTGTCTTGTGGATAGGTTTTGGTTTCTCATCAAGAGACGCTCAGACATGATCAGTACGAGCGACTACTTGAAACACGGCTACTACCTCAGCTCAATGATTGATTCCCAGATGATGACGGCTACATTCTTATTCATGATTCGGCACCATGCCACAAGGTCAGAAGTTTAGTTGCTTTTTTTGGTTCAAAAAACATTACTGTTTTGCCTTGGCCAGAGAATTCACTTGACATGAACCCCATTGAAAAGATATGGGAGCTTACGAAACGGGTGATTGCCAAGAAAGCGATCAAAACCAGCGTCCAATTGAATAAAACGCTTATCAGGGAGTGGCATCACAAATTCCGAAATCCAGGAAAATGCAAATGCGTATAGAAGCATAGAAGCTATGATTGCAGCAAAGGCTGGAATCATCAAATACTGAAATTTGTTATTGCATACATTTTTTGCTGTTTTTGCTATCGAAATAGAATAGAGATTCAATTAAAAAATAAATAAGACATCTACAATGATTTTTTATTTGAAAAAATTAAGTCAAACTTAAAAATACAAAATTTTGAGCACTGTCCCGAATACGAGTATAATATGCAACAGGAGCCTGAACGAAACGCATTAGATAATCAAAATTTCGTAGAATTTTAGATCTTTGTTTTACGTATCTAATATTGATATCATAAAAATGTGTACTAGCCTGTTAAAAAGTGGTGCAGATCAGTTACTAGTTACTACTATGTAAATAATCAGAAATTTTAGAAATTTCGAATCAATAACATTGCGGTAAAACTGATTAGATTTTGAAGGAAAAGCTTGAAAATAGTCAAAATTACTAGAAAACCATTTTATGATTTTTTGTATAAAGCAGATTTTCTTGAATGTTAATTTAAAATTATCTTTTTCAAAAGACTAAAAATTTGCCAAACAACTGGTGAAATATACAGAAATATTCCAAAAATACGATAATTTTATTACGAGTATAAGACTTCCAAAAATCTGTTTCACATAAAACTATGAACTTAGTTTTATTTTAAGCACTAAGAACATCACAATTACGAAGTTTAATCGATATCTTTAACAACTATCGGTTTTAGGTGAGCTGCTAAAAATTCTGTACCAAATTTTAAACAAATGGTTAACCGTTTAGGCTCGGTGTACATACAATGGACGCACAGACAAATAGACCCTTAAGCTTGATTAAAACCTCTATAATTTTTGTGCACGAAATCATTAAGGCAAGTGAAAAAGTACGATAGTTGAATTGTCCTGACCAAAAGATCGATACATTTTTATATTTTTACTTGCGATATATTAGGTAGGTACTATTGGGACAAGTTTTGCATTTGAACAAAATCAATTTTTTATCAAAGTTGACATTACACGAAAAATGTGGGTTCCGCATTTCCGTCTGTATGTCTGCCTTGGTATTTAAGGTTCTTCGGTAAATCCTTAGAGGAGAAATAGAATTCTCGTTATGGGCTCCAACGATTTTGATCAAAAATTTAATTCAGGAGCTTCTTTGAACTTGAAATAAAAAATATGTTTTGGATTTTTCAAAAAGAAAATATAATTTTTTTGTGAAAAATCAATATTTTAAAAACAAGTAAACTATTAGTTTTTGAAAGTATTTCCATAGTTTGTATAAATAATTAAAATTGACATTCTAAAATTTTTTTTAAAAAAATTTTAAAGAAATTTCTTTAAGCCCCTTTTAGACGATCAGTTGTTCCTTCAGTTATCAGTTCAGTTGTCAGTTCAGTTAAAAAAGGCAGTGTATTTAGAAGATCAGTTGTTCCTTCAGTTATCAGTTCAGTTGTCAGTTCAGTTAAAAAAGGCAGTGTATTTAGACATCAGTCCAGTGTTCAGTTGAGCTTTCATTTCACTTGTAAGCAGTCGAAAATCAGAGGAAATGAAAAACATTGCGTAATGGACGATGAAAGCCTTATTGCAATAGCTATAGTTTTGTCGCTTAGTAAATCAACGCAAACTAAAATTGAAATGACGACTGAACTGACCACTGAACTGAAAAGTTTAACTGATAACTGAAATGAAAACTTATGGAAATTTCATCAGTCTCAGTTAAACGCTTAAGTGTTTGTATTTAGACATCAGTTAAGCTTTCATTTAAAATCAGTTTAACTGAAAGCTTAACTGATAGCTCAACTGAAACTGAAATGATCGTCTAAAAGGGGCATTAAGAAAATAATTTAGTACGAGTATCAAAACGATTTTTATTTTTTTTTGTATAATTTCATATTTTCCTAGTAGTTAAGTGTCATGAGAAATGACAAAATAGGATGTACCGAGATTTTTTCAAGACAATATTGACTGCCGTACTAATTTCAAAATCGGAGTTATGAAATTGTACGTAAGGTATTAGCGGAATGATTTGCTATTAAACTTTCTTTTAATAATGAACTCTCCCAATCAGACACGGGCGTCATTTTCTAGGTGTCTGAATTTAACCAAATTCCCCTAGAAAAATATAATTTGCATTCATTCAAGCTGTACTATTTGTGTTGTTAACCATCGACTTATATTGTATCTTAAAAGTGTACGACAGCGCCCGTCGTGCTGGGTGAAACGCATTTGGCAAGGTCGCAAGACCTTTTAATTGACAATAAATTATGTATCGACATATTGATTGATTCTTCTTAATAAAATTCTCAAGATTACTAAATGAAAATTTTCAATGAAAAATATGGTCCTTTACTATTCTGATTGATGAACACTTTGTATTTCCAGTTGGGTTTTGTAATATTGTTTCTAATGCGAAGAAATACATGCATACATACGTGCAACTTGCAAAGTCATATAACCATGGCTAACAACCCGACTTTAAAGTTCACAAAATAAATATTGGGTGGGCTTTCTATAAATCGATTATTGCATTTAAAACTTCTAATAATAAGTCAAAACTTCATTACAAATAAATCATTTAAAACATTAAACATCCTGCAAAGTCATCCCACAATAAATAAAATGCACGACTGGGTCGCACGAACTTGCTCCTATGTAATAGACTAGGAATTTTAAAAACGAATGTTATTAGAGAAAACTATTCATAAAGATCAAATTAATTTTTTAAATTCTTTTAATAGTAAGAGACGAAAACAGAATGCTATGCAAATATGAATTTATGCAAGAACAAAAATCATAAGTCGTTTTAATGGTTTCTTAAAAAAAGCTTTTATATACAAAATTTTTAAAAGATTTTTAAGAACAAAATTTTGGTACTCCAATTTAAAGTTTTTATTATTGTTGGAATAAAAAATAAATTAAAAAAAAAATATTGAGCCGTTTTTGAGATACCGAATTTTCAAAAAATGAAAAAATAGATTTTTTTTTTCAAAAATTCAAAAAATATTTATTTTAAAGTTTTGAAATGCAATGTGTTTTAGACTTTTTAGAAGCTTCTCTATAAAAAATTTCATTAAGAACCGTTATGTGGATAATGAGAAATTCAAAATTCGAAAAAATGGTTCTATGGTAGGTACAAGCTGTAATATCTTAATATCAATTTTTTTTTAGTAAATTAAAGATCATAAAAATTAATTGAAAGAAAAAAATTTTATCAAAATTCTAGGTGCCGTTTTCGAGAAAAATACGATTTTTGAAAACCTTTTGTTTTTAATTTTTTAACATTTGTATGGTGGGTACCTTTATTTTTAGGTAAAATGAAAATTTTTTTCTCACATCTTGTAGATTATATTAATAAACTTTTATTTATCAAGTTTAAGAAAAATATAGCATGGGGTTTTCGAAATATTGAGTTTTGAAAAAAAAAAAATTAAATTTTTTTTTAAAAACCCAAAAAAAATTTTGTTTGAAAATTTGAGTTCACAATTCTATTTAAATTTTTGAAGAGCCTTCGTAAAAAAAAAAATGATCAAAATCGGTGGTACCGTTTTTGAGAAAATCAAAAACAAAAAAAATGGTTCCATGGGGGGTACCCTCAATAACCATTTTTCGTAAAATTTTTTTCAAGCATTACCTAGCTTTAACTAAATGAAATTTGTTTGTGTTTTTATTTTTTAAATCTGTCGAACAGTTTTTGAGAAAAAAAAATATTTATAAAATTTCGAAAAAAATTCGTATGGCAGGTACCGTTATTTTTGGTCTTAAAAAAAAAAAAAAAAAAACGTGTGGGGGTAAAAAATCAAAACCCATATCTAGCAAGCTTAAAGAAAATCGGCCGAGCCGTTTAGGCTGTAGTCGAAGCGACAGACAGACAGACAGAATTGCGAGACCCACTTTTTTAGTCTTCGCTATCATCGTAATGTCAACTTTGATCAAAATCTCGAGTTCGATTTTTTTAATGCATAACTTGCCTTATAGTACCTGTAAGTCGCAAGTAAAAATTATACCCTCCACTATTAGTCAAAACACACAAGAACAAGTAATGGTACCAGTATTAAAGAAAAGAAAACAGATTATTCCAGTTCAGAATTCATACAACAAATTATACAGAAACTAACAATATACATGGAGCAATAATTAATCATTTTGGACATAATTAAGGCTTTGAGGATGTGGAAATGTATAATATATTTGAAATGCCCCGTCCATTTGAGTTAACAATTTATAGCACGACATCAGCAAATCACAGTACAGCCCGAAGCTCTAAGCTAGAAATAATTCAAAGCGATTCACCTTCAACTGTCGTGTAAGCTATTGGAGCTATCTGAATGCGTTTATGGACATCCACTTTCATGACATAATTATTGCAACTTTTCGGGGACGGAAACCAATTTAATGACTCATTTTGATTTATTTTCTCAAAAAAGCAAAATCAATTGGCACGTAGGCTTCGCCAAGAGGTCATTCAATTGTTTTCCATCAACATTTTGGACCGAAGCCCCATTTCCTTCTGGCCGATATTTATTAATAAATAATGATATTGGTATTGTATTGCTGCAGGTTCCAATAGAGTAAAGGCAGACTTAATTAATAGATCTAAGTGTTTGTAAAGTCTTTCACAGTATAGTTATCATGGCGATTGAGAAATATGAGTTTTTTTCAATTGAAACTCTTATTTAATAAATTGGATAATGTTGACATAATCTCGACTAAGTGCGCTGTCTATTTGAATGTATTTTGTTGGAAAAAGTTGGGAAGTGGCTTCTGAAAATGGATGTGTGAAGGTCTCTCACGTTTATATTGGATGAAGTACTCGGTACAAATTGTTGTTCATTTAAAGAAATACGTGGAAACCTAATATGGATTTGTATTATATCAGAAACTAAACAATAATCGATAGACAATGACAAATAGTTAATAAAAATGAATTACAATTTATTTTGCAGCCTATAGGTCAATGAGAACAATCGAATTTTCTTTTAGATTTAAGGAGTTTAAAGCGTTAAAAATATGTCTTAATATGTCTGGTTTAAAACTGTTAAAGCTCTTCAATTTATTTGGTATTTGCATTTTCTTACTTTTCCATTCGTTTATTTCATTTACACTTCCCGATATTATCAAGCCGTGTCATGACCACACTTTAACCCCCAAAACAAACAAGGCCAATAACATGATCTTTAGTTCAGGTGTACATTTGTTGGAGATTAATAATTTGATATTATTGTGTTCAATACTGACGTTATACAATTTTTCTAATTTCTGTATTTATTGGTTTCATTAGTTTCTATTTTTTGTCTTCAATTAACGTTCAACAAATAATTTTTTTTCTTTTAGATTAAAATTTGTTTCTTTGGGAAGTTTTCTTCTTTTGGTTCAATAATATTTTACCGCATTTATGACTTTTTAGATCTTATGTAAGGAATAGCGTAATAAAGGGTTGTTAAATTTTAAGGGCCGATGTTGATTTTCAATAAAACACAAATTATTTAGGAAATTATTGTCATTTCTTTTTATTATGATAATATTGATATGGTTCAATTATGTATGGAACAAAATATCGGCCAAATAGCCGGAGCGACCTCGGCTCCAGACCTCCATCCAAAGGTCCAAATTTTCGATGACGCTGAGGCATAATTGAGGTTCTATGCCGTTAATGTGCCGAATTATCTCATCCTTTAGCTCTTGAATTGTTGCTGGCTTATCGACGTACACCTTTTCTTTCAAATAACCCCAAAGAAAGAAGTCCAACGGTGTCAAATCACATGATCTTGGCGGCCAATTATTGACATCGCCACCACGTGAGATAACACGGCCATTGAATTTGTCGCGCAAAAGAGCCATTGTTTCGTTAGCTGTGTGGCAAGTGGCACCGTTCTGTTGAAACCACATATCGTCCACATCCATATCTTCCGATTCGGGCCATAAAAGTTCGTTATTATCTCACGATAGCAAACACCATTCACAGTAACTGCCTGATCGGCCTCATTTTGGAAAAAATACGGCCCGATGATGCCGTCAGCCCATAAACCGCACCAAACAGTCGCTCTTTGTGCGTGCATTTGTTTTTGACAATCACTCTTGGATTATCATTCGCCCAAATGCGGCAATTATGCTTATTGACGAATGCACTGAGGTGAAAATGTGCCTTATCACTGAAGATGATTTTCTTCGAAAATTGATCATCCACTGTTGCCATTTCCTGCCACCATTCTTGCTCAACTTTTTGCACGATTTTTCCGATTGTACGCACATTTGAACAATTAAATTAACCGAAAAAATCACGAAGTCCACGATATGCATTTTCATAATAAGTCTGAATAACTTTAACGCGTTGCTCGATTGTGTATCTTTCCATGGTTCAAATTGAATTAGTCTGAAATTGAGAAATGTCAAATGAAATGCAGAAAAAAACTTGACATTTAGGTATGGTTCACATTCAACATCGGCCCTTAAAATTTAACCACCCTTTATAAGATTTGTGTGTTTGTTAAAAATCTTGAACATACTCTCACAAAAAAATAACTAATGCCAACTTGGTAGAAACTCTCATATTTATATGATTCGCAAATTGATTCGTATCAATACAAACATTAACGATTCTCCAACCTCGAAGTAAACTTATGGAGCAAAGTAATATCATTAAATTTAATTGTGGTTGTAAATTTTAAAGCAAGTTAAATAAGATATTTCGTTCGCAGATCCTTAAGCTGCTTTTGTCACAAAGTTTAATATCGATCATCTATTTGTTACGATTGCTAGATATTTCATAACGCTTTACCAAAGATTCTCAATATTTTTGTGCTCGGAGGCTCAAACCCTATAGAATATTTTTCATATATACAAATTGATGAATGACATCCGCTGACCGCCGGATATGCAGAGAATCATCAAAAACCTTAATGCACATAGGCTGATGATATGTTGGGCGAATTTTATTGCACTTACAACTCACACCTTCTTGTTTTGGTGGATACGATGAGAAAAAGTGAAATTTGGTTGGTTGTAAATTCATCACAGGCATCAAATAGTCATCAGACTGTTTAATTACATGTGCATTTAACGCAAGGATCAGCTTTTAACAGGACATTGCCAGAGAATAAAAGATACCAATAATAATTAAAAATTTTTACTGCGTCACTTGCAAGAAAATCGGATACCACTGGAAAGTATACCGAACACTGAACTGTAAGAAAAGAAGACGGCAACCGAAATGAAGAAGCAAAAACCAACAAGAAAATAGATGCAGAAGATATCCGTAAGGGTGACATTCCCTGCTGATGATAATGCATCAAAAACTGCTGAGAAACAAACACCAACATTTAA
Source organism: Philhelius festivus (assembly GCA_963931855.1). Taxonomy (NCBI): domain Eukaryota; kingdom Metazoa; phylum Arthropoda; class Insecta; order Diptera; family Syrphidae; genus Philhelius; species Philhelius festivus. The sequence goes on from OZ007555.1 coordinate 36,826,816, forward strand.
CATAGGAAACAACACACACTAAGAGTTATATAGACGTTTTTGTCGATGCCGAGCCTAAAGACTACTTGGAGTTGGACCTGACCTTTTCACACTCGTTCAAAAGGTGAATCAAATAGTCAAGAGCCTTGATAATAAGACATTAATAAGTCTCATATGATAATTATGTATTTAATAATTCTGAAGCTTGTAAACTTAACACGTAAACTCTATTTACTCATTAGCAAAACGAGTTTTTTAAACTTGATCTTCTTACTTAGAAAGTAAAGAAAGAACCGCTATTAACTAAATGGATACAAGATCTACAGAGAAGACTGGAGCAAATACGGAAGAGGTTTCGCTAAAATCATAATGAATAATTGGGGGTGGCCGTGGCGCGATGGATGTGTGCTCGGCTGTGAACCTCATGATCACAGGTTCGATCCCTGCCGTCGTCTATGTCATTTTAATTCCATTAAAAACCTTCTTAAAATTGTCATCAATGGGTTGCTGGTTTACTCATTGCATGTTGTTCAGGCATAACACTAACAACATGTAATTGAGTTAAACTAGTATGCCCAACAAGGATGAACACGAATAAAATAATGCGAATTATAAGCGATATAGAAATAAGACACGGCATTCTCCGCTTTAGTTCAGCCGCCATCCCTGGAGATAAAAAATCTGAGACAACCACCTTCAGTCTCAGAACATCGTGCCACACATCTTTCCTATCCTTCTTTCTCTTCCGTAACTTTACGCCCGCGCTGTGTTCAAACATTTAAAGGGTAATCATAATCCCTTGAGCGCGGGTAGATTATAAAAAAAAAAAAAAAAAAAAAGCTAATTCGAGGCAAAAAAAAGTCCATAGGTTAGGTTGGAGTGGCTGTCTAGTTGTTGTTGACTCACTTAGACCTCAAGGATCCGTTGTGATACCACTAAAGAAGTTACTCATGGGAGAGTAATGAATTTAAACAAACCATTTCGTGCTTTTAATAAAGTTAGAGAGACATTTTGTATCGATCGTTGCCAGTTCACTGGTATTATCGAAAATCGAAGAAGTGATTACCGATATAATTATTCCTTCTATTGGAGAGTGCTGGACATGTACATAGAAGGTGTTGGACTGTTTCCTCTTCCTCCTCGTCCATGCAGCTTCTACAGAAGTCATTTGTGTAGACTCCTAGCCTCAAAGCATGTCTACCTATGAGGCAGTGTCCTGTTATAACTCCGATTGTAGAGCTTATATTTTGTCTGCTCAGGGAGATCAAGCCTTTTGACCGTTTTAGGTCTATGCTTGGCCATATTTGTTTAGTTGCCAGGCAGGTGGTACCCTGTGACCATCTAGCATTTGTTGATTCTAGAGCATATTGTTTGAGAAGATGTTTGCATGTAGCAAGTGGTATTCCTATGTTATGTTTTTGTCTAACAGTAGGCAGAAGTGTTCCGTTTTTGGCGAGCTCATCGGCCTTGCAATTTCCCGGAATGTCTCTGTGGCCCGACACCCAAATAAGGTGAATATTAAACTGTTCTGTCATCTCATTCAGAGATGATCGACAGTCGTGGACTAATTGAGAGTTAGTGGAGACAGACGCGAGAGATTTGAGGGCGGCTTGGCTGTCCGAGTAGATTCGTATATCCTTGCAAGATATAACGTTTTCTTTGAGCCAGGATAGTGCCTCTTTAATCGCCATTACTTCATTACATTGATTGGGAAGTCTATATGAAAGACTGAGATTCAGTTGTTTAGAATAGATGCCACTTCCAATGCCGTAATCGGTCTTTGAACCGTCTGTATAGAAGTGCACCGCATTGTCTTCCAGGGGTCTCTCTTCTTCCCAAGACGATCTTGAAGGGATGGAAACAAGGAAGCTGTTATCGAATACCATTTTTGGGGTGGTATAGTCTAAGCGATCTGGGATAGATCTGAAGTTGTCTAAGATGGTTATATGACCAGTATTGTTACTGATCCATTGAGAGGTGGCTCTAAGTCTCACGCATGAGTTGGCTGCCACCATTTTGGAGAAGATGTCAAGAGGTGTTAGGTTTAAAAGCACTTCCAGGGCTGCAGTTGGTGTTGAGCGAAGTGCTCCTGGGATGCACATACCTGCTGACCGGTGGACTTTGATGAGTTTATTTAGATTTACCATCTTCTCCAGTGCGGTCCACCATACGAAAACTCCATAAATGAGTATCGGTCTGATTACCGAGGTGTATAGCCAGTGGGTTATTTTTGGGGAGAAGCCCCATTTCGATCCTATTGCCTTTTTACAAGTGAAAAGCGCTACGGTAGCCTTTTTTACTCTTTCATCAATATTTGCCTTCCAATTTAGTTTTTTGTCTAAAATGAGGCCTAAATATTTGGCTTGGTCGGAAAAGCTTAATGGTATTCCTTTAATCTTGGGTGGGTTAATCTGAGGAATTTTGTACCTTCTCGTAAAGAGTACTAATTCTGTTTTATGTGGATTGACGTCCAAGCCACACTGCTTAGCCCACTTTGTTAGCCTATTTAAGGCATTTTGTAGGAGTTCTGAGAGAACTTGGGGATGTTTCCCAGATACAGATATTGCAACAAAAAAGTCCATGGACTCAAGACTACTGAAACAACCTGCGTCACCATCAAAACATCTGAGATTGAAAGGATTGAAAGCATCAATTACATGAAAGGAACCTCATCATCAAAGACAAATAAAAGTCAAAAAATGATCTCAGGAAGATAATGCAACTTGGCAAACCAGCTCACACAATGCGTCATAGGGAAAGACTTCAAGACACCTGAGATCGTAGATCTTGTTGTACAGTATCCGCACAATCATTCAATGGACATAGTATCACAACTCACGCCCTATCAGCTTTGGAATTTGTTCTGGTCTCAAAAAACTTTAATAACATTCTGCATCAGTTTGAGAAGAATCACTGTGTGGCCCATACGACCAATTCGGATCACCTCGCTGTGGAGCTGAGTATCTGTCTCACGCATAAGATATAGCTTTTCAACCTGAAATGAAGTAGATACTATATTAGGTTCGATATAATCAACTGCAACCAACTTCGCTCTGACGCCGAAGCTGAACTAGCAGAAAAAAACGAACTACGCTAACCTCAAACTCCAAAAAGTCAACACTACCTGACAACATCACAAACTTTGTATTGAAAATGCTGTCTAATATTGCCACTTTTCTATTGACGGTCATCTTCAACAACTATACTTGAACAAATAATGCTACTTTCCTGAAGCATGGAAAATGGTTAAAAAATGTTCCAGTGTCAAAAAAGACCAGCAGACCAAACATTGAAGGATACAAACCAATACACTACTATAAGCAAGTTCTTGGAATCTGAAAAACGTTAAATATTTTTGTCAGGAAAGAAATTTAATTTCAAGCTTCAAGAGGAATTCCGAGCAAAGTATTCAACAATAAAACCTCTCCTGGGTCTTCACAGCGATAGCACTGAACGAAAGAAATAATAAGAGCATGTCTTATAGATTTAGAGAAGGGTTTCTACTGGCTAAAATAAAAGGGTTCCTATTCCTAGGATATTGGTAAATATAGTCAAAAAAAAATTTTAACGTGAAAGGACATTTATAATCCTTAGAACTTATTATCAGAAATCCAAGCATACATTTGCCTTTTGATATAACTCTTAAATTTTGTAACCATAAAAATGAAGGATAATCTTAAAAATGACTGAACTCTACATTTTCTTATATTTAAAGATATTTCATTCAAGTAACACCATTCAAGCAATTAATCTAAATCCTCTAGAAATTAAGACAAGAGATTGTTTTATAAATTTGAGCACTATCTGCAAAGATAAAACATGATGAATAAGAAATGTGCAAAGGCAAACCGTAACTAAATATCAAGAATATAAGTGGCCTTGAGGAAGACATGAGTGTTTTTTTATAAAAAAACATTACACCAAAAAGGCCCTCAATATTTGTTCCTTCATGGCAACGCTGATTAGAAGTCAAAACACTATTATCATACAACCATCAGACGGCACCTTTATTCATTCAAAATACCTTGGCGTTAACTTCATAAACAAAATGAAGTTCAGCAAGCATGCCATGCCAATTTTGAAACACACAAGCTTCTCCTTACTATGCGTCATACTTTTTTTTTAAGGTGGCGCTACAGTCTGGGGTGGACTAAGGCATCAACTAACAAGCTTCTCCAGCTATCTCGGTCCCTAGCTAGCTGTCTCCAGTTTCGCACGTCAAGTTGGTTGAGGTCGTCTCCCAGTTGTGTGCGCTACCTGAGTTGCGATCTTCTTTTACTGATTCGAAGACTTTCCAAGCCGGAGCATTTGGGTCCATTCGCTTTACATTCTACCCATCTCAGTCGTTGGACTTTGATTCTTTTGACTAGGTCAGTTTCACTGTACAGCCCGTACAGTTCATTGTTATATCTTCTGCTCCATTTACCGTCTATACATTCTATGATTTCAGCGCCGATGTTACTGTCTAAATTTATAGCGGCGCCTTGATGATGTACTACTTAACTACTAAATTACTAAAATCTAGCTGTTGATGGCGACGTTCTGTCCAAGACGTAGATTTTGCGTGTCCTTTCTTTATGACAGCATATACTATGGTCTTGCCGATCTTTTCCAACCTTGATGGACCAGCATGCGTTCTCCATCGTCATCGTACATAAACTGACAAGTTTGTCAGGATTGCCAAAACTAGACATTGCTCTATATAGTTCGTTCCTATAGCTGCGAGCATACGGGACTTTGAAATCGATGAAAAGGTGGTATTGAAAGGTATATTTGAAGCTCCTGGGTTTCTTCCAAGATCTGCCGTAATGTGCATATTTGATCGATGGTGGACTTTCCTGGTCTAAAGCCGCACTGATTTGGACGTAACAGATTGTTGACGAATGACGTCAGATATTCACATAATACGGCAGAAAGGATCTTATGCCTCTGTACTTGACGCAGTTCAGAGGGTCTCCTTTCTTTAGGATCGGACATGCTTTCGTCCGATTATGTTTTGCAGATGAGCTAATGCTCAGTTCTGAAGCGAGGCCGTCAATTGAAATTCGATATACCTTTTTTCACTTCGTCTAGGTCGGGTGGGCGGTATCCTTGAATTGCGTCACCTAAGTCGAATGGTATCGGAATTCTCTTCTACATCGCCGTTATAAAGTTTGGAGAAATGGTCTTTCCATATTCTCAGCATGGACTGCGGTTCTTCCCTTGATTATCCATGCAAGCTTCGGCTCGGCTCTCATACTTTACAGAGAAGAAAAAAATGCATCGCAACGTGACAACACTGTAAATTGTAGTATCTAAATCGAGTGTTTACCAATAAAATGAGTATGTCGGCGTGCGTCACATCATTGGTTGCGTCAGAACAGGTAAACACTAAAAATACATTTCCCACGCCAAATTAATTTCTATGCATGCAACTATACCTATTTACATCATTTCATCATTTTTATACGACAAAATTAAGTTAACGTTCAACAAATTTAAAAATACCTACTTTTAAGTCGTTGTTCATTGCAGTTCCGCAATATCAGAAACCCACTCCCCGAGCCTCTCAAAAAAATAACACCACTCTGTTGCACATTTGACATTTTGATAGTTATATTTGTTCGTGCCAAAATGATGAAATTGAATCAAATAAATATGAGAATTTGTTTTTGTTTTTGGATTGCATCCAAACATGCCGGCAAATATACAAATCTGTATAATAGATAATAACTACTAAATTCTTAGTGAAAATAAAATTATTACGAAAGGCCAAGGAAATTCATTTTTTTTTTTTTTTCAAAAATGTAAACAAGAAAATTAGATTTTGTGTGGTTCAAAATTGTATATCTAATATTTTTGGGGTAGAAGAAATTATTTATGAAAGATAGTTTGTGTTGAAAAAAATAACGAATGCAAAAATCAAAACAGAGACGGAAATTAAGATGTCTCAGTTTCTCATTAAAACTAAAATTGAATATTTTTAATTAATCGTTTTTGAAGTGATATGTTGCTTACCTCTGCAAGGAATCCTTCGCATTCGAATTGATGGAATTTTTATTCCAATTTGTTTTCAGGCTAATTATATTATTTTCTGATTGAAACGTCATGAGAAATTATTATTTATAATTTGTGTTTGGATTTATGCCGAAGGCATGCTTAGTACAGATATCGGAAATAATGATTGATATGCACACGAGGTTAATCTATTTTCCAGATTGCAATCTTACATTGCGATAACTCCTTTCTATTTAAATAAATTATACATGTACATTGTACATACATATGTACATATGTATTTGTATTTTAGCAAAATGTCAAGGTTTTATATTTATGTATATTTTTTCTTACAAAACAGTGGGTGCTTAGAAAAATTATGGACGTGTCTATTTATTTGTACTTATTTTAAAATATCTACAATGGTTCAATGATTCAAAATATACATAACATAAACATTTTGTACCCATAATTGCACCATTGGTAAAAGGTTCTAAATCCATCGAAGAAAAACTTGCCTTTCTAAGTACGTGGTCATCAGAGAGCTAATGATATTGAATTTATTGTTCACACCCGAAAGCCAGGACGCTTCTATTCATTGGAACAAAGCCCACAACAATTCAAACAGATGCTTGCTTATGGCCGGAGCTATAGATCGGTACTTCCAAGTAGCACGTTGCTATCGTGATGAAGCCACACGGCCTGATCGTCAATCCGAATTTACTCAGTTGGATTAGAGATGCCGCTTACAACACGACAAGATGTAATGTCAATAGTTGAAGAACATTCAAATTTTGCTGGCCCAAAAATCGTGGCACTAAAGAAATAATATAGACTTAGTAATAAATTCGGTCAGTTTATTAATTATAAAACCATATCTGCCTGAACAATACCCAGCCATTAAATATATGTATATACATATACAGGGTGTTCGTAAATAATATTTTAGGGCGTTATTCTTGGTTATATTCTTAGAAAAAAATCTTTTCACAGTAAGTAGGGTATATCTCCAATTTTTCTATCATATATCGGAGATTTAAGAAAAGGCTTACTTGTGAACCCTAACGCATGTTAACATCAATTGCGCTGTTAGTACTACTGATAAGAACTTCATTTAGGCTTTTATTTTTAGAAGAAAAGCCAGACTTTGTAATTTTCTAGCATGTTCCATTTTTCCTACTTACACTAATTTTTTGGCCTTGGGCTCAATTTTTTCCAAAAAAAATGCGTAATAAACATAACGTTCTATCTTTTTTTTAATGAACGTAACAAGGAATTCCAAAAATGTATGTTATTAGAGAAAAACTATTCATAAGCATAAATTTCATTTTTTAAATGACTAAAACAACTTCTTTAGTAGTTGGAGGTAAAAATAGGACGCCATGTGATTCAAGCAAATAAAGGTTTATGCAAGAACAAAAATTATAAGCCTTTGTAGTGGTTTCTTAAAAAAAAATAAGCTTTTATATACAAAATTTTTAAAACATTTTTCAGAAAAAAATTTGGTACACCAATTTAAATTATTTATTATTCTTCGAATAAAAATTAAATTAACAAAAAAAAATATTGAGCAGTTTTCGAGATATTGCATTTTCCAAAAAAAAAAAATAATAGATCTTTTTCAAAATTAAAAAAAAAAATATTTTTCTTAAAGTTTTGAAATGCAATGTTTTTTAAACTTTTTAGAAGTTTAAAAAATTGATTAAAAATCCTTTATGCCCATAATGAGAAATTCAAAATTTAAAAAAATTGTTCTATGGTAGGTATACAGTCTGTAATATCTTGTTTTCAATTTTTTTTTATTAAATTATACATAGATCTTAAAAATTAATCAAAAGAAAAAAACTTTTAGCAAAATTCTCAGAACCGTTTTCGAGCAAAATACGATTTTCGAAAACTATTTTTTAACATTTGTATGGAGGGTACTGTTTTTTTAGGTAAAATAATCTTTTTTCTCATATCTTGTACTTAGATTATTTTAAGAATCTTTTATTTATTAAGTTTTAAAAAAATCGAGCATGGGGTTTTCGAAATACATATTGGCCCTTAGTAATAGACATTCATAGAATCGGTTTTAAAGTCACTTTTTGTTAGATGTAGAAAAGTTGCTTTTAAAATTTCGTAGTAACAGATCAAATTTACAAAAGTCTTATTTATACCAATAATTGTGACTCATTTTCATAATTTCGTTAACTAATACACAAACAGATTTCTACTAACCAGATTCGTAAAGTTCTATTGTGATTCTATCATTTTCAATTTAACTTAGTTACAGGAAAGCAGCTTTTAAGTATTTATAATTGAAATTTGTTTTATTTCTACGAATGTTTGGTTAAAATCGAACTTAGGCTAGATTCGGATCTATTACTCAGGGCCATTGAGTTTTCAAAAAAAAAAATTTGATTTTTTTTTTTAAATCCAAAGAATTTTTTTTTTTAAATCCAAAAATGAAAAATTAAAAATTTGAATACACAATAATATTAAAACTCCTCACCTTAACATAAGAAAAATGATCAAAATCGTCGTACCGTTTTTGAGAAAATCAAAAACAAAAAAAATGGTTCCAAGGGGGGTACCAAAAATAATAATTTTTTGGAAATTGTTTTCAATTATTACCTAGGTTTAACTAAATGAAATTTTATGAATTTTTTTGAAAAAAATCTCTGGGACAGTTTTTGAGAAAAAAAAATATTTATAAAATTTCGAAAAAAATCGTATGGCAGGGACTATTATTTTTGTCTTAAGGAAAAAAACGTGGGGAGGGGGGGAATTTAAAAATGATATGTAGAAAGTGTAAAGAAAATCGGCCAAGCCGTTTAGGCTGTAGTTGAACAAACAGACAGACAGATAGAATTGCGGGATCCACGTTTTACATCTTCGCTATCATCGTTATGTCAACTTTGGTCAAAATCTCGAGTTCGATTTTTTTCCGAATGTATAGCTTGCATATAGTACCTTTAAGTCGCAAGTAAAAAAGAAAGTTTTATATTAAAAATGCGAAAATTTGTTTAAAAATGGAAACTAATATTTGAGAAAATACCTGATAAAAACATCACTTATAAAAGTACAAATGAAATCTACGTCGAAAGTTGTGTTTAAGAGTAAACTGATGTACATTTGCTTTAAGCGTGAATGTTATGGGTTAATTGTTTTAGGAGAGAAATGCAACTTGTTATTTCAATAGAACACTGGTTATAAAAATAAAGATAAAATAATGAAACACAATAAATCTTGAGGCAGTGATCAAGTGCAAATGATTCCGTTATATTCCTATCATCTATAATTTTAAAATATCATTTTTGCATTCTATCCACAAATATCAAGTGGGCTTTAATATAAATTAAATATATATGTATGAACATAATACAAAATGTACATTTAGAAATAATATTGACATGCCAGATTAAGGAAATTAAATCAAAACCTTATCTTCACATTTTCGGACAATAATTTTAAAGTAAAAATCATAAATAAATTTATTACTTGTATTCCCTCTCAAATACAGTAGAACTCAGTTTAAACATTCACATGCTTACAACTACTTATCAGTTGGCCTTGCTTAAATAATAAAATTATTTCTTCTTTCATTATCAAGACCTTTTAACTGTCCATTATTTCATATGTATGGCACTTTATATAAAAAAAATATCATATAAAAACTTACTCTCAAAAAAATGTTTTTAATAAAGCAATTTTCGCATCTTTTGTTGGACTATTAAACTCGCCTTCGATTTTTTTATTGGATTATTTACCTACATATTTTTCTTTTGTTATTTTTCAAGTTGCAAGTTGCATTGAAAAACCATCGCTACACCATCTGATTTAATTATTAAAAATGCAGAACTGGGTTTCACGTACATGCTCTGTAGGTGGTTGATATCGCAAATAATAAAAAAAGAAAAATTGATGTTGTAGATATACAACTACCAAATAAAGCAACGGGAGCATCCTGTGAGCGCTTACACTCATTATTAGACTTTAAAATTTCCTTTAATAAAATTCCTGTCTTCTCACATACAAAATTAATTGGAAATTTTAAACGAGATACCGAGTCACATTGGTTTTTAATTTGAATGTCTGAATATTATACTGGGTGGGAAATATTAAGTATATTATTATATTAAAAGTTTTTGAAAACAAAAGACAAAAATTTTGTGTTATTAATAAAAATACTGGAAATACTACGATGCTAAGGCTGTTCTAGTATGATACTAGGTTAAAACAACGAATTTGCAAATTTTAATCGAATACTTTCTCTACCCTTTTATTAAAGTTAAAATCATCGAATACCTATTTTATTTTTTTAATATCGTGCTAGCTTCATATGACTCTTTGACATTTCGTCGCCTGAGTTCTATCTTGTTCAAAAGACCATTTTTGGCGAAATTGAGTTAGAAATGCAGTTTTTATAAATCGAATATGCTCTTTCGAATGGCGTACTCCATTTTTTTCTATCTCTTTTAGTTTTACAGTTATGAAGAACTATTTTGTTCAATAAACCACTTTATTAAATATTTTGAGTGTCTTTTTTATTCAATCAACCACTGCTTTTTGTTTTTATATGAAATTGAACAATTTTATATTATCTTTAAAAAAAACTACTATGTATTTCTTTGTTGTTCAATATCCATATCTAATCCATTTAGTTTTGTATGTTATTGAACAAAATCCTATTAAAAAAGTTATGCGGATGGAAAACCGCATTTTGTTCAATATCACTGCACTGTAATGTACCACACAAAATTAATACTGATATAACATTGGAAGCTGGAAGCACAATGTGATGTAAGCGAAAAGTTGGAACGTAATCTTCAAACGCTTTTAAGGTATTTTGAGAAACCCTTTCATCTTTAGACAGTTTTGAATACAATACTTGTCGCTTACAGTATGATAAACCCAGCTCATCCAGGATCTGATATTTCAGAATTCTATGATTCAGAATTCTAATATAGCTCCTTTATCTAAAGAAGTCATTTCAGTACCTTCATTGGAAAATGTAGTACCAGCAGAAGGTTCCGTTTCATCTAAACAAACTACATGCTTTACACCAAGAGAAGCCCTGGATCGAGTAAAAAAAAATCGAAAACCATTTTTGTGGAAACAAAATATACAAAAACGGATGGGTCAAGGTGGTAATCAATATTCAAATGACATTCGCTTGCAACGTTAGTTGCAGTCATAATTGTTTCACCAAATTTTCTTATGATGAACGTGTGAAAATATTTGATTCATTTTGGACCTTAAGGCTAGGCGCGCACATTCAATTTTTAGTTGCACAACTGTTTGGTTGCTTATAGAAAACATATAATTATATGTTACACAAAATAGCGAACTCATTTTAGGCAATCGTTTAGTTTGTGTCAAAACACAAACTGTTTAGTTGCTCGACCCAAGCAGTTGCGAAACTAAAAATTGAATTTGCCCGCCTAGCTTAAAAGAGTCTGAAAAAGGACAGTTTTATTCCATATTTGTGATAAGATCGGAACCAAAGTGAAAGAGAGTAGCTAAAGTAATTTCAAGAAAAAAGTTTACTTTCAATGTAGACAAATACAATACCGACAATCTGGGGCCTGTTTCGCAGATCATACACATCATACATTGTATGATATTGACAGTTCTGCTGTATGAATTCTGTTTCTCAATTTTGTTGTATGATCCACTGTCATACAACAATGTATGACTGAAGATTACACTGGAAATATTGGAATGTTGTATGATTCTGTTTCTCAGAAATGTGTCATTTACATCATACAGCAAATTTACCTATAAATGATCATATATTTAAAACAGCACAAAATTCTGTTGTAAAGTGGCTGCTGCATGTAACATATGGGCTTGCATTATGCCGATTTCATGATAATGGATTCCATTTCCAAGCTAATGAAGGGTTAAGAATATTTGTTGCAAAGGTGACAAGGCTTCGTTGCAATTAGTTGAACGCACAATTGATCTTCCCAATTTTTCCACTAAAAATGTTTGGCAATCTAAATTTTTCAACAAAATATGGATCTTTAAGATTGAAATTAACAGGTTCTTTTATTATTTTAGGGCGTCATCTGACACGTATATTAATTTCAACTAGTTCCAACACGTCTTCACCAAAAATTGAGATTTATATTAACCTCACACTCAAATAATAATGAAATGTCAGAATCATACACATCATATTCGTACAACAAAACAAATGTCATACAACACTTCCAATGAAATCTGAGAAACAGAATGATGTGTATGTTGTATAAAAATGTTGTATGTTGTATAAAATGTATGATGTGTATGATCTGAGCAACAGGCCCCTGATCTTCTTTCAATGCATTACAAATAATATCATAATGGCACAAAATTTTAGTTGAATTATTACGATGTTAAATCTGTTTTAGTATGAAACTAGATTTAAACAACGATTTTTATGAAAAAATAATAAGAAACCCATTACAATAAAACTCAGTGGCGCAAAATTTTAAACAGCCTTTTGTTAAGGTATTAGTATGATAATTCTTAACGATTTGCTAACTTTAAAGTAGTTTACTAACTCATTCTTAATTCCCTCAATTTTCAAACTATTATCGTGCTAAGGCAATTTCCTTAATAAATTGCACCTAAAACAATGAAAGTTCGTGCAAAGAACTAAGTCCTTGTATGGCGTTTGTAAATAGCACGATACTAAAAAAATAATATAGGTATTCGACGATTTTAGTATCATACTAAAACAGCTTTAGCATCGTACTAATTTAATTAAAATTTTGCGCCACTTTGCTTAAAACAATGACAAAATTTAAATTAAAAATTGTATGTAAAATAAATAATGTATTTATTTGAAAAAAGAAGGGTTAAAAGTGAATTCAAAAAAATGTTTAACAAATTTTGAATTTCATTACCTACCGAGCAGCAGCAATATTTTTTCTGATCACCCATTATGTTCTAGTGCTTAACTCAAAGAATGAGTTAGAATTTTTTTTTCAATTTCCATAGTATTTTCGTAGTTTCAATGATTTAATTATTAGGTGCTTCTATTTTGTTCAATATTTAGCTTTCTTGTTCAATATCCACCAATTTAATCAACTTGTTTACAGCCCATACAACGTTGTTCAATATCCAAAATGACATCCCACTTGATTTTATTTTTTAACTATTTCAGGATTTAATAAAACCTAGATTTATAAATCATTTTGCAAACAAAAATTATTGAGTTTAATGGAGAAAAAAACTCCACAGTATTTCCTTTCAAATTTAAGTAAAAATTTTGCTTCTGAAGTTAAAAAATCGTTTTCCCAACATTTTCCAAAATGGACATTGAACAAGATAGAACTCAGGTGACGATTTGCAAGCATCAAAAAAATGTTCGTGTAGGGGAGAAGGGGGTACATTTGACACTTAGTTTTTAAAAGTCTGTATTTCCGAAAACTATTAAGGTATTCCAATGTTTTGTTTTGTATTTGATTTATTGATTATTCAAGATTATGCTGACATATAATTTTTTGTTTTAAAACATTTCCACATTTTAAAGAAAAATATTTTCTAAAAAAAGTCATTTTGTCAAAAGTGCCCCGAGAGTGGGGCAACTTTGACTTTAAAAGGGGTACATTTGACAATTGTTGATTAAACGCCACATCGTGGGCATTATATTTCTAAAAGTATCAACGGATCCAGCACGTCTGTTGTTTGAATAGTAAAAAAGTAAATTTTTGTTTTTAAACAATTTATTAAACAATATAACGATAAAAATAAATCAATAAATTCAATTTCTAAAAAAAAAAACAATAAGAATAAAAAACATAAATTATTTCATTTATAAACATAAAAATTCAGTCCATATAAATCTAAATTCAAATTTATCGATATCGACATTTTTTATATTATTTATTTAATATATAATTTCCCAAAATCAACGTCAAACAAATATTTCTTGCAAAAGTCAAAGGTGCCCCGAAGGAACTTTTTAATTTAATTTTTATTTTTTAATAACTAATATTATATTTTCACAAAACTGGCTTCAATTTATTGAACTTGAAGCATAGTACTATCATTATATTGATTCGCGATAAAAAAAAATTATTTTAACTAGGGTAAACTGCCCAATTGTTGGCACCCCCCCAATGATTGGCACTTACAGTTTAAATTACTCGTATTAATAACATTTAAAAGTTTTCTAATAAAATCTTTTTAAAAATATTAGCCCTAGTCTATTTCTGATGATTTGGCATCATTTCTTTTGGCCTCTGAAGTTAGTAGCAATTAAAAAAACGCTGTTAAAAATTTAGAATCAAGTTCGCGCCAAATTTAATGTGAAACTTGTGAAAACCGTAAGGAAAGTGGTGACATTGTAGTGTAATTTAATAATAAATTTAAGAGGAAAACCATTGTCAAGTGCAGTTATTATAAAAGAATTAACTATAACAAAGAGGTTAGTTCTTTTTATTTTAATATTTTATTAAAAATATAGCATTTATAAGGGGTGTCAACTATAGGAATGTAAATCCATCAAATTTCCATTTATTGGCACATGCCAATCATTGGATGAGGTGCCAATCACTGGGTTGATTGGCACTATATCAATCTTTGGATGCCATGCCAATCATTAGAAAAAGTGCCAATCATTGGCTATTGGCACTGTGCCAATCATTGGTAAATGAAAAAGTTACAGATTTTCATAATTTTGTATCACTTTTCCTTAGGTTGATAATACACTTTTTTATCAATCAATAAAAATCTAATCTAATCTCGGCCTTAATGTAAACATTATGTAACTTAAAAGACTTAAATATAATTATAAAAAATAAATTATCTTTTATTTATTAAAATATTTTATTTATTTTATTATTTATTTTGTTTATTTTTTTTGTTTTTTTTTTGTTTTTATTGGTTTTAATAAACTTTAAAAATTAAACAAAATCAATGTGCCAATCATTGGTTTGTTCAGTGCCAATGATTGGAAAATGGTGCCAATCATTGGTAAAAGGACATTGTTTTACTTTTTATTAATTATTTATTAATTTTAACAAAAAATAGGGTATTTAATGTTTTTGACTAAACAAAAATACAATTAAAAATTAAAAAAAAAAAAAAAAAACTGTCGTTTCTTAATTCTCATAAGTTATATAAGCCGAATAAGTGGTGAGTAACCTTAAGGTGCCAATGATTGGTCGGTTTACCCTATTAGGTTCACAAATCGCTTACTTACCGGTGATCAAAAATTAGATCAGAAACACAGAAAACACGAAAACACGTGGTACTCCACGAAGAGTTAAAGAAAGGCTGCCAGATTTCATAACGTTTCTTTAAATCAAACTAAGCTTCTTCATTCATCCAAACTTTTCTTTTTTAAGGGTACGATCATACCGAAAAACGCAAAGTCAAATGTGCCCCGGTGTCAAATGTACCCCAGCTTACCCTACTTACTTTTTTACACGAAATGTCGTTGTTTAGGTGTGTTCAGAAGAAATTTATTAAGAAAATTCTTTTAGTACGATACTAGTTAGAAAATGTTTAAAATTAAAGTTAGCAATTTGCTAAGTAGCATCATACCTTAATATTAGGCTGTATAAAATTTTGCGCCACTGTTACCAATTTATTTATCTCAAAGACTGGCTTTAATAAGCCTTCCTTCACTCACCAATCAAATCATAGAAGGCATTTCCAATGTTGTTTTATTGTTGGAATTATTAATAGCAAATATCATTTCCATAGGTTCTAAATCAGTTTCATTTTAGCCCTCAATCAATTGATTTCAATATTTAAGTACTGTAGTATCTTATCTTTTGGATTTATGTCTGGTAAACCCTATCTTTTATTAATAAATGCATCACGTTACAGTTTCAGATCTCACTTTTTTCAAGTTTTATAGGTTCCGTAAAAGTTATTCATTTTAAAAAACTGATTTTATTTATCGACCCAAAACTGTTAACCTTAAAGTAAAATTACTTAATTTTTTTTTAAGAAACCAATACTTGACCTGTCTGTACATACAAACTTGTTTTAAAAATATGAATATAAATAACAAAAAAGAATACAAGGATGATCTTAGTATGTTACGTGTGTAATAGCGTCAACTCTTACACAGTTTCTGGCTTCATAAAGGAATGATCAATATTTTTTTTTAAATGCATGACCTTCAGACATCGCCGAGACGTCGAAGTTAAAAACTGCGAGCAGAGGGCAATCATGTTTGACAACCCAATGGAAGTGTCTATCATATATGAGCTGTGCATTATATGAATTTTTGTTTATTTTCACTTTTATGTATGGAAAATTTCCGATGCTGGAGAACTCTCCGGCTTTTGGTGTATCTGTATCTACTCCTTCATTATTTGGGGAACATTAATTTATTTGACATGGTAAGAAGTCAACTTGACGGATTAAATTAATGGATGATCAACGAAAATTAACCAATTCCTAGAGCTCCGGAAGAGCGTTATGAATTTGGATTCATTGACACCTGATGGTTTTGCGATATAATAAAAGTAGATACTTTGAAAATTTTAATTTGGCACGAGTACGATAACTTGGCCGCCAAGATTTGATGACGGATTTTTTTAGAGGGGTCAAAAATAAGCACTTTTTACTATCGGAGGGGGGGGTCTATCTCCCCCCGTTTAGGAGGTAGGGGCACTTTTAGAAAAAATGGTTTAAATTGAAAAAAAAAAAAAAATTAAAAAACAACGGCAACACCTACAATAAAGTGCTATACTGCGTTTGAAAGCCAGAAGATTGTTCTATAATCCTGCATTTAACTTAAATTACTCATATCAATTGTTTTTGAGAAATTTGCATTTAAAGTCCAAAATTTGATAAAAAAAACGTGAAAAAAAAAGTTTAGACCGGTTGTTTTCAAAATTGTGAAATGAAATTGTAAATTAACTTATATGTGTTTCATGTATCTATCAGTTCTTAAATGAACACAAAAAACCGCATGATTCTACGTCTTCTGGTTTTTGAGAAAACCTCCGTTTAGGAGGTAGGGGCACTTTTAGAAAAAATGGTTTAAATTGAAAAAAAAAAATATTAAAAAACAACGGCAACACTTACAATAAAGTGCTATACTGCGTTTGAAAGCCAGAAGATTGTTCTATAATCCTGCATTTAAATTAAATTACTCATGTCAATGGTTTTTGAGAAATTCGCATTTAAAGTCCAAATTTTGATAAAATAACGTGGAAAAAAAAGTTTAGACCGATTGTTTTCAAAATTGCGAAATGAAATTGTAAGTTAGCTTATATGTGTTTCATGTATCTATCAGTTCTCAGTTCTTAATCGAACACAAAAAACCGCATGGTTCTATGTCTTCTGGTTTTTGAGAAAATCGAAAATAACTAAAACTACTTTCCTACAAAATGTTTGATATTTTTTGCTTCCTTACATAAATAAATCAGTGCTAGCTTCCAACATTACAATATATAAACAGTAAAGTATGTATGGGGGGGCATGCTGCCCCCATGCAACCCCCCTGCTTGGGCACACTATAGGATTTGGGGTAGGTGCGATGTTGGGTGCATGCAAAGTTTCTTTTGCATTCACAGAATCTGTATTTAAAAAAATTCAAATTTATTCTATTTATCCAATGTCCACTAAATACATATAAAATACAATAAACGATCTTGAAAACCAAAACAAACTTCTGACCATGTTCACCAATACATGGCACTATTTTTCTATCGAAAATATTGCCTAGAAAGGAAATATAAGGACGACTGGTCGCAAATAATAGAGTTTTTATCAGATGTAAAAAAAGTTTACCCTTGTTATACCGATGGTGATATATGTGAGGGCTTACAGTTAAAAGACATCGATCCTCCCACCCTTCAGAGCGAAAATTTAGAAAGTGTTTTACCGCCAAAACATCCTCGGCTTCCCACGATAAAAGAGTAACTCAACGAACTCGACTGTTATAGTAAGGACGATGGCTTTATTGACGAGACTTACACACCTTTTTAATACATTTTGATCATTTTTAACTAACTATGACTGACTAACTCCTGACTAACTGATAAAATAACTGACCCAGATGCAATTCTACCTCCTCTGGTGCATTCTGGGTAACGCTAAATGAATTGCGGTACTGAACTAACAAAGATTCATTATGTTTATTAACATTAATCCTTAAAATGGAATCACCGTCACCACCAAAAATCAAAAAAAGTAGTTTTGGTAATTTTCGATTTTCTCAAAAACTAGAAGACATAGAACCATGCGGTTTTTTGTGTTCGATTAAGAACTGATAGATACATGGATCACATATAAGTTAATTTACAATTTCATTTCAAAATTTTGAAAACAATCGGTCTAAACTTTTTTTTTCACGTTATTTTATCAAAATTTGGAATTTAAATGCGAATTTCTCAAAAACCATTGACATGAGTAATTTAATTTAAATGCAGGATTATAGAACAATCTTCTGGCTTTCAAACGCAGTATAGCACTTTATTGTAGGTGTTGCCGTTGTTTTTTAATATTTTTTTTTTCAATTTAAACCATTTTTTCTAAAAGTGCCCCTACCTCCTAAACGGGGGGAGATAGACCCCCCCTCCCATAGTAAAAAGTGCTTATTTTTGACCCCCCTACAAAAACCCGTTATCAAATCTTGGCGGCCAAGTTATCGTACTCTCCCCTTTAATTTGCATCCATATTACAAAAAAAAAAATTTTACCAAAACAAAATTTTTATTTTTTTTTCTGACAAAAGATCATTTATGAACATAAGGAAGAGTGTCGGAGACAAAACAGAGCCCTGAGGCACACCAGAATATATTTTGTGGATGTGAGAGTTGAAACCGTCCAATACTATTTGTACAATACTATTTGTAGTGCACGGTCCGCAAAATAATTTCTAATCCAACGAAGAATTATAGATACTCGTACATCGAATCAGAATCAGAGAGCTTGATGCCAAATATCAAGTGCAATAATTTTACTTTCTCCAAAACGATGTAAAGATTTGTTCACATAATTAGAATACTACGAGTACTTTTATAAACTCATTTATTTCGCATTAAAATGAGATCGCAACAATTTTGTCCTTATTTTATGGAACTGTTATACGTGTTTAATCTGACAAAAATAAACAACCGCTTAAACCAACAAATATTTTTATTGTTTTTCTTGTTTAATTTGTTTTGAAGAGGTCGGTAAATTAAGTTGTTTGCTTAGGAAAAACTTACAACACAAGTATCTATACCAAATTGTAGTAGGTATACAGGGTGATTGGCATAAGGTGTGACAAAAAGCTAGGGCGTGTAGGTTGGACTTAGACAAGAAAAAAATCGTATGGGAGGGGGGGGTCTATTTCCCCCCGTTTAGGCGGGAGGGGCAATTTAAGAAAAAAATCACTTAAAACAGAAAAAAAATTATTAAAAAATAACGGTGATACCTACAGAGTAATGCTATAGCATTTTGAAAAGCCAGAAATACATTCTTTAATTTTGTTTTTAAATAAAGTTGTTCGAGTGAATAGTTTTTGAAAAATTAATTTTCAAAATCAAAATTTTGAAAAAAAAAATGAAATTTTTTTTTTTAAACAATTTTTTTTCAAAATTTTACGTAATTAAGTATTATTTTTTTATTCAATATTCAATGCTCTTATTAATTTTTGATCAAAAACAAAAAACCAGATGTCAAAATGTTTTTTTAGTTTTTGAGAAAATCAAAAATAACAAAAACTACTTTTGTTCTAAGAAAAGCCTTTTATTTTAGTTTTTACGTTTTTGGATTCTTATGTAGGCGAATTTACGATTGAAAGGATTAACTTTCTTTTTACTATTCTTTTAATTATCGTCTTATAAGCATACAATAATGTGACAAAGTACTGGATTAACCATATTTCACACATTTTTTCATTGAGAACACCTGCGTGAGAGCATTGGTTTAAAATTGCCCTACCACTTTTTTATTATGGTGGGGTCGGCTTGGCTTAGATGCATTTACGAAAGAAAGGATTAACTTTTTTTTTAAATTTTTTTATTATCAGTCTTATAAGCATACAATAACACATTTTTTCATTGAGAACACCTGCGTGAGAGCATTGGATTAATATTGATCTGCGAATGTTTTTTAAATAATACAGCGTTACACGCCCTAACTAGTGACAGAAAAATGCAATTGCGAAATAAGAACAAAAATGTTCCTGAATCTTGAAATCAATTTAAATAATAAATACATGCATATTTAGATAAAATACATAATTACTGTTTATTTAAAGTTAATCCTTTCTTTCGTAAATGCACCTAAGCCAAGCCGACCCCACCATAATAAAAAAGTGGCAGGTCAATTTTAAACCAATGCTCTCACGCAGGTGTTCTCAATGAAAAAATGTGTGAAATATGGTTAATCCAGTACTTTGTCACATTATTGTATGCTTATTAGACGATAATTAAAAGAATAGTAAAAAGAAAGTTATTCCTTTCAATCGTAAATTCACCTACATAAGAATCCAAAAACGTAAAAACTAAAATAAAAGGCTTTTCTTAGAACAAAAGTAGTTTTTGTTATTTTTGATTTTCTCAAAAACTACAAAACATTTTGACATCTGGTTTTTTGTTTTTGATCAAAAATTAATAAGAGCATTGAATATTGAATAAAAAAATAATACTTAATTACGTAAAATTTTGAAAAAAAATTGTTTAAAAAAAAAATTTCATTTTTTTTTTCAAAATTTTGATTTTGAAAATTAATTTTTCAAAAACTATTCACTCGAACAACTTTATTTAAAAACAAAATTAAAGAATGTATTTCTGGCTTTTCAAAATGCCATAGCATTACTCTGTAGGTATCACCGTTATTTTCTAATAATTTTTTTTCTGTTTTAAGTGATTTTTTTCTTAAATTGCCCCTCCCGTCTAAACGGGGGGAAATAGACCCCCCCCTCCCTTACGATTTTTTTCTTGTCTAAGTCCAACCTACACGCCCTAGCTTTTTGTCACACCTTATGCCAATCACCCTGTATATTGAATTATGAGTTATTGATTTGATAACATTTGAACAAATTAATATCAAGGCAACATGATGATGTAAACAAAATAAGTAGAGGAAATAGGCATATTCTTCGAAACACCTATATGTTGAATAACAATTTAATTTCACACGCGTGATGTAAGTCACATCACTAATTTTTATTTACGAGTCGAAAATTTTGATACTGAGTTTAAGTTGACCCTTGTAACTGCCAAACTAAATATTTGTCACTATTCAAATGTCCATGTAAATTTAAATTCAATTCGAATAATATTCTTTTTTTGTTCGACATTTTATGTATAAACAGCCGCCATTTGATTATTGATGAATCAGAAGTAATTAAGTAATATAGGGACTAGCTCCCATGCATTGTTATTGAAATATCAATATTTCATTAAATAAACTGTAAGCTGATGGGGTAGAATATTTAACAGTTTCTGACAAAATCAGTAGTG
Organism: Philhelius festivus; assembly: GCA_963931855.1. Taxonomy (NCBI): domain Eukaryota; kingdom Metazoa; phylum Arthropoda; class Insecta; order Diptera; family Syrphidae; genus Philhelius; species Philhelius festivus. Next base: position 36,848,168 of record OZ007555.1, read on the forward strand.
GTGCTAAGGCCGGTGTAAATAAAGGCCATGCGGCTATTTTACCGCCAATACGAAAATACAGGAAAATCCAGTTACTATTAGGTTTTTTTTGGCATAATTATGTTAAATATTGTTGTTGGCAAATTAAAATTAAAAAAAAAAGCGTAGAAATCTGCTAACATACAAAAGAAAAAAGCAACAAAAATTCCATCCGCGTTTGCTTTATGAATTCTCGAACCTATTAAGCAATCAGACAATGGGGCAACTTATAGGCTTACATCAAAAAAAGCGCTGAAGGAAGATCGTGTTGACAATAAACATATTGGAGCCTATCGTGAATAAAATTTCCCTGGGAATTGTTCCCAACTTTCAAAATTGTCATCTCGAATAATGTCGAACGTTTCAGTTGGAATTTATTGATATTGGGAATTAAGTTTCATAGTGACCTTGGCTCTCATTTAAAAAGGCCAGTCGCCAGCTTACATACAATGAACAGTGCAGAAGAATTGACCTTTCCAATTTTCGAAGATGGGGAAAATTATTCCAAAGGGAAATTTTGTAGCTTCAAAAACCGATTTGTTGCAGTTTATATTTCTTCAACTTGCGTGTCTAATATTCCACTCCTAACAGAGGTGGGCATTTCAGCCGTTTCACGCATTCAAACTTCGTGTTTTCCCGTGGACACCAAATGACCTAGTGCTCAAAGAAATTTCGAAGAGGTTTTGTAATAATCTAATATTCTGTTGCATTAAAAAATCGGAAATAGTAAGGGAAATCTCCTTGAATTTTATGAGATTTTGGAAATTTTACTAAAAATCTAGATGCGCAGAGGTATTTCCGTATTTTGCCATTTTAGATAATCCACTACTGAGTTGAGTGGAGCCCTTATACGAAAGCTGGACAAATAGGAAATCAATAATTGAAGGTGTATGGTTCCTAATTCAAATCACGATTCGTTTGGGCGTTGAGCACATTTTTTTTTATTTTATTCCACCCCAGCAGCAGCAGTATATGCAATAAAATTGAGCACAAAATTGAAAACTTAACAGAAGGTGGAGACGAAATACTAGATGAGTGGCAAGAAGTAACCCCCTTCGATAAATAATAATAGATGGGAATGTAGGAAATAAATTTCATATCGAAAATATAATATGACGTTTTGTTAAGTGTTGGCGTCTTATTTGTTGTGATTCAACCATCCTCACGTTTCGCAATCTCCATTGTCGTTGTTCAAGTGTAAGGAAGGTATATTAGGTTAGGTTGGTTATCTATCTGAGTAGTTCCTCAGATGAATTATTCATATTCAAAGAATGAAATTTTGTCAGATAAGAATAAATTGAAACTACGTTGTTTTTGGAGTGTTTCAAGGGTGCGCGCGGTTGTCTGTTTTATATCATACTCTCTACAGAATTTTCTTGTTCTTGTTAAATTATTTATTCTATTAGATTTTAATTTGTTTTAATATTCAAGACAAATAAAAGAGTGATGTTTTAATTTTGTTTTTGTTTATTGTTTATTTTTCAAGTTTGATTAATTAGCTTTAGATCTATGGAGACAACTAATGTAAGAGGAATTCCAGAAATAAAACAAAAATTAAGTTTTATTTCATGTTGTTGTAGAACCATTACAATGGTTCGAATATTAGAATTTTTAAAATATAAATGGGTAACACCTTGATTGACGTTGCTTGTTTTGATATGCATATTGTGTTCGAAACATTTAATGGCTGAAATGTCTAAGAATATGATTTTTCTTTTCGGGTAGTTAGTTGGATAAGAAGAATTTAAACAATAATACAAAGCGAATAACTTAAGGTAAAAAAATTTTTATGACATTTGTGAATAAGAACGCTAAAATATATGTATGTACATATATGACATTATAAAAAAAAATCAAAGTACTAGAAAAACAATAGATTGTTCTTTATTTTTTTTTTGGTTTATAAAAAAAATAGTTCGTATTTTATTCTTTATAAATATCGTTTTGCAAAATTGTAACAAAATCGGTTAACCCATTAACGCGAGAATTACCCAAAAAAAAACTTTTTCGCTTCAAACTAATATGCAATTTCCAAAATATTTTTTAGGATAATTATTTGAATTTCTCCTCAAGGAATTCACTTAAAAATGCTTTGGAAACCCGATGAAGACGAAATAAAGAAACACACTCTTAATTTTGATTTAAGCCTCAAAAAGCAAGAAACCAATAGTTGCCCGAAATATGAACATTAGGGGTACTATTGTAAATTATGAATGTTCATCCTGTTCTTCATATAAGAGGGCTTATCAAGTTTTTTCTCAACCATGGCTAGAGTGTAGGGTTAGCGAAATTCAAAAGACTTAAGTCAAAAGACGATGCAATTAATAAAATTTAAGCATATTAGAATTTAAGAATATTAATCTATTGGGCCTACACTTTACAGTTGAACTTAGAACGTCAGAGTTGTGTTGTGATTGTTTGTGATTTTTTAAATTGAATTTGATTTTCGTGTTACAAATAATCATGGGCTTAGAAGGAATTTCTTTGAAGTGTACACACATTCTGTTAAGTCCAGACCAGACCGCAGATGCGAATATCGACCTTTCAAATTTTTGTCAACCTGGCTGTAACCTAATGCTATTACTCTTTCGCCATCACTGCCTTTTAGTTTATGTAAAATATGATGTTGCTTGTCAGAGCCTTCAATACGGACATTATTCTAATATGAACTTTAGCACATAATCCATTATTGTTTCATTTAAAGAAGTCCAAATCTTAACAGCAATTCAACTGAGTTTGATGCGCTGTCTGATTCCATTTCCCGAATTTTTTCCTTCTAACCTCACACTAAAATCGTTATTGCTGCCGACTTCAATGTACATAATTCAAGTTGGATCCTTTTTTCAGGACAAACAACACCCGAAAGAAAATATGTTGAGATATTTGCTGAGAGGCACCACCATACTCAGCTTGTAGATGAGCCCACTCGAATACCAGATGTTGCTGGGAAAAACGCCCACACTCTCGACATATTTCTTACTTTTATCCCTGATAAAATTATACCATAAGGGTTAACTCTCCATTCGGCACCATTGTGTAATATCACCCAATTTCTTGTGTTCCGTTCATCCAGTTAAAGAGAAGCATTCCACTAGGACCGTTTGGCAATACGAGAAAGCCAACTGGGACGGTATGAATAACATTTTCAGAATTTTTAACTGGTTAGTATCTTCCTCGATAGTGAGGTGGATTCCAGTGCTGATATGACCACAGAACTGATTTTTCTCGGGATACGTACTTTTATTCCTAACAGAATTAATTGTAGACCCTTCCTTCCCCCGCCACCTATCGACCAATTGCAATTATGTCTGTTCTTTCCAAGGTCATGAATTCAATGATCAATCATCACCTCAAGAAATATCTCGAAAATCGAAAGCTACTTAATAAACGGCAATACGGCTTTCGTGGTAATCGTTCCACTGCGGTGATCTGATCACCGAAGAGTGGAACAGATCTTTACATTGTTTTGGAGATTATTGCGCTTGATATTTCTTGGGCATTTGATAGAGTTTGGTACCAGGCTCTCTTATCGAAAATGCGTGCGTTTGGTATCAACGAAACCCTTATTCCTTGGATTAGAAATTACCTTCTAGATCGTTCAATATCTACATGTTGTATTAAATGGGTTCAAGTCACAAAATAAATGCTGGTGTTCCCAGTCCTCCATTTTGTCTCCAACTCTCTTCCTCATTTTTTATAAATTGTTTGTTATATGAAAATTCGAATCCACTTCATTGTTTTGCCAACGACTTTACTCTCAGTTTCTGAGCTTCTCATACTCGTACTCAAATTCACGTACATCTTCTTCTCAAGTGGAATTGCAACGGTATCGTATAATTAGTTCATTAAACTTCGATCTTTACAGCATTGTTAAATGGGGTATAAAAAAACGTATGGATTTTAATGCTTCGCAAACTCACTGCTGCCTATTGTCTTTGAAGCAAATGTAACCCTTATGCCATAGTCCTCGAATGGCACTTGCATCGAAGAAACCAAAAAGTTAGCAGTATTTGGTATGAGATTAAACGACGATCTTCGTTGGAAAGATTCGCAACCGCTAAAAATGCTGCTAAATGCTTAGAAATTCTAAATCGATGTAAGGAATTTTTCGGCCGTTACCATTTTCAAAGCGTTTATATGTCAAAAACACGAGTGTAACTCACATTATTGGGCAGGTGCAACTCAAACTTTTCTACACTTATTGGATAGAATTTAGAACAGAACGTTAAAACTAATAGGAAATAGAGCTATCATGGATTCGTTCGTATCTCTTGGACACTGTCAGCATGTTTCATATACTCGTATTTCCTTGTTTTATCGCATCTTTTTCAAGCAATGCTCACTCGAAATAGCCAGTTGCCAATTCACCCGTGATACCCGTTCACCCTCGAGCCTAATTTTGGTCGTGCCGTCAAATATAGAGATTCGTTTTTCAGTCGCACAATACGATTATGCAATAATATACCCGGCACAGTTTTCACTTGCCATATGTCAATTTGCAAACATTCAAGACCAATGTTCATCGACACCTCCTTTCTCTGCCCCCTAATTTCCCAATCACCCGTGTTGTGTTTAACATTATAATCGTCTTTTAATAAACCCTTGTGCGCATGTGAATCACAAAAACTACCGAAGCATTCAAACATTGTACACGCTCAAAATACATTTGAAAAATGTTTCACATAGAGAATTTTAATTAGAAAAATTAACTATTGTCAAATATCAATTTTTGCATTTTCGTTTTGAACTCTCTTATCGTTTAAAAATTATTAAAACCTCGAATTTTAAAATACAAATACTCTAAATGACAGAAAACTACGTCTTGTAACTTATAATAATATGGACCGACAACTTGACCTTATTTTCTCTTATAATAATAATAATATGGACCGACAACTTGACCTTATTTTCTCAACGGACCCAGATAACTCATTGGTCACTCTCTGCCCCCAAATTTTTACAGCTATTGATAATTATCATCCCCCTTATTACTAACGTTCTACCATAACTCGTACGTAGAAAGTTTACCCACTTCACATCCTGTTTTGTATGATTTTCATAAAGCCCAATTCTCTAAAATTAACGATTATGTTAACCGAATTTCTTTTAATTTTGAAAATATGTCTGTTGAAGAAGCCACTAACATTTTTTATAATGAATTACATTATTCAATTTCGTTATTTGTCCCTTCGTACCGATGTAGAGTTTCTCCTTCATCACCGCCTTGGTATAATCGTAGACTACGTTCGCTGCGTAATCAAAGGAACAAGCTCTGGGAAATTTTCTTACGCTCTCAGTGCCCAACTGACTACTCAAAGTACCTTGGTGCTTATCTTCAATTCAATGAACTGTACAGTTTTCTCTACCAACAATATTTACATAAAACCCAATCTAACCTTATCAACGATCCCAAATCCTTCTATCAGTTCGTTAATTACAAAAGAAAGTCAGATGGTTACCCATCCTCTTTGTCCTTCAATAATGAAACCTCCAATGATAATCTAACAATAGCTAATTACTTTGCATCATTTTTTAAGGCTTCATTCGCCAAGGACTCTTTCAATCCGGATTGGACCTATTTTGAGTATCTATCGAATTTTTTGCTGGGTCCATTTCTACCTGATCGCATTGCTCCCTCGGCCATTGAAAACAAATTATCTCAACTTAATGATGAGTTTACTCCGGGCCCTGATGGTCTTCCTGCCATTTTCCTAAAAAAATGTTCTTCTTCTCTTTCAAATCCTCTATCAAAAATTTTTCATTTATCCTTATCTCAGGGAACATTTCCTAAAATATGGAAAACATCTTTCATAACACCAATTCACAAGAAAGGCCCGAAAGGTGAAGTGAAAAACTATCGACCAATTGCTAAACTTTCTCATATCCCAAAAACTTTCTAAAGTATTTTATATGAACTCCTTAGTTTCCGTTGTGGGTCCTTAATTACACCAGCACAGCATGGTTTCTTAAAAAGCTGATCCACCACCACAAACCTTGTAGAATTCGTTTCTTACACTCTAAAAGCCTTAGAAAACGGGAATGAAGTTGATATGTTCTCCACTGACTTTAGCAAAGCTTTCGACAAAATTTCTCACAGCCTCATAGTCTTTAAGCTATCCTCTTTAGGTTTTGAACCCCTTTTCCTGCAATGGATTACTTCTTACCTAGAGAATCGTGAATATTGTGTCCGGTTCAGATCCGCGCTTTCCAATCCTATTCTCGCCACTTCTGGTGTCCCCCAAGGTAGTCATTTAGGACCGCTCCTCTTTATCCTTACAATTAACGACATTGACATGGTCATTAAACATTGTCAAATATCCCTTTATGCTGACGATACAAAATTTTTCAAAATCATCGCAGCATCTGAAGACATATCTCTCCTCCAAAAAGATATCGATAGTTTCTCAAACTCAACCAACAATTGCTTAGAGCTTTGCTTTTCACGAAAGCGCATTAAAACAACTCCCCGTCTGTACTATCTTCATAATCAACCCATACAAATTATAGAAAAGATAAGGGATCTTGGCCTTTTATGTGACCGTGAACTAAAATTTTTATTTCATATTGATGAAATAATCTATAAGGCCAACTCAGCATTAGGTTTTGTAAAAAGATGGTCTAAAGAATCTTCCAACCCTTACGTGACCCGATCTCTTTACATAGCGTTTGTCCGACCTTTACTTGAGTATGCGTCTCAAGTTTGGTCTCCATATCAAGATATACACATATCAAGAATAGAAGGCATCCAACGACGATTCCTTCATTTTGCACTTCAATGCCATCCTTGGGATAATCCTTTGATCTTACCTCCGTATCGTGACCGCCTCCAACTGTTAAACCTTACCTCATTACAGGAACGTAGAGAAATAGCTGACATACTTTTTATACATCGGCTCCTCTCTGGATCAATTGACTGCTCCTCTCTCTACAACTCAATTTGTTTCAATACTAACACCCGTAACCTTAGAAACCGTCGCCTTTTCTGTTTACTATCACACCACACCTCCTATGGTCCTAACGAACCTCTGACCCGTATGCTCCGGTTGGTCAATTTGAATCCAAATTCATTCGATTTCAATACCAACACCTACAACCTCAAATTCCTTTTGTCCCACCCCCACTCTTAGCTATAAGTTTAGATTTAAGTTAGTTTTTAAGTTATACTTATAGCTTGAATTAAGCTGAATAAATGGGGGTTAAGCCCCCACTAAAATAAAAATTAGGTTTTTTGTTATTTTTATTCAAAATAGGTAGTCTTTGATATTTGATAGTGAGGGAATAACTTTTAACTCACCAAATTTTTTTTTCTCGAATTTTACGAGTATATCCCCTATAAGGTCTAAAAATAACTGCAATATATTCATTCCATTGAGTTTATCAATCATGGTTTCAATATTTACTGTGCAAAGTTAAATTTGTTATGACTAACTTTGAAAAGAACTCTTTTAATATTTTTAATTAGATGAAAAGCAAATAAATTATTATTTAGCAGTGTCGAAATTCAACTACCAATTAGAATCAACCAAGAAATGCTCTCTTTCTGAAATGCTCAACTATACTCAAAAATATACTATAAGTAAAACAAATGTAATCAAACACTTGCATTAATCTATACAAAACCTCACAAAATTTTTTTGTATTCCTGTGCAATATTTCCATTACAAAAAAGCGTCAAAATGTCCTTCAATCGTAGCTTTAACTTAGTTTCACTTCCAACTTTTAGCAGACCAAAAGAAAAATCCCTTAAGTTCGATTAAGCTAAATGGGTTCTCATCAATCTAATACCTTCACACAAAATGAATGACTAAACTCATTTTTCAAAAGAAAATATCTTCAACCTCGATAGAATGCCAACCATTTCGTTTAATAGTCTGGGAAAAGGCGTTATGTTGTATATTTTGTAAACTTAGCTGTAGGTATAATTTTTTTTATCTTAAATCTAAGAATTATTGTTTCGGACGTTCGAAATTGGAAATCGGAGCGAAATTGGTTTTTCCATTTTTGAGAAAGTCGAAAATCAAAGAAGAATGATTTATGGAAAAATTGTTCTTGGACCAAAATGTTTTATATCTATCTGATATTTTTTTAAATCTAAACTTCTTGAGTCTCTAACTAGTGAGACTCTGTTTAAGACCTTGGCCATCCCATTTGAGACTTTGAGCAAAAAAATTCTTCGAAATATATTTGCCCCAGCCTCCCAACTTGCGTGGACTAGGTCTGTAATACCTGTACAACCACATTGCACTAGGCAAGCGATTATCTCAGATCTAAAATGGCTATGGAATGTAGAGCGAATTGGCACCAATGCTTTGAGTCTTAGAGTCTTTGACGTTAACCTTTAGGCAAAAAACAGTAGAGGAAGAACTGGAAAAAGTGGAAAGGGACATCCTTGAAATAGGTAATTAGAGGCAATTAGCCAGGAACCGGACTAATTGAAGAGGGCTGCTGTTTTAGGGCCAGGTCCACTTATACATCTCCCTACAAAACTGTGCCGAGTATGCTCGTATTTATGTGCATAGGTACTCTTATGGTTGAAGCATTGGTTTTCTTTCGAACACTTACCTAATTGTTTTCCACACTGCTTAGATTTCTTGCAACATTATCTAAAAAAATATTAATAGTATACTTTTTGGTTTATTCACACTGTCGTCTTGACAAAATAGTGTCGTTTTGCCCTATTGGGGGGGCAGATGTTTCGTTCGTTTGTTGATAACATATACTTGGTCTTGTCCTCATTCACATCAAAGCCAACAAGTCTCGCCTGATGTTCAACGGCCGTAAGGGACTCTATTTCAGAAAGTTGGGAACGGCTGATGATGTCGATATCGTGCGCGTACAACAATGGACATTATTTGCCCTCCGTATTACAATCTGCGCACTATCTGCTCTAGAACGAGATTGAACAAATCAAATGAAAGCGAATCCCCTTGCCGAAACCCTGTGCATGTTTGGAATAGCTTGAAAGAGTTGTTCCCTAGTTGCACCACGTATTTTCCAATATCACGCGACACAGTTGGATCAGTTTTCCTGCGATCCCGAGTTCAGAAAGCTCCTGACAATGTATACTATATCATATGCGGCTTTGAAGTCGATAAATTGATGGTGAGTCACGCCTTAAAATTTGAAACCAAAGTTTCTGGCATTACTATTAAGAGAGTAATTTCCGTAAGCATGGGTATTGATACACCAAACTAAGGCCCCAGTTGTTATAGCTTTCATTGAAATGCATCATTGGAACAAATCAGTGGAATGCTGACTTCATTTTTTGGACAAGCCAGTTATAGCAATCATTGAAAAATTGGTTTCAGTAAAAGATCCTGTCAGTGGCTGATTACAACCAATTCTATGCATTTGAGGTTAGAGTTGATCATTGAAAGGAAAACTGACATTTGAGAATATAAAGAGAATCGAACACATTCAGTGGAACGATTGTGTTTCATATTAAAGAAGTGAGAATCAGCTGTTCATTGAAATTGATTTCTATCAGTGATATAATAAAGGTGGATTTAAAAGAAAGTATAAATCAGAATTTTGTATTTTATAGAGTAAAAAAATTCTACTACTCATTATCTTCATTTTAGTACCAATTAAAGCCATTGCAGTTCGTTTAATTGTCTTAAAAATCGAAATGAAAATTTTCAATGATGCATTTCAATGATAGCTATAATGATAAATATAACTGGCCCCTAAACCTGTTTTTAATCCCCAGTAAATGATTTCAACATTGGACATAGACTCTTTCTGTGCAACGCTTTTTTCTAAAAATAAACCTAAGAATCATTTCCCAACACCCTATATTACACTATATTACTTCGCTCGCTTTTAATAAGAAAATCAGCAGTATTTCTATTTCAATATGCATACCTTTTTTCGAATCACTTTCCATTTTATGCATTTTATAAAATTTAAATTTAAATTGTTTCAGACAGAAAAAAAATTAACACGACTAAAGAAAATAAATTGCCAATCGATTAGATATTGTCATAGATACTTGTTCAGTCAATCATCAATCAAACTTCCGCCTGGCAAGTATTTGGTGTTGTTGTTGTTCTGGTGAGAGTTGGAGCTCCAAGCACTTGTTAATCTCATCAATTACAAAATAAGATAAACAACTTTTGGCGACATTTATAAGGCTGAATGGATAGCAGGGTTAAGCTTTTGAGACCATTACGTCTGGTTTGCAATGAATAAAAAAAATACATGCTATGACAAACGTCCATATCCGGATTGATATGTGTCACAGTGACATTTCTCTATCGATATAATTAATGTATAACGGATATGTTATGGTGTATCCATGGCAAAAACCATTTTGTTCACCGGCTAATCTTTTTTTTATTTGATGATAATGGAGTTCTGTTAAAAATAAGGAAAAGACACATGTAGTAAGGCAATAAATCTTATAGAGGAGCATAGTATAACGTATACACAAATACATTTTAGACATACATAATGTACCTAGAAGCAAACAAAAATTATTCATGATCTTTCAAATAGTCTATTGACTGCCAGTATTTTTGATGGCATCCGTAACTGACATTAAATAATGGCATCTCTAAAATTCTGTGACAACCAAACTTTCGAAATGATTGCATAATGTGTATCACTTGCATTCTGATTTTTGTTATTTAAATCTAAAATTCAGTAATATTTTGCATAGAAATGATGACGTTTAAATAAAGTGTGTGCCGTGTGGTTCTAAATTTGAAAATCAAAAACGCCAGAAATCGAATCGAATATGGGTAAAATTTTCTTCAAAAATAATTGGTTCTCTCGAATTGCAATCTGATTGTTACGAAACGAACTGTCAAACTCTTTGCGCGTGCCACCTACCTACCACATCGTAAGTAATGAATTGTTCGTGTGCGACTAACCTCAAATTCATTCTTTGCTTTATTTGTTTGTTTTAAACTTCATTCGCGACTAATAAAAAGCTCCTATGTAAACGAAATGCCGTTTATTCATCGGTCGTTGGCTGCTCTCATTTGAATAGTCATTTATCAATTTTCAGTTAGCAACTTAACAATTGCCTTCTAATTATTAAGAAAAAATAAAGTTAAATAAATAAAACACGACTTTTGTTTTTCTTACGGTAGGTACCGTTATTACAAATAAATAAGTATGGTGGTGCAACAGCTCGAAGTGAACCAGGACCTATAGTGACTTACCACTCTCACCATTCCTGTGTGTGTTACCAGGAATAGAGGAGAGAGGGGACCCACAATTTTCTGCCGATTCCGAACGGCTTATGAGCAGCACTTTTTATGACAAAGGATAGTCCTAGAGGATTTGTCAATTCCTCGTAAGAGGCAGTACGAACCCAAGAGCTTCTACATGACAGTCCAACGAACCATCCATTATGCCAAGGGGTACTTACCCTTATTAGTAGTAGAAACAAAATATTAAAAAGTAGTCACCTATGTAGAATAACACAATATTAAATTTCTCTTGCGATATGTATATGTAGGTACTATAGGGCAAGGTTTGAATTTGGAAAAAAATCGAATGCTAGATTTTGATCAAAGTTGACATTACCATGATTGAGAATAGGGTCCCGCAATTCTATCGGTCTTTTTTTCAACGTACATCCAAGGAACGCTGAAGCGATTTTCTTCAAAGTTCGTATTTAAGGTTCTTCGGTGAGTACCTAGAGGAGAAATTAACAATTTTTGTTTTGGCTTCAAAGCTAACGGTATGCAAAATCTTATTTATCTCAAAACGGCTCTAACGATTTTGATAAAACAATACGAGTGAACGATTAGCTTCTGAAATTATTTCCTTAAATGTATATTATTAAAAACCTAAAATTGACATCATAATTTTTTTTTGGAAAAATTAGAAGAAAATTCTTATACAGGGTGTCTCTTAATACGTGCATAATATTTTAGGGCGTGGTTCTTGGATATATTCTAAGAAAAAAATCATTCTACAGTAAGAGGCAAACTTTAGTTTTTATATTATAATATATCGGGGATTTAGGAAAATGCCTATTTTGGTGTAACCAGTTTCTAGCATGTTCCGTTTTTCCTGCCCATGCTAATTTGACTTAGGGCTCAATTTTCTCCAGAAAATGTGCAATATAAATATCGTTTTACTATTTTTTTTTTATTTTTTTGAATGAACGTAACAAAAATAAAAATAAAACTCAGCGACAAGTTTCGGGAAAAACCCATATATTTTATGATAGTGGGAAAATCTGACACATAAAATTAAAAAAAAAAAAGTTTTTCTTAAATCCACTATATGTGATATAAAAATTGGTGATAGGCCCTTACTGTAAGACCACTGTTAAACGGCACCCTAAAATATTATGCACGAATTAAGGGGCACCCTGTATAAAGACGATTTTTTAAACTTTGTTTTATGTATTTGAATTTTTTTTTCTTATTAAATCCATGTTTTAAATTGATTTATAAACAATAGTTAAATTCAAAAGTACTTTTACATAAGAGCCAGTACGTGCGATACTGTCGTGCTTTTTATTTTTTAATGAAATTATCGGAAAGCTTTTCGAGAAAAATAAGCATCTTCATAACTGTTAATTAGAATGGTACAGGAACCGGTTCTCAAAGTTTTAACTAATAAATTAAAAAAAAAATATTACATGCAAATTTTAAAGATGATAGATTTACTAATTTAGGCTGTAGCTGCGCACGGTATAGAAGTAGCAGGAATTCCCGCAAGTAAAAAAGCTAAGTCGTTATAAATATTTCTGGTATTCATTATATTAAACTGAACTGAATATTCATTCATAAACCATTGTAATAGGAGAATGAAAAAAACATTATCACATCAATCAACTTCAACATGGAAGGGTTTTGCCGGAGAAAAAAAATTATTAAATACCATTTAAACCTTGAACCCAAGTTTTTTTTTTATGAAAACCAAGAAACCAAAATTGTTATATACTTTCAATTTGTACTGAGGATGTTTATACGTTTACAATGCAAAATAAACATTAACAGAAAAAATTCAGTTTTTAAACAACAATCTTTTATTAGGTATCTAGACATATTGCCCATGGGATGCTTGTAATAGGGGCTTAAGCTATAATTAGGTAGGTAGGTAGGTTAAAGTGGCCGTCATTAAAGCATCTGACACACTTAGACCAGTAGAGGTCCATTGTGATACCACGATCTAATAGGGAATAACAAGGTTCTCTATTATTTAAAACCTTTTGGAGCTTCTGATGAAGCGACGGAGACTTTTTATGTCTATTTTAATGAGATCGCTTGGTTCATTAAAGAAATATTCCCCTAGATGAAGTTTGCGTCTGTAAGAGAGAGCAGGGCATGTACAAAGAAGGTGTGGGATTGTTTCCTCTTCCTCCTCGTCCAAGCAACTCCGGCAAAAATCGTTTGATAGTACACCGAGTCGTGCGGCGTGTCTACCAATAAGACAATGTCCAGTTTTGACACCTATTACGGAGCTGATCTGAGATCTACCGAGGGACAGTAAACACTTTGACCGCTTCACGTCCAGGTTGGGCCAGATTTGTTTGGTCGCCAAGCAAGTGGTAGTGTTAAGCCATCTTGTGTTTGATTGTTCCAGAGCGATTCGCTTCAGCGTAAGTTTACTTGTAGCTATAGGCATACCTATATTTACCCTGTCGGGCAAGATAGGCATTTCCGTTCCAATTCTGGCGAGTTCGTCGGCCCTGTAACTCCCCGGAATGTCCCTGTGACCCGGCACCCAGAATAGGTGAATATTAAACCGTTTGGCCATCTCCATCAGTGGTGGACCACAGTCTTGGGCTGTAATGGAGTTTGAAGAGACTGATGCGCGGAATTTCAAAGCAGCCTGACTATCTGAGAAGATACGGATATTCGTGCTAGATACCACGTTTTCTTTAAGCCAAGACAATACTTCCTTTATCGCCAGAATTTCCGCTTGGAATACGCTACAATGGTTTGGTAGGCAGAAGGAGAGACTAAGGTTTAGTCCTTCTGAGTATACTCCACAACCCACTCCGGTTTTAGTTTTCGATCCATCTGTATAAAAATGTACAGATTTATCTTCTATCAAAGCCCCTTCCTCCCAAGCTGACCTTGAGGGAATGGTGACTTCGAAGTTTTTGTCGAAAACCAACGAGGGAGTGATGTAGTCAGAGTGACTTGGGAAAGATCCGAATAAATTCAGAATAGTGGTGTGCCCAAGAGTGAGGTTAAGAAGTATGTCTAGTGCAGCGGAGGGTATCAAGCGGAGGGCTCCGCTGATACACATACACGGTGAACGTTGCACTTTGCGTAGATTATCGCGATTTGTCGCTTTGTCTAAGGCTGTCCACCATACAGTCACCCCGTAAGTGAGTATAGGTCTAATCACCGCAATATATAGCCAGTGAGTGATATGTGGAGATAAGCCCCACTTATTCCCCACGGCTTTCTTGCAAGAAAAGAGAGCTACCGTGGCTTTTCTTATTCTTTCCTGTATATTATGTTTCCAGCTTAACTTTTTGTCTAAAATAAGACCCAGGTATTTAGCTTCGTCTGAGAAAGTAAGTGGAACGCCTTTAATCGATGGAGGGTCTAGTTGAGGAATTTTGTATTTCCTTGTGACTAGTTCAGTCTTGTGGGGATTTACTCCTAGTCCACAGCGATCTGTCCATTTGAGTAGCTTATTGAGAGCTGTTTGGATGAGTTCTACTAAACTAGAATTTGAGGATGCTTTCCTGATACGGCAATGGCAATATCGTCAGCGTATGCAATCACTTTGAATCCCTCTTCTTTTAGGTCTATTAGCAGTTCATTAACTACGATATTCCATAGAAGTGGGGATAGGACTCCACCTTGAGGAGTACCTCTACTGACTGACCTTCTTGTAGTAAAGCTACCGTTAGTTCCGCATTTATAATTCTGCTTTTCAGCATGAAATTTATTAGGTCACCAAGTGAGCTATCTACGTTGAGATTCTGCAGTGCCTTCGCTATTGCAGCGCTATCTAAGCTAATCTTAAGCTAATTAAAGATTTAAATTTACAAACAAACGATTTTATTCCGCGTGTTATGAGTACATTTACTTATTTAAATTTGTCCCCACCTTTATATTCGCATCTAAACAAACATAGGTAAACATACTTCCTCAACTCGTACTCGTAGTTTCTTTAGCTGCCCAGTGCAGATTGGCCTTAGTCATGGACATTTTCGGTAAGAAACAAGGTCTTTTTGAGATCTTAAGGAAAACTGCTGGAGTAAATTTACGGGTATTCATCGTTAGTGCCCAAGAAGGAAGGGAAGTAAAATAAATTAGTCTTAGATTCCATGAATGAAATAAGGCCTTATAACTGTAAGCTTTAAGCATAAAGTTAAAATTGTGCATTAATGATGTTTTTGTTTACAACACAAACGAGAGTTTTTCGAGGTTATCCAAAAGAAAATATTATATGATTGCTATAATTTTTGGGATTTTGTTGCGGTATGAAATGTAATTTTTAGTAAATTTATCAAGCCGATAGGGAGCTATACGTACTTTTAATACCTTACAAAAATAATAAGATGACTAACAGTCAACAAAGTCATTAAACACACTTCATTAGTTTTCTATTCATTTACTTTGCTTTAAATGTTAGATACCGTTACGATCTACATATATAGATATTAGACATTTTTGTTTAACTCCAACATTAGAGGTAGAAACATTGCCTACAAGATCCTGTCAAGTGCATTATGTGAACGCCTGAAGCCTTGAGAGAGTGGTGTGCAAAAGTCAGGCCAACGCAACTGGCAATATCTTTAACGCACGTGCACGTGCCTTTCTCAGCATCGAGTCAGAAGCAAGCAAAATGTGTCTTGTCATCAATGAGGACAACAATTGTAATTGTTAAGAGCATCATCACAGGTCACAACCAACACGGTTACCACAAGAAAAAGATGAAACTCAGTATGGACGACTTATGCAGAAGATGCGGTGACGAGAGGAGATACATGATACTCCTCACCACCTGTGTCACTGCCCTGCGCTATATCATCTAAGAAACAGACATCTGCGGAGACACTTCTTTAGCGACTTGGAGGAGCTCTCTGACATTCCAAGCAAAATTTCGTTGAAATTCGTTTACGAAACCAAATCGCTTGAGAATTCCTAAACTCTGAAAACCGTACAGTACGATAGTGTAGTACGAATGAAAACTATTTAACGTCGCACGTGTTCCTTATATGAGCAGCACCAACGGAGAATGGGCATCTTCGTTGAACATGAGCATCAGTGGGTTGATGGGACCACATCTACCTATGATTGGGGAAATCCTCTTTGGTATGGAAACAGCCTCTTCGACTTAACTAACGACCAAACAAACGAACATATACACTAAACACTGACATATCAAACTCATCTACCAGACGTCACAAGGAGCCACATTCTCCTACGGTCCTGGTGGGGGGATGATTGTCCAAGTGGAGGTAAAGGAAAGGAACAGCGTATATCTCTCCCTAGCCAAGTTATTATGTGACGATAGAAATTTCAATACTTTAGAAATATCCTCCGACATTTCAGGCTATAGCTTGCTGTAACCCATCTACACCCTTAACGGGCTTGATCGACACAGGATTATCATAGGTTTCAATACAAGGCGTCACAAACCTTATAGGGTATCACAACGGCTCTACATTGATCTAAGTGTGACGGTAACAAGATCAACTGTCAGCCCACCAACTTAACCTAACCTATGCTGTAATTAAATAGAGTCGATTCCCATCGCAGACTTGGTCAGAACGTGACTATTGAGCTCTGCAAGTAACTTCGCGCTGAAATCAAGCTTTGAATAACTCTTTCTAAATCGAGAAGTACCAAGGAGAAGCTGTATAAAACTCTAATCACCCCATTCTTGTGCTATGGTGCAGAAGCATGGACTCTCTACTAAACGGATAAAAGCTGCCTCGCCGTCTTCGAGAGAAAGGTACTTCGCACGATGTAATGGGCCGGTTTGTTTAAATAGGCAAAGTAACACCTGACGAAGAGCACGAGCACGAGCTTCCCAGCAACGTGCCCCTAGTCAAAAAACTACGTATTCAACGGTTAAGATGCCTGGGGCACGTAGACCGAATGAACATTGACGCTCCAGCTTGTAAAATGTTCAACACCAAGCCAGCGATAACGAGAAACAGAGCCAGGGGTGGAATCGGCTAAGGTGATAGTTGATTATCAATTTTTTGATAGTCATTTTGACTATAGTTGTCTCTATCATATCAATAAAGAAATATAGAGGGGCGATTCCATTATAGCGGGTGCAACATTTAGACTCATTTGAAGTACATTTAATAATAAAATAAGCAAAATATTTAATGACATTATTACTTGAAGGGATACATTTTCACCTATTTATATTTAATCCATTTAGAATTCTAAAATATAATAAATAATTTGGCAGAAGAATGGTTTCAAAGTGCGATCGCGGGTGCAACAGAATCGGCCCGACTTTTCTAGATCATAGTACAAAAAACACAAATTCTGTTAATTGTGAAACATTTATCATGCTATTCTTACATATATTGAACGACGTTGATTCAATTAACTAAATAAATAAAAATAAAGATAAAAAACAAATGTAAGCAACGAAATATTAACTTTTAAATCAATCGCGGGTGCAACATCAAATTATCGCGGGTGCAACGCGTCTAACTTAAATTAGTAAACTGATTTAAAAAACTGGAAAAAATATAAAATAAGGCACATATGTAACAAGTCTGTACTCTTCTCTATTAATTATAATTTTGTTTTTTTCAAATACTTCAATATTTTTTCGAAAATACATATATGTATGTCAGAAGTACTCCATCTTCATCGATATCGGTTAAGGATAACCCCACATAACGATATTGTGATATTGCAGCCTACCTGGTGCAAGAACGTACAAACCTGAGGAAATAACTTTTGGAAATACTGCTGCTGTAAAAACAGAACGGTATTTTAGAGCATGGATCTACTGGTAATATAGGGGGCTCAAAAGACCCTGTTGAAGATTTAGAATTTAATGCTTCGTCTTCTGACTCAATAAAAACATCAAAAACTTAACTTCACGAATGCTCATGGTCATTGTATTCTTCTCGATTCTTAACTTCCGATTTAATCGATTTCACATCTTTTATACCCTGCACTTGTCTGCTAATATTATCCCTTTTATAGAAATCATCTGTCATCCTTCAGTTTTTTAGATATTGCTTTGGTGGAACCAGTTTTTTTTTTAAATACATTTTTTAACACTTCAACTACGTTAGTGGGACTCCTTGGGCGATTACGTTTTACTTGTGCAACTTTTTCAGTCTACAGGGACTGATGTAATGAGTGCCTGCCTTTTTGTGTGTTGACTGCATTTTTTCGTTTTGTCTAATTCTGGTCAGAATTTTAAAATTTGTATCTGCCTTCATTTTCCTTTCAATACATCTCTCCACATTAAATTTCTACGTCCTTTTTCTGCATGAAGCTCAGCATATTTGTTAATTTTTTGTCAATTTTCTGTAAAGCAGTGTCTTTTTCTTGTTTCACTTCCATTTAACCATATATTTTTATATAAAAAAGAACAAAATATTATATTACATAATTAAAAAAAAAAACGTGAACAGCAGAAATTATTATTCAAAGCATATTTTATCAATAAAATTCAAAAAATCACGTTATAATGTTAGTAGTCAATAAGTTGCACCCGCGATCTTAATGTTGGGATCGCGGGTGCAACCAATTTAAATCAACGTTTTTTGTCGTTCAACGTATAATATATTCCTAATAATGACTGATTTAATTTTAGTTTTGTTTTCTTCTTACTTTTAGAAAGTTTCAAAACGCTAGCACTTTATTTCTGCCAAAAAAGTAAACTTTTATATCTTTTATATCGCGGGTGCAACAAACTTACAATGGCTATTTGCAATCAATAATGCTATAAAAATATAACAACAAATTCGTACATGTTTTTATGCAAACGATTAAATGGCATGTTGCTTCATACGTCTATTGAGTAAAGCATAACTAAACTGTCGGAAATAGCTGTTTTGAGCGTATGTTACCAGTTGTAATAATTGCAGTTCGTACCGACTCTTCGTATGATAATGTTGCCAAGCGCAAACAAAAATGTTCTCTATAAGTTAGGTCTCAGTTTTTGTTTTTATTATTAAATATAGCATTTCTACTTTGAATATTTATCAAAAAAAGTAAAAAATATTGTAATTCAAAAATTGGTGTCAAAAATCGTCTACAGCGGAATCACCCAGAGAGAGCAATTGTCAAAACGACATTCAATTAATTTAGTGATCACTTTACTCTTACGCGATACGGCCCCAGACCTCATCTTAGGGGGGATGCCATTGGAGACAGTAAACTAGAGAACTAGAGAAAGCTCGCGGAGTCTATTACTCTTAGCCCAGGAGCAGCCCGCGCTGTAGCGCCAACTAAAGTAAAGTAAGTAAGAGGTAGAAACTCTTCCCCAAAGTAAATTTCAAGTAGGTGTTGGCTCGTATTAACCATAATCGATTTTATTCTGGTACAAGTAGTTCGAATGGGTTCCGCCCAGGCTCGAAAGAAGCAATTGAATCATTCAGCAAAGTAAGTATTTTTATTTTTTCTGTTTTTCTTCTTCTTAAAAGTTACATATTCCAATAAGAACATAGTTATTCAAATATATACTTTTGCTCTTAAAATATTTTCCGCAGTCTGTGATCGGCAACGATCACAATTCCTTTCCAAGAATCCTGGTCCCCATCTAAGCTAGCTCCAGTTAAGCATACCAAATTCCAAGTCCCCGCTACGTACGGTGGAGCCTTACTCAGTAAATGAATCAAAACTCATCGTGTTTACTCCGCTGTACAACCCGTAAAGTCCATCTTTAAATCTTCTCCTCAATTCAATACCACTGGAAGAATTTCCCTCTTAGCAACCAAGCAAGTTGTCAGTTTCATCCGTTCACTAATTAATTTGATTTATTATAAATTATTATAATACACAAATCATATTCTATGAGTAAGGAGCATAAAACAAATTACCTAATAACACTGCAATTTTTATTCAACTCATGAAATAAACAAATGCCAATCATTTATATTTAAAATTGGGTGGCAACGTACAAATACATCAGCGAGATATATTTATCGCCAACCATATTTTGTTTCACCTTCAATAATGTAATTTATCTGAATTATTTTTTTTTCCATCCGGCAGATTGGCAGGCAGACACCTTACAGTTTATTATGCACTTTAAGGAGTAAACACACGCGCCTTTGTTTATGTTAGATAATTTTTGGAAATATCAAGGTAAATGAACACAATATCTGCATAAATACTATCGACCGAAGGCACGACAGACATATTAACTCGAATGCATGAAACTATGTACCAAATTCTTAAATAACTGACGCTATACATTTTAGGAAGTGAGGTATAAAGACAAGTTGCGGATTCGCTAAATAAACCAACACCAAATTGGAAACAAACACAAAATTAAATTAAATGCACGACTGGGCCGCACGAACTTGCTCCTATGTAATAGACTAGGAATTTTAAAAACGAATGTTATTAGAGAAAACTGTTCATAAAGATAAAATTTATTTTTTTAATTCTTTTAGTACTAAGAGATAAAAACAGAATTCTATGCAAATATGAATTTATGCAAGAACAAACATTATAACTTCTTGTAATTATTTCTTTAAAAAAATAAGCTTTTATATACAAAATCTTTTAAACATTTTTAAGAAAGAAATATGGTACACCAGCTTTGAGTTTTTATTACTGTACGAATGGAAATTAAACTATTAAATTGATTAATAAATTAAAAAACTGAAAAAAATTGAGCCGTTTTTGAGAAATTGAAAAAAAAAATTTTTACTCGTAAATTTTGAATGTTTCTTAAACTTTTTGGAAGCATCTCTATTAAAAATTTCATTAAGATCCGTTATGTCGATTATGAGAAATCAAAATTCGAAAAAATGGGTTTTTCTCACATCCTGTAGATTATATTGAGAAACTTTTATTTATCAAGTTTAAAAAAAATCTGGCATGTGGTTTTCGAAATATTGAGGTTTGAAAAAAAATTTTAAGTTTTTTTTAAAAATCCAAATTTTTTTTTTTTTTGAAAATTTGAATACATAATTCCATTTAAGTTTTTGGGGAGCACGACTGGATCACACGAACTTGCTCTTATGTAAAAGTACTTTGGAATTTAAGATACATTTTATAAATATAAAACATGAATTTAAAATGAAATTGCCGTCTGATTTCTAGAAAAGTATGAATTTATGCAAACGAACTTTAAAAAATCGTTTTATTATTAAATATATTTTTTATATAAGAAATTTCTTTAAAACTTTTCAAGAAAAAAATGTGGGATGCGAATTTTAAGTATTAAATAATATTGATTTTAGGAAATAATTTCAAAAAGTAATCGTTCATAGGTTTTGAAGATATCGATTTTTCAAAAAAAAAATTTTCAAAATAACCCAACAAATAATTTTTCGAATATTTTTATATACATACAATATTATTTTAAACTAAGGGGGACTCCTGCTGAAAATTTTTGGTTAAAATCGTTAGAGCCGTTAATGAGAAAGTCGAAAATCAAAAAAACGGTTCTATGACAGGTACTGTAAGGTATATTGTCCTTCATAACTTCTTAATAATACCTACTCTAAACTTTATATACATACCTTACAATATACATAATATACTTTGTACCTAGCTCTAAGTATACTTTTTAAAGCTTGTTATTTTATTATTCTAAAATTAATATTGTTTGATGAAGAATACAAAATATATATATATGGAGATTTATTTAAACCTTTATTTCAATATAAGAAGACCCGTTATAGTACCGTTAATAACATTTTGCCCCAAATTTTTTTTTTTACCAAAACGTAGTCCATGTCCATAATATCATCACACCTAATTTTTTTTTTTTATCAAAATCGTTAGTGCCGTTTTCGAGATAAATAAGATTTTGCATTACGGGTGTATGGGGGGTACCGTTAGTTTTAGAGCTAAAAAAAATTTCAATTTCCCTTCTAGGGAATCACCGAAGACCCTTAACTACCGAGTTTGAAGAAAATAGGTACAGTGGCTTAGGCTCTAGATCGAATTACAGACATACGGACATACAGACAGACAGACAGACGGAATTGCCGGACCCACTTTATTCCTCTTCGCTATCATCGTAATGTCAGCTTTGATCAAAATCTCGAGTTCGATTTTTTTTTCCAAATGCAGAACTTGCCCTATAGTACCTATATCGCAAGTAAAATGGTTCCATGGCCCATGGGGGTACTCTCAATAACCATTTTTCGGAACAGTTTTTTCAACCATTACCTAGCTTTAACTAAATGAAATTTGTTTGTGTTTTTATTTTTTAAATCCATCGAACAGTTTTTGAGAAAAAAAAATATTTATAAAATTTCGAAAAAAATTCGTTTGGCAGGTACCGTTATTTTTGTTCTAAAAAAAGAAAAAAACGATATCTACCAAGTTTAAAGAAAATCGGCCGAGCCGTTTAGGCTGTAGTCAACAGACAGACAAAATTGCGAAACCCACTTTTTACTAGCGACTTATAGAGCAAGTTATGCATTCGTAAAAAAAATCGAACTCGAAATTTTGATCAAAGTTGACATTACGATGATAGCGAAGACGAAAAAAGTGGGTCTGGCAATTCTGTCTGTCTGTCTGTTCGATTACAGCTAAAAGGCTCGGCCGATTTTCTTCAAACTTGGTAAATATGGGTTTTAATTTTTTACCCCCGAATGTTTTTTGATTTGATTTTTTACTACCAAAAACAACGGTACCTGCTATACGATTTTTTTTTCGAAATTTTATAAATATTTTTTTTCTCAAAAACTGTCCCAACGATTTTCAAAAAAAAATTCCGAAAATTTAATTTAGTTAAACCTAGGTAATGGTTGAAAAAAATTTTCCAAAAAATGAGTAGTTTTGGTACCCCCCTTGGGAGCATTTTTTTGTTTTTGATTTTCTCAAAAACGGTACCACCAATTTTGATCATTTGTTTTATGCTAAGACTTCCCAGCAGTTTGAATATTATTGTGTATTCAAATTTTTCAAAAAATTTTTTTTGGATTTTTAAAAAAACTTTTAAAATTTTTTTTTTTGAAAACACAATATTTCGAAAACCCCATGTTCGATTTTTTCAAAACTTGATAAATAAAAGTTTGAAAAAAAAATCTACAAGATATGAGAAAAATAAATTCATTTTACCTAAAAATAACGGTACCTTCCATACAAATGTTAAAAAATGGTTTTCGAAAATCGTATTTTTCTCGAAAACGGTTCCGAGAATTTTGCTTAAATTTTTTTTCTTTGTATTATTTTTTAATATCTGTAATTTAATGAAAAAAAATTGAAAACAACATATTACTGACTATACCTACCATAGAACGATTTTTTTTAATTTTGAATTTCTCATTATCAGCCGAACGGATCCTAATGAAATTTCGTAGAGAGAAGCTTCTAAAAAGTTTAAAAAACATTGCATTTCAAAACTTTAAGAAAAATATTTTTTTGAATTTTGAAGAAAAAAATCAATTTTTTAGTTTTTTTGAAAATTCAATATATCGAAAACGGCTCAATACTTTTTTTTATAAATTTAATTTTTATTCATACAATAAAAAAAAAACTTCAAATTAGCGTACCAGCATTTTTTCTTAAAAATGTTTTAAAATGTTCTTATATAAAACCTTATTTTTTAAGAAACCACTACAAGGACTTATAATTTTTGTTCTTGCATAAATCTATATTTGCTTGAATCACATGGCATCCTATTCTTACCATTAACTACTTAAGAAGTTTTTTTTAGTCATTTAAAAAATGAATCTTATGCTTATGAACAGTTTCTCTAATAACATTAATTTTTGAAATTCTTAGTCTTTTACATAGGAGCAAGTTCGTGCGACCCAGTCGTGCATTTTATTTAGTCTTCGCTATCATCGTAATGTCCACTTTAATCAAAATCTCGAGTTCGATTTTTTTTTCCGAATGCATAACTTGCCTTATATAACCTATAAGTCGCAAGTAAAAAGTGATAATAGCAGGAGATATTTTCGTTGTTAAGGAGTTTTTTCTGCGGGAAAAAATTGGACCTAATACTATTGCTGATTCTGAAAAAAGTTCAAAAGCTGCGGTTGGTTGTCGTATCTGGGCATCTTGGGAAAGTGATGGGAACCAAATATTGGTATCGCTTTTTATTTCCTCTTAATGTTGAGCACCTACTTCGTCTAAAGTATAAGTGTATTGCATAGAGTAACACAGTATTAAAATACATTTTCATTAAATTTAGAGCTCAATTCTTATATGTGATTAAGGAATGTTAACTTTTCTTTTAAAACTTCGAATGCACACTCAATCGAGTGACGAGTATTTTTGTGAGCCCTGTTATAATAGGATATTGTATTATTATTTAAAGTCGAAGGTGTCATTAGCCATGTTTTAAAGGGGTGAGCACTATCACCTAATATTACGGCATACTCGTGCATCATGAACACTACCTGGCCAGTTACCAAGGTACAGTAAAATCTAAGGTCTAATGCACATACAGTTATGCGAATTCATACCATGCCGATGCACATAAGCTGCTTCGTTGTTTGAAGGTGCATCAATATTAATGAAAATACCATCGATAACTCCGTAGGCTCCCGTCATTTCGCCTTTCTCAAAAAAATCTTGTATGGAATATTGCACTCTTACAGTTTCAGGCCAACACGCTTGTTAAAGAAGTAAGTTTCCGTAATTTTAAAGCCAACCCCACCGAGGAAAACCGAAATATGTTCAAACAAGCTAGAAAGACCTGTAACATTTATTCCCTTGAACTAAATTTTTACATGACCAAAAATTACGTTCATTACATTTTTGGTCATTTGTAATAAACGTTCGAAACACTACGAAATCCTCAGTTCCAACGCTCGTCTTCAATGACACTCCTGTTGTAAGCTCGTTTGATAAAGCCAATTTGCTTGCAGCATAGCTGGCTGTTAATTCGACGTTACCAGACATAACTCCTCTTGTAATTGAGATCGTAAACGATTTTGTGGGACGAATCTTTTTTTGAAGTCATGTAAATGATAGAGTACTAGAAGATCTTGACACACAGAAATCCACTCGACACCTCCTATAGTTCTGAAGAGATGCTCTTCAACGCTGGCAAAACCACTGCGTAAGGTTTTCTATCTATCCTACTCTACAGGTCTCTTTCCGAGTGGATGGAAAACAGCATTTGCCTAGCCTGTCCCTAAAAAAGGTGAATCCTCCTCCCCATCTAACTATCGTTCAATTACACTTGCGTCCCTTCTTTTCAAGGTCATGAAAATGCTGATCAATTTTGGACTTAAGAAATGTCTAGAGGAACTGAAGCTTCTTAATGATCGGCAGTATGGCTTTCATAGAAATAGTTCCACTGGTAATCTGATGGTATATCTCACCTAACAGTGACATAAATCTTTACATCGTTTTGGAGAAAGTAAAATTATTGCAATTGATATTTTAAAGGCATTTGATAGAGTTTGCCAACAAGCTCTCTTGTCAAAAATACGTGCATTTGGTATCGAAGAATCTCTTCTTCGTTGGATTAGAAATTACCTTTCGCACTGTTCACTACAAGTAGTATTTGACGTTTTTAAATCTAATATCCAAAAAATAAACTCTGGTGTGTCCAAGGGCTCCGTTTTGTCTCCGACAATCTTCCTTATCTTAATATATATAATTCTTCTGTGAGTGTGTATGTCACTGAACTTCTCTTAAACGACTGGACCGATTTTGATGAAATTTTTTGTGTGTGTTCAAGGGGATCTGAGAATGGTTTAGATTCGCAATTAAAAAAAAAAATATTCGTAGTTAGCAACGCGAGCACGGGCGGCTAGTGTCAATATATATATTGTATTGTACCCCGTATAGTTCTTTCTGAAACTGAAATTTATAAATAATTAAACAAGTGGAAATAATAAAATACTAAATTGTTTATTTCACTTGCTTACTTTTTTATTGAACCCGCACAAAATTCAAAACAAATTTTTAACACAGAGACAGACTGAAAAGCATAATCGTTTTTGTCTCTTTCTTTTGCTTTGAGCTATCAGAATGGCAGTACAAATGTGGCGTTTATCCTAAACTGCGAAGTTAAAGACGATTTTCTTCATTTTGAAATTTAAGGCGATGACGTTTAGCGTTAAGGTAACTATTAAATTGATTATTGGTACGGTTAATTATTAAGAGTCCACTTAAATATTTAAGTTATCTCTTAATTTGATTGTTGGTATAGCCCAATAACAATAACTCGAAATGCCATATATCCGTATAATATTATTTAATTAAATCTCAATACTCAATAGATTGACAAATAGATAAAACAAGCAAACAATTAACCATGCAAAAATATGACATTGATGTCAGTGAAACGACACATGGAAAAGTTTACACCGTGTATAGTATGTAACTATAATCAAAAATAAAGGCCAAATTAAAGTCATTACGAGTATCCTTGGAGTTCTGCTGCGGTATAAGGGTATAGATATACACAGTTACACCTGAACTGTTTGAAAATTAACTAAATATTTAATGTTTTGCGAATATCGCATATTGTGTATTTTTTTCTCCCACTAATGATACTCTGAACTAGGGGGCGCTTTAAACGCATACACACAATTTTTTCACAGATTTTATTATATTGTTTTTTAAAACTTTCAACTTATTTTTATTGCAAAAATAACAACTTGCTTAGTCCTTAAATGTAAATATATCAGTGAAATAGTGTCAAAAAACCACTAAAGAGTAAGGTTAAAAACACAATTTCTCTTATTACCAACAACTTTTTATAACAACAAAAACGTGATAAATCCGACCCTGCATACAAGCACCAGAAAGGACAACTACTAACGAACTGAATAATAAAAAAGGATCCGTCAATCTAACCGATTTTATGCGGACATGATTAATGTTTAATGTTCAATATGTCCCTCGTACTTTCTCGTTCGTTTCTGCGGTCGGTTGTAACGGTAAACAATAACGTTTCGTTTGTCTTTTTTAACGATAGAACACATCATCATACTCCTACCAAAGCCTCGGTCTGCATGATAACGAGAACGAAACCTCGTCTTCTGCATACTATGGTTGTGTGGTTTTTTTTGGACGGTAGCCAAACAAAAATTTTACAATATTCTCAATGATATAGGAAAAGAACATTAATTTTACTTGTTTTTATTTTTTGTAACACTGACATAATGAACCAATATTTTGCTGTTTGTTCTGTTTAGATGGCTTGTCTATCATGGTCAGCAGAGGAAATTGGCAGGTAGCATTTAGTATAGTGCATATTGGCTTGCTATTTTCATGCTATTAGTTGTATATACTTAAACATATTGACAGGTATACATTTGATTTCTGTATGCTTTTGATTTAATGACATCAGATGTGATGCCGAGTAGCAGAGTATTTATGCATGTTTTTAGCTTGATCGTTATTGTTTGTATTAAAAACAAATTTTTAAGACATGGACCTCATCCCATATAAACAACATTGCATAGAACATGCGAAATAAAATTCTACTAGAGTGGTTTTCGTTGATTAAGCCGCTACGAAATCATGTTGTATACGGGAGATAGAATTGATATGCAATGGAAACAAAGAGCTTCATACAATAATTCTTTCGAACTTTAACTTTTTTGGAATTGGCAGTTTAGCTATTGCGTGATAATTTCAAACATCATTTTTGGGTGCTTTTTGTGGATACCTCTCTCTTTGACAAATTTAAGAAAATTTATTTAGTATTATGAGATAGTGCAAGGTAAACAGGTTGATTGACATCTGTCAAGTGAAGTGATAAGTTTGTCTTATTAATTGCTCTGAATTTAAAGGTTTTTTTTTTTGTACTAAATATTCGAACAAAATTAAAGTTTTATTCAAAAGACTAATTTCAACAATCAAACTATTCGTATTTGATGAAAAACAAGTGAGTCCTAGAGAATTAAGGTACCTTTGTTAGATCTAAAAAAAAAACCGAGATCATAACCTCTCACATACCAACACTACATGCATAAAAAAAGGAAAGCGCACGAACTTTCTCCTCAAACTTCAAATTCTAAAAAAATTCAATCGTCTGCTACAATGTCTTCAGAATTGGTAGGATCAATGACAAAAACTGAACTTTTTGAAATGCTTGCCACGATTATGGAAGCAAAAATGGTGAGTGTAGCTAAAAAAAGTGACATCGATTCCCTCATTACCGCCAACCAAAATATAGAAAAGCAAAATGCTATCTTAACCTCAAAACTTGTAGCCTTGGAAAAAAAGTACGACTTACTCGAACACCAAATTGAAAATCTGCAAAAAAAGGACACAGAAAACAATCTTATGTTGAGAGTGAAAACCCGTGAAGGGCATGACGAAAAAGATCATGCAATAAGCATTTGCTCAAACATTATTCATCACACGTCAGGAGATAGTTTGCAAATCAACGAAATATTCACAAAAAATGCAAACGAAAAATGCTTCAAGGTGAGGCTCCAATCAAAACATCAAGTGATCGATGCACTTAAAGCTTCAAACGCTCTACGTAACACTGGTGAAATTTTATCTAAAGATCTACCGCTTACAATTCGACAAAAAAGATATAAGCTTTTATGTATCAATCGTCGCTTAAACGAAATAAATCCTCAAATAAAAGTCCAAGTAAGAGAAGATAAAATGCACATTGGAAAAAATATTTTTCGTTGGAATGCTTCAGTGGGATTATTTCAAAACAATGGTGCTAATGCTGTTTATCTTTTGAATGACATTTATCAATTAGATATCAGTCAACTAATCAATGAGACAGAAGAAGAAAACAGACAGAAGACTTACCCGCCCCCTGGCAGTGAGATTGCGTCAACTGCTCCAGCAAATACACAAACCAACTTATCTATTATTAGAGCATAGGGTGTTGCCGTCTGCCAAAACACAAAAATTTCTAAAGAAAAATTGTTAAAACAAAAAAATTTTAAATATTAAGTTATAATATAGCAGGAATGAAAAATAAAAATTTATATGTAGATTTTTGGAATTTAATTAATGAATACGATTTTATTTTTCTGTATGAAACATTTTTGGTTAATAATGAATGTCAATTATATAGTGAACTTTTTAGTAACTTTAAACTTATTTGGATTCCTGCAACAAAGCAAAGTACAAGAGGAAGGGCGAGTGGAGGATGCTTCTTCGGTTACAAACATTCTATTTCGAATATTACTTGCAATTTTATGGTTGAAGAAGAAATCAATTTCCTGAATATAAGGATTTTATCTACAAATTACATAATAATACCACTATATATTAACTGTAACAATTGGGATCATGACTTTAGTTTAGTAAACAACTTCATTGAACATCTTATAAGTGACAATGTTATGATAATCGGTGACTTAAACGCACGCATTGGAGTTGATGAAGGCAGAGAAGACCGATTTGCAGGAAAGATTCGATGCTCAAAAGATACAACGGTTAACACAAGAGGGATAAAGCTTTTGGATCTCTGCAATTCTTTTGGGTTTCGAATCATGAACGGAACATCGTTATCTGATAAATCTGGAGAATTTACTTTTGTAGGACAACAAGGACAATCTGTTGTTGACTTTTGCTTAATAAAAGGTAGATGGTTATCCCTCTTCTCAGATCATAAAGTCCTTGGAGTTCCATATTCAGACCATATGCCAGTAACAGTTGAATTTGGAATAGAAGCCATATATAACGATGAAACTATTAATTTAAAATTACCCCCAAAACTTGTTTGGAAAGAGCATAACTCCGAAAAATTCAGACAAAACCTGCAGATAAACTTTCCTTCACAAGGCTTATCTTCTATAAAAGACGTCGAAGAATTAGTAAAAAAAGCTAATCCAGATAACAACCTGAAAACCCCTCGCAAATCTTCAACTATCAGAGAAAAATGGTTTGACATGGAATGTAAAAAAGCTCGCAATGAATCATTCGGGTGGCTAAATATGTTTCGAAAATACAATTGCCACTTCTTTAAAACAATGTATACAAAAGCTAATTTTTCATTCAAACGCATTTGCAAAGAGAAAAAAACTTCTTTTTTTGAAAATGAAGCGATGAAACTGACGACTTGTAAGGACACAAAAGAATTATGGAAAACATTAAACCAACTTAATGGGAAAAAAATACAAATAAGTCCTAAAA
The DNA here is from genome assembly GCA_963931855.1 of Philhelius festivus. Classification (NCBI taxonomy): domain Eukaryota; kingdom Metazoa; phylum Arthropoda; class Insecta; order Diptera; family Syrphidae; genus Philhelius; species Philhelius festivus. Next base: position 36,878,323 of record OZ007555.1, read on the forward strand.
TCAATATTGTTTCCATGTATGATCATTTCAAGCAACTTCTGAATCCAGAATCCTTGGCTTTACCTATCTATTATGCGAAACCAGGATACTCAAATGAGATTTTAGACACTATTATAACCATTGAGGAATTACACAGAGTACTAAGAGGGCTAAAGGATGGCAAGGCAGCAGGGGAGGATAGAATTCCCGTTGAGTTTTTAAAATACGGGTCAGATGAACTGTTGGAAAACTTATTAGTTTTGTATAACACGATTTTAGATACTGGCGAAATACCTGTTGAATTTAAAAAGAGTTTAATTTGTCCTATCCATAAGAAAGAAGATATATGCAACCCTGCAAACTATCGTGGAATATCGTTTCTCAACGCTTCATATAAAATCTTTGCTTCAATTCTAAATTATCGTTTAACCAATTGGATAAATAGTAACAATTTGCTAGGTGAATTTCAAGCAGGATTTCGAAGTGGCTATTCGACCACTGATAACATTTTTGTTCTCCAAAGTATAGCCAACAACTTTATTGAACAGAAAAAGAAATTGTACGTCCTTTTCGTCGACTTTAAGGCGGCTTTCGATGCAATCGATCGTGAAGCTCTGTTTTTCAAACTATACAACGCTGGAATGTCAGCTAAGTTCGGTAAGGTCCTTGAAAACATCTATAGCAAAAATCTGTCTACTGTATGGAATGGCGCAGAATTATCAAATTGGTTTTATTCTAAAATGGGTGTCAAGCAAGGATGTTCATTAAGTCCTAGCCTGTTCGCGTTATTCATTAACGACCTTATCGAATTTCTTCCCGGTGGAATAAAAGTATCAAGAATAAACATCAAAGCACTACTGTTTGCTGACGATGTAGTCTTATTCGCTTACACACCCCAATCGCTCCAATTGATGATTAACAGACTTGGAACTTATTGTAAATTATGGAATTTGAGAATCAACTTGGAAAAATCAAAAATAATGATATTTAGAAAAGGTCCAGGACGAAATGCTAGAGGTGAGGTTTCGAAAAATACGAAACAGTGGAAAAATTATTGAGATTTTTCATGAAAAAGTGTTTTCGACTTCCAAAAACAACCCCTAATTATATGATTCCCATTGAGACAGGACTGCCGCCACTCTTTATAAGAACACTAACTTCTCATGCCCAATATATTGCCAAGGTCTTAAATATGCCAGACGAAAGGCTTCCAAAAATTGTTGCCCTTCAAACAATTCAAAAAAAAAATTATTGGTATGAAAAGTTGGAAGATCTCGCAAACAGTTGCCTTATAAACTTTCAATTGTTTGATGATACTGGAAGATTCGATAAAAATGTGCTATTTGAAATCATTTCCAATGTGGATAAACAAATAAGATTCGATTGCATAAATGAAGCAGCATCTTCTACGCACAGAGAAATATACAGTCGCCTCAACCATAATCTTTGTGAGGCAAACTATTTCCGCCCTGAAAATGAACTCGGTTTGATTTCAGCCATTTTCAAATTGAGAGGTGAACTTGTACAACTCCACTTCAGGCCACATAGAGATGATTTACCGGTATATTGCAGTCTTTGCAATCTCAACGAACGCGAGGACGTCTTGCATTTCATAGGAAAATGTCCAATTCTTTGCGAAGTAAGACGAGAAGTTTTTAACAGCAACAACTTGTCAGATCAAGAAGTTTTTGCCTTACTAAACTGCGAAACAAATACCAACTTATTATACAAATTCTACAAAATTGCAATGTCATATCGAAACCAAATAATCAATGAAGCTTTTTAAAAATTTCTTAAACCTTTAAACTAAATCATATAATATATATGTATATATGTATATAAAAATAAAAATAAACAAACAGACAATAAACTTTTACACAATACTTTAGTATATATTTTTTCTAAATGATGTCAATCAGGCAGACGGCATAGCCAAGCTTAAGCGATTTTTTTTGTAAAAAAATACTTTGTAAAAATATGATACAATAAATCGAATTATCTATTATCTATCAGTGGCTGCTAGATGATTCGAATGAATACGTTTAATTCCAGGGCCCGTCAACAAGTTGTATAGTTTGGGACTGTGTGGATGGTTTCAATGGCAGATTCCATATTCCAAGTCAGTGGAATGGCCCATACCACTGGATGATTTGCTCCTTTCAATCAGTAGTTGGATGGATTCTTTAATAAATGGTAGGTATATTTAAACGTCAATTTCTTAGGTTTTTAATAAATTACCAGCAAATAAATGATCCATTGATAAATACCCAAATTGTATTTAATTAAAAGAAAATCGAACGGTGGTCCACAGATTCCTTGAATGAATGAATATTGGGATGGTTCTATTGGAATGTAACCTTAAGGTATATTGTGCCCCCATATTAAACTACATGAGATGCTTGCTCACCCTACAGCTCTTCCTCGAAGTATGGGTGTATTCATAAACGCATAAAATCTGCGCTAGTACAATCGCAGTGCTTTTCTAAATGCATTTGTGAACGCACTCACAATGCAGAATGTCTGCAGTAAACAAAAAGGCCTGACTTTATTGCCAAAAAATGCATTCTTAATGAAGGTGGTTTCAAAGTATCCTGGCGATATATTCCGTAGTCATTTTAGGATTTCGAGGTACACATTGAATGCAAGCTTCTTTCTGCTATACAGTGCCTCTTCGTCCTTGGTAACTGTAAAATTAATTTTATAAATTTTCGCTCTTCTGCAGCCAAAAAAAATTCAGCTGCACAATCTGCCCGACGCTGACGACAGTTTGACGCTTATGAACGGTATGTACTGCAGTTGGGCTAGGTTGGTTCGATCGAAAATCTGACTTTATGAACGCAGATAATGCAGTTCTTAGTTAGGCTGACGATTATGAACTCACCCTATATCTTTTTAAGAAATACGATTATTTGGAATACCTTCAGAGTATTTTTGGCATACTTTTTTTTCAGGATTTTTATAAATATTTTGTGACTTACAATCACTATGAAAATACATTTAATTATAAGCCTAACATTATTTTTTGGAAAAGGATAAAATAAATATCGTCGGTATGCTGCAAAAAGAGCTCAAGTCCACTTTTTTGTTATTCGAACTTAATGATGCATAAATATCCCAAAAGTCATAGTCCATGCCATGTAAAAAATCCCATGTCTATTTAAATTAGTTTTTGTAGTTATTATTATACGAGTATCATGGACCTGGGTTTTTCTTACACAAATCTTTTTTTCTATGTTCTCTATTTTTGCTACAAAAAAGTTCAAGTCCGAAAATTCAAAGAAAATACATCCAGCAGAAAAAAAAAACATTTCATGGCCTTCTTAAAAATTTGTTATAAGGAGATTTCCCAAATACATTTTCTATGATTCGCTTTGAATTTACATTTAGAGTAACGATCATTATTGAATGTTTTCAATGTGAAAAGCAGAAGAAGAACGGCTTACTATATTCCGACTCGCACGTTCCGCTTAAAAGCAAAGGAAATCCATATAATATAACACAAATGCGGTGTACTGATTTTCTGATTAAATCGTTTGATGGAGTACAAATACTATCATAATGAAACCTATGAGGAAATAAGGGTTTTTGGTAAAGTTAGGCCCATAAATTTAGGTGTATACAAGTAGCCTTCCTAGTATCGAAAAAAAAGTTTAACTTATTCTTTGCAATAAGAAGCCATCCCGCATGAATTTCATCAATGGTAGAAAAGCTTGAAAACAAGCAAAACCACCAGAAATAAGGCACCAGAGCCTGATTCTGATTCCGATTCTGGATCAGATCAAGAGAAATAAATTTAAAATAAAAATTACAAACAAAATATTTTCATTAAAAAAAAAAACCCATTTCCATAAAAAAATATTTTTAAATGCAAAAAAAGTTCATGTCCAAGATTCACTTTAATTTTGTATAAAAAAATGAATAAATTAAACTGAATACAATTTTTTGATTTTATTAATAAATGCTTGAACTATCACATTGTAAGATCGATTTTCAAATCGAAACCACTTAATGATTTTTCCAGGGCCCATAAACTTTAAATTTTCAATAACTCAAAAACACAATTAGTTGACTTGAGCGCTTTTTGCAGCATACCCACGCCGCCGCCGCACTATGGGACCAAATGATGAAATCCATCTCAAAAATGGTTTTGGTGAATTTCGTAATTTGAAAAATCTAATGATGGGATTATATACTAGAAATAGGGTTCTTCCTAACACAGTAAATTTTTTGTATCTTACTTTTGTTCTAGGTACCTAAAATTACCGTTAAAAATGATATTTCGATATTTTTAGTTTTTAGAATTATTGGAAGTGAAAGTTTGAAGTCAATTATTTCGTATTTTTCTGGACAGAATGTATAAGTATTATACCTTTTTAAAAAGCTCAAGCCCTCTTCTTTACAAAACAGTTATATTTTTTTAAATTTAGTTCGCCAGTAAATTAATAAAAAAAAATGAGTAAGGTGCAGTATCTTTTTCATTTTTTTGTTTTCAATTAAAGTTTTCTCTGTTAGCTCCGGCTGCCTCCGTTTAGTTAATGGCTGTTTTGTATTCTTAAAATATTCAGAATTCGGAAGAAAAAATAAAAACTTTCGCATTTTCATGCATTTTTGTTTAAGAAGAAAAAACGTATGATGAGAAAGAAACATACGTTTTTAGAATAAAAATTCGTATTCTTATAACTTTATTGTTAAGTGATGAAAAAAATTAAAATTTAGCAAAAATGTGGTACCTTTATTGATGCACATAAATATGTATTCCAAAAAGTTTTAGACCATTATTTTATTACTTTAACTCAAAATTTAAAAAAAAATATGTTATTTTTTGTCAAAAATTCAAAAAAATAACTGTTAAAACATGTGCAACACATTTTTATAAACATCATATATGTTTCCACAAAATTTATAAGTTTTTATCATTTATTGCCAATATTATTAAAATTCAAAATTTTATTTTTAGAATAAAATATTTATTTTCCAATTTTAAACTTCCTTACTCATATTTATTTTAAAAAAATCATAATTAAATAAAAATAAATGCCAAGCATTTGAGGGTGGGAGGGGGTGTGTTGGGTATGTTGCATATAATACAAATGTTGGTACATATAAATAACAGAAAACAGAAGAAGACAAAAAGTTAACAGTTCACTTAAAAGAGAACTGCATACAATATGTAAACTGAATCGTAAACAATACCAAAAGCAACAACAAAAGCATGTGAAAATAGTCTAAAAGGTAATAGAGTTGGCATGGGATAGCCAAATTGTTGTTGTAATATTAATCAATCAAGAGGCAACATTCATAGATAATGTAATGAGATGACTAAGCTTTTATTCTCAATAAAGCGTTTGAAGGATTCGCATTAAATTTAAAAAAAAACTAAAATGAGAGAATTTATTTGCAAGGAAATGTTCAAGATCAGCTACGAACGAAGATGTTCTACACACTTTATTATATACATACATCTGATCCGCATATATCTAGTCTGGGAAAACCAAGAACAAAAAATGATACCAAAGCATTGTTTGACGAGGCTAAAGAACTTTTAAACATTACATTAATATCGATACATAACCTAGTAATAAGATACTTTTGAATTACGTTTTGTTTTTTGTTTTAAGGGTGAAACACTTTTATATATCAAAAAGGGGCGTGGCAGTTCACGGGTTTTACTAAAAAATAATACTTTTCATAAATTAATTTCTACATATAAAACTTAATCAAAAAAGAGGCCTGCTTTTAATGAACTTTAAGCTGAAAATTAAAAAAAGGGGAGTGAAAGTGGGCGGGAAACTGGGCAGAAAAAATATGCATCTGATGTCTTGAGTTTAAAAAACCTCAAACAAAAATGTTCGGCTTCCTGGTCACTAAAAATAAGAAAATAACAAAAATCAAAAAAATCTGGGCGTGGTAGTGGGCGGATTTCACAAAAACTACTTTCAGATGTTTTCACCGGTAAAAGAAAAAAACTGTACAAATTTCATCCAAATTGTTGCAACAATTCTTGCTCCAATAAATTTTGACCATATAAATTAAACAAAATCTACAAATTTGTTATTTTATTTTATTTAAAAAAAAGAAAATAATTTATTTCTATATGAAACGTTTTAATATTTTAAATTCTTGGTTATACAAGTATAAGTGTGCAAAATTTCAAAAAAAAATATTGAGAAACGAAAAAGTTATGGATTTTTGAGATGGTTTGCACCATTTGGTCCCATAGTGCGCCGACGCGACGATATAGAAATGTTTTTTTTGTTTTGGGGAAATCAAAGTTTTTCATTATGGAATCTATAATTTATAAAATATAAATTTCTAGAAAGAAATGAAAAAAGTTAATTGAATTATATTTAATCACTCTAATCAATCAGAAGCAATTCTCAAATTTTCTTCATCTTTGTTTTGAAGTGAAAGTTTTTGGAGAAAATGTGTTAGGAAGAAAATTAGAAGAATTCAATGTGAAGTTTTATTTAAAAAATATCTAGGAAATACTCGTACATATTTAAAGAATCAAGTGGAAATCCCTTTTAAATAAAATGCACGACTGGGTCGCACGAACTTGTTCTTATGTAAGAGAATATCAAAAATTAATGTTATTAAATAAAAACTGTTCATAAGCATAACATTCATTTTTAAATGAATAATGGCCAATTTCATAAGCAAACACTGAAAGCAGTTTTATCAAAAATGCTCCTATATTTTATCAGACTCTTAAATCTTTTTAGGTTCATCAATCTATAAAAGGGAAATTTTTGTTAAAATTGAGTTCTCTTCACATCCGTGGAAAAAAGAACCGCCACCACATATGTCTCTCGCAAACATGCTTACAAATTGCAGAATGATATCGCATCGTTTGAAAGCAGTCAACTATCAACTATTTGCTCGGAGCATTAATAGCGGCGTTCACATTCTCTAATTTGTTTGACAAGCGCGGCATGATGAATATTTGATGGATAAAAAAAGGAGCGTTCACATTAGTCAAACATGCTGTCAAACATCATTTCTCATTAGAATTTTGATCATGGCGGACCAACATGCTTGACGAACACATTCTCAAATATGCTTGTCATGCTGTGAAAATGTGAAAACATTTTTTGTTTGGCAAGCCACTAGATGGAGCGTTCACCTTATCAAAATCAAGCCAATCCTTTAACATTTTTTTAGGGTTCCGTACTTTATCTTACTCCCTCTGTCAGAGATTTATAAGCCGATTGACATCATTTCCACCTTGTAATGGAAATAGTTAAAGTAAATATAAGCGGCAAAAACTAAATTTTTTAATCTATTCTATTGAAGTCGTAGTCATCATCCAGTTCATGACTTGACAGATGGAGAACGATCTATATTTTGATATAGTGAATGCTAAAAGTATATTTTGATATAATATAGAATATTTAATTCGATAGTTAAAATAATTATATGGTATGACAGATAAGGGATAAATTAAATGTTGACGTATCGAAAATATTTCATTGCAGATGTCAACTGATTGCCCTGAACAACATTTTTCGGATTTTTATAGGTAATCGTCCGTGACTAACGTGAAGTGGATTTTTTTAAGACATTAACTGAACCCGCAATGAAATTTTACACCAGTTGTTTTGCCTTTCGTCTTTTTGACATATTGATCAAGATGTGAAGTAAGCAATGGAAAGTAATAAAATCGAGATTTCAGTACTCAGCTTCCAATGTAAAATGGATGTCGGAAGTATGCAATATTTCCATGGTGTTAAATGCAATCGTCGGTAAGGTAGGTTGCTACACGGAACGTGTAACATGTGACCGTAATGTGTAACCGTTACCAGCTACACGGAACGCATGAGTTTTACCCAGGTCTTCGATTCACTCTACCGCCGGCAAAGATCAAGATGTTTACACATCAAAAATATATTAACACTGTGGAGGAATTAAACCACGACGTAAGTAATGAAATGAAAATATATTCTAGTTTATCTTTTATGGATAAGTTTCACAAATAAGAATGTATGATGCGAACATTTAACAGGCGTATTGTAATAAGGATACTTTGGAATTGAATGCGGGATTCACTTACACGGCAGGAGTCCAATAGAAGGATTGAAACTAATTTTAGATGCAAAAGAATTACTCCGGTGTGGTGGAAAATTAGGAAGTTAGGTAAATGATTATGAGATAAAACAGGCAGTAATTATTGCAAATTCGTCAGGGTAAGGAGAATCGGTAATAAATAATGAAACGAAACAAGGATGAATCGAAGTAATGATGAAAGTTATTAGGTAAAGGTACTGGATACCGAATAAATGTATACTCTGAGTGTGTGTTATCTACATGAACGGATAGTCAACTGAAAGCAGAATTGCAATCAGGGAGTGTTCAGGTTGGGATACCATTTTTAGCCACAGAAGTGGTTTACGCTAGTCCCTTTGAAATAAAGGAACCTGGAACACTGAAAGCGCTTTTAAAGCATTTATACAACTAAAAATGTTTCTTGGGTTGGAACTTTGTTCTCCTGGTCCTTTAATTGTTACCAGATTTCTTTTAAATTTTTGAAAACAAATATTTTATATTTTTAGGTTTGATTAATCCATTTCTTGTTTATTTACTAAAAGTTGAACATAATATTCATATTTTTCCTCATTCAATCTTAAAGAAAACTGTTTTTTTTTTTAAGTAAAAATATAGATACGGTCAATCATTTTCGTTTTTATTTTCTTTCATTTGCACAAAAAATAAAAAATATGATATAAAAATATTTTATACTTTTTATATTTTTCTTTTATTCTTCTCCTTAATCAATGAACTAACGTAAAAAACTCATTCGTTTCTTTATTAAGTTAATTTTTTGAGTCAGCTTTAGTGTGTAGTTTATTCGTTAAGTCAAGAGTTAGAAAAACAGCTTTTTAAACAAGATCCAAAACTCTATGTAAATGAATTAACATTTTAATTAAGATAACTCTCAGTAACATTTAAAAATGTATTCATAGAAAGTCACAACCTCGCACTTTTTGTTTAAATAACGGGTGATTTTTTTGAGGTTAGGATTTTCATGCATTAGTATTTGACAGATCACGCGGGATTTCAGACATGGTGTCAAAGAGAAAGATGCTCAGTATGCTTTGACATTTCATCATGAATAGACTTTTTATTTATTTAATTCGTTAAAATCTAACGTTAACAATATTAAAATAGTTCTTATAATCTAATATAATCTAATATCATAATTTATATTTATTATTCAATATTGTTGAAAAAGATAAGTTTAAATTTTTTACATTTTATGTTATCATTTACAGATTCTAAACAAAATTGAAATTCGTTATAAATTGTAATTAATTGATTGAAGGGGCTACATACACCATAGTTTGATCTGCTAAATATTTGAATAATAGGTTGCTGTCGCCTTAAACATGAACGGCTGAAACTGAAATTTAATTTACTTAGAACTGATGGTAATGATATCGAACCATTAATAATCCCAACAATAAAACAAAATTGTAAAAACTTTCTGTGGTTAGTCAAAGAAGGAAGGCTGATCAAAGCTAGTCTTTGAGAATAAGGGGGAAGTAGATTTTCCCTTGACCAGGGAAGAGACCGAAGACAGAAACGCAGAAACCTTTTTTGGATCGCTTCAATTCTTGTAACATGTATTGAGTAATAAGGTGACCATACCACACAGCCGTATTCTAGAATTGGTCTAACAAACGAAATAAATAGAAGTTTTAGAACATAAGGGTCCTGAAAATCACGACCGAATCTTTTAATGAATCCAAGAACCCTATTGGCTTTTTTAATTATATAATTTAAATGATCATTAAATGCTAATTTGGGATCTAGAATAATACCTAAATCAGAAAACACAGAAACCTTACATAACGGACAAGAATCAAACGTATAGTTGTACAAAAACGGAAATTTTTTACGTGTAAAACTCATGGTTTTACATTTGTCAACATTTAAAACAAGTCGGTTTTTATTGCACCATTCCCTAAATATTGTTAAGTCTTCTTGTAGTAATAAACAGTCAGAGGAGGATTTTATACTTTTAAAAAGCTTAATGTCATCAGCATAAACAAGGACAGACGAGTTTTTTAAGTTTGAAACCAAGTCATTAATAAATAAAACAAATAAAATAGGACCTAAGTGGCTGCCCTGAGGGACGCCAGAATTGACAACAAATTGACTTGAACTTTCATTACGAAACAAGACAGAATAACGACGGTTTTTTAAGTATGAAGAAATCCAATTTATAAAATTGTTGTTAAATCCTAGATGGTTTAATTTTAAAATTAGTGTATTGTGACATAACTTGTCAAAGGCTTTACTAAAGTCAGTAAATACACAATCAACTTGCCCGCGTTTTTCAAAAACATCTAGACAAAAGGAAACGAAGTTAAATGAATTAGTAACAGATGATAATGATGTTGAAGCTGTTGGGAATGAAATGATTGGAGGAGTTGATATTGAGGCCATTGCAACAGTGGTAACTGGAATTATCGATGGAGGTGTATGTTGTTTATTTGTACTAGTATCATTTGAGATCAATGAGTTCGGTACCTCGGATGATTTCTTATTTGGAGGTTGAGGTAAGGTTGTGTCTAATTCATCGCATTTTCGTTTATTTGTCTGGTTATTAGATGCGGTGTTGTTAGACTTTAAGATCGCTGTTACGCTCCTGGTTTGTTTTCGCTGAATATGCGTATGATTCGATATTTCATCTACTTTAATATTTAGCTGATTATATTGTTTTTGAAGATTTTCAATCATTGTCGTTATGGAGAGAAGGTCCCGTGTAATATTTTTGTGAACAAAGGGATCACATTCATTACAAAAGTAATAAAAGCCTTTGTTCTTGCTCAACGTTTTTATAGAGCTAAAGTTAGCATTGATGCACTCCACATGGAAGGTTCTATGACAGTTGCCATAGCACATGATCGAATCAATCATAAAGTCGCAAATTTTAAAACATTTTCCACATTCAGACATTTTTATGTTTTACTCAAAAAATAAAATAATATTCGTAGAAAAAATTGGTTATATGTGTACTTCAAAAATATGGATGGTGTCTGTGATAAGTAAAAGCATAAGCAATATCACATACACGAACCAACTGATCGAAATTATATTTAAATAAAGCTTTTAGGAGTTAAATACTTGAACAGTATATACTTGCACTCATGTAGGTGAGATGAATCGGAGACGAATATGACAGCCAAATGTTGATGAACGTAGTTGGGTGGCAATATTATGTGCGCTGCACTGTTTAAGCAAAGTCCGATGGATGAAGTCGATCTCGTAGATATTATTTATTCAAATGATGAGCAATGAATAGCGATGCACAAGATTCTAGCCACGCATCTGGTGAATGCTGAGATTTGGGGTTGATTGATGAAAAGCGAGTCCAGGTGTAAAGTGCGACTTGTTGCGGCATGAAAAGAAACCGATACAGGTTGTGTAGCATCAAATTTGCTTCAATGGCAGAACATACACTAAGAATGTTGCAACTCTACCAGAGAGACGATCGAAAAGGAGAAATAATATTTTTTAACGGCAACGACGACGACGGTGAGAATTGACAATTGAGAACACCGGAAAAAAAAAATCACTCAAGCACTCGATTTTTGATGGATTTAAATCAGAATAAGAATAAATGACAATTTAAATTATTCAATTAAAAGAAATTATGTAAAACACATTTAATGACACTATGTTTTTTGAATAGATCTGGTAATTATGCAAAAATTATGATAAAAATCTGAATTTATAAGAGACTTTAACTAGAAATAAAATTAAAGAACTCAGGAGCAGAAATTAAACACAAGTTGTCTAGATCACGGAGAATTTCACTTACTAACGAGCAACGCTTGCAAATCATTGAATTTTATTACCAAAATCAGTGTTCGGTTCGAAATGTGTTTCGCGCTTTACGTCCGATTTATGGTCTACATAATCGACCAAGTGAGCAAACAATTAATGTGATTGTGACCAAGTTTCGCACTCAGTTTACTTTATTGGACATTAAACCAACCACACGAATGCGTACAGTGCGTACAGAAGAGAATATTGCGTCTGTTTCTGAGAGTGTTGCTGAAGACCGTGAAATGTCGATTCGTCGCCGTTCGCAGCAATTGGGTTTGTGTTATTCGACCACATGGAAGATTTTACGCAAAGATCTTGGTGTAAAACCGTATAAAATACAGCTCGTGCAAGAACTGAAGCCGAACGATCTGCCACAACGTCGAATTTTCAGTGAATGGGCCCTAGAAAAGTTGGCAGAAAATCCGCTTTTTTATCGACAAATTTTGTTCAGCGATGAGGCTCATTTCTGGTTGAATGGCTACGTAAATAAGCAAAATTGCCGCATTTGGAGTGAAGAGCAACCAGAAGCCGTTCAAGAACTGCCCATGCATCCCGAAAAATGCACTGTTTGGTGTGGTTTGTACGCTGGTGGAATCATTGGACCGTATTTTTTCAAAGATGCTGTTGGACGCAACGTTACGGTGAATGGCGATCGCTATCGTTCAATGCTAACAAACTTTTTGTTGCCAAAAATGGAAGAACTGAACTTGGTTGACATGTGGTTTCAACAAGATGGCGCTACATGCCACACAGCTCGCGATTCTATGGCCATTTTGAGGGAAAACTTCGGAGAACAATTCATCTCAAGGAATGGACCGGTAAGTTGGCCACCAAGATCATGCGATTTGACGCCTTTAGACTATTTTTTGTGGGGCTACGTCAAGTCTAAAGTCTACACAAATAAGCCAGCAACTATTCCAGCTTTGGAAGACAACATTTCCGAAGAAATTCGGGCTATTCCGGCCGAAATGCTCGAAAAAGTTACCCAAAATTGGACTTTCCGAATGGACCACCTAAGAGGCAGCCGCGGTCAACATTTAAATGAAATTATCTTCAAAAAGTAAATGTCATGGACCAATCTAACGTTTCAAATAAAGAATCGATGAGATTTTGCAAATTTTATGCGTTTTTTTTTTAAAAAAAGTTCTCAAGCTCTTAAAAAATCACCCGTTACAATTTTTTAAGAACTATGGATAAAAATGCTTTTTCCTATTTTAAACTTTGAATTCTTTTTTTGATTGCACAATTACTAACAGAAGAATCAATTTATTTTTTTAATAATTTTAGCATTGCACATTTGAATGTTAGTAATAATATTTATAAAACAACATTATAATTTGGAAAAAAAGTGAATTTCATTCACAAAAAAAAAAACTTACCAAATTGCCAACTATTTTTTTATAAATCATGTTTTATAAAAGTTTTAAGGATTAAAAAATTTTAAATTTTTAACTACTTGTGCAACTTTTTAAATTTGAAAACTACAAGGTGTGTGAATGAATGAACAATTGTTCTTATTATTTAAACAAAAATAACTACTTTTTTCGTATTAACTTTGAAGAACATACAAAAATAATTACTTTTAACTTATAAAACAACATACTTAATAAATAACATAACAACGAAAGATTGAAAATTAACTGTTAAATTTAACGAATTAAACACAACATAAAATACAAAAAAAAAAAGATTATGGAAATGATTAATTTTGACTTACTGCCAAGTAAAACTTCCGGTGATGCCATCTTTCAAACGATCACGTAGTGACCGTTGCCGACTTGGTCCCGTACCACTTAATGGTTGTAATATTGGATTCTCTCCATAGTCATCTGATATGTTTGTAGCTGAACTAGATATGGGTGGAAAACTTGGGTGTTGGGCCGACGAAGGTATGTCATTGTTGCTGCCAGTACTGGCGACGCCAACTGTTGTGCTAGGCACACTCTCCATTAGAGGTGCTTGTTGTCTGTGCTGTTGTTGTTGATGTCTCTTTGGAGACGATGAAGAAGTTGGCCGAATTATTCTAGCACTGTGTCGAGGCGAATTTTCACGTGACATTTTTACTTTATTTAATTTTGTTTTACAGAATCAGAATATTTAAGAAGAAACTAATCTCAATGCATGTACAAGACAAGTGTTTTTTTTTGTAAATTTGTAGTTTTAAATGTCATTCATATATGCAAAAAATTATTATATTGATTCTTTGACGACAGTGCACTTGAAATACTCGAAATATCAAATACAAAATATTATTTATTGACATTTTGTTTTAACAACATGACAAGTAGTGTTAAAGAATAAAGAAAGTTGAAGTTGTATTTTTGTAAAAAGATAGAAAGACAGAGAGAAATATTATTTATGTTAACAACAGCAAAAGCATTTTCGATTAATTTATTTGCTCCAAATCGGGCAAGAAGAGTATTAAGTAATTCGAAATTAAATATAAAGAGCTCAACAGATGTTGTTTATTTTTGTATTGGATGCAAATATAAAAGCAAGCTTTAATTTAAGATTTTTAAATTTGTGTAAGTGGAGAAGATAATTAAAAGAAAGTAATTTTGGGAAAAGTGCGCTTCAAACTAAGAAAATTCCAAACAAACTCAAAATGCAAACAATTTTAAATAAGACTTAAAAGTATATTTCTTGAATAACTGTTTTATTTTGTATCTTAAAGTAAGTTTAAATAGTTAGGTAAAATGTAATTTTTAATTTTATTTGCATGTTATAAAAAAATATTAAGCGATTAAAATTGTTAAATTAAATAAAACAAACAAATTTGATTTAATGATATATAAAAAACAAAATTAATACCATTTAAAGAAGCATCATAGATTTATGTATTATATTGTTGTATACACGCACGCAAATTTTTGATGTACATACGCAAGTAAATATTTTAATGTTTTTATTTTTAAATACTTAGATGTAGAAATGTGTAACTAATTATGATCTGTAGCTATAGTTTAAATATGTATGGAGCTAAAAGTGATTTAGCTTGAGCATCTCTATATAATCGCATTTATATATGATTTTATATAAAAATATAAAATATTGGGATATGCTTTTTTATGTATTCCATAAGTTAAGAAGGATATATTTATAGTGAAGATGTGCCACAAACCTGCAATGAAAAAAAAAATAGAAAATTTATATTATCATAGTATGAACATTTGTAAAATGCAAGATGGTTATGGTTATACAGTACATTGTTAGTTCGGAAACCAAAAATATTAGTTTTTTAAATATTTTTGATACACTGAATTCAAATCCTAAATTTAAATTATTCCTTAATTTAAATTTTATGAGTTCAAATAATCTAAAATTGAAACAAAAAAAAACAACCATCACTATAGTTAAGGTCAGTATTTTTGTTTAACCTTTTTTTTTTCTCTAAAAATATATTTAAAATTTGAACAATATACTAATTCTACTGTGGAGAATTTTCAGTTAAAATGAAATACATTTATGATTTTCAATAACAACGAGGTCTTTGTAAATTGGCTTAAAGGTAACTATCGAAAAAATTGTGGTTCATGTACTTATGCCTTTATAAAAGCACTCAAATTTTTAATTTATGCTTAGCTTACAGAAATGTTTTACTGTAACTTCATAAAAAAATTGAATTTAAATTTTTGTATGAAAAATTAAAAATAGTATACTCAATAATATAAAAAATAAATAGACATATTGAAATTTGTTAAATATTCAATATAAATCCATAAGGTTCACAGTTGAAAAAGAAGTTTTCCAAAAAGAACCTGATTAGACTTCGAATTGACAAGAAAGCCTGAAAAGTAAATATTGCTATGAACCACAACCCAACTAAGTACAAATGAGAAAGCTTTCGAAGCCATGTGGTGAGAGGGTCTCTTTTTAAAGCTGACCAGACATAAGTAAACTACTATTACATATGCTTTATGACATGCTCAATGGTAGAAAGTTTGTTTCCAAAAGTACAGAGAGCGTACAGAACAGCTCCAAAAGTCGAGGTCATCAGAATTCTTTTGTAGTGTGACTTCAACAAGATTCAGCAATATTGCGATGATTGGAAGATGAAAACCAACTTTCAGAAATCTGAAAGTTTGCGTGAGGCCTCAAGGGATACGAAAAAGAACTGGCGCAAGCGAGTGATCGTAGTGTCACGTCTCTATCTAAAACTGACTAGACTCGGCATAAGTAAACCACTATTGTATATACTTTATGACATGCTCAATGGTAGAAAGTTTGTTGTCAAAAGTGGCAATGTAACTTCTACCGCAGTCTTCGATATCAAGAATGGTCTTCAGCAGGGAGCGGTGAACTCGCCGATTCTATTCAGCATTTACACCAGCGATCTGATAGGTAGTCTAACTCATGCAATTGCGTATGCCGATGATCTAATAGCGTACAGAACAGCTCCAAAAGTTGAGGACATCATAATTCTTTTGCAGCGTGACTTCGACAAGATTCAGCGATACTGTGATGACTGGAAGTTGAAAATAAACTTTCAGAAATGTGAAACTATTCTGTTCAGGACTCCGTTGGCTAGAGCCTCTAGGGATACTAGAAAGAACTGGCGTAAGCTGATGATCGTAGGGCCGCACCGGCAACCACTGACGAGTAAAAGTGTGGTAAAGTACCTTGGCATCTGTTTGGATCTGTATTTGTATTTCGATAGACATATAAATGCTGCTCTGAACAGGGCTAGGGGAGCCTTTGCCCTGACGAAACGATTGTTTTACAGCAGCCGGCTTGACACCAGGGTGAAGGTGATTTGCTACATGGCCCTCATCCGGGCGATGATTGTCTATGGGTGCCCGGTGTGGTTCAACGTCGCCCCATCTCAAATGGAAAAGATTCGGGTGTTTGAGAGGCAGTGTCTTAGACGTTGCCTTGGATTGCACAGAACACAAGAGTCGGAGTACAAACATTATTATTCAAACGATTTTTTGATAAAGCTGATTCGGGGTCACATTGCAAGAGCGATGTCCTCGACCAACAACTTAATTTTTGGGGCTTACTACCCAAACGATGATTACTATGAGAGTGTACGTCTTAGCGGCTTCATCCCGCCCGATGCATTTCTCTACTTAGACAGACGAGGGCTGGTCCAAGATAGAATGGCGATTCCGCTAATCTACCACGTCAGCCGTAAGACTGTTGACAGGCGGTTCCTTTATGGTCGAGACGTCCTCGCACAAGATGGAGCAGAGCGCCTTTGGTTCAGTAGGACTCTGTCCGATAGGGACCGGAGGGACAGGGTGAGACAGGGGAACCAGTTCTGGTGGTTGTTGGATGATAGAGAAAGTTGACGAGGACTTATAAATGTCTTGGCCGACTTACATAGATTTAAGTGTAAGTCGTTAGGTAGGGACAGTCAGGGTGGCACAAAAAGAAAAAAAAAAAAAAAAAAACACTGCTACTGTGACTGTTCTAGTTTTTAAGTAGTTTTAGTTTATTTTAAGTAGTTGTAGGTAGTTTTAATTAGTTTTACTTTAGTTTGTAAGTTTTATATAAAAAATTTAAAAAAAAAGTTACAGAATCCGAAAATTGAAAATAGTTTTTTAGGCCGAAAGGTATTAGATTTAAGATATAGTTTAGCTTAGAGCGCCCGCATAGGGCCAGTAAGTTAGTTTTAAGTTATTGCTTGGATAAGTAGGCTAGTTTTTTTTATGAATTTTTGTCTAGCTTTAAGATAGTTTTCAGATTGATGAAAATAAAAACGAATTAAAAAAAAAAAAAAAAACGGGAAAAACAACTGAACTTTAAACTTTTCTTGTTAAGAGTAGATATTTGTCGTGTTTTTTATTCGTCAAAAGAACGTATTAATTCGATCACTCCTATCCATCAAATCTGTCAGAGTCACGGGTTTCATTTTCCCAACGGAGTCCTATGAAAACAAATTTTTTTGAAAAATTACCTTATATAAAATGATCCAATTATGTAAAGTTCCTTAGTACATAAACTGTTACTTTTATAACTTTAAATTCTGTATTAAAGTACCTCACAATAAATACTCTAATAAAGATAATATATTCATCCAATCGATGTCCCTATTCTGAAGTTCTTTAAATCCCGTCTGCACACAATAATTCACATTCATTCCGGTAATGAAATCCGATGTGGACAATAACAATCGCCAAAAAACCAGAAACTCCTTTTAATGCATACATCCCAAGGTCTTTTTAAGCTTTTTCCCCCGAAATTCTTTACCGCCGGCCGCACGAAATTACTGTATGTATCCTGTAAGCAGTGACATTAATCCAAATCCAAAGTAGATACCTAAGAGTTATATCCCTCTGGCTGAATCTGCCTTCAATGTGATACATACACTTTAACAATATTCTTAAACGCGCATATTGAAGCTTCCCTATTCGACTTGTGTATATGTACAAAAATAAACAAGTCCTTGATGGTTGCTATTTTTGTAGAAAAAAAACAACTAGAAAAAATATACATAAAAGTTGGAATAAAAAGTGAAATCCTTTCTTTCAAGGAACTTAGCTAAGCGTAGCCCTGGAATTGTTTTATTTGTATTTAAAGCTTATAGTTTTTTTTATAAACGGCCTAGAGGTTGGGGGAGGCTTAAGCAAACAAGACAAACAAAAAACTTTGTTGCTGTTTCTGTTTTCTGCAGAAGGACGAAGTATAGTGGGACGATACAAATAAAACTTTGATATAAATCACTCAATAGAGTAAGCAAATTTAAACTTTGATTCTTTTATAAAATTAACTATATTTGGAATTTAAAACAACCACATACACTTCTTCCATTTTTCGGAACGATTGTTTATTTTTATACATAAATGTTTTAATTCATAATTCTTTACCGTTATTTTTTTGTTTAATAATTTGAATTGATTTTTCAAAAAATATTCCGACTATGCTCTGTGTATTATTCCACTATGAGAAGAGTTTCAAAAGGTTTTCTGATTTACGAACCAACACAAGACTGTGATGATGTGGTATGGTGCAAAATCTGTGGCACGGAATTGATGCTCCGGAACGTGAATGGCAGTTTAATTTATCCAGAGGGTCATCTTGTAATGGCAATTAAGGCCGATGTGGCACACCCAACCGAGAAGTGGAGGTTTTCTTAGTTAGTGCACATTTACCTGTTTATTTAGTTTGTTTTTAATCTTTACTACGACTACCGCGACGACTACGGGTAGTTGGCTATATTTGCAGAGGGTTAAGCGCCTTATAAAGGTGGAAACAAATAACTCTTAAAGCATTCATTGAGTCCTCTTGCTATTTTTTAAGTTGGTTAAAATAATTCGTGTTGAGGGCAATGTAAACAGACATTTGAATGCTAAATACCACAACTCTGTTTATAGTTTAGTTCTAAAAGGGGAGACAAAATTTTAAGTACTCTGGGGCTATTTAAAGAAATCGATGACAAATTTTATGATTAGTCAAGAGAAAACATCTATATAGAAATATTAAAAAAAAATTCCTACTGATCGACTGCGTTGAAAACTGAAATAAAATGCACGACTGGGTCGCACGTACTTGCTCTTGTGTAAGAGTACTTTGGAATTTAAAAATTGCTTATAAATATAAAATAATGGATTTAATTTGAGCAAAATATTCAAATGCATAAAACTTTCGTCTTATTTCTAGAAAGTTATGAATTTATATAAAAAAATTTACAAATCGTTTTATTATTAAATTAGTTTTTTATATAAGAAATTTCTTTAGTGTTCCCAAAAAAAATTTGCGATACCAATAATACGAAATAATTGCAAAAACTAATCAAAACTAATCACTGCTCGACAGATTTCAAAAAGAAAAATACAAAAAAAAAATCATTTATAGTTAAAGCTAGGTAATGGTTGAAAAAAATTTTACGAAAAATGGTTATTAATGGTACCCCATTTTTTTGGTTTTGATTTTTTCAAAAGCATTACAACATATTATGATATTTTTTTGTATGCTTAAGCTCCCCAATAGTTTGAATATTATTGTGTATTCAAATTAAAAAAAAATTGGATTTCTTAAAACAAATTCAAAATTTTGTTTTCAAAACTCAATATATCGAAAACTCCATACTAGATTTTTTTCTTAAATTTGATAAAAAAAAGTTTCTTAAAAAATGTATTTTACCTAAAAATAACGGTACCCACCATACAAATGTTAAAAAATTGTTTTCAAAAATCGTATTTTTCTCGAAAACGGCGCCTAGAATTTTTATAAAATTTTTTTCATTTCAATTAATTTTTACGATCTATAATTTAAAAAAAAATTAAATTAAGATATTACTGACTGTACCTACCATAGAACCATTTTTTCAAATTTTAAATTTGTATAGAAAAGTTCCTAAAAGAAAAGTAAAAAAAAAAAAGAATTTTATGAACAGTTTTCTCTAATAACATTCGTTTTCCTAGTCTATTACATAGGAGCAAGTTCGTGCCACCCAGTCTTGCATTTTATTTTATATCGAAATCATTAGAGCTATTGTCGAGATCAACAAGATTTTCCATACTATTTCGCAGTTTTCGCTAGTTTCGGAGCTAAAAAAAATCAATTTCTCCCTTAGGGAATCCCCGAAGAACCTTAAATACTGAGTTTGAAGAAAATCGTGTTAGCGGTTTCGGCTGTAGGTCGAAGTACATACAGACAGACAGACGAAGTGGCAGGACTCACTTTTTTAGTGTTCTCTATCATCTATCTATTTGAGAACTTTGCTCAAAACCTCGAGTTCCATTTTTGTCCAAAACTCGCCATATAGCACCTACCTATATGTATATCGCAAGTAAAGACTATGTTATTCGAATGTTTTTCATTATTTGTAAATAAAGAAGCAAGTTCTGAATTTCTATAACCGGTTGTAAGTTACGGAAAATTTAACTTCATAAAATGTGTTCTACGATGAATCTTACTCGTACTATCCACCATTACGTTCCGAGCCTATAGTTAGTTTCGAATTATTTTTGGACATGACCATTAAAAATTAGCTTGTTTCTTATTAAATCTATCGGTTTGCTTTTTACAAATCCTTTACATTTTCATCTCATAAAGCATAACTTTAAATTTGAAACATTCAAAACTGTTATTGATAGAAACTAAGAAAGAATTATTGAAGATGTTTTAGAACCAATTAATATTCCAGTAATAAAATAAAATTGTATTATTTGCCTATGTTTTCATTTTAGTTTCAGAAAATATAAATAAAGCTTAGTTCCTCATGAACGGAGAAGAAATCGAAGGCAGAAACGCGTAAATCTACTCTACACTGCTTCTATACTCTGTCCAAGAAAAATTGTCAGTACAGGCCTTATGGGAGAGCTTTTTCTAAAGCAGTGGCGCCTGATGTACCCTCACTACAATGCGTTAGGAAAAATGCCACTAAAAAAAGAGCAAGCCACTGACTTTTTGTTGTTGTAATTCTTTGCAAAAAGTTGTACACCCTAACACGACCGTCGTATCCCACTGCTGATGAGATACTGTCAATACGATCGTGCGCTCTTTATCTACATCAAAACAGAGTTACCATTATCATTCTCAATTTTCAGTGGTTTTTATTAAGGAGCTTTTGGGATTTGAAGCTTTTGAGAACACATTTTAAGAAGATGAGTATGTTGAGTGTTGTCGTATTGCTTTTCAACTTAAAAAAAAAAAACGCGCCTATTATCTTACCGCTTGGCGTTGTGGGAAAAGGTAAATTGAATATTGTTTTCAGTCGCTTTGAATCGGCAGACGGTAGCCCTACGCGTTTTTTACTCTCATTTGCTGCGATTTATAATGTAAACTACGGAATCCCTGTGAGAGCTTTGAAAGGCGACACACTTATGCATATGGCAATGCAACTAGAATGAGAGACAAACGTCCTATCTTCCTTGTACTGACAATTTTTGTTGGACAGAGTATAGTTACAGAGTATAGTTACATACTATGGGGTCCAACGTGCTCGAGAATTCGTTCCTCAAAAGATTCGAAAATAAGTTTCAGAATTTAGGAATCGTGAAAGTTACCCAGTAAATGTTTTATAAATTCTAAAACGTTGTTAGATTTATTTAAAATGAGACGATCATTAAAGGTCAATTTTGAATGCAAAATAATTTCAAGATTAGAAAAGACAGACAGTTTATTTAAAGAAGACGAATCAAAATCATAACTTTTATTTGGTTTGTATCATAACACATAATTAAAAAAAATAAATATTACTCGGCCAATATGGTTGCCCTGAGGAGTAAAGTAGGACCTGTTTCATTTCTAAAAATCTAAAATATCTATCTTTTCTGTAAAGAAAATATAAATTTGGGGAGTAAAGTGAAAGAATATATGACATCTCTAAATTTAACATTTAAATCTAAGTCCTCCCATGCTATCAGGTCGATTTTTCAGATTTTTGTTTAAAGTGAAAAGGAAGTACTTTATTTGTTTGTTTGTATTTTTATGTGCAACAGGAATAGATTATTTATTTTTGTTCATAAATATTTAGTACGTCTGGATTTTACTTAAAATACGTGGTTAATTGGTTGATTCCATTTTATGTATTTACATAATTACGTTTATCTAAAAAAGTAATTTTTGTGTTGAAGGGGAATCGATTTTACATTATTTTTGTCTGTTGTTGTATTGGTAAAACAAAACCAAAAATAACATTTGAACCACATTCAGTAGAGTTAGATGAGCTTGAAAAACTTATCTTACAAATTTATAGCGGCGATGATCTTTCTTTTGTACAAAAAAAAATATTATAGCAATACAGAAATATATGCGTCGAATACAATTGTCAAAACCGAACAACCAAATTAAAATTGCATTTTTGTTTGTTTATTTTTGAAAAAAAATATAATTTTGATAGATTTATTCAGCTTACGACTTTTACGACGTTTACGTTTTTTTTTAAATTACGATAAATTTTTGATTTGATACACAGCGGTGCTAGTTAAATGGTGTTAATGAATTAACTGAAATCGACTGATTAGCTAAATTCATGATTAAAAACTAAACTCAAACTTTGATTTTTTTTTCTGTTTATCAATAGAAAACCTGAAAATTCTGACAGTTCATTACATATTTTTTTTTTCATTTGTTATAGATTTTGTAATAGATTTAATAGAAAGTCTGGAGACTAGTTAGTTAAAGGATTAAATTGTTTATTGGTAGCATTTTGTTAAGGCTCTGAATTTTGCTTTAACCTTCCGGTTTTTTTTTTATATTATACGCGCACTCAAGGGGTTATGAATACCCTTATAATGTTAAATACACAGTGCGAGCGATTAGGAAATTAGGATAGGATTAGAAAGGAGATACCGATGCACATTGGTTTTGAATGTCTGCACATTGAAATGAGTGGGAAATACTGAGCCAGGTAAAGCATTCCACATTCGTGTAGTGCGACTAAAAAAAGAATCTCTGTATTTGACAGTACGTCCGAAGTTGGGCTCAAGGGTAAACTGATGGGCATTCCTAGAAGTTCGGGTATTACGGTTGAATTGTTTAAGGGGAGGAATGCAACTGACTGGTTAACTAATAGTCAATATTAACGTTTGATTATTAGTAAGGCCTATTAGCATCAAAATTTATTTGAGTCCGTATTTTCATTATATTATGCTGGATAATAAAATTCAACCAACCGTATACAACTAAATTGTGTACCATTTCCTTTAATCGTACGATAGTATATATGTATATATAAAATTAAATTTTTGCGTAAGATACAAAAAAACTAGGCTAATCGATACAGATTCCCTTCGGTTTTTGTCTTCTTTAACTTTCGGAATCAATCCTGAATCCATACTGCTGTCAAAACAACATCCTCAACGCTCCTTGCATTACTTTTAGTTTGGCTCTATTTCTGTTTAGATATTCGTTCCGTAGTTACATACATATTATCATGAAACAATGAAATTGATTCATTGTTTTCTTGATTGTTAAACTATCTAACACAAAATCAATATCCTTTTGCAAAAATTCATCAAACTTTGCTAACGAGGCAGGAAGGCAAACTGAGAACTTATTTTACTTTTGTTGATGTGGCCGTAATACTCGTATATCTTCGTGCTTGTTGTTCCAAATTCTTACTGAAAGTTTTGTATCTATTTATTGGTATTTTATTTATTTATTTATTTATTTCACTAATTGTATGCCCGAGTTTAATGAGACATTTAAGCTTTCGAAGGGCAAGATTGCTTTGCAAAAATTTACACAGGAAAAATGATAATTTTACAAAATAAAAAGCTGAAATTGTAAATAATTAAATAATGTTTTTGTCATAGCTGGGCATTAACTCTTTAATCCGTTAATCGTTAATTAACGAAGTTAAAATTTTGATTAACGGATTATCTTTTAAGTTAACTTTTAAAAATGTTAACGGACACGTTAAATCCGTTAATCCACGTTAAGTCCGTTAATCGTTAATCCAATGCCTACTTTTTACCGCGCGGCGCAAAAAACAGGTTCAGACAAGTATGAGACAAGTGCCGTGCGGCGCGTGCCGCGGGTGAAACAAAACCAGCTAGGTACGTTGTACGTATTATAATTTGACGGCGCATGCGAGTGAGAAAACTGCGAAGAGATTCGTTTTCGTTTGATCATTTCATTATGCCGGTCGTCCACTATGTTCGCGATAAGTTCAACCAACTTTGTTCAACTTTTTATTCAACTCTTTCGTCGGATAAACGAATTTACAACCTCTTAGACTAGTGCAGCAACTTACGTAATTCACGTTTAGCAACTAAAGTTGAACAAAATGCGTTTGGAACGCCGTACACATAATTGACCAACTTTCCCATATGTTAATTAACCCCGCACATCTAGTTGATCAACTCTTAAAACTTATTCCAGTGTTGAATAGCTCCGTACACCTAGTTGACCAACTTACTCAAATGTTGAATAACCTCGTACACTAGTACACTAGTTGATAAACTTGTTCGATTTTGACAGCAACAAATTTTTTTCGAGTTGATCAACTGCGTTTTTGATATTGTTGCTCAACCAGTTGACGAACGAGTTGATACCTTCGTACACTTAACCAAGGATCACTCGTTGGGGAACGCGTTGAACGCACCACGATAAACAAAAAACTCAAACGTCAAACCTGAAATAATTTTGATTTCAGTTCGGTACATACATTTATTGTCGACGCACGCCTTCGCTTTAAAATATTCTTAAATTTGTTCCGTATGAGTATGATTTCCTCTAAGAAAAAAAATGTGGCTGCCGCATTAATAATATTATAAAATGAACGACAAAGGAAGAAAAAACAGCCAAGACGATTCTGGGAAGATGATTTTTTCTTGAGTCGCGAAGAAAATTGTTTTTTCAATGAAATATATGAGAAATTAAAATCGATTGATCCCACCGCGCCCGTGAATTCGAATTCAAAGTTTAGGCAATTGCATTTTCGAGGAAATTTGAGACCAAGCCAATTCCCTGGCATCTCGATTTTTATAAGAGGAGCTCTTAATGTCCCATATATTGGGCTTTTCCTCAACTGCTGAAATCATTTGCAAAATTAATTCCATGGTCCACTCTGATTTTTTATCACCTTCCATGACCAAAAACCAAAATAAACTACAGTTTGCAAGTTGCAACAGCTGCAAGTTCATGGCAACGCAATAGTTCAACCACGTAGACACATTTCACTGCAGCCAACGCAACATAATATTACGTCAAGAAATCCCAAAGAAAATTAAAAAGTTGATCAACGCGTTGAACAAATAATGTGCAACACATTATCTTGAAAATGTTGCTCAACGTGTTGATCGAACATTTTCAAGGAGCAACACGAGCTCGTACACTACCCGTACACTTGTTGCGCAATTCGTTGAGCAACGACCAACAACTAGATCCAACCCTTTAATTGAACAGAATTGAAGGCACCGTACATTACAGTTGAATGCGTTGAATTCGAAATTTGTGCGTTGATCGCCTAGTGGACGACCGGCATTACTTAGCGCGCGCCGGTGCTCAGAGATTAACGTTAATCTTCTGAAATTTAACGCTTTAACGTTTAACGAAGCTAACTTTTTTAGTAGCGGATTAACGATTAACGAAGTTAACTGTTTGATTAACGGTGCCCAGCTATGGTTTTTGTAAAGTATTTTTTTTGCAGTAAGACTTCTTTTACGTCGTTGGGGGAAAAAATTGTATATGCAGTTGTCAGTTACATGTCAAAATGACACTTATCAGTCAAAGACTGTGACATGTTTTTAGAATTATTCTTCGAAAGAATTATTGGACAAGCTGTAAAGTTAATTAATTTTATATGTTTTTGAAAAAGACATTTCAAAACAAGAATTTATTTATTTTCTAACAATTCTTGAACATAAAAAGAAAAACTCTGTAGAAGAATTTGCATTGTTTTTAAGGTTTCTATCCGATTTAAGGAACAATTTTTCTGCAAGATTCCAGGACTTTGCAGAGGTGGGCAAGCTGGCTCAATTCCCTTAATCTCCTTATGTTGTTGCAGCAGCAGAGTGGACTAGCATGGCTGCGAAGTTGTTCAGTCTTTGAAAGCCTTCGCTTTTTACTTGCAAGAATATATTGTTTCCCTAAAACTGCATCCACTGAATAATTTTGGCGTAAGCATTATTCAGAAAAATAAAAAAATTGCAAAAAAAAAACAGCTATCAGTCTAGATTCTATGTTTGTCTCGACATATTTATGCGAATAATCTTTCTCAAAAATAAATTTTCTTGAAAAAAATATCGTTTGAAATTAACGGAAACCTATATGGTATATGAACAATACTCTTTGCATTTGTTGTTCACCGCATGAACCAAGCTCCTCTAGCGAATCATCGAAAAACCTTGAACACCAAGTTTAAAGAAAATTGCTTCAGCGGTTTAGGCTGTAGGTCGAAGTGGAGACATATACAGACGGACTTGCGGCACACACTTTTTTAGTGATATCTATTACCGTATTGTCAGCTTTGATCTCGAGTTCGATTTTTTTTTCCAAATGCCCTATTGTACCTATGTTTATCGCTCGACTTTTAAACGAAAAGAAACTACAAACCGCCCAGAAAAAGAAATTTGACGTTGGGCGCCTTAGCATAGCTGGAGTTCCCAGAGCTTATACAAAGAGCACTTCAGCTAGAAGCATTCTGCTGTGCATTCACCTACCACAGACGCCAGTGATTACTAGTCCCAGTATCGCGGTATCGTCAAATAGGTAGCCGAAACCACCATAAGCTACCAACCACCCCATAGAAAAAATCTGTAGTATGATGATAATTGAACGAGTGGCAGAAGATGGACATGCGAATATACTGCAGCGCAAAATAAGAGAAGCCAGAGAAGAGTATCGAGCGAAGGGGAGAGAGGAAAAGAAGATTTTGAAGATTTTGCGTGGAAAGAAGAGAGTTTACACAGACAGAAACAACACCTGCAAGGCCGGAAGTTTTATAAGAAACCCAAGCAACTGGCTGCCGGTTTTAAAACAGGCTCTTCGAAACAAGGAACGTTATCAAGTCACAGAACCACAGTGTTAACCTGCAGCTGTTAAATGGGATCATAGAGCATTTAATAGGGCAAGAAGACAACCTGCTTCCAATAAATGAAGAAACAGTTCCACCCCCAAGCATAGAAGAGGTAGGCCTAGCTTTAAATAAGCTTAACAAGAAGTCCGCAGAATCTGATGGCTTACCTGCATGTGGTTTCTTCAATTTCGTTCTAGAGAAGATTGTATACGCACTGCGCAGGGCAGGCGTTAACACGGAGGGAATTATTTTGAACAAATATGTCCAACTGTAGGGCTATGCGGACTATATCGACATCATTGGCTATTCCCAACGTTCTGTATTAGAGTCCTTCACGGCTGTTGAAGATCAGACAAAACTTGTTGGTCTTGAAGTAAATGAGAACAAGGCCAAGTATATGGTATCAATATGCAAACAAACATCTTTCCACCGATTAGGACCAAACGTCACTATTGATATTGATAGCAAAAACTTCGAGGTAGTTAAGGAGTTAATCTATCTCGGAGATAGTATTAACTCCACGAACAATACCTTAGTGGAGATCCGACGATCTTTGCTTATCAAAACAAATGGTTTCAAATCTCCTCACTCGCAAAACGATCCTACGTTACGGCACCGAGTCCTGGACTTTAAGCAGAAAGGCAGAGATGATACAGAGCTCTTTCGAAAGAAAAATTCTTCGACGGATATTTGGTCCTGTGTGCGAGGAGGTCGAATACAGCAGAAGATATAAGCACCAACTCTATCAGCTGTACCAAGATATGGATGTAGTCCAGAAAGACAAAACAAGTCGACTACATTGGCTCGGTCACATTGAGCGAATGGACAACAATGCTCCAGCTAAGAGAGTTTTGAGTTCCAGCTGCCAGGTTCCCGAATCTGCAGTCTAAAGACCAAGGATGAAAAGTTGCTACGTCTCAGATTGAGACAATTCAAGGATCAGGAGCCGGTTAAGTAAGTAAGTAGTAAACAAAAAGAACTACGGACCGTGGGGATATGTCCTGGCGCTTCCCTTTCATCTCGCCCTTTCTCTTGAGCTCTATTGGCACTCAAAGATTAAAATATAAATATCAATATAAAAAAAGAAAAAGAAAAACCTTCCTTATAAGATATGCTGTTTTTCTGTAGATACGAAACATTCGCAAGAGGAAAACTGCGAGCAAAAAATATACCACATACTATCATACACCTATGTGCTCCTAGTTTTTCCATAAAATATTCTGCATTACTTATTCAAAAATCTAAAAATAGACATCAAATTCAGTTATATCGGCTGGTGATGTTAAATTCGATCAATCGACGTCACTTTACTTTTTTTTCCTAACTTTCATGTTTCCCTCTTGTGGAAAAATTATTTGATTTCCTATTGAATTTCTTCGGATATCCGTTTGGCACCATTGATTAATTTTCAATAGATAATTTTCATTTTTTTTTCGCTCTTTTGCCCTCTCTTTCTATCGTGCAATGTTTATTTATGGAAACTTTCATATTTTCGATGAAGAAGGATTTAAAAACTTTCTACTTGAATAAAATTTAAAAATGTCCTAAATGGAAAATCCAAGGTAAACATCATTTTATATTATTTTTTTTTGTTTATGGAAATTTTAAGCTGGATTGGGATTTAGTTCAAATCATTTAGCTGTGAAAGCCTTTGCCGCATGTTGAGTTGATTAAGATTCAAAGAACATACAAGGTTTGAGAACATATAAATAATATACTCTCGAGGGATACTTCCATAAATGCTTACATTTGTGCATAAAATTTTGGTATCGCAAGTTTCTTATAATTATAACTCGAATATAGTATTTATTTTGTATGCTAGTTATCAGTAGGAAGTATAACAAAGTTGCCATTTGGGGATTCCTCTTATCATAATTATGCTACGTGGTTATATACTAATTAATAATAGACCGGTCGGCAAAGGCACAAATATTTTACACAAAGCAAACATTTTAGAGCCCTCCATTGCTCGTGAACACGAATATACCCGTCCTACACGTGTTATTAAATTATTCGCGTATAAAGACATGCAAAGGAAAATACGATTTTCGAAAACCAATTTGTAACTTTTGTGTGGTTGGTTACGTTATTTTAAGAAATACGAACAATAATCCATCGTACCGTATGGATTTCAAAATATGTAATGAGTTTCCAACAAAAAAAAAAATTGAAAATCTTTTAAAAATCCAAAAAATATGTTTGAAATGTAAAAATGTGCGTATGAAAATCAGCTGTATAGTTTTTGGGAAAATCGAAAAGAAAAAAAGCCATTTTTAACAATTTTTGGTTGAAAACATGAGCTCTAAATTTTTTGAGCAGAGTTGGTATACCTATGGCTGTAAGTAGGTACTCGTATTTTACGAGTACCAAGAATATTCAAAGCTGTTCTTCATAAAAATAATGCAATACAAAAATGCATAACGTTTTCATCAAAATATTAAGTCAGCAAAAGATTAAGTCACTTTTTAGCTAATGTAATTCAGCAGCTAGTTACTGACTTATGAATTAAAAAAATTTAATTTATAAGTCAGTTGGTGACTTGTGAATCAAAAAAATTTAAATCATAAGCTTCTTAGTGATTTATGAATTAAAAAAAATTAATTCAGAACCTACTAAGTGACTTATGATAATTTAAGTCATGAGCAAGTAAGTAACTTAAGAATTTAAAAAAAATTTATTCAAAAGTTACCTAGTGACTTATGAATTTAACAAAATTTAATTTATAAGCTAATGGATAAAATTTGATTAAAAAATTATTAATTGGGAAATTCATAAGCTAGCATGATAATTCTATGACACACAAAAACTTGAAATCTACTTTTGTTAATAATTAAATAAATATGTAGCCAAAACAAGCTTAAATATTTCCAATCTACCAACTAGCTTATGAATAAATTTTTTTTTAATTCGAAAGTCACATAGTAGGTTGTGAATTAATTTTTTTTTAATTCATAAGACACTAACTTTCTCATGACTTGAATTTTTCTAATTCATAAGTCACTTAGTAGTTACGAATTAATTATTTTTCTATTCATAAGTCACTTAGTAGCTTATGAATTAAATTTTTTTAAATCATAAGTCACTAACTAACTTATGAACTATTTTTTTTTAATTCACAAATCATTTACAGACTTATGACCAGGGTTGCAAAAGCTTAAGTCACTTGTTAGCTTAAGCTAGGCTTTAATTCACAAGCTAGTGAGTGACTTATGAATTAAAAAAAATATAATTCAGCAGCTACGAACTGACTTATGAATTAAAAAAAATTTAATTCACAAGTCAGTTGGTGACTTGTGAATTAAAAAAAATTAAATCATAAGCTTCTTAGTGACTTATGAATTAAAAAAAATTAATTCAGAACCTACTAACTGACTTATGAATTAAAAAAATTTAAGTCATGGGCAAGTAAGTGACTTATGAATTAAAAAATTTCAATTCCCAAGCTACTAAGTGACTTAGGAATTAAAAAAATTCAAGTCATGAGCAAGTAAGTGACTTATGAATTAAAAAAATTCAAATCATCAGCAAGTAAGTGACTTATGAATTAAAAAAATTTAATTCAAAACCAACTTAGTGACTTATGAATTAAAAAAAATTTAATTCATAAGTTAATGGATAAATGCTGATTAGAAAAATTATGAAATGGATAATTTATAAGCTAGTGTGATAATCTTATGATTTAAAAACTAGATTTGAAAGCTTTCGTTAATAATTAAATAATTATGTAGTCAAAACAAGCTTAAAAATTTCCAATATACCAACTAACTTATGAATTAAATTTTTTTTAATTCACAAGTCACCAACTGACTTGTGAATTAAATTTTTTTTAATTCATAAGTCACTTACTCCCTGATGACTTGATTTTTTTTAATTCACAAGTCACTTAGTAGGTGGTGAATTAAATTTTTTTTAATTCATAAGTCACTTTGTTGCTCTTGACTTAAATTTTTTTTAATTCATAAGTCACTTACTCCCTGATGACTTAATTTTTTTTAATTCATAAGTCACTTGGTAGGTGGTGAATTAAATTTTTTTTAATTCATAAGTCACTTAGTAGCTTAGGACTTAAATTTTTTTTAATTCATAAGTCACTTTGGGGTTGTGAATTAATTTTTTTTTAGTTCATAAGTCACCAAATATCTTATGAATTAAATTTTTTTAATTCACAAGTCATCTATAGACTTATGACTTAAGGATTTTTTAATTCAAAAATTCGCAACCCTGCTTATGACTTATGGTTTTGTTAATTCAAAAATTCGCAACCCTGGTTTTCATCAACTCCTGTATTACACAAGCTGCAACGGGCCGGGAGGTCATTGCGATGCGGCATCCAGTTTAACTTGACCAGTTCGTTCGTATTAGGATCTATATTTGTATATTTGTACAATACTGAATTTAGAATTTACGGTGATTGAGATTTGTATACAATGAGCGTGGACTTAGTTTTTAGCTTGGTTTGATATTTTCAATTCATATTTTCAATTCGTATCGCGCGTTATACATCCAATATAAACGATTGTGTCATTTGCTGCTAGTCAGGAATGTTGTTTTCATCCAATTTAAATATAATATTGTATCTATTGGCTATGTTTTCCCAGTTTTGCTCTTCTTGAAAGAACTTCCGTAAGCCTGGTAACATCTTCTTGTTTTAACACTTTTATAATAAAGTTCATGCAGAGTTAAAGAGTAAATACAAGGTTGAGCAAATTTATTCACCCTACCGGAAGATGTCAATCATATTTGATGGGTTGGGTACGATATCCCGCTTTTTATAATCCCGTTTTTTAAATTCCCGTTTTTATAATCCCGTTTTTTATAATCCTTTTTCTTACAATCCCGCTTTTTTAAAATCCCGCTTTTTAAAATCCCGTCTCTTTTAATCCCGTTTCTTATTATAAGCCCGTTTCTACGTATAAGCAGTGAGGTATGTAAGAGGGGGCATGTTGCCCCCCTGCTTGGGCACACTATAGGATTTGGGGTAGGTGCGAGGTTGGGTGTATGCAAAGTTTCTTTAGCATTTAAAAAATCTGGAAAATAACCAACATAAAATCAATAAGTTTTAGCTACGTATTTAAAAAAAAAAAACGGGATAAGCGGTATAAGACGGGATTTTAAAAAAGTGAGACTATAAGGCTAGTCGCGCACTGGCAACTGTGATCGAAATCAAACAGTTTAATCACCAGTTGAAAGAGAACCGCACACTGGCAACTCTTTACTCACGCTCTCACTCTTATCTCTCTTGCACCTATAAAAAACAGCTCAACTGATGCGAGGCAATCGTTTAGTTTGTGTCAAAACACAAACTTTTTAGTTTCGAGAATCGAGTTGCTCTAAGTGCGCGGTGTCCCATATAAGCCCATATGTTTCATTTTAGCAACTAAACAGTTGCGAAACTAAAAATTGAATGTGCGCGCCTAGCCTAATCGAACGGGATTTTGAATAAACGGGATTTTAAAAAGCGGTATTTAAAAAAACGGTATTATAGAGGACGGTATTTTAAAACTTTTTTTGCGGGATTTTTGAAAAACGGGATTATAAAAAGCGGGATTCCGTTACGGTCCCATATTTGTAATTTGTAAGCTAGACAGTTGCAGTATACAAACAGACAAGCAATAGAGGGTTATACTCCGCACGAGTATGTAATAATTGTGTAATAATTGCGTGAATTTCAACGTGTCGATTTCATTATCGTTTCGCGCCAACTGGGCAAACATTCCAGCGCTTAGCTACTCGTCTCGAACAGACTGGAAACACAGGACACCGTGCAGGGCATTGCGCCACCAAACTGGTCTCTGAGAACGAAGAAACAGCAAACCAGACAAAAGGCAACGCAATTGGACCTCACCAAACGGAACCAACAACGAATTTTAGTGAAAGACTTAAAGATGTTCCCGTACAAAGTACAGAAAGTGTATCAGTTAATGGCTGCTGATCGTTCATCACGTGTGAATTACACAATCTCAACAACGAAGAGGACGGTTATCATCATGAGCGATTGGACGGATTTCCCACTAAGCGGTTAGATCAATAAGCGAAATCTTCCCTTCTGCGGCAATGAAAGTCTGCATGTGATGCACGAAGAGCTTTTACACGCAGGAGTAGTGATGGAGCCGTCTTTTTTGTGGACGCCATGGAAATTCGGTCACTGTAACTGCCGAACGCTACAGGTCCAAAAAAATGGGTTTTATGCCGCTCTCGATTTGAAGGGTATTATTATTATTATTTTTAAGGAAGAAACGCAGCAGGTTTTTGACTTCTTCATAAGATTTTGCTCCCAAACCTGAGCTTTTTAGCAAATTTGCTGGTATTGCAACCCTCGAATTCGTCATGAGGTTTTTCCTTGTGCCATTTATAACTTTTTTTTGCTTCCGAGTTTCCGAGAGATCATATGATTCAGAGTTATTCCGAGATATTCCTGTCCACCATAATTTCATTTTTCATTCCTTGCAAGACCACCTGTTACTTTCCTGATGTCCTTGTCATCGATTTGTCAGTGTTTATTTTCAAACTGTTAAGATGGCAATATATTTCTAGCTTATTAATCATGAGTGGTAATGAACTTGGGGATTCTACTAGAATGACAATGTCGTCTACAAATAGCAAAGTTATTTATACGCCTTCCTTCTATCACGACTCCAGCCAGGTAGAAACTCAGAGAAATCGTTTTAGAATAGCGCGACTATCAAGGCGCAAAATAGGTTTATGCATATATATTTTCTATTTTAAATGGTTAGCAAAATTTTCAAAAAATGGTTATTGATGATGCACCCAATGAAATCATTTGTTTTGTTTTTTTTTAATTTTCCTTACAACGGTTGAACTGATTTTGATTAATTTACGTTTTCAAAGACTTCTCCAAATTTTCAATTTTTGGAATCTTTACTGATTGATGATTTGCAGTTTTTTCATTCTATCTACACGAACGATGTAGAAACAAATATATTGTATCTTAAAATAACGGTACAAACAATAAAAATGGTATGCGAATCGTCGGTTTTCTCCAAAAACAGCACATTACATTTTGAAAATCAAAATCAAAATGTTTAATTAATTTTTACTGTGTATAATTCAATAAAAAAAATTGTAATTATGGCATTAATCGGTTTTTAGTAAAATTTTGTATGCAGAAGCTTCTAGAAAATTTGAAAAACATTGAATATTGCATAATTTTAGACATTTTGGTTGAGAAATCACATGGCATTCTGTTTTTAGCTCCAACTACAAAACCAGTTTTTAAGCCTTTACAAAATCAGTTTTATGCTTTTCTAATAGCATTAATTTTTAAAATTCCTGGTCTCTTAAATTTAATAGGAATTTCATGCGATCCAGGAGTGCATTTTGCCTCTCTGTACCCTGTTTTTTCACGAAATAATCACCATCAAATTTATTGAAATTCAGACAGGAAGTTTGTCTTTTGTTTTTTTTTTTACGTAACTCAATGCGTAGAATCATTTCTGAGAAATCTAAAACAATTTACATGTCCTGAATTGAGAAAATTTCAAAAAGAAAAATCTTTTCCGGAAGTGAATAACAAAAAAACCTATGGCAAAATTTCATTTGTTAAAACGAATGTAATTGTTTGAAATTGATCAGAGTTGCTAATATAAAGAAAACAACACTGTCATGTGTGTATTTCTTTAGTTACCAGCAGATTATATTAAAGTTTTTCAAAATACTTTAAGAATGAAAGAAAATCGATTCGATAAGCCAAAAGCAATTTCTCATCTGCCTTAACAAATACTCGTATACGTACACAAAAATAAGAAGCAATTTCCAAACCACCCTTAGCTATTTCGCACCAGGAAACAGTTAAGCTTTTGACAGAAACCAACAAAGTGGAAAAATATCGAAGAATTTTTGTTCAACAAACGAAACAAAACATAAAACTCATCCCTAAAGGGAAAATGTTACTTGAAAAAATGTAACATACATAATATTGCTCTGTTTCTGGTAATCTATATTTATTTGTCGTATGTTCTCTATAATAGTGGATTATGAAAAACAAAACATAGATACATTGCAGTTTTAGTTTAAATCAATTTCATTTAATGTTATTATACAAAAATGAAATCAACCTTTAGCCTACGGTAGTTAAATATTGAGTGATACATAAAATTTATATTTAAACATGGTTTTTAAAGTCTAATATTACATACAAATATAACAGAAACTATAAAACTATAAAGTTTATTTGGTCTAATATTCAGTCTATTTACAAAGCACATCCTTTAAAAAATCAGTAAATATTTTGACTTCGATCTGCTTTAGTTTAAAATTACCATTGTATGGATTTTAAGTATACTTTTAAAAGATCAAGTAGCTATTTGCTACTGTTAAAACAAACGTCTAACAAGCTATTTAACGTTAAAGTTTATATCATTTAAATTTAACATTTAAAATTAACAAAAAGTCGATTCTCGTTTTATACATAATATTAAGAGTCGACTCAAATTCTAAAATTTATTTAGAGCAGGGTTTAAATCTTTAAAATTTTTCGCCATTAAGTTTTGAAGTTCTTTAGATAAGTTAAGTTTTAAATTATTAAAGACAGGGAGTTATGTAAGTCAATCGTTACGCGGTTTCAAAAAGGTGAGTTTGAAGTATTCTTTTGCAGACAAATTTTTTCCTAATGAAAAATATATATATAAAAAAAGTACCGTAAAATATTGTACAGATTTCACTGAAATTTGCTTAATTTTACGAATCGCTTACTTCCACATTTTTCTTATATATTGAGCTCGTATATAAGAAAAATGTGGAAGTAAGAGATTCGTAAAATAAAAGTATTTTGATTTTTTCCAATGTTCACTGATAAAACATTGACGGTATGAAGGGCTTATCAATGTTACCTGACGTGATCACAAAGTAAAAATGTTATATTACGGCAAGATACTCGTATCTGATATACGACAATACAGACAGGATTTATTAAGTGAACAGCCAACATTTTGGTTTTTCAATCAATTGCTGTTTCTTATGTGATGGACTTTCTTTGAATGAGATATGATCATGGTTTATTTTTCTTTCATAGCTTGATGTCTAAAAAACTATTTCATCTCTGGTGAGATAAAAAGAAAAGATTTTTACGAGTAGGTGTAAACTTTACTTCGAAAAAATAAAATTAATAATTTTTGTTTATTATTGGAACAAATTTCAGTGCACCTATAATAAAAAATAAGTCTATTGCAAAATGCAATTGGGTTAGACAAAAAAAACTACCTGCAAGCTGCGACATAGGATTAATGACAAAAAGTTTAGGGATTATTGTTTATTTCTATGTTTTATGATTTGTGGCTTAGTAACAGAAAGGTTCCGGGGGCGTTGTGTTTATATTTATCTTTTGGCGTTAGTGTATATTTATATATTTACGAACATCAGCCTCATTAACGTTCACGGACCTACGGAGGAGTCCTCAGACGAAGAAAAAGAGACTTACTACGAACAAGTCGAGAGGGCCCTCAATGCCTGTCCAAGGTATGATGTTAAAATCATCCTTGGGGATTTGAACGCAAAAATAGGTCGGGAGCCGGTATTCAGGCATTACGCAGGCACCCATAGTTTGCATGAGAACACTAATGACAATGGACTTCGAGTCTTAGAATTGGCAGCATCGAAAAACATGGTCGTTGCGAGTACCAGGTTCCCGCGTAAAGATATCTACAAAGCCACCTGGGTATCACCTGATGGAGTCACTCGTAACCAAATAGACCACGTGTTGATAGACCGTCGCCACTACTCGAACTTGATGACGGTACGAACGTACCGAGGTGCCAATATCGACTCGGATCACTATCTTGTTGGTATGGTTTTCCGAGGGCGGATTGCCTTGCGAAGACGCATTGCATCCGCCGATCAGGTTCGAATCAACACGGCTGCCCTGCGCAATGAAAACACCAGTAACACCTTTGGTAATGCGTTAGGACTCGCCCTAGAAACACCTGACTTAGGGAGAGTAAGTCCTGGAGCCAGTATGCTGGGCGTAAATGAAAAGTGGACACGTCTTAAAAATACTGTCATTAGTACTGCCAACTCCATCTTAGGCAGCAGTCGTAAAAATCGGAACGACTGGTTTGATGATGAATGCAAGCTAGCGACTGAACGTAAGAATGTTGCGTACCGAGCAATGCAACAATCTCATAGAACGCGGGCACGCGAAGAGGAATATAAAGAGCTCAGAAGAATAGAAAAACGGCTACACAGACAAAAAAAATCAGCCTGGGAGAAGAACCTAATCTGTGAAATAGAAAACAGCCGAGAGCGAGGTCCGCACCAGGCGCGGAAGTTCTACCAATCCGTCCGAAACATGACGCAGTACACACCACGCTGCACATACTGCAAGGACGGGGAGGGAAATCTGATCACCGATCCTGAAAGCATACTGGAGCGATGGGAAGTGTACTTCAATGAATTGCTAAATGGTCAGCTCACTGCAGAAGTGGAGGCTCCACTACTTCAAGAAGAATACCCTATGTTGCCGCCACCAAGCATAGAAGAGGTTGAGAAGGCTATAGGCCGGCTTAATCAGAACAAATCCCCGGGAGCCGATGGCATACCAGCCGAATTATTTCATCACGGCGGGCCAGCCTTACGTCAAGCAATTCATGATATATAGTGCACGTATGGGAGCAGGAAGAAATGCCAGAAGACTGGCGAAAAGGCATAATATGCCCCATACATAAGAAGGGAGATGTCACAACGTGCAGCAATTATAGAGGTATCACGTTGTTGAGTACCGCCTATAAGATATTCTCCTCTATCCTACAAGACCGGATAACCCCATACGCTAAAACCGTCATCGGACAATATCAGTGTGGTTTCATTCCAGGCAAATCAACAACTGATCAGATCTTTACCCTTAGGCAGGCGATGGAAAAATGTCTAGAATTTAACATCCCAACATACCATCTGTTTATAGACTTTAAGGCCGCCTATGATAGCATAGCCAGGGTAGAACTTTACAAAGCCATGAGAGAATTCGGCATCCCAAATAAATTGACACGACTATGTAGGTTGACCATGACCAACGTAACAAGCCAAGTAAAAATAGCCGGATTGCTATCCAGACCAATCAACATCTTTAATGGACTCCGACAAGGGGACGGTTTGGCCTGCCTCCTCTTCAACCTGGCGTTGGAGAAAGCAATCCGTGACTCTGGCACGGCAATAAGAGGGACCATCGTCAACAGGTCCAGCCAGTTACTAGCTTACGCAGACGACATTGACATCATCGGAAGAACCGAACAAGCTGTACACGATTCCTTCATCCAGATTGAGCAGGCGGCACTAAATCTGGGGCTGCACATTAGTGAAGGTAAAACAAAGTACATGGTGGCGTCGAATGCGAGAGGAACAGTTGGTCAAACAATCAAGGTTGCAGAGCACGAATTTGAAGTGGTGCAATCCTTTAAATACCTTGGGTCAATAGTAGCAGCCGATAACAATATAGAAGAAGAAATACGCGGGCGGCTTCTCAAATCCAACAGAGCCTACTATAGTCTGTCAAAGCTCTTCAAATCCAGAAATCTCACCATAACTTCAAAACTGCTGCTGTATAGGACCATGGTCCTGCCAGTACTCACATATGGATCCGAGACTTGGGTGCTTAGCAAAAGGCACTCCGACCTCTTAGCTGCGTTCGAGAGAAAAGTCTTAAGGAGAATTGTTGGCCCCGTTCCCGTATGTGAGGAAGGACGATTCCGGGGACGGTACAATCATGAACTGTACGCAATCTATCTTGAAGCAGATATCGTGACAAAAATTAAGCTCGGTAGACTCCGGTGGGCAGGGCACCTAGCTCGCATGAGCGAAGAGGAACCTGCTCGGAAAGTTCTTTGTGGTACATTCTATGGTAGACGACAGCGTGGTAGACCATGCTTGCGCTGGAGAGATGGCGTAGACCAGGACGCCCGAAGCCTTGGGGTGCGCAACTGGATGGCGTCGGCTAGAGACCGGGATAGGTGGAGAGACTTGTTGAAGGAGGCCAGGACCGGAACCCGGTTGTCGAGCCGATGATGATGATGATGTATATTTGATATATTTTTTTTTTGACCTGTGGGGTTGGGATTAATTGTAGATTAGTGCTTACGAGTTTGAACAATTTTTACGTACGAGTTTTTAAGAATGAATTTGCTTTGGTTTGCAATTCAGTTTAAAAAAACAACCAAGAATAATACATTGAAATACATTTAAAAGAAATTTTAATGGATCCATTTAGAAAAGGAAAACCTACTGGAAGCCAGGCGCGTAAGATAGTTGTTAAGATACGAGTATATAATGATAAACTGGAAGAAGCAAAGAATTCGTTTCTTGAAAATCCTGCGAGTTACGCAACAACGCAAACAGTGGAAACTACTGGAATTTCTGAACGTTCAATCAGAAGGATTATTAAGGAATACGAAGAGACATGGGTTTGTGCAGTCACCAAATAAAAAAGTGCAGCATACGAAGTGGAAAACTGGACTAGACGAGTTTGACATTGCAGCTATTTGGCGTATAATGCACAACTTCCACCAGGAGGAAAAAATGATGATATCCTTAAAACGAGTCCAGGAAGATCTGAGCTTAATTTAAGTACTACGCCTCTCAACAGGATTCTAAGAAGAAACGGACTTAACTACAAAAAAAAAAAAAACGCAAAACAACCGGAAAATTCTCTGTGAAAGAAATGATATTAAACTCATGCGAGTGAAGTATCTGAGAAAAATCCGGGAGCAGAACAAAATGATATGATATCATTTATTTGGAGGAAAGCTATATTCATAACTCACATACAAGGTCACGGGCTTGGACTGATGACAGTAGCAGTGGGTTGAAGACGCCAATTTCAAAGGGACAGAGGCTAATAATGGCGCATGCAGGTGGTGGAAAAGGTTTCGTGAAAAACGAAAACGGGAGACTATTACGACAACATGAACTTCGAACATTTCTGCAAATGGATCCAAGAACAAGTTTTGAATAACTTGGAGAGCCTTCAGTTATTGTAATGGACAACGCCTCGTACCACAATAAATTAGAAGAAAAACAAATTATTTCTGCTTTATTTTTTTTTTATAATCTACCCGCGCTCAAGGGATTATGATTACCTATTAAATGTTTCAATACAGCGCTAGCAAGAAATCCGAGATGATACAATGGCTAACCGAAATTCCGCATACTATACAGATGTTGAAATTTGAACTGTATGAGCTAATAAAAGAACACCGAACTACACACAACCCAAAGCATTAGATCACCATTCAC
This sequence comes from Philhelius festivus, assembly GCA_963931855.1. Lineage (NCBI taxonomy): Eukaryota > Metazoa > Arthropoda > Insecta > Diptera > Syrphidae > Philhelius > Philhelius festivus. Next base: position 36,918,785 of record OZ007555.1, read on the forward strand.
GGCATTGGACATGAGGTTCTACGTTTACCACCCTATCATATGGATGTTCAAAAATTAGCAGAGGAAGAATTTTCAAAAATAAAGGCTGAAGACTGGCGAAAAGTGTGTGAAAAAGCCATAAGAACTGAGGAAGAATACTTTTCTCACGACCTGACGTGGGACACAATTTCGGATTCAATTATAATTAATCCAGGTGACGATACTATGAAAGCGACATTAGTTCTTAAAACTAAGTATATGTAAATGAACATTTATTATTTATATTATATTATTCTTATTTATATTGTTTTTATTTTATTATTATGTTTTATATTTATTTCTGAAGTACAAATTTATAATAATTATTTTAGGGTAAAATAAATTCTTAAAAACTCGTAGGTAAAAATTATTCAAACAGGTCAAAAAATAATAAATACATATATCAAATAAACACTAACACCATAAAATAAATATAAACATAACGCCCTCGGAACCTTTCTGTTGCTAAGCCACAAATCATAAAACATAGAAATAAACAATAATCCCTAAACTATTTATCAAAGCAAAGTTGAGTTAGGCACTGTAAGATTTAAGGAAAAATCTTTACTCATTAAATATCTTGCGCACCATTTTTGTTCTCTTAAATCCTCTCTCTGCGCAATCGACAGTTGGCCAACTGAATTGGTTCCATCTATAATCCCCCTCTTTTTTATAAACTCACCCACCGCACGTCTTATGGCTCTAATGAACCTGTTTCTCGTATGCTCTGGAGTGTTAACTCAAACACTAGCAACTTCAACTTTAACCTCAGAGCTCAGAGCTCAGAACCCCTTGCCTTAAATTCCTTCTTCTGAATCAACCCCCCACTTACCATAAAACGTAGCTATAAGTTTCTTAGTTCTTAAGTTAGATTAGGCATTAGCTTATAATTAAGCCGAATAAACAGGGGTTTTTGCCCCCACCAAAATTAAAATTAAATTAAAATTAATTGGCTGATTTATTTCAGTAGTACATATATAGATTTTGTATTAATCGCAAAACGATCGTAAATTCTGCGGTCTTTTTTTTTACTTCGTTCGAGTATCTTATACTCGTACATCCGGGTTAGAATGTCCATTTGATGGAGTTTCATGTCGATTAAATTAATTTCTTGCTTTTTCATTTTTCAAGATTAATACATTCGTGTCAGATGAAAATTAGTGTAAGATTTATTTGAAGCTATATTTAAAAAAAATAAAATCTTTGACGGATACAATTATTGGAATAGAAATTAGCACGCAACATCTCAAGGGCAATGTTTTAAATTGAATCTAATGGAATCATTTGACAAATTTAAAAAATAATTAGCAAGTACTTTCTTAGCAGATCGGCATCATAAAGAGACTAAGTAATTGTATTTTATATGTATGTACATAGAATACAAAAAGTACTTATACAAGTACATTCAGTGCAATTGAAATGTGGGTGGAGAAGATGAATCTCCCTTGACGCTGTCATTTTTCTAAGTTATCAAAATGAGATATGCTTAACACCATTTTGACTAAGTTCGTATGAAATTTCAATTTTTCGAAATTATTTTGGGTGCAATATAAAATATAATTGATAATTGGTAGCTACCCCTTATAAATATGTATATTAGCTTAAACCAAAATTCTAAAATCTGCTCTAGAGAATTTGAAGCAAACCCATTTTTTTTCAAAAAACAAAAACATCCTAAATATATCTAAGATATTGTTTAAATACTATTAATTACGAACTTTTTAGATTTTTTTTTAATTTGTGGAACAGTTTTTAACAAAAACATGTTTTCTAAAATTTTGAAAAAAAAACTCTAACGTTATTTTTAAAATATGATATTTACCAAATTTAAAGCAAATCAGCAGAGCCGTTTAGGCTGCATGCTAACAGACAGAATTTCGAGGCAAATAATTTCTTTCTATCATCTTAATATCTAGAAAAGTAAGAATTGAAGTTAAAAACAAAATAATTGCTAGTTTACATAACAACGTCACAATGTCATTCTTTAATGGAAGGCGGTGACAAGCAAATTCCGTTTTCTTAAGTTTAAAAACTCAAGAAGTGAGGGTGTTTAAGCAGTTTATTAAGTTTATAACACCCTATCAAAATCTAGAACACCTTATTGCCTATGAACATCACTATCCATACCTTTTCATATGGTTCCCACCAAAATTGCACTATCAGCACTTTTTACAGGTGCTCTCCTATCCTATTACATTTATTTTCCCACATTTAGTTTCCCATAGAATAAAAATTATTGTCAAATGTGTTTATGAATCAATTATAAATAGCCAAGAATATTAATAATAAAATCACTTTTAATCCAGAAGTCAATTCATTTGTTTATTTCGAAATTGCTACCCCCACCTGAGGTAAGGAGCAATATTATCAATTTAAACAATTAAGTCGAAATCAAAAGAGGTTTCGACGTTAAACATTGATCTCTGGAACTCAGGAACTGGCTACTTGGATCTCTGGAGTACAAGAATTAGGTGCTTGAATCTCTGGAACTCAGGAACTGGCTTACTTGGATCTCTGGAGCACCAGAACTAGGTGCTTAAATCTCTGGAACTCAGGAACTGGCTACTTGGATCTCTGGAGCACAAGAACTAGGTGCTTAAATCTCTGAAACTCAGGAACTGGCTACTTGGATCTCTGGAGCACAAGAATTAGGTGCTTGAATCTCTGGAACTCAGGAACTGGCTACTTGGATCTCTGCAACCTAGGAATTGACACGATTTACGTAAAGTATTACGTCGGGGTCACAAATGTTCAACGTCGAAACCTCTTTTGAATTCAATTCATTTGTTTATTTCGAAATTGCTACCCCCCACTTGAGGTAAGGAGCAATATACTCAATTTAAACAATTAAGTCGAATTCAAAAGAGGTTTCGACGTTAAACAGGGGGAATGAAGGTTATGTGAAAATAAACAAAAAAAGCCTTTTGGACGGGTTTTCTATTTCCGCTCGTTTACAAAGTATGCGTATTCATACATTTGTTTTTAAAGAATCACAATTATTTTTTACAAATATTTGAAATCTTAAAATGTTTCTTTCAACACTTTGCTTTATTGTATATTTTAAAAAGAAATTAAAAATTGTTTGATGGCTCAGAGAATTGGTCTTCTTCAATAGCGTTGACGTATATGTTTGTAATTGAGCTGTCCTTTGAAATATTCTGCCTCTATTCTTGATGAAGAACAATTTCGATCTATTTTTCAGTCGCATGACAGCCCGATGACCTGTCTTATATCTTCTTTGACATTAAGGCTAGGACCGCACTTGCGATTTCAATCGCACGATTTTTTATTCGCAAAAATAGAACACATGAATTTAAATGAGAATGAACGCACTTGCTACCAACAAATCATGACGATTTAAAAGTCGCAATTTGTTTAATTTTTCTTGCGATGCGATTGTCGTAAACTTAAATGAAACACATGTACTCAAATGGATATGCCCACACTTGCGATTTAAATTACTACGACTTAAGAATCGTAGTCGCAAAGAGAAATTGGCATGCACACACTTGCGATTTTTAATCCACGATTTTTTAGTTAAGATTTTTTAAAGTAAGACACATGGCCTTAAATGTGAATGCTACTCGTAGCACATGCGACTTAAAAATCGTAGCGATTATAAAAATGAAACAAGTTCTATTTTTTCAAGCGATTTTTCTGTCGCTACTTATTTTTAGCAAATGCGTGCACTAACATAAAAAGTAGTGTGTTTTATTTTTCGCGATTAAATAATCGCGCGGCAAAAAATCGCAAGTGCGTGCATGACAATAATTTGTAGCGACTACGACTTTTTAATCGCCTCGACGAAAAATCGCAAGTGCGGTCCTAGCCTAAAGCTGTCGGTGAGGTCTATTTTTATAAAACGAGCAACGAGAGCAACGTGTGAGTTTATCCGTCGTGCATCATCCAAATAAAAAGGCCATAAAAATAAATAAATGTCTTCACAAAGTTTTTAATCGGACTATATGAAATATGTAACGCCAATGAAAAATGGCCCCAAATCAAAAATGAAAAATTACCCTTAACATTTGTATGAAAAACAAAGACAACAAAAATCCATTAAATTAGTTTAATTGGGGTAATTTTTCATTTATTGGGACCTATTTTTTTTTTCTCTTTTTGGGGCTTAATTTCATTTTATACGTACATACTTGCATACTTTTTTTCTTAAAAAAAACTGAAAAATGACCCAACAACAATATTATAAGCCGACAGTACCTTGAGTGACCCGATTCGCTGGTTCTCAAGATTTGATTTCCTTTTTTGGATCCTCTTTACCTGTAACACAGATCTGTTGCTCCGCTTAGGGTATGTTGAGTCGTCAGGCACGCGCCTAAGCTTACATTTTTCTTAGGCAACAATACTGCCGAAGGAACCACCCAAAGTATGTTGTATTAGAAAACTATTGAAAGTTCTTTGAAGTCTTAGCTTTGTATAGACATTTTTGGTGTTATTTCATTTTGCTAGGAGTTAAGGGAGTTGGGGGTTAGAGCATGGTGCGCAATTTATAGTCTGCCACTTTGAACAACTTGGCGATTAGGTCATCATTACATATTTAATAGAGGCTTGAATTGATATTACCTACACATAGGTATACACTTCATGAAGATCATGTGGATTGTGGACGGTATGTTTGCCTCCGTTATTTAGGTTGAATTCTACAACCTACAGCTCTAAGAAAATGTATGTTTCTCTTCTGTTGGAGCATACACTCATATAAGAATGAGAATTTTGTTGGTGAAATTACCTTGATGTGAATTCTCTTCTTCCACATATTTAAAACAAAAGACTTCTGGCTAGTTCTACTTTCCCGCTATTAGTCGCCGTATAACGCATATTTGTTGGTATCTCACTATTAACTTTCTTTTCAATTTGTTCGACTGCATGAGGCCTCTTAAGGGATCTACTCGTATAGCATTCCACGTTCAGATCCAAAGTACATTGTCATTACTTCGTTTTCTTGATTTATCATTAGTAGCTATGTAAATAGATGTCTATTTACGTAATCCCCAACCTATAAGACCGGATCCTAAGTATTAATCCAAGTATGGGGAGCTAGATAAAGCACTCTTTCAGTAGTTAAAACAGGGTTGCGAATATTTGAATTAAAAAAACCATAAGTCATAAGTCTGTAGATGATTTGTGAATTAAAAAATTTAATTCATAAGTTAGTTAGTGACTTATGATTTTAAAAAAAATTAATTCATAAGCTACCAAGTGACTTATGAATTAAATAAAAATAATTCACTACCTACTAAGTGACTTATGAATAAAAATAAAATTAGGTCATGAGCAAGTTAGTGACTTATGAATTAAAAAAAAAAAAAATTCATAAGCTAGTTGGTAGATTGGAAATGTTTAAGCTTGTTTTTACTACATTATTTAATTATTAACGAAAGTAGATTTCAAGCTTTTGTGTGTCATAAAATTATCATGCTAGCTTATAAATTTTCCATTTTATAATTTTTTAATCAGAATTCATCCATTAGCCTGTCCCCAAAAAAAGTGAATCTTCTTCCCCCTCTAACTATCGTCCAATTGCACTTACGTCCCTTCTTTCCAAGGTCATGAAAACACTGGTAAATAATCAGCTCAAGAAATATCTCGAAGAACGAAAGCTTCTTAATGACCGGCAGTATGGCTTTCGTAGCAATAGGTCTGTTTGAGTAACAATCCGGGTGTAAATCCAAATCATTACTAAATTTATTTTACAACGTAATCTTCCTTAAATACTATTTACAGATGAATTTACATTATTTTTATCTCTATGAGTTTTCTTATCTAGGTTTTATGCTTATCTAAAATAACCGTCAGTGCATGTTCACGATGATACGTGTTATCTTTATTTGTTTTCATGCACATGGGGTTATCTATATTTAGGTACTATGTTCATGTTTGAACATTCTGCGGGCCAACAGAAAGTGCTAAAATAATTTTTTGAATATAATGCCCCGAACGATATAATTAATACAATAACAAGCAATATGCTACTTAACATAAATCCGCAGTGACCGCTTATGTGGTAAAAGTCCAACCCTTTATGGTGAATGTTTTCTTCCTTGAACTGTTCTAGGTCCCTTTGAATCTTCAGTAGTTCATGCTTGCTGTTTATTATAGTTGCTTGTATATTCTTTTAATTTGTCTGCTGGTTGTACTCTCGATGATACTCTTGATGTTCTTCAGCTATGTTGTCTGCCGTAACTACATACATATTTCCATTGCCTCTATTTGATGATGATGTCGAAAATATTGTTTTGTAGTCTAGGTCCAATCAACATTACGTCATTGAGGGTGTTTCTGTTGGGTGTTTTCGCTGTGGCATCAAATACAACTCTTGGTTTTGTTGTAAGGCTTGTATCTTTCTTTATTTGATTTTCACTCTGCCAGTATTTAAGCTCTGACAACGCTTATTCACTATCTTGTTTAAGTTTTCACTTTGTCAGTATTTTAGCTCTGACAACGCTTTCTTCACTTTCTTGATTTGACTTTAACTTTGTCAGTATTTGTAGCTCTGACACGCTATTTTAACTGTATGTTATACGTTTTTTATTTTATGTCAGTATTTGTAGCTCTGACAAGGCTATTATAACTGTATGTTATACGTTTTTTATTTTATGTCAGTATTTGTAGCTCTGACAAGGCTATTATAACTGTATGTTATACGTTTTTTATTTTATGTCAGTATTTGTAGCTCTGACAAGGCTATTATAACTGTATGTTATACGTTTTTTATTTTATGTCAGTATTTGTAGCTCTGACAAGGCTATTATAACTGTATGTTATATGTTTTTTATTTTATGTCAGTATTTGTAGCTCTGACAAGGCTATTATAACTGTATGTTATACGTTTTTTATTTTATGTCAGTATTTGTAGCTCTGACAAGGCTATTATAACTGTATGTTATATGTTTTTTATTTTATGTCAGTATTTGTAGCTCTGACAAGGCTTTTATGATTCTAGTTCGTTTATTTTAAAAATCTCTTACCACTGGTGGGGGAAAATTTTTAAAAATACTCGAAGGACCATGTTTGAGTAACAATCCGGGTGTAAATCCAAATCATTACTAATGATCCGGCTCGTAGAACCATGTTTGAGTAACAATCCAGGTGTAGTTCCAAATGATTACTAATGATCCGGCTCGAAGGACCATGTTTGAGTAACAATCCGGGTGTAAATCCAAATCATTACTAATGATCCGGCTCGAAGGACCATGTTTGAGTAACAATCCGGGTGTAAATCCAAATCATTACTAAATTTATTTTACAACGTAATCTTCCTTAAATACTATTTACAGATGAATTTACATTATTTTTATCTCTATGAGTTTTCTTATCTAGGTTTTATGCTTATCTAAAATAACCGTCAGTGCATGTTCACGATGATACGTGTTATCTTTATTTGTTTTCATGCACATGGGGTTATCTATATTTAGGTACTATGTTCATGTTTGAACAAGGTCCACTGGTGATCTGATGGTATATCTCACCGAACAGTGGCACAAATCTTTACATCGTTTTGGAGAAAGTAAGATTATTTCACTTGATATTTCAAAAGCATTTGATAGAGTTTGGCATCAAGCTCTCTTATCGAAAATGCGTGCATATGGTATCGATGAATCTCTTCTTCGTTGGATTAGAAATTACCTTTCAGGCCGCTCAATATAAGTCGTATTGGACGGTCTCAAGTCTGAAATTCATAAAATAAATGCTGGTGTACCCCAGGGCTCCGTTTTGTCTCCGACTCTCTTCCTCATGTTTATCAACGATCTCCTATCTGAAACTTCTAATCCACTAAATTGTTTTGCTGATGATAGTACCCTCAGCTTTTCATATTTGTTTGAGAATTCACTTCCTTGTTCTTCGGAAGTGGAATTTGAATGGCAGCGTATGAAAAGCTCATTAAATTCTGATCTTGACAGCATTGTCCAATGGGGAATAAAAAACCGTGTAGAATTTAATGCTTCAAAAACTCAATGCTGTCTTCTATCGTTAAAGCGAAATCCTACCCTTTTGCCGCTATCCATGAGTGCAGAATGAACACATATTAGACGTTGTCAAAAACGCTGCCAAGTGATTAGGTTTCCTTCGACGTTGCAAAAAATTTTTTAACCCTTCCGATCTGGCTACAATCTATAATGCTTATATTCGTCCAAAGCTCGAGTACAATTCCCATATTTGGGCAAGTGCTCCAATAACACACTTGAGTCTCTTGGATAGAATCCAAAAAAGAGCTTTAAAAATTATAGATGATAGAAGTACAGTAATCCCCGCTTAGTTGCACCTCGCTTAATTGAACATCCCGCTTAATTGACCGAAAAATTTGCTTTGCAAAATTTCCCGTATTAGTAGCATAGCTTTTTAGATGGTTAATTGAACCCCGCTTAATTGAATTACTCGGTTAATTGAACTTTAAAATATGCACCCGAAAAAAAAAATATATGGACATTTTTCGGATAATTGGACGTACAATAAATTTTAATGAAACAAATATTAGAAATATTTTATTACTTAACCTACGTCTTAAGTGGTTTTTTAAAAGACGGGTATTATTCAAGATAAAGAGCAGCCGGAAAATGATATCGTGGTCATAGACAACATACTTAAGTAAGTACAATGGTTAAAGAAAAAGAAGAAGTTGAAGCCATATTACCATCGACTTTCGAAATTCTTCAGGACATTGCAATTCTACGTTTATACTTCTTACCACTAAATAAATTTACAGTTGAGCTGAAAAACAAGAAGACATTGTTCAAAACAAAACAATCAATCAAAATCAAATCACAAATTTTTTCAAACCAATGCATTGTATGTATGCAAATAACCATTATGAGCCTTTTGAGGTACATACCTACTATTGTGTTTATTATTTTTTTTTATCGTTTTCGAAGCTAACAGTGACTTTTTTTTAAGAATAATTTATTTCTGTTTCATAGTTTTAATTATGTATGTATTAGGGTGGGTCAAAAAAATCAAGTGTCTTTTTTTTGGATCCGACACATGAAAACTAGTTCAAATTTGAATCATTTTGTATCAATACTTATTAAATTATAAAATTTCATATGGTGAAATAGAATTTTTTTTCTGCTGACATGTTAAATTATATTTCTTAAATAAAAACCTTCTTTTCCTGAAATAGAACATGAACTATCTTAAAATTCAAAAATTAACTGGGTAAATTGGGAATATTTATTGAAAAACTACTAAAATCAGTAGGCATTGGAATTCTACTGCGAATATCTTTTGAATGGCTAGAGTAATCGATTAACTACAGAGATCTTTTTTGTAGAGCGTTCAATTTCCTATAGAAATAATTGAAACTCATTTGACAATAATTATTTTTTATTAAGTTACAAAATTCAAAATAAAAAAGTTATTTTCCTTAAAATACTTAAATCTTTGACGTTGAATATCTTTTAAATGGTTGGATTAGTGAAAAAAGTATTTAAGACCATTTTTGTAGAGCGTTCAATTTCCTATAAATATTGACTATGCGATTGGTTAAACGATCTATTGTTGATAAGATATGACCATTTTTATATGATACTAAATTGAAAATGGAAAACTACTCGTATGATGAGCATAATCTTCCCGTCAATATTAAGAGCTATTATTCGGTAAGTACTTTCTAGAGGTACCTAGGAACTTGTTTTCATGTGTCGGATCCAAAAAAAAAGATACTTGATTTTTTTGACCTACCCTAGTATGTATGTTTATTTTTTAAATAAAACGTGTTCAAATATTTTTGTGTGTATATTCTTTTTCAGTCTTTTCAAGGTTTTCGTAAGTTGAAAATGAAATGTTCATAGTAAATTTCTGGGATGAATATTTTAATTTTTAGTTGCCGACTCGTGCAATTATACGGGTTTCGTTTAATTGAACAGGTCGGTCAATTAAGCGGGGTTTCGTTAATTGAACCACCCGGATAATTGACCGAAAAATCTGACAAAATGGTCAGTGCAATTAAGCGGGGAATACTGTATAACAGAAACATTTGAATCTCTCGAGCACCGTCGCAATGTTTCTTGTCTTTCATTATTTTACCGTTACTTCTACAAACAGTGCTCTAGCGAAATAGCCAGTTGCATTCCTCCACTTAAACAATTTAACCGCAATACCCGCGCTTTAAGAATGCTCATCAGTTTACCCTTGAGTCCACCTTCGGACGTACTGTCAAATTTTTTTTTTTTTTTTTTTTTTTTTTTTTTTTTTATAATCTACACGCGCTCAAGGGATTATGATTACCCTTTAAATGTTTGAACACAGCGCGGGCGTGAAGTTAAGGAAGAGAAAGAAGGATAGGAAAGATGTGTGGCACGATGTTCTGAGACTGAAGGTTGTTGTCTCAGATATTTTATCTCCAGGGATGGCGGCTGAACTAAAGCGGAGAATGCCGTGTCTTATTTCTATGTCGCTTATAATTCACATTATTTTATTCGTGTTCATCCTTGTTGGGCATACTAGTTTAACTCAATTACATGTTGTTAGTGTTATGCCTAAACAACATGTAATGAGTAAGCAAGCAACTCATTGATGACAATTTTAGAAGGTTTTTTTAATGGAATTAAAACGTCATAGACGACGGCAGGGATCGAACCTGTGATCATGAGGTTCACAGGCGAGCACACATCCATCGCGCCACGGCCACCCAAAAAAAAAAATACAGAGATTCTTTCTTTAGCCGGACTACACGAATGTGGAATGCTCTACCCAGCTCTATTTTTCCTTTCCATTGTAATGTTCAAAAATTTAAAACTAATGTGCATCAGTATCTCCTTTTAAACCCTTCCTTATTTTCATAATGCTTGTACTGTGTAAATCATTTCAAGGGTAGTAATAACCCCTTGAGTACGCGCTAATTATAAAAAAAAATTAATTCATAAGTTACCAACTGACTTATGAATTAAATTTTTTAATTCATAAGTCAGCTAGTCAAGTGCTGAACTACATTTTTTTTAATTCATAAGTCACCCACTAGCTCGTGAATTAAAGCCAAGCTTAAGTTAAAAAGTGACTTAAGCTTTTGCAACCCTGAGTTAAACCTGGTTATAACTGTAAATGCCACCTTTTGGTCTATGTAAACAATTTATCCGGTCCATCGTGAATAGAAAGAAAAGTTCTTAAGTGGAGATACTACCTATTTCTTATTTAATTGAAATTTTAGTGTAAAACGTTCAAGTTAAGAAAATCAGTTTCGCCAATTCCTGTCAATATTTCATAGACTGACTGCTAGTCAGTTATTTTTCTATCTATTAAAAAAAGTATGTTTTTGTATGAATTTTACTGGGGTATTTGGGTTTCTTTTAACAGAATTGGAAAAAGTATTTGTAGGTAGGTACCTACCTTAATAATTTTACAATGTCTATAATGTTTATAAATAATTTAACAATAAAAAGACACTACCACTTGTTTATGAAATTTTAAAAATTAAAACATAAAAAATAACTTTAAGTGCTCCTCTAATTCAGACATTTTTGCCTACAAACCTATTTAAGTTAATATCTTGGTCATAGCTTTATCCACACCCACTGGCAACTCATCCTCTCCACTTCAAAAACGTCGTTATTTTCCATCACGGTCTTATTTCTTACATAACAATAACTCGTTCACAATTATGATTACTTCGACCTCTCTTCTTATCTTATCCTGTCTTACATATATATTCAACTTAAGGGTACACGATTTTATACTTTTCTATTTTAAACTACTTACACAACCCAACCCTCCAGCCCCTTCTTCATTTCTATTCATCAAACTGGATTTGCCTTACACACAATTCAGTTAGTTGTGCAACATATAAATATCTTAGCTATCGCTATATAACAACAGAGGACGCAGGGAGAATACAAATATTTTCGAACTTGGCATAACCGCATATGACATTCCTTCATTCAAAATTTATTTGTAAGGCGCAGAATTGGAAAACAAAAGCAAGTTGTAAAAAAAAATTTAAGACAAGAAAAACACAACAACAAAAGAAGGTGTAGAGAACAACCAACAAACGTTGTTAGTTAAAAATAACAAGAAAACAAGCAAGAGAGAGAGAGAGCAAAAACTTCCCAAGGACACTTTCAAAAATGTCAGCTGTGCAATTTGATGGTGTGCGTGTAACCATTTTAAGGAAGAAGTTACTTTACACTCAGCGTTTTTTCTACTGATCATCTTACAGAAAAAAAAAAAGATTTCAATCTAAAGATGCAGATATTCTCTCATTTTTGCGTAGGGTACATTAATGTATCTATGTATATACATATCTATAATTGTTAGGCCATGTAGGTACAATATAGAACAGTTACTAACTGAAAAAATATTCTTATGGCTTCGACCTATAAGGGTGGGTCAATAAGTTGGTGAAAAATTAAATAGACAACAATATCTCCTTTTAGCTCGATACACTTCATCCAACGTTTCTCCAATTTTTGTAAACCCTAAAAATATTACGATTTATCCAACCCATTAAAATAAGCGTTTGTTTCAACGAAGACCTCTGGCCTCAACCTTTGAGACATTTCACCCTGTTTGGAAACAAGAAATATTCACAGAGGGCTAATTTTGGGGAATACCTATGTAATGAGGGAGGATTTGCGCCGATGCGTTGTCCTGGTGTAAAAGAGTCATCTTGACCTTCTTCGGCTTCTCTTCACCAACAGAAATGCATTGTTTCAACTGTCTCTCGGTCTCTGGTGTGTTGAGGTGAGTCCACATTTCATTCACGGTTGTGAAACTCGTAGAATTTTTTCTTGAACATCACCGAACATTCCTTTGAAGTTGTCGAAAACGACATCCAGCGCAAGCAAGGGTTTTTCATGTCCAAATATTTATTTAAATTCGAAATCACTGATCCATTTAATAAGCCTGTGGTCTCTTAAAGCACGCGCTTATTCACTCTCGATTATCACTATTATATTTCGGGAATTTTATCGACATTTATTAGGCAACCAAAACGTTCGCCATTATCAATGGGGAATGGTTCCAATCTATGATGAAGAGTCTAGAGTGAAATGTTGATTTCGATTACTGTTTTGAAGGTTATAGGCTGAGTTCGTAATTGCAATGTTTGTTGCCTCTGCCCTGCCTAAAACATGCTTCAAATACATTTATGAACACAATTACAACAGCATGTGTGCAGTCATCATACTTTGTTAAAAATGAGTTCATAATTGCCAAAATAGCAAACATAGAAAAAGTCAGATATGTAGGTATGTACAATAAATATTAATTATTTTTCAGGAACTTTTATTTCGTTTTCTAATGTTATTTTAAAAATGGCTGGTAAAAACGGAAGGAACCAATTTTGAAAGCATAGGGCAAAAATTGGTAAAAAATAGAAAATTAAAAAACCGAAGACGAAGGAAATTATTTCTGAATAAGAGAACCCGCAGAATGATGCTTAGGCATATTCCAAAAAATACAAATTTCCTCAAAACGATCAAACAACCTCAGCCAATAGCTCTGGAGGCAGTTCAACATTGTGTCGAGATCCATAAACTTCATCGAACTGATGGAAGTAATCCCATAAGGAAGCCTCTCTACCGCTTAGTTTATTTCTTTTTTTAATTCTATGATAGGAAGCTTTCAAATTTTGGAACTTCATTATAATAAATATCCTCCCTATCATACGGAAACGCGGGCAAAATAGTTTTAATTTCTTGGAAAACCTTTCCCATGGAACGTTTTTTTCCTGCGCCCAGCTTAAAATTCAGATTTCATTCTCAAACGTATGGAATCCAATAGTTCGATATCAGCATCGGACCAGATTTTGGCCTCGTATTCAATCCTGTGGATGGATAGTTATTAATTTCTTATCAAAGATGAAAAAATCAATATTTGTACGATTATAAATTAATTTCAAAAAAAAAAATTACTCACATCTGATCCTCTGCCATTTTCCTGCAAATTTGGCAACATGGAAAAAAAAACACATGCCAAATTGACCGCATGTTGACTTTAAGTTTACTTTTATGAACACAAGTGTTGCCATGCTCATGCAGAAATGTTGCTGTTTGTTTTCAATTATGAACGCAATTTTTGCAGGACTGCGGAAGTTTTGCAAATACGAACCATAGCTAGGTATTTTTGACAGAATAAATTCGATTCAATATATGTATGTATGTATAATTTTATTTTAAATTTTTAGTTACTCCTCAAAACTACGATTTTTTACGAAATTTTACCAATTTTAGAAAATATATAATTCTTCACGTAAGTACATAAGTGCTCACAAGAATGAAAATTATCGCCCCTTTCAGTGAATTTAAGTCCAAGGAAATTTTTTGTGCAAAAACATGAGTTCTGTCAAAAGCCACTTTGATATTTAAAGGAACACCTCCTAAGAACAAAATATTGGTTTTGACAACAAATTATGAAAATTAATTAGAAATAACAGTAGCTCTAGCCGGTTTTATTTGAATTTTAAATCGTGCTCATCATTTTCTTTCATTCGTTCATTGCCAGGTTTATATCTTCGCAACTGGAACAATTAATCAACATTTTCATTCTAAAGAATGAGGATATTTCAGATCACTTCAGTTGATGTTTTTTTATACCTTTTGTTTTGGCGTTAAAAAAGCGGTAGATATATGTACTACCTTTGTATACTATATATAGTATTATCATAAAGCGTGATTTTGTATTCCGAACGCTAGCCTGGTGGTGGCGCGGAAACTAGTGCACGCTTTTACAGTGAAGAGTACAAAACAAGTAGTAAAAAAGAGAATATTTTATTATTAAATTTAGCAAAGACAAATCCAGCAATTGCAGTCCCTAGCCTTAAGATGTCGCCACAATCTTTAGTCTTCTTGATAGTACTATACGTTTTATATACAAAGATACTATTTCGCAGTTTCACCTCTCTCTAAGGGAATTTCATCCCCACTCTTCAATTTATGACTACCCGAAAGTCCTTGAATACAACTTAATTTACACGAACTTATTTACACTTCAAATTACTATTAACAACAACAACTGTCAACGGATATGTCAGAGTGAAAACTTATATGTTCAGCCATTTTCCCGCTGTGTTCGTTGCATGCTTTGCCCAGGAATAGTTTTTCTAAGAACGTCTCTATTCCACATTCTCGATATCATATTTTTTTAATATAATGATAATTCAACTAAAATGTTTATTATTTTGTTTATAATAAAATGTTCCTCATTTAGGCCGGTATTCACCGAGCGCTCATAACTTAAGAAGCTCATAAACCTATTCACCAAGCAATATTATACTCTGTCCGACAAAAATTGTCAGTACAGGCCTTATGGGAGAGCTTTTTCTAAAGCAGTGACGCCTGATGCACCCTCACTACAATACGTTATAAAAAATGCCACTAAAAAAAGAGCAAGCCACTGACTTTTCTTAAGGAATTGTTGTTGTAATTCTTTGCAAAAAGTTGTACACCCCAACACGACCGTGCGTCGTATCCCACTGCTGATGAGATACTGTCAAGATCAAGAGTGTCAAGTTTCACTCAATACGATCGTGCGCTCTTTATCTACATCAAAACAGAGTTACCATTATCATTCTCAATTGCAAGCAAGGAGCTTTTTCAGTGGTTTTTATTAAGGAGCTTTTGGTATTTGAAGCTTTTGAGAACACATTTTAAGAAGATGAGTATGTTGAGCGTTGTCGTATTGCTTTTCAACTTAAAAAAAAACAACGCGCCTATTATCTTACCGCTTGGTGTTGTGGGAAATGGTAAATTGAATATTGTTTTCAGTCGTTTACTCGTTTTGAATCGGCAGACGGTAGCCCTACGCGTTTTTTACTCTCATTTGCGGAGATTTATAATGTAAACTACGGAATCCCTGTGAGAGCTTTAAAAGGCGACACACTTATGCATGGCAATGCAACCAGAATGAGAGACAAACGTCCTATCTTCCCTGTACTGACAATTTTTGTTGGACAGAGTATAGTGAAGATCTACGAGCGCTCTTAAAAGTTAGGAGTGGTCCCGACTTCGAAAAACACTTGCGAGTGGTTGGTGAATACCCCACTGAAATTTCAAGTTAAGAGCCTCGTAAAGTTAAGAGCCGTTTAGGAGCGCTCGGTGAATACGAGCCTTAGTGAAATAACATTTTTATTTTTGTTTCGTTACCTCAGAAACGCCATCAATTTTTTTCAAGGTGTAATAGCTTCACTAAATAATGTATTTGTCTTTTATTTTTTGATTCTATTTTCATTAGTATCATTTTGAATTCGATAGGATCTATCATATTATGTAAATTTTTCTTGGTCGCTTATTAGATAAATAAAATGCACGACTGGATCGCACGAAATCGCCATACTTTTGTAATGAATAAAACTTAAATAAGGATGCCATATGATTTCTCAACCTAATATTAGTTTATTGTTACAAATGTTAAAAAATGGTTTTCGAAAATCGGGGCCTAAAATTTAGATAAAATATTTTTTACGACCTATATTTCAATAAAACAAAATTGAATTTAAGGTATTACTGACTGTACCTACCATAGGACCATTTTATCGAGTTTCTCATTGTCGGTATCACGGATTTGAATGAAAAAGTTTTATAGAGAAGCTTCTAAACTGTTTAAAATACCTATTGCATTTCAAAACTTAAAAAAAAGAACATTTTTTGAATTTTTGAAAATTCGATATCTCAAAAAATGGGTAATTTTTTTATTTTGAAATTTAATTTTTATTCGTACAATAAGAAAGACTTAAAGTTGGCGTACCAAAATATTTTCTTAAAAGTGTTTAAAATATTTTGTATATAAACGCTTATTTTTTTAATAAACCGCTACAAGCACAAAAACATGGAATTCTGTTTTTATATCTCACTACTAAAGAATTTATGCTTATTAATAGTTTTCTCTAATTACAAATGGGCAAAAGTTTAGTTGAATTAGTACGATGTTAAAGCTGTTTTAGTATGAAACTAGGTTAAAACTGCAAATTTGCAAATTTTAATCGAATATAGCATCATACTTTCTCTACCATTTTATTAAAGTTAAAATCATCCAATAACTATTTTATTTTGTTAGTATACGACTCTTTGATATTTACAAACGTCAAAGAAGGTCTTTTTACTTAGTTTTTTGCACGAACTGTCATTATTTTGGGGTGTGTTCGGAAGAAATTTATCAAGAAATTTGCCTTAGTACGATACTAGTTAGAAAATGTTTAAAATTAAAAATGAATTAGTAAACTGCTTTAAAGTTAGCAAATTGTTAAGTAGTATCATACTAATACCTTAATACTAGGCTGTTTAAAAATTTGCGCCATTAATTTTTTAAATTCTTAGTCTTTTAGATAAGGAGCAAAGTTCGTGCGACTCATTCGTGCATTTTAATTTTCTCACATTGCGTAGATGATAAAAGTAAAAACTTTTACTTGTCAAGTTTAAAAAAAATGAGCATGAAAATTTGAATACCTACACACTACAAATTTTTGGGCAACTTTAGCATAAAAAAATGGCCACAATCTATTATACCGTTTTTGAGTTAATCGAAAACCAAAAACAAAGGTTCTATAGGGGTACCATTAATAACCATCTTTCAGAATTTAAAAAAAAAATTAAATCTGTTGAATAGTTTTTGAGAAAAAAAAATATTTTCTAAAATTTCGAAAAAAAAGATTGTATGGCAGGTACCGTTATTTTTGGTATTAAAAAAAAAGAAAAAATCCGATAAGGGAAAAGTTTAAAAATGCTGGCTACAAAGTATCAAGAAAATCGGCCGATCCGCTTAGGCTGTAGTCGAACAGACAGACAGACAGACAGAATTGCGAGACCCAGTTTTTCGTCCTCCCTTTTATCGTAATGTCATGCCTGAAGTAAAAAAAAGTTAGTTCAGTTTGAGAACGTTACTACTCGTAAGTTCAATACAAAGAAATGAGATCTTTAGTTAAGAACAAATTGATCAGTTGCAATTTTTGTAGTTACCGCATTAGACTTATTTAAGATTTATCTGCTAGTCAAATGATTACCAAAATTAATTAAATTGATAAATGGATATGGTTTTTCCGCATAATCTTATCATACCCGTAAGTATATGATTGCATATAAATAATGTTTATGTTCCTTTATATAAAATTAATATAATCCAAAAATCATTTAAAAAGTACATAGCTATCATAAGATAATATGGTGTTATTGTTTTTAATTAAGTTTGTCTTATATGTTCCCACTTAGAAATTAAGATACAGTGGTGATTAAAGTATACGTAGATTCATCGAAAGATAAAATTATTTATATTGAATTCTTAATCAAGCCATGTTATCATAGGAACTGAATTTCGGGAAATTATTTCTATTGGTAATGACTTAAAGCTGTATTAAACGCAAAGATACTGTCTATAAAAACGCTGTGATAAATATAGACAACGATTTTAGTGCGAAGATATAAGCTGACTCAAAATCAATCATATAAAGTTCTAGAATCATGGACAATCAAATTTTTGTCTATACACTTGTTACGTGCCCAATCGCACGAACTCGAGCCAAACTGCACGACCAGTCGAGCACCCTCTTAAGTAAAATAAAACACCACACTTTAATTTAGATTGTTTAATAAAAACAATAATAATAGAAAAAACAAACACACAAAAAAGAAAAACACAAAAAAAGAAAAAAACACATCTCGAAATCACAATCGTAGTGACTAAGGGTAGTTTTGTTGCACTTCGGGGGTGTTGTGTTGTACTCTGCTGCACAGCCGCAATCCAGTCCTGTAGGTACCTGAAAAGAAAAGAAAAGATAAATAACATGAAAGTTTTGAGGAATGAAAGTGTTTTCAGAATCTGTCACCAAACTACCCTTAATTAAAAGTAATTTGGCTGCAGACTCTGAAAAACAAAAATACTTATCCTTATCGCGTAGTTATCCATATTTATGTATCTGCAAATTATCGTAGTAAGTATTCTGAAACAAAACAAAAGAAGAAAATTACATGGAAATAATTCCTAAACTAAAATATGTATGTATGTACAATGTACATACATAGGAAAATACTCACCGGCGATCCGTGTTGATAATCCTACCATTCTGTATGTTGTGTCGAAATTTTTGTCCACGAATGTTATTTATTAGTACATATTATTGATAAGTTTGATTATTTATTATTTATTTATATTTATCTTAATTTTATTATGTAACTTTGATTTTATTTAAACAAAACACTAAATATTGAAAATGATAATGAACGACCGAATGGAATGTTGTTGACAAATGAGATTAGATGTCAAATGTGAAGAGTGGAATCCAAAAAGGCATTGCCAGCACATTGTGCTGAATTAGATTAGTTTTGATGTGGATTGTATTAAGAAAAGGGTAAATGCAATACAATTAGTTATAAGATAATTTATTTTAGCCAATTTTATTATTATTTTTCTATTATTTTAATATTTTTTTAGTTTTAATAGCTTATTAATTATTTTAAGTCGGTTAGTGCAATATTAGGTGTAAGTTTAGGATCCACACCCATACAAATATATATGATATTATGTAACAGACACAGACAACAGTATTAGGCATAGGAAATGGAATTCAATTAGAAAAGTATTGCTGACAGGGGAAATTATAATAACAAATTCCAGTCTACAAACTTTTATATACTTAATTCAAATGTAAGTTGAGGGGCAATGACCGATTATGATATAATCCAAAAATGCATTCGAGTAAGATCTACCGAAAAGTCCATATATCAAGTGTTGCCGCAAGTGCCTATAGGAGAATTAACAAAGGAAATTATATATAAATAATTCCTAAGACTTTTATAAATTGCTATTATTTTTTGACATAAAAGCAACTTAGGAAAAAGGAATATCAAAATTTGATACTCGTATTAGGGTGAGTTAGATGTTAAAGTTTAAAATAATTCATACGAAAAATAAATACTTATTCAAAAATTTTAGAATCAGACTAGAGAGAGAGGAAACATTGGACACAAGAGTGTCTTGATACACCTTGTGAATTCATATTCCCGCAGGAACTTTGGGACCCCGTTCTTTTAACAAAGCAGAGGTATAGGTCTTAAAATTATACATATGAATATAGTAATCAAAGTTAATTTTATGATGGGTGTCTCATATTCGCAGGTTCGAAGCCACGATCGGAATAGGGAAACGAAGTATATATATATACACTTAGCTTAAGCAGCCATACGTATAGGTATACTGTATAGACCTATCCACCGGGGCATACAACGGATTCCTAGGCTATTCGAGCCTCTGCTCTTAATTTTTTTTGTTATATTTGGACAATTTTCCACTGACCAGTGATAAGGTGTGAAAACTCTTTCCCGAATTTTTGCGGCTGTGATATCATGAATACCATTTTTAAAAAAAGCTGATGAACAAAAAAGAAATTCAAAGTGAAATTTTTATCCCTTCTGGATTTTTGAGCTTTTTAAGTAGTTTTTTTATTGCTAATTTTAATCTAATTTTTGCAACTTTTTTTGTGAAAGAAGAAAAGAAAATTAAAGTAAAAAGAGTTCAATATTAGAAAAGTGAAGTAAACGGAAAGTGTGAAGTGGGCAGTAAAGGTTTTTCTTTGGCTTTATGAAGTGTAATATATGTGTATCTATAGATAAAACCACAGTGTTGAAAGAGTGCTTGGCTATAAGATATAAGCCAACTCTACAGATACCAGTTCCTGATCAGTGCTGCCGGCAGGACGTCGAGGGACGGTGAAAGCTGTAAGTAATTTTCTTGTGGTGTTGTTATATTGAACAATAAATATATATATACATATACCATTTCATATAAGAAAAATTTACTTACATGGGTAAGGGAAAGAAGACCTACACTCCGGTGCTTCAAATTAAAGCCATTTTTAAATAAACAAAAAAAATACTTAAAATAATTAATTTTTTTTGGCAAATCATTTGAGTTAAAAATCAGATACACTCTAGTGTCAATAAATTAACTCACTTTTTTTATTTTCAAAAATAATTTTTTTATAAAATTTTTCTATGAAAGACTATTGTCTTGGGATAGATAGATTTTCTTTTTTTCTTATAATTTTTTTAAGTCAGAATAAATTTTTGAACCATACATGAATAGAAATATGAATTTTTATGTAATAAAAATAAAAGTTTAAAAGAATTGAAAAGACTTTATCATCAAATTTGGGCTATGAAATAATAGATTGAAATTATGGATTGCTAAGAATTTAAGAGAGGTGTGTGAAGGATCGGTTGGGCCGACGATGAAGAGAAAGGCTGGAAAGAAGACAAAACGTGACAGCTAGACAATGACTTGACACTTACCTTTACTGATTTGACAGACTTTACTAACTATACTTATACTTACGCCATTATACTATACCTACATTACTAACTATACTTACTTGGTTACTTACCCTTACAATACCTACCCTACCTACATGTACCTACTTTGCACTTATGACTCTACTAAACATACTTACCTTAACTACTCATACTTACCTGGACAAGACCTAGAAACATAAACATAAACTACGATGACAAACTTTAACTGAGACAACGAACTAGTAAGCGATAGGAGGTTCATATTAGGGGCTACTTCATGAATACCTGTCAACGAGGTAGCATTGGTTGTATCTTAGAGATACAA
Source organism: Philhelius festivus (assembly GCA_963931855.1). Taxonomy (NCBI): domain Eukaryota; kingdom Metazoa; phylum Arthropoda; class Insecta; order Diptera; family Syrphidae; genus Philhelius; species Philhelius festivus. The sequence continues at coordinate 36,940,352 of OZ007555.1, forward strand.
GGGTGGGGAGACTAACCTTTGCCAACAACACCAGGCAAGGTCTTTGATGATTCGGCGAACCACTGTGTTGGTGAGACGATGGAGCGGATGGTGTCTTCTGGTGGTTATAAAATAATTTTTTTATTATGATAGGTTTTAGTTATAGGTTTAGATTTAAGAACACTCATATACATATATATGTACATGAGTACTTACATATGTATATACACAATTACATACATGTATGTTTAGTAAGTTAAGGGCTTAGAAAGTAGGTTTAGATTAGAATTTTTTTATTTTATCCCACTGAGAATTCATCAGAAGCCTCTTCCTTTCATCAATACAGTGGCATAGGTAACTATGTTTGTACAACTCAGTTTCCATTAGTATTCCTGGCCCTTAGCTTCCTATCCTATCCACTTTTCCTATCCTTATCCTTAGTACAGGCATGATTTTTTTTGTTTGCTGTGTGGGATGAGTTCGAAAGAGGGCAAGATCCACCCCAATCCTTCGAGTTTAGCCGAGCAAGAGCAAGCATGCCACCGCCCTTTTTTTCGACTCATGAAGAATTACCCCTGTGGTACCCCAACACGCAACAATGGCGCCCAACGCATTGAACGGCTTCAAGATTGATTGGGACTCCAAAGAGATGATCTTTACTTTAAGTTCATCCCCTTGGACTCACAACAATCTATTTTTAACCTTTTTTTATTTTTTTAATTAATCCTTATCCCATCCCCAAGTACAAGCATAGGGACCGCAAAAGTTCTTTGCCTAGCCATAGATAGAGTTCAGCTGTCTAATCTGACGGGTTTAAAACCAGTAGATTCTATGAGGTAGAATAAAATCTATGGCAGAAAAGGAACAGAGTAGAGGGAAGAGCACATCACTCACTGTTAGCTTTACAATCAGGCACAGCCAGATGTATTATGTGACATGAGTGAGAAGTTTTGAAAGTCTACTCGAGTGGAGAGTTGTCTCTGTTACCTAGCCAACCACTTTCAGGTTTAAAATCAGAAAACTCGATGTGGCAGGAAAACTAGAGATAGCTCGAAACTCTCGTCGAATCACAGAGACACCTATCGCAAATTGGACTGACTTCTGACATTATACAGGAACTTACGAATACTTAACTTGAGGAAGAAAGACATTACAAACACAAGACATTACAAAAGGACTTTTCTTTTCTCTTTTATCGTTTTGGAAACTCAATCGTGACTCCACACACCTCAATATGAATATTGAAAAATCTTAATTTTTTTTACATCTTTAAACAATACGTTTCCTTTTTTTGTAATTTTTTTTCATTTTTTTAAACATTCTTTTTAAACAAGTTTTTTTACATTGTTTTGAATTCTATTCTACTTTTCTTAGATCCTTTTTTTTTATTTTTTTTTTACATTCTTTTTAACATTCTTTTTAAAGAATTTCGTTTTACATTCTTTTTAAATATCTTTTTTTACATTCTTTAAATAATTTTTTTTACTTTTTGCTTTTTTTATCATTTTTTTTTATTTTTTTTACCTTTTTTTGAATTCATCATTTATAACAGTTTTTTTTAAATTTCCATTTATTTTTTTTTATTTTCTTATTTTTGAAGTTTTTTTTTTTAATTTCTTTTAATTATTTCTCGTTCGAAGTCTTTTGCCTAATATTGAAATTTTCATCTTTTTTTTTTAAATTTTTCTTTTTTTTTTGAATTTTTTTTATCCTTTCTTTTGAATTCTTTTAGTATCCTTCCTTTGAATTTTTTTATTTCTTTTGAAATTTTTTTTACCCTTCCTTTTGAAAAAAAAAAAAAAAAAAAAAAAAATGAATAAGCAACCAATGGGTGCTATCAAGAAAAGTACTGTAGTAAGAAGTAGAGGTAGGCGTCGACTTACTCGAAATACCACCAGAACCGAGTTGAGCCCAAATCCTTCTGATACAGAGCTTAGCCAGAATAGGTCGCAAAACCCATTTGATGATCTGTTAGGCGATAATCCCAATGGCTTAGCAAGTGGGTTACAGGCAAGTGTAGCAGATGTAGGGAGTCCTATACGGACAAAAGAATCAGGAGCTTCGACCCTAATTCCGATCATGGAGAGTACCGAAGAAACAAGAGACTCCATCAATAGATTGACACAGGCATTACAAAACGAACGTTTTTTTATAGAACAAGGAAACGATGACGAAGGACAAAGTATGGACAAGGACAAAGGGGAATATGAAATAACGATGGGAGGAGAAAATCTAAAGAAAGTTATAGACTGTGCCATTTCAAGATCGATAAGTGAGGCCCATAATAAGACAATGACAATTTTGACAGAACAAACGAAAAATATGACGAAAATGCATTCTATGGTAGAAATGGTTACTAGTAACATGTCAGCGATGAGTGAACGCTTACGGGTGGTAGAGAAATCGGCACTTTCCTTATACGCTATGCAAGAGCGAAGACAAGGTATATTTCTTACTGATCCCGATGTAAGTCAACCGAGACTTCCTTCTCCATCCACAGCCCAAATGAATTACCAAACGAGTAGAACATGTGGAGAGCATGGAAAACGCGTTGACATCCATAAATGGGGTGTCAAGTTCGATGGGACAACGAGAAATATGACAGTAGAAAGCTTTATTTTTAGGATTGAAACCCTGCAGAAAAAGAACGGGGTTACCAACGAACAAGTGTTTGCCAATTTTCACCACTTAGTGTCGGGAACTGCGGAAAAGTGGTATTGGCAGTTCCTAGAAGAGAACCAAGGTGACGAATACCTGAACTTTTTTGACCTTAAGTCAGAATTATTAAGACAGTTTAGAAACAGTAAGAGGGACCACGAGATTCTGAGAGAAATAATGGACAGGCGTCAGCAACCAAACGAGTCTTTTGACGAATTTTATGAGGATGTAAGAGCATTGACATTACAGATGAGAAACCGACCAACTGAAAAAGATTTAGTTTCTATAGTCCGACAGAACCTTAGGGATAAAGTAGCGACACTGATCTTCGGATGTCCCATCAAAGATATCCGGGATCTAAGAGAACAGTGCCGCCTTGCTGAAAAACACTTGTCAACTAGAGATTCTAGAGCGAAGAGGCAGATAAGTGAAATAGAAGATCACAACTTAGCACGGACTAGACATTACCTAACTGACTCAGAAGACGAACAAGAAACACATGTTTCAGCTGTACAATATAATCGCACCGACAGACCAACTACAAGTACAAGAACAGATAAACGACATGCAACTCACAAAAACAATGAACGGGACAGAACAACAGAAGTTACTAAAGATAGAGACCTAAGTACAACAACTTGTCCTTCGACCTTCCATGCACTGACTTGTTTTAGTTGCGGACAAGGAAACCTCTCTTTTAAGTGCGCCTCGTGTCAGGGAAACCTGAAGGTCGGGAGTGCGCCCGGGTTTGCTCCAACGACGAACGTTTTGATCCCGGACAAACCAAACCAAGAGAAATAAAGATTTTAAGACGTGAAACAAAACTAACAAATACCCAACTTGACCCACCAGTGCAATATAAAAGTCTTCATGAACGTATATTAGCTTATGAAGAAGCTAGAAAACGAATCTTCAGTGCAGAAATTACAGTTAAAGACGATGAAAGATACAAAAGTAGAAAATTTAGAAAAATATTTAGGCTTAGGGAAAAATGTGCAATTTTCAGAAGAACAAGGAATAAAATAGAATCGACAGTGTTAGCAATTTCTGATGACAATAGACCTTACGCTAAAGTTGTTGTAGATGGTGAGGAAATGGTAGGCTTATTAGATAGTGGTGCGTCTGTGAGCTGTATAGGAAAAGGAGCAATATATTTTATGCAAAAACATGATATACAAATGAGAAGAATGACAGTTGACATAAAGACGGCAGACGGAAAAAATCAACAGATTAACGGACGATTCAAGACGAAAGTTTCATGGGGTGACAAGACTCAAGAGATGGATCTGTATGTCGTCCCCAGTTTGCAACAACAGCTCTATTTAGGGGTAGATTTTTGGAGAGCCTTCAAGGTTGCTCCAAACGTTATTTGCGCTCTAGACATTCCATCGCCGACGGAAGGGCAAGAGTCTGATCTTATGCGTCAGCTTACTCCAACACAAGCTGAAGAGTTGGAACGCGTAAAGCTTACATTTCCTTCTTTCGCGGTAATGGGATTGGGTAAGACTCACGTCGAAGAACATGTCATTGAGATGGAAGACGACACCATTCCCATCAAACAACGGCATTACCCAATCTCACCCGTCGTTCAGAAGTTAATGTATGCTGAGCTAGACCGGATGTTGGAACTTGGTGTGATTGAAGAGAGCAATAGCGCTTACAGCTCTCCAGTTGTGTTGGTTAGGAAGCCAGGCAAGAACAGGCTTTGCTTGGACTCACGGAAGGTGAACGCAGCAACGAAAAAATTTGCGTACCCTCTCCCACATATAGAAGGGATTTTGAGTCGCCTGCATGATACGCACTTCATCTCGAGCATCGATTTGAAGGACGCTTTTTGGCAGATTCCTCTGGAGAAGAAATCAAGAGAGAAGACGGCTTTCACAGTCCCTGGGCGGCCGTTGTATCAGTTCACGGTTATGCCGTTTGGATTGTGCAACGCCGCGCAGAGAATGTGTAAGCTGATGGACAAAGTCATTCCCTCTCACTTGAGAGAGAGTGTCTTTGTCTATTTAGATGATCTCTTGATTTGTTCCCTAGATTTTGAAAGCCATATGAGCGCCCTAAAAGAGGTCTCGAGATGCTTGCGGGAAGCGGGGCTGACAATAAACGTGGAGAAGAGCAAGTTCTGCTTCAAAGAGATCAAGTACTTAGGCTATTTCGTCGGTGATGGATGTCTAAGAACGGATCCAGAAAAGGTGTCAGCGGTAAAAGACTTTCCTGTCCCAAAAACCCCTAAACAACTCCGTCGATTCTTAGGGATGACGGGTTGGTATAGACGCTTTATCCCAAATTTTGCGTCTATATCAGCCCCAATGACAGACTGTCTGAAGAAAGGAAAGGACTTTGTAATGACAAGTGAAGCCTTGACTGCTTTTGAGGACTTGAAACGAAACCTAGTGACTGCACCAATACTGACTAACCCAGACTTCTCACGGCACTTTTACATACAATGCGACGCATCAACTTCTGGCGTAGGGAGCGTTCTTTTCCAGATGGACGAAGAGAATAACGAGCGACCCATAGCATTCATGTCCCAGAAGCTTAATCCCGCGCAACGGAATTACAGCGTTACGGAACTTGAATGCTATGCGGCCGTTTTGTCCGTTAAAAAGTTCCGGGCTTACGTTGAGGGATTGCCTTTTACCATCATAACTGACCACGCGAGTCTCAAGTGGCTGATGACACAGAAGGACTTGAGTGGTCGGCTAGCTCGGTGGAGTTTAAAGTTGCAAGGCTTTGACTTCACGATAGAACATAGAAAAGGAATTCTTAATGTGGTCCCGGACACACTCTCAAGAGTACATATGGATGAGATAGTGACCGAAATGCCCGAAGTTGACTTCAGTTCTCCGTATTTTGCGTCAGAGGAATACGTTGAGTTGAAGAAGACAATCAACGAGAACGAGAACAGATTACCGGACATTTGTATTTCGGACGGCTTCATATACAAACGAACTGACAAACGAACAGGAGATCCTATTCAAGAGGACAGGGCCTGGAAACTCTGGGTACCGAGGGAGTTGTGTAGGGGTCTTTTGGCAACAGCGCATGATTCCTTTACAGCGGGTCATGGAGGAATACACAAAACTTTGGCAAAACTTCGCCAGAGGTATTTCTGGCCAAATATGACCGTCGAAGTTAAAGAATACATACAAAACTGTGATATTTGCAAATGCAATAAGGCAATAAATACAATTTCAAGACCACCCATGGGACAACAGACGATAACTGAACGACCTTTCCAACGACTCTACATAGACTTCCTAGGACCGTACCCAAGAACGAAAACTGGACACACACATATTTTAATAGCACTAGACCACTTCAGCAAATACGTTTTCCTTAAACCCTTACGAAGAGCAACAGCAGCTGAGGTAGTAAAATACTTGGAAGAAGGTATCTTCCATATGTTTGGCGTACCCGAATATATCCACTCTGACAATGGAAAGCAATTCATTTCAGAATTGTTTTCAAGCTTTTTGAAGAAATATGGGGTAAAACATGTACGTACAGCTTTCTATTCGCCTCAAGCTAACGCCTCTGAGCGAGTAAATAGGTCGGTATTAGCGAAAATTCGATCCTATATCGATGGCGATCAACGCAATTGGGATCTACACGTTAGCAATACAGCTTTCTCTTTGCGTAGTGTAATCCATGACGCAATTAAGTTCGAGCCATATTATGCCGTCTTTGGTTCACAAATGGTGCAAAACGGCGAGACTTATGAGCTCCTACGAAAATTAGACCTAATAAAAGATAATGATGTCAAAATCATAAACAAAACAGACAAACAAGTCATGCTAAGAAAGAAAATATTCGAAAACCTTAACTTAGCACATCAAAGGTCCACTAAAATATATAACACGAGAAGTAAAGACGTATCATATAAAGTAGGACAAATCGTATACAGAAAAAATTTTAAGCAGAGTAATCTGATTGACAAATATAATGCGAAATTAGGTCCAAAATTTTTAAAATCTATAGTTTTAAAGACAATAGGTAACTCCCTTTACGAGCTAGGGAACCTAAAAGGTGACAAAGTAGGAATATATCACGCCAAAGACATTCATGCATGATTGACGCACTCAAGCTGCTGTTACTCTTACTTAGAACTGTGATATAATTGTAGGTGTTGTCTATATTTATAGAGATTTTATTTATTTATAGAGATTTTATTTATATATTTATAGAGATTTTATTTATTTATAGAGATTTTATTTATTTATAGAGATTTTATTTATTTATTTATAGAGATTTTATTTATTTATAGAGATTTAATTTATTTATTCTTTTATTATGTGATATAAGTGTTCGTGACGTTATAAATTTATTTATTTAGTTTTACTACCATGATATTTTTACTGTGATATTTTATTTAAATTAGGTTTATTATTAGTTTAATTGAAAGAGATAAAGACTGAACACCTTTATGATAGTTTAGTTGCAATTTATGAAAATACATTCTAGTCAAAACTTTCTTCATTTGAGCAAAACATGACGAAACTACACTACTCAAAAGTAACTCAAGCTAAACCAAATTAATCGATACGAACTCTCTAGTCAATTCATTGAAATTGTTGTTGTGATTACCTTTATTTTTTTGGTACATTCAAAATTGAAAAACCAAAAATCATCTCAGGGTATGGGACGTGCCACACGTTGAGAACGGCATATCTAATTATATAAAAATAATCATTCGACGATTGACACACGTTGAATTCTTTTTACGAGCCCATTTTTCTCATGACCACTCACAAAATGTTTTCGAGCCTGTTACGTGCCCAATCGCACGAACTCGAGCCAAACTGCACGACCAGTCGAGCACCCTCTTAAGTAAAATAAAACACCACACTTTAATTTAGATTGTTTAATAAAAACAATAATAATAGAAAAAACAAACACACAAAAAAGAAAAACACAAAAAAAGAAAAAAACACATCTCGAAATCACAATCGTAGTGACTAAGGGTAGTTTTGTTGCACTTCGGGGGTGTTGTGTTGTACTCTGCTGCACAGCCGCAATCCAGTCCTGTAGGTACCTTAAAAGAAAAGAAAAGATAAATAACATGAAAGTTTTGAGGAATGAAAGTGTTTTCAGAATCTGTCACCAAACTACCCTTAATTAAAAGTAATTTGGCTGCAGACTCTGAAAAACAAAAATACTTATCCTTATCGCGTAGTTATCCATATTTATGTATCTGCAAATTATCGTAGTAAGTATTCTGAAACAAAACAAAAGAAGAAAATTACATGGAAATAATTGCTAAACTAAAATATGTATGTATGTACAATGTACATACATAGGAAAATACTCACCGGCGCACTGTGGTCCGAAAAGGAAAATTTCGTGGCAAAAATACTATTTTCGATGTTTTATTTTTAAAGTTTTGTTTTTTATGTCTAATAGAAATATAAACGGAGCTTCAAAAACAGCAAACAAAAAAATTTTCCGCTAACTAGTTTGACTTATAGAGCTTTTCAAAGTTGGTCAATTTCGTTCTAGAGTTAAAAAAAAGCAGAAAAAACTAACTTCTTTGTTTTCGTATTTGAAATTTTGGCATATTAAATGTAAAATATTAATTTTCTATAGTTTATTCTAGTTGTATTATTTGTGCGTAAATCAAAATTTTAATTAAAAAAAAAATAAAAAAATATTTAATATTTTTAATAAATTAAACAAAAAACACCCTTTTTTGGCAGATTTTTTCGGTTTGAATAGAGCTACAAAAAAATACTCGCGAGTTCGCGCAGAAAATTGACCATGATAGTTTACCCTAACTATTTCTTCAACCATATGCAAAATTGTAGCTGCAACTATTTGCAACCTTCAGAGAAATTGTAATTTGTTTAAAAAAAGTCGTGTTCCCATTGCTGACCTTTTGGTCTTAAAAGCAAATTCCCTTATGGAAAATTTCAATTATTTTAATTATTAAAATAGTCGAGAACGTGAAATTTTCTTTTTAATTAAAAATCGTTTTATTACTATCTTGATTTTGACAAAAAAAAAACGCCCACTTCTACGCCCCTTTTTATACAAATGCCAATTATTATTAAAAAAAAATAAATATAAAATATTGTACACAAACTATTGATTACTTTATTGAACATTAAATTTCTTTAATCCGCCCACTTTGAAGACCCTCTTTGAATAAATTTCCCTTAACTTAAATTATTGTAAATATTTATTGATCTTATTCTAATAGTACCTAAACATAGATTAACTTGCCAAAAGAAAAGGATTAATAGCTTTATTGCCTACTCCATATACAAAGTTGAAAGAATTATTTAATTTTGGATTATTACTCGTATTTTATGATCTAATAAAACAGGTAGGAATAATAATTTTCTTCCGATACCCCATATTGTTAAGCTTAAATTTCACAGGTAAAATAATCCTTGTGCATATACATTATGGAGATATATATAAACTATGACAATGGATATATATAGATTTTTTGAAAATCCAGAACTTACGTCAGCTATAACCCGAGTAGACAAGGATCTTAAAAAGAAACTGCAAGTTATTTTAAATGCGCTGTCATCTAAAGAATCTTTTAATGTAGATAAATTCAACGAGTATACCAAAACCACTTCGGATCTTTTAAAAGCCAAATACAGCTACAAACTCCTGACACCAACTCTGCACAAAATTTTGGACCATGGAGGGGAACTTATAAGACATCAAATTTTGCCAATCGGGGAGATCTATAGTAGTTAATTGTAAACAAATATTTATAATGTATTCTATTTTATTTTTCTAATATAAATTTTATATTCTATTTTATTTTTTTTTTATTTTTTTTTTATTTTTTTTTTCGTCCGTTTACTTTTTTCCTACACTGTTTCATATAAAATATATCAGTCAAACAGTTTATAGAATAAACTGATGCCCCACAACATGAAAAAATACTGTTTTATAATACTCCTTAAAAAATATTTCTGAAATTGGTGCGTTTACTTTAAGCATCCACTGTTGTTATGAATTCACTTGAATAGTCAAAAACTTTTTTTTTACAAAGTTTTAAGAATTTAGGACTGTTTTTAAAAGGTTTACTTTCAGACTTTATTCTGTTAACTCCTTTTTCTAAGAAAATCTTACATCAACCAATTATTCTGAAACACCCTGTAAAGTAATTTTCTTAAAATTCACAATTTGTATAGCCTTGGAAATTACATTTAAGGGAAAAAAAAAATTATTGCGATAGCTTCACGTGTTCAAAAGTTATGATTTTTGCAACGAAAAAAGTCATTTTGGACCACAGTGCGGCGATCCGTGTTGATAATCCTACCATTCTGTATGTTGTGTCGAAATTTTTGTCCACGAATGTTATTTATTAGTACATATTATTGATAAGTTTGATTATTTATTATTTATTTATATTTATCTTAATTTTATTATGTAACTTTGATTTTATTTAAACAAAACACTAAATATTGAAAATGATAATGAACGACCGAATGGAATGTTGTTGACAAATGAGATTAGATGTCAAATGTGAAGAGTGGAATCCAAAAAGGCATTGCCAGCACATTGTGCTGAATTAGATTAGTTTTGATGTGGATTGTATTAAGAAAAGGGTAAATGCAATACAATTAGTTATAAGATAATTTATTTTAGCCAATTTTATTATTATTTTTCTATTATTTTAATATTTTTTTAGTTTTAATAGCTTATTAATTATTTTAAGTCGGTTAGTGCAATATTAGGTGTAAGTTTAGGATCCACACCCATACAAATATATATGATATTATGTAACAGACACAGACAACAGTATTAGGCATAGGAAATGGAATTCAATTAGAAAAGTATTGCTGACAGGGGAAATTATAATAACAAATTCCAGTCTACAAACTTTTATATACTTAATTCAAATGTAAGTTGAGGGGCAATGACCGATTATGATATAATCCAAAAATGCATTCGAGTAAGATCTACCGAAAAGTCCATATATCAAGTGTTGCCGCAAGTGCCTATAGGAGAATTAACAAAGGAAATTATATATAAATAATTCCTAAGACTTTTATAAATTGCTATTATTTTTTGACATAAAAGCAACTTAGGAAAAAGGAATATCAAAATTTGATACTCGTATTAGGGTGAGTTAGATGTTAAAGTTTAAAATAATTCATACGAAAAATAAATACTTATTCAAAAATTTTAGAATCAGACTAGAGAGAGAGGAAACATTGGACACAAGAGTGTCTTGATACACCTTGTGAATTCATATTCCCGCAGGAACTTTGGGACCCCGTTCTTTTAACAAAGCAGAGGTATAGGTCTTAAAATTATACATATGAATATAGTAATCAAAGTTAATTTTATGATGGGTGTCTCATATTCGCAGGTTCGAAGCCACGATCGGAATAGGGAAACGAAGTATATATATATACACTTAGCTTAAGCAGCCATACGTATAGGTATACTGTATAGACCTATCCACCGGGGCATACAACGGATTCCTAGGCTATTCGAGCCTCTGCTCTTAATTTTTTTTTGTTATATTTGGACAATTTTCCACTGACCAGTGATAAGGTGTGAAAACTCTTTCCCGAATTTTTGCGGCTGTGATATCATGAATACCATTTTTAAAAAAAGCTGATGAACAAAAAAGAAATTCAAAGTGAAATTTTTATCCCTTCTGGATTTTTGAGCTTTTTAAGTAGTTTTTTTATTGCTAATTTTAATCTAATTTTTGCAACTTTTTTTGTGAAAGAAGAAAAGAAAATTAAAGTAAAAAGAGTTCAATATTAGAAAAGTGAAGTAAACGGAAAGTGTGAAGTGGGCAGTAAAGGTTTTTCTTTGGCTTTATGAAGTGTAATATATGTGTATCTATAGATAAAACCACAGTGTTGAAAGAGTGCTTGGCTATAAGATATAAGCCAACTCTACAGATACCAGTTCCTGATCAGTGCTGCCGGCAGGACGTCGAGGGACGGTGAAAGCTGTAAGTAATTTTCTTGTGGTGTTGTTATATTGAACAATAAATATATATATACATATACCATTTCATATAAGAAAAATTTACTTACATGGGTAAGGGAAAGAAGACCTACACTCCGGTGCTTCAAATTAAAGCCATTTTTAAATAAACAAAAAAAATACTTAAAATAATTAATTTTTTTTGGCAAATCATTTGAGTTAAAAATCAGATACACTCTAGTGTCAATAAATTAACTCACTTTTTTTATTTTCAAAAATAATTTTTTTATAAAATTTTTCTATGAAAGACTATTGTCTTGGGACAGATAGATTTTCTTTTTTTCTTATAATTTTTTTAAGTCAGAATAAATTTTTGAACCATACATGAATAGAAATATGAATTTTTATGTAATAAAAATAAAAGTTTAAAAGAATTGAAAAGACTTTATCATCAAATTTGGGCTATGAAATAATAGATTGAAATTATGGATTGCTAAGAATTTAAGAGAGGTGTGTGAAGGATCGGTTGGGCCGACGATGAAGAGAAAGGCTGGAAAGAAGACAAAACGTGACAGCTAGACAATGACTTGACACTTACCTTTACTGATTTGACAGACTTTACTAACTATACTTATACTTACGCCATTATACTATACCTACATTACTAACTATACTTACTTGGTTACTTACCCTTACAATACCTACCCTACCTACATGTACCTACTTTGCACTTATGACTCTACTAAACATACTTACCTTAACTACTCATACTTACCTGGACAAGACCTAGAAACATAAACATAAACTACGATGACAAACTTTAACTGAGACAACGAACTAGTAAGCGATAGGAGGTTCATATTAGGGGCTACTTCATGAATACCTGTCAACGAGGTAGCATTGGTTGTATCTTAGAGATACAAGGGTGGGGAGACTAACCTTTGCCAACAACACCAGGCAAGGTCTTTGATGATTCGGCGAACCACTGTGTTGGTGAGACGATGGAGCGGATGGTGTCTTCTGGTGGTTATAAAATAATTTTTTTATTATGATAGGTTTTAGTTATAGGTTTAGATTTAAGAACACTCATATACATATATATGTACATGAGTACTTACATATGTATATACACAATTACATACATGTATGTTTAGTAAGTTAAGGGCTTAGAAAGTAGGTTTAGATTAGAATTTTTTTATTTTATCCCACTGAGAATTCATCAGAAGCCTCTTCCTTTCATCAATACAGTGGCATAGGTAACTATGTTTGTACAACTCAGTTTCCATTAGTATTCCTGGCCCTTAGCTTCCTATCCTATCCACTTTTCCTATCCTTATCCTTAGTACAGGCATGATTTTTTTTGTTTGCTGTGTGGGATGAGTTCGAAAGAGGGCAAGATCCACCCCAATCCTTCGAGTTTAGCCGAGCAAGAGCAAGCATGCCACCGCCCTTTTTTTCGACTCATGAAGAATTACCCCTGTGGTACCCCAACACGCAACACACTACATAACTAGTATCCGAAAGTTAGCAAATAAAATCCGTTTTGTATCATATTTGAAAGATTGCTATTTTAAAAGCTAAAGTTTAAAAGTGGATATATTGTAAAACAATTGGTTTTAGACAAAAAGTACTTTTTGCAAAACTCACATTTTTGAATCTCTCCATCATTGTAATGAAGATCAGTTTTTTCAATACAAAAACAAAAGACTATTTTGAAGAAATTAAAGGGAGCTACGATGGTAATTTCGAGAGATGCAGCTTCTGACTTGATGGGTTTTACACGACCATCACAACGAAATCCCTGGGCTTACGAAAAGTACCGGCAAGCACATGCAGCTTAGCAAGAAGCGTACAAAAGGATACTGCAGTCTTACGAGCAGTGGACTAGAGAAGAAAAACTGATTTTCAAAATGAAAAATAAGGAGCATGAGAAGCGCTCGATCGAGGAAATAAACGGTTGCCATATGAGGAATGACTTTCGGAAGAAAAGCTAAACAAAATAAAATTAGAATAAAGACCCGAAGCCGAAGCATACATGTATAATCAAGAGAACATCGTGGTAGGACCGCAGCCAATGCTGAGAATGAATGGCGATGACCAAGTGAGTTCCGCTGCAAGGGAGACAGTCCCATTCCACTGACGTGGCGCAGTACAACAAAACTGCTCACCCGTCCTTTACAAAGTAAAGATAACTGTATCGAATCTTAAGTTCAACAAAGCCTCTGTACAAACAAAACCTTCCGAATATATATGTTCGTAGACCAGCTCGTCTGCAAAATTTGGTCGGAAGAAATCATGATTAGATGAATGGAACCTCAGCATCGTTTGCCCGATCTTCTTTACTGCGCCAACTACAGAGACATTACTCTCCTGAACATAGCACACAGCCATTACAATACACAAAATTAAACCAAAACTAGACAGTTATCTATGCAGGTATTTATTTTGGGTACCAAAAAACTTCACAGTTACAATTTACCATTAGTGTTATGCCTTAATGACAAACCACACTGAAGCCGATCAGTACATCCAAAAATAATAACGGCAATTTATCAGATATTGTTATGTATAGTGTAATACCACACTGTATGGTGTTTAACATACAATGCATGCAGTGGCTATACCAAGCAACTGTAAGAGGAGTTGGAACGGAATGGAAGTAGAGTACATGAGAAGCTAGCTGTTCGCTGTGTTGTTTTTTTTTACACACTGCACTGAATTTTTGTTTGTACGCAACTGCGAGAAAAATCAAATGGACTACGTCCCACGCGTGTGCTCACGATGGGTTGCAGATCGGAACCTCTATCCAATCTTTTCGATACGTCGGCGATAGTGACATAATTGGAAGAACAAATCATGATGACAGCGAAAAAGATGAGTTAATCGGTGCATCAGGATAAGACCAAGTTTATATGCTGTCATAAAAAGAGGGTAACAAACATTGACAACTTGGACAGAACGTACCATTGACAGGCATAACTTTGAGTAAGTTAAGGAAGGACTCTGTCTAACTAGAAGCCGCTATTAACTCAGACAAAGACACCAACACCAACTTTCAGCGGAGAATAACATTTTCCAATCCTACTTCTAGGAAAAAGAAGGCAATCAATCCATTTACAAATTATAAACGTAAGCAAACACCAGCTGATTTACATTATTATTCAATATCTTGGCAACGGCCGGGTTAAAGCTATTAACTTCTTCATATTTTCTTTCGAAAATCGATACTTCAAGCGGAAATCTGTGCATCCCTCAGTTTCATGCGACTAAAATGAGTTTTGTACGGCTTAGCATTATCCCTTCTCCAATTAGAGCGTTTAAACAATGTATAAATCATTTAAAAATGCAAAATAACTATGCATTTTGTCTTAGTAACACAAAAAAAATTGTTTACACTTCTTTTAGTAAATTTCACATGATGTCATGTCAAAATGACATTTAGAGATACTACAACTGCTTTAAACCTCCTATGAACCAGTTTCAGCTTACTCCGCCTCTATTCCTCGTGTATTTTTGTATAAATAAGCTTTTCAGGATTAAAGTCGTTGTAAAGTCGAAGTAACTTTACTCCATGCTAAATCGAGTTAGTAAATAACAAATAATCGATTATCATGCTAAAACAAAAATTACTGTTCTGAAATTAGAATCAATCTTTTTAAATTCATACTTTATTTAATGTATTTTTATGATTTCGTAATTATGATTTAAATTGTATAACAATTTTCTTTTATAAACATTACCAATCTTTGTATAGCTACACTATCTTTTCGCTAACTCTCTTTTTACCGAAGTGTTTTTTTGCAAGTCCATTAGGAATTGTAGAAAAAAACGACATCGGGACGAAGCGATTTACTTAAAAAACAACAACTACTTAAGTCTATACAGACTTAGCTAAGTCCATATAATTTTCGAGACTTAATCTAATACTACGTTTTCACCAAAAGATAATCTGAGATTTAAGGCAAGAGATTTATGTGGTGTTTTCACCGCACTAAAAGATTAATAAGAAGATTAACTTTGACAGCATCTATCAATGTGCTAATGTTGTTTCAATTTTTCTTATAAAGTAGAAGCGAGAGAAAGAAAGTTTCATTTGTGACAAACGATGAAAAATCATCGAGATAACTTAGCACCGTATGGATGTTAGGTCAGTTCAAACTTGGACCGATCGATCCTATGAAGATTTAGTAGAGATTTATTTCTAATCTACTAGATTTACGAAATAAATTTGTATGGTAAATCTTCGAGATTTAAAGAAGATTTATGGTAAATCCACTTAAGTCCCGGATTTACTCTTGGTGAAAACGTAGTATAAGACCCGAT
Organism: Philhelius festivus; assembly: GCA_963931855.1. Classification (NCBI taxonomy): domain Eukaryota; kingdom Metazoa; phylum Arthropoda; class Insecta; order Diptera; family Syrphidae; genus Philhelius; species Philhelius festivus. Next base: position 36,956,231 of record OZ007555.1, read on the forward strand.
AAAAACCGTGATGCCAAAATAATATTATCTATATGTTATCGATAATTTGTTCAGAGAAGTCAAAATTGACGTTTTTGGATGCTGGTTGATGCTAGTCGTCAATACAGCTGACAAATGCCATAGCGTACACAGTGCTTCCAGCTACTTGGAAAGAAGTGCCGATGTCGTTTTTTTCTACAATTCTATAAATGGACTTGCGAAAAAAACACGGCTAATATGTCATTGTAATTTTCCATTGCTCTTGTTTTGGTCGAATTGTACTTGTACCTGTTGAAGCTTTCTAAAATGAGGTCAATTGTATAGAAAACATTGGACGAGTCACATCTTAAGATGCAGCATTTGCAAGCAAGGAGACCCGGATCGAACCATTTAGATATAGATTCGAACATCACATTTTACACTTTACACGTAACAAACATTTACATATATAATTATTAAAGTTAATATAAATAGCTAATTTTTAACTAATTTTTTTTTAATGACACATAATTAAATTAATACACTATACACATCACCAACACAACACAAATTACACACAAAAATATAAAATACAGTCCACAGTAAACTTAATCTAAAACAATTACCAAGTAATTTTTTAATTATGTTGAAAACAAAAATTATCAATTATTAATTTTTGTTTTGTTTTGTTGGAAAATTTTAATAAATTTAATAGTCATGATTTTGAAAAAAAAGAACATGAATAGCCAGATCAGAAATTTGATCACGCAAACAAAAGCAAAGCAAAATGTGAATACAATTTTGGTCAGCTATCACAGTGAACATTAAGTGAAAGATGAAGGTTATTTCAATTTTAGAAAAATGTGAAATGTTACACATAAGATGATTTTAAAAATTAATGTTATTGAATTTCTCATGATTACTAATATTGGAATAAAAGAAAATTATAAAAGTGAGTATAAGCATTTTATTTACTTTTAAATACTGCGCTCATTATACACCAAAAGGGTGGGCCAAATACAAGTTTCTTTTTAAAAATGCAATAAAATGAACAAAATTAATTTTTTTAATGGATTATGGTCTTATTAGTAAGAGCAAACATTTCCGTTAATTATTTAACACAACGTCGTTCAAGTGGCTGCCTTGGTTGGTTTCGCAATAGCGCATTCTGTCACTCCAATTTTCCCAGGCCTTGTTGATGGTTTCGGGCTGTAAAGCCTAGTACGCAGATCGAGACAAGACAAATTTTATCTCTTTTAATCTCTACAAAACGTTTCCAAATCTCGCGCAAAAGTTTGAATTTGGAGAGATAAAATCTAATTTAATGGGTTTTGTAGTGTATCTCTGGAACGGGTTGTCTTACAAAAGTCGTTCATACCTTTTTGGAATCTCCTCTTGATGCTTTCAAGAGAAGCACCTTTTACATAAAATCAGTTTTGACAAAAATCACTTTCGGAAATACGGTGGCTGTCAAAATTTGTCCCGCAAAATAATGCTTGTATCATTCTTTTTCCTGGCAAAATTTAGTGGAGACATTTTGTAGAGCAATTCACAATAGTATGAATTTTGCGCTTGAACTGCGTACTGCTCGGAAAAATATCCGAGACAAAATTTGTCCCAGGAAAAAAAATGTATGGGAGACAAAATTTTTCCCGATCTGCGTACTAGGCTTAAGTCACGGATTGCTTGGATGATATTGGCCTTAAGCGCTTGAATCGTTTCCGGATTGTTGGCATAACATCGTTCCTTCACGGTTCCCCACAACAAAAAGTCCAAAGAGGTCAAATAGCAGACCCGAGGCGTCAAGACAATTTGGGAATTTGGTGCGCAAAAGATCGATTGTGGCATGGGCTGTGTGGTACGACGCACCATTTTGCAGGACCAGAGGTTGTCCAAATGTATGTCTTCAATTTAAGTAAAAAAAATAGTCAGTTAACATTGCTCTGTAACGCTCACCGTTGACTGAAAGGTTGTTCCGAGCCTCATTTTCCAAGAAAAATGGTCCACAACCCGCACCAAACGCTCACTCGGCTTCGCACTCGGCTACATCTGCCACATTCTCGCCACTGTTTGGGCTACACACCACTCACTTTGGAAATAAGTTTTCAAAATTTTTCAACGTTGGTTGTTCAAGCGTAAAATGACTCATTTCATTCCGCAGAGGTATGACACTGACTTTCTGTCAAGATTTTGAGCGGGAAACAGCTATCAGTGTCAGAATAACCTATGATTTAAAAAGTAACCACTAGATTGCCAACTCTGTTTATGTATTTACAGGGGTGCCAGCACTTAGCTTCATACAATCCAGGGGCCAAATTACCGCATCAGTTATCGAGTAATATGTGACTGAATTATGTGAGTTTGGCATTACCGCTTACGTTATCGAGCAATAAATTACTCCAATTTGACATTTTCATTCGATCACTGATGGGACTCACTCACTCGTCACTGAAGCGGTAATTCGGCCCCAGCATTGTGGGTCGTAAATCAACTCGAAACAAATTATTTTTGGCAGCACTTAATTTTCATAATTGTGAAAAGTGAATTGTCAAATTGGTATATTCTTCTGATATTTTTTGATTCGGAAAGTGAAGATGAGGAAGTACTTAATGCTAAAATCATGCATGGACCTCGGCCCGTGCCTTTTAAGTGAAATTTTTTACTTTTTAGTATCTATATTTTTGACTATTTATATTAGGTAACTTGTATGTCTAATACAAAATGATCTGAAAAATGTATGCATGTACATACATATGTTCTTGTATCTTAAGAACGACCTTGCTTTTTCCAATCTTTGAGATGTTTTTGTGGAGGACCCACTGTATTTTAAGAAGTCAGCTAGTTTTACCCACAGCACATTGCTGTTTTCCCTTCCTTTGCACTTTTAAGCATTCATATGGCTAGATCTTGGTAAGAACTAATAGGTGTGTTTTTTTTGCAAGTCCATATAGAATTGTAAAAAAAAAACGACCTCGGGACTAAGCGCTTTACATGCAAATGCAACAACTGCTTAAATCTATACAGAGTTAGCTAAGACCAGATAATTTTCGAGAGTTAATCTAAGACCCGATAAAAATGGTGATGCCAAAATAGTATTATCTATATGTTATCGATAATTTGCTCAGAGACGTCAAAAGTGAAGTTTTTGGATTGGTTGATGCTAGTCGTCAATAACCTGACAAATGTCATAGCGTACACAGTGCTTCCAGCTATGTAGAAAAAAAGCTCCTAAATCCCGATGTCGTTTTTTTTTACAATTCTATATGGACTTGCAAAAAAAACACACCTAATAAAAGTGTTCGCAATCTCCGCCTGTTTTTTATTTATTGACATTTTTTTTAATTTTCCGTTCTATTTCTTAAAAAAAATTAATGCCGACGGTAATTTTTTTTCTGTCGAGTGAAAACTTTTGTTTCAAACGTCATTTTCAAGTTTGTTGTTGTTGGATATTTTTTTTATTTTTTTTTTAAACTTTCTAAAAGTGTAAATACTATTACAGAAAAAAAAATAAAACACAGATGCTTAAGAAGTTTATATGACAAATACAGCTATGTTTGACTCTAAAAAAAATTCAAAAATTCGTCTAACAAACGATAGATGTCAAGTTAAAATAAAATCGACCCAGTCATTTACACTGAACCCGAACAGACAGAATTTCAACCAATCAAGTAAAAAAAAGAGAATCGTGAGATGAGAAGATAAGAAGTATTAAAATATTATTAATTTTCGTTTTCTATTTGGATTGAAAATTTAATTCATGCAGTCACACCAACATTATAATATAAAACACTTGAAATTGTATCGGTCATGAAAAAAATTCAATTATTTTAGTGTTTTTCAACATTTTGTAAAAATTTGACAATTTGACTAAAAACGTTAGTTTTACGATTTTTATGTACATTTCTTAACAAAAGTAATGCTATAAATATAAATATGTACATGCAAATAAAATTTAAAAATTTTATGTGAAATATTTTTACTTTTTAATGATGGTACTGCAATCAAAATATAAGCATATGTGTCTTAGTAACCCGCCTTTGTTCTTTAACTGTGTTACGACCTTTATATTAAGAAAAGAGTGAATGCAATTTTCGAAATTCGGCCACTTTTTTTGGTTATTACTAGATCAATGAATTCGGTGTGCAAGTTATTGAAGCACCGAGCCTATCTATCCGGCTCTGGAAATTATAAGGCCGGTCGCGCACTGGCAACTGTGATCGAAATCAAATAGTTTAATCACCAGTTGAAAGAGAACCGCGCACTGGCAACTCTTTACTCACGTTCACACTCTTTTTCTCTCTTGCGCTTATGGAAAACACCTCAACTGTTGCGATTTAATTCAAGGCAATCGTTTAGTTTGTGTCAAAACACAAACTTTTTAGTTGCTCGAATCTAGTTGCTCTAAGTGCGCGGTGTCCATATAAGCCCAATATGTTTCATTTTAGCAACTAAACAGTTGCGAAACTAAAAATTGAATGTGCGCGCCTGGCCTAAGGATACATTTTTATATTTTTTTAAAACTAATTTCGACACTATAATACAATGAATAGTTTGCAACAAATGAACAAACGAAAATGTGCATAGCTTCAACGTTTGGTCCGATTAAAGCCCGATATTTTGAAAATATTATCAAAGATCGTTGATGAGATATTTATTTATATATATTTATTTATAATAGGACAGTCTTAATATAAAACGATTATTTTTCGTCATTTATGATTTAAAAATTTAACTGGCAGGGAACAGAAAACAAATTGGCCAGATACTGAATTTAAGTTGGCCGGGGACTTGTGAAAACGCATTACATATTCTTAATTAATTTTTATTATTTAATTAAGGTTTTATAAAAGAGTAATAAAAATTATATTTTTAAATGCTCAAACCTCAAAGTAAGAAAATACTTTTGGTGGCCGGGTACTGGTATACTCACCGTGTATTTTTAAAATTAAAACTCTTCAGAAACTTCGAACTAGCACTACGTGAGTCAGGCTGCAAGCTAGTTTATAAAAAATGTTACTAAGCTCAGATTATCTAAAATCAAATTTTTCATTTGAATGAATGAATTCATTATTTTTCCTTGACTGTTAAGTCATATGATACCAATATCCTACTTCCATGGTTTCGTATAATGGTACAGAATTTTTTTTATAGTTTCCTTTTCGCAGATTTACAATGTATTTTATTTGTTCATGCGTAGGTTGAAATAAAAAAAAAAAAAACAAAGATACACAAACACACTTTGAACTTGTTCGTATTTTGTATGCCATTTTTATGTTCTTTTTTCAAATTTTTAATCCCCGACTTGAACATGTTATGCTCGGCGTAGTGTAATGAAGGTTATTTTTAACAAACATTTAAGAACGGGGCCTAGAACCCTTTACAGTCTACATAGGTATAGAAATATGCAAATCTTTGTTTGTTAAAGTACAAAAGATTCATCGAGTTTAATGATGAGAAAACCTTATATACCCGTGCCCTTCCAAAGTCATATTCCATAGACTGTTTTTCAAGGATAACTTAACTACTCATACAACTACTATGTACATACATATTCTCGTAGTATATGTACATAGGTACCTACTTACATTGCTTCGTTGTAGAAAGGATGATGAGATGATTCCTTTGATTTCTTTTATAATTTTTTGTCCTGTTGTTGTGGTTGTTCAAAAGAACAGAAGGCTAATATGACAAAATAAGAAAATCTTAAAGATTTTTTTTTTTAATTCAAGTTTTCACTTTGACACTCAATTGAAAAGGTGACACTCCCGATTTTTTCAAAGGATAACAATCGGGACGAAACACATTTATCCGCGTCGTACACTTTGGTCCTTTTAGATAATATCGAATTCACTTTCTAACATATGGATGATATGGACATGGGCACTAGAAGCGATTTTTTCACCAACATAACTACATTCATTCTCTTTTTCTTACTCCCCCGCACTCTCTTGTTTATTTTTCCTGTTGCTCTCTTGTTCTCAATTGAACTTCAAAAAAAGATTTGACGGCCACCGAAGACGGTTAAGTGGCTTATGACAAAAGATAAACTGGTGAATTTTTGCACAACGTTACAATCAAGTGATACTCAACCGAAGTAATAAATTGATGACAGCGACCGTATTATTGACAGCTGACTTCCAAAACATCGAATTTTGACAACGACAATTTCATCTAAGCATCGAATACCAAAATAACGAAAATTGACAATAAGGGAGACCACTCCGACGATGGTATATGAAGTCGATGCTGCAGATATGGTTTTATAAGTTGAAAATCAAGCTGCTGAAAAACAACAATATAAACATACGAAACTTTTTTTATTATTTTCTTTTCGTTAAGGGGAACTTATTATTCTTTAGTATCTGCGCAGGTCATCGACTGCGCGACTCACAGCTCACAGTAGATGGATAGTTATGTATCTATTACGATATATTCTTCGATTTTTCGATTAATTCTTATTTTAATTTTGCACAAAAAAGAAATATCAGTTTTGTTTGTTTATAAAATTAAATGAATAGTTTTGTCTTTTAGTTTTTGAGGTAGAGAGCAGTGAAAACAATTAGAATTCTTTCACTTTTAATTAGATACTTTGGGATTTTTCTTTAAAGAGGTTTTTAAAAAAAAACACCAACCGAGGACTTCGCCATTTAAACTCGTTTAGCTCTAGGACGTAGCTGAGACTGAGTGAAGTGTATGGTAATGAAAACTGTTTGGCCTTCCTAACTGAATTGTGTTGTAGAAAAAGAATACACCACAATGATGATGGTATGAAAGAGTCGACAAATCTAACTACACCAACATTTTATTCGTGAGTGCAGGGTTAGTTGAGCTTTTTCTAAATGTAGATACGTAGATACGAAGGGAATACTATTGAATCCTAGGTTCTCCTTTCTTGAATTTCTTACATTCGTATTCTATTTTTTTTTTTTTTTTTTTTTTTTGTCAATGGCAAAATACAGATTGATGGTGTAATACTTGTTTTGAAATTACATTCTCTTTTCCAGGGACGAATTTCATTTTTTGTTAAATTTGATTTGAAGTATTTCATTCTACGTGGTTCTCGAATTTCCATTGGGCAATGCTATCGAGATCAGAATTTAATTAGCTTATCATCACGATGGGCCACAATATTTAGTGTAGTGTCTGGATTTACGTTGGTTTTTCGTACGCATATCAAAGGATAGTTTGCCAAGGAAGGCGGTACATGGCCTTCGTGTGTCATTGTTTGACTGCAAGTCAATTTATTTACAGTACGTTAATGCTAACGTTAAGCTTACAATATTTACTTAAAATCTAAAATTTATCTATAAACATATGTCGATTTTCTTTACTCACTATTGATTTCGATCCCTTGTCAAATTTTTTTCTTTTGGTGTGCGTATTTCGTATACATGTAAATCCCTCTTCAAATACGGATTCGAGGGATTTGATCTCTGTCAGAAAAAAAATCGATTTTTTTGGTGTAAAGGAACGTGAAATCTGTCGAGAGATCGAAATCTTAACACAGAAATCGATTTCTCATGTGTAAAGGAAATCGACAATAGTTTCATCGATTTTGAGCATAGAAATTATATTTAAAGAGTTGGGATTTGAGATTGACATTTGTAGACTCAATAAAGAAAGAAAATTTATTAAAAATATTTATTAACTGGTTAAGAGGACTGTTAGCATCATAGTTTGATCTGCTAAAAATGGTACAAATTGGTGAATTTCTTCTTACGAGTAAACTATAACGCCTTATATTGAAACTTAATCGACAAAGAACCGATGAAGATGAAATAGATCCATTCATTACTCCAGTTATGAAACAGAACTGCAAATATTCTCTGTGAACAGAAAGAGATGGAAGTCTCTGAGTGTATAGAGGTAATAGAACTCTATCTGACCAAAGGAATAAACGCAAAACAAATCTTAAAACTCTTCTTTGAATAATTTCTATTTTATTTATGTGAATAGAGTAATATGATGTCCATCCTACACATCCATATTCAAGAATTGGCCTAATAAAAGAAACGAAGAATTTTTATAACATATGGATCATGGAACTCACGGGAAAATCTTTTGACAAAACCAAGTATTTTGTTTGTTCTCTTTACAATATAGTTAAGTTATGATCAGTGAATGATAATTTTGAGTCTAATGAGATTCCAAGATCAGAGAAACTAGACACTCTACATAAATGTGACGAATTCAACAGGTAGTCAAATACCTATATTTAAAAAAAATTACGTTTGCGTGTAAAACACATAGTCTTACACTTGTCAATATTTGAAAACAAACAGTTATTATTGCACCATTCATAAGATCTTCACGTCATCATTGAAGCCATAGAATTTTTTAATATAGGGGGAAGATCATTTTTAAATAAAACAAAAAGCAAAGGGCCAAGATGACTCCCTTGAGGTGCACCAGAAATAACTTTAAATTGAAACGAACAGTTATTTCTGAATATAACACTACAAAATCTATTTTGAAGGTATGAAAATATCCACAAAATAAAACAATAATTTTCCTTAATTTATCTAACAGTATCTTGTGACTTTATTTGTCAAAGGCTTTACTGAAGTCTGTAAAGATGAAATCTACTTGTGAGTGGTTTTCAAAAGCATCTAAACAAAAGTTAGAGAGTCAAACCAAGTAGTAAAGATTACACTGAAAGTCAGCATTGCAGGCGAAGGATAACGGAGATAAAAGATCTCGATGACAAACTCTCCAAAATACATTTGAAATGCCAAATTCAATAATTTCACTTTTAACAAAACGATCTGAATGTTTTCTTCCTTTGCCCAAACAAACACCAAAGCACCAAATGTGGAATCTTAGCAGAGAAAAAATAATAATTAAGGTACTAGTACGGTCTAGAATGCCAAAAAACGCACGATTTTTGGGAATTTTTTTCTCAGAAACCTTATTAGGTAATAACATAATTTTTTTAAATAATGAATACATGCGTCAAGACTACAAAAATTTTTTTTTTAAATTTTCGAATTTTGGCCGAATCATAGAGGGCGCAAACGTCGACTCATCAAAAAATACATGGTCCCATGGCGGACAGTTAATCTCAGAATTGGCTGGCCTGAAACAAAAAAAAACAAAGTGGGTTATTTAAAAGAAGGTTTCTTACGAGACAATTTGCCACAATTTGCCTAAAAAGTCGAAACAAAAAAAAAATATCGAGCTTTGAAAAAAAATTTTTTTTTGGAAATTTTGTTGGCCATTTTTGGGTCGCCATTTTTTGTGTTCATAATTTTTTGGTCAAATTGTGGTAAATTGTATTAGAAAACCTAAAAACAATCAAGTTGCAACAAGTTTTTTGAAAATCGGTCAGTAGATCCGGAGATTAACTGTCCGCCATGGGACCATGTATTTTTTAATGAGTCGACGTTTGCGCCCTCTATAATTCGGCCAAAATTCGAAAATTTAAAAAAAAAAAATGTTTGTACTCTTGACGCATGTATTCATTATTTAAAAAAAATATGTTATTGCCTAATAAGTTTTCCGAGAAAAAAATTCCCAAAAATCGTGCGTTTTTTTGGCATTCTAGACCGTACTAGTACCATAAACAAAATCAAGAACTGTGAACATCAATATTTGAATCGTTTGTACCGCCCCACTCCATATCTGATTTCAACTTTAACAATGGTGTGCCAGTTCCATCAAGCCTTCTTCCGCCACTACCACAATCATCTGCACAAGAAAAACCGTCATCTTCATCTTTATTGTCATCGCTCCAAGTTTCAGTTCCTGTTATATCATCGATTTCAATATTATCTGCACAAAAATCACCATCCCCTCTTAACGTATCTTCAGCGAACGAACGTTCTACTCCCTCTTTAACATCCGCAAATACTGAACAGGATATTCTACCTGAACATAATATTGACCATGTGTCTCCTATTAATTCCGGGCTCAAAATAGTCGAAGGGCAAAAGACCATCTTCATTTCTAAACTTGACCCAAAGACTAATGCTCTAGATATTAAAAACTATATACAAAATAAGATTGGCACAACTCGATACTTATGTGTTGAAAAAATGATTCAGCGTAATTACTCCAAATATTCATCGTTCAAAATCAAAGTACCTGATTCACTATTCTTCCTTTTAAATTCAACGTCCTTTTGGCCCAATGGTATTATTATGCACGAATTCGAAAACAGATCATCAAACAAAGAAAAGACAAATTTTCTACGACATCAGACAATGCGAAAATCCCGGCGAAGCAGCTACAACAAGTACTAATATATTACCAAAATGTTAATGGATTAAGGACAAAAACCAGCAAGGTTTATAAAAATATAAATAATATCGCACATGACATTATTGTGCTAACTGAAACATGGTTGAATTCATCTTTTGCTGACAATGAGCTTTTTGACAATACCTATCAAGTATTTCGACGTGATCGACACCTTCTTAATGACTCAGCTACTGTTGGAGGGGGTTTATTAATAGGAGTAAGAACCTCTCTTATTTGCTCACTTGTTGATGATTTTCTTCAGTCATCACTTGAATTGCTTTGTGTAAAAATAAAAGTGTCATCTGGTTACGTTTATGTGGTTGCTACTTATATTCCACCCAGCTCTAACACTGATATTTATGAAAATTTTAATAATTCCATTGAAACCATTTATGAGAAAATTGATCCAACTGACGAAGTCATGATCCAGAAACGATATCTAATATGTTTGCTGATTATTTTAAGAGTGCCTTTGAAGACTTTTCTTCGAATACTTCTTCTTCCATTCCTTCTTATACTCAACAATACACTCATCTTAATTTTATAAATTTTTCGATTACAGAAGCTTCTATACACGACAATATTTTGAAACTTGATGAATGTTTTAGTCCTGGCCCGGATGGTGTTCCATCATTTATATTAAAAAAATGTGTGTCTTACCTATCTTATCCGTTATATGTTCTTTTTAACGAGTCGATTAGAAGTTCGAAATTTCCTGCTCTTTGGAAAAATTCATATTTAACGCCAATACATAAAAAAGGCCTAAAGAATTTAATAACAAACTATCGTCCTATTGCGAAACTATCAGCTATCCCCAAACTTTTCGAATCTCTGGTCTGTGACATACTTGCTTTTAATTGTTCATCCGTTATATGTGAAAATCAACATGGTTTTGTAAAGAAAAAATCCACGGTCACAAATTTATTACAATTCTCTACCTTTTGTCTAGATGCGTTTGAAAAACACTCTCAAGTAGATTGCATCTTTACTGACTTTAGTAAAGCCTTTGACAAATTAAGTCACAAAATACTATTAGATAAATTAAGGAATATTGGATTTAACCATTGTTTTGTTTTGTGGATATCTTCGTACCTTAAAGATAGATTTTATAGTGTAATATTCAGAAATAACCGTTCGTGTCAATTTAAAGTTAATTCTGGTGTACCTCAAGGGAGTCATCTTGGCCCTTTGCTATTTGTTTTATTTATAAACGATCTTCCCTCTATATTAAAACATTCTATGGCTTTAATCTATGCTGACGACGTGAAAATTTTTCGAACAATTAACTCCATTGCGGATTGTGAACAACTACAAGACGATCTTCGGAGATTTTATGAATGGTGCAATAATAACTGCTTGTTTTTAAATATTGACAAGTGTAAGACTATGTGTTTTACACGCAAACGTAATTTATTTATTTTTGACTACCTGTTGAATTCGTCACATTTATGTAGAGTGTATAGTTTCTCCGATCTCGGAATCTTATTAGACTCAAAATTATCTTTCACCGATCATTATAACTATATTGTAAAGAAAGCAAACAAAATACTTGGTTTTGTAAAAAGATTTTCCCGTGAGTTCCGTGATCCATATGTTATAAAAATTCTTTATGTTTCTTTTATTAGGCCAATTCTTGAGTATGGGTGTGTAGTATGGGCACCATACTACTCTGTACACATAAATAGAATAGAAAATATTCAAAGAAGATTTTTAAGATTTGCCCTGCGTTTTTTCCATTGGTCAGATAGAGTTATATTACCCCCATACGCTCATAGACTTCAGTTGGTAAGCCTTCCATCTCTTTCTGTTCACAGAGAATATTTGCAGTTCTGTTTCATAACTGGAGTAATGAATGGATCTATTTCATCTTCATCGGTTCTTTGTCGATTAAATTTCAATATAAGCCGTTCTAGTTTAAGAAGAAATTTAGCAATTTGTACTATTTTTAGCAGATCAAACTATGGCGCTTATAGTCCTCTTAACCAGTTAATAAATATTTTTAATAAATTCTCTGTTCTTATTGAATCTACAAATGTAAATCTCAAATCCAAACTCTTTAAAAATAATTTCTATGCTCAAAATCGATCAAACTTTGTTTATAGATAAATTTTAGATTTTAAGAAATATTGTAAGTTTAACGTTAGCATTAACGTATTGAAATAAATAATAATAATAATAATAATCTAAAGATGCCAGAACTTTCTTCTACTACATTCAGCTGATTGCTCTTTAATGCGCCTTATGTTTTTAACAAACAAACATCATGACCCTGTTCTAATCATCTGTTCATCTCTTGTCTATTCTCAATAGCGTATACGCCTATTACCTAACGTTGGGGAATTTATTCTCTGAGTAAAAGACACACTGACTATGAAAGGAATTTCACTATCGTGTGTTCTTTCTCCGCAACTTCGTTCTTCTCATTGACGATTTATGTAACACTAAGGGTTGAGAAATAATAAGGATATTTGTATGTTTTAAAAAAAAATACTACAACTACATAACTATAGCAACATACACACATACATAACAACATACATACGCAGGTGTATCAATGTTTAATAAGGAAGAAGTGGATTATGGAAATGGAAGTGGGATTGAGAACGGAAGTAACAGATGTTGTTTTTGTTTTTATTTAAGTATATATTGTTGATGTTTTTCTAGAGTAAAAATATGGGGCAGGAAGTGCGTCGCGTATAGTATAACTTCTATAAGCAACTAAGTATAGCGCGTACCAAGTGCTTGTGTATGGGAATTGAATTTCAAGTTTAACGTAAGACCATTCTTTGTACACACCAGTCGTAGTCGTTAAGATTGCGTATTGTACGGGTGGAGTAAAAAATTCCAAAAAATGTCCATCAGACTGTTGGTACTCGTAGTTTATATTTTATTTAAGTCTGTTTGTTAAAATGAATAAGGAATAAAATATTTTGTAAAATTAGACACAAGTGTTCCAAACTCTACGTGTTTTGTTTTTTCCTAAATAGACACATCACATGCAATTAGTCTCAAATCTAATATATAAAAATCACGTTGCTTGTGGTTGCACTCCTCCGAAACAGGTCGACTGATTTTTATGAAATTTTGTGTGTATCTGTGATACCTACCACTTACCACAGAGAATAGGTTGCTAGGTGATTAGGGTGTCCCTATCAAGAGTTTTTAACTTCCCATAGGGAGTTATTGTAATCGGTCCGATTTGTCAAATTGGAATTTTTGACATTTCTCGACGTTTCAAGGTCCCTAGAGGCTATATCAATCATTTTTAGAGAGATGTCTGTGTGTGTGTGTGTACGTACGTTCGTACGTTCGTACGTTCGTACGTTCGTACGTTCGTACGTTCGTACGTTCGTACGTTCGTACGTTCGTACGTTCGTACGTCCGTACGTTCTTGTACCATTTTTCGTCGTCGATATCTCAAGAACGCGTAAAGATATCGACTTCAAATAAATTTTGTTTAATAGATAATAACTTCGAAAGAGGCTGAAAGGGCGTTTATTAAAATTCAGTGAGTAGTTTTTTCACTATAACGGTTTAAAAAAAAAGTAAAAATTTTGGTTAGTTTCAAATATCTCACGAAAAAATAATGCTATTGACTTCAAATAAAATTTAATGTACTCAATATAAGGTCATACAGATTTGATATGAATATGGAAAAAAATGAACTTACCGTTATTTTTTTTAAATTAAAAAAACTGAAAAAAAAAATTTCATAACCCAGATATTCTAAGAATGGAAAACAATTTGAAACTCAAAATAATTTTATTTTACGAAAAATAATGTGTTTGACAACTGGTGAAAATTTAAAAAAAATCAATTTACAGTTTTTTTTACAAAAAATAAAAAACTATATAAAATTCTATTGAAAATTGGTAAAAATTGTTTTTCGACTCAAATTTCTCGAGATATTGACTTCTAATTTAGTTTCTTTTATACATAGTATAATTTTGTACAATTGGTAAAATGTTGACAAATATTGAATTAATAGTTTTTTTTTTAAATAAAAAAAACTATTAAAAATTCTAGTGAAAACTAGTTAAAATTGTATTTCAAGTCGAATTTCTTGGGAATGAACACCGATAGTGCCTTCTAAAGTATGTTGTTTTATACATCGATACCTTCCCGTAAGAATGTATACTAAGCAACATTTCTAAAATTGTTCAGGAAACGAAAAAAACGAAGAAAGTTCTAGTTGAATCATAGTGTGCTAAGAGACAATTTTGGTTAAACTAAGTGACATCTAACAGATTTTTTTTGCTCACGATCAACATCAACAATCTCAATTTCAAATCTCTTTAAATAATTAAAATGCTTTTCAATCTTAAAATAATGTTTGTTTGAATTTTACAGCTAAAGTTTGTTTCGCTGAAAATTTGGTTATTTGAAAAAAAAACTAAATATAAAGTTTTCAAGACCACAAATGGGAAGTTATCAGTGTGGGTCGCACCCAGCCTCTTTTTTTTTTATTTTTTTGAGGAAAGTTTTTCTATCACGATTTTTGGATTTTTGTATGAACAATACCCAAATAATTTAACCGTCGTTCCTTTGTTGTTAAATGATAGATGGCGCTCCGTTCATCTCATCGAACTTTCATCCACACATGCGCAAGTCATTAACGTGAAGTATCACGCCACTAAAGATCCATATTGGCAGCAAAAAATGTGGACGTCGACGATTTAAAATTCAGGATACAGCAGTCGTTGCAAGGCGACTTGGTGGTATCATACAAACCGGTCGATAGAGTTTGCGATGATGCCAACGAAGCTGTAAATTATCCAACAGAGTTTTTGAAATCAGTAGATTTGCCAGGCATGCCACCACACCTTCTATGACTAAAACTTGGATCTCCGGTTATTTTACTTCGGAATTCGAACCCAAAACGCCTGTGCAATGAAAAAAAACATTATCGTAGCCCATTTTAAAAGGCTAATTCCAAGGCAAAAATGTTTTGCTGCCATGCATTCCAATGATTCCCAAAGACGTGCCAACTGAATTCTATTAGATGCCAAACACGGTCAAACCTTCACGTATTTGCTCCATATCCAAGTGAAATATATCCTCACCGGCGAATAAGTTATGTCCACTGTCGTCGTACTTGAGGTAACCGGGCCGGTCCAGCCCTATCCGAAGTCGGGCCCGAAAATTCCTACAATAGAACTGCGAAACACACCAACAGCACCCTTTCAGTTTCAAATTAAATATTTCACTTTCAATTTCATTGAAATCTTCGCATGGGTGTCCAAACCGACCCAACGAGACACGCCATGAAATGCTCGATTGCACCGATATTTCTGAAGTACTCCGCTCTGATATAGCGCTGCGAGATTTTCTTCTCAATCGGCCATATCGAAGTAACCGTCGGAGCGGAACTTTCTCCGCAACGCATCCTTCTTCGGAAATTTAATTTCGGTTCGTAGTAGCTTTCATCAGAAGAAATTTTACAGAAATCAAACGACGCATTGCGATGGATATACATACATTTCAGCCAGAGATGTGCTAATTAACAGATATATCGAAAATGCGATATATTTTCGATAATTTTTTATAAAATAAACACCATAAGCATTTCAAACCATGACAAATCCGTGAGAGAGTGTAGTTTATTGTTTATAAAAAGTATTTTTTTCAATTATAATGCGCTAGTTTTTAAGACATGTAATTAGATGCACCGATTTTTAAATCCAAACTATCGAATAAAGTCCCCTACCTATTTCCATACAAGTTTTTTTTGTTTCCATTTGAAGTGTCACAAAAAGAATAAATTTTTTTTGTTTTATATTTATTTGACTAATCACAATGGAAATGGATCAATACACAAACAAAGATCACGAACATACTTTTTTCCCATCCAAACATCCATGCAAAACAGTTAATTTAACTGATTGGCCAGATCTTCCCAAACACAGCTACAATTTCTGGTGTCCTTTTGTTGTTTTTTCGTTCTGCCCAAGGACAAAAAGTCTATTATAAATATGTAGGTAACACAAGTTAAAGCAAATAAAGTTAATTTCTTTATTACTTACATTCTAATGACTCTATTTCTTTAAAAAGAAAACACTTTCCGCAACAAGAACTTGTCGGATGATTTCGGAGAAAAAATTTTGTTTGTATGTGTCAAAAATAAGACCATTAGAAGTGGTTCATCGCACACAAAAGGTTTGTTTGTTGAGCCCTGAAATCACCCCAGGGTCGCCCTAAATCGTTTTTTGAAAAACCTGAAGTCACCTTGGTGAGAAAATTCTGTGTTTTTTGAGACCAGGGGCCTATTGCACCATCTTACAAAATTGTGATTACAAGCATTTTTTTAACGAATTTGTAAAAAATCGAGTTTTTTTCATATGTAATTTTTTTTAATCACAAATTTGTACTTGTATCTAATTTGTAGTTGGTGTAATAGGCCCCTGGGGTCGCCCTGAACTCGCCATGAAGTAGTAGTAGTAGTAGTAGTAGGTATTTTGCTGGGGCGAGTTCAGGTAACGATCAAACTGTCAAAAGTCATTTGTGATTTCATATGTATTTCTTTTGTTGTCGTTTGGCGATTCGCATGTTGCATGTTATTGCTTGTGTTTGCAATTGAATGTTTGTTGTACTCATCAGATGAAACATTCAGCAACAACGCGAAATTGTTTTCGTTCATTTTTAAAACTTATTTATAACAAATTTAAAGTTTTATCAGATCACAAAATTATTTTGTCTTGCTTTTAGTTGTCAACAAAACAGTTGACAGCCCTTGGGTGTTTTTTGAAAACCGAAAACCCCAGTTTTTATTGACAACTCTGAAGGTTGTCAAGAAAACCTGGGTCAGCCCTGGGTAAAGTTGAACGAACGAACCTAAATATTATGCGTTGAATTTCAGAATTTCCGATCAGCTGATCGGAGAAATAACTTGAAGCAAAATGTCTTCGATTCGTAGGAAATCGAAGAGAATTCCGCTCCGACGACGGTTACGTCGATAAGGCCGAATATAACACAAGTGTCACGAACCTTACACGTTTGATTATTCAATGACAATGCGTCCCGTCATTGCCGGCAGCATAAACGTCGACAGGTATACTTTCGCACAGTTGCAAGAGCCTGCGAGCCCTTCTTGACATAAACAAATCCGCTGGTCCTGATGATATCCCTTCTTCTTCTTCTTCTTCTTCTTCTTCTTCTTCTTCTTCTTCTTCTTCTTCTTCTTCTTCTTCTTCTTCTTCTTCTTCTTCTTCTTCTTCTTCTTCTTCTTCTTCTTCTTCTTCTTCTTCTTCTTCTTCTTCTTCTTCTTCTTCTTCTTCTTCTTCTTCTTCTTCTTCTTCTTCTTCTTCTTCTTCTTCTTCTTCTTCTTCTTCTTCTTCTTCTTCTTCTTCTTCTTCTTCTTCTTCTTCTTCTTCTTCTTCTTCTTCTTCTTCTTCTTCTTCTTCTTCTTCTTCTTCTTCTTCTTCTTCTTCTTCTTCTTCTTCTTCTTCTTCTTCTTCTGCGAAATTACATTCAGATCGTTCACAAAAATAAATGCTGGTGTCCCATACGGCTACGTTTTGTCTCCTTCCTCATTTTTATAAGTGACCTACTGTCTGAAACTTCTAATGCGACCGACGACTCTACCCTTAGCTTTTCATAATCGTTCTTAGATTCTTTTAGAAGAGAAATTGCAACGATACCGTATAAGCTAATTAAACTCAGATCTTTACAGCATTCTTAAATGGGCTATTAAGGCTTCGAAAACTCAATGCTGTCTGTTGTCGTTGAAGGAGAATACAGGGTGAGCCATCTAGTGGTGTCTTTTTAAATCATAGGTAACCTAATTTATACAATGTGAAAATACATAGAATAACAGTAAATGTGGTAGACTCGAGTTAATGAGAATCACTTGTGTCACTCGGGCGTATACTTACTATGTGATATGTTTTTTTTTTTTTTTTTTTTTTTTTTATAATCAACTCACGCTCAAGGGAATATGATTTCCCTTTAAATGTTTTAACACAGCGTGGGCGTGAAGTTACGGAAGAGAAAGAATGATAGGAAAGATGTGTGGCATATTTATTGTTTTTTAGCTAAAGATTTTCCATGTTTTTTTTTTTTGATAATTCACTCGCCCTCAAAGGTATGTTAAGAGACCCTTATAATGTTAAACACAGCACGGGAGATGGGGAAATTAGGGAGGGGAGAAAGGAGGTGACGATGAACATCGGTTTTGAATGTTTGCAAATTGAAATGGCGAGGGAAAACCGTGCCGGGTAAGTTATTCCATAATCGTGTTGTGCGACTAAAAAACGAATCTCTATATTTGACGGTACGACCAAAGTTAGGCTCAAGGGTGAACATTCTTAGCGAAGCGGTATAATGGGTGAATTTATAAAGGGGAGGAATGCAACTGGCTATTTCGAGTGAGCATTGCTTGTGAAAGAAACGATAAAACAGGGAAATACATGAAACATTCCGACGGTGTTCTAGAGATGGGAATGAATCCAGGAAAGCTCTGTTTCCTATTAGTTTTAACGCTTTGTTCTGAATTCTATCCAATAAATGGAGTGAAGATTGTGCTGCACCTGCCCAAAGGTGTGAGTTATACTCGAGTTTTAGACGTATAAACGCCTAATAAATTGTAGCCAGATCAAAATTCATTAGAATTTTTGAAAAATTATTTTTTTACGTATATAGGCTTTTGGAATTTGGTTCTTTGGGTGATGTGATTCATATATGATGTAATTTATAAAAATCTTGTCAAAGAACATAAAATACTTTACAATTAAATAACTCATCCAAGAGACAGGCACACCACATCAAAAGTCATTATTCAGTTCGAGTAGCCCGAATTCTAATTCCGAAACGCGTTGCCATTAATATTGAAAATTAGTCGTGTAAATAAAACGGGAATAAAAACATATTAAAATTAATATAATTCGTTTGCCATACTTTGAGATGTGATTCTTGGTCATATTCTAAGAAAAAAATTGTTTTACAGTAAAATCTGATTTTCAACTTTGACATCACTTTTGACTAACTTTGGTGTACTCGTACCTTGACCCATGTTAAGGTCAATTTCTCTGTCAGTACTAATGGTAGGAATCTCATTTTGGTCTTTTTTTTAGTAGAAATACTAACCTTTAAAACTGCGTTTAAATTGAGCTAATATGGTTTTAGGGTTGCCAGATATTCAATTTTAAATGGTGTTCAAATTTTCTTGTCCAAGCAAAATTTTGACTTTGAGGTATATTTTTTTTCAAAAAACGCGTAGTAAACATAAAGTTTTCTTATTTTTATACCTGATGAACAAAACAAAACTCATCAATAAATGCACCCCAAAACCCATGCATTTTATGATACTTGGGAAAATCTAAAACAAGTAAAAAATCGAATTTTGGGTTTTTTACCTACTTTCATTGCAGCACTTGGCAATTGGAGTAGTTTTCCAAGAATTGATAGGTTTTCGGTCATTTTTAAGACTGTGCACTCATGAAAAAGGGTAAAAGTGTACTTATGTCTACTTGACTTGCTGTCGAAACCCTTATTACCTTAACTCTTCTCAGGGAGAGTTAAATTTAGGTTATGAATGTTTAATGGGTAAATTAACCAAATAAGTGGTATAAAATATCAGATTATCAAGTTGAGTCACGATTATAGTTGGATAAGAGCGGTTTTTGAAATGCCTTCATTTACGAGAGAAGAATACGCATGGCAATTCAAGAAGAGCACAACGAACCAGGAACTTTATCCTAGCAGATGACTTCCTTCTCGAAATGTTTTTTTTTTTTGGAAATACCTTTCGAAGGCTTTGAGAAACTGGATCAGTTTCAACTGCAAGACCTAACGCGGGAGCTCCAAGCACAAGAAGAGTTTCGGTCGATGAAAGAATACTGACAGCTGTTGAAATCGATCCTTCTATCAGCATAAAACGCTTGGCTTTACAGTTTAATGTTTCCAAACACAGAATTTCCAGTATACTGCATGGAGAAAATATGTATCCATGTTACCATACACCTGTGCAAGAACTGCATTCCGATGATTTAGAAAAGAGGCTCGAATTTTGCAACTGGTTGCTAGAGAGAAACTTATATGACAACCAGTTTATAAACAGAATTCTTTGGATAGACGAATCTCAATTCACAAGAGATGGTATTACGAATTTTCATAATCTCCATACATGGGCTTTGAGCAATCCACATTGAAGACGGCAAAGATCATTTCAGCACAGATTCAGTGTCAATATGTGGGCAGGTGTAATTGGAAATAAATTAATAGGGCCTTTCAAATTACCACCCCGAATTAATTCTACTAACTATATGGAGTCTTTGCAAAATAATCTACCAGACCTAATGGAGGATGTTCCACTGCTTCAACTAGCTTCATCATATTTCCAACAAGATGGTGCTCCGGCCCACAATGGTCGTGAAGTTAAAGTTTGGCTGGATGAAGAATACGGTGATCGATGAATAGGCAGAAACGGACAAATTCACTGGCCTGCAAGATCACCCGATCCCACTGTACTGGATGAGGACGAATAAAAAAATCGTTTATTCATTAGAACAACGTATTTCCGAAGGATTACTAAAAGTAAGGCAAGATTTATCGAGAATAAACATTCAAAATTATATCCAAAACCGGGCTCTAGCATACATTCAAAATGCAGGAGGCCACTTTGAGCACTTGTTATGACTGTATTTGTATATTTATAAGAGTTGGTAAGCATCGACCAATATTTGCGTCTTAGAAGGGTACGGCAGCATCTAACTGTCGTACCTGGGCGAAACGCACCTTGGAGTTGAGATCACTTGAGCTTTTAATTGAATTTAATTCTATCACTCCACCTGCAGGTGGGGGTGACGGCGTGCTTGAGTAGTTTAAGGCTTGTACGGGGCTCTGTTAAACTCTACCGGTGTTGCTGCGGATGCACAATCCATGCACTAACGTGTATGGGTGCTGAAGCGGTAATGCTGGTTTGATGTTCTGATGGGCTCGTCCATCGATTTATCGGTGGGCCGGTATTGCTACCTCGCACAAAGCTGTCATTCCCGGTTCCTATCGACCTCCTCGCGGTGCCTGTGGATAGTCTGGACGGTGTCCTTAAGGTAGGAATCCGCTAGTTGTGGTTTCTACCTCGACTATAGCTGGTTGTGTGCATATCTGGGGTTGACAGGCCCCGAGTTTTGCAGGAACTCTCTGTAAGTGACCACAATGGTGGCGAAGCTCGACCGGAAGCTATATTCTGGCACCATGGGAGATAGTGCCCAGGAGTCTGAGGGCTATAGCGTACGTCTTCTGGCTCTCTTATTCTATCTTCGGATAAAGAAGTGCAGCTGTCGCGTGCGTGCTCTCTTTCTCTTTCTCATTGGGGGTGGCCGTGGCGCGATGGATGTGTGGTCGCCTGTGAACCTCATAATCACAGGTTCTATCCCTGCCGTCGTCTTTGTCGTTTTAATTCCATTAAAAATCTTCTAATATTGTCATCAATGGGTTGCTGGTTTACTCAGTACATGTTGTTCAGGCATAACACTAACAACATGTAATTGAGTTAAACTAGTATGCCCATTAAGGATGAACACGAATAAAATAATGTGAATTATAAGCGACATAGAAATAAGACACGGCATTCTCCGCTTTAGTTCAGCCGCCATCCCTGGAGATAAAATATCTGAGACAACAACCTTCAGTCTCAGAACATCGTGCCACACATCTTTCCTATCCTTCTTTCTCTTCCTTAACTTCACGCCCGCGCTGTGTTCAAACATTTAAAGGGTAATCATAATTTCTTGAGCGCGTGTAGATTATAAAAAAAAAAAAAAAGACTATCTATGAGGTAGGCCCCTTAGTGGGAGTATCGTTTACTCACTCCAAATGCGGAAACACATGGTTTCCAGGCGTGCCTGGATTCAAGAGGTGTTAGATAGACCTCGCCTCCTAAGCAAGAGGTGTGTTCATGCCTGCAACATGTCACAACTTTGCGACCGAGATGGCTTCGGCTATGTCGGGGTTAATGGTCAGGACCCAATCTGACTCCGATGGAGGTAGGCCTCCCGTGGGGTAGAGCCGTTAACCGGCAGGTACTCACGTTAAACCAAAAGACGATTATATCACTCCACCTAAACAGAAACAATTTTCATATCTTCATTATATATGTATGTAAATTGATTTTGATTTTAACTTTCCTGACTTTAGAGATAATTTTAAAAAATATTTTAAGTTTATATTTTTTAAATAAATAATAATTTATACATATAAATTAAGTACTATTTCGTAGTCTGTAAGAGTATTGTAACTCAACTGATGTAATAAACTAAACTAAATATTTAAAATCAATAGTTATAAAATTTAAAAAAAGTGTCAAAATAATATCATTTAATAATTTCGTCGAAATTTAATTCAATCGTTGCTATTCAAATTCATAATTTTGTCATACAAATTTCAATATCAATTTTAATTTCTATGAATAATCTGAAAAAGAACCATATCGCACCTGCTCATTTTATAATAATATTCCTACAACTAACCTTTAAGAAATACGACCGTTACATTATCTATCTCATTGCAGCTGTTAAAAAAAGTATACCACCCAAAACATTAACAAAACCGCTGGTTGAACGGAGGTTGGTTTTGAAGAGGACAATGAGTTTTTTTGGGGTAGACGTACTTATCCAAAAATACAACCAGAAAAGTCTTATCTTATCTTATCTCATCAATGCAACCTGAAAATATCTGTCCGACAATCGGTTCTTGTAAATGTTACAAGCAAAACTATCGGATTGCTGTTTTTTTTTAACAGCCGCATGAGATAAATAACTTAGCATTTGCCTTCCTGATAATACATGCAGCAAACAAAATAGAAAAAAATTATAATATTTTTCCTAATAATTGAGATTCACAATTAACATTCCTGCTAAAAGCATGGTATGGGGCAAGCGAAAATACCACCAACAAAATCCTCCCCTAATCAATTAATCACTTCTGCAATTGGTATTTTTTTTTATAAAAACATAATGCAAATGTAATAGATAGTAAAATTATTTTAATTAAATATTAAAAAATGTAACATATAGTAAGAAGAATAAACCAATGTAAAATATTTAAGTACAAATTTAATAAACTATTTAAACTAGTTAAATTTTTAAAAATTTTAGGAATTAAGGTGTCTAATAAAAGATTGACAAGTATCCAATGGATCCTCAATGTGTGATCCAAGCATGAAAGTGTTTCTATTCTATCTTAAGAGGGGCTCTCTGGGAGAATACCTCTGAAGACACATAATACACAAGTGTCATTAAATCAGATGTGAACAAACTGGATGAGTAAATTAGACTTCAACTAGAATTTATAGTTAAGAGTTTTAGAACGAGACTCCTGGTGATACAAAAATTTGTCAAACTTTAGATTTTAGGCATATAAGTAAATTTTTAAATGAGTCAAAATAAAATAAGAAGAAAAAGCAAAAAGGAATGGTTTTACATCTTTCTGTGAGAGTATTCTCTCTGTCCCTGCTGCGTTAATCCTACATGACGTTCTTGCAAAAAGAAAAAAAAATAAATCGTCATCACTTCCATAGAATGATATGAGCTTCACCATAAATAAATACCAGGTGTAGATGGGTATCTTTCCAGCTCTTTTGCAAAAGGCAAATCAATATCTTAAGCCTTACTGATTAGATCAGCAAAAGCAGCGCATATTTTATTAAAAGTATGGAATACATTTTTTTCTTTCGGATCCATCAGCAGCCTTTTCACAGCATTTCAAAGGCTCTGGAAATTTTTTGTTTATTGATAATAATACTACATACTTAAATGAAAAACACAATCAGAAATAAATACGCACAAAACAAAAAAAATATTTGTTTTTAAATTTCATAATTTCGAATGTTTTATTTATTAGTTATTCTGCATTTATATTTTTAAGCTTAACATTTTAAGTGTTTCATATTTTTGCTTTTCCTTATATATTTTTCTTCATGTTGTTCATTTGTGAGTTTTACAAAAGAAAAATACAAGTACTTTTAATCTTTATATATTAAAATTAGGAAAAGATACAACCCATTGAGTGTTTTTCAGGACGATGGTAACCTTAACATCATTTGTAAAGAAAACTTTTGAAAGCATAATAAATTCATAATTGCCTCTCAAACATAATAGCTGTATTTTATTTTCCCCCAGATCTGATCCGGATTGGATTTTGTTTTCAAAATAACATGTAAACAACAAATACAAACAAAACTGGGCCTTGTGTTGTTTTTGTTATCCATGTAAATTTGAATGAAGATCCAATCTGGATCAGATCTGAGGGAAAATAAAACACAGCTAATAATACCTTTAAAAAAGTTTTAGGTTCTAAGACAAGTACATTATTTTCCTTCCTTGATCAAGAGGGAGCCTATGATAATACATCTCATGATGCGGTTATCAGAGCTGTTGTTTGGAAATACTAAGCGCTACACTAAAAGAAGTTCTAACAGAAGTAAATATACAGATCATTACTACAAGAGTCGCCTGCTGTGGAGTCTTGCAGTGTAATTTGAAGAAGTGACCTTAAGATCTCTGGTGCAATCCTTTAAATACCTTGGGTCAATAACAATATAGAAGAAGAAATACGCGGGCGGCTTCTCAAATCCAACAGAGCCTACTATGGACTGTCAAAGCTCTTGAAATCCAGAAATCTCACCATAACTTCAAAACTGATGCTGTACAGGACCATGGTCCTGGCAGTACTCACATATGGATCCGAGATTTGGGTGCTTAGCAAAAGGCACTCCGACCTCTTAGCTGCGTTCGAGAGAAAAGTCTTAAGGAGAATTGTTGGACCCGTATGTGAGGAAGGACGATTCCGGAGACGGTACAATCATGAACTGTACGCAATCTACCTTGAAGCAGATATCGTGACAAAAATTAAGCTCGGTAGACTCCGGTGGGCAGGGCACCTAGCTCGCATAAGCGAAAAGGAACCTGCTCGGAAAGTTCTTTGTGGTACATTCTATGGTAGACCATGATTGCGCTGGAGAGATGGCGTAGACCAGGACGCCCGAAGCCTTGGGGTGCGCAACTGGATGGCGTCGGCTAGAGACCGGGATAGGTGAAGAGACTTGTTGAAGAGGCCAGGGCCGGAACCCGGTTGTCGAGCCGATGATGATGATGATGATGACCTTAAGATGTCGGATTGGATTTTGAATTAACCAAATAGATAGAAGATGAATATCACTTTACAACTTTCAACTTAGTATACCTCTAGTGACACCCCTTAGCGTTAAATTTAGTTTATTAAGATTTATAGACAGTCGTTTAGTCTGCTCTTAGCAAAAATTGGAAAAGAATCGAAGCCTTAAGGAAAAAAATCTCTGATATAATTCAAAGACTCTCCTAAGAGAAGAACCCTGCCACGCATTAATCATAACCGGTGAGCTCTCGAAGTAATCAGAGAAAAAGAGGGAACTGAAATAATAGGTATAAAAATAAACTCCTATGGAACAATCATGTAGAAACAAGTGTTAACAAAGCCACAAAAAATCCTTTATGAAATTAGTCATGGGGTTGTATGCGAAAATATCCTCAGTTAGATGTTCACTGCAATGGTAAAACCCATCATTACGTAGTGCTGCATGGCACAAATAGAGAAGAATTATTAACAACTAGGAATGCCCAATAAAAAGTCGAAACCCCCGCATGTTTGTACATAATATATGCATATGTATTACTGAAACAATGAGAGCTTGATCTACAGCAATGAAGTTTATCCTATACACAGTCATTCAATGTGCCGCTGAGCCTACTCATTATGAGGTTCAACAATGCGGGAGCTGGATATAGGAATGGCAAATTTATAAATGTTAGGGAACGAGGTTTGAGTAACAAAACTAAGAGATATTCCAAAAGGTGAGTTGAGAAGAAATAGAACTTTCGAACGGAATTAAGCAGCATAAAATATTGGGTAGAGAAAACGCTGAACTAAACTCTCAAAGAAAAATCAATTAAATCGTTCACTGGTGGACCGAGAACAACTCAAAGGAATTTAAGTCCGAGAAATAAATTCTCCATATCGATGGGGTACCCTCCTAACATTTTCCAGGGAATCCGTGCCCTTTTGCGGAATAGGAGAAAACGAGATTGAAGATTGAAAACAAAAATGTAGATGAGCCCAAAACTTTAAAAGAACACCTGAAACTGATGCATCAAAAACTTCCCACACGCTCTATCAGCTTACATAGGAACAGTCTAAAAATAAAAACTCGTTCTCACTGGCCACTTTGGGCTAAGAAGGCACCTAAGTATTCTTTATCTAACAAGCAGTACCATGTATATTCTGTAATTTTAATGAGGAATCGCCAGACAACATACAAAAGAAAACCTGAATTATTATGTATTAAAGGTACTCAGAATGAAGGCACGATGGACCAATAATCCCAATCATATTACAAATATAAATTTGTTTCTTTCATTTTGTATTTTTTCCTGCATACAATTAACACCCGACAACCAACAATGAAGTAATTTTACATAGTACGTTAAGTTAAATTTAACATTCATTGGTTCGTCAGGCAAGACTATGACAATGTCTTTATCTCTATCTAAAATGATCCCAGCAAGGTTAGTCGAGAAAAACAATCTTAGTTTGAATTATGTATCATAAATTCAGCTCGAGTCTTTATTGAACAAAAAGTGTCACGCTCCGAGTTTATTCCACAAATGTATGTGTATTAAAAACGTTTTTATTTTAATTTACTTTTTCCAGCACTTACTAAAATGTCTTAAAATTAATACCGAAGTCAAAAAAGTCATACACATACTCTTTCAAATAGCAAGAAGAACCCCATCATAAAAGGTTCAACTTCTAGTGCACACCTCAACAATTTTATACTACAGGAAACCAGGATAAGAAAATTAAATTAAATTATTACAACTCAGTGTGCGCATATTCGGTCTCCTTTTCCTGTGGCACTACGAACAATCCTTCGGCTGTCGTCCACCGAGACCCATGTTGTGGATTATGGAAACCAACCACTTCCATCTGACCGGATATGGGTCGACCGAATGAGCGTCCAGATAGCCCGAGATAGACCGCCGTGTCGACGTGTCTAAACCGTACTGGCGAATCTCTCAACCAGTTCTCGCTGCTACAGATAACTTCCCAATGATCACCGGTATCACCTAGGCCATCGACTCCATAGCAGGACACTTCTTGCTCGCCTGAAAGTGGCGAAGAAAACATATGCGAGTGAAGATTCTTCTTCGTCGTGAGATGTTCTAACCGAATGGTATCGCCGCACTTGATGGCTTCTCCTCGATTGCAAAATTTGCCAGTTGCCGCTTTAATGCTCCAGTGGCTGCCGACATCTTCTTGAATTTCAATTCCAGTCACCGATTGCTGCCCAGAGCCGGATCCGTATTTGACATCGTGAGAGTGCAGGCGAGATCCATAGTCTGAGTTCAATAGCTTCACAATAGAGCCACATGTGACATAATTAGTTTTAGCACCTAAACGAATTCGTAAACACATAAATCTTTGTTTCCTTTAATATATTTTGTAAAGAAAAATGGGGCGGTTAGCCAATCAGAACTAGCCACATAGATTACAAAACGAAATTCAAAATGATTTTAGCCTCTTACCATCAATGGAAACAATGTTTAGCAGGAAATTAAATGCAAGAATAATGTGTTTTAATTCTAATTTTGGTTTCATTTTGCAAAATCTGCTTAAATATCTTAATTAAATCGTGACGAAAACGAAAATGCTGATACTGAAGATATCTGCAAACTTTGCTAAGGACACGACAACTTACATATGTCAAAATGACTTTAATGAAAAGACGTTGATGAGGCCAGACTAATTTTTGTTCGGTTGGTAGAACTGTGTGTGACATGTACAGTAATGAACATGGCTCCGTAGAGAGGTGTAAAGCGCGGAACAGATTGAACCAGCAACAGCACCGTCAACAGCAACAGCGGCCGCCATTAATTTAGAGCCAATGGCCCTGAGTAATAGATCCGAATCTAGCCTAAGTTCGATTTTAACCAAACATTCGTAGAAATAAAACAAATTTCAAAAATAAATACTTAAAAGCGGCTTTCCTGTAACTAAGTTAAATTTAAAATGATAGAATCACAATAGAACTTTACGAATCTGGTTAATAGAAATCTGTTTGTGTATCAGTTCACAATAACGAAATTATGAAAATGAGTCACAATTATTGGTATAAATAAGACTTTTGTAAATTTGATCTGTTACTACGAAATTTTAAAAGCAACTTTTCTATATCTAACAAAAAGTGACTTTAAAACCGATTCTATGAATGTCTATTACTAAGGGCCAATGTATTTCAATTCTTCAACACACATAAGAACAGCAACAGCAACGCCAACAGCGTCGTTAGGCCAAAGTCCTAAATTTGCTGTTGCTGGTATGGTGTTGTCAACTTTCCCACTGCAATGTTCAGTGGCACCACAATGAAAAGCTCTTTTTTTCGATATGACATGTCAAGCAGATGAAATGACGTTGCTGGTAGCAATGTGTTTGAGAAATTTTTGCTGGTCAGCGTGCTGTTTGCTGTTGACGATGCTGGTGCTGTTGCTGGTTTAATCTGTTTCGCGCATTATGCATTAGGGCTTAGGGGTATTCACGATCTAATGCAACAGGTCTAGTATCATTGTAAAAGTGCAAAAGTGTAAAATCTTACAATACTACAACATGTTGTAAGATTGTAAGATTTTACACTTTTGCACTTTTACAATGATACTAGACCTGTTGCATTAGATCGTGAATACCCCTATTATTAATTTTTTTTTATATTTTTCGTACTAACAAAAACATAAGGGTATTCATGAAACGAGATAATTTTCAGCTTTGTAGAAAGATATAACTTTCCGCAACATGTTTTCCTAAACACCCCCTTAAAACTACTTGCGTAAAGCCTAGTACGCAGATCGGGAAAAATTTTGTCTCCCATACATTTTTTTTCCTGGGACAAATTTTGTCTGGGATATTTTTCCGAGCGGTACGCAGTTCGCACGCAAAATTCATACTATTGTGAATTGCTGTACAAAATGTCTCCACTAAATTTTGCCAGGAAAAAGAATGATACAAGCATTATTTTGCAAGACAAATTTTGACAGCCATCGTATTTCCGAAAGTGATTTTTGTCAAACTGGTTTTATGTAAAAGGTGCTGATGCTTCTCTTGAAAAAGGGGATTCCAAAAAGGTATGAACGACTTTTGTAAGACAACGCGTTCCAGAAATAAGCCTAGTACGCAGATCGAGACAAGACAAATTTTATCTCTACAATTTTAATCTCTACAAAACTTT
This sequence comes from Philhelius festivus, assembly GCA_963931855.1. Lineage (NCBI taxonomy): Eukaryota > Metazoa > Arthropoda > Insecta > Diptera > Syrphidae > Philhelius > Philhelius festivus. Next base: position 36,985,677 of record OZ007555.1, read on the forward strand.
TTTAAATCTCGCGCAAAAGTTTGAAGTTGGAGAGAATAAATCTAATTTAATGTGTTTTTTAGTATATCTCTAGAACGGGTTGTCTTACAAAAGTCGTTCATACCTTTTTGGAATCTCCTCTTGATGCTTTCAAGAGAAGCATCAGCACCTTTTACATAAAATCAGTTTTAACAAAAATCACTTTCGGAAATACTGTGGCTGTCAAAATTTGTCCCGCAAAATAATGCTTGTATCATTCTTTTTCCTGGCAAAATTTAGTGGAGACATTTTGAAGAGCAATTCACAATAGTATGAATTTTGCGCGCGAACTGCGTACTGCTGGGAAAAATATCCGAGACAAAATTTGTCCCAGGAAAAAAAATGTATGGGAGACAAAATTTTTCCCGATCTGCGTACTAGGCTATACACTACAAAACACATTAAATTATTTTTTAATTCTTCAACTTCAAACTTTTGCGCGAGATTTGGAAAAGTTTTGTAGAGATTAAAATTGTAGAGATAAAATTTGTCTTGTCTCGATCTGCGTACTAGGCTTAAATGTGGAAAATATTTTGTGAAATGTCAAATTAAAAGTAAGAATCCATATTTCTTTAGTTTATCATTCTTCACTTTCCGCGTCAAATTCGTGAGATAATTTTATCAGATTTGCAGAAAGTTTTTCCCAAACAAATTTTGACAGCTCGTTTCTGTAGAGGTAAAATTAACTGGTTTCCGAGGTTTATCTGGGTTTTCCGCGTTTACATGAATACTCTTATTACTCGTAACATCACCAGACATGAAATATCTGAAGCCAGTATACATGAAAGTTTAAAAACAACTAGCTTGACCGCTGCACTTCCCAGATAAAATGATTGAAATAAGAAATCAAATTAGCTATATAAACTGGAGCAACAATTGTATCGTGTAATGTGCTGTGAAATGGAGCGATGTGTCGCTAAAAGTGCACTCTGCTGCGTTGTCATGTTGAAAAGAAAAGGGCAATTCTATTAAATGTTCGGACATTAGGCCGCACCTCCATTAGCAATATTTAATTCTGCTATTATGTCAGACATTAGGTGCGTTTTATTATTCACAAATCTATCTGGATCCGGATCGGGATCTTCCCTTGAAAATAAAACGATACGGATCTTACTGACAGCAGTGTTATAAGGCCGTCTCTTTTATCCTTGGGTTTGGAAATTTTAAATTATTTCTTGTTTCTTTTCTTTAAGCCTAGTATACAGTTCTTTTTGAAGAAAAAAAAAATGAGTGGTGAAAAAAAAATTTTGTTCTCATGAAAAAATTTCTGTAAGTTTTTTCCGTCAAAACAATGGGATGCACATTGTTTTGCGTGAAAAAAAATCGTGGTGAGTATAAATTTTTTTTTCGATTTTGGTTTACAGTTTGGTGAAATGAAAAAAGTTTTTTTTCGGGAAAAAACTCTCCCATAAGAAATGCATTGGATTTTTTTTTTTAGAAGAACTGTATACTAGGCTTAACACTGTAGTTTACACTACCTTACCATAAAAAGCCATCTACTCGCCAGTGTAATAACTAATTTTTGGATCTTTGAAATAGATCCCGATAGAAAACAGGATCCCAAATTGTTTTTGTAATACATGTTAAAACTTAATCCAGATCCGGATCCAGATAGATTTGTGAATAATAGGGGTATTCATGTAACCTCGGAAAACCCTCGTAAACCTCGGAAACCAGATAATTTTATCTCTGCAGAAACGAGCTGTCAAAATTTGTATGGGAAAAAGTTTCTGCAAATCGCATAAAATTATCTCACAAATTTGCTGCGGAAAGTGCAGAAATAAACCTCGTAAACTAAAGAAGTATGGATTCTGACTTTTAATTTGACATTTCACAAAATATTTTCCACATTTACGCAAGTTTTTCTTAGGGGGTGTTCATGAAAACATGCTGCGGAAAGTTATATCTTTCTGCAAAGCGGAAAATTATCTCGTTACATGAATACCCTTAATAAAACGCACCTATTATATCTGAAAATTATATTTCTTTAACACTGTGGGCAAATTATGTCGTGATTATTTATTCCTCGGCATGATCTCACCAGGTTAATCACGTCGTTTGATTTTAGCGATAAACGCAGTGGAAAAACTCCAAGAGGCAAAACGGGTGGAATAAAAAAGAAGCAAAGGTTTTGGGTCAATCTATTTTTGAGCAAAAGAGATTTGCACGACCTTGACACTAGGTGCGTTTTATTATCCACAAATCTATCTGGATCCGGATCTGGATCTTCCCTTGAAAATAAAACGATACGGATCCTAGTGACAGCAGTGTTATAAGTCCGTCTCTTTTTATCCTTGGGTTTGTAAATTTTAAATTATTTCTTGTCTCTTTTCTTTACACTGTAGTATACACTACCTTACCATAAAAAGCCATCTATTCGCCACTGTAATAACTAATTTTTGGATCTTTGAAATAGATCCCGATAGAAAACAGGATCCCAAATTGTTTTTGTAATACATGTTAAAACTTAATCCAGATCCGGATCCAGATAGATTTGTGAATAATAGGTGCGTTTTATTATTCACAAATCTATCTGGATCCGGATCTGGATTAAGTTTTAACATGTATTACAAAAACAATTTGGGATCCTGTTTTCTATCGGGATCTATTTCAAAGATCCAAAAATTAGTTATTGCACTGGCGAGTAGGTGGCTTTTATGATAAGGTAGTGTAAGCTATAGTGTAAAGAAAAGAGACGAGAAATAATTGAAAATTTACAAACCCAAGGATAAAAAGAGAAGGACTTACACCACTGCTGTCACTAAGATCCGTATCGTTTTATTTTCAAGGGAAGATCCAGATCCGGATCCAGATAGATTTGTGGATAATAAAACGCACCTAATAAAACGCACCTAAAGTTGAACAAGATCAAATAAACTTTGAAAATCGATTTTTTGGTTCAATGGAAAAATACGTTGAGATCTGAACTTTTTATGTGTTTGAACGTACCCACTGTCATAAATGTCATTTTGGGTTATTTATTTTTTCACAATTTAAATTTTGTTTAGATAAATATAAAAGTAAACACATATACAAAAACAAAGTTCCATAAGAATGGCTCTAATAAAAACCAACCTTAGCGGGACACTTAATCCAGATGGTAGATTGCAATTCCCAAACATTGGACAGCCCCACGCACTTGGTTGCTTCAGTCTAGATACAAATAGGGATTATCAGAACACTGCAGACAATTTTAGATACTTCCGAATGCCGTTTAGATTTCCATTGAACCTTAATGCTGGATACGGATATGCAAAATCAAAACCAGAAGGGCGGGAAGAAAAAGAAAGACTATACCCTGTTTTGCATTTCATTCTAAATCACCAAAATGAGCTTCTGTCGAAGAGACATGGCTCGCCCAATGCGAAAGCTGTTGATGGATTCGACTTTATAGCTTTTCGCGGACTACTTCGTATTGTGATGGCCACTCCCTACGAGTATCGAGAAGACTGGTGCATCCAAGCCACCAGATTCAAAGGGAACATCTATCTTTGTGAGAAGGAAACCGATCAGAAACGACAAGAACGTTGCAACATGGATGATTACCAGAAAAGGTGCTGTGCCTATGGATTGAAATTTGAACAATATTGTCTGTCCACAAGTCCCTATGAGGAACCAATTACAAACGTCCCCGTAGACGAATGTGAAGAATTCCACTGCGTGTTTAGGACACAGTTTCCAGGTATGACATTACTCTATGGTGCCGAAATAGACGGTGCTTTGAGTAATAATCTTGTGACAAATATCGAAAACAAAGATGTTTTGAACTCCTTGAGGTTTATGGAACTTAAGTGTTCCCTTCGGCCGAGCAATGATAGACAATATCAAAACTTTAGGAAATTTAAGTCGAGGAATTGGTGGTGTCAGTGCTTTCTGGCAGGAATAAGAGATATAATGCTTGGGTATCGCAATGAAAGTGGGTTCATTGACGAAATAGTAGCTATGGAAGTTCGATCATTGCCACAATTAGGAAGGGTAGGTTAAGGTTTGGTATCTGAGGTTTTTATTTAATCAGCAAATACTTTTTGTTCGCAGAACTTTTGGGATCCATCACAATGTGTTGATTTCCTCCATAGATTCTTAAAACTGGTTAAAGACGAAATGAAAAATGTGGACTGTCCTTATACAGTCTACGAGTTTTACTTCAATCCACGATCAAGAAATATCTGTTATCGAATTCATAGTGGAAAATCTGCAAACTCATTTCTACCAGATTGGTATGTGACGGCGTTACATTGATTTGATTTGGTAGTATTCCAATTATCTGGTGCAATATTTGTGTATTCTAGTTTATTGTCTATATTAGAAATACCTATTATGCATGTACTTTTCTTTGTGTTTTATAAAGTATTTTAAATATATAAACATTTCTAATAAAATCATAGTTTAAGAGTGTACCTGACCCATCAGAGAGAATAGTTTGCCGATACCTAGGTTCGTCTTTGGTGCACAAGCGCATCACTTCAACCGATTATGTGGTCCAGTGTTTCCTCATGTTGGTTAAAATAGAGAGAGTTAATTTGATGAGATGAAATTTTCTATGACAAGATGCATTCCTTTTTAGGTGGCATATGCTGAGATTCAATCCGCATTCTTACAGATTGTAAGAAGCTTTTTTAAACCCTCTAATAGATTTGTGTGTTGTTATTGTCTTCATGAAATGTAATAAGATGCAAGGTTATCAATATTCTTTTCTTTTATTGTCTATACAAAATCTCATAGTTTCGACTAATTTAGGCAGTAGATAGAAATAAAAAATAAAAAATTTACAAATTTGAGTACAAGCGTTATCTTTTACAATACATATTTATAATATAATCAAGAATTCATTACAAACATTTCTTAAAAATATCATTAAAATTTTCTTTAATATATTTAAGTAAAAAAATTGATAATTACTTTTTTGACAAATCAAAACATTAAATTTCTTGAATTAACTCATCTCAGTTTGCAGGCAACGTACAAGTTTGTCTGATCCAAAATTCCGGCAGTGATGGATTAGCTCTTTTTAGTTTTTAGTTATATATACACTTTAGAACACTTTTATTTAAAACATTCAAAACATTTAATCCGAAATTATCAAGAATTAATAAAGAAAATATTTAAAAACAAACTTAATAGTAATAACAATATCAAAAAATATCCAAATAGTTTTTTTTTTTAATTTATCGACATGAGAACTTTTTTTTTAATTTGTTTACAATCTGTTATTTGTAATATTGTTGTTAGTTCCCCATGAGACTTGCGGGTTACGAGTCGTTAATCTAACTGAGTTTCCATCTTCTTCGTCTAGGACATGTTCGTAGCCTTGGTTAATAGCTCCCCCGCCGTTAGATCCATAGATTTGCTGTACAATAATATTTTAAATAGTTATAAACATTTCAAAGCATTTAGATAAATCTATAACTACCTCCCCAAGTCCACCGTTTGTATTAAACACATCTTTTATGCTGATTCCAGCATTCGATGAACGACCACTACGAACGGGGGCTCCAACATTATTTAACTATACAAGGGAATATTAAGAACAGGTTAGACTTTAAAAAAAAATTAAAAAAAAGAGGAAAGTTTACCGTGTTATTAGTAGTAGTGATACCATACTCGTTTTTGGCGCCCAACGTTTGCATAGCGGACTTTCGCCTCTCAGCCATCACTGAATTTTTCCGGACTTCCAGAGCTCTAATAGTTTCTCTTCGCATCGTCATTCTTCGGGTTAATATTGGTGTTGCTGAAAATTGGCAGAAGTGGAAATTTTTTGTTTTAATTTCAAAAACATCTGCATACCTGGATTATTCTCATCTGCAGTTAATTTCAAAAACCTCTTTTTGAATGCAACATCCAGAGTTCCAATTTGTCTTCGGGGCTGTCGGGCTTTCTCAAGATTTTGAATTGTTCGTCTCCTTGCTATTCTATCGGGACCACTACCGGAGTCATTGTCGTAGTCCCCTCCATCTATACCTTGGAGTCGTTGTAGGTTCTTTACTATTTCCACAGCATGCTATATACAAATAAATAAGATACAAAAATGAAAAACTGATTTGCCTTGGATTAAATTTAAAAGTCAGTCTTACCTTATCTATAAGAGCATCCTGTGATAAATCTTCGGACTTCTTCTTGCACCAGTTTAGCTCTGTTGAAGCTAAAATATGCGATATGGTTCCGAAACGATGGAACAACATAGCAGAGAATTGTATCACCAAAATCAAAGCGAAGAAGAACACGAATACAAGACCAATAGGTTCCAATTGTAAGTATTCTTTTGAAATATGAACCTGATTTAAGAGTAATAAACAATTAGAAAAAAGTTTAATGGCAGATATTTTCGTATTAGTGAAAGTTAGTTACGTTTATATTGAGTAGATAAAATTAGTTTGGATTTAATGCAAAAAAAAAGAAGAAATTCATTAACAAAAAACACAGTATTTGGAAGAATAAATTTATGTGCAATGTGTGTGGCTTGATTGGAAGAGGGGTGTGTTAGGAGACCAACACAAAATAGGATATTTAATACACATAACAATAAGTAAAATGTTTATGAGTTGGAGGATATTTTTTATGATAAGGATAATGTACGTGCTTGCTTTGAGCATTATGACAAAAATTCACTTGTTTAAACTTTTCGTTTGCACCATTTTCAAATCGAATTGGATATTATTGGTGCATTTACTTGGGACTGCTTTTTTCAACCGACGATGAGACTAAAGATGATTTATTTCCTAAGGTCTTACTAGTTAAAGGTTTTGCTTATTAAGTTTTTTATTAGAGTGCGGTGCGAATACACAAATTATTAAGAAAAGCCGTAAGAAATCTTAAACTAAATTATTGTAAGATACAGGGTGCGTTTTATTGTCAGGTCGATTATATTTGGTTGAAATTTGTGTGTGAATGAAAATTGTCTGTTGGCATTTGACAGTCGTAGAGAGTGTTTGATAACAATTTATTATTTAATTTATTAAAACATTTTATTAAAATAATTGTTCAATTGTAAATACGCGGAGAAAATTACGTGACTTTTTCGGTGTTAATCAAGTATCTTTGCGCAACGGTCAGAGGGGCCCATTCAACTGACATCATGTTACATACATAATTTTAAAGACCATACATATACAGCTGTGTTCATACAAATAGCAGTGCCGGTCACACTTTATTAATTAGTCAATAATTTTAAAGACGCAGATTCTTACAAAAAAAATTAACCTGTTATTTGCATCTAACGGTATTTCATATTTATATTTGAGGCTTTGAGTTTGTAATTGAACCTTACTTTTTCCGTTGTAGACGCATTTGTTCAAGCTCTCTGAATATAACGTGTTCATAAAAATAGCAGTGTCTTGCATTTAAAGTTAAAAAGTGTTAAACATTCTCTTTTTTTTATTGTTCGGTAAGTAAAAATTTTACTATTTGCTGTTTTTAGTATTCTCAGGATAATATTATAGAAAAAATTATAAAATATTAGCTCAAAAATAAACAATGGGTCGGTCAAAACATTTCAACGAAGAAACTCGAAGTTTTATAAGAAAACTACGTTTGGAAGGGAAAACTTACCAGGATATTCAGGAAATCCTAGGATGTTCAGCAAAACAGATAAGTAACGCTATAAAATGGCAGAATAAACCGGAAACACGCGGCCCAAAAAGGATGTCAAGTGTTAGAACTGAGAGAAAAATTATTCAGTTAGCTAAACAGAAGCCTTCCATAAGCTCCAGAGAAATTAAAGATAAGCTTGAACTGCCTGTAAGCACTGTTACCATACGAAGACGTCTTTTGGATGCCAAATTACCAGCCCGAAGTCCACGCAAGGTACCATTGTTGACAAAAAGGCATGTGGCAAAGAGAATGGAGGTTGCCAAAGCGCATCGAGATTGGCCACGAGAGAAATGGAGGAATATTCTGCGGAGCGATGAAAGCAAAATCGTTCTTTTTGGATCCAAGGGTTGTCGGGAGTATGTGAGAAGACCACAAAATGCAGCAAACGATCCACGATACACTGTGAAAACAGTGAAGCATGGCGGAGCGAAAATTATGATAATGGTCTTGCTTTTCTTACTATGGGGTTGGACCTATCTATCCCATTAAGGGTATAATGGATGCAGCTGAATATGTTAAAATTCTCGAGGAGGTCATGTTACACTATGCTGAAGAGGAAATGCCGTTAGTTTGGGTATACCAACAAGAAAATGACCCAAAGCAAACTTCAAAAAGGGCAAAATCATGGTTCCAAGAGAACAAGTTATATGCGTTATGGAGTGGCCCGCTCAATCCCCTGAACTTAACCTCATTGAAAATTAGTGGGGGATGTTAAGAATGGGGCTCATGAAGCGAAACCGAAGAATTCGAAAGAATTGTGGGAAGTAGTGCGAGATTCGTGGAACGCAATATCAGTCGAGAGGTGTCAAACTTTAGTGGACTCCATGCCACGCAGATGCATTTCCGTTATAAAAAACAATGGTTATGCTATGAAGTATTAATGATAAGCTAAAATATCAATATAGTTTCATATAACTTGAAATACCTTAAAAAGTTATTAGAAGTTAAGTGAAATATATTATAACGTTGATAATGAAAGCCTTTTTGTTTTATTTCTGGAGCACTGCTATTTTTATGAACACAACTGTATATAATCAATCTATTAAACATAAATTATAAAATTCTATTTAATTTAAATATTATTGAAGAAAAACAACGACCTGGAACATAAAACACACCGTGTGTTTGGTGCTGAAGAATAGTTGTGATGATTAAGTAAGTTTGATAGATTTTTTAAAATATTTATTACGCAGTTTTAATCTGCAGATAATCTTTTGTTTGTCGATCTAAGTGAAATGTTGGTCCTTTAAATTTTAATATATTTAATGTTAGTGTCCGTATAGTACTACCCAGGAAAATCTACCAACAAAATTTGCCTGCTATGTATATATTTAATTCAATTAAGGACAAATATTCACAAAATTGTGTAATTATTATTAAACTGAATTAACATTTTGAAACTGGAATCTATTTTTTGGTTAATGATATACATACACATGTACATACATTTATACAAAATGTAAATTGACTACTGATTGACTTGTATATGTAATTTTGTTTAATAACACTAGAAGAATAATATTATTTCATAGTGCTTGTTTTGTGAATCAGTTCCCAAATGCTACTAAACAATCTTAAGTGCCAATGATGTTATCAATTTATTGGAATGTCCCGTCATTATTGACTGCCGAAGCAAACACTGAAAATATAAATGTAAGAATATAATGTTGGAATTTAAAAAAAAAAGACGTGTAGAATATTATGTTCAAAGATAAAAAGCTATAAAAATCAATGATATACAAATAAAATGTCAGGTTTAAGTTTCCGAATGTTAGCTATTAAGATTCATAGTCGACACATAGAGAACTTGACGTGGAGTAGTTGTAGAGCACCAATTTAAGCCAAAAGTTTAAATTACTTAATTTTCGTATCTTTGTTATGAAACCAACAATTAAATTCAAACACAAATTATGACTGTTTTACAGAATTCATCTGAGTAAACAAAAATTAAAATTCTTGAACATACATAATGCTTATTTAAACCAAGTATTGTTTTATTTAGGTATATATCTTATATTCTTAATTTATGATTTAAATAATGGCCAGTTTCAAAAAAACTAAAATGTTTTTCAATTGATCGTTTAAAAAATATTCAGATTTAATTAAACTAGGGCTTAGCGCATAACTTAATGTAATCGAGTTTAGTCGATACTATCGAGAATAAAATCATTGGATTGTTTTCGATTCGATTGAATCAAATAAGGAACCCCTGAAACTGACCAAATTATATACATATTAATGTATTTATGTGCATTTTTATAAAATATATCTTCATATACTATGTCGATCAAACCAGATAAGAAATGTTTTGGGGAGGCATTTGAATCAGTGAAAGAGAGAAGTTTAGGAATAAATTATTTTAACATACGTGCCTATGTACATACTCCTATTTTCATGAATATTTAATGAATCTATTACATAATAATTGGTTATTTTTGTTATTGTTAAATATTAGATAACTATTACTATCATGAACTAATATGGATGTTCATGTGTGCAAACTATTTTAATTTCAATAGGGTCAATAGCTTATAAACATTTTGTACCATGCAAAACCATATTAATACACACCAATATACATATATTTTTGAAATTTAAATACATACATATATACATATATAACTTAGTAAATTTTGGAATTTAGACATGCAAAACTTTTCAGTTCTTGTATTTTTTTGGAGAGTGAGAACGAGTTTATTGAACAGTTTACGTAATATATGATTTAAAGCTTTTTAAAACATCCTAGTCACAATTATTTATGATCATTTTTAATTTAAGACTTTAAATGCATAAATAAAGTTTTGTAAGTCACTCGGTTTAGGCTCACTGCCAGTTTTTTTTTCAAATTTTTATTTTTTATATATGTACATATTGCCAAACCCATTAGGATATGCTTTAAAATCGAATAAAATGTAACAGAAATCTTTGCATGAAGGTAAACCGATATATGAAAAACTCGTACAGAAATGGAGTATTCTTATTTAATAGAAAATGTATATCTCCTTAACTTTATATTTTTTATATTTTAGTTATATTTTAATTTTAAAATTATTATGTTTTAAAATTAAATACTTAAACAAAAAATAAGCATAATTATATACATATTCTTATACGATTTTTTTGTTTAGATATTTAGGGATAAGTTATATATTGAAATTAAATATCCATGTCTTAGAAATAAATACTTGTAATTTTATCGATTTTTTTGTATCAATTAGTTTCGAAATAGTTAAACTCATTTTTTGTGTAGAAGATTTTTTATAATATTTTTTCAAATTGAAATAACAATTCTTATCATTAGCTCTATTTAGGTATCAAACAATGAACTTAATTTGTATATTAAAGATTGCGCCCGCCGGCCGTCTCAAACTTGATCCAAAATTTTAGTATTTTGTTAAAGTAAAAATTATCGAATACATATTTTGTCAACTAAAAACTGATTGACTTCAAATTAAATCTAACTTTTAATGTTAGCTAACAAAATATTTAAATTTGAGATAAAACTTACACAACCCTTCTTTTTATTTACGATATATGTACATACATGATACATACATACATATGTACCTAAGAGCAAGTTTTGCATTTCGAAACAAAATCGAACTTGAGATTTTGATTAAACTTGACATTACGATGATAGAGAACATGCCCAAATTGGGTTCTGAAATTCTGTTAGTCTGTACCTCGACATACGGCCTTAATTGCTGAAGCGATATTCTTGAAACTCCAGCCGTAATGAAAATATTATTTGTTACCAAAACGGCTTTAATAATTTTGATAAGAAAATTATGTGTACTTTATTTCTGTCAAAAAAAAATTAAGAAAAAATCGTATCAACGGTTGGTACCTGTCATAGGATTTTTTTTATTTTCGACTTTTTCATTAACAGCTCCACCGATTTGGATCAACATTTTTTTTGCCTATACAATCATTCGAAAAATTAATTCTTGCATTTTTCAAAAAAAAAAATCAAATATTTTATTTTTAAAATTCAATAGCTCGAAACGGTATTGAACAATTTTTTAAATTTTGTTTCTAGATCTACAATTTTTGAATTCCAAAGTAATTGTACATAATTGTGCATTTTATTTATTAAAAGCATAAACTTAGTTAAAATTTGGCTAAGCAATCAAACAAAATAAAAGATTCAATATTAATAGTAAGAATGATAATGATAATGATGATGAAATGCAGTTTATTAGCAACACAGTTTCAAGTAAGTATGAAAATTGGACATCTTTGTGGTTCTAGTGACGGTAGTGTTTGTGGTTTTTTTTTTTGGAAAAGGTTTCACCTAAAAAAGAAAGGACAGGGTAACCAGTTTTTGGAACCCTTTCACCACATTAATTTAAAAACAAAACCCATCCCTAAGAATAGGGTGTAGTAGTTTAAAAAAGGAAGGTATAGTTAATTTGTAAGAGGTACATTTATGGACGAAGGAAATTGGTGATACAACATAAAAAGGAAACAAAAAACATTTTTTTTTTAAATAAAACAAAAAAGAATTTGTTAAGAAACATTTGGAAAAAAAATTGTTTTTATAAATATGAACCTCAGCTGTTTCTTCGATATATGTTATGTTCGTTTTGACGCCAAACGGCCATTCGATGTGTAATTTGTCTTTGTTGAGTTGCAACAAGAAAACGATCAAGACGAATAATGCGTTGAACATGAAGAAGGCAAATACCGACTTGTTCCGCAGCTCAATCAAATCATTTGCGATCCTTGCCTTTTTTCGTTGTTTGTAAAAAATTCCCATTCGTCCAAAATTTGAAGATACATTATATAGTTTTTTTTTAGAAGATATCACATTTTTACGAAGTTATTGTTTTGTTTTTTGTATTTTTTTTGTCACATCACATTACAGCATAAACGTTTTTTGATATAATTATATTTGATTTGTATGTTTTTTAAATTGCGTTTTGATAAAAAATAAATATAAGCAAAAAAGAGAAAAAAGAAAAAAAAAAAATATATGTGTTAGTATTGTTGGAATTTTGGGATTTTCAGAGATGGCGACAATATTATCTTCTATTGTTTTATTGCATAAGTCCTTAAAAAACATTGACGATATCAATGAAATCCCATTTAAAATTTACCTCTTGCGTTGATTCGTCATAAGTAATATTTGTACGAACACCAAAAGGCCATTTAACATGAATATTATCCTTGTTCAGTTGCAGCAAAAACACAATTAACACAAAGAGAGCATTTATCATGAAAAACGCAAAAACAGAAGAGTTACGTAGTTCTTTGAGATCAACAGCAATTCTTGCCTATAAGAGTTTTGGAAGAGTTTAGTTATGTTGTTCTTTAATTTTCTTCGGGCTTAGTGTTGAACTGGAACTCTATGAAAGCGATTTTAAATATAGATGAATTATGGAGCTTAATACAGTTTGAATCATACGTAATCAAGGAAATGTACTGAATTTCGTAGTGAATTTTATTTGATGAATCCTAATGATTTCAAATTATTCGCCTTTGGTTCAGGTTGTAAGTAAAGCATATCTTTCAACATAAACGACAAATACAAAGATGTACTACAACAAGCCTTTTAAGATGTACAATAAAATTTAAGAAAACTGGACGATATAATACTTGTATAAAACTGAACCGGAAATTGGACCTTGTCCGATGCTCAAGCGTAAAGCATTTAAATTGAAATTAAATATATATAGTGTTTCGTATAAACAAACCGATCTAACTGTTAAAATAACAAGGACTATTGTTCGACACCTATGTATAAATCAAGAGTTCCAATTCATCCAACACTACGAATAAACGTTGCGATTCTGAACACGTGCTACTACTGAACAAATCCTTCCAACTAGCCTAGAAAGAGAAACACAAAACTTCTTTAAAATCTATCCATCACTTGTTAAAGTACCTGTTCAACTGGATCATTATCAATTGGATATAAATATTGATCAATCATATCTTTCCAAAATTGTAATTCAGCACTTGATAGAAAGTCAACTTCTCCCTTTCTTAGTTCGGGATCCTCAATCCAGAAAGGATTTGTTAAGAAATCACGTTCTTGATGAGGCTCTCCAGAGCTTTCTGATTCTGAATGTTCCGATTCGTCTCCAGATTTCTCAGCTACTGATGATAAAAGATGATGGTCCTTTGAACTACCCGATGTGGTACGACGACGATGTTGGGCGTGCGGATCAATGGCATGTTCTAGATTTTCAATTTTTTTATTCATGTTATCTAGAGAATCTGCGATATGCTTAAACTGCGCTTGTTCATCGGTTGTTTTTCCATGAGTACATAAAATACAACGGAATAAACCAGCCAGAGAGATCTCCATGGAACCTTCTTCATCGTTATTGTCCCCAATTCCACCTTGAAGGAAACCAAGCATGCTTTTTTGTTTCACCCGTTTTGTTGCCTCTTCAGCTGCTTTTTTGTCTGCTTCCATCTCTTTTTTAGTCTTCTTTGCTACAACTTCACGGGTCCCCCATGAGACGACATTCAAGTTGATGACCGAGTACAAGATAAGGAGCAGGTACATAGATGGAATTGACAATAGGTAGATAATTCCAGCGGCTATACACCAAAACTCTTGCGGATGCAAGCACGCCGCTATGAAAAATGACCCCGTCATAGACATCAAGAAAATTGCCGAAGGACTTCCAGCACCATCCTCTCCTAACTGAAGAGCTGTACCGACTATCACAGCCATCATAATGAGGGCATATGCAGTGGAAAGAACTTGTGCCACAAATAGCTGAACGTTAGCTTTACACGTGAAACATATAAACATAAATGCGAGGATCGGAACAATATTATAATGGAACGATGTCCAATTGTCAATTCGAAAAGCCGCCACAAAAGCTCCCACCAACATAAGAAAGATCGTTCCAGGTCCAAGAATCGTACCTCCCATCAAAAGCATCTGGTAGAATATATACAAAAGCGAAATATTCTCATTAATTTTGATAGTTCGTTTATAGTCGCCAAGAAGATCCATAATGTTAGCAAGTGTTGAAGGTACCCAACGACGACGTTGGTTGTAAAACTCGTTGAATCCTTCTGGACAATGGGTATAGGCATCGGAAGCAGCTGAGTACTCCACACGATATCCTCTTTGCAACAGCAAGGTACACAACCAACGATCTTCACCCTGATCGTATTGTACATAGTGCCGAGCTTCATCAGAACGGGTGGTGTATTTTTTCATCACATTGTCATCCATGAGACCTTTGCCGCGGAAAAGAGAGAAGCACCCCGGACTACACAGTACACAACCGATCATATGTTCGGTGGCTTTTTGCAACCAATGACCGATAGCGTATTCGAACATCTGATACCATACCATAGGACCCGATCCGATAGGGTGAATACGACCACAAGCTGCACCCAGATTTTTATTCTTTTTCATCAAATCGATAAGCAGGGTGACAGCGTTCGGTTGAAAATCAATATCTCCATCAAGGGTTAATAGGTAGGTATTTTCGGCAACAACATCCTTACGATCGACAGATATTGGCAGTTCCATGAGTCTATGACCCAACAAATAGTACATGTACATCACCTGCGACCAACGTTTACGATGACGAATCCGATCTTTATCCTTCAAGTGTGCAATCATTTTTGTTTTGCCGGGTAGTGTCCAAACCAATCGTCCTCCGTAAGGTGTTGGGTATTTCTTAGGTGGACGTAAACGAATTGTTGTTTGATGTATATCAGATGCAGCTTCATCAATTGTGGTTACCAGAAGTTTTACAAAGCGATTTACCTGGATGTCATCGTCACTGTGATCGGAGATTTCAAAAGCGTCATCGAAGAATATGTGGGCTGGAAGATGGGAAAAAATTATAAAAATGCCAATTTGAATAACATAGACAATAATGGAAAAGATAAAACGGTTTTTAAGTTTAGAAGGCAAATGCCAGCTTTCAAAAATAAATTAAATCAATTTAATCTTGGAAAAGAAAGGGAGAGAGTACTAGTCAACCAGAGAAGGTTTCTAATAGTTTGTGGTACCTACTTTTTGTTGTATGAAGCTGAGACTGAGAAAAATTTATCTAGTTCATATAATTCAAATATATGAAAGTAAAATTCAAGACCGTTTAAGGGCAACATTTACAAAAATTCTGGCTTCCAACTGGCCGTAAAAAAAAAACTAATTTACTTAATAATGTGTTCCAGCTAAACGATATACATATAAAACGAATGTAGAAAGTAAATAAATGCTTAAACTCACTCTCAAACTCATAATAATCCGGATCCACGATACGTAAATACTTTTGCGCCACACGCCGCGCACACTGATCCTCGTCCATTCGTATGATACTTTTCAAGAACTCCATCATCTCATCCTTTGTCTCATGCCACATAGTTGCGCATGCGTAGATTCTTGTAATATGATCCGAACTCTTAATACTTGGTTTTTGAATAGCTGATCCATCTGTATGAACAGATATCGTTTCGTAATACTCATCGCCTTTCTCCTTTTCAATTTGTTCAAGGTCCTAAAAAAAATGTATACAAATAAATACATTTTCTCGAGAAAACGAGCAGATTAAAAAAAAAAACTAACCTCAGTCTTGACATCGGCCTGGTCATCTCGTCGTCTATTCATTGCCATAGATTGATCAATTAACAAAGCAGAATACATGGGAGAAACGAACAATTTTTCGGTCGTAGCCAAACGTTCACACTTTGGTGTCCAAATGTGCAATGAGATCCAAGTCTGACTTAACAACCACAGAATCCAAGCCCAAGCCATTTGTTTCGTTATAAAATCATTCAGTCTAAAGTTTTGTGGACTCTCGAAGAACAAGTAGTCCGGAATTGTGCCATGGAAGAAACACGGATCATCCGTTCTTATTCCACAAGCTGCGATCAAAACAGACACCGCAATAGGAACGGTCATACTCACAGGAAATGCATAGCTGAAGCCTTGAATTAAGATCTTACAGGCAAACTTTCCGAAAATGTAGCACAAATAGGCTCCGAAGACTTGAATCAAAAGTACATAAATGGCAGTATAATATTCGGCATCAATATCGATACTATCAATTTGAGAAGCTTCCAAAAAGTCAGGTAGACTGCTAGTCAACGATGTTGCTAACTCATCTACAGCTATTTTATGTGGTCCAAATGCATCACCAAACATTGAGAACATGTTTGCAGGATCATCTCCACGTAGCCAGTATATGAGTAGAGCCGAACATATAAACAAAGAAATCTTCCAAATAGAAATGAACATATAGCTGAAGTAGCGGGTGTATTTCAGGTCTTCCTTTACGCGACCCATAGAACGAACAAAGCCAATCGGGGATTGTGTTGAGACAAAGTTTTCCCACCAACCGCATGAAATCATGAAACAGGACAATGGGATGGCCCATAGAACGAGTCGGTTCTCCAGTAATGGCCAAACTACAAAGCCTGTTACTTGGGCAGCAATAGCAGCTATGTCCACTAGTGCCTTAACCGCACACTTTCCTTCCTTCGAAGATCTAGACAAAAGACCCAGAATTCCCGGAACTAGTACAAGGCAATTGGTAAGCATTGCTCCTTGAATGGCATCAATTTCGGGCAAAACGATAAACATAAGAAGCGCCGTACCGAAGGAACTTAAACTTTCCATCAGCAATTGGAACATAAAATGACCCTTCTTCGGTACTTTAAAGGTTTTGAAGAAACAAATACGAGCTGCTCGAATAAGAGCACCAACCTCGGGTACACCAAATGCAATGATTATTGCCCAAATCCATGCTATCCGCTCTTCTTCAGGCAATTTTACTGCAAAGGTTTTATCACGACCCTTAAATCGAGAATACAATTATAAAAATTCAACATTTGTTAAGATATCTAATACTTACAAGGTCCTTATTGCAAAATAATATTTTCTTATCTCTACGTATTTGTGATGTCATAAATAATACACAGCCCTTAGCTAGAACGCCTCCCGTCAGTACGATTATAAATGTTACTAAATATGCAAATACTTTTAATATTTTAACAGTTATTTCTAAACAAGCTTGATTAGCCATGGATCCACTGTCCACCTTCAGCGGTGGATCTCGAAACACATCCCATCCTTTTGTTTCTTGAATTGTACGTTGGCTGAAAAAAAAAACATCAAAGTTATTGAGAATAATACATTGAATACCAAAACAACAAAATATTGTATTATAGAAAGTATCATTAAATTTGAATAGAACTTGTTGCAAAATTTGATGATCTTGTGTTCAATGATGTTGTTCAGACTTTACTTTTACTTCTCCTTAGGGTTTTGATGGGTTCAGTGCGAATCCGTCATAAAAATGGCTTCAGACCTAAATGTCTGAAAAACTTATTTTAGAAGTAATCTGTATCCGAAAAATTTGTTTAGGCATGATAATGTATTCGGGTTGGGTACGATATCCCGCTTTTTATAATCCTGTTTCTTATAATCCCGCTTTTTAAAAATCTTGCTTTTTAAAATCCCGTCTCTTATAATCCCGTTTTTCATAATCCCGTTTCTTATTACGACGTATAAACAGTGCAACCCCCCTGCTTGGGCACACTATAGGATTTGGGGTAGGTTAGGTTAGGTTGTTGGGCTGACAATTGATGTCGCTATCGTCATACTTAGATCAATGTACATAGATCCATTGTGTTACCCGTGAGTGTAATCACTCTTTCCTGATAAAACCTATGTATTCTATTAATCAGTCAAGCCATTTTTGACAGAGAAAGTGTGATGTGTCTTCATGTACCTCTTCATCACCACATCCTCTGAATAGATCATCTGTACTTAGTTTCATTTTAAATTTATGATATTTCAATAAATTATGTCCGGTGATTTTGCTCGTAAGAGAGCGAAGGGACTTCTTACTAAGTTGCATAATTTTGTCAGTCCTCTGCTTGTTAAAGCAAGGCCATATTTTTTTAGGATTAAGTCTGAAATTTTCTGTTTAATGTTGGAGAGTGGGATACTTACCATCTCTGCTTGACTAGCGTCAAGGGCTGATCCCTGTCTTGACAACTCATTGGCATTTTCATTACCTGGTATGCCGCTGTGTCCCGGTACCCAGCAGAGTCTAATATTGTGCTGCGTGCCAAGAACCTTAAGCTCTTCGCGGCAGCAGGAGACAAGCTTCGATTTTATCTTCACAGTGGCAGAAATCGCTTTTATTGCCGCTTGGCTGTCAATGTAAAAGGTGATATCAGCCCGTGGTATCGCCATCATTGATACCTGCCTAGCAGCTGTTATCACTGCCAGGACATCCGCTTGGAAGACACTGCTATGATCTGGGAGCCTAAGTGAGTTGGTTAGCTCAAGAGGTTCTGAGAAAAAGCCTGCACCAACACCTGTTTCCATTTTGGAGCCATCAGTATAGATTGCTATTGCTGATTCACTGGTGTAGGGTTGGTTGTTCAGCCATTCTTCTCTGCTTAAAAAGGCAGTTTGGAATGGTTTATAAAAGTCAAGCTCGGGTGTTGTATAATCTGTAATGATGCTATCAACAGTGCCGGATTAAGCCAGCGCGGGGCCTGTAGCAAATTCTATTAAGGGGCCCTTAGACTGTTTTAGGTTAGGTACTTATCAAGTTTATGGTATTAAATAAAACAAAACTTTTCTTGATTTAATTTGGGAAAATTTATAAATAATGCTGTTGATATCGACTTCTCGCAGTAAATCATGTTCAAAATTCATTAAAGTGAGGTGATTAAGACGTTGTTGGCTCAATTCATTTTTAACACGTTTTAATGTTGAGAAAGATCGTTCACCACTGCAGTTGGTGATCATGAGAGACAAATAAATGCGCAAAGCAATTTCAACGTTCGGGAAACAAGATTGTAAAAAGTTATTTATCAACAGCTTGTAAACCTGCATTTCCAGAGCCTCAAGATTCCTGCTGTCAATAATACCAGCCACATCAGAATTGAGCATTGAAGCGAACTGCACTAACTCGTTGCTCAGACCGTCCTCCATCTGCGTAAGCACTTACTATGGTTGCAGATTTTTTCAAAATTTCTTCTGGTGGAAGAGATTTTATATGAAGGTTTTTATAATACAAATTCTATATACGATTGAAATAAATCAGCCAGGTAGAAGACTTCACTATTAATGGACTTGTTGAATTATTGATTCAAAATAGCAAAATATTCCAACGTTAATGATTACAATTTTAATCTTGGTTGGATATAGTTCACATTGGATTTTGTCAAAAAATCGATGTAAGATGAACTGAATTTAATAAAAATTGCGTATTGACAAGGTCCTCACAGTCAACTGATGAGTCCATGTGCGATCACCCGGACGAAACGCCAATTTTTGTGGACTGGACTAAAGGCCAAAATAGCTATTTTGAATCAGGAAAAGATTTTAGCTCTCGGAATATTCCGAAAATGCCAGCAATTTTATGATAACTGTTCTGTTCATACGTTTACCTAAAGCAGTGAGTACGTTATCAATGGTGACAATAAACACCTGCATTTCATACCGTTGTCCAATTTGCGTGTAGTGCGGTACGAAACATGATTTTTGGTATGACCAGCAGATAGAAAAATAAAATTTTAGTTGATCATTTTGGTGCAAATATTTTCTTCTTAGTAATTGTAACTAAATCTAATATATAAATAATACTTTTTTATGGTCAGAAAACGTTGGTGCGCGGGGCCTCTAAATGCGCGGGGCCCGTAGCATTTGCTACTCTTGCTTCGTGGCTAATCCGGCACTGGCTATCACCAAAGTATTTCTGAAGAATTTGAGCATGTCCTATATTGCGCTGTTTTTCCAGGTATTAGTCTGGCTTAGCCTTAAGACGCTATATGCTGCGGATTCTTATAGAAAAGGTCTAGGGGTTTCAGGTTGAGTATCGCCTCTAACCCTGCAGTTGGTGTGAATCTCATGGCACCCGTAATTCCAATGCACGCATATGCTTCTTTCCGTTGCATTCCACCATACCAAATTTACCATAGGTTAGTATTGGTCTGATTATCGCCAAATACATCCACCTGATAATTTTTGGGCTAGGTCCCCAGGATTTCCCAAAGATTCTGTTACAGGAGTAGAATGCAATCATTCCTTTTTTCGCTCTTTCCTTAGTGTTAAGACTCCAGTTTAATTTCCTATCTAGAATCACACCAAGATACTTTGCATGATCTGAAATCTTCAGCGGGGTGCCTTCAATCGAAGGTATTCTGAAGCTTGGTATTTTCCTTTTATTTGTAAAGAGGACTAATTCTGTTTTTGACGGGTTAACCATCAGGCCGCACTTTCTAATCCATCTACTAACCTTAGAAAGGGCGTATTCGATCTGTTCGCTGATAGTGGGTAAGAATTTACCTGTAGCTAATAACGCAAGATCGTCAGCGTAGGCTACTACCATTACTCCACAGTGTTTTAGATTAATGAGAATTGTGTTCATAACCAGCACCCAAAGGAGTGGTGAGAGAACTCCCCCTGTGGGGTGCCCCTGGATGTGGATACTCTCATCTGTATCCCTGCCAGTTCCGAGTTAATTTGCCTGTTCTTTAGCATGCACATAACCCAACGTATTATCGAGTTATCGATTTTATTGTCTACTAGAGCTGCCTTTACTGCTTTATTGTTCACGTTATTGAAAGCTCCTTCAATATCAAGAAACGCAGCAAGGGTATATTCTTTGTCGATTTGGGGTAGGTGCGATGTTGGGTGTATGCAAAGTTTCTTTAGCATTTAAAAAATCTGGAAAATAACCAATAAGTTTTAGCTACGTATTCTAAAAAACCGGATAAACGGTATAAGACGGGATTCTAAAAAAGCGGTAGGTATTATAATAGAACGGGATTTTGAATAAAAACGATATTATAGAGGACGGTAATTTAAAACTTTTTTTGCGGGATTTTTGAAAAAAAACGGGATTATAAAAAGCGAGATTCCGTCACGCTCCCAATGTATTCTGATCTTCCTTTTAAAATATAATTTGCATTTCCATAATATTTGTATTCTTCTCGCTACTAGCTCATTATTTGGAGATTTGGAGATGTGAAATTGCCCTACCCTTTTGCGAATATTTAAATTGGACACCCTAAACTAAACTTACGAGTATACTGGTGATTTTTTCCATGACTACGTTTTCTTAAAATTTAACAACATTATTGTTATGTATAAAAATTGAATCCAGAAGTCAGATTTTAAGCCGTTTTATAATAAAGTTTAATAATTTTTGCAATGATTCAAAATCAACTTCCATTATGTTAATTTATGAAGAGACAGTTTTTATGAACTTTTGAGTGCATCCACAGAGAAACATTGCAGTTTTTAATATACTCGACCATTTTTCGAAACAATTTCTTGAATGTGGATATAAAAACAAAGGAATTGAAGTTTTTAAAAGATGCTATTGCGGGTGGATAAAATATCTTTCAAATATACATTTTTCTCTAATACAATTCATTTTTAAACAAGGGAACAAGTAGAACATAAGCGCTTAGGTTGAACATAAATATTAATGTCGATTTCCTTTACACACTAGGGATTTCGATCCCTTGTCAAATTTTTTCTTTTGGTGTGCGTATTTCGTATACATGTAAATCCCTCTTTAAATACGGATTCGAGAATTTGATCTCTGTCAAAAAAATCGATTTTTTTGGTGTAAAGCAACGTAAACTCTGTCGAGAGATCGAAATCTTCGCACATAAATTGATTTCTCATGTGTAAAGGAAATCGACATACGTTTGGTTTCAGCAAATAGCCCTTAAGCTAGGATTTTTTTGAGCAAAAAATCGCAAAAAATAAAACACACTACTTTTTATGTGAGTGCACGTATTTGCTACAAATAAGGAGCGACAGAAAAATCGCTTGAAAAAATAGAACTTGTTTCATTTTTATAATCGCTACGATTTTTAAGTCGCATGTGCGTGCATTCACATTCAACGCTATGCGCTTTATTCCTTGTGGCTAAGAAATCGTGGGTTAAAAATTACAAGTGCATGCATAACAATTTCTTGTTGCGACTACGATTTTTTAAGTCGTAGTAATTTAAATCGCAAATGTGAGCATATCCATTTGAGTGCATTTGTTTCATTTTAACTTACGACAATCGCATCGCGTGAAAAATGAAACAAATTGCGACAAGCGATTCGAGATGCGAGAATTAGATGCGAGACAGTGCGCACAGTAGAAGCGAGTTTGTGCAGTTGTGTTGTTAATTCGTTTATAATTATTGCCACCAAAATTATTAAAAAGTTGCACCCCACAACACAAGCACTGAAATAACAAAATTTTAATCGTTTGATTTTTTTCTTTGAACGTGAAAACCAACAAAAAATCAACCTTCTCGCACAAACTCGCTTGAAAAAGTGGTCAGAACAGTTTGTGTGCGAGATCCTTGCGATAGGCATGCGAGCAACTCGCAACACTCGCATCAAATATCGCTTCACTGTGCGCACGAATATAAGACTAAATGTAAATATTTTTCTCGAACGCAAACGCTTCTCGCATCGCATCGCTTTGTCGCACTACTGTACGCGCAACTTTAGTCTTTCAAGTTCATGCGACCCAGTCATGCATTTTATTTTTCTATGTTCTTAGTGTTATAGCAAAAGATTACAATTCAGCAACAACTATTGACAAAAATGTTCTGTTTTTAAAGCTTTATAATTAAGGTGTTTCAAATAAATTTGTTAAAAACTTCACCAGCAATTATTTGCACAAGTGTTTCACGGGAAACACAAAGGCGAACAAGTTTAAATGAACCGTGAACATGTGGAGGGATGCAAGCTTAGTCCTGCTTTTTGCGTTTTAACTGGACAACCTGGTACAGGAGTTATAATAGTGCGAAGATAAGATCGGTTCCTCCAGAGTCAGAGTATGTAGATGACATTGTCATGTTAGCAAAGCATGCAACTTCACTCGAACCGATGATAAAAAGACTAGCAGAATATTGTTAAATATAGTCAACGAATATATGTAACAACTTCATTAAAATTTCTCTGTGGAAGCCATCAGCAATATTTTCAAAGTTAGAGAAGAGATATTGGATCGAACAGTGACTTTCTTTGAATGCATTGCAATTTTATGCATCTCGTGTAGATTGTGATCGTCCAAAATTCGGCAATTTTGTTTACTGAGGAATCTATTTATTCATAAATAGTTCTCCCAGAAGGATGATTATGGCGCCCGAAATGTTGGTCGAACAGAAGACCCACTTTCATATAACAATTTAATCATTTCCACATTTTCCACAATTTAATCATAACTCCATGTTGATTTGGTATGACAGACTTAATAAATGACAGCCAATCTGGCGGATTTAGCTTCAAAAATAGTGCCCGAAATCATCTGTTAGTTTTAAAATCCTTATTTATTTCATTTATAAGAATTAAAAGTGAGCAATTTGTAAGCAGAGTTTAAAGCCGTTCAGGTAATTGACATATTTATATGTGGCATTTCCTTTACGAGTGCTTTTCATGATGTTAAAAAAATTCTTTGATTCCTCTGAAAATAATGAACTGTTTAAAACACGAGTAAGGTACTAGGTTGCTTTGTTGGTACATACCGTGGGTATCAAATACGAGTATTTTATAGTTTCAACGCTCTTAAAAAATGTTTAACAAAATTAAAGCAAGGCACAAAAAGCTTTAAAATTCAAGTTGTAGTACATTAAGGCTTACATCACAATAACTTGTAATGGTTTTGATTTCACATTCAAATTCAAAAGTATTCTCCTTTTCGCTTCTTTATTGCTTAAACTAATTTATTTCGTTGGATTGTCATGCATACGGTCTTGGATTCGATTCTCAGCTGCTGCAAACATTTTTTCAGGGGTTACTAACTCTCGCGAGAAAAATGGTTGAGATATGGTTGAGAGTTCTAAGTCACTATTGATTTCTATTGATGGGTGATACAAAATTTTTAAGCTTAGAATATTTATGTTTGCATTTTGAAACGTTTCTTGTCATTGATCATACTCTCTGTGCCTAAAAATATAGAGTGTGGCAAGGTTTAGAAACATCGGTTTCATCATTTTTTGACCTTATTTATTTTTGATCATTGATTGAAAATTTAAATTTGTACGAAGTGTGTTTTTTATTCATTACAGCGTCAGGGCCTATCTACGTTAATAAATATGTTTCCACATTCAATTCTGTAACAAACTACTATCATTTATCAAAGTTATTTGCTGTTTATTTATCACAGCGTTATTACATACCTTCCACCATAAATATCTTGCGTTAAAGGTGTACTCTCATCGTCTGTGAAATTGTCATCACTGTCGCCATTCCCTGGCGGAGCCAAAGGGCGATGTCTTATGGCAGACATCTCCCACGGCTAAAAAGAATTCTTGTAGTCGTGAAACCACTCTGTAAATAAAAAAAAAGAAACACAGTTTAATCAATGTATAAGATTTAACACACAATAATCTATTTCAATTAAGCACATAATAAGGGAATTTTAAACAAAGGTTTCACATAAGATCAGATGTAGGTACCTATACTCCGATGCTCTGATGGTATGTGGCAAGTTATACCAAGAGTCTGACAGGGAACCAACCTGAACGTTGCAGAAACTTGTTTGTTTATAGAAATGGATACAAAAAATCAACAACAACAATAAAGGGACGAAGTATTGCAATTAAATATATGTAAATAGAGAAATATGTTAATGGCCAACAACAGCATCATCAGCCATGAAATCTTTATTTGAGAAAATAAATTGTTCCATCTACACATCAGAATACAGACAGAGGCATTTTATGCTACACGTTTTAGCTGCGGTCATTGGCCAGTGACAAATGACCAAGGATATAATATGTTTTTATCGCTCCCTTTCAAGGACATATTACATATGTATTTATCTGTATTATGAAGCTTGAAAAATTAAGGATATCCACTATTAAGTGATGATAACATAAAATTTATTTTCATACATACATAAGGTCTCGAAGATGCATCATTCTGTACGGACAATTTTCAAGGCTTCTAGTCTTATAAAATTTCAAAATTTACTTAAAATACCTATGTATTGTATTCTTGTGGTTAGGTGTTGAAATATTTATGGAATAAATAATCCCAAAATCCGTTAAAATCCTATTGCACTATTGGAATTTTTCAATAAAAGCTTGAAGCGCAATTTATTATTACAATCTCTTAGGACATTTATACAGATTAAGCAATAAAGTAAGGTGCATTTTCGAACTTGTCCACTATGGTCGTATAGTATATAAAAATACTCTACCGAATTTGAAGCACATTATAGGCATGTATCCGTTAAGCGGGTCTAGTTCGATGTACTGTGGACGTACAGACGGATGAACTTTTTTATCATCGTAATTGTTATGTTTGATAAACTTTATTGATTAGATAGTTTACAATTTGGTGATGCGGTATATTTAAAAAAATACTTTATTATATATATTTTTGATAAGTTATTGTAGTAAATAAACTTCTGACATTTAAAATCATATCAAGGCTTGATCCTCAGACTCTTTTTTGAAGTTTTAATACAGTGTTGAATATAACAAAAACGATTACCTAATCCGCTGACTATGGTACACCTGCAATTGTACACACCATTTTGTGTCAAGATACTGACATACAGAGAGACGGAATTGTGGGATCCACATGTTTTCGTATTTTCTATCATAGCAATGCCAAGTTTGATCAAAACTTCGAGTTTGACCTTTTTCTCAATGCAAAACTTCCCCTATAGTACCTTCATTTGTACATACATATATCGGAAGTCAAGTAAAAAAGCATAAGAGTCGTAAATTGAGACATAGATTTTTTAAGAAATACTTACGATTTAATTAGTAAATATTTTGTCGAAATCCAAAAAATCTACTTTGATGATAATTGTGTAACCCCAAATTCGTTTTAAATCCCTCTTTAAATAATATTGAGCCGTTTTCAAGATATTGAATTCAAAAAAAAATATTTTTTCTTAATGTTTTGAAATGCAATGCAATGTTTTTTTAACTTTTTAGAAGCTTCTCTCTAAAAAATTTCATTAAAATCCGTTATGCCGAAAATGAGAAATTCAAAATTTTAAAAAATCGTCCTATGGTAGGTACAGTCAGTAATATCTTGTTTTCAAAATTTTTCTTATTAAGTTATAGATCTTAGAAATTAATCCAAAGAAAAAAAATTTAAGCAAAATTCTCGGAACCGTTTTCGAGAAAAATACGATTTTCGAAAAATATTTTTTAATATTTGTATGGAGGGTACCGTTATTTTTAGGTAAAATAAATTTTTTTCCCATATCTTGTAGATTATTTTAAGAAACTTTTATTTATCAAGTTTTAAAAAAATCTTGCATGGGGTTTTCAAAATATTGAGTTTTCAAAAAAAAATTTTGATTTTTTTTTTAAAAATCCAAACATTTTTTTTTTGAAAATTTGAATACACAATAATATTGAAACTGCTGAGGAGCCTTAAGATAAGAAAAATGATCAAAATCGTTTTACCGTTTTTGAGAAAATCAAAAAAAAAATGCTTCCAAGGGGGTACCAAAAATAATAATTTTTTGTAATTTTTTTTTTCATTCATTACCTAGGTTTAACTAAATGAAATTTTATGATTTGTTTTTTTTTTTTTTTTTTAAATCTGTGGGACAGTTTTTGAGAAAAAAAATATTTATAAAATTTCGAAAAAAAAACGTATGGCAGGTACCGTTATTTTTGGACCTAAAAAAACAAATAAAAAAATATCCGGGGGGAAAAAATAAAACCCTAACCCATATCTACAAAGTTTAAAGAAAATCGGCCGTTTGGCTGTAGTCTAACACAGACAGACAGAATTACGAGACCCACTTTTTTGGTCTTCTTGACAATCGCAAAATAACAAAGTTATCTATAGGTATGCTACTCACTACAAATTCCCAAGAACGTCTCTTAATTTCTTGTCTTTGAAAGTAATTTTGACACGATTTCGTTCTCTTTATGTCGAATTGTACTTAAAACTGTATTATATTGAATTCCAGGACACGTTTTTCTTGTTTCTATAAGTATACATATGTGGCTACATAAAATTAAAAAAAAAAAACAACAAAATTAAAAAAAATGTATGTATTGTCAAAGTAAATATGAAAAAGGGCCCAAAAATGTATGTAGCATGTATGAAAAATGACCCCATTATTTGCAACATACATATGGACCAAAACGCGGACTGTTACGTTACATTCATACGCATATTTCAATACAAATTTACCTGAAAATATATAAAACTGAATACTTTTTCAATATCTATTATTTTTTTCTCAAAATAGACTTCCTAACTAACATTTTCTATTAATTTAAAAATCAGTGAGGCCCGTCATTTAAACGCTAAAAATTTTTTAGCAGGACTGTTACGTTACATGAATTTGGAAGTAGATTTTGAGGTTGCATTACATTATGCAATAAGTCTGCTCTTTTAGTGTACTATTTCAAACGTGAGGTAAGAGGTTTCTGAGATTAAGAAAGGAAGTAGCAAATAAAATATTAATTACACTAAATACTGTATTTTTAGATTCTGTGGAAAGAAAAATGTTGGGACTGTTACGTTACATGAAAAGACTGTTACGTTACACGTGCGATCTTGGCTCTTTTAAGAGTTAAAGTCAGCATGGAAAATGGCTAAAATTGTATTTTTTTTAGAGTTATTTGGTTTTCTTATCGTTATACATTAAAAAGGGTAACTTATGTAACATACAAATTAAATAAAAAAAAAAACTTAATTTTTCATTATACTCGTAGGTAAGTACATATCGAAATTTTGGCAATCCATTAATCCACTAACTTACTTTAAGTATTTGCACTTAGTTTTAAAAATAATAATATTTTACTTTATTTAAGATAAATTTATCAATCGTTCATTGTAATAATTTATTAAGTTTGTTTATCGAATTTAAACAAACTTTTAGTATAAATAGTGCTTTGTAAATAAATATAAATTAATTCTAATTTGGAGTTTAACAACTTCTCAAACCTTTCCGTCCTTTTTTAACTATTAACATACATATATACAGCCTTATCATCGTATATCGTTACGATCGTAACGTTTATTTCCTTCATGGTATCTGTTTCGTAACGGAAGAAACCGACGTTTACTAACGCGTGTATTTGACGTAAACGCCAATAAATTAATAAAGTGTTGATTCGTGTCAAATAAGCAAAGAAGAATCATGGATAGTACAGCAGTGTTATTGGAAGCGGAAAGATATGAATAAAGAAAATTAAATAAAGAAAAAAGAATATTCTTAAGAAATATATCAAATATTTTCTAACTCAGATACAGCGTTATTATAAAAGTTTATTCCTTTTTAATTTTTCTTTGAAAAATTTTAAACTTATAATTTGCTGTCGAAGAAATCGGAAATCAAATATCTTCATAAATCGCTTGAATTCACCATGCGTTGCTGCCATTCTGACATTTCAACGCACACAAACTTTATTTTCGTAGATTTTTCCGATTGCCCTATCGGAACGGCTACAATCATACAAAATTCGTACATTTCGTAGAAATCGGAGAAAATTACGTTCCGATCGGGTACGATGATAAGGCTCATAGTTTTTGTTTTTTTTTGGTCTTACTATGCTTTCCCTAAACATTAGAAGTATGATTGAGGTTATGAAATCAACATAGTTACAATTTTTTAATTTGAAACGAAAAAAGACTGTTACGTTACAAACTGTTTTCTGTTCTAAACAACGGCATTATTTAGTACACAACAGAATTATTATTTTATTTTTAAAATAGACTAAAACTACTCGGAGAAAATATGGTTTTATTAATATTTTGATATAACAGAAGCTGGAAAAATAAACTTTTAAGGTTCTTGGACTGTTACGTTACATCAAATATTGCGGTGGGTTTCTTTGTTATTTTAAATGCTGATTTCAATTTGTTTTTCGAAATATTTAAGCCCTATACTTTCAACAAAACTTATTTAATGTGACCAAAACGAATAACACTTAAAAAACTAATTTCGAATTAATAAAACTTACCATTTTGTTTCGTTTTGTATTTTAATTTTTTTTTTTTAATTTCAAGGAATCAAAGAAAAACGTGTTTATCGCGAAGTAAGTAACGAATATCTCTTTGAAATTTATGTTACTCGTTACTTTGGGATATATCAAAAATAAAAATGGCGAAAAGCCCGCGAAATTTGAAATATTTTTTTTTTCTGTGTGGTTTCGTTTTTCGCGTTTTGGTCCATATAAGTAATTTCACTGAAGAAAAACATGACACCAAAATAAAAACCAAAAATGCCCACAAAAGTATTTTTTTTTGTACAAGGGCAAACACGAGTATTATTAAATTTTTAATTGTGAATGTATAGCTAAGCAAACAATTTATTGATCATCAGTACCTGCCTAGCCTGCGAGATAAAGTCCTGGGACATACCCCTTTTCCCGGCGATGCAACATACTTTAAGCCACGTTCTTGCACGAATTAGTAAAATGAAAAAAAAAACGAGTATTTTGTTCATTTATAAAAACATTTATTTGGGGTAATTTTTCATTAAATTAGGGTGATAATTATTTCCGTTTTTAACTTGGGGTAATGTATTCATTATGAAAACAGTTTAAGCCTCCTTTGTTTTTAAAAATATTAAATGGATCATACATGAGTCTTAAACTCAACAGGGCGGTTTTGTTTTCTGACAACTTTTTCGAAAGTAAAACGAACCGACTTATTAACCGTGTGTTATTTTCCCATAAAATAGATTCTTATAAAACAATTTTAATATGTATGATATACAGTGTTGGCCAAAACAAAAGCAACTTAAATTGCCTCCATTATTAAGTAATTAAAAAACAAATTTAAGAATCTATCATGGTATATTTTTGTTTTTAAAATTTAAATAAATATTTACAGTTTCTAGTGGAAAATAAAATAAAATGGTTTTTGTAGTAGTTCATTAAATATAGCAAAATTAGTACAATTAGTTCAATATTAGGCTGGTCAAAACAAAAGCAACTTTTAACAAATACATATTTTTTTTAAACTATATAAAATATTGCTAGTATTTGGTAGCAAACCCCTTGTTTCTTATCACTTCAGCACATCTTCGAGCCATGGAGTCAAATTAATTGTTTATTATGCTGTTTGGGATACGTTCCCAAGCCAATTTAATTTGTTCAAAGAGATCACTTTTATTTTTGCAATTAGTCCTTACAATTCGTCGATCTACAATTTCCCATAGATTTTCTATGGGATTGAGATCTGGGGACTGTGCTGGCCATTGTAACACGTCAATCCGGTTTTCTTGAAACCACGTCCTCACCGTATTGGACGTGTGCTTTGGGTCGTTGCCCTGCTGAAATACCCATTTCAGAGGCAACTGATCATCAGCGTGTGGCAGCATTACACTTTGTAAAATGTCACGGTACATAAAACGATCCATTGTACCATCTATTTTGTGAATCGGTCCCAGTCCATGCCCTGAAAAATATCCCCACACCATTACGTTTCCTCCTCCACGTTTTACAGTAGCTTTGGTGTAACGTGGATTTAGTGCCTCTTTGGCTGGTCTGCGAACACGACGGAAACCATCGGAACCCTTGAAATTGAATTTGGACTCGTCCGAAAAGAGTACATTCCTCCATTTTCTAAGGCCGCGCGTACAGTAATGCGACAAAGCGATGCGATGCGAGAAGCGTTTGCGTGCGAGAAAAATATTTACATTGATTCTTATACACGTGCGCACAGTGAAGCGATATTAGATGCGAGTGTTGCGAGCTTCTCGCATGCCTATCGCAAGCATCTCGCACACAAACTGTTCTGACCACTTTTTCAAGCGAGTTTGTGCGAGAAGGTTGATTTTTTGTTGGTTTTCACGTTCAAAGAAAAAAATCAAACGATTAAAATTTTGTTATTTCAGTGCTTGTGTTGTGGGGTGCAACTTTTTAATAATTTTGGTGGCAATAATTATAAATGAATTAACAACACAACTGCACAAACTCGCTTCTACTGTGCGCACTGTCTCGCATCTAATTCTCGCATCTCGAATCGCTTGTCGCATCGCTTCTCGTATCGCATCGCTTTGTCGCACCACTGTACGCGCAACCTTACGGTCCAGTTGATTTGGTCATGAGCAAACTTTAATCTCGCCAGCTTGTTTTCGGTTGAAATAAAAGGCTTTTTTACAGCTTTGAAGGATTTTAGTCTACCATCAACAGCTCGTCTCCGGATTGTTCTCGCGCTTACGCCCAGATCGAGTTGGACTCTTATTTCTCGCGATGATATAAAAGGGTCTTTTTTGATTGATTTTATTATAGCAGAATCTTCTAGTTCTGTTGTTTTTCTTGGTCTGCCACCTCGATGAACCGTTTGGAATGACTTTGTGGATTTATAGAATTTTACTAATCGGCAAATCACTGATTTTGGAATGGAATATTTTTCTGATAAATTAATTTGACTCTTTCCACTTTTATATTCTTTTATAAATTTTTCGTTTATTTCGTTAGAGTATTTGTTTCGGGCCATTTTACAAACGTTAGCTAAGAACACTGATTAGCTTGCTCGTGAACTGAATAATACCTAATAAATAGATTCAACTGCACTTTTTGACAACACCTTTACTATGAGCAATGAATTTTTTAGTTAGCGGTCTAACTTCTATTTATTATTAAGAAAAAGAGAGGTAGTAATAAAAAGTTGCCTTTGTTTTGACCAGCAAAAAATTGGGTTCACTGTCCTACTTATATCATATTTAATGAACCGTTTTGAAAACTAATTTCCCTTGTTTTCTATTCAAAAGTACATACATAATGTATTAAATTTTAGAAAAAAAAATTAACATGATTTGTTTTAGTTACTCATTTTTGAAAGACATAATGATGGAGGAAGTTTTAGTTGCTAATGTTTTGGCCAACACTGTATGTATGTAGATACATATATATAGAAATCTTAAAATATTAAAAGCTATCCAACATACACTCTGCACCAATTATTCAATGACAGTATTTTTTTTCTTTGAAAATTATCATCATGATAAATTCAATGTGATGTCACATTGATATCAAAATCATTGCCTTATGAGTCACATTTATTATTTTTCTACGGTTCAATTCAGCGCCATTTTAACTCTCTCCAAACTTTAGATTGTGATTAATCCAACAAAAATCCAAACAAATATAATTAATTTCTCATTAAATTTTCTTCTTTTTTAAATTAATATCTTCACAATACTAAATCGAAAATCGTGTCCTTAATCTAACGAAACGGAGTGTATTCTGATTATATTTTTGTATCTTTTTATATTGCATACACATGTCTTTATAGTCGAATCTGGTTACCGTTGTTGTCTCAAGGTAATCCAGCTATCGGGGTTGGGCGAAACCTATTTCATGGAATGAACTCGAAGCCGGACGGGACAACTATTTCGATCTGGTTTGAAATGAATAAAACCTACAGCAAACAACGGTAAGTAGATTGGCAAATCGGTTGGTTGGAATACTTAAAATATTTTGAATTTAAAGTTCTATATCTAAAATGTATTTTTGTATATTAATCATTCAAAGTTGTTTTGACCGTAAAAAATAATTTCGCTCAGTTTCACACAAAATATTCGTCTGGCAATTAGTAGTAAAATATTTACAAATTCTCTCCAACAATTAATTATTTTCGTTCGTTTAATTAAACCAAATACTGATTGATAGTGACCCGAAGATACACTAACCTCCTAACCTGATATTCCCTCTTTCACTTTCGTTAATACCAAGCTTTAGAGTGAATCTCACGAAGCGTAGCTTCATGCAGTGCTGAAGGTGTTGTGTCTAGTAGCTACCACTTTATACGAGTTTCTCATCGTTTAAATGCTAAAGAGGAATTGCGAACAACTGGTTTGTAAGCTTAAGATACAAGAACCAAGTGTATAAGTATAAAATATGCTCATGAATATAAATATATACTCGTATGTAACCACATCTTTCTCAGATGTTAACCTTTCAGAGGGTCTCTACCTGAGGTACATTTTGTAATGTTAGAACCCTCGGTCGGCTGGTTAGAAGAACTTAGCTTTGAGAAATTAAAACAAGTACAAATCTAGCACAAGGTTAAAGCATGCTTTTTGATCTACATAACTTCGTCGAGATACGGATGGTTCTTAGGAGAAGATCTAATAAAATGTTGTTAAGAATGCTTTGTTTTACATTAGGTACTATATTGGTTATTATTCAGAATAGTTATAATTTTTTGTTTTGTTATAAATATTGAAATTACTTAAACTTAAACTTAAACTTAAACTTATGTATTGATGAAGTGTTATCCTTTTCCTCGTAGTCCGGAGGGCAACCGTAGAATTACTTATCGCACCATGGCTTTTGAAAAGGAGAATATCAAAAACAGGTCTCGTATCTCCTTGAGGGTGAGGGTATATTCATAATTTGCATTCGATACACTATTTATAGAAATCCCGTATGGGATATGTATGTATATTTAACCAAAAATGCAACCTGAGAAATTTATTTCCTAACTAAAACAAACTGGTACGAGTATATGCAAATTTGATTTATTTCAATTTTGTTTTTGCTATAATTTATTCAATTTAAACAAGTTGTGATAATTTTCTTATTTATTAAAAAAAAAAAAAAGAAACGAATTTTGAAATTAATTCGAGTTTTTTATTGTTTTTTTTTTTTTTTTTTTTTTTTTTACCTGTTTTAGTTTGTCCGGCGAGTGGCTTTGTAAATGTGTATAATCAATCTTCCTTTTTTATCAACATTCGCATGAAATATGTAATCTATTGGTCGCCTACGTGCTATTGATTAGAAAAGTATTGATTTTTCAAAACAGTTCTAAAACTAATTTTTGAATTTAAAATTAAAATAAAATTTTCTTCTCCACCTCTTACTTGCGATGCTATAGAGCAAGTCTTGCATTGGTTGATTACAGTTCCAAAAAAAATGTTCTTACTTTTTAAAAACAAAATGTCAAAATCAGTGTTTATATTCATATTTGGTTTTATATTATTTAAATTTAAGTACCGACAAATTGGCAAAAAGCTTCATAAAAATAAAAATTTGATCAATAAAGAAAACCCGTTTGTTAAAACTGTAACAGATATTTTGAATGACATAATATAAATAGCTTTTACAACACATCGAAAAATAATCTGTTGAGATGTTGACGCTCTGTTGTATTTTTAAGGATTTGCACGAAAAAATAGGTTTTGTTTGAATTTTAAGTTATGAAATCAGTTTTATTATTTGAAATTAGTAAATAAATGCACTGATAGTGATTGTTATTATCAAATTATAGAATTTTTTAATTTAACTGTTTTTGACTGTTTGGAACAATTCCAAAATATACTCGTATAACATGATTTCTATGATTTTACAGAATATAATTAGATACAAAATTATTGGTAAAACAAAACCTTGATTATTTCTACAAACATTTTGCAAAATTAAAGATACACTGGAACACAAACAATTTGTGTCAAAACCTTCGACTAGGTTAGGTTAGACTAATTTGGTTGCAACTATGAAAGTTGACAAATTTAGACTTTAAGTTGATCTGTTGTGATACTACGAGTACATTGAATCTAGGAGAGCTTTTCCCTAATCGTTAAGCAACTTATAGCTTCTTACAATCTGCTTAGAAAAAACAACACTAGTGACCGAGCTAGCTGGAGGGGCTTCTTGGTTGAGGCCGTAGTCCACCCTTGACTGTGAGCGCCATCTAAAGTAAAGTAAGTAAGTAAGAACTCTTCAGATCGCGTGCTGGCCAAATCTATTTTATCGCCAAACAAGTGCTGATGTTGTTAAGTTCCATAATATGAGCATAGGTATACGACATCTCTCAATTTTTAATGCAAGAAAATGCTGAGAAACGTTAATTGGTTTACAATTATTAAATATGTATACTTTTTCTATCGATCAAACTTTGACACTACGATAGTAGGGAAGACAAAAAAAATTGGTCTCGCAATTCTGTCTGTCTGTTCGCCTACAGACTTAATGGTAAGGCTGATTTTCTATAAGCTTTGAATCTAGCGTTTTTGATTATTCTCCTGACATCATAAAAAACATAAAACCATAAAAACCCATACTTGCCATAATTTTTGTTCGAAATTAGAGATAATTTTTATTAAACAACTGATTTGGATCAATTTTATTAAGAAGGTTTAAAAGAATTTCATCAGTATTTAAATGTTTCTAAATAAAAAAATTCTGTACATTCATATTCATCGATTTCTTTGAAACTTAATTTCATTGCGATGTGTACGAAATTAAAAAAAAAATCTTTAAACCAAAAATAGTTCTATGTTTATCAAAAACGGTTCAGTTTATTATCTATTATTATTTTTTCATTATCGGCCTAACAAATTGTAAAATCTATAAGTTTAAATACCATTGAATATTAAAACTTAAAAAAAATGTGAATTTTTAATAAATTTTTTCTCTTCTCTATGACAGTTCGATAATTAAAAAGTCTTTATTGCAAAATAGTAAGAACTTAAGATTGGCGTACTAAATTTTATCCTTAAAAATATTTTGAGAATTTTGTATATACAAAATTTACTATACGCATCCACAATTTATTTTTTTTTTTGGAAAATACAACTCCTAAAAATTTTTTAAGATCGAAAAAAAGAATGAAAATGAATTTATGCAAATGAAATTTAAATAGAAAAAATATTTTTTCGAAAATTTTGATACAAATCGAGACGATTATGAGAAAATTGAAAATCAAAAACCACTAGCAAGGTTGTCTGTATTTTTTTTTTTTTGAAATAAAGAGCTCGCCTGCAATAGTACTCATGATTTTTATTAAAATCGTAAAAGCCATTTTTGAGATAAATAAAATTTTTCCTAACAGCGCGCGGCGGTATGGAATGTACCAGTAGTGTTGGAGCTACAAAAATTTTAATTATTTTTCCTCTAGGGAATCACCGAAGACCCTTAAGTAACAAGTTGGAAGAAATTTGCTTCAGTGGCTTAGTCTGCAGTCGAGGGATATATATATTTATATTTTACATACATAGAGCAAGACAGATGGAATTGCGGGACCCACTTTTCTTGTGTACTATACCAGCATAATGTTAAGTTTTATCAACTCGACTTCGATTTTGTTTCTAAATCCAAATTTTTCCCTTTAATACCTACTGTATATCGCAACATGAATTTCATGTTTTTAAACATTCTTCTCTGACAATACCCATGTTCTAAGGAATACAATATTTAATATTACAAGACTCTTGCACATAAGAACAAGAAAATGGACCCAGCCGTTTCATTTTAATTTTAAATGTAAAACAGTAGGGAAAGGTGGCCTTAAATGACATTTAAACTTTAATGTTATATTCTTTCCAAAGTTAAATCAATAACGCTTACATTTTTTTGCTTTACGAGTATAATAAGTTTCAAAAAGTATTTAAAGTATTTAATTTTCAAAAACTCCTTAAATTCCAACGATCAAAATTGTCCGGGAAAAATGGCATACTACCATACTGGTACATATGCCATTTTACCCTTGCAAGTAAACCAACTAGGCAAGTTAACCAAAAACCATTTTCAATCTATTTTAAACTTTATTTAAAACAAATCGCAATTCAAAGTAAAATAAACATAAGCAATACTCAATAAAAAAAAATAAAATTCAGCAATTCATTTAAAACAACTTCACTTAAAGTATAAAATGGCACACTATGCCATTTTAGGCGAGTGTTTAGTAGGCCATTTTGCCCATTTAGGATTTTTTTATTTAAGTTTTAAATCCGAAAAAAACTTAAATAGTTATAGGCCAACTAATTTCAGTAAATTAATAAGAAACACTTAATACTTAATACTTACTACATATATTTACTGTTTTCACCAAAATTTAATGTTTTTTATAGTTTTTTTTTTGTCAACAAACTTTTTACAACATTTTATTGTAGATAGCTAGAGACAGTTTGACCTGTAAAATTTCAAACAATAGCTTGAATTTCCTAATATTTCTTATGTATATGTATGTCGATGATGCCAGATAAACTAAAGAAATGTGTTCCCAAAACCTTCTAATTCTTCTTGATTCTACAATTTTTAGCAAGGGGGCCATTTTACTTTGGTGGGCCATTTTAGGCCATCTTCCCCTATTTTTAATCGTACCTTTAAGGATTGGAAATAGAAAGGATCAATAAAATTGAAACACCTTAGTATTTATTTTAATAGTTTAAAATTAAATTATTATAGTACTTATTATTAAAGTATTGAAATTAGGGATACTGGAATTCAGGATTTTGAAATTTTGGGATTCGGGTGTCTGAGATTACTTATTTTGAGTTTCGAAATTTCTTTCAGATTAATAATTTTGCCATTCGGGGATATGGAACAAAGTTTATATTAATTTTGGATGTCGTGGTCGAAGAATATATCCGACCTTATAAGTTAAATATCCTAACCTAATCTAATTAAAAATTAACTTTGTTCAAACCAACTTTATTTAATTCAACTATTGTCATACTTCATGCATCCATTTTTGAGCAAAAATGCGAATTGAAGCATAACAATCTTCCGATTGCAAGTATGGGAAATTTATATATATAAAAAAAAAACATTTAAAAAATACCAAAATTCAGCTGTGCCAAAATTCCACGAAGTGGAAGTCTAATTTTCCTGGGCTATCATACAAAGTATAAGAAATGTAAAACATCAATAAAACACGTGTCGAAAGGCTTACAAGAAAAATAAATTGCGTCGTATTCCTTGTATGTCATCAAAAGGATCTATCAAAACTATGAATACGTTGTTTTTTATAAGAAAAATTCTCTTATGAATTTATAAATAAGGCTTTAGTGATTTAAGTTTATTAAATGAAAATAATTAAAATTGAAAACTAACCAATTTGAATTTTTCTCGAATAAGTACCTTCAAGTAAAATATCGTGTAATTTGAATAAAAATATGTTTCTGTGGCTTTTCAGGAAAACTTTTTGGGTCTTATCCCGCTGGTGTGGGTACGACTTCGAATTATGAATTGGCCAATGATGACCTTGTGTTGCCAAATCTAATCAAGTTAAAATTAAAAGTACTAAGAATATAACATAGCTGATTTAAATAATTAGGTTTTATACTTATACCTGGTTAATACTACAATAGAATTTCTAATAAAAAAACCTTTTTATTTAAAATATTTTTTATTTCTTAAATTACTTTTAATTTTTATTAATTTATGAAATATAGTATAAGTTCGAAATTTTATAGATATAATTTTTTTATTTTTTTACTTTTTTACTTTTTTAGCTTTTCTTTAAATTGGTTTCTCTCAATAGATTGCAAAATCTATCACCTGCACAAATCGTATTGATTTTCAAAAAATCTCTTATAGTACATATGTATGTATATTTATTCAAAAATATATTGATCGCTGGATTATATAACCAAAATAAATGTTTCATTTATAAATCCATATGCTTAGCTTGCATTTTCATAGATATATTACGTATCCAAAAATACTAAACGGGGTTTTCATTAAATCATTTTGCTGAAATTTCAACATTTCCAAATTTCAATGAGAGCACAGATTTCCGCTAACTACTACTCATGTACATTAGACTGGGCCAAAAAAATTGACTATTTTTTTTTTGAAAGATATATCGAGAATATCATTCAGAATGACAAAAAAAAATTTTCGTAAAAGTTTGAGCCCTTAATATCAATTTTAAGAGGGCTATCATCGCTAATTTTGATTTTTAGTCATAATTTCATGTTTTGCGTCAGAACTGACAAAACATTGAAGTAAAAAAAATTCATTTTGACTTACTTTTATATAAAATTAAATTCCCTACAAAAAAGGTCTAATTGAAAATTTTCGTCAGACAAGCCGTTTTTGAGTGATTAAGCTTAATAAACTGTTATTTTTCTTCGATTTTACTTTTTTAATTTGGAATTTTGTAACTAACGAAAAATAACAATTTATTAAGCTTAATTACTCAAAAACGGCTTGTCTGACGAAAATTTTCAATTAGACCTTTTTTGTAAGGAATTTAATTTTATATAAAAGTAAGTCAAAATAAATTTTTTTTACTTCAATGTTTTGTCAGTTCTGACGCAAAACATGAAATTATGACTAAAAATCAAAATTAGCGATGATAGCCCTCTTAAAATTGATATTAAGGGCTCAAACTTTTACGAAAATTTTTTTTTGTCATTCTGAATGATATTCTCGATATATCTTTCAAAAAAAAAAAAAGTCAATTTTTTTGGCCCAGTCTAATGTACATATATTATGTATGTCTACAAGTAAAACCCTTGAATCTTGAAGAAAACCTAAATAGGCAAAACTGATTCGATTACAATATAATAAATAAATACAATATTATTGATATACATATCGATATCTATTATTTCAAAATTATAAAATTTCTTAGCTCGAAAATATAAACCATAAAAGCAAACAAGTCCAACTCGGCTGGGTACCTTGTTTGTTTGATTTGCTTACTTAGAAATTATGTCACAATTCGCCACTCTTTCATTATGAATAATAATGAGTAGGTCTAGGTATCTAGTTCATTTACATGATGAGCCAATTATTTTGGGAGGAGTAAAAACAATACAATTAAACGTACATACTTTGATTTACGATTCATGAAAATTGTTTAAAATTATAGAAGAACCTATGGGGAGTATATTTCAGACATGCGCACAAATAATGGTAGAAATATATTTTGGTCGTGGTGAAATGAATGTGAATATTTTATAATGTTTAAACTGTCGTATGAGAAGGGTAGTTTGTTCGAAGTCTGAAATGTTTCTAAACAACCCCTTATTTTCCTATGTTCTCTGAGTTTCACTTACGTAATTCAAATATTTTATATAAAATAGGATGATAGCAGGATTATATAGACCGTGTGGCCTAATGGATAAGGCGTCGGACTTCGAATCCGAAGATTGCAGGTTCGAGTCCTGTCACGGTCGTAAATGTATCTTTTTTTGTATTTTTGTAAGAATATCCTGAAATACAATAAAGAACGAAACTTATAGGACCA
Source organism: Philhelius festivus (assembly GCA_963931855.1). Lineage (NCBI taxonomy): Eukaryota > Metazoa > Arthropoda > Insecta > Diptera > Syrphidae > Philhelius > Philhelius festivus. The sequence goes on from OZ007555.1 coordinate 37,026,168, forward strand.
ATATTTCAATTTTCGACTATGGATATTATTTTAAGGACATAGATGTTTTTCGAAATTTCAATTTTAATATTGAAACTTTTATTTTGGATTCAAATTAATTGATTGAAAAATAAAATTATGTTTTCCACGCTACTTCTTCTACCATATCTTATTTGACTAAAGTTGAGATTAATTATATGAGGAGTAAGTATATTGATTCGCATCAATAGTACATACTTAAACATTTTTTTTTGACAGAATTGACACAGATCTGTATTTTGAAGATATATTATGCTAAGGTTTTTCTTCATAGGGACTTTTTTAACAAATATATAAGCACATACTCGCAATGTACGAACATATTATGTATTTCTTATTCATAAACTGTTATAAAAAACAAGTCAGTTTGAGTAATCTTAAAACATAGTCAGGTTGTTCACCCCTATGGGTAACTATTTGAAATTTTTGGATTACTCTAATATATTTCGTTAAACGACTAATTAAGTTGAAGTTGAAAATTTTCCTTTCTTCAATTACTTTAGATCTATAGAAAATCTCAGTGTACCATAGATAATTGAATTGATTTAATTAAATTATATCTTAATATATATAAATCTCGTGTCACGATGTTTGTCCTCAATGGACTCCTAAACCACTTAACCGATTATAATAAAATTCGCACACCATGTGCAGTTCGATCCAACTTGAGAGATAGGATAGTTTAAATCTCAAATTATAGTCGCAATTTTAATTTATTGCTAATTATTTGTCTGTTATTATTTGACAGTCACAATTATCTGTTAACTCCAAATGATTCTAACAGATGTCGATACCTTTCGACTGGGTTGAGTAAGTAATCAATAGATGGCGCTGCTATGGTAAATCTACGAACGTGTCATATAAGCTACACTAGCTGACCCGGCCACGCGTTGCTGTGGCTAAAGTTTTTGTTATATTACATTATAGTAAACAATCTAAGAGGAACAATAAGAGAACATCAGTCACGGAGTCCACTATGCTTTTTCACACAGATGGTATTTGTAAAAAAATATGGTGATCTTCTTATTTGACTTTCTACTACTATAACCCTTTAGTACAATGAAATTATTTACGAACAAAGACGAAAATGTTGATGTTGGTATACAAATTCACTGGATTGAGATTTGAAGGGGAAGTACGTTGAACACAATTAATTAAAATATTCTTACACTTGATATTAAGCATAAATCAGTAGGTACAAAATAAAAATTTATCAGATTTATTATTTCCATTTAATTTTATAACAAATATAAGTATATTACAGTATAATACAGTAAATAACATGTGACGCTTAAACTCATGAATGAGGTAGGCAAGGCAGACAGTCTTAAACTTTTAAACATTAATATCTATTTTTTTGAATTATAAATACTTTCAATTTCAATTTAATTTAACACCAATCGGTGCACAATGTTTTTGGTTAACCTGTCTTTAGCTAACACAAATAGATTCGACGGTTTCCCAACACGTGAACACGCAACATATAGTTGCCCATGAGAAAAACATTAGCCACAGCAACGCGTGGCCGGGTCAGCTAGTAATTTAATAAAATTGAAAAGAAAAAAAAATACAAAAGACTTCTAATAAAAAGTTAGTTTTTTATTTTTCAAAAATTAGAAGACATAAAGCATATGCTATTTAGTGTCGACTAAAAATTGAAAAGAGCATCGAATACTTAACACTAAATTAGTATACTTAATTAAATTCCATTTTGAAAAAAAGTTTTTTTTTTCACAATTTTTAAAAAGAATAATATTTAAAAAGAATAATATTAAAAAATAAAATGCACGACTGGGTCGCACGAACTTGCTCCTATGTAGGTAATAGACTAGGAATTTTAAAAACGAATGTTATTAGAGAAAACTGTTCATAAGGATCAAATTAATTTTTTAAATTCTTTTAATAGTAAGAGACGAAAACAGAATGCTATGCAAATATGAATCTATGCAAAAACAAAAATTATAAGTCGTTTTAGTGGTTTCTTAAAAAAAGCTTTTATTAACAAAATTTTTAAAAGATTTTTAAGAAAAAATTTGGTACGCCTATTTAAATTTTTTATTATTGTTCGAATAAAAATTAAATTAAAAAAAATATTGAGCCGTTTCTGAGATATCGAATTTTAAAAAAAGAAAAAAACAGATTTTTTTTTCTTAAATTCAAAAAATATTTATTTTAAAGTTTTGAAATGCAATGTGTTTTAGACTTTTTAGAAGCTTCTCTATAAAAAATTTCATTAAGAACCGTTATGTAGATAATGAGAAATTCAAAATTTGAAAAAATGGTTCTATATGGTAGGTACAAGCTGTAATATCCTAATTTCAAAATTTTTTTTAATAAATTAAAGAGCATAAAAATTAATTGAAAGAAAAAAATTTTTTCAAAATTCTAGGTGCCGTTTTCGAGAAAAATACGATTTTTGAAAACCATTTTTTTTAATTTTTTAACATTTGTATGGTGGGTACCTTTATTTTAAGGTAAAATGCAATTCTTTTTATCACATCTTGTAGATTATATTGAGAAACTTTTATTTATCAAGTTTAAAAAAAATCAAGCATGGGGTTTTCGAAATATTGAGTTTTGAAAAAAAAAATTTTGAAGTTTTTTTTAAAAATCCAAAAAAATTTTTTTTTGGAAATTTGAATACACAATTCTTTTTTTATTTTTATTTTTTAAATCTGTTCAGCAGTTTTTGAGAAAAAAAAAATATTTATAAAATTTCGAAAAAAATTCGTATGGCAGGTTCCGTTGTTTTTGGTCTTAAAAAAAAAAAGAAAAAAACGTGTGGGGGTAAAAAATCAAAACCCATATCTACCAAGTTTAAAGAAAATCGGCCGAGCCGTTTAGCCTGTAGTCGAACAGACAGACAGACAGAATTGCGAGACCCACTTTTTTAGTCTTCACTATCATCGTAATGTCAACTTTGATCAAAATCTCGAGTTCGATTTTTTTTACGAATTCATAACTTGCCTTATAGTACCTATAAGTCGCAAGTAAAAATACACTTAGAAACTAAACTAAAAAATAGAATTCTCATCTTAAAAAAGTCAAAGGAGATAATATGCTTGTTGCTGTCGTTGTTTTGTAATATGTTATTGCATTTAAAATCCCTCCTACCAACCTACACACCACAGCTATTAATCGCATCTTCATCACTAACTATAAATCAATATAATTTTAAATAATGACTTTTTTTAGTACTAAGAAAGTGTATTTTTTTTTAAATAATTTTGTGCACATTAAAGGGATTATATCTAAATATTTTTAAAATGGTTGAGAAACAGTGCGACCGTTTAGTAAAGTCGGAAAGAATTATCGGAAATATCGGTGCAAATTGGTTTTGAATAATGGATATTGTAATGGGAGGAAATATTGACCCGAGTTATGCATTCCCAATTCGTGGGAGTGCAATAATCTAACTTTCTCTAAAACGATGTAAAAAGATGTGTGACACTTTTAGTTGAGATAAAAGATCAGATTAGAAGTGAACCTATTGCTGCGAAAGCCATACTACCGCTCATTGAGAAGCTTACGTTCTTCAAGATATTTCTTGAGCTTATAATTTATCAGCGTTTCCATGATTTTGCAAAGAAGGTTTCATGTAATTAAGCATTTAATATCTTCTAAATAGCAACTCTTATTATTATTTATCTCGTTTAATTAAAAAATGTACATATATTTTGATGATTTTTTGTTAATTTAATAAGAACTTGAAATTAGGATTTTAAATTTTTTTCTAAAAAACCTTTGAAATATTTTATTAAAATATAAGAAATAATTAAAAAGAACGTTCCTACAATTTAATTTTTTATATTGCATAAATTCATGTTTATTCAAGACAGTAAGCTGCATATTTTTAAGCTCGAAGTAGTACTAAAAAAAATTAATTTTCAACATTTTCTCTAATAAAATAAATTACTTATACATATACATATGTATGTTTGTACTCGTATATAAATTTTAAAATTCAATTTGAACCACCGTAATATTAACATTTCTATGTGTGGGAGAGGCACATATAAAATTGAAATATTCTAGAAAATACCGTCCAGACAAACGAACTCGAATTGAAATGCAAAATGCAATGCAAATTCAAGTATTTACTCAATAAATTAAAAAAAATGTTGCGTTGTCATAGTGGTGCTTGTCTCCCACTTACGAGTATAAATATCAGACAAGGAGAATATATTCAAATAAAACTCCTTCAGCTGGATGGTGAAAAATATTTAAAAAATTCAATTCAATGGATGAGATTTCGCCACACAATCAGCCTTATACATACTGAGTCGGAATGAGTCAATTTTTTTCGTCTGCCGTCAAAGTCATAATATATATACAGAGTGTCCCACAGTCACCGCCCAAAATGTCGAAAGTCGAAAAACTGAAGAGATAATTTTCTCGTTTTCGTCCCGTTTTCCCAATCAAGAATTTATTACAGTTTTAGTTTGTCGCAAAGCTTTTTTTTCTGCGGACAACTGTTTCTCCGAAATTTTGCATCAATCCCAATTTTTTTCGTTTTTTTTTTCGGTTATAAATAAAATGCACGACTGGGTCGCACGAACTTGCTCCTATGTAATAGACTAGGAATTTTAAAAACCGATGTTATTAAAGAAAACTGTTCATAAGGAAAAAATGAATTTTTTAAATTCTTTTAGTAGTAAGAGATAAAAACAGAATGCTATGCTAATATGAATTTATGCAGGAACAAAAATTATAAGTCGTTGTAGTGGTTCCTTAAAAAAATAAGCTTTTATGTACAAAATTTTTAAAACATTTTTAAGAAAAAATTTTGGTACGCCAACCTTAAGTTTTTATTATTATACGAATAAAAGTCTAATTTCCAAAAAAAATACTAAGCCGTTCTTAAGATATCGAATTTTTCAAAAAAAAAAAAATACTTTTTTTCTAAAAATTGAAAAAAATATTTTTTCTTAAGTTTTTAAATGCAATGTTTTTTAAACTTTTTAGCAGCTTCTTTATAAAAATTTTCGTTAAAATCCGTTATGCCGATAATGAGAAATTCAAAATTTGAAAAAATCGTTATATGGTAGGTACAGTCAGTAATATCTAGATTTCAAATTTTTTTTTTATTAAATTATAGAACGTAAAGATTAATCAAAAGAAAAAAATTTTAGCAAAATTCTCGGAACCGTTTTCGAGAAAAATACGATTTTCGAAACCATTTTTTAAAATTTGTATGGAAGATACCGTTAGTTTTAGATAAAACAAATTTTTTTTCTCAAATCTTGTAGATTATGTTAAGAAACTTTTATTTGTCAAGTTTGAAAAAAATCGAGCATGGGGTTTTCGAAATATTGAGTTTCCAAAAAAAAATTTTGATTTTTTTTTTAAAATCCAAAAAATAAAAAATTGAAAATTTGAATATGTAATAGTATTCAAACTTTGGAGGAGATTTGGCATAACAAAAATTATTTAAATCGGCTGTACTGTTTTCGAGAAAATCAAAAACAAAAAAATGGACCTAGGGGGGGCTACCAAAAATAACAATTTTTTGTAAATTTTTTTCCAACCATAAGCTAGTTTTAACCAAATTAAATTTTCAATTTTTTTTTTTTAAATTCTGTGGGACAGTTTTTGAGAAAAAAAATATTTATAAAATTTCGAAAAAAATCGTATGGCAGGTAGGTACCGTTATTTTTGGTCTTAAAAAAAAAAACAGAAAAAAATTTCCGGAGGGAAAAAATTAAAACCCATATCTACCAAGTTTGAAGAAAATCGGCCGAGCCGTTTAGGCTGTAGTCGAACACAGACAGACAGACAGACAGACAGACAGACAGAATTGCGAGACCCACTTTTTTTGTCTTCGCTATCATCGTAATGTCAATTTTGATCAAAATCTCGAGTTCGATTTTTTTACGAATGCATAACTTGCCTTATAGTACCTATAAGTCTCAAGTAAAAAAATCTTACGAATCGGATGTAGTTTGGCAAAGATAAGGCCAGCTAAGGGAAAAGAGAGCAAAAATCATAAAAACCGTTATAACTCGAAAACGGGACGAAAACGAGAAAATTATCTCTTTAGTTTTTCGACTTAAAATGACCTCAGGAATCCATGGTTTTCATTTTGGGCGGTGACTGTGGGACACCCTGTATATACAGGGTGATTGGCATAAGGTGTGACAAAAAGCTAGGGCATGTAGGTTGGACTTAGACAAGAAAAAAATCGTATGGGAGGGGGGGGTCTATTTCCCCCCGTTTAGGCGGGAGGGGCAATTTAAGAAAAAAATCACTTAAAACAGAAAAAAAATTATTTAAAAATAACGGTGATACCTACAGAGTAATGCTATAGCATTTTGAAAAGCCAGAAATACATTCTTTAATTTTGTTTTAAATAAAGTTGTTCGAGTGAATAGTTTTTGAAAAATTAATTTTCAAAATCAAAATTTTGAAAAAAAAAATGAAAAAATTTTTTTTAAACAATTTTTTTTCAAAATTTTACGTAATTAAGTATTATTTTTGTATTCAATATTCAATGCTCTCATTAATTTTTGATCAAACACAAAAAACCGGATGTCAAAATGTTTTGTAGTTTTTGCGAAAATCAAAAATAACAAAAACTACTTTTGTTCTAAGAAAAGCCTTTTATTTTAGTTTTTATACGTCTTTGGATTCTTACGTGAATTTACGATTGAAAGGATTAACTTTCTTTTTACTATTTTTTTAATTATCGTCTTATAAACATACAATAATATGACAAAGTACTGGATTAACCATATTTCACACACTTTTTCATTGAGAACACCTGCGTGAGAGCATTGGATTAATATTGAACTGCGAATGTTGTTTAAATAATGCAACGTTACACGCCCTAACTAGTGACAGAAAAGTGCAATTGCGAAATAAGAACAAGAATGTTCCTGAATCTTGAAATCAATTAAAATAAGAAATACATGCATATTTAGATAAAATACATAATTACTGTTTATTTAAATTTTTAACTATTTTTTAACTAAAGCTTATTACAAAAAATTATTTAAAAAACATTCGCAGGTTAATATTAATCCAATGCTCTCACGCAGGTGTTCTCAATGAAAAAGTGTGTGAAATATGGTTAATCCAGTACTTTGTCGCAGGTGTTCTCAATGAAAAATGTGTTAATCCAGTACTTTGTCACTTTATTGTATGCTTATAAGACTGATAATAAAAAAATTTTACAAAAAAAGTTAAGCCTTTTTTTCGTAAATCCACCTACGCCAAGCCGACCCCACCATAATAAAAAAGTGGCAGGTCAATTTTAAACCATCAATGCTCTCACGCAGGTGTTCTCAATGAAAAAATGTGTGAAATATGGTTAATCCAGTACTTTGTCACATTATTGTATGTTTATAAGACGATAATTAAAAAAATAGTAAAAAGAAAGTTAATCCTTTCAATCGTAAATTCACGTAAGAATCCAAAGACGTATAAAAACTAAAATAAAAGGCTTTTCTTAGAACAAAAGTAGTTTTTGTTATTTTTGATTTTCGCAAAAACTACAAAACATTTTGACATCCGGTTTTTTGTGTTTGATCAAAAATTAATGAGAGCATTGAATATTGAATACAAAAATAATACTTAATTACGTAAAATTTTGAAAAAAAATTGTTTAAAAAAAATTTTTTCATTTTTTTTTTCAAAATTTTGATTTTGAAAATTAATTTTTCAAAAACTATTCACTCGAACAACTTTATTTAAAACAAAATTAAAGAATGTATTTCTGGCTTTTCAAAATGCTATAGCATTACTCTGTAGGTATCACCGTTATTTTTAAATAATTTTTTTTCTGTTTTAAGTGATTTTTTTCTTAAATTGCCCCTCCCGCCTAAACGGGGGGAAATAGACCCCCCCCTCCCATACGATTTTTTTCTTGTCTAAGTCCAACCTACACGCCGTAGCTTTTTGTCACACCTTATGCCAATCACCCTGTATAAGTACATATAAAGGGTTTTTTAATTTGAGCGGTTAGATTTTGGAGGTCTGTGGCGTTTTGGTGACATCTGTCAAATCTATTGAATATTATTTTACTGATGCTAAATCACTATGCCAAGTTACATGATTGAACAGCACATCTAAATTATATAACTTAATTATCAAAATATGTGTTCGTTAGTGCAAACCTTGCAATTATTTCAAGGCAGACGTGGTGGCCCTTCACAGTAGACTCTTAAACATTTGGGGTCAAATTTGGTGATCAATTAGCCAACATTTGGGCATCAAAGAAGAAATACCAGCTGAGAACATCGCCATGGTCCCTGAAAATGTAGAACATCAAACCAAACGGGATTCACCATGTGGCAATGCATCCCTAAAAAGACTTTTGGTCCGTACGTCTTCGAAAACGATGTTGGTGAGGCGGTCACCGTCAATACGGCAAGCGCTAATAATGATAGATAACCAATTTCTTATGGCTCAAATTGAACCATATGGACCTAGACGGGCGTGACGATTGACATTCTGTATGAATAGTTTGAGGGTAAAGCTATCCCTCGCAGAGGAGACGTGAATTGGTCACCAAGGCAACGCGATTTGGCTCCGCTATTAATTATTTTCTTGTGGGGTTTTCCGAAGTCACAGGTCTATTCGAATTAACCACAATAGACTGATGTCCTTAAGGTGAGCATAACATAGGCCGTCGCTTCAGCCGGATCTATGCGGGAGAGTCATTTAAAATTGGACTACTCGGATCCGTGCCGAAGCGAAAATTTGAACAATATCATATTCCATGGGAAGGGTACGAAATGTCGACTGGACAAATATAAATTTCATCGACTGTTAAAATGTCGACTGAAGTTTGATCGACAAAAAAAAAAGTCGACAGTTCAAAATCTCGACTATTAAAATGTCGACTGAAAACTTGTCGGTGAAAATGTCGACTTTTATCCAAAATTGAGTTAAATAAAACAAGAATGCTCTCTTTTAATATGTTAACTAAATTTTATTATTAATTCAATTATATAAACTTTGCATACACCCAACCTCGAACCCACCCCAAATCCTATAGTGTGCCCAAGCATCCTGCCCACCTTACATAGCTCACTGTTTACGCGTCGACATTTTTTGAGTCGACATTTTTAAAATCGAATTTTTGATAGTCGACATTTCGATCAGTCAACATTTTTATCAATCGACTTTTTGAAAATCGACATTTTGAAGATCGATTTTTTTAAATCGACATTTTAAAAATCGGTTAATCGTCCCCAACCCATATTCCATACATAATATTGAATACATGGCAATTTTAAATAAAAGACGAATTTAGTTAATAATATTCCCTTTCAACATCTATTCCCCCTTATTGCAAAACACTTTATGTATACAACTTATCAACTTATTTAACATTGAGACTTTATATGGGTTTTATAAACGGTAGGACAGGGAAAAAAAATATTTTCTTATTAACCTTCTCATATGAGGTGCAAGCCAAAAAACTATAAATGCCCCCAAACTAGTGCTTTCATGTCCGTTAAGCCATTGGTGGGAAGCAGGACGGTAAGAGAAGTAGGCATCAGGGTTCGTACTTAGGTTTTAAATTTTCGAAGTAAATACGGAAAAAAACTGAAGTAGATCCTAAATTCTCGAAGTAGTTTTAGGAACTTAAAAAAAAAAGACAAATTTAGCAAGTACTGTTGCTATGATTAAGGTGTAGTCTTCATGATAGTACCTTTGTATATAAAACTTATATAGTACTATCAAGAAGACGAAAGATTGTGGCGACATCTTAAGTATAGGGACAGTACTTGCTAGATTTATCTCTACTAAATTTAATAAAAAAATATTCTCTTTTTTACTACTTGTTTTGTATCTTATCCTACTCTCCACTGTAAAATCTAGCACTAATTTCAGCGCCACCACCAGGTTAGAGTTCGCAATACAAAATCATGTTCCATGATAATACTATAGGTTATATATATACAAAGATAGTACTACAAGTTTTATATACAAAGGTACAAGTAACGATAAGGTCCAAGAAATTCAGACTTAAATTAAAATATATGGGCTTATCCCTGTAAATTTTAACTTCTTGAGTTTGAAAAAAAAACAACAAAAAAAATTAAGGCACGCATGTAAATTTGAGTTTTTCTTCAATTATAGACCACGAATAAATAAAAAACTTCAAAATAACTCATATGTATAAAGTATAGAAAAATGAATTTAAAATAATTTATTTTAAGAACCGAGTTAATTGATTTGGTTTTTATTTTTAATCTTCACTGCTTCTTTTTCAAACTTATTTGTTTAACACTTTTACCATTTTTTTTATAATTTCTACAGTTTAAATTACGCTCATTATAAGGGTATAATCAAACAATGCTTTGGTGTGTTAGTAAAAAATGTGCCTTTTTTGAAACAGTTACGGTTTTTTACGTTCGTTTTGTTAACTTCATAAAATTTGTACATAATGAAGCACGCATTGAAGCCAAAGTTTTTTTTACTCTAGATAGCTTAAATAATGATGCAGACCATAAAAAAGTGCCCCATGATCAATGTTAAAAAAATAGACACGAAAATTTGTGACAATTAAAGATTTACGAAAAATCCCGCATGACAGTTTTTTCTAAAATTTATATCATATAAGATTATTTATAAGGAAGGCACGCACTCAAAATGAATGATTTAAATTAATTTTGACCTTCATTTATCTGAAAAAACAAAAATTGTACTAAGTAATCTTATGTTAAACATTATTTTTGCAATAATACAAAACGTTATTCGATGATTTTTTCGATTTCAAACACTTTCGCACTATCTCGATGGTTCATTTTATAAATTGAATAGTTAAAACTCAATGGTATATATAATATTATAAGTTCCGAAACCTGAATATTTAATAATAATGTCTATATATTTCGACGCATGGCAAAAGTTAAAATTTGCACGGATAAGCCCATATATAGCTATAACACAAACTTCAGACTTCAATAGAAACAAATTAAATATAAATATAAAATTTTTAAAAAAAATATATAAACTAACATATAACAGTAAATTAAGACTTCAGACTTGTAAAAAAATAGCAATTAAATATAACTATTTTATTGTATGAATTTTATGAATTCAAAAGGTTGCTTATAAATATCTTAACGTTTTTCTGTAACTGACTCGAAAACACTAATTTTTCTACATTTAAAAGTTTTCTAAACTTGTTTTTTAATAAATTCATTTCTGAAAATGTTCTTTCAGCTGCGGCGCTGATGTGAGGTAAAATAATAATAATAATAAAATTCAGCATGTACCGACAAATTTTTGAAAACAAATTCTTCCATTATATTTTTTTGTTTTCATTATAGAATACGAAAAATTTAGGATACTATTTAACTAGTATCGTAAATGCGGAATGACCTCCATTCATCATTTAAAATGTCGATAGAGCATTTTTTGAAAAGAAAATACCTCAACTAGTTTTAAAAAGATATTTATATACCTACCTTGAAGTATGTAATACAGAGTGATCAGCGCTGTGTTTAAATATGTTGGTTAAGAATTTTTTCAAAGAAAAGTAGATTAAATATTTTTTCTCAAAATCGAAGTAGATCTGCTTCGATCGAAGTAAAGTCCGAACACTGGCAGGCATATCTACATTTATTTTAAAATGTGATATGATTGCAGCGTGCTGAAAAGAAGATCTACATCAGATCAAGAAAGCACCTTCTTGGAACACACCAGTCAATAAGAACAATAATGAAAAACCATTATCAGACACACCTTTTACATCGAACTAAGTAATAAAGCCGGGTTAATGCCTTTGTGTATATTATACTGCTGAAAGCGATTTGCTTTAATTAAAGCAACAATTTTTAAGTTGTATACCGATACAAAAAAACTAGCCCATTTAAAGTTTCAACCTCGAATACCTTGAAATTTTAAGAATGGTGAATGTGTTAATAGTTATATTAATTTCTAGTTCAGTAGAAACATAGGCGTGCAGCCATTATCCGAATAAAAGGAAATAACATGTATGTATGTACATCTTTATGGGATTGCTGAAAGTATCACCATAGTCTTGTCGTGGCGTTGGACAAAAAATTGATTAATATTTTAACCTTAGGATGAGGTTTAACATCTGATATCTGATCATAATGCGCTAGGATTTAAGGTCGCCTATCGAAGCAAACACATTAAAGGAGTATAAACTAAAAAATTATTAAAATATGTGAATTCGATGTCCAATATAAACTAACACAACTATATAAATAGGCTGACATGACGTAAAAATAACTGAATTGCTGTACAGATCAAAGGACTCAAGATTCAAGAAGGGCTTGGTTGACCTCTACAGGTGTAATATAGGAACGAATTTTTCTTCCAGCTTAATTAGGAACTTTCTGTGATTCTAATATAAATAGTTCCCAAAATTCAGTAAAATACATATGTATACATTTTGTATATCTACAAACTTACATACATACATACAGTGCCGGTAAAAAAAAATAGCACCACCGGTACAAGTTTCATTTTAACTTTTTTAAATTAGTAAATGGACACATATTTCCAGCCTCTACTGTATTTTGTTATTGCTTGAAGTGTTAACTCTCTGTATTGTGTATCTCTGGCACTAAAATGGCAACGGTTCTTTTTTTACGAGGCCATATTGGGGAAAAACCATTTTTAAATTGCGGTAAAAATAATAGCACTGATCGCAGTGTTCGCAAGAAAAAAACATTTTTTGGTGTCATATTTCAAGGTAAAGTAACCAAATGTTAAGATTTGTTAATTTTGAATGAATTTCTTCATTTTAAACAAAAAAAATTACAGTTTTTCAAAGACAATGGGCCGTGGAAAACATTGCAGAAACGAAAAACGTGAAATTATTAAAAAAATGATTTCAGAAGGTAAAACTTACGGAGAAGTTCGACGTTTTGTTGGCTGTTCCAACAAAATGATTCGAAATTCAATAACATACGCACCCAAAACCGAAACTCGTGGGCGAAAACCAGTTTTGTCGAAAACTCTTGTCAGACGCCTAGTCCAAGAAAGCCAAAAAAATCCTTTCAAGCCTGCAACTGAGCTCAAAAAAGACCTGAATATTATACAGCTTGAGTTGAAACCGTTCGCCACAGATTGAGAGAATATAATTTAACAGCGTGTAGTCCCAGAAAAGTCCCTCTTTTAACTGCAAAACATGCAAAAAAGCGTTTAATGTTTGCAAGACAGCATTTGAACAGGCCAGCAGCGAAATGGCGCAACGTTTTATGGACGGATGAGAGCAAAATCGTGTTGTTTGGCGGTAAACGATCTCGCTCCTACGTAAGAAGACCTCCAAAAGCGGAATATAAACCCAAATACACAAATAAAGTGGTTAAGCACGGAGGTTCAAGCATAATGGTGTGGGCTTGTTTTTCCTACTAAGGAGTTGGACCCATATACTGGATTAAACCCATCATGGATCAACACGTCTACGTGAATATTTTGGAAAATGTTATGCTCCCGTATGCAGATGAAGAAATGCCGCTTTTGTGGGTCTTCCAACAAGATAATGACCCCAAGCACACCAGTAAAAAGGCAAAAAAATGGTTTGGAGATCATTCAATTAATGTAAACCGACCAGCAACGAAACACTCTGGGCTGCAGTTAAGGCGTCCTGGGAGAATATTCCGGTTGAAAGGTGTCAAAATTTAGCTAATTCAATGACGAGACGTTGTGAAGCTGTAATAGCCAACAAAGGCTATGCAACGAAATATTAATTTTGTTGGACTACCTCTAAGGAATAAAATAATAGAAAAAGATTTTGGATTTTTACGATGATTTAGTTTTAAGTTGTACGATAAAGCAATGGTGCTATTATTTTTACCGCTTATTTGTTTGATTTGTTGGAGAAAATATAAGTTTTTTTCAAAAAGCTGATAAATAAAAATGAAAATTCTTTTTGAAATGTGTTGTTTTAACTTAATATAAACTTTTTGCATATTCAAAATTTCCCTCGATATATTGGCATACATTTTATTTTACAACGAAATTTTTTTCTCGTAATGGTGCTATTTTTTTTACCGCAGCTGTACATAATTATGTGGCGTGACACAACATTTTAAACTTCCTTAAAGTTAAAAATGACTTACTCAGAGCCACGAAAAAGCATGAACACTCGTACCTAGTTCAAAAGCTTAGTCATTCAGTTGTCAAACAAAAAAAAACTTTATTCAAAGACACGGTTTAGTTTATGCGACTAACGAAATTAAAATTTGATTTTCAGTGACATTTGGAAAAAAATAAAAACTACAAGTTACTAGGCATAAACAAGTTATACTAGCCTAAATGCAAAATATATACAAAAAACCGGATCAATTCGGATTTGGTTTATATATGTACATATGTACATAGTCATAGAGATAACTCTGAGACATTTAACTTGCCATATCCATGATGCGGTCTTATATGTATGTATGTAAATCAATTGAAGAATCTGCAAATTAATCCGCCCTTGAAAGCGCATCATTTCATCGAAATCTCTTTTTTATAATAATTGTATTTCTTCAAAATAAGTGAGTCATGTCAGGATTGTATATTATTATGATTATTGTAAATAAAATTCAATTTCATCCGAAAAACCCAAAAGTTCGTCATTTAACTTTCTGACTCAAATTATATTTTTTTAACATTCTTACCTTTGTTTTTGCCGTTATCCCAATTTAATTTAATGGATCCAGAATGAAACTTAATAAGAGTTATATCCGCTTTATGTGAATAAATAATAAGAAATAATATCTCATGTGAAAAAAAATTTTTAATTGCCGAAAAATGCTTTTTTTCTACACAGAAAAATAATTTGTATAATTTTGGAATGTATATCTACCTAATAGATATGTATCTACATATTATTCTAACTTGTAATCAAAAGGTTTTTTTTTTTGGAAGTCAGTTTTTGTTAATTTTTATAATTTGATGTTTATGATTTAAATATAAAAAAAAAAATACCACCGCGCGATCATTTAGGAAATGAAGAGGGGATTTAAAAGGAGATGCCCATGCACATTGGTTTTAAATGATGTACATCACAGTGAGGGAGACAAATCGATTGGGGTAAAGTATTCCGCATTCGAGTAGTACCTACGGCTAAAGAAAGAATCTCTGTATTTTACAGTACGCTCGAAATTAGGCTCAAGGGAAAACTGATAAGCATTGTTAGAAAGACGAGTACTTGAGAGTTTGCTTCAACTCGAGAGTTGAAACGCAAGTTGAAATTTCTTTTTTTCTACTAATTTTTTTCTCAACTCCCGAGTTGAAAATCTAAAGTTGTTCAGCTTCTGATTTGAAAAATATCCCTGGTATATTTGTTAAAATAAAATACAAACTGTCATTTTCAAAATTAAATTTGAATTTATTCGGTCAAAAAAAAAATCAGTTTTTGTGTGATTATTGTAATGAAATATGTTCTCCTCGATCTACCGTGGGTGAAAATTCCGGCTGGTCATTGTATTCGGACATGCGTACAATTCATTGCACGAAGTGTCCTTGGCTTTAGCAAAAAAGCATCGTGCTGCTTCAAGCTTTTCCTTATGCGTTTCTGGCATTCGAATGAACTGTGGTGCTAGATAGCAATTGCGTTAGACACTCGTTTCAGAATATGATGTTTACTCTACTGAAGAAAAGTCAATTGAATTGATCCCAGCGCATAAAATCGTAGTGCTACCAATAACTTTGTAATTGTCCGCAATTCACAAGATATATTTAAAAAGGAACTTAAGTTTTAGGGTCACGACTAATCTAAGAAGTGAATCCTTTATCAAGTCTAGCAACATCATTTATGTCTGTTTTAAAAGACGAAAGCGGTAGATGAAGTCACGGTCGTCCCACTTTATGCAACTGCAATGAGCGGCCACATCTTGTATTGTCTTCTTTCAAAGAATATAATGGCTCAGTTACATTATCTTCACTTTTACACTTCTTGAAGAAGTTGATGGACACCTTTCACAAAAATAATTGCTGCGGAATATTTTACCAATATTTCTTCGATTTAAAAATTGAAGCAAACAAACTTTCGAAACAAAATGCATGTATTTTATTTGAAAAAAAAAACAGTGTTTCATGTCATCTCAATAGTTTGCTCTATCAACTTCTACTTTTTCCGAACTTTCTACTTAGGCCGAATAATCGCAATATGACTAAAAGTTTTAAAGAGAAGTGGCATTTGTAAGTATGCCTTATAAATTGTAGCCAGATGAGAAGGAAAAAAAAGTGCTTACATCTTCTGAGAAAACCTTAGATTTATTGATGCCAAATGTATGCATTTTCGATAAAAGAGCTTAATGCCAAATTCTATCAAATACCTTAGAAATATCAAGTGTAATAGCCTTAGTTTCACCAAAATGTTACAAGGACTTGTTCCACTTTTCGGTGAGATATGCCATCAGATCACCAGTGGACCTGTTGCTACGAAGGCCATATTGCCCGTCATGAAGCTTTCGTTCTTTAAGATATTTTTTAAGCTCATCATTAATCAGCGTTTCCATGACCTTTTTTTTTGTTAGTATGCATTTAAGCATAATAAATAATGCTCGTAAGTAGTTAAGGTAATATTTTATTCCAAAATTAAAAAAAATATTTTTTTTTTATGGAAATATGAAAATTAGTGAAAATTAACATTTTTATTACAAAAGAATTAGAGTTATAGTAAGGAATTTGACTTTGGAACAGAAGACATTTCAATAAAACGTTTTATAGTAACATCGGTATTACTAAAAGCTATAAGGAAAAATTTTAAAAACTTGATTTTTCTTTGGATTCAATATTTATTGTGAAGAACGAAAAAATATCTCAATGTATATATTATAAAAATTCGTTGCTTAATTTTTTAATTCTAAGTACTATAAAAGATATTAATCTTAATGTACCATGTTATTTATAGTAATAATAAATTGAATTGAATTGAATTGAATTGTATATAAAACTTATAGTACTCGTACTCTCATGCAGACGAACGATTGGGGCGACATCTTAAGCATAGCAATAGTAGATACTTGTTAGATTTATCTCTGCTAAGTTTAATAATAAAATATTCTATTTTATACTACTTCTTTTGTATCTTATCCTACTCTCCACTGTAAAATCGTGCGCTAATTTCAGCGCCAGGATAGCGTTGGTACCACAAAATCACGCTCCATGATAATACTATAACTTATATTATACAATGGTTATATATGTATACAAAGATAATACTCATCTGCAACTCTGGGGCTATGACCTTTTTTTAAATCAAAAAAGAATACCTCCATCAAAGTAACAAGAAAAAACTATACTTATAGGTACCGGTATACAAAAAAAAGACATCTTCATTATGCATTCAAAACCAGACTCGGATGCGTCGCATTTTTTTATACCTCTGCTAGCCAGAACTCCGTCATGATTCATATATATATTCCTTTGGTTGAAAGGTTAAAAGCTTCAAAAGTCTTACTCATTTTTTTATTACCAAATGAGGTACATGGATATGTATGTACATAGATATGTTGCAGTAACAAAAACTTAAAAGTAAACAATGAAAACGTCTACCGCTGCCATCGCATTACCGTTCATGCGATTACAAAATATATTTTTAAAGCTTTTTTTTTTGCAAAATTCAGGTTAAGGCATTTCGAAGGATTGATTTATTTATTATCGATTGTAACCCGATTGAACTTAAAAATAAAAAACAAAGAAAGAGCAAAAATGGGAAATATAAATAAATAAATATGCTACGGTAAATGTGGAAATGTCATGAGTATAACAAATTAGATTGTATTTGTCAGACAATGATGGCGGCATTTAAAAAAAAATAATGTAACGCACAAACCGGATTATAAACAAAGTGGCTAATATACATACGTATAAGTACTTTCTATTTCGAGGCTTTGGGTGTGCTTGACTGGAAACAATCAAGAATTAATTTATTATTATTTCTCAAAAGATTATAATAGAGCCTAGAGGGTTGTTATGTGTAGTATGTTGTATGTAAGTATGTTGAGAAATATTTTGCCAACAGATACATAAACTCCGTGTCACTTGATTATGGTCTAATTTTGTCACAATTGTAGATATTGCGATCTATGAGACAAACTTTATACTAAAATGATCAGTATAACAGATTAAAAAAAAATGCACGACTGGGTCGCACGAACTTGATTTTATGTTAAAGAGACTAAGTATATGTATAAAATCATAAGCAAAAAATCTTCAGAAGCATGAAATTTATTTTTTAAACGCGTTTTATTAAGTTTAAATAAATTAAATGTATGCAGGAACAAAGATTTTAAATCGTTTTAGGTTTTTTTGTAAGGTTCTTTCTTAGATGTGGAATTTTTAAGCACTTTTTAAGAAAAAATGTTGGTAAGCCAATTTTAAATTTTTATAATTGATAGGCAGATGAATGTTAAATTTCAGAAAAAATCATGGTCTCATTTTTGAAATGTCAAATTAGCAAAAAAAATATCGATATATAAAATAAAATATAATATAAAATAAAATATAACTTAAGTAGTTACCTAATACAGAATAATTAAATCATGATATTTTTTTTTTGTTGATGTACTATTACTCGTTTGTACAGTTTTCTTCATTAAAATCGTTTGTAAAATAAAAAAAAATTGCACATTCCGTTAGATTTTTAAAATCGTTTATATACATGACTTTAATCAATCGATTTCGAGTATATAAATCAAGAAAAAGTGTCTTTTGCAAGTATATTGGAACGTTTTCTTGTAAAGTACATTTAGCAACTATACCCACGCATGTCAAGTTACTTGATATAGTTTTAAGTTCGTTAAAATGTTGATTGGACTATGTTAACACATTAAAACGTAGGTTGGGACTTTGCGTTGGGAGAATAGTTGAATGCGACATAATGTAGAAATAATTACTGAGAACATTTATAAACATTTTTTTGCAAGAAATAAATCTGAAGAACCAGTTGTGTTATACAGAGCAAATTTAATAGATCAAAATAACAGATCTTTAAGGGAGGTAATTGTTATAATAATTGGTGTGAGGCCTTTTAAGGAAGTCAATTATGAAATTAAAGGAAAAATAATATAGATGCTCATTTATTTCTTCGAACATGGTGGTTTTCAACTAAAAGATTCAAACAAAAAAAAAAGAATTAAAGTTGCAAAGGATATGCTATTCGTGCATTTGTATATGTATAGTATACATATAGTTTTTTTTAGATAAAAAGATTAACTCCTATGCAAAAGACATTTAACCCTTAGCTGCCACACTTCTGTAGAATAACATAACTTCCACACTGGGGTACGAAATGCCCCAACAACAAAATATCGTATTGTGAGCCAGCTATTGAATTTTTTTGCTTGAAAAAATTCTGTGTTGATCATTAACATGTATTTTATAAGATGAAGTAGGTTTAAAGAAAAATATTCATATTTATTATTAATAAAAAAATTGTTAATTGAAAAAAAGTGGTGAAAATGATGATTTTCACCAAAAAAATTCTATTTTTTTCATTTTTTAATATTTTGAGCTAAAAATTTAATGAGATACTCTGCAGATGTATACTTTCAAGAAAAAAATAAAATACTTCATATTTGTCTTAGAAAAAAAGATGTTAAAGCAGCAATGAAGCCAACAGAACAAAATTCCAAATTCTTTCTAAATACAAAACAAAAAATTAATAAAACAGAAAACAGTGGATTAGTTTACTCTGTAAAATGCAATGATTGTGAAAAAATATACATTGGAGAAACTATTCAAAAACTGGGATCAAGAATGAATCAACACAATACCGAATGTCAAAAAGTTAACGAAGGATCAGCAAACAAAAATATAGCTGCTTTAGCTGATCACGTTAAGAAAAATGGACATTCTTTTGATTTTAATGGTGCTAAAATTTTAAAATTAGAAAGAAACAAATTTAAGTTACAAATTCATGAAGTTAACCAAATTATAAAGAATGAGGGCATTGCGTGTAACTACAAAACAGACAAAAAAGACTATTCTAATACATACTACAATCTAATAGTTAATGCAAATTTACAGAACAATCAAGTTCAAAATTAAATAAATTTATACACTTTAAATACTTAGTAAATTTATAAGAAAATTTGTTCAATGATTTTTAATTTTTAATTTTTTAATTTCAAAAACAAATGTCTAATATTAAAAACAGATTGTTATCAAATAATTTTCTATAAAATAATCTTGGTAATTTTTATATATAATTAAATTTCATATATATTTGTGTTAATACAAAACGCATGTATTTATTTTTAGGTACTGATGATGAGGCAACCAAGTCCTCGAAATATATATACATATAAAAACTAAATAAAGAAATGCGTTTTTTTTTTTTTTTTTTTTTTTTTTTTTTTAATTGAATCAAATGAAGAAAAACAAAAGGTAAAATAAAATATAAAAGTTAATTCAGCAAAACAAAAAATCATAAAATAAAAAAAAGTATATTTATTTTGTACTATGAAGAGCTTCGACGTAAGTCGACCGCGTGCTCGAGATTGTAAAAGACGTGGATCAAAAGTTGCGTCTTCCATCTCTACTTCTAACTCCGATGAAGATGAACTATCAGATACGTTGAATTCAGACTCAGAACCATCATCGACTTCAGCATCCGAAATATTCTCAGCAACGCCATTGTTACAATCATCCTCGATCATTTCTTGTCGCAATGTCCTATTGCGCAAATTGTATGCCATCTAATGGTAACGAATAAATATACTAATATAAATATTATAAACGTTGTAAAAAAAAATTCTGAGCAGTCAAAATATTATATACTTAAGATTATTTAAGAGAAATAGAGCCAAAACAGACAAAAAAAAAAACAAAAAAAATACTTAAATAATCATAACTGCCACACTGGGGTCTTAAACGGCACCACACCACTTTCAACGACTGCCAGAACGATACTAGCGCGCATATCATCGTACTATAGGTTTCAGTGGAAAGAGGTATGCTTCAACTAATAACAGATGGAGCCACAATTCCAATTTTTTGAAAATTGTATGTTTTATTGTAATTTAAATAGCGCTGGGGTCACCTGGACCCCACAACTGCAGCTAAGGGTTAAGTAAAAAGAAATATTTGAAATAATTATCAAGAGTGGTTTTGAAAGTCAACAAAAAATATTCCACTAAAAAAAACCTACTAATATTGTTATTAGTCATTTTCGAACAGCTGATCGTATTCTGAAGAAATTTGGTGTAGAAATTGACTATTTGCTGGCATAGGTTATTGAATACTTTTTATAGCTGAAAGAAGTTATAGGGAACTTACAGAAGCTGAGCGAGTATGAAATTGTGTATGATTTTTATAAGTAGTGAAAGTGGCTTGATTTTCAAATGTGACAGCCACTTACCATACATTACTTTTTATTATTTCACACAGAATATATACATTCATATCTTTAGGGTTATGCTTATTTTTAAAATATTGGAATTTCTCTTGTCTTGTCTTAAAGTAATTTTAAAAAAATTTAAAACTCCAACTATTCGAATTTCCCATCTATCTATTTATACCTTATTTTTAAAGCCTATTGATCAAATCATTCATTGGCTATAGCTGGGTAAAAGTAGTTTATGTCAGCTCAAATGACTAAACAAAATGTCTTTTGTTATGATTTATGATTTTGCGCTATTCATCTGTCTGGACAGGCCATCATCGTCCTACATTCATAGAAATAACCACAATGTACTTTGTGTGCGATTAATGGTTACATCACCTTTGCCCTCACGACTTACATAAATCGCAGAAAACATGATTTCATACGACTTTCACGTTTCTCAAACGTCAAAGTAATTTTTCTCACATAAAATTACTTCCCTTATATTTTATTCTTTTTTCAATCTGAAAAAACAGAAGCAGCCTATCCCATCTGATAGATGGATTGTGTAGGCGTTTGAGAGTTGTAGATATTACGAGTAATATACACGAATGACATTCGTTTCACACAAACATGTCGTCAGCAAAAAAGAATATAAGAAACATATTTATATGTACATATACATACATATGTACGAGTAAGTACATATGTATGTACATATTTTAAAGTTCCGTAATTCCTTGATTAGCCACCAATACAAAGTATTGCTCTGGAATAAATATTTGTTTTGTAACTAGTTGATGTTGCACCTACTTCTTGCTTCTCAAACAGTTTTGCTTGCATGTTCGAATCTCATGGACGGGTTAGCCGAACCTATTACATAGATTTTTTTTTTTACTATAGTAGCACTAGAATCAGTTCAATTAGTTAGTGAAAACAAGTTACTTTTCGATTTTTTTTTTTTTTATAATTTACTCGCGCTCAAGGGGTTATGATTACCCTTTAAATGTTTCAACACAGCGCGGGCGTGTATAGCTATTATTAAAGCCATAAATGATATGAACTGTTGTGCAAGTTTTTGAATCAAAGCTGCTCCCTCTAAACAATTATTATTTATCTATTTCATCAACCCGATATATTTTTTGGATCTAGAAATAATAAGTTTAAGCTTTTTTGTCCGTTTTTTTTTTTTTAAAAACATGCTTAAAATTATATTTTAGCTAAATAACTACTCTTTTTGAAATATTTAATGTTTATTAAAAGATATGAAAAGATTCATAAATGTTACCCTATTATTACTACTATAATTCTACATCTTAACAAACAAAAGAAAAACTTAAATGTAAAATAAAATGGCGCCCCAAAAGTTTCCCACCCTTCTTTGCTATGAAAGTACGCTATTGGTAGAATAAGTATTTTACTATAAAAAAAAAAACGAGCTTGAACGCACTTCCACATATAATACTCGTACTTACTGTTGAGATATTTAAAGAAAAAAGAAACACTTTTGAAGGCTGCAAAAATATTGTTGCTTTATTTGTGTTGATTTGAATGGAATAAGATTGGTTTTAGAGTTTTTATGTTGCCATGGATAAATATCTGTTGTTGTCTTTATAGAAAATTCGTTCATAGGATAAACTAGTTTTTTAGCAATAATACTTGTAAAACATACATCAAAAATTATTATTCGATTTTTTTTTTAAATTTAACTACTTAACGTTCAAAAAGAGATAGGATAAGTAAATGAAGAGAGAGGAATTTCGAAGTAAATTTTTTAGTTTAACTTTAGATACTCGTACATATGATTTCATTTTTGTTTGATTTACATCGTTTGTAATCTTTTTCATTGGTTTAACCAAATGACTTTTCGTTTCGGGTTTTTCGTGTATCCTCGAAATTGATTAAGAGTTAATAATTTATGTTATTAAAGAATTTTTTCTTTAATTGATTTTTTTTTTGTTTTTGTTATTGAAAGATATTTAATTGCAGGGGTTAAGTCAGATAGAGATAGTAGCATACCGATAGTAAACTTTACATGCATTTACAAATTTAGTAAATGCAAAATATTCTTCACCAATGTGAACGTCTCATTTCAAAACCTTTTTAGAACTTTCTAAAGGACGATTACAATTCCTGAAAGCTGGGTTGATATTAACTTGAAAGTTTTCTTTCTACATCTACACATTAAAGCTTCTGAGCTTAGATTGACCTTTTAAAATCTTTCAATATTGAATGCACTTCTTAGTTAAGATCTAGTATTCATTCCACATAAAATTTAAGTAAAAATTTTCAAATAACCAATCCTTACAATTATACTTCATTTTTTATTCTATCAAATTGATCCAAAGTGATTGACTTTTGAACATATCGAAGTTTATAAGCTATAATTAGTCAAATACCCAGACATTCCACAAGACCTCTTGTTATAATCGAAAACTAATTGAAAAGTCTGGAACATACAAATAAAAAGCCAATTAAATCGAAATCATACTCCATTGTTCAGTTTAAACAACACTAATACGAACTGTTGCACTGAACAATCATATCTTAAACTATAATATTATATATAAGTTATTATGGTAGCACATTCCTATGCCTCTACCACGTACGCTATAAGAAGGCAGTTATAATCCACCGGAGGCAAGACAAAAAGTGAAAGTATGTATAAACCTGGGTGAATGTTGTTGTTCCACGATCAACTACAAACTACCACACAACCATCTCTATAATATGTTCTGCCAAGTGGGGATGAAATGAAGGAAATATTTTTACATTGCAATTTATCTTAAATGTTGCAACAAAAAAAATATGATTTGTGTTACAAGAATCCATATAACTTACCAGTAACAAAAAAAATTAAAACTATTATTTTTTAATTTTTGCTTTTATCCAATATGTGCGGCTTGTCTATCAACTTCCTTGTTGTTAAGATACATTCGAAGGGTTGATAATGTATGGATTTTATCCAAAACTCAAAAACAAAATGTATGACACGTTCTAATTTTATCACTTCACCGATCAATTTGTTGATACTTTACCATGAAATTAAGAACAACTCTGTAATGAAACAGTAAACAAATCACAGAACTGAATACATAATTTTTTAAAAGCGCAATCACGTCGACAATTGCGTTAAGAAAAATTGACACAACGGCTACCACGACGACAATATGGATACCCGCGCATATGAGCTACCAATATGATTGGATACAAATTTCGAATACCAAGAAAAAAATTGAAGGTTTTCGTCCACAAAAACCATGCAAATTAAAAACAAAATTTAAAAAAAATTCGTTTATTGGCAATTGTTATATAAACTGGTTTCTATAAATAACTTTTAACGGGACTTTAAAATTCGGTAATTCGATTAACTTTCACATCAACAGAAATAAAATTGAATTTTAATATCTTATTTTATTTAATATTATTTCATCTTTCGCAACACTTCTAGTTTCACTTTGTGCGAATGAAACACTTCGCTTTAGAAAAAATAATTAAATCCACAATCTTGATTGTAGCATCTCATTTCTGTTATTATGAGAAGCTAGTTAACATAACTTCATCTGCATTGAAGGTGGCAGATACAAATTTCTAGAATTAACTTCAATCGAAAAATCCGAACGAAAGTGTAAAACCAAAATGACAAAGAAAACAAGAAGAAAAAAGTGTTAAGAAAGAAAAAAAAAGAAAACCGTCGTGATGTGTTTGCGTGGTGGTGCGTCACGCTTGGCTCGAAGTTTAAAAATCCTACCTCGGAGCTCCAATCGAGTTCGTTGTCTCTGGCCAACTGAATTGAAGTCTTTGGTTTTGTCTTACGAATGATCTGAGCCGAATTGCTTTGTGGTAGCAACGACGAGGTCGTCTTGTTTGTTGTTGGTGTATCTTGTTTCTTGTTTTGCTAGCTGAGAGAACCGATTCCTAGTACCACATTAACAATTTTTTAGACCACAAAGACTCATAGTTTAGGAAGATTGTGTTGATAACAAAGAAGTCTCTTTACCAATGCTGAGGTTAGTTTAATTTTTTTTAATCTTTCAGTTCCCTTATAGAAAAAATTGATAATCTCCTCCTTCTTTTAATTAAAATTAATTAAACATTTAATTAAAACTGAACACACTGCATTTCGAACCTTATATGTACTTATATATACCCACTTATATGTATACCCAATTTGTAACACAAACATTAGATTATTAAACATTAAATATTAGGTTTTTATATTACAAGAAAATAAAATAAAAATTGAAATTTAATTCAACTATCAATTAAACAAAATGAAACATTTCTGCTGTTTTTTGATTATGGAAAAAATAACGAAGCGAAAAAATGAATTTTTAAGAAAAATGTTTTTAAGCAACCGTATTTTTCTGCATAAGGCTCGATTTATATTATGTACATTATGAATTTCTCAAATAAAAAAAATGCTATGTGCATATTAAATATAAAATACAACTC
Source organism: Philhelius festivus (assembly GCA_963931855.1). Taxonomy (NCBI): domain Eukaryota; kingdom Metazoa; phylum Arthropoda; class Insecta; order Diptera; family Syrphidae; genus Philhelius; species Philhelius festivus. The sequence goes on from OZ007555.1 coordinate 37,051,894, forward strand.
TAAGTTCTGAACTACCAACAATATCGACGAACTCAAGGCAATTTGGTTATGCTTAAGTCTTTCGTTAGTTGTCTTGTCCTTATTATCTTTTTTCATCCGCAGTTTTGCTTTTCATTCTCTATTCTGTGTTATTTTTTCATGTTTCCAAGCTTCGTCTTTTTACTCTCTTTTGTAACGGTGCGGGTGAACATTATTTATGTTTGCCAAGTGGTCAAGCCGTAAGTCTAGGAAATTGCTATGCAGTTTACTCTAACCACCGAACAGTAATCGGTAAATAAAACTAGGAATGATCCCAAATGTAGAAGTAAGTCAATTATTTGTCTATAGCACCTTTGAGGTTATTGCTTTCGGTTTGTATAAACAAAACAGACAGAAGAATAAACTTTGAAAGTGTGCCTATATTATATTGTAGATTGTTAAAAGAAAGATCAGGAAATCTGTTCGCCCAGAAACTATAAGCAAGTAAGAAATGGAAATGAGTTTCTATTAAATTTTCAAAATCAACCAGGTTTTGTGTGATACTTCTACTTTGAAATGAACCCTTTTCTTTTTTTTAGCATGCATTTAATTCGATAGATAAATTTTTTCTCATTATTGTTGCAACTGCATAGTGAGCTATTCTGTTCTGTTGCATTTGGCTAAAAACGAGTTCTAATTTCAGCTCTTTCATTTAGTACGATTTTACTTTGAAGTTTTTGGTAAACATATTTATGTGTGTAATTTTATTATTTGAAAAATAGCTAAAGGTCAACATGAATTTGGTCTAAATAAATCTGTTTTTTTATCTGATTACAAATTGGATCTAGTCAAAATACTATTTAATAATTTTAATAATTTTAATAATCTTGATGGTCCGGGTCGACGCGGCCGGCAAAGTGGGGCGAAATTTGCCATTTTATGATATTAATTATTTTATAATGTAAAAATGTTGAAAGTAATAGTTAATCGAAACTATTCGTACAGTTAGACATTTTGGAGATCTGTAAATAAACCTGGAATCGCTTATTTGAAAACATTAAATTGAACAATTCTACTTGCTTAAAAAAAGAACTTTCTTCTTACATCTGATCAAAAATTAACTTTTTTGAAGAATTTGAGTGTTCTGAAATTGAATTCGAAGCTAAACATAATTCCAGAACTTCACATTTTTGAGATATTCTAACAAGATCTCTTCACGCTTTTGAGGTATTACAATATGAAAATGAAGAGATAATATTTGTTGATACTTTTGAATAAAAGCACTTACAAGTAGTTTGTTTGGCCCTTTTCAAAATTTAATTAATATTCTCTGAGTGAAAATATCGTAAGTATTTTTAAAGACTTTTTTTATAAAAAAACCATGCATAGTAAAGCATTAGAACAGGACTTCTTGCATTGTTAAATAAGAATATTTCGTAGATTCGAATTCGTAGTGAAGACAACGAAACCTTGGAAAAGGTAATGTTTGACTTTTGAGTTTTGATGTTGTAAAACTAGTGTTGTCAATTGACAACTCATATTTGGGATTGTAATAGAGTTTAACAATATTATAACTATTATTTGCATAGAAACTTAAACATCAATTTCAGTGACTTTTGTATGTCCTGTGGGTAGGTAGCAATTTTGTTTCTCTTTTTGAACATCTTTATAAAAAGGAAATACATTTTTCATTGATAAAACTTCAAAGATAGATATTATTTATTTATGATGTTATAACAACTGTAATTTATAATTTGCTTAAGATCTCTGGGGAATGTGTTGCTTCTTTGACAAAATCAGCTTCTTGTTTTTGAGCGGATGCTCGTAAGCTCATTTGAACTGCAAAAACAAGTTCAGGTGTTGGAATAGTACTTGGTAGATCAGCAGAGCGCTTTCGTTTGTCTGCTCAATACCATTGGCAAAATCAAGTGCAGGGCGTCGAGCGGATGAAGTTCTTTTTTTGAATGAAAAATTTTAATTGAGCCTACTCTTTTCAGAAGAAATAAAATGCACGACTGGATCGCACGAACTTGCTCTTATGTAAAAGTACTTTGGAATTTAAGATACATCTTATAAATATAAAACATGGATTTAATGAGATAATAATGTTCAAATGCATAAAATTGCCGTCTGGTTTCCGGAAAAGTATGAATTTATGCAAGTAAACTTTAAAAAATCGTTTTATTATTAAATAAAATTTTTATATAAGAAATTTCTCTAAAATTTTTCAAGAAAAAAATGTGGGATGCGAATTTTAAGTATTAAATAATATTGATTTTAGGAAATAATTTCAAAAAATTATCGTTCATAGGTTTTGAAGATATTGATTAAAAAAAAAAAAAAAAACTTCAAAATAAATCCAACAAATATTTTTTCGAATATTTTTGTATACAATATTATTTTAAACTTAAGGGGACTCCTGCTGAAAATTTTGGGTTAAAATCCTTAGAGCCGTTAATGAGAAAGTCGAAAATAAAAAAAACGGGTCTATGGCAGGTACCTCTAATCACATTTTGCCCCAAAATTTTGTTTGACCAAAATGTAGCTTATGTTCATAATATCACACCTAATTTTTTTTATCAAAATCGTTAGAGCCGTTTTCGAGATAAATAAGATTTTGCATTACGGGGGTATGGGGGGTACCGTTAGTTTTGGAGCTAAAAAAAAATTTCAATTTCTCCTCTAGGGAATCACCGAAGACCCTTAAAAACCGAGATTGAAAGAAATAGGTCCAGTGGTTTAGGCTGTAGTGAGAGGTACAGACATACAGACACACTGAAACATGTTTTTTGTGTACTAAATTTTCCTTGAAAATGGGTTGAAAGTAGGTTGAAAATGGGTTGAAAACAGGTTGAAAATGGCTTGAAAATGGGTTGAAAATGGGTTGAAAGTAGGTTGAAAATGGGTTGAAAACAGGTTGAAAGTGGGTTGAAAACAGGATGAAAATTGGTTGAAAACAGGTTGAAAATGGGTTGAAAGTGGGTTGAAAATGGGTTGAAAATGGGTTGAAAGTAGGTTGAAAATGGGTTGAAAACAGGTTGAAAATGGGTTGAAAGTGGGTTGAAAATGGGTTAAAAATTGGTTGAAAGTGGGTTGAAAACAGGTTGAAAATGGGTTGAAAGTGGGTTGAAAACAGGTTGAAAATGGGTTGAAAATGGGTTGAAAGTGGGTTGAAAATGGGTTGAAAATGGGTTGAAAACGGGTTGAAAATGGGTTGAAAACGGGTTGAAAGTAGGTTGAAAATGGGTTGAAAACAGGTTGAAAATGGGTTGAAAATGGGTTGAAAGTAGGTTGAAAATTGGTTGAAAACAGGTTGAAAGTGGGTTGAAAACAGGTTGAAAATTCGTTGAAAACAGGTTGAAAATGGGTTGAAAGTGGGTTGAAAATGGGTTGAAAATTGGTTGAAAGTGGGTTGAAAACAGGTTGAAAATGGGTTGAAAGTGGGTTGAAAATGGGTTGAAAAAACAGGTTGAAAATGGGTTGAAACTGGGTTGAAAATGGGGTGAAAGTGGGTTGATAATGGGTTTACAATGTTTTACAATTTAAATGTTTCTTTTTCAATATATTTCAATATAAATGTTTATTTAACTAATTAGAATATTTTCGTAGGTCGCGTCTATTATTCTGAAAAATTATTTTATTATCAAGTATAAATCTCAGACTTATATTTAAAAATGAGGCATGTAAAGTATATTCATTTATAAATACAGATATACTTGCGTACGATATATCTTTTTCGTATGTTTTAGTTTCGACCATCCTGACAGTCTTCGTCGTCCTCGTCGAAGTCAAGGTCCAACTTAATCCAGCGTTTCATCCGATCTGCTGATTTGTCTATCTACTTGATGTTGGCCGACTAGTATTGATTGGGATATTTCTTAGAATACCACCACTGAAAGATGAGGTAGTTCGAATATTTTCACGAATGTTTTCGCACCATTTAATTTTGTCGATGAGCTCGGAAATATTGGTGAAGTTCACTACAGCTAGGCTTGAACTCAATTGTGGATCATTCAAGCCGGTAAGAATGTATTGGATAATGGTCTTATCTGCGAGTTGAATCCTCTTCCCCAGCATATTCATCTCGAAACAGAAACTCTCGATTGACTCGTTTTGTCTTCGGGTCCTCCTCACTAACTGCTGGTGAACTTCAATTTCATTATGTTGATGTGGAAAATTGAGTTTAAGTCCCATCGCTAGCTGATTCCAAGATTGGACTTGAGTGGTGTCCCACCAATATCAAGCTGGGCCACACATCCTGGAAGCGGATGCCATCAGAAGTGCCCTTTCATCCCAATCGTAGATTTTCGAGAGCGTTTCTACTCGAGTCACCCAATTTTCTGCCGACATTGATAACATATCCCCCGGTAAAAATATCGGTATTGCATCCACAATATCTTTGATGCTGCAATTGATGCTTCGTATACGTCTTATATCCTGAGTGTATACCCCCGTTCTTTCCAGTTGTTTCAGCTTATCAGCAATTTCCTGTTCTTTTTTTAGCAGGTTCTTTTCAGCGCTTTTTCTCGCCTGATGATATCCCCTTCTCTTGCTCTTAGTGCATGATCGTCCACCGTGCCTGTGTCAGATAACGTCAGTGCTTCATTTTCATCTTCAGCATCAGCACAACTCATTTCAGGAACGATTTCGTTTTCACTCAATTCGGGCTTGCATTGCTGTGAATCCTGTTTGCCTTTCTTTTTGTCGTGCCCCAGTATCCTGCCTATCAGGATTCTCTTTGTCCCTGTAGAAGACAATCCTCTTTTTTTAGTTCATGTCGTAATTGTTTAATTTTGAGTTTGTCCATATCGATCTGCGAGAAATTAAAATATCTTAATTAAACGGTAGTCATATTATATGCAAAATCAGTCTACTAAATGCAATCAAGATACTCTTCATATCTGGATTCATAACATGCAGCAAGATAAGCAACGTTACTATAAATCCTTCACCCAGTAATGTAGTTCGGTGGTCAGACCCAACTCCCAAAACCAAACGAAATCGGCATAATTTGCTACCAAACACATAGCTCGAGATACATCGCCGTAAGTGACAACCCTGTGCAGAGGTAATTTGCTTGAATTTACATTTTCTCCCTCTTTATCAACAATTATTATTTTACCGTTCAAAATTACCCTTTCGTGTACCGAAAGTGTAACTCCTACATACATACATCGACGAGTATTTCCTCGTTACCAGATTCTCCGAGAATAATTTCTCTTCCACTCAAACGAACGACACTATTTCCATCAACTCTCTTTTTCCTTATTTGACAGCATTTCTTTCAGTAGTTCCATAAGCATCCAGAGACAAGACATTTTCGTGTACCGAAAAGGTCTTCCTCTATAGTCTTATTACCCTTTCAAATGCTTCAATACAAACAAATATTTCCGCTGCACATAGGTCGCAGTTATGATGGTGGCGCTTATCATATAATTATATTAATCTAAATATTTGCACATACTTTCGAATCAAACGCACTGCATCGCAAATCGCAATCCTGTGAACCAAGATCGTTGCGCAAAGCGTTCGAAATTCAAAATATTAGCACTTTTGACTGGATTCCTAAATCCTTTATGAAAAATCACTTCAACACTTTTTATATAACATATTATATACTTAACTTTGATAAGGCCGGTTCCGTATCCACTTCTGATTCTTTTACAATTTAAATGTTTCTTTTTCAATATATTTCAATATAAATGTTTATTTAACTAATTAGAATATTTTCGTAGGTCGCGTTATTCTGAAAAATTATTTTATTATCAAGTATAAATCTCAGACTTATATTTAAAAATGAGGCATGTAAAGTATATTCATTCATAAATACAGATATACTTGCGTACGATATATCTTTTTCGTATGTTTTAAATGGGTTGAAAATGGGTTGAAAACAGGTTGAAAATGGGGTGAAAACGGGTTGAAAGTAGGTTGAAACTAGGTTGAAAATGGGTTGAAACTGGGTTGAAAATGGGTTGAAAACAGGTTGAAAATGGGTTGAAAGTGGGTTGAAAATGGGTTGAAAATTGGTTGAAAGTGGGTTGAAAACAGGTTGAAAATGGGTTGAAAGTGGGTTGAAAATGGGTTGAAAAAACAGGTTGAAAATGGGTTGAAACTGGGTTGAAAATGGGGTGAAAGTGGGTTGATAATGGGTTTACAATGTTTTACAATTTAAATGTTTCTTTTTCAATATATTTCAATATAAATGTTTATTTAACTAATTAGAATATTTTCGTAGGTCGCGTCTATTATTCTGAAAAATTATTTTATTATCAAGTATAAATCTCAGACTTATATTTAAAAATGAGGCATGTAAAGTATATTCATTTATAAATACAGATATACTTGCGTACGATATATCTTTTTCGTATGTTTTAGTTTCGACCATCCTGACAGTCTTCGTCGTCCTCGTCGAAGTCAAGGTCCAACTTAATCCAGCGTTTCATCCGATCTGCTGATTTGTCTATCTACTTGATGTTGGCCGACTAGTATTGATTGGGATATTTCTTAGAATACCACCACTGAAAGATGAGGTAGTTCGAATATTTTCACGAATGTTTTCGCACCATTTAATTTTGTCGATGAGCTCGGAAATATTGGTGAAGTTCACTACAGCTAGGCTTGAACTCAATTGTGGATCATTCAAGCCGGTAAGAATGTATTGGATAATGGTCTTATCTGCGAGTTGAATCCTCTTCCCCAGCATATTCATCTCGAAACAGAAACTCTCGATTGACTCGTTTTGTCTTCGGGTCCTCCTCACTAACTGCTGGTGAACTTCAATTTCATTATGTTGATGTGGAAAATTGAGTTTAAGTCCCATCGCTAGCTGATTCCAAGATTGGACTTGAGTGGTGTCCCACCAATATCAAGCTGGGCCACACATCCTGGAAGCGGATGCCATCAGAAGTGCCCTTTCATCCCAATCGTAGATTTTCGAGAGCGTTTCTACTCGAGTCACCCAATTTTCTGCCGACATTGATAACATATCCCCCGGTAAAAATATCGGTATTGCATCCACAATATCTTTGATGCTGCAATTGATGCTTCGTATACGTCTTATATCCTGAGTGTATACCCCCGTTCTTTCCAGTTGTTTCAGCTTATCAGCAATTTCCTGTTCTTTTTTTAGCAGGTTCTTTTCAGCGCTTTTTCTCGCCTGATGATATCCCCTTCTCTTGCTCTTAGTGCATGATCGTCCACCGTGCCTGTGTCAGATAACGTCAGTGCTTCATTTTCATCTTCAGCATCAGCACAACTCATTTCAGGAACGATTTCGTTTTCACTCAATTCGGGCTTGCATTGCTGTGAATCCTGTTTGCCTTTCTTTTTGTCGTGCCCCAGTATCCTGCCTATCAGGATTCTCTTTGTCCCTGTAGAAGACAATCCTCTTTTTTTAGTTCATGTCGTAATTGTTTAATTTTGAGTTTGTCCATATCGATCTGCGAGAAATTAAAATATCTTAATTAAACGGTAGTCATATTATATGCAAAATCAGTCTACTAAATGCAATCAAGATACTCTTCATATCTGGATTCATAACATGCAGCAAGATAAGCAACGTTACTATAAATCCTTCACCCAGTAATGTAGTTCGGTGGTCAGACCCAACTCCCAAAACCAAACGAAATCGGCATAATTTGCTACCAAACACATAGCTCGAGATACATCGCCGTAAGTGACAACCCTGTGCAGAGGTAATTTGCTTGAATTTACATTTTCTCCCTCTTTATCAACAATTATTATTTTACCGTTCAAAATTACCCTTTCGTGTACCGAAAGTGTAACTCCTACATACATACATCGACGAGTATTTCCTCGTTACCAGATTCTCCGAGAATAATTTCTCTTCCACTCAAACGAACGACACTATTTCCATCAACTCTCTTTTTCCTTATTTGACAGCATTTCTTTCAGTAGTTCCATAAGCATCCAGAGACAAGACATTTTCGTGTACCGAAAAGGTCTTCCTCTATAGTCTTATTACCCTTTCAAATGCTTCAATACAAACAAATATTTCCGCTGCACATAGGTCGCAGTTATGATGGTGGCGCTTATCATATAATTATATTAATCTAAATATTTGCACATACTTTCGAATCAAACGCACTGCATCGCAAATCGCAATCCTGTGAACCAAGATCGTTGCGCAAAGCGTTCGAAATTCAAAATATTAGCACTTTTGACTGGATTCCTAAATCCTTTATGAAAAATCACTTCAACACTTTTTATATAACATATTATATACTTAACTTTGATAAGGCCGGTTCCGTATCCACTTCTGATTCTTTTACAATTTAAATGTTTCTTTTTCAATATATTTCAATATAAATGTTTATTTAACTAATTAGAATATTTTCGTAGGTCGCGTTATTCTGAAAAATTATTTTATTATCAAGTATAAATCTCAGACTTATATTTAAAAATGAGGCATGTAAAGTATATTCATTCATAAATACAGATATACTTGCGTACGATATATCTTTTTCGTATGTTTTAAATGGGTTGAAAATGGGTTGAAAACAGGTTGAAAATGGGGTGAAAACGGGTTGAAAGTAGGTTGAAACTAGGTTGAAAATGGGTTGAAACTGGGTTGAAAATGGGTTGAAAACAGGTTGAAAATGGGTTGAAAGTGGGTTGAAAATGGGTTGAATATGGGTTGAAAATGGGTTGAAAATGGGTTGAAAACGGGTTGAAAATGGGTTGAAAGTGGGTTGAAAACAAGTTGAAAATTGGTTGAAAACAGGTTGAAAATGGGTTGAAAATGGATTGAAAACAGTTTGAAAATAGGTTGAAAACAGGTTGAAAATGAGTTGAAACTGGGTTGAAAACAGGTTGAAACTGGGTTGAAAATGGGTTGAAAATGGATTGAAAACAGGTTGAAAATGGGTTGAAAAAAGGTTGAAAATGGGTTGAAACTGGGTTGAAAATGGGTTGAAAACATGTTTAAAACGGGTTGAAAATGCGTTGAAAATGGGTTTTAAATGGGTTGAAAATGGGTTGAAAGTCGGTTGAAAACAGGTTGAAAATGGGTTGAAAACAGGTTGAAAATGGGTTAAAAATGGGTTGAAAACAGGTTGAAACTGGGTTGAAAATGAGTTGGAACTGGGTTGAAAAATGGTTGAAAACAGGTTGAAAACGGGTTGAAAATGGGTTGAAAGTGGGTTGAAAATGGGTTGAAAATGGGTTGAAAACAGGTTGAAAATGGGTTGAAAATGAGTTGAAAGTGGGTTGAAAATGGGTTGAAAATGGGTTGAAAACGGCTTGAAAATGGGTTGAAAATGGGTTGAAAGTGGGTTGAAAGTGGGTTGAAAATGGGTTGAAAATGAGTTGAAAATGGGTTTAAAATGGGTTGAAAATGGGTTGAAAGTCGGTTGAAAACAGGTTGAAAAGGGTTGAAAACAGGTTGAAAATGGGTTAAAAATGGGTTGAAAACAGGTTGAAACTGGGTTGAAAAATGGTTGAAAACAGGTTGAAAACGGGTTGAAAATGGGTTGAAAGTGGGTTGAAAATGGGTTGAAAACAGGTTGAAAATGGGTTGAAAATGGGGTGAAAATGGGTTGAAAACAGGTTGAAAATGGGTTAAAAATGGGTTGAAAGTGGGTTGAAAATGGGTTGAAAACAGGTTGAAAATGGGTTGAAAATGGGGTGAAAATGGGTTGAAAACAGGTTAAAAATGGGTTGAAAGTGGGGTGAAATGGGTTGAAAATTGGTTGAAAGTGGGTTGAAAATGGGTTGAAAGTGGGTTGAAAATGGGTTGAATATGGGTTGAAAATGGGTTGAAAATGGGTTGAAAACAGGTTGAAAATGGGTTGAAAATGGGGTGAAAATGGGTTGAAAACAGGTTGAAAATGGGTTGAAAGTGGGTTTAAAATGGGTTGAAAACAGGTTGAAAATGGGTTGAAAATGGGGTAAAAATGGGTTGAAAACAGGTTGAAAATGGGTTGAAAGTGGGTTGAAAATGGGTTGAAAACAGGTTGAAAATGGGTTGAAAACAGGTTGAAAATGGGTTGAAAACAGGTTGAAAATGGGTTGAAAATGGGTTGAAAGTAGGTTGAAAATGGGTTGAAAATGGGTTGAAAACAGGTTGAAAATGGGTTGAAAGTGGGTTTAAAATGGGTTGAAAACAGGTTGAAAATGGGTTGAAAATGGGTTGAAAGTAGGTTGAAAATGGGGTGAAAATGGGTTGAAAACAGGTTGAAAATGGGTTAAAAATGGGTTGAAAGTGGGTTGAAAATGGGTTCAAAGTGGGTTGAAAATGGGTTGAAAGTGGGTTGAAAATGGGTTGAAAATGGGTTGAAAATAGGTTGAAAATGGGTTAAAGCTGGGGTGGAATTGAGTTGAAATTGGGTTGAAAGTGGGTTGAAATTGGGTTGAAAATGGGTCAACCCGTTTTAAACCCACTTCAACTTTTAACCTGTTGTTTAAAAACCAAGTTAAAAACAGGTTAAATGTTTTTAACCCATTTTAAACCTACGTTTTTTAATAGAGCCACAAACAGTAAAAATGGAATTGCGAAATTGTGTTGACTTTGACTTGCAAATTTGAGATGCCTATTTTTAAGAAAAAAACAAATATCGAAAAAATTTCAAAGCGATTTTTTAATAAAAATTAGCTTTTGATCGATTTTTTTAAATAAACATATAAAAAACAGTAGAAAATCGAAAAAAAAAATATTTGGGGCAAAGTCAATTACTTTTTTTTTTTGGACTTTATTTGTATGAGTTTGCCCGACTTTCAAACCTGTTTGACTTTTTCCCAATAGAAGACTAGGAATAAAAAGCCTTTAAAAAATGTCTTCTTTTCATGTCAATTTTTTAATACAAATAAATTTTTGTTTTTCAGCTTTTAAACTTTAAACGTAATATACATATCTAGGTGTGACATTTTTTTTTTTAACTTTATTCTGATTTAATGGATGAAACTAAATTAAGCTTTATTTAACATTTCTTAAATAAACCATTCGTACCCTTAAATATAAACTTTAATCGGCTGTGTTACCTTCAGTCATTGGTTACCGGATAAACATAGTTTATGGGCTTTAACAATTGGTCATCATCTGGATTTGATGGAATTTCTTGAATATTTTGACTTGCGCTGTTGTTTCGTGTCCAAAAATGATTTAGAGGGTTCAATTAATTTAAATTTAAGTACGATGACACGGAATTCCAAAGAATTAGGTTTCACATAGAATTCGTCAAGTATTTGGCTAAAAATTCTGATCAACATTATTTTTAAATGTAAATAGTTTTAAATTTAAATCTGAAAAGTTAGAAATAATCAAAAGCTATTTTATCAACATTTCTATAGTTCTTGATTTCAGTTTGTCTATTTTTCTGTCTGTATGTTTCTAGTTTGTATCGCTTTTCGGTTAAATTATTTAATTGATTTTATTTAATTTTGACACGGAAACAGAAAAAAGAGATGACATTGACAGTTGTTTCCCGCTCGAAATTTTGAAAGAAATTCAGTATCCGCGGAACGAAATGAGTCGCTTTACGCTTGAACAACGTTGGGAAATATTGAAAACATATTTCCAAAGTGAGTGCTGTGTAGCCCAAACAGTGCGTTTTTTGAAAAGAAGTTTTGATCGAATGAAGTACCCATTGCACCTGCTGTACGCAAGTTTGTGGAAAAAGTTCGTGAGACTAGTAGACAACACCCATGGTCCCCGTAGTCATACGGTGCGCACAGACGAGCATGTGGCATGTGAGGTTCAATTCACAAACATCAACTCGCCATCGATTTCAATAGCTCAATATTTCACGCACTAGCCTGAGGAGAATTCTACACAAAAATCTCGGATTATTCGCTTACAATTACTTATTAATTTTTTATTATAATTCACTCGCGCTCAAGGGTATGTTTATAGGACCTTATAATGTTAAACACAGCACGGGCCATGGAAAAATTAGGGAGGGAGAGAAAGGAGGTGACGATGAACATTGGTTTTGAATGTTTGCAAATTGAAATGGCGAGGGAAAACTGTGCCGGGTAAGTTATTTCATAATCGTGTTGTGCGACTAAAAAACAAATCTCTATATTTGACGGTTAGGCTCAAGGGTGAACTGATGACGATGAGCATTCTTAGCAAAGCAGGTATCACGGGTGAATTGATAAAGGGGATGAATGCAAGTGGCTACTTTGTGTGAGCATTGCTTGTGAAAGAAGCGATAAAACAGGGAAATACATGAAACATTCCGATGGTGTTCAAGAGATGGGAATGAATCAATGATAGCTCTGTTTCCTATCAGTTTTAACGGTCTGTTCTGCATTCTATCCACTAAATGGGCACCTGCCCAAACCAATTGAAGGCGCACGACCAATTACAATTTGGCTTACAACTAATAAGATACTACATATGCATGAAAATTTACATTTGTTGGCTCATAGGGGGCCTAACTATATACAGTGACTTGAGTTTAATTATTTTTATATAAAATTTACATGACAAAAAAAATTAAATTTAAAATGTTGGTTGACTGTATTGTCCTCAGGGTGTTCATTCCTGGTTGTCAGTGGTGATTTTTGTGGGTTGTGGGCAGGGATGGCGTTTTAGCCGCGGTGGTTAGGTTAGGCTGACCCAATGTCAGCGTAGAACGAGACTACATCCTCGTTGTCCATGATTACGTTGTCATCCAGAGTTTCCATCACACTGAGGTACCTCAGCTCGGGATGTCGTTGTTCTGTGGTCATCCTTCTCATAAGCTGATTCGGGTGGTCGATGATGTTCCTCATTAATTTCTTCGTTGAATGAACTAGATATTTGTCCAGTGGGATTAAATTCGCTTCTGTGTAGAGATACTCGTTCCTGTAGTGCTTCTGTCGTTGACGGTCGAAGTAGAGTCCAGTGCAGATCCTCAGTATCTTCCTTTCGAATAGTTGAAGTTCCTTCATAGCTGTCTTCGAGATGGAAAACCAGACTGGGAAGGAATAGCTAATCACTGGTCGCAGGAGCTGCTTGTAGATTAATATCTTTGTCGGTTGGCTAAGACCTTATCTTCTTTTCAGCAATGGGTGCAAACGGCTGAAGGCCCAGCTGGCTTTTTCAGAACATTTTTTGAGCGCAAGTTAAACCTTAGCAACTCGTTGAAGTGCACTCCCAGGTACTTAACATTTGTGAAGGCGCACGACCATCCGCTTCGTCATCGCTACACGTGTTCTATAATTAATGGGAATGTTTGCTCTTTCTAATTAAACCATAATACATGGAAAACATTTAATTTTGTTCATTTTATTGCATTTTTAAAATGAAACTTGTATCTGGTCCACCCTTTAGTTTCAAAGTAAAATATAAAAGTATGAAAATTCGGGTAAAAGGTTCATACATTTTTCTATAATTCCATTTAAATACAATCACTGTTATTTTACTTAAACGTCAGTAAAACGAAACTCCTTCAGAAAGTACTAAGGCGTGATTGCTAAAACAATTATTAAAATAGTTCGAGTTAAAAAAATGGAAATATGAATTTATGCAAACAAAATTTTAAAAAATCTTGAGAGGAATTTTATTAACAAATTTATTTTTTATATACCTTTAAAAAATTTATAAACGAAATTGTTGTCCTTATTTTAAGTATTTAATAATATACATTTAAGGATATAAGTTCAAAAGCAACCGTTCATCCGTTTTCAAGATATTAGATTTTAATTTTTTTTTTCAAATCAAAAAATAGTTTTTTTCGAAAATTTGTGTATACAATTTTATTTCAATGTCAAAGACCTCTTGTACCTTAACTACTTTAGTAATTTAGGATATCGGTTGAGGTACAGATTGCGGGACTTACTTTTTTCGTGTGATATACATATCATCGTAATGTGAAGTTTAAATAACATTTCGAGTTCGATTTTTTCTCCAAATGCAATCTAAAGTAAACAACGAGTGCTTGAGTGAAATAGCCTTTTACATTTCTCCTTCAAAATAATTTCACCGTAAAACTTTAGCCTGGAGAATAACTTCTGCCAGATTATTAAATATAGAGATTTTTTTTACCCATACAACACGAATATAGAACACTTCGACTTACTTGTGTATTTCTTTTTAAATACCTTTCCCACCTAACCACTCGTATTTTTTTATAAGTTAAAAAGATAAAAGTAGTTATTTTTATATTTATTCAAATTCTTGATTATTCGAAATACCAAATAAAATTATTTGGATCTATCTTTTCATTTTCAAAACAAAGTCCCTTGTAAAAATGATGTTTCTTCGTACATAAAGAAGCCGCTGGGCCTGGCATATAAGTTGGGATAGAAACAATATTTGTTGAGGGATAATTGCACGTAACTATAACTGTAAGCAAAGGTTTCTTATTTTTCCTTTTGAGAATAGATCGGAAACATGCACATCCTACACGATCATTGCGATCAGTCATCAGCGCCGTGAAGTGTCCCGTTTGGGGTCTGTTAAAAAATAAAAATAAATTTAAAAATCTTATCATGGTCAAAGACAATATAATTTTATTATTGAGGGACTACGACTTTTAATATTAAATTGTTTTTAACAAATAGTTACAAGCTGCTTAAGGCACTGTTCAAATCTGTCGCATTTGTGAAAACTCTTAAAAATAATAATGAATAAAAGTTAAATATACTCAGTAACTTCAAAGCTGTTCATAATGTCCATGTTACAATCCAAGTGCTCCAAGAACCACATTTCAACGGCTTCCTTTATAAAGTCTACTATTGTATAATTCGTGAATGTTGTTTGAGCAAAGTAAATATTTTGCCCACAATATGGAAATTCAATTGTGCTTCGGCATTCGTCGTGTTCAAAATGACAAGTTTTTACATTAAGTTCGGCCATGTTTGCCAATTGTGTGTCCCATCTCTAGGTACAAAATACAAAAAAGTTCTTTAAATAAGATCAAAATATCTTGATTTAATAATTACCAAACTGGGCATCCTAGCAGCAGACTTAAATCGAGGCACCTTTCCCAGGGAAAAATTATTTCGAACCTCATTGTGGAGATCTAAAATTAGCTGTTTGTAATCATCCATGTTTTCCGTCCAATATTTTCCAACGCATTTGTTTCCGAATGACTGAAATTAAGAACCAGTTTTAATAAAATTTTATTGTTAAAAATAAAAAGTCATTCATTACGATAACTTAACATAGAAATAAAGAAGGAGAATATTTCCAGAAAATACAAAAATAAGGGTTCACACAAGGAGAAAACTATTGGTTTTCAAGATATAGTTCTTATATACTTATATATATCGGTAAGTGGTTCAATTTCGTGTGGTTTAAAAGCTAAAACTAATATACGCACTCCAGTATTATTGCATGCAATATGCTTGCCTTGAAAAGGACACCATACTGGATCACAGTAGTTGGGTTTTTCATTAGCAAACGCCAATGGAAAGAATAACGATTGTATGATCAACTGAACTAACATTTTCATCGACTGAGTGGAAATAATTACATTTTTATCAACAATTTCAAAGAAATATTCTTACAAAAGTTTAGTCGTGAAAGCGTTAGTCACGACTTTAAATTTCAGATAATGGAAATGTTATTAGAACTGTTGAATGAAATAATTTAAAATAAATAAATAATATTTTTAATGAACATTGAATAAGCGTTTGTTTCAAATATTTGGACAATTATTGGTTTCTGGAAAACACATTCGAGATTTTAATCGAAATTAAAAGTTCGATAATGAAGAATTTAAAAAAAGTGATTTTCATCATAACGTCCGTCGTCAGTCTGGAGGTTTGAACTGTACATACAGATGTTCAAAGTGTACAGTCTTAAAATTTGTCACAGATTTTTTCTATATGATATCATTGTGTGTCGTTTTTTCTTTGTCCTCGACGGCATGAATGGCGATTACGCTGTCCAGCGCTCCCACATCTCATCACCTATCGACAGTACGGGCGGCGTTGACCTTGACTTCGAATCTCTGTATAGAATGACCTATTTCCTTGGCTACTCATGGGACCAACAATGGCAGATTATAACAAAAACAAGGGTAGACATCTACAAAACCGGTTCTTCTTCTAAACCGAGCGGGAACACGGCGGCGTCAATGTTGCCTGTCGTTTATATATATGTATTTAGAATATCAAAAATTTTTAAATAGTTTGACTAAAGGATTTTGTGTTGGTACCAGATACTACTATTAAAATTTTAATAAAGTCTAGTCTATTATTTCGACGATTTTACTATACTATAAGCACAATTATTAACATTTCTAAATTATTTTCGTAGTAACCTAAATTATCATCAAAGTGATTTAGAAATAGTTCTTTTAACAGACTTCATTATAAATAGCAAAATATAACAGCTGAACTCTGAAAAAATATCTCTTTTGTAAAATTACATTTTAAGTGAACTCTTGTGAACCAAGCCATTGATACGTTAACAAAATGTCTTGAGCCTTCTTTGAATATTTTCTAATTTATTTATTTGAACGGAATAGTGCCTAGTCAAGTCATAAATATTGATACACGAAAAAATTAATTCTAAACATTAATGTACTGATATTTCAAGAAATGCTATTTATAAAATATAAGGGTATACATTATCCGGTCAGCCATCAGACGAATAGGGGGAATAACATGTAGCATACGAAAACATGCACGTGCCGTAACTATTCGGGACTGGTGGAAGTCTGATCATAGCCTCTCCGTGGCGGCCGCTAGAAACAAGCCTTTAAAAAGGTTTGGCTAATATGATCAGGCTGGTTCCTCAGGTTGGCGACAGGTTAATTCCCTGTCCCGTAAAACTTAATGAATTACGAGACTGATAACAAGCCTTGGAAACGGACTGATCACACGACGACAACCCACGCAACGAAAACTGAAAAACGATTTACGAATTTTCTTATGGAACGTACGATCGCTCTATAGAGCTCGAGCTGCTCAGCAGCTAGCCGATGCCCTGTCAAAATATAAAGCTGACATAACAGCTCTTCAAGAAATCAGATGGACAGGGAATGGTGTTCTACAGAAGAAAGAATATGACATATACTATAGCTGTCATACAAAACACCATGTGCTCGGGGTAGGCTTCCTAGTCAGCGAAAAAATGAAGTCTACCATCATCGGCTTTAACGCTATAAGCGAAAGGCTATGCACCCTTCGCGTGCGAGGCAAATTTACGAACATCAGCCTCATTAACGTTCACGGACCTACGAAGGACTCCTCAGACGAAGAAAAAGAGACTTACTACGAACAAGTCGAGTTTCCGAAGGCGGATTGCCTTGCGAAGACGTATTGCATCCGCCGATCAGGTTCGAATCAACACGGCTGCCCTGCGCAATGAAAACACCAGTAACACCTTTGGTAATGCGTTAGGACTCGCCCTAGAATCACTTGATTTAGGGAGAGTAAGTCCTGTAGCCAGTATGCTGGGCGTAAATGAGAAGTGGACACGCCTTAAGAATATTGTCATTAGTACTGCCAACTCCATCTTAGGCAGCAGTCGTAAAAATTGGAACGACTGGTTTGATGATGAATGCAAGCTAGCGACTGAACGTAAGAATGTTGCGTACCGAGCAATGCAACAATCTCAAAGAACGTGGGCACGCGAAGAGGAATATAAAGAGCTCAGAAGAATAGAAAAACGGCTACACAGACAAAAAAAATCAGCTTGGGAGAAGAACCTAATCTGTGAAATAGAAAATAGCCGAGAGCGAGGTCCGCACCTGTCGCGGAAGTTCTACCAATCCGTCCGAAACATGACGCAGTACACACCACGCTGCACATACTGCAAGGACGGAGAGGGAAATCTGATCACCGATCCTGAAAGCATACTGGAGCGATGGGAAGTGTACTTTAATGAATTGCTAAATGGTCAGCTCACTACAGAAGTGGAGGCTCCACTACTTCAAGAAGAATACCCTGTGTTGCCGCCACCAAGCATAGAAGAGGTTGAGAAGGCTATAGGCCGGCTTAAACAGAACAAATCCCCGGGAGCCGATGGCATACCAGCCGAATTATTTCATCACGGCGGGCCAGCCTTACGTCAAGCAATTCATGATATTATAATGCACGTATGGGAGCAGGAAGAAATGCCAGAAGACTGGCGAAAAGGCATAATATGCCCCATACATAAGAAGGGAGATGTCACAACGTGCAGCAATTATAGAGGTATCACGTTGTTGAGTACCGCCTATAAGATACTCTCCTCTATCCTACAAGACCGGATAACCCCATACGCTAAAACCGTCATCGGACAATATCAGTGTGGTTTCATTCCAGGCAAATCAACAACTGATCAGATCTTTACCCTTAGGCAGGCGATGGAAAAATGTCTAGAATTTAACATCCCAACATACTCGTACCATCTGTTTATAGACTTTAAGGCCGCCTATGATAGCATAGCCAGGGTAGAACTTTACAAAGCCATGAGAGAATTCGGCATCCCAAATAAATTGACACGACTATGTAGGTTGACCATGACCAACGTAACAAGCCAAGTAAAAATAGCCGGATTGCTATCCAGACCAATCAAAATCTTTAATGGACTCCGACAAGGGGACGGTTTGGCCTGCCTCCTCTTCAACCTGGCGTTGGAGAAAGCAATCCGTGACTCTGGCACGGCAACAAGAGGGACCATCGTCAACAGGTCCAGCCAGTTACTGGCTTACGCAGACGACATTGACATCATCGGAAGAACCGAACAAGCTGTACACGATTCCTTCATCCAGATCGAGCAGGCGGCACAAAATCTGGGGCTGCACATTAGTGAAGGTAAAACAAAGTACATGGTGGCGTCGAATGCGAGAGGAACAGTTGGTCAAACAATCAAGGTAGCGGAGCACGAATTTGAAGTGGTGCAATCCTTTAAATACCTTGGGTCAATAGTAGCAGCCGATAACAATATAGAAGAAGAAATACGCGGGCGGCTTCTCAAATCCAACAGAGCCTACTACAGTCTGTCAAAGCTCTTCAAATCCAGAAATCTCACCATAACTTCAAAACTGCTGCTGTACAGGACCATGGTCCTGCCAGTACTCACATATGGATCCGAGACTTGGGTGCTTAGCAAAAGGCAATCCGACCTCTTAGCTGCGTTCGAGAGAAAAGTCTTAAGGAGAATTGTTGGCCCCGTTCCCGTATGTGAGGAAGGACGATTCCGGAGAAGGTACAATCATGAACTGTACGCAATCTACCTAGAAGCAGATATCGTGACAAAAATTAAGCTCGGTAGACTCCGGTGGGCAGGGCACCTAGCTCGCATGAGCGAAGAGGAACCTGCTCGGAAAGTTCTTTGCGGTACATTCTATGGTAGACGACAGCGTGGTAGACCATGCTTGCGCTGGAGAGATGGCGTAGACCAGGACGCCCGAAGCCTTAGGGTGCGCAACTGGATGGCGTCGGCTAGAGACCGGGATAGGTGGAGAGACTTGTTAAAAGAGGCCAGGACCGGAACCCGGTTGTCGAGCCGATGATGATGATGATACATTACCCCTTGAGTGCGGACAAATTATATAAAAAAGAAAATTTTCTTGACTCACAACCTGAGTCGTTATGGCCAGTCATCGATCACAGCACGCACACTATTCATTGGGAAATTGTCCACTTCACGGATAAGGGCTGTCTTCAGTGACTCAATATTTTGGTTTTGAGTAGAGCAGGCTATTTCCTCTAAAATGTAATAAAACGGGTTGAGGTCTCAACTACCGCTTGGTCAATCATCCGATGAAATGAACTTCGGTATATTGTTGAGTGCTTTTTGCCTTATGAGCTGCAGAATATTCCTGGTGAATTGTCCACTGCTTGTTGGAGAACCTTATTGGGCTTAGAGGCTTCACAAATTCTTATAAAAATGTCCCTTGTTAAACTTTTGCAGACATTTTGACTCACCATTAAATTTGCGGGATTGTGGCATCTTTCAACTATCATTAAGAGATTCTTCTTAAGTGAACAGAATTTATCTGTGACTACTCTTCGCATACCGCCGGCGGTGTAGCGGGGCTTTATTCTTTGCTTCCATTTCTGCTTCAGTGTGACTGCGAGTAGCTGCCTAGTGTGTCTTTTGTATGCTCTGATTCAAAAATCTATTTTAATGATGAGAGACATGGAATTTTGAAAAATAATCATTTTCCAGAACACACATTTTCTCAGTTGTTTTCTTCGGATATGAGCCTATGCGCCTCAGGATTGAACCACAACCAAATCCTTTGCAGAGGGCCATCATTCAAATTATTTTCACGTCATCTGCATAACTCATTTTCATCTAATATTTTAAAACACAGAGGATATCATTTTCGAGTAAGATAAACAACAACGTACCAAGCTGATTTCCATGTGGTACACCAGAATTTATATATAAATATCTCTAAGGTATGCAGAAATCGATTCAATTAAATAATATTTAGCCCAATTCTCTTTAATTTCTCCAAAATTATTTGTCGACTTAATTTCTCAAAAGTCAGTGTCACGTTTCGTGCTACCCTCACTGATTTAAATAATACTGCCCGTTTTATGACTATAGCTAATGCGAATAAGTAAGGCCTGAATTCAAATTGAAATTTAATTACTTGAGTGGATATTCCCCGATATAATTTATTGGCAATCAATATAACGTTAGGAAATACCATTTCTATTTCTTTTTTTTACAAAAGAGTGCAAAAGATAATTCGAAACTTTTAAAAGCTTGTTATCTACAATAATTTCGCCGTAGAATGAAATTTTAAGAACAAGGGGACAGATT
This sequence comes from Philhelius festivus, assembly GCA_963931855.1. NCBI lineage: Eukaryota > Metazoa > Arthropoda > Insecta > Diptera > Syrphidae > Philhelius > Philhelius festivus. The sequence continues at coordinate 37,072,517 of OZ007555.1, forward strand.
TCCTGTTAATTTGTTCTTTTCATCACAAAAAAACAGAAACATTTGTTCAAAATAATATTCTACCAACTAAAAAACAGGAAGATATTGATGTTTGAAGCATATTTTGTGCAAAATTTTAAACAACCTAGTAAGATTTATTAGTATAATGTTGCTACTTAAGAATTTGTTAACTTATAAGCAGCTTACTAATACTGTTACGTTTATGTGCCTCAACCGATAGTTGTAACTTTAACCCATTTTGTTTTGTTACGTTTTTGAATAGAATAATTTTCAAGAAAACTTTCTCATTAATTTAATTTTTATTAATTTTTGTCTTGTAATATAAGTACATAAAATAACACTTTCATCATCCAAATAGGAAGTTTTTAACGATTTGTAGAAATCGTTGTAGTGTGAGAGTATTATACGTTTGTTACAAAGGTCCAACAAATCAATAAAATTGTCTCTTTTAATACACTTAGGTCCAGTAAAGCATTGAGTTAATTTTGGTAACTCATCTTTACTTGATTTGGCGAATTGAAATCTCGCTCTATTAGAATTCTTGGTGATTTAAATAAAATCGAAGTTTTTGTGTTTGAGATTTGAAATCGTTTCCATATGAAATTATTGAAAATGAAAGAAGATTATTCAAAGAAATAATTTATTAATAAAGTTAACAAAAAAGAAAATTTATATCATAAAAAGAACGAATAAGAAGAGAAAATTTTTTCTGCATCGGTCAAAAATCTGAAAAGAACAATGAGTTGAACTGAAAAATAATTGAATCGGTCATTTCAAAAACCTCATAAGTCATTCAATTAGAATTTTTCAGGAATCAATAAAAACTGTTTCATGCTCAAACAAATGAGTTTTAAACCACTTTTTTATGCTTAACTTAGTATTTTAGTGGTAAGAAAATTAAAAAGCGAAAAAAATTCACAGTTTACTAATAAAAATAATGAAAAAAACCTAAAAAACTGTTCTTGACTTAAGTTGTTTTAGCAAGGACTGGGGTAAGTGGTATATAATTTAACCAAAAAAATGGTAGTAATTATATTTTGTATTGCTTCTTATTGAAAATTACACTTAAGATTAACTTTTTGTCATGTTTTAATATCTTTAAGGTACATAGATTGATTATCTTCAACATTTTCTTATTGATGGGCACTTTTAAAACATAAGTCTTTGCTGATAGAAGTGAAACCGAAGTTGCAACTTTATTTATTACTAATAATAAATGTTTAATCAATCCATCAATATATACCTATGATAGTACCTTTTCTATGTGAAGCATACTTAAAGCTCATATATATCGAAGGTGTTTTTTTCTGTTTTTGTGGGATTTTTTTCTATAAGATTCAGCGTTGAAAAACATGTTTTTTTGTACAAATTTGGCCACAATTTCATGAATTCCAAAACATCATCAGTTTTTAGCTCTATTTCGTTTTTCTTAATTTCGAATGAGATGGACGTGAATTTGACAGACGTGACGGATGAATATGAAAAGCTAAGATAGACAATGAAGTGTAAATCATCAGATCGTTCAGTTTCAGAGATCATTCATAAAAATGATAAAGAGAGTCTGAGACTAAACGGAGACCTTGGGATCCCCATCATTTATTTTGTGAAGATTCGATTTGAAACCTTCCAAAAAAAAGTATTGAAAATTTCTAATCCAACGAATAAGGGCTTCATTGATACCAAACTCAAAATTTTCGATATAATAGCTTGATGCCAAAATCCATCAAATGCTATGATTCTACTCTTTTGCAACTTAATATCAACAGTTCCTCGGTTTTTCAAATCTCTTAGATAAATTAGTTTATGTCTTGTCTTTCAATTTTATAATTTTTTATAACATTTCATTAAGGTATTACACGTTCTCTTCTTTTTCGGCGCACCATCACTCTCTGTTTCACTTGAAGACATTTTTAAAGCTAAAATTACTTTTCGCAGAAAATAATTGTATGAAAAACGCAAATTTGACATTGATGACGGTTGTTATCGAATTGAAGATTTGAATATTGTTGAACCAATCAGAGCAAAGCAAATTTAAAATATCAAACTACTCCCGCCATTTTGGTAGTGCATGCAAAAACCTCTTAAGTCACTGACTTATGTTGTTTATGCAATGAACGTCTTTCCTACGGTATTATTTGAAGAGGAAGGAATGTACAGACTTACGTGGTTCTTACCCAGAATACGCTTCTCCCTTTAAGGAACCATTTTCAGCAAAAAAAGCATTTTGGAAAAAAATGTGACTTAAGAGGTTTTTGAAATGACCGATTCAATTAATTATTTTGTTCTAACAAATTATCTGAAACTTAAAATGGGTTGAAGCTATCTCGTAGACTTCTTCTCTGTTTTAACGGAATTATTTGTACAGCTTTGAACTTTCCAGATTTTTGTCATACTCGTACTTAAAAAATATGTTTTTATTATACTGCTGCGAAGATATTTTTAGCGAATTAACATTATTCCCTTAAGAATCAACCTTAAGATTTTTAATCCTTACGACAGTGTAATATCTAACGAAGTCAAATATATTTTTTTTATGAACATCATTCAATATGGGCATGAACGGAATCGCATTTCATCATAGTATCCAAGTTTAAAATGGTTACGTTTCGATTCTGCCCTCCACAAGTATCACTCATCAGGACAAATGGTTTACCGTCGCAATGTTGCCTAATACTACGTTTTCACCAAAGGTAAATCCGGGATTTAAGTGGATTTACCATAAATCTCCTTTAAATCTCGTAGATTTACCATACAAATATAAATCACCTCAAATGAAGATTTAAAATAAATCTCCTTGAAATCTTCTCGCAATCAGAAGATTTGCAAAACAAACAAACCTTATTTTGTAGAACGCACCTTTCTTCAACACAAAATAGAAATATCTGTTTTTTTCCTGTTTACTATCCAATTGCAATTTTTTTTTCTCTTGCCCAAATTGATAATTGAATGACAAGACAGAGTGAAAACGTCAAATAAATCTCAATTTCTTTGGTGAAAACACTTCAAGATTTATTTTAAATCTCTAGCGGATTTACTCTTGGTGAAAACGTAGTATAAAATACATAATTATAAAGACATGATGCCACTTCGTTCGGCCCTCTTCTAGCCATTCCCTCATGCCACATAAAACAGGTAAGCTTCTTTGGTTCCAACTTGTATACGGTCGGCTTGTAAACTGCGAAACGTCTTTTTATTAAATATGACTTTCGCATTTACACTAGGCCAGTGCAAATGCGACAACGTTACAATCTAATTTATTTCTTACTATATTTCTCAAAAATTTTTCAGAATTGTTGAATGTAACGTTGAAAAACCTTTGAATTTGTAGACCATTTTTAATTAGGAAAAACAACTTTGTGTTCGAACGTCGTCGTCGTGAATGTTGAGCTGGAATTCTAACTGACTTTTTTGTATTTCTTCGATCAACGAAGTAATTATTTATTGTATCTGTTTTTTGGTGTCTCTTAGCTTTTCCCAGAAAGTTGTATGCGAATAATGCCTTGCGTCTTCGACAAAATACTTGTTACACTTTCTGGGGCATTTTGAACAGTATTTGGGTTGTACACTTTGCGCTTTGACTCTTTTCCAACGGATTGACACATATGACTTCTTACCCGATTGAAATAAAGCCTTTCGAATATTATTTTTCCACGGTTTGGGATCAAGCTTTCGCTTTCTTTCTGGTGTAGCATCGTTCTCTTCACCAACGCTGTTAACTGTATCGACTTCAATATCAACAAAAGCTTAATCAAATCTTAATTGATGACATGACAATTAGTTGTTGAATTTGAAGTACACGTGCAGGTCAAACGGTTAAAGCTTATTTCTATAGAAACGTACCTTCATTCAAATTTCTAGAATTTGGGTCATAGAAACGTAACGCCGCATACGTTTGTTTGCTTCGAATTATTTTGAAAAAAATGTTGATACGGCAAGTGGAAACTTCTAAGCTACTTCACTAAGGCTGGTATTCACCGATCGCTCTTAAACGGCTCCTAACTTTACGAGGCTCTTAACTTGAAATTTCTTTGGGGTATTCACCAACCACTCACAAGTGTTTTTCGAAGTTCGAAAATGAGAGCCACTCTCTCTTGTTCAGGCATACCCGGGACCACTCGTAACTTTTAAGAGCGCTCGTAGATCTTCACTAATATTGCTTGGTGAATAGGTTTATGAGCTTCTTAAGTTATGAGAGATGGTCCCGACCACTCCTAAACTTACGAGCGTTTCTTCGAAAGTTTGTTCGAAAATTCGAACTAAACAAACTAAACAAATGAAAGTGAGTGCAAAACCAAAACCAATTATCGTCACCAGCAACGCTCCCCAAGCAAAATACGAAATTGACCGAAGGATTCTCACTGCCAGCTGTCATTCAAGTTCGAAAACAGTTTGATTTCAAAGTTTGGTATGTCTGAACAAGAGAGAGTGGCTCTCATTTTCGAACTTCGAAAAACACTTGCGAGTGGCTGGTGAATACTCCAAAGAATTTTCAAGTTAAGAGCCTCGTAAAGTTAAGAGCCGTTTAAGAGCGCTCGGTGAATACCAGCGTAAGAGGTACAATTTTTTTCCACAATATAGAATGCTATATTTTAAGAAATGTAGCATACCCAGTCCAAAATCGTAAAAAATGTAGTTACGTTCTTGTGTCACTAGGGCGACGTAATGTCTATTTCCTTTACTCACTAGAGATTTCGATCCCTTGTCAAATTTTTTCTTTTGGTGTGCGTATTTCGTATAAATGTAAATGCCTCTTCAAATACGGATTCGAGGGATTTAATCTCTGTCAAAAAAAAAAATCGATTTTTTTGGTGTAAAGGAACGTGAAATCTGTCGAGAGATCGAAATCTTCACACAGAAATTGATTTCTCATGTGTAAAGGAAATCGACATAAATTTTCTTAGTTCTTAACATTTTCTAACTGATATCGTTTTAAGTCTGTTTAATTTATGTCATTTTCCATTGGTCGTGAAGAAGCGTCCAGGAACCCAGAGCCTTCTCAAACCATTCCATTGGGATAAAAATACTCTTCTTAAGCTATGTAAGTGTACACGATTGGTAGATCTTATGTACCTGACAATGTCTGACAATTATCTACCAATACGCTGACAATTAAGTTGTTTGTGTACACGGTTGGTAGAAAATCTACCAATCTCTTACAATTTATTGTCAGAAGTTGGCTGACAATTTATTTTCAGATACCAATTAATTGTAGGAGATTGGTAGATTTTCTACCAACCGTGTACACATACAAAATACTGTCAGTTTTTGTTGGTTATGAAAACTGCATCATTTGAACCCTGACTGCAAATTGTCTGATAATTAAAAAATTGTATGATGCTAAAATACTCGTACATCTTACAATTTCTTCATTGTCAGAAACGTCAGACAACGTTAAAATTTGGCAGGCCTGACAATAAATTGTGTGTGTACACGGTTATGAAATTCCTTACAATTTACCGTCTTACAATTAATTGTCAGATACATTTTCTGACAATTAATTGGAAGATTACACGATTGTCAGCTAGCGTACACATGATTGTCAGACAATGATCTAATAATTAATTATCAGACAAATTTTCTGACAATTAATTGTAAGACTACACGGTTGTAAGACATTAACCGTGTTTTTTTTGGAAAAGTTATCCGTAGTACAGTAGGATTTTATGTGAATAACAAATACAACATCCGCTGTAGGATCACTGCCGATACTCGAATAAACGTCAAATCTCTATCCGCAGCAGGATTTCACTTCTCCTTTTATCGGCAGTGATCCTACTGCAGATGTTGTAGTTGTTATTCATATAAATTTGGAAAATTTATCCGTAGTACAGTAGGATTTTATATGAATAACAAATGCAATATCCGCAGTAGGATCACTGCCGATAAAAGGAGAAGTGAAATCCTGCTGCGGATAGAGATTTGACGTTTATTCGAGTATCGGCAATGATCCTACTGCAGATGTTGTAGTTGTTATTCATATAAAATCCTACTGTACTACGGATAAATTTTCCAAAAAAACACGGCTAATATTGTAAGATCTACCAATCGTGTACAGTTTTAGAAGAGAATTTCGCTTCTCGATTTCAAGTCAGAATCTACTCAAGGAGCACTAATACTACGTTTTCACCCAAGTGAATTTACCATAAATCTTCTTTAAAACCCGAAGATTTACCATACAAATTTATTTGGTAAGTCTTGTAGGTTAGAAATAATACCGTACTACGGGTAACTTTTCCAAAAAAACACGGCTATTATATACTTTCGAATAAAAGGTTTTAACATGAAATGTTGACCACGTCGCGCAAAACTGGATTGATTCGTATCGGTTCTGACGCAAATTCTTGAATTTGAGAAAATTAAAAAAAAAAACAAGCTACTAAACACACCTACTACAAAAGCATACATCTCTCAATTTCATCCCTGTCAAGTATAGCATTAAACAATCCACTCACATGTCAACCCATTGCTACCAACCTCAAGATATTAAGCCACTCAAACAATCAAAAAAAAAAAAAAAAACTCAACTATTTGACGTTTTCTGCTGTCACCCAAAAAAATAGAAGTCACAGAGAAAAGAGAATTTTCTTTTTTGCAAAAGAAAAATGTTTCAAAATTTTTATTTCATTTAAATTTATCCTATTAAATCGATTCGTGAATTAATTTTTCTTCAAATTAACCGTAAAAATCATCAATAAATATTCAGTGTGGAAAGGTTTCTCAAGAAAAAAAAAACTTCATTAACCACCCAGAAAAACGGACGGAATCAAAAAACGCAACAATCAATCGCACGCACAAAACATATCACAAGTTATTTTTTTTAATAACTAAGAAACAAAATCGGATGAGTCCTGGTTCATTGTCGTCGGAGTGGAGGAGTGAAAAATATGCAAAAACCGTCGCACATAAAAACACAAAAACGCAACGCTAGTGATTCTAAAAAGAGTCGAAATCAGTTTTTTTTTAATTTTTTAATTGAACAAGTGGGGGCTCTTCGCAATTAGTGAAAATAAAGGATAACTCAAAGGAAACATGGGCGGCTGCATTGGACTTCACAGTACGGACAACGAAACGGTTAGTGTGTCCTCGGCCAGTGTGTCTCGGCCTCCGACAGGTGAGTTGCCAAACAAATTGAATAACATTCCATATTTGGACAGAAATGGCCAATAGCTTCGCCACCTGGGGTGCTATTGAAGTTTTCCAATAAAACTACGAATAACCGTAACACAGTAATGACCTTGGGGAGTTTCCATTTCTGACATAAAATTAGACCCTCTCTCATGTCCGAATGATTGTTTGTTGTGGTTACATGGGCATTTTGTTTATCTATTCCAATTTCCAATCCACCAAATCATGTCTTTTTCAGTCTCTTTATCGTAGCTGATACAGAAATAAGGTGTGATGTCATTCAAGTTATTGGTTTTGTCAACTAATTGTTGTGTCGTTTAGCTGGACAGATTTTTGTTTTGGTTCGAACTGCTTTTCGATGAAAATAGCGAAAAAAAAGTTTAATTCTTAAATCGATTCTTTGCAAGTATTGAAATAATTTTGATTTGTTTTTTATCAATTGTTTAACTTAACTTCTTAAAAACTCATCTCACTGAATTACTAACAACACGCGGTATTATATGTTGGGCATTCTGAAGGAAGGAGAAATGTACAGAGGGGACTTTTTTTTTAACTGACTGACTGAATTTTAATTTAATTTATTGATTGTTGATGTTGACTCTTTCGGATGAGTTTGAGTGCCAACTGCTTCGTGACGTACCTTCTCCCCAAATACTTATCCACCTAATTGCCTGACACTTTGTTACCAATTTGTTGATAAATAATTCGGTGTTTTAGTATTTTTTTTATAAGGTAATTAAATACCTTTGCAATTGTCTAAACAAAAGTATACTGAAATAGTTTAAAGGGTTTTCAAAACAAGCCGTGTATGAGATACCAACCAATCAAGTTTTATTTTAAAAGCCATTTGAATGACATTATTTGGAGAATATGACTTTGCTGGGTTTTTCGCATCCAAAAGGTAAAATAAGTGACTTATAGATCAGGCTTATCTTTAAGGGCACCGGTAATTAATGGCTTGCATACATAGACAGGCGACTTGGAAATGCCCATAAGAAAAAAGTCTAAAGGGGTCAAATCGTACGATATCGATAGCCATTTAATTTAGAATTTAGTTTTAATAGTTCGGTAGCGCTTTGACATTATCACAAAACTGGCAATTTCGATTATTGACGTACCTCGGCCTAATACCTGCAGTTGATTTTTTTTTATCCAAATCCACTGTCAACCGTTTGAATGCAATCATCAAAGCCACACTTTTATCAATGGTGGAGGTAACTTGCTATGGAGACCTCCAATGAATAGCCAAAATCTACCTGTCTATAATAGAATGCACTTTACCCATTACAACCCTCTAAATTGTGAAGTTTTTTGGTACCCGAAATTAATATTTGCATACATAACTGTCTATACTCTGTTCAATTTATATTTGCAGTACAGGCCTTATGGAAGAGCTTTTTCAGAAACACTGGTGCCTGCTGCTGTTTGCACGGCACCTTAACTTAAGAAATTGCCACTGAAATAAGAAAGAGAATCATTGAGTTACATTAAAATTGTTTGTGTAATCTTCTTTGAGCTTACGTACAGCCCACCATGACCTATCTGATCCATGAGTAAAAGGAGTAAAGGAGACTGATCGCCAAATTGCAACCAACCCTTATTGTGTTTATTTAAAAAAACACTGAATCAGAGTTACCATTGCCAAGTTGATAGAAATTCACATGGCATTTTCTTTGGTTTGTGCTTTGTAACTTTCAGAATTTAAGCTTTTTCGAGCTTTTGGTAGCAAATATTTTTCTGAGATTTGCGGCAATTTTTAATGCTCCTACGGCAATACTGTAAGAGCTTTAAATTAAAGATAGCTTATTGAAATCCATAATGGTCAGACTGAAAGGCAAATATCCTATCTTCCCTGTACTGCAAATATAAGTTGAACAGAGTATAGTTTTGTTTTATTTTGTGTTTGTGTATTGCCATGGATGGAAAGTTTTGTGTCAATTTTTGTAACATTCGGGGCTCTGAAAAAATTTCTGTGCTGTCTACGTTCACTCTGTTTTAAACAGGCCAGCTGTTTTGGCATTAAGTGAAAACCCGATGGAAATACCGATCATACGGAGTTTAACCTACATGGTTATAGTTTAGTGCCATTATTCTTTTCTCATCACGGTCTAGCCGTATATGTACGTAATGATCTTGCCTAACAGCTTCTAGCACGGTATGGTCCCTGTATAAATAGAAATTTTAATTATATGTGGTTTAAATTCACTGCTCAAAGGCGCATCATTCATACATGTGCATCACAGACCATCTTTTGTGGAGTGATCACATATTTGACGTCGCCAAAAACGCTGCTAAGTGCTAAGTGCTTTTTCCCCCGATGCAAGAAGTTTCTTACCCCACATGATCTGGCTGTTATACTCGTATATCTGTGCATTTTGGTATAAACATGATAACTCCTTAAAATAATGAACGTCTTTGCGTTCACTTTGAATAAAGCTAGAATCTAAACGGGTTAACCGTAATATCCGTACTTCTAGGAATGCTCATCAGTTTACTCTTGGACTTAATTTTGGACGTACTGTCAAGGACAGAGATTCTTTTTTTAGCCGTACTACACGAATGTGGAATGCTTTATCCGGCTCAAAATTTCCCACTCATTTCAATGTGCTACATTCAAAACCAATATGCATCGATATCTCCTTTCTAATCCCATCCTACTTTCCAAATGGCTTGCACTGTGTTTAACATTATAAGAATATTCATAACCCCTTGAGTGCGTACCGAACGTTGAGAATATATCCTCTATTTATATGATATATCGGGTATTTAAGAAAAGGCTTACTTTGGTGTATCCTGACCCATGTTAACGGTATTTGCGCTTTTACTATTAATGACAGAAACGTCATTTAGGTCTTTGATTTTAGAAGAAATACCAGCCTTCGATAGCTGCTGCTTCACTTATGATGGCGATTCGAGAACACGGCTGAATAAATAAGTTTTTTTTTTTTTATACAGCACGCGCACTCAAGGGGTTCTTAATACCCTTAAAATGTTAAATTAAACATATTGGGAGCGTTAGGAAAACAGGGAAGGATTAAAGAGGAGATGCCGATGCACATTGGTTTTGAACCTTTGAATATATCGAAATGGAAGGGAAAAATTGAGCATTGAGCATTCCACATTCGGGTAGTTCGGCTGAAAAAAGAATCTCTATACTTGACGGTACGTCCGAAGTTGGGCTCAAGGGTAAACTGATGTGCATTCCTGAAAGTACGAGTATCACGGTTGAATTATTTTTGGGGAGACTATTTCAGAAGAGCACGGTTTATGAAAATATCGGTAAATCAACGAAAGACATGAAACATTGCGGCGGTGCTCGAGAGTTGCAAATGTTTCCGTTATATTTCTGTCACCTATCATTTCATAGCTCTTCTCTGTATCCTATCCAAAAGACACAATTGGGTTATTGGAGCACTGCCCAAACATGAGAATTGTACTCGAGTTTTGGACGAATAAAGGCTTTATATAATATAACAGCAAGATCAGAAGGGGTGAAAAATTTCTTGCATCTCCGAAGGAAACCTAAACACTTAGCAGCATTTTTGGAGACATCAAATATGTGATCGGTCTACAAAATGTGGTCTATGATACACATACCGAGTTCTTTTATTCTTCACCATACAAAGAAATCTAATACTGTAAGGTAAGGAGTTCTTTCAAGCCAGTGAACCGGTTCATTACTTCCTATCCAATGATTACCGTACTCTTCATCTAACCAATTCTTAACCATAGTGAGCTGGAGCTCGTTCCTATTGGAAATATGATAAAGCTAGTCCCGTAAGTGTAATATCCTCATCCTAAGTGGTAGTTTCAAAAGACCGACTTATTTGTTTCCAATTACCCTTGCTCAGATAAACTCGTTGTCATCCAAGCTCCGCTCCAACAACCAGTTAGAGAACTCTAGTCTCTTTTCCAAACCATCAGGAAGCAGTTCTTGCACAGTTGTGGTGTGATGTGGATACAAATTTTCTCCATGCAGTGCATCAGAAATGTTATGTCTGGAAACATTGAATTGCAAACCTAAGCGTCTAGTGGTGATTGATGGCTCCTTTGCAACAGTTTCCAGTATTCTTTGATCAGTCGAAGTTCTTCTTACTTGTGGAGCTCCCGCGATAGGTCGTATACTAGAAACTTCTCCCGTTTCTCGAATATAATATGTATTTCCAAATACTCGTAAACTAGGAAGTTGTGGGCTTAAATAAAGTTCCTCATTCCTTTGTCGCTGCATTGCACAACCCATAAACGAAAATAATGTATACGTATTCTTGGTTTCTAAGTGTAAATATCTCAAACAGCGTTTCTAATCAGCTGTTGTCGTTAAAAATTAAACTGATGAATTAATTTGACCTTCTAATCTTTTATACCATTTATGTCAGGTACATTTTTCAAATAGGCCTCTATACCGCTCACCTAACTCTTTTTGAGAACCTTTAAGGTAATGGGAAATAAAATGTGGGTTTTGACAGGTACTCAAATAAATAAGTACGATAATTGTAACCGCAAACCTGCCATTGAGTTTTATTTTTTTTTATTATTACGTTCACTCAAAAAAAATAGTAAAACATTATGTTTATTACACATTTTCTGGAAAAAATTTAAGCCCACAAAATTAGCATGGGTAGGAAAAATGGAACATGCCAGAAACTGGTTATCTCAAGACCAAGCAAGACCGAGATATCAAATTTGTTTCAACGCAAGAACAAATGCTGGTAAATCGTCTAAAAATAAAGGCTTAGATATAGTTTCTATCATTAGTATTAACAGCGCAATTACCGTTAACATGGCTCAGGGTACAGCGAAAAAGCCTTTTCTTAAAATCCCTCATATGATATAAATATTGGAGATAAGCTGTAAAACGATTTTTTTCTTAGAATACACCCAAGACCCACGCCATAAAATATTATTATGTATGTAAAAATGTTGGTGCAAAACGGCCTGTGTGTCTATATCTCTAATAGTGGATACTAGAGTAGTTAATCATTATTGGGATTCTACTGCATAAAATCTCAGTTCCACTTCAGAGTTCTTAGTTTAAATTGATTTTAAGATCGTAATTATAAACGACATTAGACGCATAGTTTGCAACTAGTTGAAATTTGTATGTATTACAGATCTTATTCAGTGCTATTTAACGGTTGCGAATCAAATAAGTTTAAAATCAACTCAGGAATTCCACAGGGTAGTCATTTAGGCCCTATCCTTTTTATTTTATTTATAAACGACTTACCATCGGTGTTAAAATACTCTAAGTGCCTCATTTACGCCGACGATGTAACAATCTTTAAAACTATTTCCAATACTCGTGATTGTGAACAATTACAATGTGATCTTAACTCGTTTTTTGACTGGTGTACTCGTAATTGTTTGTTTCTTAATATCGATAAATGTAAAAGTATTTGTTTTAGAAGAAAGTTTTCTTTTATTTCGTTTAACTATTTGTTTAATGGCATATCAATATCCCGTGAAACAGTTATATCTATTCTTGGCGTCACATTTGATCGCAAACTCGAATTCATTCAACATATAAACTCCATTTCAAACAAAGCTAATTCAATTCTTGGTTGGATAAAAAGAGAGTCGAAACAATTTTCCGACCCTTTCGTGACAAAGCAGCTTTTTATATCTTTTGTTCGACCCATTCTAGAATACGCTTGTCAGGTTTGGTCACCTCATTACGAATGTCATAAAAATAGACTAGAACAGGTGTAAAAAAGATTCATTAGGTTTGCCCTCAGGGGACTTTGCTGGGATAATCCTTATGATCTTCCACCTTATAATAACAGACTTAGACTTATTGGTTTACCTAGTCTCGAGAATAGACGTTCCTATTTATGTTTCGTTTTCATTGTAAAATTAATCAACGGTAACATAGACTGTTTGCACCTTCTGTCTCGTATTAATTTTAATATACCTCAAAGAACTTTGAGGAACATACCGGAGAGTATACTTATTTCAAACTATCGTACCAATTATGAAAAATTTTCTCCATTAAATAAAATGTTTAATCTATTTAATATTTACAATCTTATATATAACAATTTGTTTGATAAAACAATAATTAACTCATGTCAATTTAAAACAACATTTTTCCATGAAATTGTTTAAGAATCTTAATTTACACCTTTATAAGAATTTTTTTGTAAAACTAGCAATTTAGTTATGTAAATAAATAAATGTATAGTGAAGATCCCTAAGCAGCGGAAAGTGAGCATGGAAGTGAGACATTATCATTAAAATGCTTATCCCGTAGAGCGTTTTTTTTTTGTTTAGAAAACTTACTTAATCAACTACCGACAGCTACAACATTCCCTGCAGTCATCTAAACCGAGTGTCCTATTATCGAAGAGAGCTTGGTCGTTCGGACTTCCTTGCCGTCTTGAACTTTGGGGCTAGGATTCAAAGACTATCTTGGCTTGACCAAGTCAATTCAGCTCAATTCACATCTTGTCACAATTTATAGATTTCGCGGTTGAACACAGGACCAAATATTCGTCAAATAATTTTCCTTTCGGCAGATCCCAGTATAAGTTCTACGTAAGGTAATTTTCCGTTTGATCTCCACTAAGGTTTCATTCGTGGATATACTATTCACACCGACATAAATGAACTCTTTAACTACTTCGAAGTTGGTGATTTCTATAGTAAAGTTTTATTCTAGTTGGTTGACAGTTGTTTGTTTGTTGATAACATGTATTTGGTCTTGTCTTCGTTTACTTCAACAACTATAATTTTCGCTTAGTCTTCAAGATCAATGAAAAACTTTATGAAGGAAAGTTGGAGACATTCTATGGTGTTCATATAGTTTGCATACTCTAATATTATGACATATTTTTTGAAAATACGGATACTCACCTTGGTATTAATACCTGCCTTCTCTGCCTACATGATAACGGATCTCCTTCCAGAAACCCTGTGCATGTTAAAAATGCTTAGGAAGAGCTATTTCTTAGTTGCCAATAATACAGCGTATTTTCCAATTTCAAGCGATATCGGCCATCGCCTAAAGCTCCTGAATTAAATGCTATCATATGCGGATTTGATGTTGATGAAAAGATGTTGAGCCTCCACTTGAAATGTGAAGATTTTGTCTATAGTCGATCTCCCAAGCTGAAAACCACAATGGTGTTTGCCAACTATTGTTGTTGTATTGTATTCACATTGTGTTGCTTAGAATCGTAAATTCGACATATGTATAACAGGAATATTCAAGGATAGTTTGAATAAAGGAAATAAACACATCAATCCTTAAAGAAAATAACCTTAACAAGGATTAAAATATTTTTTTTTTTTATAATTAGCGCGCACTCAAGGGGTTATTACTACCCTTAAAATGATTTTACACAGTACGAGCATTAGGAAAACAAGGAAGGGTTTAAAAGGAGATACCGATGCACATTAGTTTTAAATTTTTGAACATTACAATGGAAAGGAAAAATAGAGCTGGGTAGAGCATTCCACATTCGTGTAGTCCGGCTAAAGAAGGAATCCCTGTATTTCACAGTACGTCCGAAGGTGGACTCAAGGGTAAGCTGATGTTTTGTATTTAATCTTTTGAATTGTCAAAACAGGAGCCGTGAATTAAGGTAGAGAGAAATAAGGTAGAATCGACTTTGTTTCCATTTTATATTGGAAATAATGGCGAATTTTACCTTTTTCATAGTCGTCTTTATTTCCGTAACAATAGCCGAGTTTTTTTGGTAAAGTTATCCGTAGTACAGTAGGATTTTATATGAAAAACAAATACAACATCCGCAGTAGGTTCACTGCCGATACTCGAATAAACGTCAAATCTCTATCCGCAGCAGGTGCCCCGCACCTCATAAACAGTGAGGTATGCAACCCCCATGCTTGGGCACACTATAGGATTTGGGGTAGGTGCGAGGTTGGGTGTATGCAAAGTTTCTTTAGCATTTAAAGAATCTGGAAAATAACCAACATAAAATCAATAAGTTTTTGTTGTTGGAAATTCATTCCCACTTTATACTTTGGAGTGTCTACTAATTTCCCATAAGGAAGTGGACTTAGTTCTCACTTAATGGGAACAAAGACCACTTTAGTAAAGTGGATTTCATTCCCATCAAGTGAGAACTGAGTCCCTCAGTGGACTTAGTTCCCGTTGACTTATTTCCCTGCACCATTATTTAAAGTTGAAAATTAAATTATTATTATGTTCCTGTGTTTATTTTTTGTTTCATTTTGTGAAATTCATGAATATTTACTTATTTATGTGACCTTTTTGATTGCTTGTTTGAGATCTTGTACTTATAATTTTTTGTTTCCTTGGAAATAAAATAGAATATTGCTGGTAATAAAATCGAAAATATCTTTTTCATTTGGGAAATAAAGTCGATTACCAAAATTCGGATTTCAAGGGTCAAAGTGGTAATATTGAACTGTCGACATTATTACCATTTTTTTTTTTTTAATTTTTGGAAATAAAGTCGAATGCAGAAAATGGTAGAATTCGACATTATTTCCAATATAAAATGGAAATAAAGTCGATTCCTCCTTATTTCTCTCTACCTTAATTCACGGCCCCGTCAAAACAATGGATTTAAGAGTTCTTAACAGTCAATTGGAGTACTGTCAACTGAATAAGCTGCCCAAGTAATCTTCAACCAGGAATCATCTCACATTATTGGTTACCGAGTCTTGTATAAAGATAATAGGAAAGATGAAAACAACAACTTCTGAATACTCTCTAGTGCTTCCTCGGTTCCTTCGAAGATGTAGAGGCATCTAGCAACCCTTACCCTTGGGGGAATAACGGACTAGACCAAAACTTTTACGGAGCCTTCAGGCCGAACGGTCAAATTTTCTATCAATTTTTATCAATAAAAATTGAATACCCAGATCCAATCACAATTTGATAAATCTCCCAAGTCACATGTGGAACGGTGTTGGTATTATTGCGGAGAACCTTTCGTTTTCTATAAAAACACAATTCTTAGGGACTAATGACAATAATTTAATTCAAAACAAGATAAATAAGTAATATTTGTTTCACTTTTAATTAAAAAAAAGAGTGCTTTCTTTAACCCTTAGCTGCACTTGTGGGGTCCAGGTGACCCAGCGCTATTTAATTTAAAATAAAACATACAATTTTCAAAAAAATTGGAATTGTGGCTCCATCTGTTATTAGTTGAAGCATACCTCTTTCCCCTGAAACCCATAGTACGATGATATGCGCGCTAGTATCGTTCTGGCAGTCGTTGGAAGTGGTGTGGTGCCGTTTAAGACCCCAGTGTGGCAGTTATGATTATTTAAGTAATTTTTTTTTTACTCTGTTTTGGCTCTATTTCACTTAAATAATCGTAAGTATAATATTTTGAGTGCTCAGAATTTTTTTTACAACGTTTATAATATTTTTATTAGTATATTTATTCGTTACCATTAGATGGCATACAATTTGCGCAATAGGACATTGCGACAAAAAATGATCGAGGATGATTGTAACAATGGCGTTGCTGAGAATATTTCGGATGCTGAAGTCGATGATGGTTCTGAGTCTGAATTCAACGTATCTGATAGTTCATCTTCATCGGAGTTAGATGTAGAGATGGAAGACGCAACTTTCGATCCACGTCTTTTACAATCTCGAGCACGCGGTCGACATACGTCGAAGCTCTTCATAGTACAAAATAAATATACTTTTTTCTAAGACAAATATGAAGTATTTTTTTTCTTGAAGGTATACATCTTGAGAGTATCTCATTAAATTTTTAGCTCAAAATATTAAAAAATGAAAAAAATAGAATTTTTTTTTGTGAAAATGGTCATTTTCACCACTTTTTTTCAATTAACAATTTTTTTATTAATAATAAATATGAATATTTTTCCTTAAACCTACTTCATCTTATAAAATACATATTAATGATCAACACAGAATTTTTTCAAACAAAAAAATTCGATATCTGGCTCACAATACGATATTTTGTTCTTGGGGCATTTCGTACCCCAGTGTGGCAGCTATGATATTCTACAGAAGTGTGGCAGCTAAGGGTTAAACTAAAGCATGTATATAAGGTTAAGTATGGACAAAAATGATATTTCCCATTCAACATGCTCAAAATTAGAAAATCATTAAGCGATAATAAAGTTTTTAAAAGTTTAAAGTAGGAAAAATTTCAAAAACCGGTTCCGAAAGCGAATCTTTCAGATTGACACCAGCAAAGCTTTCCCGATTTCAATCGAAATGAGATATACACATATTTTTTTTGATGGATGAGGTAATTATCATGATAGAAGTAACAAAAAACACCGTACAATATATAAGAAGAAATTATTTTACAGTATACTGTACCTAATACCCATTTTATATTTATCGCACCCTAATAGAAGTTCATATCATAAACCAACGAAAAGCATTTTTTTGATTTGTCAAATAAACAATTTGAACAAATGAACCGTAATGAGGTTGTATGTCCCATGTTAGCTTCGCTCACTTAAAATTGCCTCCTCCATTGGGCTATTGGGCATAATTGATGTGCAGATTATGAACTTGTTTTGAATAAAGCACACAAATCGATACTTATACAGGTGACATTTAAAAAATTCTAACTTTTCAACATGACATTTATTTACGACTTATGTATTAGATTTGTATAGACTTATTTCGCCTTGTCTGCCGTTGTGCAGTTTTGCTTCGAAATGAAATCAAATTAAAAAAAGGACTAATTTTTGATTGGATTATATTTTCGATTTTAAAGAAAGCACTTTTTACTTACTAAACTAAAATTGGACAAAAGTAGCAGACCGGATTTATAGGCCCATCATATGAATTCCTTGTTAAAGCTTGCATTCATATGACTATTTAAGTGCTCCTGGTACAATAATTATAGTTCTACACTTTAGCACTTTAGTACTATAATAGAGTATTTAGCGCTAGTACTGTTAACAGTCTTAAAGTTAGTACCTAAACCGACATAAGCTGATTTCTGCACAAAGCCACCTAGCTCTAGTCTAGTCACTTTCGTATCAAGTTGTATCACTTGATTTTCAGAATTATAAGAACTGGTTCTGTCAAAATGGTTGCGAGTATTAATTATTAAGACCGGGTATTAAGTAGAACCACAAAGTTCAAGAGCTTTTTATTTAATTTGATTCCAGAGATATTGCTGAATACTGATAGTTTTTTGTACAATATTCTGTTTTGAAGCAGATAGCGTTTGCTGATTTTATGAAACGTAAACGCCATTTGGATCTGTTTTTTTCCTAATTATTGTAGCGTGTCCCAAGTGGAACTTTTATTGATCAAAGAAGACAGACTCAAATGACTCTAATAAGTTATGACTGTGTCGAAAAAGTTACAAAATAAATTTCACGTCTTCATGTGACTTTTTAGGTATCAGTTTAGGTGGAGAGACATGTTGAAAGAGGCCAGGACCGGAACCCGGTTGTCGAGCCGATGATGATGATGTTGGGGAGAATCGGGCTGTTGAAAGTATAGCAAATTATGTAAAGAAATGCTCTAGACATACATAGATACATACTTAATATTTTTTAAGATGTCATTAAACTTGGGAATTTACTTTAAACAATCTTTTTTCAGTTAATCTTTCAAAATTTACCTTTATTATTATGTCGGTTCGTTTAAATTGCCCAAAATCTACCAATTTTAGTCTTATGTCTGTCAAAGTCATCGTTTTGGTACGGATAGACTTCCATCATTTTTATTATGAGTTCTAATAAATATTTTCCTGCCATCAAACTTGGCGCAGAAAATAATATTTATTTCTTTAATAACTACAGGCTATGGGCGTTTTTCTTTTTAAGCTTACAGCATGCTGCATGGATCTGTCAAAAAACCATCTGTATTTCTTTTTTAGCTCAAAAACAAAAGTGCTCAGTTTGCGCTTCTTTTTTCAATCAGAGCTAGCTCGGAGCGCTCTCTATGAGCTCAGAATAAAATGACCGAGCAGATGGAGTAAAAAGCTGAGCGCAGCTAAATTCACTTTTTTTTCGTGTGATAATGGAGATCGACGCCTGTGACAGTTCAGCGCTCCAGAGTGTTTCATAAATAAATTGGAGAACTTTGATCAAACTCTTCCCAGAGCGTACACGACATGCTCAAGCTCTGCTCAGAGTTAAAAACAAAAAACGCCTAGATTATCTTAGTTTAAATTAATTACTTTAGTTTAAATTAAATATGAAGGAAAAAAAGTCAATATGGATTTATTTCTAATCTTCTAACGGGTGATTTTTTAAGAGCTTGAGAACTTTTTAAAAAAAAAAAACGCATAAAACTTGCAAAATCTCATCGATTCTTTATTTGAAACGTTAGATTGGTCCATGACATTTACTTTTTGAAGATAATTTCATTTAAATGTTGACCGCGGCTGCGTCTTAGGTGGTCCATTCGGAAAGTCCAATTTTGGGTAACTTTTTCGAGCATTTCGGCCGGAATAGCCCGAATTTCTTCGGAAATGTTGTCTTCCAAAGCTGGAATAGTTGCTGGCTTATTTGTGTAGACTTTAGACTTGACGTAGCCCCACAAAAAATAGTCTAAAGGCGTCAAATCGCATGATCTTGGTGGCCAACTTACCGGTCCATTCCTTGAGATGAATTGTTCTCCGAAGTTTTCCCTCAAAATGGCCATAGAATCGCCAGCTGTGTGGCATGTAGCGCCATCTTGTTGAAACCACATGTCAACCAAGTTCAGTTCTTCCATTTTTGGCAACAAAAAGTTTGTTAGCATTGAACGATAGCGATCGCCATTCACCGTAACGTTGCGTCCAACAGCATCTTTGAAAAAATACGGTCCAATGATTCCACCAGCGTACAAACCACACCAAACAGTGCATTTTTCGGGATGCATGGGCAGTTCTTGAACGGCTTCTTCACTCCAAATGCGGCAATTTTGCTTATTTACGTAGCCATTCAACCAGAAATGAGCCTCATCGCTGAACAAAATTTGTCGATAAAAAAGCGGATTTTCTGCCAACTTTTCTAGGACCCATTCACTGAAAATTCGACGTTGTGGCAGATCGTTCGGCTTCAGTTCTTGCACGAGCTGTATTTTATACGGTTTTACACCAAGATCTTTGCGTAAAATCTTCCATGTGGTCGAATAACACAAACCCAATTGCTGCGAACGGCGACGAATCGACATTTCACGGTCTTCAGCAACACTCTCAGAAACAGACGCAATATTCTCTTCTGTACGCACTGTACGCATTCGTGTGGTTGGTTTAATGTCCAATAAAGTAATCTGAGTGCGAAACTTGGTCACAATCGCATTAATTGTTTGCTCACTTGGTCGATTATGTAGACCATAAATCGGACGTAAAGCGCGAAACACATTTCGAACCGAACACTGATTTTGGTAATAAAATTCAATGATTTGCAAGCGTTGCTCGTTAGTAAGTCTATTCATGATGAAATGTCAAAGCATACTGAGCATCTTTCTCTTTGACACCATATCTGAAATCCCGCGTGATCTGTCAAATACTAATGCATGAAAATCCTAACCTCAAAAAAATCACCCGTTAAATTTGTACTTCGTTTCACCAAAAGATAATTATGAAGCTTGCTAATGTAGGTCGATGTGGTGCTGCGCACCAGAAAAAAAAATTAATTTGAAAAAAAAAAGGTTGTGGACCAGATTACTTTTAATATGGAGGAGTTAATTTAATAGTTGTTTGATGTTCCTACATGTATCGGTAGTGATTACTCAGGTAGCTTGGTGCTGTATTGTGGTGAGGTTAAGTACACTTAACTTGTATTAGCTAATTAAAAATTTAAAGAGTAAATAACTTAAATGAATTTTGTATTAATGCTTTCTCATTAAATTTGAGCACGTTTTGAGGCCGTAAATGTGTATCATATTGTAAATTCGTTATTTTAAACCCTTCCCTTTTTAATTATGCCGATGTGATAAAAAAAATTCTTAAAGATATTTTATTCATGACCCAGAATTTTTTGTTTGTTACGATTTTAAACAGAATGTTACAGAATACAGATTTCCTGGAACGGTGTTGTTTTATTTTTCAAACCTCAGCAGGAAACTCTCAAGGACTTGTTTTTCTTGGGTGAAGAAATCGTGTCAAAAACATAAAAATAATTAAATACCACTTTCCAGAGCAGGATATCTATTTACATTATTATTATTGTAAAGCTTAAAACAAATGGAATTATTTAGATGGAACTTGTTGACGTTTTTTTTTTGGAATTTACGTCGTATAGTATCGTCCTTCTTAGATATGCCACAAGCATGAATGTAAAAATTTTCATAATTCTTTCGTGGAGTACTTGTCATCCCAGGATTATGAATGTGCAGTTATCAAAAAAAATATTACATTCAAAATTATTAATATGGCCATCTGGCGAATGAAGACTTCGTTCTCATCTAGAAGAACATTCAAACACGATGTCGTAAAATTGTGATTTTTGGCCATGCATGCTTTTGGCTGACAGAATATAAAATGCAATTCGAATTGTTCTCTTGAGAATAAAATGGATTATCCCTTAAAATCCTTAACAGCTTAAATCGCTTATCATATTTTACCTGCGATATACATACGAGTAGGTACTAAAGGGCATGGACTACATTTTGCTCAAAAAGATTTAAGATAAAATGTTATTAAGGGTATGATTTTTTTTTACATACAATATTTTATCAATTAAGATAGAAAGTTATTTCTGTTTAAGTGGAGTTATTGAATGAAATTCAATTTAATTCAGGCCAAACGTACCTTGGAGTTGAGGTCACTTGAGCTTTTAATTGAATTACAATATTTTATTTTTATTTATTCTCAAAATATGTTCATAGGTTATAAATATTATTTAGAATAATTAGTTTCTTATGTTATGTTTTCTGTTTACATTTGAATTACATAGGTGCTTTAAGTGTAACATAGGTTTTTATTTTATTTTAAGATCTTCATGTCGTCGGCTTGATCAGTGCTAACGGTCGTTGGCTGGTGTGGTGATGAAGCGTAGGGTAGATATAGGTTATTGTTGATTGATAGTTGGTCTTTTGGTGGCTTCAACCTCTATTATGCTGCGGTTCTTGCAACATCATGGAAGTTCACGAAGCTGTCTTCTCCAGCTATCCCAAATGCTGAGTCCATAATGGAGAGCACCTGGAGATATCGGTCGTCTGTGACTGCGTTACCTGTAATTAAATTAATAAGAGGACTGGGAGATACGGGGACAATTTCTGATGCTTTGTACAGCCTTTTATTGTTATAATAGCGGTAATATTTGGGTTTTTGGGGCAGGGAAGTGCAATGGCGGAGACCTTTTCGCTCGAATAATTGCAATTTTTTCATATAATGAAGCATATTGGGAAAAAATATGTTAATATTGGGCGAATGAGTTGCTTGTATGGCAGAAGTTTCTTCCTGGTTTGAAGACTACTTTCATAAGGGGACGTAAAAGGGATATGGCATAATAGGCTTTACGAAGTGTGAATTTTTTGTGTTGGTTAAACTTGAACCTTTCGAAGAAGTGAACTCCAATGTATTTAACACGTTGCTTGGTGGTGATAACTGGAAGAGCCAGAGAGAGGTTTTTGCATTTTGTGGCTAGACCATTTTGCGAGGGTCGTCTTAAACAGATTAGTTCCGTTTTAGAGGGATCGACTTTTATTCGCCATTGGAGATAATATTCCCATAGTTTAAGGATGTGTGCCTTAACTCTACGGAGGGCTATGTCTGGGCAAATGGATGAGCTATATGTGATGGAGTCACAAGCGAATAGCAGAGTTTTTGTCATTAGCAGATTTGCTAGTTGGTAGAGGTTAAATAGGTCGGGTTCAAGGATCCTTGAGCGATCCGGCTAAGATGTTTTTAAGGATTGAGTTCGTACTCCCCACGCGAACGTAAAACTTACGGTTAGTGGGGAAACTATGGATGATGGATACAGGGTCAGAGTTTTGAGATTAACGGTATAAGTTCGATTTGTAGCCGCTGCCAACTAAAATTGAAAACAAAATTCCTGGGTTCAACTACCGTTTGCGAGAATGTGATGAAACATCCGAGAGAATCTCCTATCACGAGATTCTCATCTCAATTTTTTAGACTCGAGAGAAAATCTTATGTTCTCTCCATTTCTGGCGACAGCACGCATAACGTATTTGAATCCGAATTCAGATTAAGAATTTTGACATTTGACAGTTTTCTACATTTATTCTTGCAGTTGGTGAAAATTAAATTTAACAATTAGGTTTATCTGAGTAGTTGTGTAACAATTGATGGTGGTACAGACCTGGATGTAAACATCAGAATAAGTAAGGCCCCACGTGCATTTGGAATCCCGTCTCCTGTGTGGAACACTAATAAAATATCACTACGCATCAACTCTTTAAATCCAACGTAAAATCTGTGCTTTTATACGCCTGTGAAGCGCTCTGTTTACATCTCGGGCAGGTTACAGGCTTTAGTTAACCGATGCCTGCGGTACATTTTGAAGACCTACTGGTCACAAACCATATCAAACGTCAAATTGCGGAATAGAACCGGGCAGAAAAAAAGTTGATATAGACATTATGCAACGAAAATAGCGGTGGATTGGCCATAGATTGATGAAACCTGACAATAATTTCTCGAATCAATCTTTTGATTGGAAAGCTCAGGATACAAGAAGTATTGGAAGAACAAAAACAACCTGGAGCTCAACTGTTATGGTACAAGCAAGCTCTCGGATATTCGTACGTGGCCACAGCTAAAACTGCTTGTGTCAAATCGTGACTGATGGGGGGATTTTGTTGCTGCCCTATGCTCTAGATGGAGTTGAAGTGCTACTTAAGTAGCCGGAAACCATATATACACATAGATACTGCTTGACCGGATCAATACATGTTGTATTCTACGGTTTCAAGTCTGGTCTTCAAAAAAATAAAAAGCTGGTATTCCGCAGGGCTCCGTTTTGTCTCCGATTCTCTTCCTCATTTTAATAAACTATCTCTTATTTGAAACTTCTAAACCGCTTCATTGTTTTGCCGACGACTCTATCCGCAGCTTCTCATTATCTTTTTCAAATTCATGTACATTTCCTCAATGCTGTCTATATTCGTTTAAGCAAAATGTACCCCTTATGCCATTGTCCTTGAATGGCACTTGCATCGAAGGAGTCGAAAAGCTCTCAATACTTGGTAGATGTATCAACGACGATCTTCGTTGGAATGACCGCATTCTCGAGACCGCCGGAAATTGTTGTTACTCGTTTAAATTTAACAATCTTTGAAACTGCAAATTAAAGCCTAGTTTCCCGATTAATATAGCTGAGTTTTTCGATTAATCTAATATCATTTAAATAAATATTTTAAATTATTTACTACTTTTCTTTTAGCATTATACAATACGTAGTTTCTAACACATTTTTATCAACCCACTGAAAAATGTTTTCGGTTATATATTATTTTTTTGCAATAAGTTCTATGTATAAAAGCATTTTAAATTCCAATTTTCTCAAATTGGTAACTCAAATATATCTACAGAAATCTCATATAAATATATTTAATATGAACACAATATAAAGTGTGCGTTAATTAATATAAATTCAATTCAATTATTTATTTCCTTCATTGCAGGACCAAATGTAGGCCCATCACGTAAAAACCATCCCCTGTGCCATGAAACGATACGTTGGCGCTCCGATGTGCCTTTAACCGAAGGACAACTGCGTTCAAAACGTGATGAATTCTGGGACACAGCGCCGGCCTTCGATGGTCGTAAAGAAATCTGGGACGCCCTAAGAGCGGCGACAACAGCAGCTGAAGGGTTAGATTTCCAATTAGCTCAGGCAATTCTCGATGGAGCAAATGTTTCTGTCCCGAATGGGTAAGTCAACGAAAATGTATAAGTACTAGCAATAATGAAATTTCTTTTGAGTGATTTAAAGCTCGACAAAAACATAATCAATATAGCAAAGGCCTCCAGCAACGTATTAGTTGAGGAAGCGCTTTCTCCATCGACAATCATAAAAGAAAAAAAATAATAAAAATAGAAAAATTCTATCGTCGTCGTTTTTTCCAACCAACAATACCTTAAGCCCCTCTAGCCCGATTCCGAGCAACTGCCGCACATTATCACATCATCAATTAATCATTTTCCAAGCAAACGTCATAAACGAAACCATTAAAATCTATGAGAATAGGTCATACTTAAACAAAAAATCAATAAAATTGTTAATTCTGAAATATAAGGAGAAGAGTTCAATCCTGCTAGGGTGGGTAACAGGTGGCCGACAGAATAATCTTAAATCCAACAAGTTGTTTGCGATGACTGCGTGTGTTTCCACAACTTCTTTATTGGAAATGGAAGCTATGTATGTATTGTATGTGCCTGTCAATGGGAAACGTTTTAGATGATTGCTTCTGTTGGGACTGAGTTTTAGGATAATGGGAGGAACTTTTTCAAAGTTGCCAAGGAAAGAAAATAGGTGGTGTAAGTCCAAGTTAGCAAATAGACAGGAAATTTTAAACTTACACCTGAAAACTCAATTGAATTGCCTGTTTTTTTAATAGAAAAATTCTTAGTCAATGTGCAACACTTAATAGGCTGCCACAGATGGCGTATGCAAAAATAGAATGCATTCCAATTGAAACTCGCTGAATCACACCAGAGGGAAGGACTACAAACTCTTGTGAGAATTGTGTTGTTTTTATAAAGTTGTTGCAAACATACCCCCTAACAACTTTTCGTGCAGTTTTTTGAAGTTTTTTATTTTCCTTTTTGAAAAGCAAACGGATTCAAAAACTGAATACAGTTGTATAAAGTTTTATCTTGTGGGTTGATTTAAGAGAAATGAGTGAATATAAAATGCATATAAATTGGTTCTAATAGGATATACCATGGTGGTAGCGTTAAATTTATTTTTTTAAAGCTTATCTTTAGATAAATAAAACTTTTATAGTAATCTGTTACTGGTACTTGTATAAAAGTGAACAATCAAAAAAAGCCCAGAATAATACTCTTAAAAGCTATTAGAATGGTACTTCTTACTTGCCAACTTCAAAGCTGTTTACTAACTCTTCCTTAATCGTAAACACTTTTTAACTAGTTTCGTGCTAAAGCTAGTTTTTAATTATTTTTTTTTGAAAACATCTTTAATATGACAGTTCGTGTAAAAAAAGTAAACAAACAGGCCTTTTTGATGTTTCGGAATGTCAAAGTATCATATGAAATTAGTGCGATACTAAAGAGTTTATTTATTTATTTACATCTACAAGCAATTTACAGCTAACAGATTATGGATAAAATTAAAACTAAAGTTATATACATATACATATAATGCTAAAAAATAAATACAAATAAAAGATTAGCTTTAAAGATATTTCTAGAAAAACTTATATCAATACTCATAAGTCGGCAAACTTCATTGAAATGAGTTAAAGCTCTAGAAATAGGCTCATTACTACCATAACTGGTCCTGTGGTACCGTTCGAAAAGCAAATTCCTTGGCATAATTGAAAGTAAAGGAGGGCATCTTATATGATAACATAATACATCCCTTACAAGCATTGCATCATGAATCGTTCGTCTTGAATCTAAAGATTTAATTCCAAGTAGTAAACATCTAGCTTTATAATCGGGGGTAAAATTCCATTTCATTTTAAAAAATATAAATTTTGTAAATCGCCGTTGAACATTTTCAATACGATTTGAAAGATTCTTAAAGGCTGGATTCCATATAACGTCGGCGTATTCAAGTATAGATCTAACAAGTGATATATATAGTGATATCAACGCATAAGGGTCGGAGAAATCAACATAGTTTCGCTTAATAAATCCAACAAGTGAATTCGCTCTACCAACAATATATTCGATATGACTTTTAAAAGAAAAAGTTGAATCGAACATTATACCAAGATCTTTGATTTGTTCTACACGAGATAACAAATTGGATTCAATAAAATAGTTAATAGAATTATAATTTTGATGGTGCTGATGGTTAAATGTGTTAATTAATTAACTGAAACTAACTGATTAGCTAAATCCATGATAAAAAACTAAACTCAAACTTTGAATTTTTTGTTACGAGTTGAAATACGAGGGCAGTTTGAAAAGTTCTCGGCCTGACCAATAAAACGCAATAAATTTTAAAACTTTTTTTAATCTTTTTATACATATTCTCCTCTTATATCAATGCACTTATTCAATCTGTGTACCAGTGCTTCTATACCCTTTTTATAGGCCGATTCCTCCAACTCTTCGAAAAACCGCTCCGTCTCAGCAATCACCTCCTCGTTGGTGAAGAATTTGCGTCCAGCCAAATGTTTTTTTTAAGTTAGGAAAGAGGTAATAGTCTGATGGTGCCAAATCAGGTGAATAAGGGGGGTGGTTCAGTGCACAAAATCGAAGTTCATGGAGTTTAGCCATGACAACAACCGACTTGTGTGCTGGAGCATTATCCTGATGAAAAAGGATCTTCTTTTTGGCTAATCCTGGTCTTTTTTCGGCAAACTTTTTCAGCCAACAGGTTTGCATAGTATTGACCAGTGATAATTTGGCCCTTGGGAAGGTAATCAATAAAAATAATTCCCTTGTAATCCCAAAAGACTGACGCCATCACTTTCCCAGCTGAAGCACACGACTTGGCTTTCTTCGGTGGAGGAGAACCGCTATACTTCCATTGTTTTGATTGTTCTTTTGTCTCAGAAATATAGTGATGAATCCATGTTTCGTCGGTGGTAATGAATCTTCTCAAGAAATCGCTGGTATTCCTCCGAAATAACGCTAGATTATCTCTAGAGATTTCAACTCGATTGAATTTTTGTTCTTCACTCAGCAAACGCGGCAACCACCTTGCGGACAATTTTTTCAACCCCAATTCTTCGGTCAAAATGTGGTAAACCCGCTCAGAAGAGATCCCCATGGTGTTGCTGATTTTTCGCACTTTTAACCTTCGGTCGTCTAAAACCATTTTATGAACTTTATCGACGTTTTCTGAAGAGGTGGATGTTGTTGGCCTTCCGCTTCTGCGATCATCTTCGACGCTCTGTCTGCCATGTTTAAATAAGGCTGCCCGCTTTTTGACCGTGGAATACGAAGGTGCAGATTCCTCCAATGTCTCATCGAAGTCATGTTTAATTTGGTTTGGTGTCATATTCTTTTTGACCAAATATTTAATGACGGCTCCAATTTCATTTTTTTCCATTTTCGTTGTTAGCAATAGGTTCGTTCAAACAAAAAATTGTACTGATATAAGTACGCGACCAATTTCAATGAAACTTCACATACAATTATTATATAAATAAGGCTATTTGAGCAATTAAAATTTATTTATTAAAACAACGCCTTCTATGTTATCATGGATTTAAGATGACACACTGTGAAAAAACTGGACCCTACTGTTTATCAATAGAAAACCTAAAAAATATACCAGTTCACATATTTATAGTTTAAAAATATTTTAAGGTTAAGATTTTCTTATTTTGGTAGCTATATGTACATTTTGCGAATGAAAAATATTAAAATAGTATAAAACAAATAAAGAAATATGTTTCCTTGTTAAAAAATATGGTGTTCTAAATTAAAAAACAATTGAAAAGTTGCTCCGACACTTCAAATCAATTGACGTACTATAAACTTAATGCTTTCTGGTAAAAAAGAGTACGGCAATACTTAACTTTGAAGGTATAGGGCAAATTATGACAGCTCCTGAACTTTGACAGAATGAATGAATGAATGTTTTATTGAGTCTTTAGGTATCTTTTACAAAGTCGTTTCATCTTATTCTATCTTTAAGCCTAGTACGCAGATCGGGAAAAATTTTGTCTCCCATACATTTTTTTTCCTGGGACAAATTTTGTCTCGGATATTTTTCCGAGCAGTACGCAGCTCGCGCGCAAAATTCATACTATTGTGAATTGCTCTACAAAATGTCTCCACTAAATTTTGCCAGGAAAAAGAATGATACAAGCATTATTTTGCGGGACAAATTTTGACAGCCGAAAGTGATTTTTGTCAATAATGGTTTTATGTAAAAGGTGCTAATGCTTGTCTTGAGAGCATCAAGAGGAGATTCCAAAAAGGTATGAACGACTTTTGTAAGACAACGCGTTCCAGAGATACACTAAAAAACACAGTAAATTAGATTTCATCTCTCCAACTTCAAACTTTTGCGCGAGATTTGGAAAAGTTTTGTAGAGATTAAAATTGTAGAGATAAAATTTGTCTTGTCTCGATCTGCGTACTAGGCTTTAACAAAAGTACAAAAGTGGCTGTAGCGTATGGCCTTCTTTAACAATCTTACTTTATTTAGGGTTAAGCCTCGTGGCATGTCAGTTTTTATATAATAATATAGTTTTGTTCTGCTCGTGCTCAAGAGCGTTATACATTTGCGTGAAACGGAAGTTTCGTTGACTATATACATATTTACAAATTTAATAAACTAATAGTAACTTAAAAACTAATAAATGGGCTGCGCGCAATTATATCTTTTCTATTTTTACATAAAATTTTGATATTTCTTGTCTTTTTTGAAAATGAGAGCGAGAACGCTCTTTATGTTTGAATATACAATTAGTTCACTAGAGGAGTGATAGAGTGAAAAAGATAGTCAGATATGAGCGATAGCTCTATACTGCTTGCATGTATACATTTAGAATGAGTGAGAAGATTATACGATTACACTAATATCACATGACAGAGATAATAAGTTGAGAACGATGGCTCTATACTTATACATATATAATATAAATATACAATTAGGACGTATGAAAGGAAATATATAGAATATATGAAATATTAGGAGTGGTTTTAACACTGAAGTTATCAAGTAAAGTGATCCTATTTTTTCGTTGTAATCACAGCACCATCCGGCGTTGAATTTAATTTAGGATGTTTAGGAAGTTCGCTTTTAATGTTAGCGAATAAAATTTAGTCAAAAAAGACATATTAAAAACGGAAAAATTTTAATTTAAACCGTAACACGTATTTACTCAGTTATGTTAATTTTATTTTTTTGGAGAGTGCAGACGCAGAAACACGTCTGCACTCTCGGACACTCCAACCTTTTCTCCGAACTTTTCTCATTTGTTGTTTTTTCTCATTTGTTGTAGATTTTGTAATAGATTTAATAGAAAGTCTGGAGATTAGTTAGTGAATGGATTAAATTGTATATTGGTAGCATTTTGTTAAAGCTCAGCATTTTGTTTTAACCTTCCAGTTAACTAATAGTCGATATTAGCGTTTGATTATTAGTAAGGCCCAATGTGTTTGTAGGACAATTCGCAGCAAACTCTAATTTGCCTGATAGTGACAGACTTCTATCTGTACTTAAGGACGTCCATTTTTCTTTGGGACCACTACATTTTCGAACCCGTACAGCTGCTAGGGTACTTACAGATCTCGATGTTCACAAATCTGCTGTCCCCGATGGTATATCACAATTTGTCTGGAAAATGTGTTCTTACACTTTGGCTAAACCACTGCGTAAGCTTTAAGGTGCTAGCTACTTCTACTCATCTTTGAAATGTTGTCTTTGTATAAGTTATTTTTCGTGTTGGTTAAAATTTGCGACAGTTATTTATTATTTTTGATTTGTATTATTTGGATTAAGTAATTTATTTCCGAACGAAATTAATTCTAGCAAACAAACGAAACAAGAATGATGCTGCTGGGTTTTACTTTCGGTTTTGAGATTTGAGTATTTAGGTTCGTTCGTTTAACTTTACCCAGGGTTGACCGGTTGACCCAGGTTTTCTTGACAACCCTGAGAGTTGTCAGAAAAACTGGTATTTTCGGTTTTCAAAAAGCACCCAAGGGCTGTCAATTGTTTTGTTAACAACTAAGGTCCTAGTTATAGCTTTAATTGAAATGCATCATTGGAAAAAATCAGTGAAATGCTGACTTTTTTTTTTTACAAGCCAGTTATAACAATATTTGAAAAATTGGTTTCAGTAAAAGATCCTGTCAGTGACTGATAATAACCAATTCTATGTATTTGAAGTAAGAGTTGATCATTGAGCAAAACTGACATTTGAGAAAAGAAAGAGAATCGAACACATTCAGTGAAGCGATTGTGTTTCAAGTTAAAGAATCGAAAATCAGCTGTTCATTGAAAATGATTTGCATCAGTGAAATAATTAAAGTCGATTTAAAAGAAAGTTTAAATCAGAATTTTGTATTTTATAGAGTAAAAAAATTTTACTACTTATTATCTTCATTTTGGTACCATTTAATGCCATTACAGTATGTTTAATCGTCTTAAAATGGAATGAAAATTTTTCAATGATAGCTACGAGTATAAATGGCGCCTAACAGCAAAAACTAAATAATTCTGTGCTCTGATAAAACTTTAAATTTGTTATAAATTAGTTTTTGAAATGAACAAAACAATTTTTCTTTGTTGCTGAACATTTCATCTGATGAGTACAACAAACATTTAATTGCAAACCTAAACAATAACGTGCAACATTCGAATCGAAAAACGACAACAAAAAAAGATATACAATTGTTACCTGAACTCGCCACAACAAAATACCTAGATCTACTTAGGAAGAAAATTTTTCAAAAAAACGATTAAGGGCGACCCCAGGGTGACTTCAGGGCTCAACCAATGAACCTTTTATTAGTGCTTCTTAAGTGGTTTCTGACTTGAAATCAAGAAGCAAAATTTTCTTCTCAGAATCGTCAGAAGAGTATTTTTGTATCCAATAGAATGGTTTGAGAAGACATTCTGAACGCTTCCGGTCGTCCAATGGAAAATGACATAATACTTACATACTCGAATGTCAAAAGTAAAACCCGGCAGCAGTATTATTGTTTGATTTTATTCCGTTTGCGTTTGCAG
The DNA here is from genome assembly GCA_963931855.1 of Philhelius festivus. NCBI lineage: Eukaryota > Metazoa > Arthropoda > Insecta > Diptera > Syrphidae > Philhelius > Philhelius festivus. Next base: position 37,104,383 of record OZ007555.1, read on the forward strand.
ATTTTCGTAAACACTTACAAAGCTGAGTAGTAGTACATAGTTATCACCGTTCCATTAAATTTCAGAATGAGTGGATCATTGAGTGAAACCAATGGAAAACGCCATTAGAGAAATTGAAAACAACTTTCATCTGTCAATTCTCAGTTGCCAAATGCACTTTTTTGTTTGTAAAGTTTTTTGACTGCTATTAAAACTTTGTGTGTAAATTTTAAAAATAGTAATTCTATCAAATATTATCAATGCTTTATTGTTTCCAGAAGCATTACAAAGTAACGTACCACACGTGAATATGCAGAAAAAGCTGACGCTGTGTATGTGGTTAAAAGATTGGCATCATATTGAACGTGCTATTCCATCAGGACAACCAAATCAGTTAGACTTCCATTCTTGCATGATTGCATCTGGTCGCAGTCTTACGTTTAACGAAGGAAATTTCCAAAGATCAGTTGGAAAAGATTTTGATATTGGTCGAAGTACTATGTCAAAGATTTTGACACAAATTCATAATCTCTTAACGTCTTGGAGAATAAAATGTGTCCAAGTTAGGTTCAACTTGAAATACCAAATGAAGAGAGACGAAAATTTTAACTTCATTTTTGGAAAAATTTAATATTCCTGGAGTCATAGGATGCATCGATGAGACGCACATAACGATTTCGCAGCCAAATCAAGTTCCAACGTTATTCTATAATAGAAACAATAATTTTTCATTTTTATTTGCGACTTATAGGTACTATAAGACAAGTTATGCATTCGTAAAAAAAATCGAACTCGAGATTTTGATCAAAGTTGACATTACGATGATAGCGAAGACTAAAAAAGTGGGTCTCGCAATTCTGTCTATCTGTCTGTCTGTTCGGCTACAACCTAAACGGCTCGGCCGATTTTCTTTAAACTTATCATTCTTAATTTTAATTTTTCTCATTTTTAATTTTTTATCCCCACATGTTTTTTTTTTTTTTTTTTTAAGACCAAAAATAACGGTACCTGCCATATGAATTTTTTTGAAATTTATAAATATTTTTTTTTTCTCTCAAGAACTATTCGACAGATTAAAAAAAATTCATTTAGTTAAAGCAAGTTAATGGTTTGAAAAAAAAATCTAAAAAATGGTTATTGCGGGTGCCCCCCATGGAACCATTTTTTTGTTTTGGATTTTCTCAAAAACGGTACAACCGAGTTTGATAATTTTTTTGTGCTAAAGCAAAAAAAAAGTTTTTTAAAACAATATTTCGAAAACCCCATGCTATATTTTTCTTAAACTTGATAAATAAAAGTTTCTCAATATAATATTCAAGATGTGGAAAAAAAATTGATTTTACCTTAAAATAAAGGTACCCACCATACAAATATTAAAAAAATGGTTTTCAAAAATCATATTTTTCTCGAAAACGGTGGCACCTAGAACTTTGATAATATTTTATTTTTCTATTTTTCAATTAATTTTTAGGATCTTTAATTTAATAATAAAAAAATTAAATTTAGATATTACCTACAGCTTGTACCTACCTACCATATAACCATTTTTTTAATTTTGAATTTCTCATTAACGACATAACGGATTTTAATTAACTCTTTTTTTATATAGATGCTTCTAAAAAGTTTGAAAAACTTTGCATTTCAAAACTTAAAAAAAAAAATATTTTTTAATTTTTGGAAAAAGTCTGTTTTTTTTTCAAAATTCGATATCTCAAAAAAACGGCTCAGTATTTTTCTTTTGGTAATTTAATTTTTATTCGTACAATAATAAAAACTTAAGGTTGGCGTACCAAATTTTGTTCTTAAAAATTTTGGATATATAAGCTTGTTTTTTTAAGAAACCACTACAGCGACTTATAATTTTTGTTCTTGCATAAATTCATGTTTGCATAGCATAGCATAACATAGTTGCTGTGTTATTATATTCAAAGCTATTTCAAACCAGTGTCTCTCTAAAATGAGTGATGTGGTTGTCAAAGTTGCTGTTGAAGTTGCTGTGCCAATCTGTTTCTCGCTTAAATTTTATTTTGTATCGATTTAAATTCCATTTGATTAAAAGTGAAATGTATGTTTCTTCGTTCAATCGCCAAAGGATTTTCCACACCAGTTTTTTCGTATGGACAAAGTAGTGATAAGAGAGTTCCACCTTCATTACCTCATTACCAAGAGATTTTATGTTTCCAAAAACTTTTTAGTTCCAAGTCATATATGTAAATAAAATAAAATAAATTAGAAATAACGAAGGCTCATAGAGAGCCTAAACCTAGTGCCTTACAATTTCAACCATTTGTGTTTTAGAAAAATGGAGGGGACCTACAATTTCTCGCAAGAAGTAGTACACTCCTGACAAAACGTTTTTGCAGCGACTGAGAATTAAACCCAAGATCCTCTGCATGAACCATTAAGCCAAGGGGTACTACTTCCAAGTCATATTAATACCTACCTATAATCCTCATTTATTGCTATCACAATATTAAATGTCGAAGGTCATCGAATATTATTTGTCTCAAAATTTTCTTGTGCGCTTTGTGTACATCCATCTAAGACCGTATTCAAATCTTCTCGATACTTATTAGTTATTACCTTTATTTAGTATATTTTTGAGAGTGGATTTGGATGTAGAACTCTGTTTTGGCTACCTTAATTAAACCAGATGACTCGATGATTTTAGATTGCCTCCTTATATTCTCTACATGCAATAAATTGTACTAATAAAATCAATTTTAATTTTGAATTTTTGCAATTAATTTACAATATTTAATAATTATAAGTTGTATATAGGTTTTTTTTATAAAAAAGTATTAAAATTTACTTCTTTCTATTGCAGCTATCTCACAGAGTGCTATGATGAACTGGGTACGCAGTACAAAGTACCAATTTATTGTCTGTCATATCCTATTAACATAGTTAAAGAAGAAAACGGTCGAGATTCACCAGCGGAATTTTCGGAACCGGTGGACGGTGGAACGGAGGTTGTTCTTAAACTGCGCATCTCATCCACAATGTCCGATGTTAAACTTTCAGTATACTCAAAAGACATGATTGGTCAATGTAAAAAGAAACTACAGGTAAGTTTTTTTGTTTTATATACACACATGATTACTGTAAAATATTGCATTCATTTCGAATATATTCCTTGAAAATTTAATAAATTCATACAAATAAAATATGAATAGAGAACGAATTCAAAATTATTGCATTATTTCACAGTACTTATGAATACTTGCTGGAAATCTTAAACTTATTCGATTTAAATTTTATTTTTAGGCTGTTGAAGGAATTGATGCGTGCTGCCAGCGATGGTTTTATAGTGGTAAACTTCTCGGCGACAAAGTGCCCCTTGAGGATTGTCACATACAAAATGGTTATGTGGTACAGGTCATTGTCAACACCGAACACTATAACCATGATATGATAACTAGTGTACCTATTGCTAGCTAGCCAAAAACCCCACAGCTTTTCATAACGCACACTCAACAACACGAACAGCAAGAATTAGAGCAAAAACTAACATCTACAATAGTAGAAGAACAGCCACAACTGAAAGCCTTACGCGAAATAAATTGGCACAGTGTTGTTCCGCAATCCAACGCAATTCTTACATAAAAACACACAACGCCTACAAGCAACGCCCCAGTCTCTTAAGCTCTCTAAAAACCGACAATGAGACTTGACTTTGCATTGTTAACTAAAAAAATGGATTAAAAAAATGAAAAATTAATATACTAATTAAATTAAAACATAAAATTGTATAACTGTTTATAAAGGCCCAGTGTAGCCACAAATCTACATAACATATTACGTTAGGCTGTACTTCTTAATTATTTAATCAACCATGAGTTGTTTTCTAAGTAATTTTAAGTATTTTTTTTTGCTAAGTGTCCCACGCCAGAAGTGAAATAAAAACCACTCGAAAAACCAATCACCGTAAGTGTGTAGCATAAATTTGTTAAATATATATATATTACAAAAAATAGTTTGTCATTGATTTTTGAGTTTGCATTCAATTGCAAAAAAGCAATAAATATAATAGTATATGGTTAGCACAGCATTTTCGTTGTAAACAAAAAAAACTGCTCAAGCGCTGGAGCGCATAATTTACTTATTTTTTTCTTGTATCTTATTCGTACAACAGAAATCCTAATACGCAGTAATTAGAATTGTTTTTAGTATTTTTTTTGTTAACAAATTATTACGAAGAGACCAGCAGCGATAACGAAATAAAATACAACGGCTGGTACGTTTTGTTATAATATATGTTTTGAAATTTATTTGAAATATTTTTATTTACTAAAAAAAAAGATGGATATTAAAGGAATTAGTTTTATTCTTTTTTTTTTTAATAATTTTTATATTATTTATCTTTGTCTTTCTCCCATCCCAAACATTACTTCTTTTTTGTTAACTCGATATTCGAGATTGATTGTAAATGTAGAATAATATTATGAAAAAAAAAACAAAAATATAAGAGAACAAAAATTATATATACAAATGCGATTTATTCGAAAAGAAATCAAAAAAATATTAAAAAAAAAATCATAAAATTTTCTATATAAGAAAAAGTTGTGTGTTTTATTAATGCAGATTGTTTATATTTGTTTGATAACAAGCTAGAAGTTGCGCACGACCGATATCGTATCATATTCTCCGATGCATGTAGATCACGTATGAATTCTGATGAAGCCTCATGGGCCATCTAAATACGATTAAGTAATACATATTTAGAATATACATATGTATGTCAAGTAATGTAAATGAACTCAAGATTTTAATATAGACAGACATGGAGCAGGTGAACAATTTGTGTCTCTCAATTTTGTATATCTATTCGGCAACAGCCAAGCTGGTTGGGTAGATTTTCTAGACACACTTGGCAACTAAAGTTTCATGGACATTCTCCAGAGATTAAGGTATACTAAGTAAATTGTGTTCAATTCGATACATCCTTTTAGAACCGCTTCGATTTGCTCAATTATCGAATTCGAGGCGGGTCGAAAATTATACTTGCAGAATTTCCAGTCAATGGACAACTGACTTTCAGGATGAAATTTGCTGTCATTTCCTGAAAGTAAAATCAAACCAAAAACAAAAATGTTAAAAAAAGAGCCAAGTTCTTCTATACAAAAACCTTTGTGTAACAAGTCAGCCGTCAAAAGTACTGAGATCTAAAAGTACGCCAAGTTCTTACTTCATGATTAAACCTTCATGAAGTAAGAACCGAATATTTAAAGAAGGATAATATTGAAACAGCTACAATGTAATAGAGAAATTTTATTATTTAATGATTACTGACTAAAATTTGATGGGTTCACTGGTCAAGTTTTTAAAACCTTTCAAATTGCGAATACAAAAAAAATTAATAATTATTCATCAAATGAAAAACTGAAATCTATATACTATGTATGTACATATGTATATATGTTTATATATAACTGTTTGTCTTAGCAGAAATTGAAGACTATACATAGATCTAATAAAAACAATGGTATACTATCAATTTAAAACCAGACGTATCATTGAGAATTATCATACCAGAAACATAAAGGGTTGGGTAAGACACCAACATTGTGTAACACCAACAGTGTGTAATCAATGTCTGTCTAAAACAATAGAAATTTAAGGGCTCTATTATGACATGCGAATCGCAAAAAAACATTTGACGAATGTGGCTATTTGGTAGTTTACGGTTTGCAAAACCGTCTATTGGACGTTTGCTTTAAATATCAAAAATTTGGCGAATTGACATCTAGCTCTATTTTAATTACCGAACGTCCGCCTTTATCTATAAAAATAGGTCGAACTGTAATTCTTGGTGACTTTGAATAAAATCGAAGTTTTGAGATTTGAAATTGTTTAGATATGCAATTAGTGAAAATAAAAACAGATTATTCAAATAATTTTTAATAAAGTTAACAAAAACAATTAATATCATGAAAAGAACAAAGTATAGTACATTTTCAAAGATTGTTGAGCTTATGGAAGCAAACCCCGATAAGACCAAAGGTGTGGGTGTGGGATCGTTTGAATCTTCAAAAAAAAAAAAAACATTCAATATATTGGGATTGGTTTGGTATTGCCCCACTCCTTAGTACCACCTCACCCAGAGTGGCATAAAGTATGTAAAGAAAAGTTATTCTAGAAATCCATTATTAAAAATGACTTCAAAATAAAATAATAAAAAAAAATAGCGACCAACAAGACTGACAAGTGGATTGGTTACTCATAAGCAGTCTTCAAAGGGCTGTGAAACCTTCGGGCGATACATTTGGACGCATCCTCTTGAAGTGTTGTAACATGTCGAAGTGGAAGCCGAAAATGCGTCAGCTACGACACCCTCACAAGGGGATGGGTACAGCCCATCGGAAAATGCGGAAAATTGTCCGCAACGCATACTTTGTCGGAGGCTCAAATTGCTTTCGAGGTATCCTCGTTTACCTATGTATTTAATTTTTTTCAACAGTGAACAATATTGCATCAACACGAACAAATATTTTGTATTGAATTGGAAATTTCACGAAGTAATGACATTCACTTTTTGACATTAGCAGAATTGTTTTTTAACGCGAACGTTTAATGCCACGACAAAAGTAATTCGCCAAATCGTTCAACTTAAGGTGAACATTCGACTTGCGAGTCATTATAGGGCCCTAAGGGAGAAAGTGTTGCACAAAAATGATAAAATTTTAAATGACTCCGCAGAAAGGAAAGGAAGCTAAAAAATCGGGTTTCCGTTAAGCTGCATTTAGACTTTCGGTGTTATGCTCGGTGTCCGTTGTTCGTTGTTGGTCGTACGCACAACAACGAGAATGTAAATGATAAAAACGAACAATGAACTAAGAAGGAATGAAGAATGTGTAAATTCAAATAAGCTCGGAAATTTCGGTGTTTGTTGTTCGTTTTGTGTTTGAATGCGAAAACTGTTTAAATGAACATTGTTCTGCAGTGCCGTGCAACTCGTAGGAACATTTTTTATTTTTTTTTTATTAGTGAATGGAGCATCAGAAGGCTTCAATATAAATTGGGGTACATATAGGTAAATAAATTAAATATTTTGTTAATAGGTTTTATCTTTCTAGTACGAATAATAATACTAATACAATATTCAGAGGAACATGCAAAAAGCACGATATTGTGATCATTTTTAGCGCAAGATTTGTATATGCGATAAACGTTTCGCTTTCAGCTGCCAACTAACCAATGTGCCGCTGCCGCCGGCCGCTGCCAGCAATGCGTTGTTATCCATTTTGTTGTTAAGAACGAACAACGTACCTAATGCGAATGAAGAACGAAAGTCTAAATGAAGCTTTATAATTACTCGTATGTGCGTTGAAGCAACCGAAGTGTCAAAAATAAGTAAATAAAGTACATCCAAATAAAAAACATTTTTTTTTATTTGTAAGGTAAACAAAATAGCCTTTGGCCATCGATACACCAAATCGGAAAAAAAAACTATCGAAAATTCCCTCGGCATATACCTACAAAATTTCATTTCAGATTCGCTTTAAAAAATAGGTTGTACCTACAGAGTGAAGCACAAGTAACACTATGATTTATTTAATGAATAACTTAATGATTTGATTTTCAAGATATTAGCGCAAAATTTTAAACATTTAAAACCCGCTCTAAATCACTTATAGATACATTTTATGTATAAAATGAGAACTGACTTTTTGTTAATTTTAAATGACATAAACTATACTTTAATGTTAAACAGCTCGTCTAACTTTAACAGTAGCAAATAACTACTTTATCTTTTAAAAGTATACTTTATCTATATTGAAAACGGTCATTTCATACCAAAACAAATCGAAGTAAAAATGTTTACTGATGTTTTGTTTGATTTTTTAAAAGATGTTTTTTGTAAATAGAATGAATGCTATACATATATGCGAAACAATCGTATAAAAGTGCTCTAGGATCTTTAACTTTGTAATATTGTGGTGAGCGATGGATAGACAAATCTATACTATCAAATGTACATATACGGCTCTAGCGAGGAATCCGTTCGGAGCGTTATAGCATGTACGAGTATAGCCAAATAATTTTACTATGCATCACCACAGTTCAGTTTATATTTTGTGAATTAGCGGTATATACCTACTTCATTTCCATCTAAAATAATGTTAACGTATAAACAATTAAAATGTATATTTAAGTAAAGGGTGGTTAAATTTTAAGGGCCGCTGTTGATTTCGAATAAAACACAAAATATTTAGGAAATTATTGTCATTTCTTTTTATTATGATAATATGGTATGGTTCAATTATGTATGGAACAAAATATCGGCCAAATGGCCGCCGCGGCGTCGGCGGCACACCTCCATCCGATGGTCCAAATTTTCGATGACGCTGAGGCATAATTCAGGTTCTATGCTATCGAGAGATAGCTATGTGCTAGCGAACGGACGTGTAAATTTTTTGCTGTCTAAGATTGTTTAACCCCAACAGTGTAAAGTGCCTTATTTAAGTAAATTTTGTTTGCTAAATTAAAATAACTATATTATTGCATAGCACAAGAGTTTTTTCGTGAAAAAAGTAAAGTGAACACCCAAGAGAAATCGTATTTAACTTTTGCTGTTTTTTCCTCATAATAGGATCTTGCTTTTTTTTTTTCTTTTACGGACTTTGTTCTTTGGTGAAATAAAATAAAATAATAAAAACACTACTACTAGCACATTAATGCCTCTTTCGGAAAGAACTAGGTCCAGAAATCCACTCTTAAAGTCCAATATGAGTACCCCCATTACATCTCGCACTTTGTCGAACTCACCTTATCAAAGTAAGCTCATAAAAAAAAATGAGAAAACGACTTCCAAAACTCCCCCTGCCACTCTTGCTTCTTCTTCGAATGTTGCTGTTCCTGCTACCAAAAAGAATGTTCCTGTTGCTACTGTTCCTGTTGCTACTGCTGCTGTTGTTGCTGTTTCTGCTGCTGCTGTAGAGGCTAAGTTTGATGCAAATGAAGAAACTGCCCTTATGTCTACTTCTCCACCTCTGACCCACACTCAATTATTACAAAATTTGAGTACGCAAGGTGAGTCCATTTTGGGAAGGTTATCCACACTTGAAGAAAACTTAACGAACAGAATGGATAATATAGAAAAAAATATGTCTGACAAGTTAGAGATATTCACTCTCGATCTCACTAATTTAAAAGAAAGGGTCACACAACTTGAAAAACAATATGCCGAAATTAAAGAACTTCGCACAGATGTCAACAAAACCAATTTGAAAATGGAACACTGCGCGAACACCTCGGATGTAAGCAATGCAACAAACACTTTGCACACAGAACTTGAAAGTTTAAAATTGAAATTCCAAACACTAAGCATCAATAATCTAGCTGCTGATGCTATTCTTATTGGAGTACCATATACCGAGAATGAGCAACTAAAACACTTCTTTAATTTGTTGTGTCATTCAATACATTTTCAACCACCAACAATCTCCGGAATATTTAGATCCAAACCACGCACAACTTCAGCTATAATTATTAAATTCTTTTCCGCCAGTGACAAAAGAAGTATGATAAAAGCACTCTCTGAATTCCGCAAATCCAATTCACGACAATTGTGTTTAAGAGACATTGATCCGAATTACAACCATACCAACACACCGATTTATATTCATGAGAGCTTAACAACCGAAAATAGAGAGATTCTTCGGAATGCTATTCAACTTAAAAAAAGAAAATTACTAAACTCTGCCTTCACCGCCCGTGGACTTGTCCATGTCACAGTGAACAAAAATGAATCAGCCATCTGCATTAAAAGCTTGCAAGAACTAGATCAGCTTACCTTTATACATCTACATAATAGTACCGCTCGCAATCTTCAATCGTCGCAGCATATCATGCACCAATATGAAAACGAAAACAATAACAGATCGAACAACAAAACTAATGATGCCATACCAGGAAATGATGACTAATCAGTGTTGCCATTTTATGCTCTCTGTTATCTCTATCAAAAATTTATTTTTTATATTTTTATTTTTTGCTAATTTTATTTTAAATTCTATTAACGCTTTTTTCACTTTATTTCTTATAATTTTTCCTCGAGTATTTTTTTCATTTCTATTTTTCTCATACATATATATATCTTTTTCTTTACTTTTTCTGAATACTATTATTCTTATAATACTATTCGAACTTATTCTTCTTTTTTTATGTTTCTCTTCTTCTTCAGTTATTGGTTCCTTACGTTTTTCTTTGCATAATGCCATTCTTAGATGTTTCTATGGTTCTTTTTCGGCTGCTTTTTCTCAATTTGTTGCTTTTAATTCTAAATTAAATGACATCGTTTTATGACGCTGCTAATGGCAATGCTAATTTCAAATCAGCACACTTAGTGATGAGTTACCTGTCCAAGGCAAGGAACGGTTTTAAAGTTTGCCACTTTAATGCCAGAAGTCTTAATGACTCCAAGTTTGATAACATTAAAGAAATTTTCAATGGTGTGGATGTAGATGTGATATGTGTAAGTGAAACGTGGTTTAATCCTAATATTCCTGATTATGTTCGCAGCTTACCCAATTACACTCTAATCCGGAATGATAGATGTACTACTACAGTTGGTGGAGGGGTTGCAATTTATTGTAGGTCAACTCTTAAATGTAAAATTTTGAGCAAATCAGACTCAACTGGGATTGAATATATTATCTTGGATGTTTATGACGCCAACGAAAAATGTTTGGTAGCTTGCGTATACAATCCGAATAGAAGTTGTTCACCGGCTCCTTTCTTCACTGCATTAGAATCCTTCTTAATTTCTTATGAAAACATTATTGTTTCTGGCGATTTTAATGCTGATCTTCTTAAAGTGGACTCACGTTCCTTTCAGCTCCTTGATGCTGTTGCTGCCTCAGGGCTGAAGGTTGTTAATTCTTTTCCAACAAGATACGCACCTAATTGCTCACCGAGTCTTCTAGATCTTATAATTGTATCCGATCCAACTTATGTTCTGCTAAATGATCAACTGTGTCTTGATGGTATTTCAGATCATGACCTAATTTTTTGTACCTATGATATTGACTTCTCTCATTCCCAAACTCCTACTTCATTTACATATAGAGACTTCAAATCAATTAATCATGAATTGTTGTGTTCAGATGCAAGTTGTTTACCTTGGTATGATTGCTTGAATATTATAAGTGTAGATAATAAACTCGAATATATTCTTAACTTTATCAAAGAACTTTTCGATAAACATGTCCCTCTGAAAACGGTTGTCATAAAAAATAAAAAATGTCCATGGTATAATTTAGAGGTTCAATCTGCAATTAAAAATCGCAGAAAGTTCTATTTAAAATGGAGGAAGTCCCCAAATACTGATACCTGGAGAATATACTGCTTTATGCGTAATAAAGCAACCTCAATCACGCGATTAGCTAAACGAAATTTCTTCGCCTCAAAGCTCGACACAACCTTACCCCCCAAACAACTCTGGGCTAACCTACGCGAAATTGGTGTTGGAAAACGCCAAATCTCTAAATGTGAGCTTAGTGCGAGTGTACTTAACACACAGTTCACAGCTACCGCCCAAATTCCGAGTAGTTTTAGCGCAAAAAGTGAATTGATATATGAACATGATGATACTTTTGACTTCGAGGTTGTCTCGGAGGATGAAGTCATTAACATGTTTAAAACTCTTAAGTCTGAAGCTATTGGTGAAGACGGAATTCCTCTTCGATTTCTTAAGTTAATTTTTCCATATGTTAGTAACCCACTTACGCATCTCTATAATCACTGCATTGTTTCTTCAACGTTTCCAACTTTATGGAAAGCAGCTAGGATTACACCTGTACCTAAAAAGTCAGTACCCATAGAACCGTCCGACTATCGTCCCATAAGTATCTTACCTTGCTTATCAAAGGTCTTGGAGAAGATTCTAGCGAAGCAAATAATAGAACATCTTAACACAAAAAGTCTGCTATCTCCATATCAATCTGGGTTCAGAGCAAACCACTCTTGTTCCACAGCAATGGTTAAAATTCTCGATGATATCAGACAGGAATTCGATCAAAATAATTTGACTGTTTTATGCTTGCTGGACTTCTCTAAGGCCTTTGACAAAGTCAACCATGGTGTTCTATGTGAAAAACTTAGGCACTATTTTGGGTTTTCTGAGCTGGCTGTCTCCTTAGTAAAGAGCTATTTATATAACAGGACTCAGCGTGTTGTGGTTGGGGATGATTGGTCACGGCCTAGTTTCTTGAGAACAGGTGTTCCACAGGGCTCTATACTGGGCCCAATTCTCTTCTGTCTATTTATAAATGACCTGCCTTCTGTTTGTGAAAATGTCTCCTTTCATCTTTATGCAGATGATATACAGATCTATCTTTCAAGGAGAATTGGTTTGATTGATGACCTTATTTTTCGCATCAACGAGGATCTTATATCCATCTGTAAGTAGGCTGAGGAAAATGGTTTAACGCTTAACCCTAAAAAAACCCAGGCTTTGTTGGTATCTAAGAAGGAGTACAATACGGAACACCTCCCCACGATATCCTTATATAACTCAAGTGTCTCTTATGTAAAATCTGTGACCAGTCTTGGCTTCAAAGTGACGAATGATTTATCTTGTAGGGATCAAATAAACTTTGTAGTGGGACGAATATATGGAACTCTAAGGAAACTTTGGATATCAAGTAGTTTTACACCTACTGACACACGACTACGCTTGGTTAAAACGCTTCTTGTGCCAATTATTTCATTTTCTGAACTTGTTTATCCTAAACTGGATTCTATGTCCGAGCACAAGCTGAATGTGGCATTTAATGATATGACAAGGTATGTATATGGTCTACGTAGATACGACCACATATCTCCCTATAGTACCAAAATTCTAAATTGCACACTATCCAAATATACAAATTATCGAAACTGTATATTCTTGCATAAAGTGATTCACACAAAAACGCCTCTGTATCTTTACGAAAGAATTAGCTTGTGCCATTCTTCTAGAACAGGTAATATAATAACACCGTCTTTTAAGTACCTTAACTCCTCACGGTTGTTCTTTGTTAATAGCATTCGCCTATGGAATTCTCTGCCAATAAGGATTAAACAAATCAGGGAAATTGCAAACTTCAAAACTGAAGCATTTAAACACTTTTCAAATGTGCATTTATAGATTTAAAATTTTTAAAGAAGAAGAAGGTGAAGAATTATAGAAGAATGGGTGGAATTTTGTTGCAGAATTTTGTTCTATAATAAATTGATATATATATATACATATGTATATTAAAAAATAAACAAAAAAAAAAAAAAAAAAAAAAAATTGTTATAAAAATGTTATTAATTTTGAATAACTTTATTTGATTTTATTTTAATTTGTATTTGTAAGCTTAAATTTTAATCTAACCACTCTGTAAAAAATACTATAAAAGACTTAGTCTTACTGTATTATCCAATAAAAATTGAATTGAATTGAAAAAAAAAAAAAAAAAAAAAAATGTGAAAGCATCGCTTCCCATCGATCAGCGAAATTAAGCATCATTGCGCATGATTAGTATTTGGATGGGGGACCGTTCAAAAATACCAACCATGTGCTGTTGACATGTGTTTCTTCTGTTGTTCTTTCTTTCTGTCTGTCTGTCTCTCTCTGTTGCATTGTCTAAGCCGATGGCGTCCGCCTCAGTCGCCAGTGCTTTCAGTGTCTCTACTTCGTAGATTTATCTACTTCGTAGTGTAATGTAATGTAATGTAATGTAATGTAAATAAGTCCAACGGTGTCAAATTACATGATCTTGGCGGCCAATTGACATCGCCACCACGTGATATAACACGGCCATTGAATATGTCGCGCAAAAGAGCCATTGTTTCGTTAGCTGTGTAGCAAGTGGCACCGTCCTGTTGAAACCACATATCGTCCACATCCATATCTTCCAATTCGGGCCATAAAAAGTTCGTTATCATTTCACGATAGCGAACACCATTCACAGTAACTGCCTGACTGGCCTCATTTTGGATAAAATACGACTCGATGATGCCGCCAGCCCATAAACCGCACCAAATAGTCTTTATGGGTGCATTTGTTTTTCGACAATCACTCCTGGATTATCATTCGCCCAAATACGGCAATTCTGCTTATTGACGAATCCACTAAGGTGATGGTAAATGTGCCTCATCACTGAAGATGATTTTCTTCGAAAGTTGATCATCCATTGTTTCCATTTCTTGCCACCATTCTGACCATTGACGACGCTTGAAATGGTCAAGATGCTTTAGTTCTTGAGTCAATTGCACCTTGTAAGCTTGTAAATGCAAGTCTTTATGCATAATGTTCTTCAACGACGAGCGTGAGAGGTGCAATTGTTGGGCACGACGACGAGTTGAGGTGGACGGCTCTTCAGCCACAAAATCGCCAACAGCAGCAATATTTTCTGCAGTACGAGCTGTACGAGCATTCACTGGTGTTTTCACATCTCCTACGCACATTTGGACGATTGAATTGACCGAAAAAATCACGAAGTGCACGATATGCATTTTGATTTGAACACCCATTTTCATAATAAGCCTGAATGACTTTAACGCGTTGCTCGATTGTTTATCTTTCCATGTTTCAAATTGAAATAGTCTGAAATTGAGAAATGTCAAATGAAATGCAGAAAAAAACTTGACCTTTAGGTGTGGTTCACATTCAAAATCGGCCCTTAAAATTTAACCACCCTTTACATAAAAACAAAGGATAGGAGTTATAAAAATACAAATACGTTAATTCGAAGTAGGAAAAGGCATTTTTATTAAGCACCGCACGTAAAAACCCTTTAAAAGGTAAATTTTTCAAAATGATAACGATGCTTTTTACGGTGACATGCAACATAAATTAAACGGAACTAGTCAGACTAGAAGATTTGAATTATTTTACGCTCAATGGATTATCTCATTAAAATATAAGAAAAATGTATAAAAGTTTTTCTATGAAAAAATGGTGTTTGTAGTTTTTTAAATTTCTCATAAACTAGAAGATAATCAGGATGGGCCATCTTTTATATCGATATGCGTCTTTTTTGGACGATATGTTGGCAATATTCTTAGAGTCAATTGCACTTTACACGGAAATATTATTTTAAATCAGTTCATAGTCTCGACCATGGTCAAAATTAAGTCTTTTGTCACGTTCGCACCAATTTAATATTAAGAAATTAAATTATAGATCAATTGGGATATTCCGTAGACGACAGCAAATAAACAGGGCCACCCGCTACGTTCAAACTTTGATTCAATTTTCTTTAAAAGTATAAAACATTCAACTAAGAAAGTGGTATAACTACCTACAGAAAGTGCGTTTCGTGTTGATTAGAATGAATGGAAACTCATCAATTTACTTAGTGTTTATTTAAGATTATGCAAAAAAAAAGAATCATTTTCCAGTCATGTAAATAGGTAATCATAAAGTGAAAAAAAAAACTTATTAAATCCAATAACAAAGAAAAAATTAAAAAAAAGTTTTTAGAATTGCCTCCTCTTGCTCTGATAACTGTCAACATCATTGTATTCATCGACGTCACAAACCTGACGATGAAATCTTGATGTATTGTATTCCACTCCTCTTCAACTCCGATTCGCAGCTCTGGAAGCCTTATTGAAGCAGGTACTTGGGCTCGAAAGCAACGTTTCAGTTCATACCATAAGTGTTCTATCGGATTCAAGTCCGGGCTCCGAGCTGGCCAGTCCATCGTACGAATACCGACGTCACGTAGATACTGGTTCAACACATATGCAACATGAGGTCGTGCATTAACTGCTTATTCTGCCGATATATATCCTGAGTAAGGTACGACATGGTCTGCAAGGATTTCAGTAATGTAGCGATGAGAAATCAATACACGTGTACGGTCCGTCGGTTTGATGAAAACTAAAGCTGTATGTGCGGTTAAAGAGATGCCGCCCCAGACCATTAAAGATCCTCCTCCATAAGCAACAGTTTCCTCGATGGAACATTAAGAATAATGTTCACCAACGTCGATCACTTCCATGTAGACTCAACCTGGTCTCATCAGCAAAGAGTAGAAACAAATGGTAACACTTATCTAGCTTTAAAGAATCCACTTCATGTGTTGGCCAAATGCAGTACGTGTGGGTGATTTTCATTTCGAGGCAAAAAACGAGATGCGTTTGGTTACACAGATGAGCGATTCCTTCTTCTTCTTCTTCCTTGTTTCGGCGCTGTTATGATCTCGATGTCGAGGGGATCATAACTCTCCCACGTATCTGCTTCACACTAGTGATCCGCCTGTGGGGTTCGCCGGGTTGACCTCAGAAATCGGCGGCAAGCCTCCCGGTTTTGTATTGTTCCATTTCTGAGGCCAACTGAATGCTGGTGTTTTTGCATTTGTTTGTACCAGGAGTGTTTAGGCCTACCTTTCTTTTTATTCCGAATTGGAACGTTGTATGATATTGCTCTTTTGACGGGGTTCTCAGGATCTCTCCTTTGAACATGGCAATACCAACTGAGTCGGTCGTGTTCAATTTTTTGGGAAATGGTATTCTTAACATGAAGGCTTCCTCGGATCTTCGTACTTCGAATTCGATCAAGCTTTGTAACTCCTGCTGTCATACGAAGCATCTTCATCTCAGCTGCCGTTAGCTTACTCTCATACTTTTTGTACATTGTCCAACATTGTGAACCGTATGTGAGTGCTGGACGCACAACTGAAGTGTAGAGCTTTCCTTTCAGCTTAGGGGGCATTTTTCGGTCACAGAAGATAGCAGAATTTTCCCGCCACTTCATCCACCCTACGCTTACACGATGATTGATATCGTCATCACAAGTAGCTTCGTTATTTATCATAGACCCCAGATATTTAAACTTTTCACACTTGGGAAGCACTACTCCATTCAAATAAATGTTTGGAATAGGCCTGTGTGGATCAGAAAATGGGCAGCATAGGTATTCTGTCTTTTTCGCGCTTATGCGGTACCCACTTCCTTCTAGAACATCCACCCATACGTCAAGTGCTCGTTGTAGGGATATCGGGTCTTCACTTATGATGGCTCCATCGTCAGCAAAGAATAACTGATGCACTTTTGGATCCGTCACTTTGCCTTCAAGCAGGTAATCAAGAACTGTAATAAAGAGCAGGGGACTCAAGACACTTCCCTGGTGTACACCTACTGTGATTTCGAATTCTTCGGTGACTCCAGCTGCGCATCTTACTTTAGTAACTGCTCCATCATACATGTCCATAACTATCCGCACATAGGTTTCTGGAACTCCTCGTTGCCTGAGGGCCACCCATATTAGATCTCGTGGTTGCCGATCGAATGCTTTTTCAAAATCAACCAATACGACATGCAAATCCTCCAAAGAATCCCGATGTTTTTCCATAATTATTCTTATACTCTGGATTGCATCCGTGGTTGACTTACCCCCGACAAACCCGCACTGGTCATCAGATAGCCTAATTATTTTTCGCAGTCGGCTACCCAAGACTCGCTCAACGATCTTCATGGTGTGTGACATCAGCTTAATCGAACGGTAATTATCACAGCTTCGAGTATCACCCTTTCCTTTATAAATTGGAAGAAGGTAACTTTCCCTCCATTGATTAGGCATGCGATCACCTCGTATAAGTTTGGAGACAAGAATCATGAGCCATCTAAACCCGATGTCTCCCATCTTTTTCCAAAACTCTGAGGGTATTTCGTCTGGGCCAACAGCTTTTCCCTTTTTGGAGTATTTTACGGCCTCACTAACTTCTTCGACTGTGACGTCGGATACTTCGCTTAAGTTAGGTGAAGCTATTGGAAAGTATAGCCTTGGAAATTGTTCGTTTAGAAGTCCGTCACAATACTGTCGCCACCTGTGAAGAATTTCGTTGTCTTCCACAAGTAGTTGGCCTTGAGCATTGTTAATAAACTTTGGCGAACAAATCTCCTGGGCATTTCTTCTTCTTTGAGCGGCTATTTTGAAGATAGTTGCGCCCTTATTCGTGTTTTGCCGTAGCTCTTGAATAGCTCCAGCTGTCGGGGTAGAAATTTCATCCAGCTCCCGATACAGGTTTTCTGTATTCTTTGCTTGAATTTGGGCGCACTTCTTCTTCGCTTCTTTCTTGCAGTTTCTATATTCCACTTCGAGGCGTGACTTTTGCTCTGTATCATTAGAGGGGCACTTCGACCAAGCCTTGAAAGCCATTTTCTTTTTACTTATAACTGATTTAGCTTCATCATTCCACCACCATGTTTCTTTGCCTTGTTGGTTGTGTCCTTTTGAAACCCCTAACAGTGTTTTGGCTTTTTCTTTGCAAGTTCTCTGTAGGAGATCCCACATACTTTGTGCTGTACTCTCTTCATTTCGAACTATATCGGTGTTGTTATACAGAACGTTTTGCATATTCGAAATGAAAGCTTCGCCTTTTTCCTTATCCAGATTATACCATTTGATCTTCCCAAAAGTTTTTGTATGTTTGTTGTCGTTCACTGTCTCCATAAAAAATTCTGTCAGTAGGAGACGGTGTTGGTGGGCGATCGCTTCTCCTAGTATCACTTTGCAATCTTTTACCCGGGGTTTCATGAAACTAGATACCAAATGGTAATCAATCTGGGTTTCATTTCCACCACTGCTGTAAGTGACCAGGTGTCGGCTTTGTTTGACGAACATGGTATTTAGTACGATAAGACCGTATGTTTTGCACATGCTCAGGATGTCTTCACCAGGAGGGTTCCTGGTGCCGTATCCGAGGCCTCCATGGCAATCTTCATAGTCTTCGTTTGTCTTGCCGACATGTCCGTTCAAATCTCCGCCCACGAACAAAAACTCTTCCTTTGGGATGTCCTTAAGTAGATTGTGAAAGTCTAGCCAAAATGCATCTTTTTCCACCTGCTCACATCCAATTTGGGGAGCATATGCAGTGACAATATTCCACAACTTTCCTTTAATCACCAATTTAAGGGACATCAAACGGTCGCTGGGTTTCGAAATGGTCAATACGCTGCCTAATAGATGTTTTGCAAGGATGATTCCGATTCCGTTTTTACCCTTTTCCGTTCCATAGTAGAACATCTTATAGTTTTTTGTCCTCGTATCCAAGAAACGGGCCCTGTTTCCCGTGTTTCGCCATTTTGTTTCTTGAACACATAAGATGTCCACTCGCCTTCTTTTCATCATCTCTTCCAGCTCGAAGCTTCGACCTGTCATACTGCCAACGTTCCAACTCGCAACTCTCAGATTTTGTATAATCTGCGGCATTACTTTGCTAGCCCCCGGAATCCGTCTAGCTCTGACCCGAGCATTGCTGCTCGGTCCAGGATCAGTACCATGTGTAACAATGGTAGTGCCTGGCGGGGTAGTGTCATTTCTAACGAGTACTTCCATAATGCTTGAATTCACAAAATTATCGAGTATCGACGTGTGCATGCTCCAGTTTTGTATTTGATCTCTCTTTTACGGCACCGGTGATCTCCAGTCGTGCCAACCCAGGGACTGGCATGCACACTTTTGGGAAAGTTTATAGGTGTTAAGTGTCGCTAGGTTCACCTTGCTGTTTGTGGCCTAGATGTATTTACTCCTTTAGTCGCCTTTTACGACAAGCGGGGAGGCGCTGCAGGAATATTCTAACCCGTCCCTGCACAGGGAAGATGAGCGATTCCTGTTCAATTTAAATGCACCCATCTATGTTACTGTTAATGATGCTGTTGTGACGAGTTAGGTTTTTTACGTGTTTATTATAGGAATGCGGGTGGTTAAGGGACAAAAACTACAATTTTGTTTTTGTCCTTAAACCACCACACTGCTCGTTTGAGGAATAAAACCGGCTCTACTTAACACAGTCGTTTAGTTGGGAGATTTTCTCTAACTTCCTCATAATTTAAAACACGTTAGACAACTCTTCTATGTAATGTGGGTTTTGTTAAATTTGACAGATAAACAACACAAACTCAAATACACAAAACAAAAAAAAAGAACACAAACAACTTCAAACTAAATCATTTTTCGCCTGAAAAAGTAAATTGCATATAGATACTAAAGGGTGGTTAAATTTTAAGGGCCGATGTTGAATGTGAACCACACCTAAACGTCAAGTTTTTTTTTCTGCATTTCATTTGACATTTCTCAATTACAGACTAACTCAATTTGAACCATGGAAAGAAGATACACAATCGAGCAACGCGTTAAAGTTATTCAGGCTTATTATGAAAATGAACGTTCAAATCAAAATTTAATCGTCCAAATGTGCGTACAATCGGAAAATTCGTGCAAAAATTTGAGCAAACTGGGTCTGTAGGAGATGTGAAAACACCAGTGAATGCTCGTACAGCTCGTACTGCAGAAAATATATTGCTGCTGTTCGCGATTTTGTGGCTGAAGAGCCGTCCACCTCTACTCGTCGTCGTGCCCAACAATTGCACCTCTAACGCTCGTCGTTGATGATCATTATGCATAAAGACTTGCATTTACACGCTTACAAGGTGCAATTGACTCGAGAACTAAAGCCTCTTGACCATTTCAAGCGTTGTCAATGGTCAGAATGGTGGCAAGAAATGGAAACAATGGATGATCAACTTTCGAAGAAAATCATCTTCAGTGATGAGGCACATTTTCACCTCAGTGGATTCGTTAATAAGCAGAATTGCCGTATTTGGGCGAATGATAATCCAAGAGTGACTGTCGAAAAACAAATGCACCCACAAAGAGTGACTGTTTGGTGCGGTTTACGGGCTGGCGGCATCATCGGTCCGTATTTTTTCCAAAATGAGGCCGGTCAATGGTATGGTGAATGGTATGGTGTTCGCTATCGTGAGATGATAAAAAAACTTTTAATGGCCCGAATTGGAAGATATGGATGTGGACGATATGTGGTTTCAACAGGACGTTGCCAGTTGCTACACAGCTAACGAAACAATGGCCCTTTTGCGCGACAAATTCAATGGCTGTGTTATCTCAGGTGGTGATGCTGTCAATTGGCCGCCAAGATCATGTGATTTGACACCGTTGAACTTCTTTCTTTGAGGTTATTTGAAAGAAAAGGTGTACGTCGATAAGCCAGCAACAATTCAAGAGCTAAAGGATGAGATAATTCGGCACATTAACGGCATAGAACCTCAATTATACCTCAGTGTCATCGAAAATTTGGACCATCGGATGGAGGTGTACCGCCGAGGTCGCGGCGGCCATTTGGACCTTAAAATTCATCAAAAATCATATTGCTTCAAGAATTGGATTGCTTTGGATGCTGCAATTTGTGTCATAATTTTTAACTCATATTAATGGTCATACAGAAAAATAAAAAATAATTTTATATTGTACAATATTTGTGTATGAAGCAAGTTTATAGAGCTAAGTTGTGTTCATTATTCTTTTATTATTTTCTAGGAGTAATAAATGATAAGTTTAAATTTTCTGCAATGTCGATGATTGCCTTTTAATTGATCCTTAATCGTTCCTTAATTGATATCATTCGTTGGCAATAGTTGTCGACCCAATTTTTAAGTTGTATATAAAGAGTTAAAATCTGTCAATGACTCACAAATAACATCCATAATGTCACGTCCAGCTAATGGAATCCTTGCTATACAAAAGTACTCATTTTATCTTCTATTTGTCCTTAAATTTCCCGGAATGTCAAACGAAACGCCAAAATTGGTGAATTTTGCGTGGGCTTGCTTTTCTTGGATTTCAGTTTTTGTTCCCTTGCATATGTCGTTTTGTTTTTTCAAAACAGTTTACGATGGTTTCGGGCTTGAGAGCATGGATACTTTGTCGAACACAGGCATTCAAGGGTTGTGGTTATTTTGCAGTTTTGTTACAATGTTGAACTACAAGCTGAAGTCAAAGGGTCTGAATGATATAATTGAAACAATTGAAAGAGAATTTCTATGGAGATCTCCCAAAGGTAAGGAATCGAAATCTGGCCCTTAGAAATAATCGTTTCATATTTTTTCATTTTGGTTTCTTTTGTTAGGAAAAACGTACGTTGACATGGAGAAAATTCACCGATATGCTAAAATCG
This sequence comes from Philhelius festivus, assembly GCA_963931855.1. Lineage (NCBI taxonomy): Eukaryota > Metazoa > Arthropoda > Insecta > Diptera > Syrphidae > Philhelius > Philhelius festivus. The sequence continues at coordinate 37,126,315 of OZ007555.1, forward strand.
TATCAATGTTTTGGCAATTTCTTCCTACATCAACCGTTGTGGGATCACTTTTGCGTCCATTGTTTAGTACACCTCTAGAACTCCCAATTGCCATATATCCAATTGATGAAAACGTTCGTGTTTAGTTTCATTTAAAAAAAATATACTTAATTTCTATTTTATTTCAGAACCCCTATCAATTTGCTTTGGCTTATTTGCTTCAAGCCTGGGCCCAAATCATTGTGGTTTGCAGTTTTGCTGTTGGAAGTTCGTTCTTCTTTTCTTTTGGGCTTTTGTGTAGTGGTCAATTTAATATTACAAGATGCGCTTTAAAAAATCTCATATTTACTAGTGGTGTTTATAAAAGGTAGGTACCTAGGGCTGGAACTTGTTTATGGCTTAGTGAATATACACGTTTTTCTAGGTTTCCAGAACTTCTTCAGGACAAATATGAGCCCGATTCAGCTGATTATCATTTCACAACTGAAATGAGAGATATCAATTTTTCAAGATCAGACTTTCAATCATCTGATGATAATTTACTTTTGGAAGATATCGAAAGTATTCGCGGATCCTCCTCTCGAAATCTAAGTGCAGAAGAGATTCGTAACTTTCGAGTAGCTCTGAAAGACGTTATTCAACAGCATCTTGTTTTGATTAAACTTTGTGGAATGATGGAGAACTTTTTGAACTTCTTTGTGATTCTTCGAGTTCTAGAAGTAACACTACAGATGTGTTTTATGGCATTTGTTTACGCCAAAACATCGGACGTGAGCTAATCACATTTTAACATCTTGCAAGGGAATATAATTTATAAGTAATTTTTATTTTTTGTTTAAGATTTTTGTGCTACTTTTTGGTGTACTGGCAGCGGTAGACCTATTTTTGGTAACCTACCCCGCTGAATATATAAATGAACAGAATAGTTTGATAGGAACTTCTTTACTGATGGGTCCTTGGTATTTGGTTTCGAAATATTTTCGAAATGATTTTTTGATTATAATAATGTTTTCCCAACAACATATAAAGTTTACAGCAGGAAAGATTTTGCCTCTGAATCCAGATCGTTTAAGACAGGTAAGTTAATTTTAGAACTTTTTTCTCTTTTTTTTTGGGATTTCCCTTTCTATCACAGTAAATTTTTTTTTGTTTCAGGCAATTACGACAGCATTTTCGTACTATACATTGCTTTCTAGTTTCGATAAGGATTTTACAAAATAATATGTATCGAAAATTATACTAGCTTTATTTATTTGTTGAAATATACATATGTATATGTATAACCAGGTTGGTTGCGTTTTTTAAATTTTATTTTAGAATCACAAGGAAAATTAAGCTGCCATGTACAATTTTTAAGCTATTAAACAAAATTTTGTTTTGGTAAGATAATTTTTCTCCAATAATGGTCAATGATGGTATTGCTGGTTTGTTATTCGGGCTCACTGGTCTGGTCTTGAGAGTCCGCCTCTTTAACATTTGTAACATTTGCGTTTGTCGTTTATATAGCCGTCTGTTATTGCAATTTTTAGCTGAACCTATTCATTAACTGTAATATGTAAAGTTATGAAGTTAAAATTTATTCGCTACAACCGTTCTCGTTTACTACGTCAACTTTTTACTTTTAATGACTTTATGGTTGCAGGATCTGAGTGGCAGGAGTTTGCTCAGGTTCTAATATCTTCTTCGTAATTGTTTCCAATATTGATATGTATATGTATAAAGGTCTGTCTTCTCTGTCGATAATTTGGAATGAGGTTTAAAACATTAAGATGGGTGATGAAACTTTTTCAAAACAAAAGATAACTAATTGAGTTAATTTTTTGGTTTTGGCGAAAACATATAACATTTTAACATCCAATCAAAGGGCACTGTAGTGCCCAGCCAAGTTCTGGCACTACACCCTTTTTACAGGAACAAACTCAAGCGACTTTTGACCCCTCCCTATCTTCAGTACCAATGAAGTCAGAAACTTGAAATTCCGAATATTTGCTAAGCTAATTAAGCACAGGCGCCTCACCAAATTTCATTTTTCTATCATATGCGGTCCCTGGGATATAAGGCTTCAAAAATCACAAAAACCGTAACTGACTGACTCCCTGACTGACTGTTTGACAGATCATCAAAATTATGGAGCACTTCCCGACATCGTAGAATCTTGTAATTTTGCGCAACGGTAGGTCTTGTCATGCAAGTAGAGGAAAAAACCGAAAATTTGAGGTTTTCCATTCAGGGGGCGTGGTATCCGCCCACTTTCTCCGAATTGGTGTTGGTTGAATGGAGCACTTCCGACTGCTGTAAAACGATGAAATTTTGTAAAGTGGTAGGACTAAAATTGCATACAAAGAAAAAAATATAAAATTTGAAGTTTTCCATTCAGGGGCGTGGTATCCGCCCACTTCCTCAGAACTGATTTAAATTATATGGCACACTTCCGAATGCAGTAGAACAATGAAATTTGGTAGAACGGTAGGGCTCAAATTGCATATAAAGGACCAAAAATAAAAATCGAGTTTTTCCATTCAGGGGGTGTGGTATCCACCCACTTTCTCAGAAAATGTTTAATATATATGGAGCACTTCTGATTGCCGTAATTAAGGTAGGTATGTTAGTGTTAGGTATCTTGCCAGGACAAGAAGAAATAATTGAATCGCAAATCAAAACAACCAATTACAAAAAGAAAATATACCAAAAGAAATAGGAAGCTTTAAACTAAGTTGATTTTAGTAGGTAGAGTACACCCTTCTATCTTTCCATATCTTTCGAGATTTTGACATGGCAAAATATTAAAATCTTTGCAAAAAGGAGTGAGATCAGATCCAAAACATAAACGTTAAAAAAAGAGCCAAGTTCTTCTATACAAAAACTTTTGTGTAACAAGTCAGCCGTGAAAAGTACTGAGATCCAAAAGTACGCCAAGTTCTTACTTCATGAAGGTTTAATAGCGAATATTTAAAGTAGAATAATATTGAAACAGCTACAATGTAATAGAGAAATTTTATTATTTAATGATTACTGACTAAAATTTAATGGGCTTACTTGGCAAGTTTTTTATGCCCAATTCAAAAGGTTTAAAAAACTTAACTAGTGAACCCATCAAATTTTAGTCAGTAATCATTAAATAATAAAATTTCTCTATTACAATGTAGCTGTTTCAATATTATTCTACTTTAAATATTCGGTATTAAACCTTCATGAAGTAAGAACATGGCGTACTTTTAGATCTCAGTTTTTTTCACGGCTAACTTGTTACACAAAGGTTTTTGTATAGAAGAACTTGGCTCTTTTTTTAACATTTATTAACATTTATGTTTTTGATCTGATAGTATTAAACAGAGTGATTTGCAGAAGAAGCATCAAAACCTAAAACGTTTAAGTTGAGTTGAAAGAAGCAAAATTTTATATGGAAGCATTTTTCAAAATATACAATATCTTTTATTTTATCCTGAAATCCGTTCCTTTATTAATTTTGTATTAATTTTATAGTAAAATCTGGATGCTGTTTCAATCGATGTGGCTAAGATAGAGAGACCGTATTTTGGCTTTCTGAACATTTTTTCGTGCATTCGGTCATTGAACCGAACATTCGGTGCCGTAAATTGGGACTGAATGTATAAGCATATTGTAGAGCTGGCACTTTGCTTTTCGCTCGGAGGGTTTTAAACTTCCTTGTTTCAGCAAATCGAGATGGTAATTGTTAGCTAGGGCGTAGGATGTCCAGTAAGTTTTCCTTAATGGAGTTAATAATAACTTTGCATTAGAAGGAATCCAGAACTTCTTTGAAGTTGTTGCTATCAATAGTGACGTTTTGCCGCCCGGGGCATGAAGAGCTCATTACACTATTGAAACAGAGTCTAAGGGACATATTATTCTTTCGATCCATCCAGATTAAAACTTAAATCGGGATGTAAATTATACAAATTCAAAGTAAATACCTCAAGAGTAAATAATATGGTGGTAACTATCTGTTTTCATATGTATTTTACTGAAAAGCGCATACACCCACCCAAAATTTACCGATGTTCCAGTTTCCATAAATATTTTTCAAAAAAAGGGTAAAATGTTCAGTCCTGGACTTCACTCTGATGTAACCCAGAGTAAGTAGATATTCCAAATAAATTTCAGTTTAGAATTTTCAGATGTCAAAAATTTGAATGTAAATACTCGTAAGCCTGTAAGTTACGTAAGGTATTAACACGTGAGTCAAAATATTTTTTTTTTTAATATATTTTGTTTGTTTGTTTTTTTTTTTATTTTTTTTTTGTTATTAACAGGTTCTTTCTTAATTTAACTACAATCAGTGGTACCACTTTACATCAATTGAAGTAGATCTACTTCTTTTATCAAAATATTTTAAAATCTATTTCCTACTTCGCACCATCAGCAAAATACTGAAATCTACTTCATTTTAAAAATCTCTGTTTCAACCTACCTCAATTTTACAATAAAAAGTCCAAATCTACTTCTTTTTCTTTATTTCACTCTAGGTAATATTGTTTTATTAGCACCAGAATTACAAAAAAAAATTAATGCCAATACAATTAAAATACACAAATGAGTAATTTGAAAGCATTAGAAACTCATCACAATCATGTGCACCCGAATCTTATGAAAAATTCGGTTGCTTGTGTGTTTTATTTTAAAATAAGATTATATTTAACTATATTAATTTTAATGTCATTCTTTATTAAAGAAACTTTTATTAAAAAATTAATTCTTTATATAAAAATTTCTTAAAAATTAAAAGAAATGTATTGAAAATTTTAAGCATTTAATAATATACATTTTTAAAGAAGAAATTTTTTTGTATACAATATTATTTCAAAATCAAAGAAGCTCCGATGTAAAAAATTTTAACGAAATCGGTAGAGTCGGAAATGAGAAAGTAGAAAATCAAAAAAAAAGGTTCTATAACAGGTACAATGAATAACTTATTTTTTGACCTAAATGTAAAACGCATTGTTGGTATGGTCTACACATTTTTTTTTTTATAAAAATCATTAGAGCTGTTTTCGAAATAAATATAATATTTCATAACGGCTGTATGGAAGGAACCCAGCTAAACGAAAAAAACTAACCATTTCAAAATCTCCTCTAGGCTGCCGGTTGAGGTGTAGACCTGCAGACAGACGGAATCACTACTTTTTCGTGTTGTGATGTCAACTGATGGAAATTACAAGTTTTAGTTTTTCTAAAAGCAACTAAAAAGTCATTTAAAAATCTACTTCGATTTTTCTAAATTTACTTCAATTTTTTCTTCCAATCTACTTCGACTTTTTATCCGAAAGACTCTGATTACAATTCAACTCTAAAGCGATCGGTCAACTCATGGATCGAAAATCTAATCCAAATCGATCCATAAGTGATGAGAAATAATGGCGCTGTACACGAATAAAAGAAACTTCAAAACGATTTTCTTCTTTTATTATGTAGGCACATCTATGTGGAGGAACATCTATTTAACTTAACTATAGAAAATGGGAATTAGGTGTTATGCTGTTTTGTATTTAATTTGCATTTGACTCCAAGGGTACGTGTGAAATTTCAGTAGATGGGTTTAACACTAGGAATTTATAATTCGTAATGAATATTTTAATTTATACAGAAGTAAATACCCGTTGTTGGTTACGAATCATTTAACGCAAATGTGTGTGATCCTGATCAGTAAGAGTAAAGCATATCTTTGTTTATTCCATAAATGCGTGGTCACATTGGCTTTTTATTACCTTCAGCTCAATCTAACTTATTAATAAGATTCTCTCTTACCTACTTACACAAAAAAGTCAATGGCGCAAAATTTTAGTTAAATTACGAGCAGTACGATGTTAAGGTTGTTTTAGTTTGAAACTAGGTTAAAACGACGATTTTGTAAATTTTATTCGAATATAGCACCATACTTTCTCTATCCTTTTATTAAAGTTAAAATCTTCGAATACCTATATTAATTTTAAGTATCGTGCTAACTTCATATGACTCTTTCACATTTACAAACATCAAAACATGTCTGTTTACTTATGTCGATTTCATTTACTCACTATAGGGATTTCGATTCCTTGTCAAATTTTTTTCTTTTGGTGGCACATAAAAGAAAATTGAAAGTTGAATACATCATCCTGGCCTGAATGCATTCATTTTCATACCAGTACAATAACTCTGAGCTGTAAGCCCTTATAACTCTTAATTATTACAGTTTTCATTTCTTGATGGCGTCTTGCTTTTCTGTCTCTTTATCGATCAAATTTTTTTCAGACATCGCATCGTTTTGTATACTAAACAAAAACTGTAACTGTAAGCTTGTGGATGTGATTTCTGATTGCGGTTTTTCGTCTGTGCATTTTTAAGATATTTATTTTGTGAATTCTAGTTTTATATTTAATTTTTTTTTTTAACGAATGATTTTTAAGAGCTATCGGAAATAAAAAAAACACAAAATTCAGAAAAATGCATAAAATCCTAATTTGAATCGATAGTACGGTCGATATAATTTAATGTTTGAAGATTATTTCAGGTGAATGTTAGCCGCGGCTGCTCCTCAAAGTCCATCCGCTTAGTCCAATTTCTAACATTTCGGCCGGTATCTCACGAATAAATGCTTCAATGTTGACTTCCAGTCAGAGGCGTATTTAAGGATTTGGCGCCCCGGGCTGATAAATTTTGCCGCCCTTTAGAACAATGAAAATAAAGTAATAAAAAACACAAAATGCATAATATTTGATATTTTCAATGTTTTTTTTTGTGTATATTCATTACAAAATTCATTAACAATAGATTCGTTATCTAAATTTTTTGTCAGTTCAGCTTCTATATTTAATAAAGCTAAACTATTAAGGCGCTTATGCGAGACCTTAAATACGTTTTTATTCGTTTCAATACGGAAAACGATCTTTCTGTACTACAATTCGTCACTGCAGTAGAGCTGTGTCAATCAGGATCGATTCGATTTTTTCGATCCGATCATCGAAAAGCATTGGTGATCGAAATTCCAAATTTTCATTTTAATCGATCCCAATCTCAGTCATTTAGATGATTCTCGTTTCTCGATTTCCTATTTCAATCTCAATCATTTCAATGAGTCTCATTCTTTAATATCAGTTAACTCAATTAACCATGATTTACTCGATTCGATTTGGTGTTATTTGACGTATCAGGGGTGTAATCGGTAAGGTGATAGTTGATTGTCAATTTTTTGATTGTCATTTTGAATATAGCTGTCTCTATCATATCAATAAAAAAATAAAGAGAGAGCGATTGTCAAAACGACAATCAATTAATTAAGTGATCACTTTACTCTTACGCAATACGGGCCCAGGATCTAGTATGTTTAGACACTGTGGGAATTGAACTAGTAATGAGACTTATCGAATAAAAACTTTCGACTTACATATGCGATAGTATCTAAAAGTTAATTTATTCGATAGTACCAATTCATTCAGTAACTATTAGTTCTAAAATTGATCTTTTAATGAGCAACAAATGAAATCACTTTGTCTTGAATTTTTTGACGCTTTTTAATTAATGGACATAGTAGTCATCATTCGATGTCATTTGGTAATTTATGGCGTACAATATAGAGTATTTTGTGAAAGCCTCAACTCAATCTTATTATCGAAAGCATATAAAAATGCTTCCTTCAATTATTTTTCTCTTATATGCAGGTTAAGCTGCCTTAAAATCATATTTTCAGAGTTGTTTTGCTCCAGAAAATTTTTAAGTAAGACACTCTTTTTGAAAATTTTCCCCAAGATCAACCAGGTATAATTTGTGAAGAGTGGTTGCATTATTTCGAATTGCTTCTTCACTCATGTTATCAAGCTTACATAGATAAAAAAAATAAAACTATTTGTTTTTGCTTTATATAATGAATTTCTTCTCTTCAGCGCACTCAATTATTGGTCGCAAATAGGAATGAAAGTATTTATTTTGAAATTTTCACGACCACAAAAAAGAACTTCCCTTCGCGACACTCATCATCTGGTTTTTTCTTTTTTCCTCTTGACGATTCTTTTTTGGTCCATTTTGTAATTTTCAGAGGTTTTGCTTTTTCCCATCTCTTTGAAACATCAAAGCATTCTCGTTTTTCTCTCACAAACGATATGAGTGCCTCGTAGAGCCTGGACACAGTTTCAACGTCTGTATCAACACATTGAATTTTTTTTGATACAATATAGAATTGCTTGAGTATAGAACCCCAAAATTAAAACAATATTTCTGTCTCAAGGGACTTCAATTGGGACAAGTGAGAACGATACTAAAAATATAAAATAGGTATTCGACGATTTTAACTTTAGTAAAATGTTAGAGATAGCATGATGCTAAATTTGATTAAAACTAGCAAAATCGTCTTTTTAACCTAGTATTATACTAAAATAGTTTTAACATCGTACTAATTCGACTAAAATTTTGTGCCAATAGTTTTTAAAATAATACCTGCCTATCCTTTTATTTATACATCATTATTAACTAGTGTACAAAAAACAATCATTATATTGTTTCTTAAGTCGTTCAAAACTATTGACGAAGGGCAGGGTATTTGTAGGGACACGAGTCAGCCAAAACTAAAAAAAATTGAGAGAGACATTATTTGCCAGGTATATAAAGAATAAAAATTTGTGTGTGACTTTATGTTTAGAATCCGGCTTGATGGATTTTTATAATTTTTTTTTTTTAATAAAAAGGGACTTTTTGTTGATGGCTTAGAAACAAAAAATTACGATCCGTTACAGCCCATTTTTGTAGAGCTACATAGCAACAAGTGTTTTTTTTTATTTAGATAATGTTTTCGTTTCATTGGAATTTGTTCAAAAGATTAGGTACATGTCTGTAAATGTTTTAACTATGAATTTTCATTAATAAAAATCGTTTATAAAAAGTAAGAATAGTAAATGGTGAAAAAAGTGAGTGACATGTTGCAGTGAACTCTCTTACAGCCGGACACTCACGGCACTGAAAAAATTGTCATGCTTGAAAAACTCAAAAAATCGCATTTTTTAAATCTTTGTATTTCTTGTAAATTGGATAATTGTTATGGGCGGCATCCGCCCTTTTGCTTGTATGTTTTGAAAGTTTAATCGCTTCAAAAAATATTATTAATTGGCCAATTGCTAGGGGCGGCTTGCGTCCTTCTGCTTGAATGTTTTGAAAGTTCAATCGCTTCAAAAAAATATTATAAATTGGCCAAGCGCAAGCCGCCCCTAGCAGCCTTGCCGCCCCGGGCTGTAGCCCTTTTAGCCCTAGGGTAAATACGCCCCTGCTTCCAGTGCGTCAATCTAAGCGGGCTTGTCACTATAGATATGAGCCTTAACATAGCCCCACAAAAGATAGTCTAGAGGCGTTAAATCGCACCATCTAGGCGTCCAATTGGCCAGCCCAAACGTGAAATAAACTGTTCACCGAACTCGCCTCTCATTTGGTCCATTGCTACGTGCGATATGTGATGGCATGTGACATCGTCATCCAAGTTAAGCTCTTCCATTTTGGGCAAAAAAAAGTTTGTTATCATCGCACGGTAGCGCTCATCATTCACAGTAATGTTGCGATTCGCATCATCTTTGAAGAAATACGGCCCAATGATTCCGTCAGCCCATAATCCGCAATAAACAGTGACTTTTTTTAGATGCATTGGTAGCTCTTGCAATGATTCTGGCTGCTCTTCACTCCAAATACGGCAGTTTTACTTGTTCACGTATCCATTCAACTAGAAATGAGCTTCGTCGCTGAACACTATTTGTCGATAAAAAGTGGATTTTCGGCCAACTTTTCAAGAGCCCATTCACCTAAAATTCGGCGTTGTGGTAGTTCGTTCGGCTTCATTTCCTGCACCAGCTGTATTTTGAAAGGCTTCCCATCTAAATCCTTCCGCAAAATTTTCCACATAGTGGAAAGTGGAGTAACAGAGGCCCAATTCCTGCGAACGGCGCCGAATAGATAATTCACGTTCATCACAAACACTGGCCGATACAGCTGCAATATTTTCCTCAGTTCGCACTCTACGTAAGCGTGCTGGTGGTTTTATGTCCAACAATGTAAATTTGGTGCGAAATTTAGCCACAATTTGAAGATGTTTGACAGTGACACAAAACACAAAACGTGTTGCCAAAAAGAAAATAGCAAAAAATTCACAATAAGCTGGTGCCGCAAAAATGGACATGTAAAAGATTTAGTTCCGTCGTTACAATACAATATTTATGTATGTATAATATACTTTTAAAATGAAGATACTCGTAGTATTTTTTTTCTGTGGAGCTGTTTATATTTTTTATTAGAAGACAAACCGATCATTTTTGCTTTGATTTTTTTTTTAAATAAAATACTTTCGAAAAGTTTAAAATAGTTGAATTATTGATTTTTTTTCATACAAAATTCGTTTTCGGTACAATTGACATCATTTCAGTACAATTTTATTCCAGATTTCAGTACAATTGTAAGGGTGGAATCGCGTAAGGTAATAGTTGATAGTTGACAGTCAAAATTGATACTTTTGCTCCACGTAAGGTGATTATCAAAACGACTATCACTTTTTTGCGATGATTTTAATTGACAGCTATTTATGTGTCGTTTTCATACTGTTCGTCATTTTCAATTGACATTTTGCATTGTTGGTTTCAACTCCTTTAAAGTTAAAATTAAAAAAGTGTTTCTTATTGAAATTAAAGTATATTTTGTGAAACAAATAAAAAAATAAGTAAAGTTTCATGTTTAGCTAATTATTCTCTGTCCAGTGCTTGACGTACCATTAAAGCATTTTCCAGCTCCGGATGTTCTTGCACGAACGTTGAAAGCATAGCAATTTGTTTCTTTCTTGCATGAGACCTTCGAAAAAACAAAATTATTTTAAAGGACGCTCGAAAAGAAAACTAATTAAACAGAGAGCCAAAATGACATTTCATTCTTGAAAGAATTGTGAGTGATGCCAAAAAACCAACAATTTCTTGTGATCACCTTACACAGAGCACTCGAAAGTTGATAATCAAAAACGACAATCAACAAAAGGATAGTCAACACTATCATCTTACGCGATTCCACCCCAGGCGTTATTGGACTTAGAATAACATTTAATTTACTTAGGCGAAAGATGACCAAAATATTTTTAAAAAAAATTGCTTTGCTTGACTGAACACGAAGTTGAACGATATGAAAAATTTTGATGTCTAAGTAGGTAAAAAAGCTGCCTTGTTCAGTGACCCAATTACAGCTGAAAGAGGAGAACCCATTTCTACAGAAGTCTTCAAGGCTTCACCCAGAGCGCAATTTCTTCGAGTTGAGAAAAGAGATCAAGTCTTTGATCTTATTTTCAATTTAGATAGATCATTAAGGTTGTCAAGGAATTACTATTCGAATAACTGAAGTCCCTCCAATAACACGCAACCATCACCAATATGAATTGCCTCATTTTGAATTGTACTTCAATATAACTTAACTTATTTTTTTTCCAAACGAACTCAAAGCCGAACACAACTCTTCAATTGCCGTTTCAACTCTCAATTTTTCTAGAGCAGGCCATTTGCATAAGAGATTCCAAACTGTTCCATTTACCTGCTGATTCCACATCTTCGACTATGAGTATTGTAAGGAATTCCTAATTTTGCAGCATGTTCCTTAGTTGGCAAGCGTCCGGTGCATGTTGCTAATACCCATGGCTGTCCTGATTAGGTCTTCTTCTGAGGACTTATTATAGGTGTACAACATCTTTGCAGACTGTCTTTCTGCAAGTAAGCTATGGAAGACTGATTCTTGTCTGGCAAGCTCGTCAACTCGTTTATTTTCCTCAATTATTCTGCGACTGGAACTATGATAAGAGTGACCTTGGTGTTAATATTCAGTCTCGCATGCTTATCCCGTCGTTGCTGGACTAATTTAGAGGATGAAGAAACCGAGATAATGGATTTAAAAGCCGACTGCCTGTCTGTGAAAATGGTACTATTCCGGATCTGATTGTGCGTGTTTTCTATATTGGCATTAATTCAGGTTGAAAGCATTACTTCAGGTTGAAATTAAAGTGGATTAACAAACATTTAAAGACAAAAAACAATAAAATTTATTGAATATAAAAAACAAGTGCAAGCAGTGCATAAAACAATCTCCAAATACAAATTTAAATGTGCTAGATTAAAATATTCATAAGTGTTTATAATTTTTTTCTTTCTAAATACGTTTTGACGAAATGCGTAGCAAAAATAAGCAACATCTTTCTTTTTTGTTAGATTTTTATTAACACAGAATTTGATATATTTTTTTTTTTCAAATAACTAATCGATATTCAACTGCCTAAAAGTACCCTCGACACCGAACAGATCATCTTGAGTTTTAGGTGCTCCTGGACGCAAAGATTCATCAGCCTTAGAATTTTCTTGCTCCTTAAACCATGGGGTGTATTCGGCTAGTTTTTGTTTCCACTGTTGGTTTAGCTCAGTTATGCTGCCAATATTGCCACCATATTCATTGGGAAGTAATTCTTTGGGAACAACTTTATATAAACTCTCCATATCACTGTGGAACGTAATCCTGTTGCGAATTTTTTCGGATATAAAAGGTTTCACAAAATTCATTATCGTGTCAATAAGTGGTGAAATATTAATCACATGCACTTCCTTCACTTTAACTGGATAAGCTTCTTGAACAGCGATCAAAAACTTCTTGACAACCGATGGCGAGAATTTAGCAAAATTTGAAGGTGTTGCTACGGCAGCATCTAAAATGAAGATGTCCCCAGCTATACCCACCTTTTCTTCTAACAATCGAATATCACCAATCATCAGGGCTACCTTCATGGCATCGTTAACCTGATTTGGCTGGAAGTCACAATCAATGGCTCGAATGAATGTTATCCGACGACCATTGGGAGTCAGGCCAGGCAGAGTAGGGCAGTGTCTAATGAGAGAGCATGAGAATTAATTAAGCAAACATATTGAAAAGGTTAAGGTGCTAAAACTTACACATAGTCTAACACCACAGCTAGATTTTCTTTTGAAATGTCCCGATCGGAGAAGAACTCTGGTACAGCATTCCTCATTGTGTAATACATGTCCAACTTACGTTTTACCTTTTCCAGACTAAATTTGCAACCGCGGAGGAAAGTCCGCAGACGTCCATCATCCATATCTTTGGGCAGATGGGGTTGTGTTTGAAGCCATTCCCGAATAAGACCAACATCTCGTTCGATATCAGCAGGATTTTCGGGCTCGCGAAGTTCCTCACGAATGGAGACGCGTTGAGCTGGAGTCGGTTGGATGAGAATCATCTACAACAAAAAATATAGTTAATAAAACTTAATAATGATGTACATCACTAATAATTATTCAAATGTCTTCTTCTGAAAGATACAAGTTCAGCTAATGACGATAACTGACAAGTAAATATGGATTTGGCTTAATGCACATTGGAAGCTTACATCAAAGTCTACTTTTTGTTGTATGTGATATCTGAATGAGCAATTCTCTGTTTGTGTATTATTTAGGTTATTCAATGCTCAAATAACCGGATAAACTTTCACTTTGATTTGAACTCGCTACGAGCCAGGGATAGCAGTTGAGAAGATAGATGAAGGCATTTGAGTGTGTTACGTAACAGTGTTGTTGCTGTTTGCGTTTCAAGACTGGATGCTATTTGTACGAATTAACCAAAGTCTTGCTGTATGAACAAAGTCATTTGTAATGCATTACTCTTCAAAAAAAAAAAAAAGAATGTGTTGGAAAGATAGTATTGGTCTAAAAGTTAGTCTTAAACAAATTGGTATTAGGTGCACCCGGTTTACTTCATCTTTCAGCAGTAATATGAAGGCTAATTACACGTACTAGGTGACTTAGTGTTAAGGGAATCGTAAAAAAATCAAAAACATAAATAAAAAATAAGCATTTTATACACATATTTTTTATGAAAGCTATGTGAACAGCAATGTAAAAAAAAGTTTACAAAATCTTATGTGTATCGAGTTTTCCAATAAGGAATTAAGACATTTTTTTTTAAATAAGACGAAAACCATTTGAGCTATCCCGAAAATTTTGCTATTGGTTTGAAACACAATCAAAATATATATGTAGGGAATTCACAATGAGCACGTTTGCAACGGTCCATTCGTTACACCCAATTTCCCGATAACGCAAGAGAAACGGCCGCTATCTAATATTATCTCTCAATTCCTTTTAAGACCCTGAATTTTTGGTATAAGCCAATGATTTAACATAGCCCCATAAAAATAGTTAATAGGTGTTAAATCACACACTTTAGGCGTCCAATCGACAGAACCATTATGTAGATTATAACTCGTTCATCGAATTGAGTTTTCAATAAGTCGATTGTTACATCGGTTGTTTGACTTTTGTGGCAAGGTCTATATCAAAGAAATAATGTTATAGCATGTCTCTGCAGCGATCTCTATTGGCAATAACGTGACGTTTATATGCATCAACGAAAGCAAGTTATGCATTCGTAAAAAAAATCGAACTCGAGATTTTGATCAAAGTTGACATTACGATGAAGGCGAAGACTAAAAAAGTGGGTCTCGCAATTCTGTCTGTCTGTCTGTCTGTCGGTTCGACTACAGCCTAAGCGACTTTGCCGATTTTCTTTAAATTTGGTAGACATCATTTATTTATTTATTTACGCTAAGTTAACAAACAAAAACTTATAACTAAATAAATGATTTATGTATAATATTCAAATTTATAAAGATAAGTTAAACATTAGTGATACAACAATAAACACAAAATAAAGAATTTAAATAATGTGAGAAAAAACTAATTTTGAAACTATTGGATTTGACATTTTGATTTACACATGATAAACAGAAAGCAAGGTATGCTTATTGTATCTGACATGTCGCCATCTTGAAAAGTGATGACGTAGAAATCATCTCCGATTTTGACATTCGAGTTTGTTTAGTTGGAAATTTCTATTGGATATTATATTGTTTGTTAGTTTTCAGTTAAATAAATAAAGTTTAAAATTTGAAAAATAAAAAACAGAAGTTTAAAATGGTTGCATGTGCTGTTTTGGGTTGTAATAATTCCCCAGGAAGAAAAAAACAATGAAAAAAAAAAAATTAGATTTCACTACTTCCCAAAGGACAAAGAATTGTGCCAAATGTGGATCAAAGTTTGTGGAAATAAAAACAAATATTCCTTGATAAATAGTCGGGTTTGCTTGGAACATTTTGTTGAGAGTGATTATAGACTTCAGGATATACTTTTAAAGATAAAAGAATTTTGAATATCGGTTCAGTTCGATCCAAAAAATTGCCAATTGAGCATAAACAATCGTCTAGAGACAAGAGACAAGAACTCAGAGGAAACAAAAAGATCGTGAATGAATGTTTGGATGCTTTTGAAAAGTAAATAAATTGAAATAATCATAAACTATTCTTTATAATTCATTAACTTTGTTTTAAACAGTTCTTTAAAACCCTCAACAGAAGAAGATTGTGATCAGGAAATCTGGAGAATTGTGTTTGTCCCAATAGCATCACAACTATGATCAACTTGTAGCACAAATGCTATCCAAAGTGTTTGCATCAAGAATGGACCCGGAAGCTGACGATGATGAAGACCAGGAGGTCGATCTACAAACAGAAGAAGAAATATCAGAATTTGTATACGACGAGTTAAAAAAAGGTGAAGGTGCCCTTGAATACCACGCAGGTTTCCTTATAAAGAAGTGGAAAGTGACCAACGACCAAAATACTTCTTAAAGTTTTACTTGGGTGAACGAAAAATCTGAAGGAGGACTTAAAAAACCAAGCACTATGTTCCTTAAAAGAGTACTAGAAAGTAGGTATTCTTATGATAAATAATAAAGAAGTTCTACATACACAAGGAAAATTTATGGAAACTCACTTAAAAAAGCAGAAACTGTGTCTCTAGATATAAGGGTAAAAAAATTATTTTTTAAATGTAGACTTTATTTTAGGATAAAGCATTTAAACAAATTATTTTCAAGACACATAAACTGTAAAAATAAAAAAATTATAAGAACTATCGCATGAAATGATTTTTTTTCTTCTATCTAATTTCCTAGCGAGATGATTGTGACGTCAGAGCAGAACTGTCAAAAATCTAATGAGCATACCTTGTTTTCTGTTTATCATGGATTTACAGAATTTAAAAGAATTATCATTATATAAGTATGTTTATTAACTGGTTAATTGGACTGCTACAACCATAGTTTAATCGGCTAAAGTTTGCTCGAATCGGCACTCGATTACTTAAGTTATTTAGGCTAACATTAAAATGAAAACGACACAGAACTGATGGTGATGAAATGGATCCATTTAGAATTTCATCAATGAAGCAAAGTTGCAAATACTTACGGTGATTAGTAAGCGTTGGAAGACTTATGAGTTGTAGCCTATCATAATAAGGAGGCAAAGCTAATTGATGTGACCATGGGAGAAAACGCAGAATAAACCTTAAGAACCTTCTTTGAATACCTCCAAGTCTGTGAATATGATTCGAGTAATAAGGGGCCCAAATTATACAACCGTATTCAAGGTCTGATCTGACAAATGATAAGGATCTTGGAATTCCCTTCCAAATCTTTATATAAAGCCTAGTGTCTTATTAGCTTTTTTTGCAATGTAGTTAAAATGGTCAGTAAAAGATAATTTTGAATCCAAAATGATACCTAGGTCTGAAAAGATAGACAATTTTTCAAGGTACGAAAAGTTTAACAAATAGTCATAGTTAAGAACATTATGTTTTCGTGTAAAACTCATTGTTTTACACTTGTCAATATTTAACGTTATACGGTTTGTATTGCACCATTCCCATAGTCGATGTAGATCATCTTGTAATAATTCACAGTCCGTTAAGGTATCAACTGTTCGAAATATTTTCACGTCATCAGCGTATATTAATGTCATTGAATTATTTAAGATAGAAGGGAGGTCGTTTATAAACAGAACAAATAACAACGGTCCAAGGTACCTTGAGGTACTCCAGAATTAACAATAAACGAATTAGAATAGTCATTTTTGAAGAGAACACTATAATGTCTATCGGTAAGATAAGATGAAATCCACTCTATTAATTTGTCATTTAGTCCGATTTGCTCTAATTTACTCAAAAGTACTTTATGGCTTAGTTTGTCAAATGCTTTGCTAAAGTCTGTAAATACACAATCAACTTGTTGTTTTTTCTCGAAAGGGTCAATACAAAATGTTGTAAATTTGAGTAGATTTGTAACAGTAGATTTTCTTTTTACAAATCCATGTTGATTATCACAGAAAACCGAAAAACAATTAAAGGAAAGAACGTCACAAACAAGAGATTCAAACATTTTTGGGATAATAGACAGCTTAGCTATAGGACGATAGTTGCAGATAAAATGTTTGGGACCATTTTTGTGGGTTGCTTTGAGGAACGCATATTTCCATAAGAGGGGGAAATGAGAACAGAACAGAATAAACAATGGGTACGAGAGTTGTTTTGCACATTTTCTTAGCATAAAATATTACCAGGATTTAGGTTTTCGTCAAGTTTTAAAATTTTGTCAAGTATAGTAGATTCAGAAATTCTTAGGTTTATGTGAGCTAAGTGGGGAAACTGATCAGTATTAGTACTAACTGTTGAGCTATGATTAGTTTGAAAAGAGTCTTCATAGGCACTTTTAAAGGAATGAGCAAACATATTGGACAACACTTTAGGATTGTGACTTGTTTCTTCTTTATACTCGTATGTCATGTTTGGAGGATACCCGTAAATTTTCGTTTACAGTCAACATATGTACTTCCAAAAATTTCGTGGATTCACCTTAAGTTCACGTTCAGTATTTGCAACAAACTCGTCATAAACATAATTTGAATAAATTACAAATTCATTTCTGATTTCTAGATATAGACCATAATCAACATCACTAAGTGACTGGCTATATTTTACCCAAGCCTTATTCATTTTATTTTTTAAGCTTTTAAAATGCCGATCAAACCATGGTGGATAGTTATCTTTAAGTCTAATTTTAATTTTTTTTTATCATTTTTAATTTTTTCCACCCACATGTTTTTTTCTTTTTTTTTTTAAGACCAAGAATAACGGTACCTACCATTCGATTTGTTTTTCGAAATTTTATAAATATTTTTTTTTTCTCAAAAACTGTTCAACAGATTTAAAATACAAAAAACTTTATTTAGTTAAAACTAGGTGATGGTTGAAAAAAAATTTCCGAAAAATTTTTACTTGCGATGTAAGTACTATAGGGCAAGTTCTGCATTTGGAAAAAAAATCGAACTCGAGATTTTGATCAAAGTTGACATTACGATGATAGCGAAGACGAAAAAAGTGGGTCCGACAATTCCGTCTGTCTGTATGTCTGTATGTCTGTATGTCTGTATGTCTGTATGTCTGTATGTCTGTATGTCTGTATGTCTGTATGTCTGTATGTCTGTATGTCTGTATGTCTGTACCTCGAACTACAGCCTAAACTACCGGAGGTATTTTCTTCAAACTCGGTAGTTAAGGGTCCTCGGTGATTCCATAGAGGAAAAATTGAAATTTTTTTTAGCTCCAAAACTAACGGTACCCCCCATACACCCGTAATGCAAAATCTTATTTATCTCGAAAACGGCTGTAACGATTTTGATAAAAAAAAATAAGTGTGATGTTATGGACATGGACTATATTTTGGTCAAACAAAATTTGGGGGGAAATGTTATTAGGGGTACCTGCCATAGACCCGTTTTTTTGATCTTCGACTTTCTCATTAACGGCTCTAAGGATTTTAACCCAAAATTTTCAGCAGGAGTCCCCTTAAGTTTAAAATAATATTGTATATAAAAATATTCGAAAAAATATTTGTTGGGTTTTTTTTGAAAAAAAAAATTTAAATCAATATCTTCAAAACCTATGAACGATTATTTTTTGAAATTATTTCCTAAAATCAATATTAGGTGCGTTTTATTATCCCCAAATCTATCTGGATCCGGATCGGGATCTTCCCTTGAAAATAAAACGATACGGATCTTAGTGACAGCAGTGTTATAAGCCCGTCTCTTTTTATCCTTGGATTTGTAAATTTTAAATTATTTCTTGTCTCTTTTCTTTACACTGTAGTTTACACTACCTTACCATAAAATGCCATCTACTTGCCACTGTAATAACTAATTTTTGGATCTTTGAAATAGATCCCGATAGAAAACAGGATCCCAAATTGTTTTTGTAATAAGTACATGTTAAAACTTAATCCAGATCCGGATCCAGATAGATTTGTGAATAATAAAACGCACCTATTATTTAATACTTAAAATTCGCATCCCACATTTTGTTCTTGAAAAATTTTAGGTAAATTTCTTATATAAAAAATGTATTTAATAATAAAACGATTTTCTAAAGTTTATTTGCATAAATTCATACTTTTCTGGAAACCAGACGGCAATTTTATGCATTTGAACATTATTATCTCATTAAATCCATGTTTTATATTTATAAAAAGTATTTTAAATTCCAAAGTACTTTTACATAAGAGCAAGTTCGTGCGATCCAGTCGTGCATTTTATTTTTTTTTTTTTTTCGATTTTCTCGAAAACGGTACAACCAATTTTGATCATTTTTTTGCTAAAGTTCCCCAAAAACTTAAACACAATTGTGTATTCAAATTTTCATAAAATTTTTTTTTGGATTTAAAAACAAAAAAAATCGATATTTTGAAAACGGCTCAATATTTTTTTTTGGAAATTTAATTTTTATTCGAACTATAATAAAAACTTAAGGTTGGCGTACCAAATTTTTTTCTTAAAAATCTTTTTAAAATGTTGTATATAAAAGCTTATTTTTTTAAGAAACCTATAATTTTTGTTCTTGCATAAATTATGTTTACATAGCATTCTGGTTTTGTCTCTTGCTAATAAAAGAATTTAAAAAAATAATTTTATTCTTATGAACTGTTTTCTCTAATAACATTCGTTTTTAAAATTCCTAGTCTATTAAATAGGAGCAAGTTCGTGCAACCCAGTCGTGCATTTTATTTAAGGGTGTATTCACAGTGAAAGGTCAAAGTTGTTAATTCCCAACTTTAAAACTTTTTACTATTATAACAGCTTAAACATATTTCAAGACAAAACAAACTTGTCATACAAATACAACGCACGAACTTGTCGTTATTGGTGAAGTCTTAGAAGCTGAAGATTCAAAGTACCGGTTTAAGTACAATTATAATCACATTGTGAATCATTTGAGCTCATTTGAAGCATTCCTGTTTTTAAAATTTCAACTTAATGGGTTTAACGTTTGCCGATTAATAAGGAACTTCGGAGGAAATGTTAAGCAACGTCATAAAACGCAATATTTTTACTTTTGACATTGTTTGAAGTGTGATTTTAAATAAGAAATCATTCGGAATTTATTTAAAAACAAAAACTATTAAGTTTAATAAATATCTAAATAGCAGAACAATTGCCTAATAAACATTTTTGTTTTATGTTGTTTTAAAAATACAATAAAATGAGCATTTGCTTAGATTGATTTTTTTTTTTTAAATGTTTAAGTCATAAAATATTTTTTCTTTAATAAAATAGACTTAAATAGATTCATACAAAAACAGTTTGTATATTAAGCATCTGAGCCAGTTTCGGTTTGGATTTATGTGGCAAGTTTTATTATTGTTTTATTTTTGTATGAGGAAACGAATCTAAAAAAATCTTAATTGAAATAAACTTATCTTTAAAAATTTCCTAGTGAGCATTTTATATTTTTTAATTTTTGGCAAACATTTACAAAAGGTGCTTTGAAATAAAATATATAAGTATGTAAAAATCTACATATATGTAGGTGAAATTACTGCAGTCTTATCCTGAGCTTAAAACATCTCCATTGGTTTTGTTAAGCAATAGGTAGTTGACAGAACTAGTTTGGTGACACCCTTAATCAGAACTTCACTAAACTAATAAATTAACTCCAACAGTAAAACCATTTTTTTTAGAATTAATTTCGTTACATTTTAACAAAACTCGAACCAAAACTATTTTCACTTTAAGCTTAAGAAAATATGGAGGCAAATGCACTGTGTAGTACGTGCCCAATGACTTCAACAAGCCATTATTAATGTTGCGAGTTCAAAATTTACATCAAAGCATTAAAGTCTCTTATCGAAAATGCGTACATTTGGTATCGATGAATCTCTTTTTCATTCGATTAGAAATTGCCTTACGGACCGTTCACTACAAGTAGTATTGGACGGTTTTAAATCTGACATGCAAAAAATAAGCACATTCCTTCCTTGTGTTAATACGAGTAAATTATCTTTTGTCTGAAACTTCTAATCCACTAAATTATTTCGCTGACGACAGTACCCTCATCTTTTCATAGTCGTTTTTAGATTTGCATCTTTGTCCTACGGATGTGGACTTCCAACGGCAGCGTATGATAAGAATTTAATGCTTCGAAAACTGAAAGCTGCTTACTGTCGCTTAACCGTAAACGCTATTTGCATAAACAGAGCTCTAGTGAAATAGCCAGTTGCATTGCTCCTCTCAAACAATTCAACCCTAACACCCATACTTCTAGGAATGGTCATCAGTTTACCCTTGAGCCCAATTTTGGACGTATTGTCAAGTACAGAGATTCTTTTTTTTTAGTCGCACTACACGAATGTGGAATGCTTTAACCGGCTCAATGTTTCCCACTCATTTCAAAATGCAGACATTCAAAACCAATATGCATCGATACAGTGGACGTCCAGTATAACGAATGATATAATGTTCGAGGTCATTCTCTATATCGAGAGCGTTCGTTATATCGATCGACTTTTCCATACAAAAAATTTTAAAGAAGTAGTTGATTTATTAATTTATTTATTCATATGTTTTTTATTGGTAGTATTAAATTGAATGGTCCTGCCATTATACACAGTATGCAGATTTTGAAAATTAGTATGAAGAAAGAAAATCACTTATTAGACTTTGTCTTGAAGCCGCCTCAAAGTGAACATGTCAGTCAGTATGTGTAAGAGCGTACATAAAATTCAAAACTGCATAGCGGTTGACAAACCAAAAAATAAGAATTCAAACAAAAATGTTTTAGTAGGCGACGCGAATACTAAACGAAAAACAGAAAGCTTGTTACAGTTTTGAAGTTTGAACCTTTGGGCCACACACATACGAAAAAAAAATTGTGTGTTGATATAAAAATAGATGCACAGATCACAATGGCAACCAAAAAAAAAAAACAGTTTAAGGCAATTTATCTACGCGTTCGTTATATCGGATGGCAAATTTTTATCATCGTTCGCTATTTAGAGATGTTAATGTAAATTTAAAAAGCGTTCGTTATATCGCAAATTCGCTATATCGGGTATTCGTTATATTGGACGTCCACTGTATCTCCTTTCTAATCCTATGCTACTTTCCTAATTGCTCGCACTGTGTTTAACATTACGAGGATATTCATAACCTCTTGAGAGTGCGTATAATATAAAAACAAAAAACTGCGGGGCCGAAATTATCTAAGTACTGTGAGCCTCCTCGATATATGTATGTAGCTCCATAAATAATATTGGAGACTTAACAACCAAGAGTGTTGTGGAACCCCTCAAGATATCCTTGAGCATTCTGTGGGGCCTAACTGCTAAATTTTGAATGAATTATTAGTCACTGTAAGTTTTTCGGACACGAGAAAGATATTGTAGATTATATTAAGAAACTTTTATTTATTCAAGTTTAAAAAATCGAGCAGGGGTTTTCGGAATATTGAGTTTCCAAAAAAAATAATTGGCGTTTTTCTTTTTTCATTCAGAGTAGAGCACTGAACAGAGCATGAGCATGTCAAACATGCTCTGAACTTTCTCCGAATCGAGTGTGTTCTAAGAGCTCTGAATTATTTTATAAACACACGCGAGTTTTTGAGTTTTTTTTCTGTCTGTCAGAATGATTTCAGCATTTAACTCTGTCTACTCAGCTATTTTATACCGAGCTCATAGAGTGCGTCCTGAAAAATCTCTGAACACGCTCTCAACAAAAAAAGAAACATAATCTTTGAACTGTTATACACTCTGAGCTAAAAAAAGAAACATGATATTTTGTTTGACAGTTCAGGTACTACTCTGAACTAAAAAAGAAAAACGCTCAATATTTAAAATTTGGAGGAGCTTCATAATGATTAAAATCGGTTTTACTGTTTTCGAGAAAATCAAAAACAAACAAAATAAAATGGTTCCAAGAGGGCTTCCAAAAGATGATTCGTACCGTTATTTTTGGTTTTAAAAAAAGGAAAATTTAACGAAAATCGGCCCATGCTCTTAGGCCGTAGTCGAAGAGACAGATAGACAGAATTTCGAGACCCACTTTTTCTTCGCTATCATCGTAATGTCAACTTTGATAAAAATCTTGAGTTCGATTTATTTTACGAATGCATAACTTGCCTAGTATCTATAAGTCGTAAGAAAAACGCAGAGAACCGATTAAGGGAAACACAAAACTTAATCAATTGAACTAACATTAATATTAATATGGCACGAAAATAGCACTTTGTATCTTTTTTCTTTAACAAAATGAACTCTTAGTTCGCCCCTGTTCGTTGTTAAAGAAAATGACAAAATTTTGAATCAGCCATATTGAGAACTTCTTCTGCGAATTCCAATTGATCTTCCTATTTCGTTTGACACGTTGAAGCTAAATAAAAATGAAAATCTATTTTCTTTAGCTTCTTAATAAACAAATGCTTAATGAAAAATAGGAAAAGAATAATTTTCCACAATGAAAATACAATGCATATAAGAAAATAGATGTTCAGATACAAATAGCTATAGCTCATTTACGTATTTAAATGAATCTTTACAACTGCATTTAACAACTGGATTTTATATACTTAATTATCTAATATTTAGTGAACTGAACTGATCGTATTAGCTATTGCTATATTATAAAAACAAACTTTTTATTCAAATAATTGACTTCTGTCTTAATTGATTATTTTTTGATAGTTACTCTCTCGTTTGACACTTTAAGATTTTTTTAATCTCCATCCAATTTTATGTCTCCATTCCTGTTTTTTGTTATCGATATAAATATTTGTGCTAAATATAAGTTAGATTTTTAATTTAAAGTGTTTAATTTTTATTATTAATGTTTGATACTTCACCACCTATAACTTTTCGAAGCTTCGTATGATTAAGACTTCATTATAAAATTGATCTCATGGTAAAAATTAAAAATAAATTGCTCTATTTTAGTTTGAAATAATTTACCAATCATCAATTATAGTCAGTTATGTAATTATTAACTAAAAACCGTCAATATTGGTTCAACCATGAATTGCTCGTAGTTATTATGTCTGTGTTCATTGTATTGATCGATTAAAACACCAGTCAATGCCGGCCAAAGTTTTTGTACAACTTTTTATAAACTAATAGTTCAACTCTAATTAAATGCAGAAGGATAGTTGCTTTTTCATTTGGACTTTATAATCACATTGAAAGTGTTGTCTAATATTTTTACATTATTTAAATATTTCTAACCTTTTCAAGTGGAATTTTAACAATTTTTACAAAGTTTCAGCTAAAGAAAGAATGATGTCTTACTTCCTGATAAAATTTAAAAGGGAGCTTTATTTGTAAAAAGTTGATTATAAAGTTCAAGCTTTTGTAAAATTTATATAAAAAATGTTTACTCTTATTTTAAGTTCTATATAATGTTCAGATAAGAATTAAAAATTAAAACCAATCAAAAAAAGTTTTGGATATATTTAAGCCCAGAAAATATTTTTACTTGCGACTTATAGGTACTATAAGGCAAGTTATGCATTCGTAACAAAAATCGAACTCGAGATTTTGATCAAAGTTGACATTACGATGATAGCGAAGACTAAAAAAGTGGGTCTCGCAATTCTGTCTGTCTGTCTGTCGGTCTGTCTGTCGGCCGATTTTCTTTAAAATTGGTGGATAGCATTTTAAATTTTTTCTCCCCACACGTTTTTTTCTTTTTTTTTAAGACCAAAAATAACGGTACCTGCCATACGATTTTTTTACGAAATTTTGTAAATATTTTTTTTTCTCAAAAACTGCACGACAGATTTGAAAAAAAAAGATACAAAAAATTTTTATTTGGTTAAAACTAGGTACTGAATGAAAAAAAATTTCCGAAAAATGGATATTGAGGGTACCGCCCAAAGAACTGTTTTTTTAGTTTTTGATTTTCTCAAAAACGGTGCGACGGATTTTGATCTTTTTTTTTGTGCTAAAGCTCCCCAAAATTTTAAATAGAATTATGTATTCAAATTTAAAAAAAACTTGTTTTGGATTTTTAAAAAAAAATTTCAAAATTTTTTTTTCAAAACTCAATATTTCGAAAACCTTATGTTAGATTTTTTTCAAACTTGATAAATAAAAGTTTATCAACATAGTCTACAAGATGTATGAAAAAAAGTTTTATTTTACCTAGAAATAAATGTACCCACCATACAAATGTCAAAAAATGACTTTCAAAAATCGTATTTTTCTCGAAAACGGAGCCTGGAATTTTGATAAAAATCTTTTTGTTTCAATTAATTTTAACGATCTTTAATTTAAAAAAAAAACAATTGAAATTAAGATATTACAGCTTGTACCTACCATAGAACTATTTTTTTAAATTTTGAATTACTCATTATCGACATGACGATAATGGCTTCTAAAAAGTCTAAAAGCCATTGCATTTCAAAACTTAAAAAAAAAAGATTATTTTAATTTTTGAAAAAAAAAAAATCATTTTTTTTTTAAATTCGATATTTCAAAAATGGTGCAATATTTTTTTTTGGAAATTTAATTTTCATTCGTACAATAATAAAAACTTAAAGTAAGCATACCAAAAATTTGTATATAAAAGTTTTTTTTTAAGAAACCACTACAAGAACTTATAATTTTTGATCTTGCATAGCATTCTGTTTTTGTCTCTAAAAGAATTTAAAAAAATTAATTTTATCCTTATGAACAGTTTTCTCTAATAACATTCGTTTTTAAAATTCCTAGTCTATTACATAGGAGCAAGTTCGTGCGACCCAGTCGTGCATTTTATTTCTTGTAATTTTGATATGGAATTACTTTTTAGAATATTTTTGCATACAAAACTACTCGTATTTTGTCAAGTAATCACTAAGGCTCTGTAACTTTGTTTGATGAAATAAACTAAAGGGCCAAACTATCACCAATTGTGTAACCGATAATGATAAGGTCAAAAATTAATTA
This sequence comes from Philhelius festivus, assembly GCA_963931855.1. Taxonomy (NCBI): domain Eukaryota; kingdom Metazoa; phylum Arthropoda; class Insecta; order Diptera; family Syrphidae; genus Philhelius; species Philhelius festivus. The sequence goes on from OZ007555.1 coordinate 37,152,427, forward strand.
AAAAAAATATTTTTTTTTGATGTCCTGATGATAACAGCTTTAATCTTTGTTCTTCTCGATAATAGACCGTTCTTACTCTACTAATTTTTCTGAATGCCTTCTCAGCAGTTAGTGTAAAGGTACAAATATTTTTGGCTCTAAAAACAATTTTTTCCTAAATCTCTTAGATAGTGTTAAAAATACCCGCTAGCGATCAAGTTTTAAAAAAAATCTATTAAGTCGTTTTCAGAAAATGATGTATGAAATAGGAAAAAGTAAAAAATGTTACCATGAAAGACTAGTTTTCGAAAAAAAATAGAAAAAAGTAGTATTTAATACAATTTAAAAAAAAATACTTTGTGCACATTTTTGAGAAAAATAAGATTTTACTAAATGGCTGAATTAACGTTGCTATTTTTCCTACAAAATTAAAAAAAAATTGTTAAAGGCCTATGCAAAAATGCTGGGTATGAAGTTTAAAAAAAAATCGAACCGAAAAGCCAGAGAGAATTGAGAGATTCACTTTTTTGATCACAGTTGTGAGTGAATTTTTCTTAAAAATCCATTTCATACCAATTTAAAGTAATGAATATGTAAATTGGAAGTAAGAAAATGTTAAAGCAACTCTAAATCGAGTTATTTAAAATAAATCTCTTCCAAACTTAAAGTACAGAAAATTTAAAATTTAACCTCAATACTTTGATTTCTTGCTCAGAATCAAATGGTATAAATATTTGATATAATAAATCCTTTAGCGTTTAAAATCATTCAACAACTAGTGTTAAATTTGAAATTTAATTGAAATTGAAAAACATTTTTGCTGCGGCTGAGAATCGAACCCAAGAACTTCCGCTTGACAGGTCAACGCACTAATCTAAAAATTTAACGTTTATTTAATATTTTATGATATAAGTAAATTATTAATTGGACGATCTCTACGACATTTAATTATCCTTCAAATTTGAATACCACTTTAGTTTGAACAACACGGTATAGCATTTATCTGACATTTATTTTAAGGTTTGATTTATATTTTATCTAGTAAAACCTCAAAACAGAATTCAGATTACTTGGGTTGAATGAAAACACTTTTTTTTGCGTAAATTAGGTAAAAACTTGTATCAAATTAATAAAAAAAACATCTCGCAGGGGTTATTGAGTTGAAAAAGTTCTATATTTTGAATTATTATACATAGCTATACAAGCATGTCAATTTTAAATTAATTTAAATTTTAATATTTTAGTTTCTTGAATATTCAGATAATTAAATTTTAGTCACATTTTGCACACCCGATCTTATGCCTAGAAAGGATTGTAACCTCATAGTTTTTATAAGAAAAGTAGTGATCGAGATGCTTGCAATCACTATTAGTAGAAAAAATATACTTAATCATCATATTTTGCGATTATACAAAACCACCACATCAACCAACCATTTTTTCTTGCAACTTAAAGGTACAATAAGGCACGTTATGCATTCGGAAAAAAATCGAACTCGAGACTTTGATCAAAGTTGACATTGAGATGATAGCGAAGGCCAATAAAGTGGGTCTCGCAATTTTGTCTGTCAGTCTGTCTTTACGACTACAGCCTAAAAGGCTCGGCCGATTTTCTTTTAATTTTGTAGATATCATTTTTAATTTTTTTCCCCACACGCTTTTTTCTTTTTTTTTAAGACCAAAATAACGGTACCTGCCATACGAATTTTTTTCAAAATCTTATAAATATTTTTTCTTCTCAAAAACTGTCCCATAGAATTAAAAAAAAAAATCATAAGATTTCATTTAGTTAAAGCTAGATAATGGTTGAAAAAATTTTCCAAAAAATAGTTATTTTTGATAGTCGCTTGGAACATTTTTTTTTGTTTTTGATTTTCTCGAAAACGTTACAACCGATTTAAATCATTTTTTTATGCTAAAGCTCCTTCAAAGTATAAATATTATTACGTACTCAAATTTTCAATTTTTCATTTTTTTTATTTTCTGGAATTTTAAGAAAATTTTCAAATTTTTTTTGGAAATCATTTTTCGAAAATCTTATTTTTCTCAAAAACGGTTCCGAGAATTTAGATACATTTTTTTTCCTTTCGTTTGATTTTAACGATCTATAATTTAATAAAAAAAATTAAATTTAATATATTACTGACTGTAACCTACCATAGAACCATTTTTTTCGAATTTTGAATTTCTCATTATCGGTATAACGGATTTTAATAAATTTTCTTATAGAGAAGCTTCTAAGAAGCTTAAAAAACATTGCATTTCAAAGCTTTAAAAAAATATTCTTTGAATTTTTGAAAAACAAAACCAATTTTTTTTGAAAATTTAATATCTCAAAAACGACTTAATATTTTTTTGGAAGTTTATTTTTTGTTTGTTTAATAATAAAAACTTTGAGTTGGCGTAGCAAAATTTTTTCTTAAAAATGTTTTAAGAATTTCGTATATAAAAGCTTAATTTTTTAAGAAACCACTACAAAGACTTATAATTTTTGTTCTTGCATAAACCAATATTTGCTTGAATCACATGGCATCGTATGCCAACGAGCTCCAAGTACTGACTGCTAAAGTTGTTTAATTCATTTAAAATATAAATTTTATTCTTATGAACAGTTTTTCATTTTTGAAATTCTTAGTCTTTCACATAAGAGCAAGTTCATGCCACTCAGTCGTGCATTTTACTTCCTTAGAATTTTTGATGTGATGGGGAATGCCAGTGTTTTCTTTTTGAAAATGGCGCTATTATGCACTTAAGCATTGGAACGAAGTATTGCATTATGTATGTAGGTGTATTTCAAATAATCGAAATCCATTGGCTTATTTTTTCCTGTTACTATTTTTCAATTTCTGATATTATCTCCTCAATAGTATGGTAATACTCGTATAAGTATCAAAAAAAAACTTTTGCAGTGAAAATTTTGTTACCATCAATGTCTTGAAAGTACTACTGATTTAGTTAAATCTTTTTAATATAATTTGTTGTAATGCCTTGAAAGACGTTGATGGATTCGTTTTCTATTCTTTTTTTTTACCTAAATCTAAAAAGACACGTTTAGGATGTTTGATGACGCTGTATGTCCCTTAGTGATCCTTCGTTGTGGCACTGTTTGAATGTTAAGAACAAAACTAGTTTTAACTTTTTTTTTAAGTGGATGTGCTTTCCTTTTGATCCACAAAATTACTATTTTTAAAACAATTTTTTTTTTCTGAGGAAAGGAAACGGAACATCCTTTTGATAATTGACCAATCATTTTAACAAAAATGATTAACTGTTTTTATTTATATAAAATAATTAATATTTTTGTTTTAATTAACTACATGTATTGATTAGTATTTTATGTAACGGTGTTTAAAATCAATAAACAAACATTGTTTCAACTTCACAAGACTGAGGTATATTTTAGGCAAACTCACTTGAGTAAGTTTCTTACCATCGAAATTCAATCATATAACATGTAAGTGCATACATACACTTTGCCATTGCAAAATCAAAAGAGCTGATGCCCAAACTTTGTTATCCTTAAAATTGTATGTTCACTTATTTTGTTGCACAAAATATTGTGGTTCTTTTTTTTAAATTATTGAAACTGTTAATATTTGTGACATATCATGGAAACTCCCGTAAAATATTTTGAAGATAAGCACATCACATTAACTCTGTGTATCTGCGAACTCCTTTTTAATTTTTTAAAGTTGAGTTTTCACTTTTATTTCGTTGGAAATATAAATGTTGAATTCTCAAAAGTGAATATCCTTTAGTTAGCCAACTTACTTTATTTTTTTTTAAGCTTGCTGGGGAACAGGATTCACGCGACAAGTAGCACACGTAACAAGTTTTCCTTGTTAAGTTTTATTTTGTTTTCTTTTAAAAGAAGATACTTTTCGCGAACCACAATACAACCTTCTTGAAGATGTATAAATCTGCAACTGAACTTTAATAAACAAGCACAGCCTCAATATATACGAAGAGAGTGTGAGATTAAGTTGGAATTAAAGAGATAGAGAGAGAACCAGAGAACTCAGGTTAAATTTTATTGATCGTGCTTCGTGCCACACGAAGAAAATTTTCTTCTTTTTCCATTGGAACGAATTGCCGGATGGTTGGAGTTGGAGATTCGAATATGTAGTTAGATGGAAGGAAAAAATTGTTATTTTTATGTTTTTTTTTCTTTGGAATGCAAAAGCAATTGAAGAGGAAACGCAAAGATAAGTTGAAATTGAGTACAACTATGCTTCACTGGCGGCCAACGTTGCATAGTGGGCTAAGTCAATATAACCTCTGAAATTAAAATAAAATAAAAAACCATTAAAATTTACAAGCAAGTTCCAGTGAGTGTGACTGGGTTTAGGTTTTGTGGAACAGATCTTTGAGGTTGCCTCGAATATGTACTTGAACGTACTTGCTGATGACCCAGGAAAGATAGTTTAGTTAAGGCTTGTCCGAAATAGTTGAGAAAAGACGTTTGCTTGACGTCTATTTTTTTTCAATGTATTAAGTTATTTTGAAACGAAAACACTATTGAAATATGACAAGCTAGGGATGTCAACACATCATGTTTATATATCTTCTCAAAATATCTAATTATGCAACAAACACGATTCACATGAACAATTTTCATTAAGAAAAAAAAATTAGTATGCAACATTAATAACGCATAAAGTAGTTCAATATTTGACTTTAGCAGGTGTCTTATCTCATCAATACAAATATATGAAATTATGATTATAGACAACAAGATCTTTTGTGTACGTGCTCATATTAAAAATTATATTTTTTTGCGACTAGAAATATATTTTTTCAGGTCTTAGAAATAATTCAAATTCGATTGCTTCTTAAATCACAAAGATGCTAATAGCAGGTGCACATTATGATTAAGTTAGTGAGAATTATAATAATTATTCATTTTAATTAGATTTTTCTTATGATGATGAGAAATACGAACATAGGACAGAATTGGGTTTGATTGTTTATTTAATGAGTTGCCAAATAAAATTGTAACCTTGATAAAGTTTACTTTCATTGTATTAATTTGTTTGCTATTAAAATCACGCAAAACTGTGTTTAATTCTCAATTAACTATTTAGTGAATAATGTTAATTCTGAAACAAAATTAAATCCCAATTGTCGAAATATAAACGAAGGGCAACATCAGTAGCTAATTAGTAAAAACAAAAAAAAATATTTGCTAAGAAAATATATTAAGATCTATAGTACTAATATGACTAAAAAAAAAGTTTAGTGACATTTTAATTTCGATTTAATACTTCAAAGTCTTTTGAATAAAACATTTGTATGCAAATCTCAAATGACCGAATGAGTCAGAAAAATATGCACAGACAGATAGATAGATAGATACTTTTCTTTATTTCATATAAAAATTGATACAGTTATTTTATTGATATAGAATACGGACATGGCAATTTTGCCGTCTGCGGGATATGACATTTCGTAAGCAAAAAGAGCAAGTTATAAAAAGAAATGCAATAGGAATAATTTAATTAATTAAAATATGTATATACAAAGTATTTTAAAAAGTTAAGGAAAAAGAAGATTATAACGTTATTGATTTTAAATAAAATGGATAAGCGAATAGATTGAATAATTATAATTCCTTGCAGCATACTAGAAATTAATTTTGGATGATTTAAAACATAAAAAAACAGTTTTAGATGATTTGAAACATAAAATGGTGATGTTAACGCAATAACTTGCAGAAATTCTGATGGCTGATTAGAAGCTATTTCGGTACGCCATTGCAAGGTTGCAAAATTTATATAAATTAAGCCAGCCCCACAGGCCCTTTAGTATTTCATAAAGATTATTTAACGATAATGTACTTTGTTGGAAGTACAATCTTCTTAATTTTTGTAACATAGGGCAAACGGCGATGAAATGGTAAACATCTTCAGGTTTTCTTCTATTACAAAGATTGCAAGTTATCTGTAAGTCTAGTCTGTGAGGTATGCAATTGAGATTCAAAATTTTAATCCTTGCTCTGAATATAGTGCTTATTGCCTCTGCAGAATACTGAGTGTTGAAATAATTTTCATCTGTACACATTTGGTGGTTTAGGTTTTTATAGAATATCCTGGTACTTGACGTTAAAGCCTTTGTTAAAAGTTGATTGTATATTTTTTCACCGACTTTAGAGATAATCCTTTCGAATATATCCTTCCAATCACTTACATTTGTTTCTGAAAGCCTTTCAGAAATATCGTGGGATAGCGCCAACTGGTTCCATTCTCTGAATCGAGAAGAATAGGAATTTAATAATCGAACCATAATTGATTTATGTAGACTGTTGCCACTTTTTTTCATAACTCTTAGTAAATAATCAGAATGAGATTTCAAGTTTTGTATGTAGATGGAAGGCAGACCAGACTCCACATGAATTGCATATGTCGGTGTTGAGTTGGGTAATCGGAATAGTCGCTTAAAGAAATACCTTTGTACAGCTTCAAATTCATCGAGAGGGCAAACTCCAAACGCCTACACTCCATATCAAAGACAGGTGTTCGCAGTAGCATTAAAAACTTTGTACTTAGACCTGAGCTCAATATTTTGATTGGCGAAAAATTTTGGCCACATCATATTGAGGGCCAACTTAGCTTCACAGCCCTTTTCTTTAGCATGCTTATTGAAGCTGAAGTTAGATGACAATAATACACCCAGATATTTTAAAGTCACACACTACTTCAATCCGCATGATATTCAGACGCCAGCATTCTTCCGTTGGTTCTCAAAGATCATAATCTTCGTTTTGCTTATGTTAATGGTAAGATCCCAGGAGTCACAATAAGCATGTAGCTTATTGATTTGCAATTGAAGTGTGAAAGGATTATCCGCAAGCAAAACTAAATCATCAGCGTAGAGAAGGACCTTGATGAGATTCACAGCAAACGATACTCCTCCAGGTAGAATTTCGCATATATCATCGATGAATAAAGCAAATAGAATCGGGTTTAAAATGCATCCTTGCGGTACTCCTGCAGATGTTTCAAACCAATCGGATAATTTAACTCCATCCCAAACAGTTGCTCTAGTTGACGGCAGAACATTTTGGTTTAGTTGAAGAAATTTTGTAGATACACCAAGTGAAGCTAATTTATATATCAGAGCTTGCCTATTAACTTTATCGAAAGCAGCTTTGAAATCCACATACATAACATACAACATTTTGTTTAGATTGGTGAATCTTCTGACGATGCTAGTCAGAGCAAATATATGGTCTGTTGTTGAAAATCCTGAAGGAAAACCCGCTTGAAATATGTTGAAACGATTTTTAAAAATCGCAAAAAATTGAGATTTGGAGAAACTAGAAGATATGCAGTTAGTGTTATTAATACGGTTAAAGAACTCTACAATATAATTTTTGAGTTGAACAGTACCGTTTTTAAAAAACTTCACTGTAATGCCATCACTTCCTGGAGCTTTGTTATTTTTCAAGTTCAATAATGTAGTTCGAGTTCACAGTGATATAACGGAGTCCAATTCTGGTACAAAAACGTCCTGCTTTGCGTAACTAAACCTTCTGAAAATTATCGTCGCGTTACAGTCAATGGATATCACTTTAGAAACATGTTGTTACGATATTTCTTTGGTCAATTGAATAGCCCGTATATTAATCCTGTGTGGACCTTACCACACAGCGAATGTTACAATCGACTTATTGAAAACTCAATTCGATAAACATGTTATAGCGAGAAATGGCCCTACCAATTGGACACCTAGAACTTGTGATTTAACAGATCTAGATTTTTGTATATATGGCAACGTAAGATCATTGGTCTATCCCAAAATTAATGACCGACTAATCGACCGCTGAAAACTTGCGTGAACGACGCCGACGTCGAATTTTATACATAAATGTTGGGTTGGGTACGAAATCCCGCTTTTTATAATCCGTTGTTTTTTAAATCCCGTTCTTATAATCCCGTTTTTTATAATCCTGTTTTTTATAATCCCACTTTTTTAAAATACCGCTTTTTATGGTCCCGCTTTTTAAAATCCCGTCTCTTATAATCCCATTTTTTATAATCCCCTTTCTTAAGTTTCTTTAGCATTTAAAGAATCTGGAAAATAACCAACATAAAATCAATAAGTTTAGCTACCTACGACTGGGTCGCACGAACTTGCTCCTATGTAAAAGACTAAGAATTTCAAAAATGAATGTTATAAGAAAAACTGTTCATTAGCATAAAATTCATTTTTTAAATAATTAAAAAAAACTTCTTTAGTAGTTCAAGGTAAGAATAGGATGCCATGTGATTCAAGCAAATACAAGTGGTTTCTTAGAAAATAAGGTTTTATATAAGAACATTTTAAAACATTTTTCAGAAAAAATGTTGGTACGCTTATTTGAAGTTTTTATTATTGTAGAATAAAAATTAAATTTACAAAAAAAAGTATTCAACCGTTTTCGAGATATTGAATTTTCAAAAAACAAAAAATTAATTTTTTTTTTCAAAATTCAAAAAAATATTTTTCTTAAAGTTTTAAAATTCAATGTTTTTTAAACTTTCTAGAAGCTTCTCTCTACGAAATTTCATTAAAATCCGTTGTGCTGATAATGAGAAATTTAAAATTTTAAAAACTCGTTCTATGGTAGGTACAGTCAGTAATATCTTGTTTTCAAATTTTTTTATTAAATTACAGATATTAAAATATAATAGAAAGAAAAAAAAATTTAAGCAAAATTCTCGGAACCGTTGTCGAGAAAAATACGATTTTCGAAAACCATTTTTTAACATTTGTATGGAGGGTACCGTTATTCTTAGGGAACATGAATTTATTTTTCTCATATATTGTAGATTATTTTTCCAAACTTTTATTTATCAAGTTCTGAAAAAATCGAGCACGGGGTTTCGAAATATTGAGTTTTCAAAAAAAAAAATTGAAAGTTTTTTTAAAAATCCAAAAAAAAAAAATGTTTGGAAAATTTGAATACACAATAATATTTATACTGCTGGGAAACTTTAGCATAAAAAAAATGATCAAAATCGGTCGTACCGTTTTTGAGAAAATCAAAAACAAAAAAAATGGTCGCAAGGGGGTACCAAAACCACTCATTTTTTGGAAAAAAATTTTCAACCATTACCTAGGTTTAACTAAATTAAATTTTTGAATTTTTTTTGAAAAAATCGTTGGGACAGTTTTTGAGAAAAAAAAATATTTATAAAATTTCGAAAAAAAAATCGTATGGCAGGTACCGTTATTTTTCGTCTTAAGAAATCAAATCAAAAAACATCCGGGGGTAAAAAATTAAAACCCATATCTACCAAGTTTGAAGAAAATCAGCCGAGCCGCTTAGCTGTAATCGAACAGACAGACAGACAGACAGAATTGCCAGACCCACTTTTTTCGTCTTCGCTATCATCGTAATGTCAACTTTGATCAAAATCTCGAGTTCGATTTTTTTTACGAATATGCATAACTTGGCCTTATAGTACCTATAAGTCGCAAGTAAAAATGGGATAAGCGGGATTTGGCGGGATTTGGCGGGATTTGGAAAAGCGGGACTCCTATACGTCAAGTCGATAAAGTCAATTTTTTCATAGTTTTATTCGAGTCATTAGCGATATACAAGGTGGTCTCTTAATTCGTGCATAGTATATTTCAGCGCGTGATTCTTGGGTATATTCTAAGAAAAAAATTGTTATACAGTAAGGGCCTATCTCCAACTTTTATATCATACATATATCGGGGATTTAAGAAAAAGCTTATTTTTGTGTACCCTGAACCACGTTAACGGTAATTGCGCTGTTAGTACTAATAATAATAGAAACTTCACTTAGGACTTTATAATTTCGTTTTAAAAAATTTGATATTCTTGATATTTTTGTATTTGTATTTATTGATATGAAATATGCATTTCTACACAGTAAGAGTACACTTTTAAGATTGTGAGAAATAAACAAATAGTATTTAATTATTTTAATTAAAAAAAAAAAAAAAATAAATAAAATAAGTGATTAAAAAAAAACTAGAATAAGAAACAAAGTTTAGAAATATTACCATAATCTTTACATTTATGATTCTTGTATATGAAATTATGAATGCAGTTACAAATTAATTGAGTTTGCTTGATAAAATAAGTTGGGGAGAGGGAGAGGGGTGACGTCGAAATTAGTTGCTCTGATTAGCAAAGAAGAGGTTTAGCTCATACCTAAACTGACGTGTTACATTTAGTTCTCTCAGTTTGCGCGGAAGTGAATTCCAAAGGCGTATTGCAGAGATAAAAAATTGTCTTTCGGAAGTAAGGCATGAAAACTGTGGAAGAATTAAGCAAGTTGATCTGCTAGATATCGAAAATTGAATTTTACTGTACAGATAAATTGGTTGCCTACTTTTCATAATGCTGAACAATAAAACGAGAGAACGAAACTTGATATTCTATCTCGGTCTTGAGATATCCAGTTTCTTGCAGGTTCCGTTTTTCCTGCTCATACTAATTTTTTGACTTTGGGCATACCGTTTTACAATTTTTTTTATTGAAGGTAACAATAATAAAAATAAAACTCAATGATAAGTTTGCGGAAAAACCCATAGATCTTATGTAAAAATGGGGTTTGTGATTTTGGACACGTTTGTAATAGGCCCTTACTGTTGACAATTTTTTTTTCTAAGAATATACCCAAGAACCACGCCTTAAAATATTGTGCACGAATCAAAGGACATCCTGTATAATTGATGATCTGGTTTAGAAACCGTTGGTCAGATTGACAGAATGAATTAAATAAAAAAATGCATTTTTATGAAAGTAGTTGAAGTGACATTAATTTAAATAAAAACAAAATAATTTGAAAAAAATTCTTGTAGATAGAATAAATGTGCAAGACTTGCACAATATCAAATTAAAATTGTACTAAATTTGCGTTCCATTCTGCTCACAAAACTCAGGCTAAGATAAATTCTTTTAGCTGACATGTGGATATTTTCAAAAGTTGGACCAATTTGTCTTAGCCCTTTTGGGAAAAGAAATTTTCTTTAAAAAATTTGAATTTCGAAATCTAACGTCTTGACCCACGACTTTAAATTGTTACCGGTACTGTTAAGAAAGTGCTTTTTGTTCATCTTATTAGAAAAACTATAAGTCGAAAAGTTCTATTAAATATCTCATGCTTGTTGACATGTGGACAATCAGAGAACAGGATTTTATATGACGTTTGATTTGAAGAAAAACAATGCGCACATTACTAAGCATGGGATAGCGATGGGCCTGGCTAACCTCCGGTCGATAAGTCTTCTTCCGAGTATTCACAGTAAAGTATTCTAAAAATATTTCAATAGAGCTCTGTCTAAATCCAATACCTGAAACTAGGCGGGACATGATACAATTCATGCCACTTCTAAACTGACATCTACTAAAAGGTAGTATTATTGTGCTTGTCTGGTTGATTTGGAGAAGGGTTTCGACACACTATGGTTAAAGGGTCTCTATCTTAAGCTGACCAAACTCGGCATAAGTAAACCACTATTATAATATGCTATATAACATGCTCAATGTTAGAAAGTTTGTTGTCAAAAGTGCCAATGTATGCAACTTCTACCGCGATATTCGATATTAAGAATGGTCTTCAGAAGGAAGCGGTAAGCTCGCCGATTCTATTCAGCATTTACACTAGCGATCTTAGTAGTCTAACTCGGGCAATTGCGTATCATCATCATCATCGGCTCGACAACCGGGTTCCGGTCCTGACCTCTTTCAACAAGTCTCTCCACCTATCCCGGACGCTAGCCGACGCCATCCAGTTGCGCACCCCAAGACTTCGGGCGTCCTGGTCTACGCCATCTCTCCAGCGCAAGCATGGTCTACCATGCTGTCGTCTACCATAGAATGTACCACAAAGAACTTTCCGAGCAGGTTCCTCTTCGCTCATGCGAGCTAGGTGCCCTGCCCACCGGAGTCTACCGAGCTTAATTTTTGTCACGATATCTGCTTCTAGGTAGATTGCGTACAGTTCATGATTGTACCGTCTCCGGAATCGTCCCTCCTCAGTCCTCACATATGGGGCGAACAATTCTCCTTAAGACATTTCTCTCGAACGCAGCTAAGAGATCGGAGTGCCTTTTTCTAAGCACACAAGTCTCGGATCCATATGTGAGTACTGGCAGGACCATGGCCCTGTACAGCAGCAGTTTTGAAGTTATGGTCAGATTTCTGGATTTTAAGAGCTTTGACAGACTATAGTAGGCTCTGTTGGATTTGGGAAGCCGCCCGCGTATTTCTTCTTCTATATTGTTATCGGCTGCTACTATTGACCCATGGTATTTAAAGGATTGCAGCACTTCAAATTCGTGCTCCGCTACCTTGATTGTTTGACCAACTGTTCCTCTCGCATTCGACGCCACCATGTACTTTGTTTTACCTTCACTAATGTGCAGCCCCAGATTTTGTGTCGTCTGCTCGATCTGGATGAAGGAATCGTGTACAGCTTGTTCGGTTCTTCCGATGATATCAATGTCGTCTGCGTAAGCCAGTAACTGGCTGGACCTGTTGACGATGGTCCCTCTTGTTGCCGTGCCAGAGTCACGGATTGCTTTCTCCAACGCCAGGTTGAAGAGGAGGCAGGCCAAACCGTCCCCTTGTCGGAGTCCATTAAAGATGTTGATTGGTCTGGATAGCAATTCGGCTATTTTTACTTGGCTTGTTACGTTGGTCGTGGTCAACCTACATAGTCGGCAATTGCGTATGCCGACGATCTAATAGCGTACAGAACAGCCCCAAAAGCAGAGGTCATCAGAACTTTATTGCACCGTGACTTCGGTACAGACATTATAAGTGCTGCTCTTGCCAGGGCTAGAGGAGACTTTGCCATGATGAAACAGTTGTTTTACAGCATTTGGCTTGACAACAGGGCGAATGTGATTTTTTACATGGCTCTCAACCTGCCGATGATTGCCTAAGGATGCCCGGTGTGGTTCAACGTTGCCACATCTCAAATGAAAAAGATTCGGGTGATTGAGAGGTATTGTCTTAGACGTTGCCTTGGATTAAACAGAACACCAGAGTTGGAGTACAAACATTATCATTCCAACCAGGTTCTATACAACGGAGCCAAAATTAACAGACTTGATAATTTTTAAAATAAGCTGATTCGGGGTCACATTGTAAGAGCGATGTCCTTGACCAAAACCCTAATTTTTGGGGCTTACTACCTTAACGACCGTCGAGGGCTCGCCCAGGATAGAATGGTGATTTCGCTAATCTACCAGGTCGGCCGTAGAACTTTGCATACACGGCTCCTTTATATCCTCAAAGTGGAGCAGAGTGCCTTTGGTTCAATAGAGCTGTGTCCTATCGAGACCGGAGGGACATTGTAAGACAGGAAAACCAGTTCTGGTGGATATAGATAGAGAAAGTTGTCTAGGATAGTTTTGTGTCTTGGCCGACTTACATAAGTTTTACTGTAATTTTAGGTAGGGACAGTTAAAGTGGCCGAAGAGCCTTAGAATGATATTTTTTACTTAAGAGCACCTGCATAGGCCCAGTAAATTAGTTGTAAGTTCTTTAATAGGCAGACTAGTTCTTATGAATTTTTTGTCTAGATTTAAGATAGTTATAAGATTAATGTTAGGGGCCTTTGCTTAAATTGCGAAAATGGTTTTCTTTTCCTATTTATTAATAAAAACTTTTCAAAAAACTACTTTTTGTTGCTTCTGACATACAAAATCAAGGTCCTTATTCGGAATTACCCCCCCCCCCCCCACCAAAATGCACTTTTTTTTAATGAATCGATAAAAAAAAGTGTGCTGTTGATAAAAACCATCAAATTATGGAGGAGAAACACTTTTTTATTGTAAAAAAGTGATGTATAAAAAAATTAATATAGGCCATAGGGTAAATTCAAAGTTTCTTTAAATCCAGAGTCTGTGAATGCAAAAGAAACCTTGCATACACCCAACCTCGCACCTACCCCAAATCCGAATAAGGGCCAACAGTACTGGGGGTGGTCCGCTTATACTTCACTTTTTTACCATAAAAAAGTGTTTCTCCTCCATAATTTGATGTTTTTTATCAACAGCAAACACTTTTTTATCGATTCGTAAAAAAAAAGTTCATTTTGGTGGGGGGGGGGGGGAATTCCGAATAAGGTCCAAAATCAATAATGTTTCAAACTAAAAAGTGGAATCAAATCCTCAAATTTCTCGCACATAGCTTCATAAATCTCATATTTTTGAGCTAAGGCCGCCATATTGTTGCTTTATCTACCATGGTGCGTTCCATAATTGATGAGTTAAAAAAAAGGCTACAAAGTCTGTCATGAATGCAGATTTACTTTTATTTTTTGTCCTTTTATTTAATTAAATGTTAAAAAAGCTTACTAATTACGAAAAATCCGGCAGACAATTTGGTAAATTTTTTCAACATAACACGTGTGCAACTCAATTAAAAAACGCAAATTTGCTAACGGTCTGCCACTCTCTTTCGGTGGTGGGTAATTAGAAATGAAAATCAGTTTAATTAATTATCTTTTCCCACTTTTGAGTTTTGAGTAACGTTAATTTCACGCTACCAGTTATGAGTAATAAACCTTTTTTTTTTTGTTATATATCAAAGAGTGAAACTATGTTTTGTATATTTTTTTGTTGGTCTTAATTGCTTTCATCTCTCTCTTTTGCTTCTGCCAATTATGATTAAATTCATCAGTAGTAGCAACAAATGAAGGTTGGTATGTATATGTCCAATTAAAGTAGAAAAAGTTTCAACGTCGAATAGTAGAAATTTATTTTACAATATTGCGGTAATTGAACCGAAAACTTCAACGTTATATTATTTCTTAAGTAAGTCTGCATGAATGTGTGGCACGATTTCGAGAGGTGGTGTAGTCCAACACTGGCGGATTCGCCATGCAGATAACTCTACAGTAATGGATTGGGGCGTCATTTGTAGTTGATAAGGCGGGGTTTGGATTTATGTAGAAATAAATATTCTATTTTAGAGCAATTAAGTAAAAGTCATTTGAAGAAAAAAGCATCTTCGACTCTTTTTTAATACGCAGTTTAAGTTTTTCAAAATGTCTGGTATTTGAGAAAAACTGCATTAACCTACTTAAGTGGTAATAAACCAAAAACTTAACTGCGAAGAAGGGCTAAATCCGTTCGAATCCGGCAGAAGAATGGAAATATCCCTCTATTCCTGAAGACAACACGTTCATAGAAATGACTGAGAGTTACAAGTCACTTGGTCCTTATTCTCCACTAGATGGCATACCATGCTGAATTATTAGTGAATAATTTTTGTGAATTTCTGTTTGTATGTTAAATCACACTGGTCAGCAAAAAACAAAAAAGTCGGGAGCAAGAACTTTGTTATGTGATTTAAGTTGACTTTAGTGTGCTAAATTCAAAACTATTTGCAGATTTATTCTCTATCACGTCTAGTTTTTAAGGTTTTCTTAATTTAAATAAAATGATCATATTTACATATTAAGTACGTATTTATTATTAAAAAAGTAAAAAAATCGGACAAATGACATGACTTATATGATGAAAATTAAAACCTTTAATGAATTAAAATACTAATATAATACAAATTAAATATAACAACTTGGTAGATTGATTTCTTTTATACATTTTATCTTTTGTTTCACGATTGATTTCCCAGCAGAAATCAGTTAACATTGCTGGGGACCACTTGCCGTTATATCTTTTTTCCATAATGCGCAATATCTTGGTGGAACCTCTCACCATGCTCATCAGATACGGCACCAAGATTTTCTGCAAAAAAATCTAAATCCGAAACCAAGAAGTGTATTTTTAAAGACATGTTGCATCCGAGTTCTTGATATGAAAATAGAAGTTTTTGTACCAGTTCTTTGCAGTTTGCAGCCCTTATATTTCCAAGAAAATTCTGATATACATTTTCAAAAGCTGTCCATGCTCTTTTTTCCTTATCGACTTAGATTTAAACAATTCGTCTTTGAAGATTTCCCTTATTTGGGGACCAACAAATATGCCTTCCTTCAATTTGGCCGCACTAATGCGTGGAAATTTACTCTTCAGGTGTTTAAATGCCTCTTCATCTCTATCCATAGCTTTGACCAAGTTTTTTATTAAACCTTATTTGATATGAAGTGGCGGCAAAAATATTTTTTGACTGTCAACCAAAGGCTCATTTGCGACGTCTTTACTTCCCGGAATCGAAAGTGATCTTAAAGGCCAATTTCGTTGTATGTAATGACATGCTTTTACTCTGCTGTCCCACTCACATAAAAAGCAACAATATTTTGTGAATCCTGCTTGTATCCCTGCTAGTATAGCCACTAATTTTAAATCGGCACATTATTTCCAAAAATAGCGATCGTACTGAATTCTATTGAGCAGTAACTTCGGGTTTTCGTAAGTCTCTTTCATATTCACCGCATGAGCTAATGGTACATACGGATATTGATTTCCATTATGTAGCAATACTGCTTTCAGACTCAGTTTGGATGAGTCAATGAAGAGTCTCCAAGCCGTTGGATCTTCAGGCAGCTTGAAGATCTTTGGAAAACAATTCAGAGAACTGAGAATGTCTCTTCCTGAAAAATTAAATATTGCCATCTTTTTTTAACAAGTTCTACTGTTGTTATCTGGAACCTAAAATCGGAATCGCGGACTATGTAGATCATTAAGTTCAGATTGGTTGAGTAGATGTGGTTCTTCTGTTAAACTAGATGAACTGGTAATAGAAACTTCACTGGACTTTACAGATAGTGATTCGGATATATCGAATGACACGTCAGTTTGTACTTTCGGTAGCTCACTTGTTCAAAAATCTATCGAACTGAGAGAGAATTCATGGTTTGATTCGATTTGTAAAGAGGTTATAAGGGTTAGAGGCATAAGTTTCCGATGTTATAATCCTACTGAAGAAAACCGGAATACGCTCAAGCAAGCTAGAGATACCTGTAACGATCATATTCGACGAATAAAATATTTACATGACCAAAAATTAAGGCAAAAAATACTACCAAGACTCAAAAGTAGAAACCATTTTTGGTCATTTGAAAAAGATGTACGAAATACCACTTAGTCAATGCGAATTTGCTTGCAGCACATTTAGTTGTTAAATTGACGCAACCCGAAAGTGTCATGACTCCTGTACTTGAGACCGTAAACGAATTTATGGGATAAATCTTCTTTGGCACTCGTTTAGTTGAAAAAGTACTGAAAGATCTCGATATATACAAATCCACTGGCCCGGATAGTATCCTTGCCATTGTTCTGAAGAGGTGTTCTTAAAAGTTGGCAAGACAATTGCGTAAGCTTTTTCATCTGTCCTACTCTACTGGTGTCTCTTTCCGAGTGGATGGAAAACAACATTTTGTCAAGTCTGTCCTTAAAAAACCCGAATCTTCTTTCACCTCTATCTAATTCCAATTGCATTTAAGTCATGGAAACGCTGATAGCTTATCAGCTCAAGAAATATGTATCTTGAAGAACAAAAGCTTCTAAATTACCGACAGTTCGGCTTTCGTAGCATATAATCCATTAAATTATCTTTCTGGCGACAACACTCGCTTATCATATTCGTTTACCGATGCACGTTCTTTTTCTTCGGATGTGAATTTGGAAACGCAACGCATGATAAGCTCATTAAATTCTGACCTTGAAAGCATTGTCAAATAAGTATCAAAAAACCATGAAGATATGAATGCTTCAAAGACTCAAGCGCTTCAGGGAATGCCCATCAGTTTACGCTTGAGCCAAACTTCGGATGTTCTGTTATATTCGGAGATCCATCATCTACATTATGTTTAAGTATTCAAGCTATCTCATTTATGTGCATGATGTTACAGTCTTCGAAAATATTTAAAAAAAACTCGTGATTGTGAAGAGTTTCAGTCTGGTTTTAATTCAAAGCTTTCAGTTAATGAACGGCGTATCAAGTGCACGGTGTATATGGAGCACTTCCAAATGTTTTTAGAACGTTGAAAATTAGTAGGGCGGTAGGTCTTCAAGGACATTCAAAAACAAAAATCGTTGTTGAATGATTAAATTTTGTAGAGGGGTGTTCATTGTCTTTTTTCTATTCTATATAGACAAAAGTCCTTAAGAAATTACCTTGATATGCGGTATTTGTTCCTATTAAGAATTGAATACCAGTGCTTACTTGCGGTCTTTCTTAGTATTGATAACTCCACACCAGGGCTTACTTGGTGAGTTTTCTTTAATTATTCACAATTTCAAAGGTTATGAACCCTCCAGTGATCAAAGGGCACGGTAGTGCCCAGCCAAGTTCTGGCACTACACCCTTTTTACAGAAACAAACTCAGGCGATTTTTGACCCCTCCCTATCTTCAATACTAATGAAGTCAGAAACTTAGAATTCCAAATATTTGCTAAGCTAGTCAGGCACATGTGCCTCACCAAATTTCAATTTTCTAGCATAAGCGGTTCCTGAGATATAAGGCCTCAAAAATAAAAAAAACCGTAACTGACTGACTCGACATCGTAGAATCTTGTAATTTTGCACAACGGTAAATCTTGTCATGCAAGCAGGCATGGTATCCGCCCACTATCACTTCCGACAGCTGTAAAACGATGAAATTTGGTAAAGCGGCAGGGCTTAAATTGAATACAAAGAAAAAATATAAAATTTGAGGTTTTCCATTCAGGGGGCGTGGTATCGGCCCACTTCATCAGAACTGATGTTAATTATATGGCACACTTCCCATTGCAGTAGAACAATGAAATTTGGTAGAACGGTGGGGCTCAAATTGCATATAAAGGACCAAAAATAAAAATCGAGGTTTTCAATTCAGGAGCGTGGTATCCACCCACTTTATGAGAAATTATTTAATTTATATGGAGTACTTCCGATTGCTGTAGAATGATGAAGTTTAGTAGAGCTATATACTCGTAGCTTAATGTACATTCAAAGCGTAAAATAGAAAATCTAAGATTTTTCATTCGAAGTGTCTTTTTATTGTTATTTTGAAACTGTACATGCATCTTGAAAATTCATGACTTTTCTTAGAACTAGAATGCTCGATTTGGTACTTCTATGTTATATTTTTTTACATGAATGAAAAAAGAAAACATTTGCATAACTGAAAAAATTATCAGTTTACATAAAACAAGTAAAAAAAACTCTTAATTATGATGTGAACTATAATAAAACCACTAATAACTAGGCTATTAATTCATTTAAAAAAAGGAGTTAAAATTGCAACAAAAACATCATCGCATCCTCTACAATTATTGCTTTTTTATGACTTTGAGCGGATGTAGGTACTAGTATTTATAATTAAGGTAGGTATGTTAGTATTAGGTATCTTGCCAGGACAAGAAGAAACTATATTGAACCGCAAATCAAAACAAGCAATAACAAAAAGAAAATATACCAAAAGAAATAGGAAGCTATAAACTAAGTTGATTTTAGTAGGTAGAGTCCAACCCTTATATCCTTCCGTATCTTTCGAGATTTTGACATAGCAAAATATTAAAATCTTTGCAAAAAGGAGTGAAATCATACCAAAAAACATAAATGTTAAAAAAAGAGCCAAGTTCTTCTATACAAAAACCTTTGTTTAACAAGTCAGCCGTGAAAAGTGTTGAGATCTAAAAGTACGCCAAGTTCTTACTGCATGAAGGTTTAAAACCGAATATTTAAAGTAGAATAATATTGAAACAGCTACAATGTAATAGAGAAATTTTATTATTTAATGATTTTTTGTTACAAAACAGCTTTTTGAGATTTTTGGGAATTGTGCTCAGATCTACCAACCAACTACAACTTATTGAAATACTAGCCTTGAAAGCAAGCGCTCTTATTTATGTTTTGCCTTCATTTTAGAATTTATAAATGGAAATACGTATAAACTCTTAACATCTTCTGTCCCGTGTTAATTTGAATATTCCTAAGAAGAAACCTGAGGAATTCGCCCAAATGTATACCTTCTCAAACCGATTGGCCTCTTTTTTTCCTTAAATTAAATCTTAATTAAAATTATATTAATTTCTATTACGTAATTTACATATGTACCTAATTCTGAAAAAGAAAAGAAATTGAAAATTAAAAAAAAAAAAAAAAACTATTCCAACAATATGCATTAAACTATTTCAATCACGAATTCAAGGCGATTGATTTATAGATCCACACCTTGTGCTACCGGTCGATTATGGTAGCCAGCGTGGCTATATCGAAATGATTCATTATGACTCATTGACTCAGCATGGTTGTAACTAAATAAATGCAAGTGTGAAATAACGCTATGAGATTGTTGCTCCCCGAAGTTGAAGACTTCTGTTACTGGTGCTGTTGAGCTTGAATTGCATGCTACTTGGAAGTTCACTACTTTTTGTGCAAAGTGGCGCTAGGGAAAATATTGTACATGTTCATTTGTGTACCAACTACAACCATGGAATCATGGTTATGGTAACGTGTGTGGTTTTATACTTTTAATTAAGATTGCACAAAACTTTTTTGTTTGCTTACAGGAAGTGCAAAATTTATATTAAGCAAACAAATCTTATTCTTCATAAAAGTCGTTGTTTGACACGAGCTCTTTAAGCTTAAGTCAAGTGTCTATTTGCACACACATATGTATTTTTATAGATATACAAATAGAGCTTGTGTTTTCTGTAATGCGTGGCGAATTTGTACAATATGAATTTAGAGCAAACATATACGTAATTCTACTTACGAGTAACTGCCTAATGGATAGAAGCATAAACCATAAAGTAATTAAAAATAAAAGAAAAGATTGAGTTTTCTTAAGGGGATTTTGTTGTGAAGGCAATGTTGCTTTATGGATGATTTGTTTTAAATTGACAGGGAATGAGATGTTATTGGATAAAAAATATACTTTTTTCTATGTGAAAGTTTTATTTTAGGCTAGGAACGAACTAGCGATTTCAATCGCGCGGTTTTTTTAGTCGCAAAAATAGAACACTTAAGTTTAAATGAGAATGAACGCACTTGATACCGAAAACTCGTGATGATTTAGGCTAGGACCCCACTAAAAAAAAAAGTCGTAGTCATGCCATGCACGCACTTGTGATTATTTTGCGCGCGATTATTTAATCGTGAAAAATAAAACACACTACTTTTTAGGCTAGGACCGCACTTGCGATTTTTTGTCGAGGCGATTAAAAAGTCGTAATCGCTAAAAATTATTGTCATGCACGCACTTGCGATTTTTTGCCACGCGATTATTTAATCGCGAAAAATAAAACACACTACTTTTAATGTGAGTGCACGCACTTGCTACAAATAAGTAGCGACAGAAAAATCGCTTGAAAAAATAGAACTTGTTTCATTTTTATAATCGCTACGATTTTTAAGTCGCATGTGCGTGCATTTACATTTAAGGCCATGTGTCTTACTTTTTGCGACTAACAAATCGTGGATTAAAAATCGCAAGTGCGTGCATGCCAATTTCTCTTTGCGACTACGATTTTTAAGTCGTAGTAATTTAAATCGCAAGTGTGGGCATATCCATTTGAGTACATGTGTTTCATTTAAGTTTACGACAATCGCATCGCAAGAAAAATGAAACAAATTGCGACTTTTAAATCGTCATGATTTGTTGGTATCAAGTGCGTTCATTCTCATTTAAATTCATGTGTTCTATTTTTGCCAATGAACGCACTTGATACCAACAAACCGTGACGATTTAAAGGTCGCAATTTGTTTCATTTTTCTTGCGATGCGATTGTCGTAAGTTTAAATAAAACGAATGTACTCACATGGATATGCTCACACCTGCGATTTAAATTACTACGAAAATCTTAGTCGGAATGAGAAATGAGCATGCACGCACTTGTGATTTTCATTCGCACGATTTTTTAGCCCCAAGAAATAAGACGCGTGGCGTTAAATGTGAGTGCACTCACATGCGACTTAAAAATCGTAGCATTTATAGAAATGGAACAAGTTTTATTTTTTCAAGCGATTTTTTTGTCGCAAAATTAAATACGAGTAGATCAAATGGATTTAAATACGCCTGCACGCACTTGCCACTTTTTAATAAAATTCTTTTCAGTATATTCAAATGGGTTTCATTAAAGTGGCTATTTTGTTACATTTAAAGTCTACTCAAAAATGTACAAAAAAGTATTGGGTGCATCCGGTTATAAGTGGTAGGTTACTTAATGGTCAGTTTCATAAGATCGATACGATAGTTTAAAAGAACAGCAACAGAAATTTGTGCAATGAGTATTGAATGCTTCAAGGAACTGCCACTAATTGGACTCAGAATTGTGTACAAAAACAGAAAATTGGGAAACTCAAGATCATCTGAAGGACGATTTATCTGTAACATTAAATTAAATAAAAATAATTATCTTCATCATTTTCTATTGTATAGTATCGAAGCGTCAAG
Source organism: Philhelius festivus (assembly GCA_963931855.1). Classification (NCBI taxonomy): domain Eukaryota; kingdom Metazoa; phylum Arthropoda; class Insecta; order Diptera; family Syrphidae; genus Philhelius; species Philhelius festivus. Next base: position 37,174,718 of record OZ007555.1, read on the forward strand.
TATGAAACTTGCTATTTATTTGAAGCAAATGCGAGCACTCACAATAAATGTAGTGTGTTCTATTTTTTTGCTAAAAATATTCGCGCGGCAAAAAAAAAAAACATAAGTGAGTGCATGATAATAATTTATGGCGACCGCGATTTTTTAATCGCTCGAAAAGTGCGTTTCTTTCCTTACTTGTTAGGCTAGGAACGCACTTGCGATTTCAATCGCGCGGCATTTTAGTCGCAAAAATAGAACACATGAGTTTTAAAGAGAATGAAGGCATTTGATACCAACAAATCGAAACGATTTAAAGGTCGCAATTTGTTTCATTTTTCACGCGATGCGATTGGGGTAAGTTAAAATGAAACAAATGCACTGAAATGGATATGCTCACATTTGCGATTTAAATTACTAAGACTTAAAAATAACGTAGTCGCAACAAGAAATTGTCATGCACGCACTTGTAATTTTTAATCCACGATTGCTTAGCCGCAAGGAATAGGACACATGGCGTTAAATGTAAATGCACGCACATGCGACTCAAAAATCGTAGCGATTATAAAAATGTAACAAGGTCCATTTTTGCAAGCGATTTTTCTGTCGCTCCTTATTTGTAGCAAATGCGTGCACTCACATAAAAAGTAGTGTGTTTTACTTCTTGCGATTAAATAATCGCGCCCAAAAAATAACAAGTGCATGCATAACAATAATTTGTAGCGACTACGACTTTTTAATCGCATCGACGAAAAATCGCAAGTGTGGTCCAGGCCTTACTCTTGCCTATGAACTAAATTAAAATAAATTTGGTGGTGCAACAGCCCGTAGAGAACCAGGACCTAGTGCCTTACAACTATCAACCATTCCTGCGTGTTTCCAGGAAGGAAGGAGCCTACTATTTTCTGTAATTCAGAAGGGCTGATGAGCAGCACTTTTCATGACAAGAGATACTCTTAGAGGATTTGACAAATTCTCAAAAGCGGCAGAACACTCTCGAAAATTTTTTTTTGCAGCGGCTGAGAATAGTACCCTGTTATGTGCTTTTTGCTTTCCAGTCGAGATTATGCTCGCTGGTCTCGCAAGGGTCATCCTGAAGAAAACACGAAACTTCAGAGAAAAAAGTCTTCAAACCTTATTACAAAATCTTCATTGAAAATAACTCTTATATCTATAACACACAATATTCTGTTATTAGTATTTCTATTAATTCTGGCAATCGAATGATTCAGGGGTATCACCTTTCTGGTATATAATCTTGCTGTCTCGTATCGTTTACTGGTTACTGGTTACTGATGATTCCGATTTTGGTTTGATATTCTGGTACTTGGTTTCAGGTAATTTGGCTTCTAGTAATTCGGCTTTTAAAAACGGGTCCTATTATTCTGACGTGCGTCGGGCTTATGACGGGATCGGACGGTATTACGCATCTGGTGGTAAGACAGCAGGCTGAAACGCTCTGGTACATCGGCAGGTACAACTTAAACACTTAAACAGCAGCCTAGAACACTCTGGTACGTCAGCAGGTACAACGCCCCTTTTGGCACTAAAACAGCATGCTAGGCGCTCTGGTAGATCAATACGTACCAAAGCCCCTGGTGGCACTAAAACAGCATGCTTAGCGCTCTGGTAGATCAACAGGTACCAACCAGTGTTGTCGATGTGACACGATCGTGCCATTTTGACACGGAAATTTTCTCGTGGCACGGTTGCACGAAAAGTTTCAATATGGCACGTTTTTTTTTCATTAGTTTACCTAAATGCGCTTAAGATAATTGACCCAACCTTTTTAAAAAATAATCCAAACATGAAAAGTATTTTGCCACACTTCAATATTTTGGTATCAGAATTTTCTCATCTATTAGAGTGCGAGAAAGATGTTCTTTTTGGTGAAAAAAGAAAAAAAATTCAGATTGGATTAGCCGAAAGTATTTTTCTTGAAGATTCCAAAACGTTCTAGGTTAAGTTGTACAGATTAAAAAACAATATTGACGAAGGAATGTTCATTAATATTTCAAAATTTATGTTGATTCTTCTCAGTTTGCCTCACGGAAGTGCATCAGCAGAGCGAGTGTTTTCAAGGCTAAATAATATTAAAATTAACAACAAAAACAGACTGTCATACAAAACAATTAATGCTATAATGTCATATAATGACATTCTTAAGCCTAATAATTGTCAAAATTTCAAACCTCCAGCTAATTTATTTATTTAACTTATTGTAATATTTTTGCTAGGTCCGTTAAATAAAACTTATTACTCCTTTTAGAATTTCTTCTTTATTTACACTTTTCAAATCAAAACAATAAATCTCAATTTATAATCAACTCTAATACTTTTATTCCAACTTAAATCCACTTCTTTAATTACACTTTCCACAATCCAATAGTTCAGCTTTGCACACTTTCATAATCGAAAATAAACTGTGTCTCGCTAACCGTGAACACTCCCTTATATACTCAAATTAGTTGTTCTCGAAAGTTCTTGTCTTGGAATGTTCTAGATGGTTGGAATAAGGGGAAATTCATTTGACATTGGAAAAGAGCTTTTTGTTTCTTCCAGAAATTAGTTATGTAATTTTCCAACAGATGGCGCTGTAGTAGTATAAAGCTCTGTTCACAACATTGCCCCCTTCTTAAGATTGTTCGTCCCGAACAATTCTATCTCCAGCTTCGCCACTGTATCGGTGCAGTCGATCGCTATGCACAACTTTTAACTTTCCTCTTGACCCTCTTTGAATTCGGTAAACGACATCATTGATTTTCGTGACGACAGTATAAGGGCCTTCCCAGTTTTGTTGAAGCTTCGGCGACAATCCCTTTTGACGATGTGGATTATACAGCCATACACGATCTCCTACTTGGAATCCTCTCGTGTTTGCTCTTGTGTCGTACCTTGTCTTCATTCGATCGCTGTAAGTGCTCATTCTAGTCCTGGTCCTTTCGTGGATGTCGATTAGCCTCTCTTTTAGGTTACTCACGTAATCCCCTGTTTCCTGAGACTCTTGTGGTGGGTGTCCAAACCTTATCTCACTAGGCAGGCGTATGCTTTTTCCGAACAGGATTTCAGATGGTGTCTGTCCTGTTGAGCTATGTACTGCACTTCGATAGGCCATCAAAAATAGTGGTATGTGCCTATCCCAGTTTCTTTGGTTGTCGCCTACGACCTTAGTGAGGTGCTCTTTTAACGTCCTGTTGAATCTCTCGACCATTCCATCAGATTGGGGGTGAAGTGGTGTGGTTCTCGTTTTCTTAATGCCAAGGAACGCGCACACCTCTTGGAATATGTTCGACTCAAAGTTCCTTCCTTGGTCAGAATGGAGCTCCATAGGCACACCGAACCTGCTTACCCAGTTAGACACAATCTGGTCGGCCACGGTCTTGGCTTCTTGGTTCGGGATAGCGTATGCCTCAGGCCATTTGCCGAAGTAATCCATTACCACCAGAATGTATTTGTTTCCATCATTCGTTTCCGGAAATGGGCCAGCTACATCAACAGCAATCCTTTCAAATGGTGAGCCGACATTATATTGCATCATTTTTCCTTGCAGTTTTCTACCACGTCCTTTGGTTGCAGCACAAACGTCACAATTTCGGCACCACTTTTCAACGTCGTCTCTTGCATGCAACCAGTAGAACCGTTGCCTCACCTTTTCTAACGTCTTATTGACGCCCAAATGGCCTCTTGAAGGTCCATCATGCATCTCTCGAAGAACCTCTTTGATTTTCGATTGAGGTAACACAAGCTGCATCACATAGGATTTACCATCAGCAGACTCCCATTTACGCCGAAGAACACCTTCTCGCACATGAAGTGAGTCCCATTGTGCCCAATAAGCCTTTAAAACTGGACTCCTATCGGAAATGTCATTCCATGCGGGTTTTTCTTCATGTTCTTTCCATGCGAGAAGAGGTTCAATGTCGGGGTCTTCTTGTTGAGCAGATCTTATTTCCTCATTGCTCCATCCACAAATGGGGTCAGCCCTTATTCGCAGAATGTTGATGGATTCCTTTTCTTCTTGTCGCCTACAATGCTTGCAGTCTATTTTACAAGGCCTTCGGGATAGCGCGTCGGCATTTGAGTGCAGCTTTCCCCTTCGGTGTTGAATTTCATAATCGTAAGTCTGCAGTCTTTCTATCCACCTTGCGACTTGTCCTTCTGGGTTCTTGAAGTTCAACAACCAGTTAAGAGCACCATGATCGGTTCGTAGAAGAAACTTCTGTCCATAGATGTATTTGTGGAAGTGTTTCGTTGCCAAGATGAGTGCCAAGAGTTCTCTTCTGGTCACACAGTAGTTCCTTTCGGTCTTCGACAGTACTTTGCTGAAATAGGCGACAACCTTTTCTTCGCCATTGTGCACTTGTGACAGAACAGCGCCGACTCCCACATTGCTTGCATCAGCATCGATGATAAAAGACTTGCCTGGAGTCGGATAGATCAGCACCGGAGCATTGCATAGACGGTATTTCAGTTCTTGGAAGGCTTTTTCACACTCACCTGACTTTCCGTAAGCTGATGCAAACTCTTCGCAATTCTGGCAAAGTCCTTAACAAAACGTCTATAATAAGTAGCAAGACCAAGAAAACTTCGTAGTTGATGTTTTTCCTGTGGTGTTGGCCAATTTTTGACGGTGTCAACTTTTTCAGGGTCGGTCTTGACTCCTTGGGACGAGATGATATGTCCCAAATACTTTACTTCAGTCTGAAACAGTGCACATTTTTCTGGGTTCAGTTTAAGGTTAGCCTCTCGAAGTCTCTGGAACACACCCTTTAGGTTCTTACAGTGTTGGTCGTATGTCTTTCCATAAACGATAACATCATCCAAGTAGACAAGACAAGTTTTCCAAGTCAGACCTTGAAGGACGCACTCCATCAAACGCTCAAATGTTGCCGGAGCGTTGCAAAGACCAAACGGCATTACCTTGAACTGCCAGAGCCCATTACCTGTGGAGAACGCTGTCTTTTCTCGATCTTCAGGGTGAATTTCAACTTGCCAATATCCACTTTTCAAGTCCAGTGTTGAAAACCAGTGTGCTCCTTCCATCGCATCTAAGGTGTCACTAATTCTTGGCAGGGGGTAGCTGTCTTTCTTGGTTACGTCATTCAACATTCGGTAGTCAACACAAAACCGTGTACTTCCGTCCTTCTTTTTGACTAGGACCACTGGTGACGCCCAAGGAGTTCTCAATCAAACCATCCTTCTTCATGGTGGTAATCATTTCGTCAACTTCATCTTGTTTGGCCAGTGGTAGACGTCTTGCGGGCTGACGAATGGGCTTTGCATCTCCTGTATTTATTCGATGCTGCACCATTTGTGTCCTTCCATATTTGCCGTTTGGTGAAGCGAAAATGTCGGCATACTCATTCAGAAGGCTTTCTGCCGTTTTAACCTGATGGTGGTCTAGGTTAGATGAATTGAGTATCTTTGCCTTGATGGTATTGAGCTCTTCAGGGTCTAATGTCTTTCTCGGTGTTTCAGCGTCGATTTGTGTTATGGCTGCGACAGATTCGCACTTACCGATAATTTCTCCTTTCGTTAACTTTACATCGTACGGTTTGGTGTTGAGTATCCGTACGGGGGCCATATTGTTGTTCGGAGCCACAAGTGTCTTCCCAATGATGACCTTTTGGGAAGAACAGTCTGGGCCTGGTTCCACCATTAGGTATCGATGGCGTCCACACTCACCATCTAATTTTGTCCAAAGAAATACCTCAGAAGAAGTAGGAATAACCACATCTTCTTTGATGACAGTCCTTAGAGTTGTTATTCCTTCGTGCCCATAGATCATTGGAATCTCTGTATTCTGGTATTTGAGTACCTGGTTGCCGATATCCAAAACTACTCGATGTTCTTTCATGAAGTCCATGCCTATGATGCATTCGTCACATATATCTGCCACCAAGAATTTGTGTGAGAATTCTAGATCTGTAATTCGAATTCTAAGTCGGACTTCACCATAAACCCTACTTGCTTCTCCTGTGGCAGTTCTCAGACGGTAGGTATTGGTGTTGTGTAGCCAATTCAGGTGCACTAGGTCTTGACGCACAATGGAGGCGGTGGCAACGGTGTCGATGGTGACCACACGTTTGTTGCCATTTAAAGTTGCCTCGACAGTCAGACTTTTGTTGTCTCGTTTAGTTTGGGAGACTTGGATGGTGTTTCTGGGGCCATCGATACCAGAAACCAGCTTCTGCCCCTCGAAGTTGGTTCTTACTCGTTTCCCTGTTGGGAAACTGTTCGGGAAGTAACACTGATGTTATTGTTACCTTGTTCTGGGTTTGAAACTCCGTGTCCACAATGTTGACAAGCTCTTCTTGGTGGTAATCGACATTGACGCTGTAAATGTCCGGTCTTGTTGCAATTCCAGCACTTTGCAAGTCCGTTCCTTTGGACATCAGTTCTTTGGCATGAGCATTCTTCGACGATGGCTTCTCTTAGTCGATGTACTCCGTGAGAAGCTTGCTCAGCTGCTTCCATTGTCAAGGCAAACGCTAATGTTTCCGAAAGAGTTCGTTTTCCAGCAGTTCGCACGGCCCTTTGAAGATGTATATCAGAAATGGCGCGAACAAATGCCTCAACTGCGAACTGGTTACAAATTTCCTCTCCAACATCTGGGTATGCAAGATGAACAAGCCTTTCAATGTCCGCTTGCAGTTGTTGTAGAGTTTCGCCCCTCTTCTGAACTCTGGAATTGAGTTGCACTTTGAAGACTTCTTTCATGTGGCTGTTACCAAAGCGTTTGTCTATAGCCAAAACCAAGGAATTGAAGTCGCCGCTCTTATCTGCTGGTATGGTTTGCAACAACTCAGCAGCTGCTCCTCTAAGAGCAAGAGTTAAGGCTATATACTTGTCAGCCTCATCCCAGCCATTTGTTGTGGAAGCTGCCTCGAATTGCTTCTTGTATATAGACCAAGGAGTTTGTCCATCAAAGGTTGGAGGTTGCATCTCTTTTTTTCTCAAAGCTTCCCCAGAACTTTCCCGAATCTTTATATTTCGAACACGGTCTAACTCTTTTGAAAACGTCTCCATTTTGTTGTCGACTAGCAATGAAACACGTTCATCTAACACTTTTGAAAACGTCTCCATTTTGTTGTCGACTTGATTCTCCAGCAATGAAACACGCCCATCAAGTGCAGATACATTATTCTCGATGTTAACAAGCTTGCCTTCTAGCATTTTTCTCTGCTCTTCGAGAAGGTCTTTTTGTTCGCTATGCTGTTTTTTCTGCTCATTTCTTTGCTCTTCGAGACGTTCGAGAACATTCTTTTGTTCGTTTTTCTGCTCATTTCGTTGCTCTTCGAGACGTTCAAGCAGAAGACTAAACATATTTGAAACATCTACATTTTTAATCACGTCTGCTTCCTCAGCGTCAGCTTCAAAGACGAAAATGTCCGGGTCTTCATTTTGTTGTTTCAAATATTCGGCCAAACGCAGAACAAGCTCATTTTTCGATCCTGCTCTAGAAAGTTCTCGCTTGCCTAATTCACTTTTCAACTCATTACAGTTGAGCTCTTTCAGTAACTTGCTCATTTTTTTATTTTTTTTTTTCGCACACTTCACTGCACAATAAGTTTTATTCCACTTTTCTGACACCAATGTAATATTTTTGCTAGGTCCGTTAAATAAAACTTATTACTCCTTTTAGAATTTCTTCTTTATTTACACTTTTCAAATCAAAACAATAAATCTCAATTTATAATCAACTCTAATACTTTTATTCCAACTTAAATCCACTTCTTTAATTACACTTTCCACAATCCAATAGTTCAGCTTTGCACACTTTCATAATCGAAAATAAACTGTGTCTCGCTAACCGTGAACACTCCCTTATATACTCAAATTAGTTGTTCTCAAAAGTTCTTGTCTTGGAATGTTCTAGATGGTTGGAATAAGGGGAAATTCATTTGACATTGGAAAAGAGCTTTTTGTTTCTTCCAGAAATTAGTTATGTAATTTTCCAACAGATGGCGCTGTAGTAGTATAAAGCTCTGTTCACAACATTATTATAACAAAGATTTATTGCGTCTTTATATTTTTAAATAATAATAAAAGGTACTCATCATGTTATGTGAAATAGGTAGTTAAATAATACAAACTTATTACTTATTATGAACTTGCCAAAAACTCCTGTTTCTGGAAAATACCTATACACGAACAGAGGAAGTGATTTTTGTTTGTTATTTGTTTGTAATAGTATTTAATTAAAATTGATTTTTAAAGAATAACTTGAGTTTTCTTTCATATGGCACGAAAAAAATGTCATAAATGGCACGTTTTTTCAAAGAGTGTGGCACGAAAATGTTTGTTTTGGCGGCAACGCTGGCATGCACCCAATACTTTTTTTACGTTTTTGAGTAGACTTTTAACGTAACAAAAGAGACACTACACAACAGTCCCTAATAAAACCAATATTAATACTGTTAAGAATTTTAAAACTACTAACATATTGTTGTGAACAGAGCTTTATACTACTACAGCGCCATCTGTTGGAAAACTGCATATCTAATTTATGAAAGAAACAAAAAGCTCTTTTCCAATGTCAAATGTATTTCCCCTTATTCCAAACATCTAGAACATTCCAAGACAAGAACTTTCGAGAACAACTAATTTGAGTATATAAGGGAGTGTTCACGGTGAGCGAGACTCAGTTGATTTTGGATTGTGAAAGTGTGCAAAAGTATTGCTTATTGGATTGTGTTATTAAACAAGTGTGATTTAAATTGAATAAAAGTATTTGAGCTGATTATAAATTGAGATTTACTGTTTTGAATTGGAAAGTGTAAATAAAGAAGAAATATTAAAAAGAGTGATAAGTTTTATTTAACGAACCTAGCAAAAATATTACATTGGTGTCAGAAAAGTGGAATAAAACTTTTTGTGCAGTGAAGGTTGCGGAAAAGAAAAATAATAATAATAAAAATGAGCAAGTTACTGAAAGAGCTCAACTGTAATGAGCTGAAAAGTGAATTGGGCAAGCGAGAACTTTCTAGAGCAGGATCGAAAAATGAGCTTGTTTTGCGTTTGGCCGAATATTTGAAACAACAAAATGAAGACCCGGACATTTTCGTTTTTGAAACTGCCGCTGAGGAAGCAGACGTAAGTAAAAATGTAGATGTTTCAAATATGATTAGTCTTCTGCTTCAACGTTTCGAAGAGCAACGAAATGAACAAAACGAACGTTTTGATGAACAGAAAAACGAACAAAAGAATGTTCTCGAACGTCTCGAAGAGCAACGAAATGAGCAGAAAAACGAACAAAAGAATGTTCTCGAACGCCTGGAGAAACAAAAAGACCTTCTGGAAGAGCAGAGGAACATGCTAGAAGGCAAGCTTGTTAATATCGAGAATAATGTATCTGCACTTGGTGAACGTGTTTCATTGCTGGAGAATCAAGTCGACAACAAAATGGAGACGTTTTCAAAAGAGTTAGATGAACGTGTTTCATTGCTAGGGAATCAAGTCGAAAACAAAATGGAGACGTTTTCAAAAGTGTTAGATGAACGTGTTTCATTGCTAGTCGACAACAAAATGGAGACGTTTTTAAAAGAGTTAGACCGTGTTCGAAACATAAAGATTCGGGAAAGTTCTGGGGAAACTTTTAGAAAAAAAGAGATGCAACCTCCAACCTTTGATGGACAAACTTCTTGGTCTATATACAAGAAGCAATTCGAGGCAGCTTCGACAATAAATGGCTGGGATGAGGCTGACAAGTATATAGCCTTAACTCTTGCTCTTAGAGGAGCAGCTGCTGAGTTATTGCAAACCATACCAGCGGATAAGAGCGGCGACTTCAATTCCTTGGTTTTGGCTATAGACAAACGCTTTGGTAACAGCCACATGAAAGAAGTGTTCAAAGTGCAACTTAATTCCAGAGTTCAGAAGAGGGGCGAAACTCTACAACAACTGCAAGCGGACATTGAAAGGCTTGTTCATCTTGCATATCCAGATTTTGGAGAGGAAATTTGTAACCAGTTCGCAGTTGAGGCATTTGTTCGCGCTATTTCCGACATACATCTTCAAAGAGCCGTGCGAACTGCTGGAAAACGAACGCTTTCTGAAACATTAGCGTTTGCCTTGACAATGGAAGCAGCAGAGCAAGCTTCTCACGGAGCACATCGACTTAGAGAAGCCATCATCGAAGAATGCTCATGCCAAAGAACTGATGTCCAAAGGAACCAACGAAACGGACTTACAAAATGCTGGAATTGCAACAAGACCGGACATTTACAGCGTCAATGTCGATTACCACCAAGAAGAGCTTGTCAACATTGTGGACACGGAGTTTCAAACCCAGAACAAGGTAACAATAACATCAGTGTTACTTCCCGAACAGTTTCCCAACAGGGAAACGAGTAAGAACCAACTTCGAGGGGCAGAAGCTGGTTTCTGGTATCGATGGCCCCAGAAACACCATCCAGGTCTCTCAGACTAAGCGAGATAATAAAAGTCTGACTGTCGAGGCAACTTTAAATGGCAACAAACGTGTGGTCACCATCGACACCGGTGCCACAGCCTCCATTGTGCGTCAAGACCTAGTTCACCTGAATTGGCTACATAACACTAATAGCTACCGTCTTACAACTGCCACAGGAGAACCAGCTAGGGTTTATGGTGAAGTCCGACTTGGAATTCGAATTGCAGGTCTAGAATTCTCACACAAATTTTTGGTGGCAGATATATGTGACGAGTGCATCATCGGAATGGACTTCATGAAAGAACATCGTGTAGTTTTGGATATCGGCAACCAGGTACTCAAATACCAGAATACAGAGATTCCAATGATCTATGGGCATGAAGGAACAACAACTCTAAGGACTGTCATCAAAGAAGATTTGATTATTCCTACTTCTTCTGAGGTATTCGTTTGGACAAGAGTAGAAGGTGAGTGTGAACGCCATCGATACCTAATGGTAGAACCAGACCCAGATTGTTCTTCCCAAAAGGTCATCATTGGGAAGACACTTGTGGCTCCTAAGAACAATATGGTCCCCGTACGGATACTCAACACCAAACCGTACGATGTTAAGTTGACGAAAGGAGAAGTTATCGGTAAGTGCGAATCTGTCGCAGCCATAACACAAATTGACGCTGAAACACCGAAAAAGACATTAGACCCTGAGGAGCTCAATACCATCAAGGCAAAGATACTCAATTCATCTAACCTAGACCAACATCAGGTTAAAACGGCAGAAATCCTTCTGAATGAGTATGTGGACATTTTCGCTTCACCAAACGGGAAATATGGAAGGACACAAATGGTGCAGCACCGAATAAATACAGGAGATGCAAGGCCCATTCGTCAGCCCGCAAGACGTCTGCCATTGGCCAAACAAGGTGAAGCTGAGGAAATGATTACCACCATGAAGAAGGATGGTTTGATTGAGAACTCAAAGAGTCCTTGGGCGTCACCAGTGGTCCTAGTCAAAAAGAAGGACGGAAGTACACGGTTTTGTGTTGACTATCGAAGGTTGAATGATGTGACCAAGAAAGACAGCTATCCCCTGCCAAGAATCAGTGATACCTTAGATGCGATGGAAGGAGCACATTGGTTTTCAACACTGGACTTGAAAAGTGGATATTGGCAAGTTGAAATTCACCCTGAAGATCGAGAAAAGACAGCGTTCTCCACAGGTAATGGGCTCTGGCAGTTCAAGGTGATGCCATTTGGTCTTTGCAACGCTCCGGCAACATTTGAGCGTTTGATGGAGTGCGTCCTTCAAGGCCTGACGTGGAAAACTTGTCTTGTCTACTTGGATGATGTTATCGTTTATGGAAAAACATACGACCAACACTGCAAGAACCTAAGGGGTGTGTTCCAGAGACTTCGAGAGGCTAACCTTAAACTAAACCCAGAAAAATGTGCACTGTTCCAGACTGAAGTAAAGTATTTGGGACATATCATCTCGTCCCAAGGAGTCAAGACCGATCCTGAAAAAGTTGACACCGTCAAAAATTGGCCAACACCACAGGACAAACATCAACTACGAAGTTTTCTTGGTCTTGCTACTTATTACAGACGTTTTGTTAAGAACTTTGCCGGAATTGCGAAGAGTTTGCATCAGCTTACGGAAAAGAACAAGCAGTTTAGATGGTCAGGTGAGTGTGAAAAAGCCTTCCAAGAACTGAAATACCGTCTATGCAATGCTCCGGTGCTGATCTATCCGACTCCAGGCAAGCCTTTTATCATCGATGCTGATGCAAGCAACGTGGGAGTCGGCGCTGTTCTGTCACAAGTGCACAATGGCGAAGAAAAGGTTGTCGCTTATTTCAGCAAAGTACTGTCGAAGACCGAAAGAAACTACTGTGTGACCAGAAGAGAACTCTTGGCACTCATCTTGGCAACGAAACACTTCCATAAATACATCTATGGACAGAAGTTTCTTCTACGAACCGATCATGGTGCTCTTAACTGGTTGTTGAACTTCAAGAACCCAGAAGGACAAGTCGCAAGGTGGATAGAAAGACTGCAGACTTATGATTACGAAATTCAACACCGAAGGGGAAAGCTGCACTCAAATGCCGACGCACTATCCCGAAGACCTTGTAAAATAGATTGCAAGCATTGCAGGCGACAAGAAGAAAAGGAATCCATCAACATTCTGCGAATAAGGGCTGACCCCATTTGTGGATGGAGCAATGAAGAAATGAGATCTGCTCAACAAGAAGACCCCGACATTGAACCTCTTCTCGCATGGAAGGAACATGAAGAAAAACCCGCATGGAATGACATTTCCGATAGGAGTCCAGTTTTAAAGGCCTATTGGGCACAATGGGACTCACTTCATGTGCAAGAAGGTGTTCTTCGGCGAAAATGGGAGTCCGCTGATGGTAAATCCTATGTGATGCAGCTTGTGTTACCTCAATCGAAAATCAAAGAGGTTCTTCGAGAGATGCATGATGGACCTTCAGGAGGCCATTTGGGAGTCAATAAGACTTTAGAAAAAGTGAGGCAACGATTCTACTGGTTGCATGCAAGAGACGACGTTGAAAAGTGGTGCCGAAATTGTGACGCTTGTGCTGCAACCAAAGGACCTGGTAGAAAACTGCAAGGAAAAATGATGCAATATAATGTCGGCTCACCGTTTGAAAGGATTGCTGTTGATGTGGCTGGCCCATTTCCGGAAACGGATGCTGGAAACAAATACATTTTGGTGGTAATGGATTACTTCAGCAAATGGCCTGAGGCATACGCTATTCCGAACCAAGAAGCCAAGACCGTGGCCGACCAGATTGTGTCTAACTGGGTAAGCAGGTTTGGTGTGCCTATGGAACTTCATTCCGACCAAGGAAGGAACTTCGAGTCGAACATATTCCAAGAGGTCTGCGCGTTCCTTGGCATTAAGAAAACGAGAACAACACCACTTCACCCGCAATCTGATGGAATGGTCGAGAGATTCAACAGGACCTTAAAAGAACACCTCACTAAAGTCGTCGGCGACTACCAAAGAAACTGGGATAGGCACATACCACTATTTTTGATGGCCTACCGAAGTGCAATACATAGCTCAACAGGACAAACGCCATCTGAAATCCTGTTTGGAAGAAGCATACGGCTGCCTAGTGAGATAAGGTTTGGACATCCATCACAAGAGTCTAAGGAAACAAGGGATTACGTGAGTGACCTACAAGAGAGGCTAATCGACATCCACGAAAGGACCAGGACTAGAATGAGCGCTTACAGCGATCGAATGAAGACAAGGTACGACACAAGAGCAAACACGACAGGATTCCAAGTAGGAGATCGTGTATGGCTGTATAATCCACATCGTCAAAAGGGATTGTCTCCGAAGCTTCAACAAAACTGGGAAGGCCCTTATACTGTCGTCACGAAAATCAATGATGTCGTTTACCGAATTCAAAGAGGGTCAAGAGGAAAGTTAAAAGTTGTGCATAGCGATCGACTGCACCGATACAGTGGCGAATCTGGAGATATAATTGTTCGGGACGAACAATCTTAAGAAGGGGGCAATGTTGTGAACAGAGCTTTATACTACTACAGCGCCATCTGTTGGAAAACTGCATATCTAATTTATGAAAGAAACAAAAAGCTCTTTTCCAATGTCAAATGTATTTCCCCTTATTCCAAACATCTAGAACATTCCAAGACAAGAACTTTCGAGAACAACTAATTTGAGTATATAAGGGAGTGTTCACGGTGAGCGAGACTCAGTTGATTTTGGATTGTGAAAGTGTGCAAAAGTATTGCTTATTGGATTGTGTTATTAAACAAGTGTGATTTAAATTGAATAAAAGTATTTGAGCTGATTATAAATTGAGATTTACTGTTTTGAATTGGAAAGTGTAAATAAAGAAGAAATATTAAAAAGAGTGATAAGTTTTATTTAACGAACCTAGCAAAAATATTACAATATTATATACTACATAAAGGGAACAAAATTTGACCTAAGGCGCCAGTTATAGCTATCATTGAAAACCATCATTGAAACACAAATCAGTGGAACGGTTGAATATTTTTTGACAAGTCGGTTATAGCAATCATTAATTTCGCTGTCATTGAAAAGATGTGTCATTGAAAATGTCTGTCGCTTTGATGCTTGCTAAATTACTAGTGATGGGTACCTCATTCATGAGGCAATACAAAATGTCGCATGTTATGTTATTGTTTAAAGTTTTTTTTTTGCTATCTGCAATCATTTGGGTCCTATTCGGCGAGATCTTTTATTCTTCTATTCTGTTATGAATTTCAATACAAAAGTTTGAGATGTCAACAAATCTTTTATGAATTATAATTTTGGTATTCGGCATGGTAAAATCTGTTATAAAATCTGCTAAGAAAACTTTTATAAAATGTCAAACGTTCGAACTTGGAAAAAATCTTTTACGAATAGCATTTTTGGTATTCAGCATGTCAAAATCTGTTAAAAATCATAAAAGAATAAAAGACAAACTTCTGTGACTTTTATCATAAAAGATTTCAATAAGTGCACAGGTGCATCAAGTAAAAATGAATATTTATCTTTTATTTCGTCAACGAAATGTTCCTAAAAAGAGCAAATGAAAGAAAATATATTAAAACTCATATCATATAAACATATAAGTAGAGTACGGCCATGGTATTCCCAGAAACATATGAGGTAAATTCCTGTTTTATGGTATAGATACCAATAGTGTGTAAGAGTTTACTTCTTTGTTCGTCATCCATTTTAATTATGTCAGATGAAATATTTTACATAATCGCAGCTGATTATGATAACAGATTTTCTTGTTTTGTTTTTGTTAGAGATATGAGCTATAAGAAAAAAAAATCATTTCTTTGGGGTTCGGGTGCGTGATTAGTGTTTAGTCCAGTTTAGTTTATAGTTTCCTACTCGCTGCTTTGCTTTCCATAAACCGACTCTCACAGAATTACTCTATATGGCTATGCGCGCACATTAAACTTTTAGTTCCGCAACTGCTTGGTTCGAGCAACTAAAAAGCTTGTGTTTTGACACAAACTAAACGATTGCCTAAAATGAGTTCGCTATTTTGTGTAACATATAATTAAATGCACCTCCGCGGACATTCAACCAAATAGTTCATCTGTTTCCTATAAGCAACCAAACAGTTGTGCAACTAAAAATTGAATGTGCGCGCCTAGCCTAAGTGTTTTTTGTGCTAGTCTACCTATCTAGGTACATACATACATATATAACTTTGTATGTTTTATTCAAATTTCATGATCATTAGAATTGTAGAGGCGTCATTGAAAAACTTATTTTTTTTTGTTAAAATGCACATTAAAATAGTTATATCCTATGGGACATTTGAGGTGAGACAAAATACCACCTCATTTCGAAAAATTAATACCTCATACAAACTCATTTTAAATTCGTATCCTGCCCATCACTATAAATTACAAAGACAACCTGAATAATTTTTTGAGGCTAGAGTTGATCATTGAAAAAAAAACTGACACATGAGAATAGAAAGAGAATCGAACACAAATCATTGAAACGATTGTGTTCCACTTTGTTGGAACGAAAATCTGCTGTTCATTGAAAACGATTTTCATCATTGAAAAATTAAAACTAGTTTTTTGAGAAATATTGAAAATATTTGTTAATTTTTATTTGCAAAAGTAAAATATATAGTTGATTAGCTTCATTTGTATACCAAACATTCTCAGTGTTCATAGTTTAACTATCCCAAAAAGTGAAAACAAAATTTTCAATGATGGTTTTCAATGATAGCTATAACTGGCGCCTAAGCCAAATTTTTCCGTCTAGAAGTGTTCCCAAATAATTTCAACTTTCACAATTTCCTGTTACACAGGAGATTTAAAACAAACTTTGAAGATGGTCCATATGTGTATTAGAGGCTATAACATCATCAATTAATGTTATAAAATTTTAAATAAAAAAATACAAATCAACAAGGTAACAAGGTAAAGATGGAATCACATCGATTTATTAAAGATGCAGCAAGGCATAATCCGTAGGTCACTACATTCTTTCCTCATTTTAAAGCTCATTAAATCAAGTTAAAGTTTCTATATTCAAAACAATTTTGAAAAAAACTGGTCTTTAGTCCTTCAAAGGAGTATTGGTTATCTCTGTTTATGAAAAAAGACTAATAATGGATCTAGGGCAGTTTCTCTATCCGAGTCCTTGCAATTATTGATTCGTGATTCAAACTTTATAAAATGCACGACTGGATCGCACGAACTTGCTCTTATGTAAAATTACTTTGGAATTTAAAATACATTTTATAAATATAAAACATGTTTTTTTTTGTTTTAATGAGATAATAATGTTCAAATGCATAAAATTGCCGTCGGATTTCTAGAAAAGTATGAATTTATGCAAACGAACTTAAAAAAATCGTTTTATTATTTAATACATTTTTCATATAAGAAATTTTTTTAAAATTTTTTAAGAATAAAATTTGGGATGCGAATTTTAAGTATTTAATAATATTGATTTTCGGAAATAATTTCAAAATTTTAAATTCAAAAGATATTGATTTTTCAAAAAACCCGAAAAATATTTTTTCGAATATTTATATAAACAATATTATTTTAAACTTAAAATGAAAATTTATTTTTGGTTAAAATCATTAGAGCCGTTAATGAGAAAGTCGAAAACCTAAACACGGTTCTATAACAGGTACCGTTAATAACATTTTGCCCCCATTTTTTTTTTATCAAAATCATTAGAGCCGTTTTGTGGGGCACCTTTGACTTTAAAGGGGGTACATTTGACAATGATGGATTAAACCCCACATCGTGTGCATTAAATTTCTAAAAGTATCAACGGATCCAGCACGTCTGTTGTTTGAATAGTAAAAAAGTAAATTTTTGTTTTTGAACAATTTATTAAATAATATAACGAAAAAAATAAATCAATTAATTCACTTTCTAAAAAAAAAACAACAAGAATAAAAAACATAAATTATTTCATTTATAAACATAAAAAAAAATCAGTCTATGTAAATCTTAATTCAAATTTATCGATATCGACATTTTTTAAACAATTTATTTAATATATAATTTCCCAAAATCAACGTCAAACAAATATTTTTTGCAAAAGTCAAAGGTGCCCCGAAGGAACTTTACAATTTTTTTTTTTAATAACTATTATTATATTTTCACAAAACTGGCTTTAATTTATTGAACTTTAAGCATAGTACTATCATAATATTGATTCACGATAAAAAAATTTATTTTATAAGGTTCACAAATCGCTTACTTACCGGTGGTCAAAAATTAGATCAGACACTGAAAACACAAAACTACGTGGTACTCCACGAAGAGTTAAAGAAAGACTGCCAAATTTCATAACGTTTCTTTAAATCAAACTAAGCTTCTTCCTTCATCCAAAATTTTCGTTTTTAAGGGCACGATCATACCGAAAAACGCAAAGTCAAATGTGCCCCGGTGTCAAATGTACCCCAGCTTACCCTAGAATGCCCCTTTACCTGATCCTTAAATTCTTAGCTGACTTTGGAGTAAAGTACTTTATTAGGGGAGTGTATATTATCCATGCAGACGAACATAAATATTCAAGACCACAATCAGTTATTCTAAATCAATAAATCAATATAACTACAAAAAATATTATATGGAAATGAGAAGCGATTTGGCTAGCATAATTCTAGTTTTAATTGGGGTAATTGGTTGAGTCGTTCATAACAATCTATTATATATATACCTACTATTCCACATATATATGTGGTTCGTAGAGGTAAGGGTTCTGTTAAATACGAGTACTATACTCCTAGATTAATTGCTGATTCAAAAAAACTGGATAGGAATGTTATTCAATTGAACGAATTGAAACCTACAGACGGGAGCTCATTTATATACATTATAAATAGAAGAGGTCTCAAAATTCATCCTTGAGGAATACCGCGGCTTAGTGGAAGGAAGGATGACGTTTGATTATTAGTAACCAGTAACCACTGCTTGATATACGTTGAAGATAAATACGAAAAAATAAGTCGCCAATTTAGTGCATAAGATATAGGGGTCGATGGTGTCAAATATGTGTCTTCGGGAAGTCTAAGAGTGTGACGAAAGTAACAAAATTTTTGTCAACACTCTCTCTTATTTCTTTGAACATTTATGAGAGCTGTGGTGCAGCAATGCCCTGGGTGAAATCCAGATTGATTTATGGACATAGCATGTCATGTTGATATAAGTTATATCTTATATGTGTGTTTAGGAATCTGGTTGGTACTCGTTATGATTTTTCAATTTGGAATGATCTTAGCACGCTTTTTTTAATTTGCAGGAAACACTGATTAAAATAGTATGGAAGAGGTGTGTAACTAAATTCATCATCATCATCATCATCGGCTCGACAACCGGGTTCCGGTCCTGGCCTCTTTCAACAAGTCTCTCCACCTATCCCGGTCTCTAGCCGACGCCTTCCAGTTGCGCACCCCAAGGTGGTGGCCGTGGCGCGATGAGTGTTTGCTCGCCTGTGAACCTCATGATCACAGGTTCGATCCCTGCCGTCGTCTATGTCGTTTTAATTCCATTAAAAACCTTCTAAAATTGTCATCAATGGGTTGCTGGTTTACTCATTGCATGTTGTTCAGGCATAACACTAACAACATGTAATTGAGTTAAACTACTCGTAGTATGCCCAACAAGGATAAACACGAATAAAATAATGTGAATTATAAGCAACATAGAAATAAGACACGGCATTCTCCGCTTTAGTTCAGCCGCCATCTCTGGAGATAAAATATCTGAGACAACAACCTTCAGTCTCAGAACATCGTGCCACACATCTTTCCTATCCTTCTTTCTCTTCCGTAACTTCACGCCCGCGCTGTGTTGAAACATTTAAAGGGTAATCATAATCAATTGAGCGCGGGTAGATTATAAACAAAAAAAAAAAAAAAAAAAGGCTTCGGGCGTCCTGGTCTACGCCATCTCTCCAGCGCAAGCATGGTCTACCACGCTGTCGTCTACCATAGAATGTACCACAAAGAACTTTCCGGGCAGGTTCCTCTTCGCTCATGCGAGCTAGGTGCCCTGCTCACCGGAGTCTACCGAGCATAATTTTTGTCACGATATCTGCTTCTAGGTAGATTGCGTACAGTTCATGATTGTACCGTCTCCGGAATCGTCCTTCCTCACATATGGGGCCAACAATTCTCCTTAAGACTTTTCTCTCGAACGCAGCTAAGAGGTCGGAGTGCCTTTTGCTAAGCACCCAAGTCTCGGATCCATATGTGAGTACTGGCAGGACCATGGTCCGTACAGCAGAAGTTTTGAAGTTATGGTGAGATTTATGGATTTGAAGAGCTTTGACAGACTATAGTAGGCTCTGTTGGATTTGAGGAGCCGCCCGCGTATTTCTTCTTCTATATTGTTATCGGCTGCTACTATTGACCCAAGGTATTTAAAGGATTGCACCACTTCAAATTCGTGCTCCGCTACCTTGATTGTTTGACCAACTGTTCCTCTCGCATTCGACGCCACCATGTATACTTTGTTTTACCTTCACTAATGTGCAGCCCCAGATTTTGTGCCGCCTGCTTGTTCGGTGTAACTAAATTAGATGGTTTAAATAGACAAAACTCAAGAACACCCTCTTCAGTCACGTTGGAAAAACTAAAACCATTAGAAGATTGGATGCAAGCTTCAAAATTTAAGAAGATAGAGCTATGGTTTTGTTGAAAGGATGTGGGAGATACAAACTTTTCATTCAGTTCATCACAGTTAATACCATTATCTGAAATATTAATATGTTTCCCAATCCTTTATTTCTTAGATTTTCCCAAAGCTTTTGATCAGTAAAAGAAGGATTTAGTAGTTGAGAAGAATAATAGCGTTTTTTTGATTCCCTAATCTCAAGTACAACTTTATTTCTCAAGTCCTGAATATCCTGAATAAATTCAACTAGATTATCAGCAGATAGCATTCTTAATCCACGTGGGCTATTTATACTGATTCAGTTTTAATACATTTTTCTTTATTAAATTCAAACCTGCATTTGTTCTTTTATTTTATTTTTATACCTTATTCTAACGATGAATTAATTTGTTTATGCAAAACAAAACTTGTTGACAGGTAAATTAATGGATTATTATGTCAAACACAAATTAACTTCTCGGAGAAGGAAAGTGATATTGGGAAAATTTAAACAGGATCTAAAAGAAAATTAGTTCTTCAAGAAACAGTTACAAATTATACTCGTATTTAAACAAATTAGCTCACTTTACAAGATAACCTCTGAAGCTGGTAAAAGATTCGAGCTCAGTACATTTAAAACCTTAAATATGTAAATATTTTATTTGAAAATTCTCACAAAATTAATGTGATATAAAAAAAAGTAAATGTGATAAATAAAATGTGATAATGTGATATATATAAGTACATTTAAATCATATAACACTTCCTGCTGCTTAAGTAGCACAGAAACAGTCTCAATGCCATAGAAATCCCCATTTGAATTTTCTCCTTAATTATAACAAATTAAAATTAAAACTATTGCAAATATGCAAAAATTTAATGAATATTCAAAAGAAAATATCGGCTCATTAAGTTTAGATAAATATTGTCACATTGTAATATAAACGAAAATTAAGTTATTCAATTGATTAACATAATTTGCTTGCGAATTAAAATCAAATCTGTAACTATATCAGAAATGAAAAATTGAAGGGAATAGAAAATTTCATATTCAATACAAAAATTAAAAGGATGAAATCAGCTTAGATTTAATAAAAAAATTTATGTAGGTATAAATTTTAATTACGAGAAAAAGAAATTATCAATAATAGATGAGCCCGCTTAATTTCTACGATCTATAATAGTTCAAATTTTAAATGAATTCAATTTTGGCTTTCTCATCTTGGGCTTAGTCGCTATAAATATTTTGTTTTACACTTTTTCTTAAATTTTCATTTGGAAAATAATAAAAAATTAAAATTGGCTTACCAAAATATTTTCTTAAAAAACTATTTTTTTAAAAACCTCTAGAACTTATGTATTGTAAAAACAGAATGCTATGTGATTCAAGCACATATTAGTTTATGCAAGAACAAAAATTATAACTCGTTGTAGTGGTTTTTTAAAAAAATAAGCATTTATATAATTCCAGTTTGTATTATTGTACCAATAAAAATTAAATTCATATATAGAATTTTCCAAATATAAAATTGATTATTTTTTAATTCAAAAAATATTTTTTTTAAAGTTTTTTTTTAAACTTTTTAGAAGCTTCTCTAAACAGAATTTCATTAAAATCCGTTATACCGATAGTGAGAAATTCAAAATTTGAAAAAAATGTTCTATGGTAGGCACAGTCAGTAATATCTTAATTTCAAATTTTTTTGTATAAAATTATTGATCGTAAAAAGAAAGAAAAAAAATATATCGAAATTCTAAGCGCCGTTTTCGACAAATATACGATTTTCGGAAACCATTTTTAACATTCGTATGGTGGGTACCTGTGTATTGTATGTGTATTGTATGTGTATTGTATGTGTATTGTTTGTGTATTGTTTGTGTATTGTATGTGTATTGTATGTGTATTGTATGTGTATTGTATGTGTATTGTATGTGTATTGTATGTGTATTGTATGTGTATTGTATGTGTATTGTATGTGTATTGTATGTGTATTGTATGTGTATTGTATGTGTATAGCAGTGGCGTGGCGTCCATATAACACGATTCCTATCGTCTTCCCTTTTAGAAAATCCACAAATAACACTATCTACCAAAAAAACATCGAATATGTTTAAGTTATCCATTCTGCCTGTCGCTTGTATCATAATACTTTATCTAAACACATTCCACAATCCACAACCAACATTAATCAAGAGTGTCACAAAAATACTCTGACGTAAACTTTTCAATCACCGTCTTATTTATTTGTTTTATATTCCTTTCTTCCCCAAGCATTGTGTTTCGGATCCTCTTTGTTCAACATCCGCAAAAAATAAGACGCTACATTTCGTCTTATAAAATTTTCGATGTATACCAGTAGGAGTTGGAATTATTTGTATTTTATTCTCCCTTTAGCAATTAGCATTGCATGTCAGTAGGAAGATAATACATTGCAGGAGTTCAGGTGCTCGCTTTTTTTCAAGGTTGTGTAAGAAATAAGACGGTGTTCTTCGACTTATTTGTTTTTTTTTTTTTTAATATGTCATATAAATATGGCATGCGGGTATTGTTGATTCTTGGATAATAAAACGCACCTAATATCACACCAAATTTTTTTTTTATCAAAATCATAAGAGCCGTTTTCGAGATAAATAAGATTATGCATTACGGGTGTATGGGGGGTACCGTTAGTTTTAGAGCTAGAAAAAAAATTCACTGAAGACCCTTAAGTACCGAGTTTGAAGAAAATGACTCCAGTAGCTGAGGCTGTAGATCGAGGTACAGACATACAGACAGTCAGACGGAATTTTCGGACCCACTTTATTCGTCGTGGCTATCATCGTAATGTCAACTTTGATCAAAAATCTCCAAATGCAGAACTTGTCCCTATCGCAAGTAAAAACAACTCCAAACTGCTTAGAAATCGAAACACGCAGTTATGTTTTAAAGACTGAAAGATATAGAAGCTACTTTTCTTTTGTAGATTTCCAAAAAAAATCTCTCAACCATATTCCTGTCAGATGCTAGAGTCGTTTTCATTCCGAAGGATGGTATGCAGGTCATGATTTTTTTAAGAATTTTTCATAAAGTTGGGGTTAATTCTAAGCTACCATATTAGAGAAATTCCAGTTAAACGTGTCCTTGCAAACTCTCAACACGCATATACGAATGTCTAAATGGTAAAGCGTAAAATTGAGAAAAAAACGAAAATTACTTTTAGGGATTCAAATTTGCTAGCTATTTTTAGAAATAGGCGAGAAGGGGGTACATTTGACACTTATTTTTTAAAAGTCTGTATTTCCGAAAACTGTTAATGTATTCCAATGTTTTGTTTTGTATTTGATTAATTGATTATTCAAGATTATGCTAACATATATATTTTTGTTTTAAAATATTTACTCAATTTAAAGAAAAATATTTTCTAAAAAAAGTCATTTTGTCAAAAGTTCCCCCGTAGTGGGGCACCTTTTACTTTAAAGGGGGTACATTTGACAATTATGGATTAAACCCCACATCGTGTGCATTAAATTTCTAAAAGTATCAACGGATCCAGCACGTCTGTTGTTTGAATAGTAAAAAAGTAAATTTTTGTTTTTAAACAATTTATTAAATAATATAATGAAAAAAATAAATCAATAAATTCACTTTCTAAAAATAAAACAACAAGAATAAAAAAAATAAATTATTTCATTTATAAACATAAAAAAAAAATCAGACCATGTAAATCTTAATTCAAATTTATCCACTGAAAAAAAAGACCAATATCAAAATGATAATTTTTTAATATTATTTCTACATTTTCCATTTTTCATATCAATTTGATAGGAAAACGTATTGATCTAACATTAATAATGTTGGAATAACATGTTTCTTATCATTTTGATATTGAAATTATCAAATTAATATTATTTTTTTTTATATTGCAATGTCATTTTTTCATATCAAATTAAATTTAATAATTTTTAATATCAATATAACAGATTTCAATATCAATTCTTTATTTTTGATATTTTTAATGTTAGATTGATATGACCAAAACTCATTTTAACATTTCATTTTAACAATTCTTTATTTTTGATATTTTTAATGTTAGATTGATATGACCAAAACTCATTTTAACATTTTAATATTAAATTGATATGAAACCAAATGTTATTTTGATATGAAAATTATTTTGATTTTATTATTATTATTATTATTCTGATATTAGGCGTGTTTTGTTGAGTTTCTTAATGTACACATTAAGAAATGTTACACATTAAGCATATTTTGCACATGTAAATACAACAACAACGAATGTGGTGTTAACTTGCTGTTGTTGTACTTACATGTGCAAAATAAGCTTAATGTGTAACATTTCTTAATGTGTACATTAAGAAGCTCAACAAAACACGCCTATTGAATATTTTAAAATATATATATTGGGATGGCGTAGGGTACGCGGGTAATCGTAGTTTTTGGATTTATCTAATGTTGATAACAAACCGACGTAATAGTCAACAAATGGAAAGGATTGTGTGTAATTAAAACAAAGGCGATGCCGAACGGCCAGCTGCGCGCCGACGCAACCACAATAAGTACACTTTCACACACAAACGGCAGCGAACATGTACATTAGACTGGGCCAAAAAAATTGACTATTTTTTTTTTGAAAGATATATCGAGAATATCATTCAGAATGACAAAAAAAAATTTTCGTAAAAGTTTGAGCCCTTAATATCAATTTTAAGAGGGCTATCATCGCTAATTTTGATTTTTAGTCATAATTTCATGTTTTGCGTCAGAACTGACAAAACATTGAAGTAAAAAAAAATCATTTTGACTTACTTTTATATAAAATTAAATTCCCTACAAAAAAGGTCTAATTGAAAATTTTCGTCAGACAAGCCGTTTTTGAGTAATTAAGCTTAATAAATTGTTATTTTTCTTCGATTTTACTTTTTTAATTTGGAATTTTGTAACTAACGAAAAATAACAATTTATTAAGCTTAATTACTCAAAAACGGCTTGTCTGACGAAAATTTTCAATTAGACCTTTTTTGTAGGGAATTTAATTTTATATAAAAGTAAGTCAAAATGAATTTTTTTTTACTTCAATGTTTTGTCAGTTCTGACGCAAAACATGAAATTATGACTAAAAATCAAAATTAGCGATGATAGTCCTCTTAAAATTGATATTAAGGGCTCAAACTTTTACGAAAATTTTTTTTTGTCATTCTGAATGATATTCTCGATATATCTTTCAAAAAAAAAATAGTCAATTTTTTTGGCCCAGTCTAATGTACATACATATGTACAGTACATCATATACATTTGTACATATGTATGTTATTTTTTTTTTCTAGAGACAAAGAAGATAAAACGCGTTTGGGTTTTCTAGTAATTTGACGATGTGCCGAACGGCGGCGGCGTGTGAAAAGGCTTTTATGATACTCGTAGGTTTCGCGATTTTGTAAATCAGGTTGTTGGTTTGTTTTTATATTTTTCTAGTAATTCATGAAAAAAGGTTTTCGGTAGAAAGTGTTTGATGGATTATTATTTTATTAGGGGTTGAAAATTGTCGTGATCTGTTTATCAGTATAGCACCATATTGATCTTTTTCTAAGCACAGGTCAATTATGAAGAAAAACAAGTTGTTTGTTGTTGGTAAGTGCTTTGTAGGATACGATCTCAACGAGGAATATGAATAGTAATATTGCAGAAATTGAACTCAGTTGCTGGATTTAGTTCGGGTTTTTAAATATCATAAAAATTGTTGTTCATTTCCGACAACTACAATGGTTATGCACAATGTCCTGAGACAATCATTTTTATTGCAAGTTATAATGTTTTTGTTTTTCGAGAAAAAGAGAAGATAAAAACGCCCGCCGCCGCAAAGCTGGCGCTGGCTTTGTTTCAATTACAAGATCCTTTCCATTTTGTAACCATTTCATCGGTTTGTTATCAACATTGCACAAATCCAAAAAAATCTACGAGTCCCCGGGTTCGTATTTTGATATTTTTCAATAACAATTCTACTTCAATTCATATATTTGATTTTAATTTGTTGTAAAGTTTCAATACTGTAGTGAAATTTACATTATCGATTGGAAATGGTTTAAGCTTTGAATTTTATGAATAACTAGCGGTACCCGGCCCGTGTTACTGCGCCACCCAGGGCCCGCACCGGATGTATGTAACTACATAAAGGGTGTCCCGCAAAGATGGTCCAAACTGAATTCGGAAATAGGCCAGTTCATAGCTTTTCAGAATTTGGTAACTTGTTTTTCCCGAATAATAAAGTTTTTCGAGTAACAGCTGTTTAAATGAAATTTTGAAAAACACCTATACTTTTAGTCGGTTTTTCGCTCACCCTGTCTACAAATGATTTTTGTTTTTAATGTTTTTGGCATTATAGAATAACCGAAGGTCAAAACAATCAATTTTTAGTAACACAAATTTGATGAGCATTGTCATTTTTCTAAAGATTAACTATCTAATAATAAGCGATTTAAATGAAACATAATTTTGCACATCAATCTTTGAAGTATAGATACTCGTAGTATGCTGACAAAAAATTGTATGACTTGATGTTGTTTTTTTATTTCAAAAATGTTCTTTGTTTGAAAGTTGAAAAACAAAGAAAATTTTTGAAATAAAAAGCCAACATCAAGTCATAAAAATTTTTGTCAGCATATTGCTTTAATTATTGAAGTGCAAAAATGAGCTTAATTTAAATCGCTTAGTTTTATTTAATTTTTAGCAAAATGGCAACGCCCATCAATGTTTTTTTTACTAAAAATTAATTGCCCTGACATTTAGTTATTTTTAAATGCCAAAAAAACTTAAAACAAATATCATCTGTGGACACAGTGTGAGTGAAAAACCGACTCAAAGTTAATGTTTTTTAAAACTTCATTAAAACAGCAGTTACTCGAAAACCGTTATGATTCTGAATAAATAAGTTACCAAATTCTGAAAGGTCATAACCTGGCCTATCGCCATATATTCAGTTTGGACCATCCTTTACGGGACACCCTGTATATGGAAAAAGGTTTCAGTTCGATAGGATTATCAGAAGTAGGCTAAAATTGATTTTGGGTGTTTCGACGACCTAATGCTCCTCCCCTCACGATCGGCACCAAACCTTGACAGGAACCATTTTTGGACTTAACTCTATCTACCATGAATATTTCAGTAAAATCCATTGAGAAGTTTAGGAGTCTATATCGGACATACTTACAAAGATACATTCATTTTTATATACATAGTAGATATCAGATTGATATCTTTCATACAAATTTTATATTTTCCATATCAATTTGATATTACATACATATGTACATACCTTTTTATTTATGTAGAAATAATATATTTCTCATATCAATTTCAAATGGTTGTTTTTTAGTAACGGTTTCAATAGTTATTTGATATTAATAATATCAATTTGAAATGATTTACATATCAGATTGATATTTTGCATATCAATTTAATAATTATTCATATTAAAATGATATTTCTCATATCACAATGATATTTTTCATATCATTTTGATATGGTTAAATGTTGTTTTAATATTTTTCATTTCAAACTGATATTTTTTGTTAGTATTTTGATATTTTTCAATATCAGTTTTCTTAAGCATATGGTTCACATTTTTTGTCTCGTTCTGTATACACACGCCTTAGCAAATTCGAGCCGAAGGAAATTTCAGTCATTCGTGTTGGTTATTTCAGAGAGGAAAGGTCTAGTTAACAACGTGTTCCGTGTTTTATTTAAAGTGAACAAAAATTTAAATTAACAGAAAATATCCATGTTAATTGTTTAATAAAATAAATGCTTTGTATATTGTGCTCCGCGTTTTTAAGTGAAAAAAAATTTTAACAATAACAAATGGAAAGTGCAGAAGACATTGTTTTAAATTATAATGATTGTGTGGTACTTACAGACGAGGAAGTTAACAGTTTGCTGTGTGATCCTCAGTGTTCCGTACCAGAAAAATCTTGTCAAACAAATCTAGAGAGTTTGCTAAATGAGTGGAATTTGCGAAAAATTTCAAAGGACTTGGAAGGTAAGAGAATTTATTTTTTTTTTATATTTCAAATTCAAATAAATGAAAATGTACTATACATTTTTTGTGATGATTATTATTGAGACTGCCTGTACATATTCGATTATGTCATTATACCTTATAAAACAAGTTGAGTTGTAAACATTTTCAATTTTCTAATTTTTTAGCAAGTGGAGTCACTTATGAAAATATCAAATATTTAGAACAAGCTGAAATAGAACGTATTTTCCCGGGAAGAGAAAACATAGGTCTTCAAGCTGAGTTTAGACATAAACTGTTTTCTTGGAAGCTCAAAAATGTAAATATGTTCCTAAATCCACAACAAAATATTTTTTTTTCACTTCGTTTTAAATTTAGTTTTCAAATGATCCAGAAGTTTTAAGATCATTAAATTGCAGTTGCAATGCTAAAGTTGGGGATTGGCTTCGAAGAGTTAGTAGTTACGACGCCCTCCTTCGTCCTTCACATTCAAATACTCCGTCATCGGTTGATTCAGTAAATTCACTATTTTCCACGGTTAGTTGACTTTATATACTTTCTCTTTATTAAACAAATTGAACATTTTTAGTAGTCTACCAATATATGTAGTTCCATAAGTATATTTAACACAGCCCAAAATAAATAAATTAAATACAAAATATAGTTATTAACACTTAATTAAATTAGAATTTGTATTTACTTTTAAACATCATCACAATTAAATACTTTTTAATGTTAATGTCTAACTTTTTTATGTCTAACTTCTATTTCTTTATAGCATGTCCGCGATATTCTTAAATCTACGAATTATGGGCAAGGTTTGCTTGAACAATATGCCGAGCAAAATATATTAGAGAAAGAGCAGCGGAAAAGTATTGTCAATTGCATTGTTGAGTTTTGCTTTGACTATAAAAAGAATATTTATATTATTCCTAAGCCACGTCAGCTAGATATAATTGCTGACGAAATTGTGGAAGTTTTTCCCACAGAAAACAAAGACATTTATTTTATTTCCCGCAAGGAAGGAAAGCGGCAAAATCCGTGTGGACTTCTTTTCAACAGATTTAACAACATTAATAGAAATAAACGTAAAATTGGGTGTACAAAATCCTTGGAGCTGAGTTGTGCTCCCAATACGAAAGAAAATGTTCAACCCAACGAGCAAAATGTTTCTTTTAAAAATAAGATGCAGTATATGCAAAATAATGAAGGCGAGTGGTTAACGCTTTGGAAGTCTACTTTTTTGTATCGACACAACGAAATAGCGAATAAATCCTTGAAATCAACATTGGATGACTGGCCTTTTTATAAGCAAGTTGGAGGAGAAAAATTTGTTAGTTTGTTCATAAAAAAAATACTAGTCAATTGTTTAGTAATACGTACGAATATTTCGTTTACATTTTTATTCATAGATTGACCTGGACTTTGATCTGCTGTATCCAGGAAAACAATTCCATTTAACAAATAAATTTTCCGAACTGAGGAACAAATTAAATATATACTACGCTAAGTACATAAAAGACAAGCACTACAAGCAGTTGTTTGAGAGCATCAAAGACTCTTCAACTGATGAAAGTAAGATAAATATTATTTTCTTGTTAATACAATTTTCTTATATAAAATATGTTCTTTCCTATTTATAGATTCCAGAGATGCACTGCATATTATACTTTTAAATACAGTATTAAAACCCACTCACAGGCGATCCATCAAAGGCCAGGGACATTCTAAAACAACTATCCAAGATGCCATCGAAAGCTGCATCACCCACGTTACTGTCGTCAACGACCTTGAAAGGATAAGGGAGGATAAATTAAAAAAGCAGATTGAAGTGAAAGGTACTATTCAACCTTATATTATAGTTATTGGGAAGGATTTAGTAGAACTTACTGATTTTTATGTAATCGTTGGGGAAACGTTATATAAATTTTCAACCTTTATATCAGCACTTGAAACTTGCTTCAAAGCGTTCCAAGTTTTTAATTTAAAGTATCCTAAGGAGTCAGAACTGTTTTGGCTCTTTATTCAAAAACAAATTTTTGATATCGAGACTGAACACGATATAAAAAGTTCTGTCCTTACAGAATTCATAGAATCGTTGAAGGTTTATTAAACTTTTCTTTTCTAACATCACTTTTTTTTAAATTTCCATTTCACAATACGAATGGTATTTCCTTTGAATATAATTTTTGTAATAAATTAAATAAATTCATGTTCCAATCATATAAAAACAGCGAAAAAGTTTTGTCAATTGTTCACTTTTCCTTTGACTCCAAAAAAATATTTACTCACAATACTTCATCTCAATTCTATTTCGAATACAGAATTATCTTAATCCTCACAATTTTGAATTCATGTTGCATTTTATTTAAAAAAAGTTGCATTTTTTCATTTTAATTTCCTTTAATTCAGGTGCAACGAATATTTAGCATACATATATCCTTTTTCTCATTTTTTATTTTTGATGCAATAACCAAAAACCTTATGCAAAAATGATGATTACTTGTTTCAATTGTCCTTGTACCTTTGATAATTTGAAAGACCTAACAACTCATTTCAGATTAACTCACGGCCTTAAATCAAACGATAACTATGCATGTATGCATACAAATTGCAGTCAACTATTTTCGTGTCTAAGTTCTTTTAAAAGGCATGTACAAGCTCATTTAAAAGAAAGCGTACAAGTAGGATCCGGAGATTCTTTGATTTTGAATTCATCAGAAAAAGATTTAAAAACTAATGGTACTTATTCCTCACTTTCACTATCACCGCCACCAGAAAGCTCATTTTCCAATCAATCTTTTTGTCACTTGTCGTCAAATTTAGACTACACCTCATTAAAACAATCTATTCTATGTATTTGTAAGAAATTTTCAATTAACTTACATACAAAAAACAATCTTACCAGGAAGGACGTTTTGAATATACAGCAAGATGTTGCTGATATTACATCAGAAATGTCAAGATGTATTGAAAGTATGGTTATTCACTTTATTCCGAAATCCGATCAAAAGGAATTTTCAGATTTTTTGAAGTATTGTGAAAATCCCTTCAGGGAAATTAAATCAGAGTACAGACTTTTTCAACACATTGAGAGCTCAGACCAGTTTGCTAAGCCCCAGATATTTATTATAAATAATGAAATATCAGAAATTATTTTGGGAGGCGAACCAACAATAGATGCTAGTAATGTTAAGGGTTGTATAATGCCAATCGAATTTCAGATACGTAAGTTCTTTGAACTCCCAAATGTCTTAACAAAAACTTTGACCAATTTAAATTTATTAGCTTATGAAACTGATATTACTCATTTCGTAAACTCATCTTGTTTTAAAGAAAAATTAAATCATTATAAGGGAAGAACGATAATACCATTTTTTCTGTACCTTGATGATTTTGAAATTAACAATCCGTTAGGAAGTCATGCGACTGTAGATTCAGTTTGTGGTGTATATTATACATTTCCCTCCATACCTCAGCATCTTTTGTCTAATTTGGATTTTATTTTTGTGGCAGCTTACTTTAAAACCAGGGAAAAAAAAACTTATGGCAACGATCCGTTTTTGCGTCCTTTAATAGAAATTTTTAAGTCACTTGAAGAAACTGGAATAACTATAAAAGCTGAAAACATTACTTATCAGCTTTATTTCGTTCTTTCAGCCATTATTGGTGATAACTTGGGCCTCAATGATATCCTTGGATTCACGAATTCCTTTAATTCTTTATTTTACTGTCGATTTTGTACAAGAGATAAAAGTCAAATGCAAATGGATTGCGTTGAGTTTACAAACTGTTTCAGAAATGAAGAAAATTATAATGTTGACCTGGCTAAAAATGATGTAAAGACAACTGGTATTGTAAACTATTGTCTGTTGAACAACTTGCCAACATTTCATGTTACTAAGAACTTTGCTGTAGACATTTGTCACGATTTATTTGAAGGAGTTTGTAGATACGACGTTTGTGAAATATTGTTATATTTTGTCGTGGAACTTAAATTGTTCTCAATTAAAGTGTTGAATTACAGAAAACAAATGTTCAACTATGGAGAAACTGAATTAGGAAATTTATCACCACCAATTGAAATGCAACATTTAAAAACCAATAAAATTAAAATGTCAGCTCGAGAAATGATGACATTTATTCATTTTCTGCCATTGATAATTGGCGACTTAATACCCCCTGATAATGATGTTTGGATTTTTTTTTTAAATCTTCTGAAAATTGTTGATTCCGTTTTGATGAGTCGATTTAATTCAAAAAACCTTGAAAATCTTGCTAAAAATATTGAAATGCATAATTCAAAATACACTATCCTTTTCAAGAAAACACTTAAACCAAAATTTCATTTCTTAAACCATTATGTCAGAATCCTTAAACAAATTGGTCCTTTGAAATATGTATGGACTTTTCGATATGAATCGAAACATAGAGAAGCTAAAATCTATGCTAGGAATATTTCTTCCAGAAAAAACATTTCGTATACACTGAGTATGAAAGCATCACTTAAGTTCACCAATTTTTTGTCGGATTATGAGTTAGGTTTCCCCAAAGATTTAAAATACAATGTGTCGGATTGTTATGATTTATTTCAAGAAGATATAAAATTAAATATTATAAACTTTGAAACAATAAAACATAAATTCCATAAACTGTTAGCTGTTAAATCATTAAATTATAAAGGTACACTGTATAAAAAAGGTTATTTTGTCACTATTAAAAACAAAAATATTTTTC
The DNA here is from genome assembly GCA_963931855.1 of Philhelius festivus. NCBI lineage: Eukaryota > Metazoa > Arthropoda > Insecta > Diptera > Syrphidae > Philhelius > Philhelius festivus. Next base: position 37,207,529 of record OZ007555.1, read on the forward strand.
AATTGCATGAAATAAAAGAATTATTAATAGATGAAAATGGAGAACCATACGTCTTGGCTCATGAATATTCAATTATGAAATTTTCAAATCACTATCAATCCTACTTTGTTGGTGCAAAAAAAAATGTTTATAAAATTATTGACTTAAAGTTATTTACAAGTCCACCAATTCATTTATATTACATTTGTACTGGATCGGCTATGATTCGTAATAAAGTATTTTAAACAAATCCTAAAAAAATATTTGATCACTTAAAATCTGTTAATATAATGTACAGTTGTGGCGAACTAATTAAGAACGATTATAGAAATTTTGTGTACTTTTTTTAAAATTCTTTGCTATAAAAAGTTTTAATTTTTTTTCTTACATATATAGTTTAGTATATTAATAAAAATATAAATAATTTATACAAAAAAAATAACAAAAAATATAAAATTAAATTCAAAAGGTTTTGAAGAAATAAAATTAGCTGGCAAACTAATTAAGAACAATTGATTTTTAGTCCAAATTTGTAGTCTTAGCTCAGTATTTTGTTGGGAAACCCTTGTTTTTAATTACTGCCTTGCACCATCTGGGCATTGAAGCTATTAGGTCCTGACATTTTTTTGGGGTTATGTTTTCCAAAGCTGCTTTAGCGATCTAATACAATTCATTTATGTTTTTTATTTTATGCTTATTTACTTCTCTTTTCAATTCGTTCCAGAGGTTTTCGATTGGGTTTAGGTCCGGGCTATATGAAGGCCAATCGACGACATCAACAGAATTATTCGGAAACCATGCTTAGTTGCTCTCGCAGTATGCTTAGGGTCATTGTCCTGTATAAATTTCCATGTCGAAGGCAACTCTCCATCTGCATAGGGCAGCATAACGTCTTCAAGGACGTTTATGTAGCTTTGGGCATTCATTAAACCTTCTATGCGATGTAACGGACCGGTTCCCTTATGACATACAACCCCATAGCATGATACTTCATCTTGCATGTTTAAGGGTGACAGTTGTGTACTTAGGGTTGAATGCTTGGTTTTTTGGTCGCCGAAAATATTGTTTTCCATCGGAACCGACTCTATTGATCTTAGTTTCATCCCTCCACAATATTTTTTTCCACTGTGATGTTCCAGTTCTCGTGTTCTCTGGCAAAAGCTAACCTAGCCTTTCGGTTTTTTTTAATGAAAGCAATGGCTTTTTTCTGGCCGATCTTCCAAAAAGCTGGCTCACAGACAATCGTAGAGCGTGCTGAAAGTGCATTTGGGTCTTCACCGAAAATTTCCTTTCATATTTCTTTAGAACTCAAAAATGCATTTTTTTTTTGCAGCTCGAACAATTAACCTATCCTGGACTTCAGTGGTTTTACGGGGTCTTCTCCGTCTTGTCACCAGTTCTGTGGTTTTGTGCTTTTCAACATATTTTATGGCATTGAAAACCATCGTTTTGGAGCAATTAAGCTTACTTGAAACTTCCTTTTATGATAATTTTTCTTTATTTCTTAGATTTATTATTGCTTCTCTCAGGTTTTTTGTGCAGCTTTTTTTCTTTCCCATATCTCTTTCAAAGGTCTTAAAGCAGTTTTAATTCAGTTAATTTTCAAACAAATTATTATACTTACTAACAAATATTTACGTTTAAAACGGAATAATAAAACAAGAAACAAATCGTTCTTAATTATATTGCCAATTGAAATAGTATAAATTGTATCAAAGAACCAATTTAAACCAATTTGCATGTGAAATAACTTTGTTAATTTTACGTGAGAATAGAGATGAAAGAGATAATAGCGGTACTTTTCTTATTGGTTGTCATCTCTCATGATCAACCCAACGGTGTTACCAGGAGTAGCTTAAATCGTTCTTAATTAGTTCGCCACAACTGTATATAGTTAATAATGTTTGTTAAATAAAATTATAAAAATGATGTTAAAATAAAATAAATACAATGAAAGTATTTATCAATAATTGAAAACATTTTTAATGTTTTATAAAGTTACTTATTCTTATAGAATATACATGTATTATAATAAATATTTATTAAAATAACAATATATGACCAATGACAAGAAAAGTCAACTCATTTGTAATAACTTCAATAAATTGGAAGCTATGCTAATAAAATGTATTTATTTTTTATAACGATAACTAAATGTTTTTTTTATTATTAAAAAACTTCTTTTAAGGACTTCGTTCATTTTAAGGGGAAGCTTTTCTCAATCAAATTTAAATTTTTGACAGACTTTTACTTATTTCTGAATTTGACTTCCGGAGAAAAGTAAGTATGTACTTCTAATGTTTACTTAATCAATTATTACTTTAGTTTTAGAAAAAACAACAATTAAAAGAAAATTATCAATTAACAATAATCAATAATTAAAAAAAAAACTTTAAGTGATTGTAGAAAACATCAGTTCAATATTTTAAATATAAATTTAAAAATATCAAAACAATATTTTCAATTTAATGGTGATATTAAAAAAATATTAAAAAAAAACTATCAATTTGATATTTTTACTATCACATTGACATTAAAAATATCAAATAAAAAATACCAAAACAATAATTCCCATATCATTTTGATATTAAAAAAATATCAGTCTGATATATTTAATATTAAATTGATATGATGTAATATCAAAACCTCAGTATTTTAATATCAAATAAAAAATATCAAAACAATAATTCTCATATCATTTTGATATTAAAAAAATATCAGTTTGATATAATTAATATTAAATTGATATGATGTAATATCAAAACCCCAGTATTTTAATATCAAATAAAAAATATCAAAACAATAATTCTCATATCATTTTAATATTAAAAAAATATCAGTCTGATATATTTAATATTAAATGGATATGATGTAATATCAAAACCTCAGTATTTTAATATCAAATAAAAAATATCAAAACAATAATTCTCATATCATTTTAATATTAAAAAAATATCAGTCTGATATATTTAATATTAAATTGATATGATGTAATATCAAAACCTCAGTATTTTAATATCAAATAAAAAATATCAAAACAATAATTCTCATATCATTTTAATATTAAAAAAATATCAGTCTGATATATTTAATATTAAATTGATATGATGTAATATCAAAACCCCAGTATTTTATACAGGGTTTTTTTTAATGTAAATTTAACATTTTTTCATATCAAAATGACATTTTTCAAACACAAATGATATGACGACCATATCAATATTGATAATTTTAATGTTAGCTGAAAATTGTAACGAAAAATTATCAATTTTACATTATATTATCAATTTTTTTTTTTCGGTGCGATATCGACATTTTTTAAACAATTTATTTAATATATAATTTCCCAAAATCAACGTCAAACAAATATTTTTTGCAAAAGTCAAAGGTGCCCCGAAGGAACTTTACATTTTTTTTTTTTAATAACTATTATTATATTTTCACAAAACTGGCTTTAATTTATTGAACTTTAAGCATAGTACTATCATAATATTGATTCACGATAAAAAAATTTATTTTATAAGGTTCACAAATCGCTTACTTACCGGTGGTCAAAAATTAGATCAGACACTGAAAACACAAAACTACGTGGTACTCCACGAAGAGTTAAAGAAAGACTGCCAAATTTCATAACGTTTCTTTAAATCAAACTAAGCTTCTTCCTTCATCCAAAATTTTCGTTTTTAAGGGCACGATCATACCGAAAAACGCAAAGTCAAATGTGCCCCGGTGTCAAATGTACCCCAGCTTACCCTAGAATGCCCCTTTACCTGATCCTTAAATTCTTAGCTGACTTTGGAGTAAAGTACTTTATTAGGGGAGTGTATATTATCCATGCAGACGAACATAAATATTCAAGACCACAATCAGTTATTCTAAATCAATAAATCAATATAACTACAAAAAATATTATATGGAAATGAGAAGCGATTTGGCTAGCATAATTCTAGTTTTAATTGGGGTAATTGGTTGAGTCGTTCATAACAATCTATTATATATATACCTACTATTCCACATATATATGTGGTTCGTAGAGGTAAGGGTTCTGTTAAATACGAGTACTATACTCCTAGATTAATTGCTGATTCAAAAAAACTGGATAGGAATGTTATTCAATTGAACGAATTGAAACCTACAGACGGGAGCTCATTTATATACATTATAAATAGAAGAGGTCTCAAAATTCATCCTTGAGGAATACCGCGGCTTAGTGGAAGGAAGGATGACGTTTGATTATTAGTAACCAGTAACCACTGCTTGATATACGTTGAAGATAAATACGAAAAAATAAGTCGCCAATTTAGTGCATAAGATATAGGGGTCGATGGTGTCAAATATGTGTCTTCGGGAAGTCTAAGAGTGTGACGAAAGTAACAAAATTTTTGTCAACACTCTCTCTTATTTCTTTGAACATTTATGAGAGCTGTGGTGCAGCAATGCCCTGGGTGAAATCCAGATTGATTTATGGACATAGCATGTCATGTTGATATAAGTTATATCTTATATGTGTGTTTAGGAATCTGGTTGGTACTCGTTATGATTTTTCAATTTGGAATGATCTTAGCACGCTTTTTTAATTTGCAGGAAACACTGATTAAAATAGTATGGAAGAGGTGTGTAACTAAATTCATCATCATCATCATCATCGGCTCGACAACCGGGTTCCGGTCCTGGCCTCTTTCAACAAGTCTCTCCACCTATCCCGGTCTCTAGCCGACGCCTTCCAGTTGCGCACCCCAAGGTGGTGGCCGTGGCGCGATGAGTGTTTGCTCGCCTGTGAACCTCATGATCACAGGTTCGATCCCTGCCGTCGTCTATGTCGTTTTAATTCCATTAAAAACCTTCTAAAATTGTCATCAATGGGTTGCTGGTTTACTCATTGCATGTTGTTCAGGCATAACACTAACAACATGTAATTGAGTTAAACTACTCGTAGTATGCCCAACAAGGATAAACACGAATAAAATAATGTGAATTATAAGCAACATAGAAATAAGACACGGCATTCTCCGCTTTAGTTCAGCCGCCATCTCTGGAGATAAAATATCTGAGACAACAACCTTCAGTCTCAGAACATCGTGCCACACATCTTTCCTATCCTTCTTTCTCTTCCGTAACTTCACGCCCGCGCTGTGTTGAAACATTTAAAGGGTAATCATAATCAATTGAGCGCGGGTAGATTATAAACAAAAAAAAAAAAAAAAAAAGGCTTCGGGCGTCCTGGTCTACGCCATCTCTCCAGCGCAAGCATGGTCTACCACGCTGTCGTCTACCATAGAATGTACCACAAAGAACTTTCCGGGCAGGTTCCTCTTCGCTCATGCGAGCTAGGTGCCCTGCTCACCGGAGTCTACCGAGCATAATTTTTGTCACGATATCTGCTTCTAGGTAGATTGCGTACAGTTCATGATTGTACCGTCTCCGGAATCGTCCTTCCTCACATATGGGGCCAACAATTCTCCTTAAGACTTTTCTCTCGAACGCAGCTAAGAGGTCGGAGTGCCTTTTGCTAAGCACCCAAGTCTCGGATCCATATGTGAGTACTGGCAGGACCATGGTCCGTACAGCAGAAGTTTTGAAGTTATGGTGAGATTTCTGGATTTGAAGAGCTTTGACAGACTATAGTAGGCTCTGTTGGATTTGAGGAGCCGCCCGCGTATTTCTTCTTCTATATTGTTATCGGCTGCTACTATTGACCCAAGGTATTTAAAGGATTGCACCACTTCAAATTCGTGCTCCGCTACCTTGATTGTTTGACCAACTGTTCCTCTCGCATTCGACGCCACCATGTATACTTTGTTTTACCTTCACTAATGTGCAGCCCCAGATTTTGTGCCGCCTGCTTGTTCGGTGTAACTAAATTAGATGGTTTAAATAGACAAAACTCAAGAACACCCTCTTCAGTCACGTTGGAAAAACTAAAACCATTAGAAGATTGGATGCAAGCTTCAAAATTTAAGAAGATAGAGCTATGGTTTTGTTGAAAGGATGTGGGAGATACAAACTTTTCATTCAGTTCATCACAGTTAATACCATTATCTGAAATATTAATATGTTTCCCAATCCTTTATTTCTTAGATTTTCCCAAAGCTTTTGATCAGTAAAAGAAGGATTTAGTAGTTGAGAAGAATAATAGCGTTTTTTTGATTCCCTAATCTCAAGTACAACTTTATTTCTCAAGTCCTGAATATCCTGAATAAATTCAACTAGATTATCAGCAGATAGCATTCTTAATCCACGTGGGCTATTTATACTGATTCAGTTTTAATACATTTTTCTTTATTAAATTCAAACCTGCATTTGTTCTTTTATTTTATTTTTATACCTTATTCTAACGATGAATTAATTTGTTTATGCAAAACAAAACTTGTTGACAGGTAAATTAATGGATTATTATGTCAAACACAAATTAACTTCTCGGAGAAGGAAAGTGATATTGGGAAAATTTAAACAGGATCTAAAAGAAAATTAGTTCTTCAAGAAACAGTTACAAATTATACTCGTATTTAAACAAATTAGCTCACTTTACAAGATAACCTCTGAAGCTGGTAAAAGATTCGAGCTCAGTACATTTAAAACCTTAAATATGTAAATATTTTATTTGAAAATTCTCACAAAATTAATGTGATATAAAAAAAAGTAAATGTGATAAATAAAATGTGATAATGTGATATATATAAGTACATTTAAATCATATAACACTTCCTGCTGCTTAAGTAGCACAGAAACAGTCTCAATGCCATAGAAATCCCCATTTGAATTTTCTCCTTAATTATAACAAATTAAAATTAAAACTATTGCAAATATGCAAAAATTTAATGAATATTCAAAAGAAAATATCGGCTCATTAAGTTTAGATAAATATTGTCACATTGTAATATAAACGAAAATTAAGTTATTCAATTGATTAACATAATTTGCTTGCGAATTAAAATCAAATCTGTAACTATATCAGAAATGAAAAATTGAAGGGAATAGAAAATTTCATATTCAATACAAAAATTAAAAGGATGAAATCAGCTTAGATTTAATAAAAAAATTTATGTAGGTATAAATTTTAATTACGAGAAAAAGAAATTATCAATAATAGATGAGCCCGCTTAATTTCTACGATCTATAATAGTTCAAATTTTAAATGAATTCAATTTTGGCTTTCTCATCTTGGGCTTAGTCGCTATAAATATTTTGTTTTACACTTTTTCTTAAATTTTCATTTGGAAAATAATAAAAAATTAAAATTGGCTTACCAAAATATTTTCTTAAAAAACTATTTTTTTAAAAACCTCTAGAACTTATGTATTGTAAAAACAGAATGCTATGTGATTCAAGCACATATTAGTTTATGCAAGAACAAAAATTATAACTCGTTGTAGTGGTTTTTTAAAAAAATAAGCATTTATATAATTCCAGTTTGTATTATTGTACCAATAAAAATTAAATTCATATATAGAATTTTCCAAATATAAAATTGATTATTTTTTAATTCAAAAAATATTTTTTTTAAAGTTTTTTTTTAAACTTTTTAGAAGCTTCTCTAAACAGAATTTCATTAAAATCCGTTATACCGATAGTGAGAAATTCAAAATTTGAAAAAAATGTTCTATGGTAGGCACAGTCAGTAATATCTTAATTTCAAATTTTTTTGTATAAAATTATTGATCGTAAAAAGAAAGAAAAAAAATATATCGAAATTCTAAGCGCCGTTTTCGACAAATATACGATTTTCGGAAACCATTTTTAACATTCGTATGGTGGGTACCTGTGTATTGTATGTGTATTGTATGTGTATTGTATGTGTATTGTTTGTGTATTGTTTGTGTATTGTATGTGTATTGTATGTGTATTGTATGTGTATTGTATGTGTATTGTATGTGTATTGTATGTGTATTGTATGTGTATTGTATGTGTATTGTATGTGTATTGTATGTGTATTGTATGTGTATTGTATGTGTATTGTATGTGTATTGTATGTGTATTGTATGTGTATAGCAGTGGCGTGGCGTCCATATAACACGATTCCTATCGTCTTCCCTTTTAGAAAATCCACAAATAACACTATCTACCAAAAAAACATCGAATATGTTTAAGTTATCCATTCTGCCTGTCGCTTGTATCATAATACTTTATCTAAACACATTCCACAATCCACAACCAACATTAATCAAGAGTGTCACAAAAATACTCTGACGTAAACTTTTCAATCACCGTCTTATTTATTTGTTTTATATCCCTTTCTTCCCCAAGCATTGTGTTTCGGATCCTCTTTGTTCAACATCCGCAAAAAATAAGACGCTACATTTCGTCTTATAAAATTTTCGATGTATACCAGTAGGAGTTGGAATTATTTGTATTTTATTCTCCCTTTAGCAATTAGCATTGCATGTCAGTAGGAAGATAATACATTGCAGGAGTTCAGGTGCTCGCTTTTTTTCAAGGTTGTGTAAGAAATAAGACGGTGTTCTTCGACTTATTTGTTTTTTTTTTTTTAATATGTCATATAAATATGGCATGCGGGTATTGTTGATTCTTGATTTTGAATTTGATGTTGATGTACATGCTGATGTAAAATGCTTTAATTTTTCTCTCTCGTGATAGTTTATAATATACACGATTGATATTCTTGCAAATTTACTGTGATAATTTTGAATTATGAAATAAATCATGGTAGAATATATGGCAATTTGTCAGCAGTGTAAATTTAGCATATCGCTGAATGAAGAACACTTCTGTGTCAAATAAAATGCATTTGCTTTTTTTTAATAGGAATTTCAATTTAGATTGAATTGGCATTCAATAAAAGACTGTGTTGCACAGGTTTAATAACTTCAAATAAATCTAGTGTTTTGAAAAGCCAATTTGAACTTAATTAAAAATAGTGAAAAGTTAGATGTTAAAGTGAAGATTTAATTCCTTTTATTATCCACTATATTGATAACAAAAAATTGGCTTCTTAATTTAAGTGCAGTTCTAGATTTTGTTTTTTGTCTTTGATAAATGTAGATTGCTGTTTAACAGATTACCTATCGGAGAAACCAAATAATTTTAGTAAGGATAGTTGATAGTTTATATTTTATCCTTTTTTCCTTTACACACCAGGGATTTCGATCCCAGATCGAAATTTTTTGTTTAGTGTGCGTGTTTCATGAATACATGTAAATCCCTCTTGATACATAGTATCGCGGCTGTTATTAAATCTGAAATTAAAACAGGAATCATAGAAGCCCGGTTCGTGTCGACTATGATCGACGAAACATCAGATTTAAGCCATTGGGGACAACTGAGTGCCTTATTTCGGTTCTTGTCAGAGAATGGAATACAAGAAAGATATATTGTATTTTTTAATTTTTAGGCCGAGTCTTAATGCAGATGAGTTGTCCCATCATATATTCAATATTCTTGACACATATGATTGCAAGGAAAAATTAATAGAACATTCCTAGAAAGGCGCCACAGTTATGTCCGACGAAGGGGGTGGTGTCTAAAAGGAGGTGCTTTTTTATTATGTTTTAAGCTCATTGTTGATTGAAATATTAATGTCTTGAAGTATAAAAAATATAGCTACACATTTTTTGCTAAGTCAATGTGGAATGCATTTGTAGATACCATGTCCCTACTAGAAATGTTGTTTTTAAGGTTCTAAGATTTTTTTTTTTTTTTCATTTTTACAGGTGACAAAATTTTATAACGTCTTCCCATTTAAAATTATCAACGCCACGCCACTGGTGTATAGTATGTGTATTATATGTGTATTGTATGTGTATAGTATGTATATTGTATGTGTATTGTATGTGTATTGTATGTGTATTGTATGTGTATTGTTTGTGTATTGTATGTGTATTGTATGTGTATTGTATGTGTATTGTATGTGTATTGTATGTGTATTATATGTGTATTGTATGTGTATTGTATGTGTATTGTATTTGTATTGTATGTGTATTGTATGTGTATTGTATGTGTATTGTATGTGTATTGTGTGTGTATTGTATGTGTATTGTATGTGTATTGTATGTGTATTGTATGTGTATTGTATGTGTATTGTATGTGTATTGTATTTGTATTGTATGTGTATTGTATGTGTATTGTATGTGTATTGTATGTGTATTGTGTGTGTATTGTATGTGTATTGTATGTGTATTGTATGTGTATTATATGTGTATTGTATGTGTATTGTATGTGTATTGTATTTGTATTGTATGTGTATTGTATGTGTATTGTATGTGTATTGTATGTGTATTATATGTGTATTGTATGTGTATTGTATGTGTATTGTATGTGTATTGTATGTGTATTGTATGTGTATTGTATGTGTATTGTATGTGTATTGTATGTGTATTGTATGTGTATTGTATGTGTATTGTATGTGTATTGTATGTGTATTGTATGTGTATTGTATGTGTATTGTATGTGTATTATATGTGTATTGTATGTGTATTGTATGTGTATTGTATGTGTATTGTATGTGTATTGTATTTGTATTGTATGTGTATTGTATGTGTATTGTATGTGTATTGTGTGTGTATTGTATGTGTATTGTATGTGTATTGTATGTGTATTATATGTGTATTGTATGTGTATTGTATGTGTATTGTATTTGTATTGTATGTGTATTGTATGTGTATTGTATGTGTATTGTATGTGTATTGTATGTGTATTGTATGTGTATTGTATTTGTATTGTATGTGTATTGTATGTGTATTATATGTGTATTGTATGTGTATTGTATGTGTATTGTATGTGTATTGTTTGTGTATTGTATGTGTATTGTATGAGTATTGTATGTGTATTGTATGTGTATTGTATGTGTATTGTATGTGTATTGTATGTGTATTGTATGTGTATTGTATGTGTATTATATGTGTATTGTATGTGTATTGTATGTGTATTGTATGTGTATTGTATGTGTATTGTATTTGTATTGTATGTGTATTGTATGTGTATTGTGTGTGTATTGTATGTGTATTGTATGTGTATTGTATGTGTATTGTATGTGTATTGTATGTGTATTATATGTGTATTGTATGTGTATTGTATGTGTATTGTATGTGTATAGTATGTGTATTGTATGTGTATTGTATGTGTATTGTATGTGTATAGTATGTGTTTTGTATGTGTATTGTATGTGTATTGTATGTGTATTGTATCTGTATTGTATGTGTATTGTATGTGTATTGTATGTGTATTGTATGTGTATTGTATTTGTATTGTATTTGTATTATATGTGTATTGTATTTGTATTGTATGTGTATTGTATGTGTATTATATGTGTATTGTATGTGTATTGTATGTGTATTGTATGTGTATTGTATTTGTATTGTATGTGTATTGTATGTGTATTGTATGTGTATTGTATGTGTATTGTATGTGTATTGTATTTGTATTGTATGTGTATTGTATGTGTATTGTATGTGTATTGTATGTGTATTGTATGTGTATTGTATTTGTATTGTATGTGTATTGTATGTGTATTGTATGTGTATTGTATGTGTATTGTGTGTGTATTGTATGTGTATTGTATGTGTATTGTATGTGTATTATATGTGTATTGTATGTGTATTGTATGTGTATTGTATGTGTATTGTATGTGTATTATATGTGTATTGTATGTGTATTGTATGTGTATTGTATGTGTATTGTATGTGTATTGTATGTGTATTGTATGTGTATTGTATGTGTATTGTATGTGTATTGTATGTGTATTGTATCTGTATTGTATGTGTATTGTATGTGTATTGTATGTGTATTGTATGTGTATTGTATTTGTATTGTATGAGTATTGTATGTGTATTGTATGTGTTATGTATGTGTATTGTATGTGTATTATATGTGTATTGTATGTGTATTGTATGTGTATTGTATGTGTATTGTATGTGTATTGTATTTGTATTGTATGAGTATTGTATGTGTATTGTATGTGTTATGTATGTGTATTGTATGTGTATTATATGTGTATTGTATGTGTATTGTATGTGTATTGTATGTGTATTGTATGTGTATTGTATTTGTATTGTATGTGTATTGTATGTGTATTGTATGTGTATTGTATGTGTATTGTATGTGTATTGTATGTGTATTGTATGTGTATTGTATTTGTATTGTATGAGTATTGTATGTGTATTGTATGTGTATTGTATGTGTATTGTATGTGTATTGTATGTGTATTGTATGTGTATTGTATGTATATATGTATGTGTATTGTATGTGTATTATATGTGTATTGTATGTGTATTGTATGTGTATTGTATTTGTATTGTATGAGTATTGTATGTGTATTGTATGTGTTATGTATGTGTATGTGTATTGTATGTGTATTGTATGTGTATTGTATGTGTATTGTATGTGTATTGTATGTGTATTGTATGTGTATTGTATGTGAATTGTATGTGTATTGTATCTGTATTGTAAGTGTATTGTATGTGTATTGTATGTGTATTGTATGTGTATTGTATGTGTATGGTATGTGTATTGTATGTGTATTGTATGTGTATTGTATGTGTATTGTATGTGTATTGTATCTGTATCTGTATTGTATGTGTATTGTATTTGTATTATATGTGTATTGTATTTGTATTGTATGTGTATTGTATGTGTATTATATGTGTATTGTATGTGTATTGTATGTGTATTGTATGTGTATTGTATTTGTATTGTATGTGTATTGTATGTGTATTGTATGTGTATTGTATGTGTATTGTATGTGTATTGCATGTGTATTGTATGTGTATTGTATTTGTATTGTATGAGTATTGTATGTGTATTGTATGTGTATTGTATGTGTATTGTATGTGTATTGTATGTGTATTGTATTTGTATTGTATGAGTATTGTATGTGTATTGTATGTGTATTGTATGTGTATTGTATGTGTATTGTATGTGTATTGTATCTGTATTGTATGTGTATTGTATGTGTATTGTATGTGTATTGTATGTGTATTGTATTTGTATTGTATGAGTATTGTATGTGTATTGTATGTGTTATGTATGTGTATTGTATGTGTATTGTATGTGTATTGTATGTGTATAGTATGTGTTTTGTTGGTGTATTGTATGTGTATTGTATGTGTATTGTATGTGTATTGTATTTGTATTGTATGTGTATTGTATGTGTATTGTATGTGTATTGTATGTGTATTGTATGTGTATTGTATGTGTATTGTATGTGTATTGTTTGTGTATTGTATGTGTATTGTATGTGTATTGTATGTGTATTATATGTGTATAGTATGTGTTTTGTTGGTGTATTGTATGTGTATTGTATGTGTATTGTATGTGTATGGTATGTGTATTGTATGTGTATCGTATGTGTATTGTATGTGTATTGTATGTGTATTGTATGTGTATTGTATGTGTATTGTATGTGTATTGTATGTGTATTGTATGGGTGTTATATGTGTATTGTATGTGTATTGTATGTGTATTGTATGTGTATTGTATGTGTATTGTATGTGTATTGTATTTGTATTGTATGTGTATTGTATGTGTATTGTATTTGTATTGTATGTGTATTGTATGTGTATTGTATGTGTATTGTATTTGTATTGTATGAGTATTGTATGTGTATTGTATGTGTATTGTATGTGTATTGTATGTGTATTGTATGTGTATTGTATGTGTATTGTATGTGTATTGTATGTGTATTGTATGTGTATTGTATGTGTATTGTATGTGTATTGTATGTGTATTGTATGTGTATTGTATTTGTATTGTGTGTGTATTATATCATCCTGCGTGGCCTCGTTATCGAAATATGACTACCCGAACTCATTTTACTGATTCCACAGATTTTTGAGCTTTAACTACCTAACAATGTGTTTTGGTGGCAATATTTCCAAAACCAGGCCTTGTAAAGGGTTGCGGTTTTCAAAATTTCTAGGCAATTTTGTAAAAGCTATTCACGGGTGAAAACCAGAAGTTTATGCGAGGCCTGGTTATCGAAATATGGCCACCCAAAGTGATTTTACTGAAAATCGACCCAAATCTAAAAAATTAATCTGATGCGGATGGAGATATTTCCGACACCAAGGCTCGTAACGGGTTGCAGTTTTCAATTCTAGGAAATTAACACACCTATCGATTTATGTGCCAAACTCAAAAACTTATTTTGTATTAATTTTGGGAAAAATCATGGACTAACCACTTGTCTTTAAAAATCATTATTTTTTCGAAGTTCACCAATCCCACCGAGATGTACATCAAACAAAAGGTCTGTTCAATACCTACACACACATGCAAGCCAAATCGTCCTGCGTGGTCTGGTTATCGAAATATGGCCATCCAAAGTGATTTTACTGAAAATTGACCAAAATCTAAAAAAGTCATCGGGTGCGGATGGAGATATTTCCGCAACCAAGGCTCGTAACGGGTCGCAGTTTTCAATTCTGAATAGAGAATTAACAGACCTTTCCATGGATGTGCCAAACTCAAAAATTATTTTTTTTATAAATTTTGGCAAAAATCATGGGCTAACCACTTGTCTTTAAAAATCATTATTTTGTCGAAGTTCACCAATCCCACCGAGATGTACATCAAACGAAAGGTCTGTTCAATACCTACACACTCATGTAAGATAAATCATCCTGCGTGCTCTGGTTATCGAAATATGGCCATCCAAAGTGATTTCACTGATTCCACAGATTTTTAGCTTTAACTACCTAACAATGTGTTTGGGTCGCGAAAGCAGGCTTTGTAAAAGGTTGCAGTTTTCAAAATTTCTATTCAATTTTGTAAGAGCTATTCACGGGTGAAAACCAGAAGGTTCTGGAGGCCTGGTTATCGAAATATGGCCACCCAAAATAATTTTACTGAAAATTGATCCAAATCTAAAAAGTCATCGGATGCGGATGGAGATATTTCCGCAACCCAAGGCTAGTAACGGGTTGCAGTTTTCAATTCTGAATAGGGAATTAACAGACCTTTCCATGGATGTGCCAAACTCAAAAATTTGTTTTTTTATTAATGTTGGGAAAAATCATGGACTAACCGTCTTTAAAAATCATTATTTTTCGAAGTTCACCAATCCACCGAGATATACATCAAACAAAAGGTCTATTCAATTCTTGTATACAAGTGCAAACCAAAAGCTTCTGCGTGTTCTGGTTCTCGAGATATTGCAATCCCAAGTGACCAAAGTCATTCTTCTGCTTTTCGACCTTTCACTACCTAACAATAGCCGTGTTTTTTTTGGAAAAGTTATCCGTAGTACAGTAGGATTTTACATGAATAACAAATGCAACATCCGCAGTAGGAACACTGCGAACACTTAAACGCTATATCTCTAAAACCAAGCATTGTTAGAGGTTGCGGTTAAAAAAGCTTTTGTTTACTTTTTAAGAGCTTTCCATAGGTGAAATCCAGAAGCTTCTGCGACGTCCGGTTCAGGAAATCCAAAATGATTCCTCTGATTTTCAACACAACGCTTAATCTGATTCTGATGTGATGAGAACCAGACCTCGCAGACCCTTCCGGTTTTCACCTGTGGATAGCTGTGAGAAATCTAATCAAGCATTTATTTTACAGCAACCTCCTGCAAGGCTTACTCGTAGGTTGGAAGATAAAGCCACGCAAAGGCATTAAAGACGAAGAATTTTTTTTCAAATTCGATTTTCTCAAAAACGGTACGAATGATTTTGATCTCAATTTTGTATAAAAAAGCTCCTTAAGATTGTGAATAGTGTTGTCTATTCAAATTTTCAATTTATGTTTTTTTTGGTTTTGTAAAACAAATTTTGTATACATGAACTTCTAAAAATTAAAAAAAAAACATTGCAAATCAAAACTTAAGAACTTTTTTGTTTTTGAAAATCAATTTTTATTTGCACACTTAAAAAAATTAAAACTGGCTTAACAAAATTTGTTTCTTAAAAATCTTTTAAAAAACCTAGAAACTTATTTAAAAAAACCACTAGTTCTTAGTCTCTTGAACAACATGCTCTTGAGTCCCAGTCATGCATTTTGTGTTTCTAAAATGAAAATACCATTAGGAAATCCTATTTTATAAATTACTGACTTCCAAAGTGCGAAGAAAATAATTTTTAATTTCCCTCGCAATTTATGGGATTTCCGTATATAATCTCTTACATTTACATTAATTTAGTAGTTGTTCTTGTAATGAAGAAAAAAGAGAATATAATTTATTTGTGTTCCATAAAAATATTTTATCTCAATTTTTCCCAAAATAAATGAGGAATAACAAAACAATGTTGTCAAAGTCCATCCGTTACACACTGAGCCTTTTATCACAATTTATGAAGAAAGTCTCTTTCCAAATTGGTCGTTATCGAACTTCCTTCGAAATGTTTGTAAAGACAATGTACCTAAAGGACTCTTGTTTTCGACACAATACAAACACACACATTAGCCGTTGCGTACGTAAGATATTTTATGGAAGGGTTTTAATTGTTTTGAATTATTTAAGGAAGTAAATGATTTTCCAATTGAGATTTGTTTTGGCGGCATCATCGGTCCAAGCTTCTTTGATAACAATGTATGTCCTGGCCAACGGTCGATGACAACCAATTTGTTTTGGCCCGAATTAGATATGTACAATTAGGACATGTGTCTTCAACTGGACGTTGCAATACCGTGACTAATTCATTAAGGGTGTTAATTGATTTATACACCGAAGTGGCTTAGTAAAAAACTAGTAAATATTAATAATAAAAAAACTAAGGCTTGCAAATGTTCCGGAATTCCAATAAAGATGTTGCTCTCTATGAAAAATATTGTCGATTACAAAGATAGTTCAATTTTCTTAACAAATTTCTTTTCAAGCAAGCTTTAACGACAGAAGGCAGCATTGCGATTTTGAAGTATTACATTTTAAGGTGCTTATGATTCCCCATTTGACAATACTATCGAGATCAGAATTTAATGAGCTCACAATGTGTTACTGTTCTAGAGATCAGAATTTAATGAGCTAATAATACGTTACCGTTCAAGATCCACATCCGAAGAACAAGGACATGCATCATGGAATTGTATATGAGAAACTGAGAGAAATGTCGTCAGCAAAACAATTTAATAGATTATAAATTTCAGACAAAAGATCATTGATGAATATCAGGAAGAGAGTCGGAGAAGAAATGGAGCCCTGTGGCATACCAGCATTTATTTCATAAATTTTAGACTTAAAACCCTCCAAACAACTTGTATTGAGAAGTTTGAAAGGTAGTTTCTAATCCATCAAATGCATTTTCAATAAAAGAGCTTGATGCCAAACTCGGTGAGACTATCAAATCATAATCAACTCCTTAATATTGCTGTTGCCATTAGGTAAGGCCTTGTCCATAGAGGCGTCCGAGGAAGCTGCGTCATCAGCATAGCTGGGCATTAACTCGTTAATCCGTTAATCGTTAATTAACGAAGTTAACATTTTGATTAACGGATTAACTTTTAAGTTAACTTTTAAAAATGTTAACGGACACGTTAAATCCGTTAATCCACGTTAAGTCCGTTAATCGTTAATCCAATGCCTACTATTTACCGCGCGGCGCGAAAAACAGGTTCAGACAAGTATGAGACATGTGCCGCGCGGTGAGTTCCGCGGTTGAAACAATACCAGCTAAGTACGTATTATATTAGATACATATATAAAATTGTTCGATTTTCACAGAAAAAAAGTTTTTCAGGTTGATCAACTGCGTTTTCGATATTGTTGTTTAACCAGTTGATGAACGAGTTGATACCTTCGTACACTTAACCAAGGAACCAAGGATCACTCGTTCGGGAACACGTTGAACGCACCACGATAAACAAAAAACTCAAACGTCAAACCTGAAATAATTTTGACTTCAGTTCGGTACATACATTTATTGTCGACGTACGCCTTCGCTTTAAAATATTCTTAAATTTGTTCCGTATGAGTATGATTTCCTCTAAGAAAAAAAAAAGTGGCTGCCGCATTAATAATATTAGAAAATGAACTACAAAGGAAGAAAAAACAGCCAAGATGATTCTGGGTAGATGATTTTTCTTGCGTCGCGAAGAAAATTGCTTTTTCAATGAAATATATGAGAAATTAAACCGGTGCTTAGAGAAAAAAAATATAAAAAATGCAATTTTTATCACATGTTAACGGATTAACGATTAACGTTAACTTGCGTTAATTCTTCCGAAATTTATCGCTTTAACGTTTAACGAAGCTAACTTTTTCAGTAGCGGATTAACGATTAACGAAGTTAACTTTTTGATTAACGGTGCCCAGCTATGGTCATCAGTACAAGCACCTGTCACAACAAATACTGTCTGACAAACCAAACCAGAACAAAAGTCCACCATCATCAAAACAATCATCGTCAGCGGGAAATTTTCCGTCACACAATTCATCACGCAGTACAAATCGTCATAAGTCCAAAAGTCAGAACAGCAAATGTCCACGATGTGGAAGACCTGCACATCGAAATTGTCCAGCAGTCAACTGGGAATGCCTTGCACTGCAATAAAAAAGGCCACATTTCTACCATGTATCGAGCTAGAGAGAGAACGAACATAAAATTCATCAACAGTGTCAATGCTGTCAATCAACCTCAGCAATGTGATCGTCTTTAAACTTGAAGATGTTTCCAGCCATTGCGTCAGCTGTTATCTTTTAACAGCTATAATCTGCACTCAAGCTATTCTCGGCTACGAGGGAGACAACTTTTTTCTTCAAGAAACTATAATAAGCGACGAGGTCCATTTCCATCTCTGAGGACACGCGAAGAAGTAAAATTATGGCCTAGCGTCACGCCATCAAGGAAGCACAGTGACTAGTTGATTATTCGAAAAAAGCTTAACTGGTAGGATTTGATTCGAAACATTGGCTGATATTACGAGTTCCTTTATGCTTATACTTACAAGGGTGAGAGGTAAGAACATTTCAAATAAATTTGAAGCCATGATGGCTCATAATGATTAACAACTTTCAACCATTTCTTTGTGTGTGTGTTTGGAGGAAATGGAGGGGACCTGCCTACAATTTTATGCCGATTCCGAACGGCTTATTGGCAGCACTTTTTATAACAAGAGATACTCTTGGAGGATTTGTCAAATTGTTTGCAGAGGGTCAGAATCGAACCCAAGACCTTCTGCATGAGAGTCAAACGCACTTACCATAATGCCAAAGGGTACTACAAAGTTAAGACACTGAGAGGTCTGTGGATATTAACATGGTTACTCTTTACATATCATCGGTAGATAATAAACGGCGCATTTTTTCATATCTCTTTCTACCTTTAGAGTATATCTCGCGAGAACAGACTCAGGTTTTTAAGTGGCTTCTGGGATGTCCAATGTCTTCAAGTTACGAATATAACTCCCTAGTTGTCAATCTTTATAGTTCCTGTTGTTTTTTTGCCGTCTTAAGGTTAGCATTTCACATCAGGATTACTTGTCTTTCTCATAACTCTCATAGCTAACTAATGCCCCTGACACACATCTAGTATAGATACCATGGTATGAATACACATACTACTCTCAATACTATGCTACGTGACACACTACAGAACGTAGTATAGTTTGACAGCCAATCATATTCTGGCAAACACAAATTTTCAATCTTTCAAATGAAGATACATATTTAAAATTTGTATGGATCGTTTCAGCTTAATCACTTTGAATAATAATAAATTTCCACTTAAACCGTCGATATTTTCCCCCCAAATATTGAAAATCTTGGCGATTTGGTCAATGTCAAGTACTTTCCGTTTATGAAATTCGTTTCCATTTTGAAATTACAAATTAGAAAATATTAAAAAATCATAATAAACGTCAATATAACACTGAGTTTTAGTAAATCTATTATTCACTTGAGAAAAATGGAGCTGTTTTCACTAAGGAGAAGACTATACTACGCAAAAAACCCTAGTATACATACCACGATCAAACTATTTTGCTCGGCTGGTATTACCGTGGTACACCGGACAGACATGTGGTTCAATCGTATACTATGATGTCTATACTAGATGTGTGTCACAGGCATAAGACTCCCAGTGCTTGGATATAGAAATATTTTGAGAACCAGACTTCACAGAAGCTCTTGGGTTTACAAGTCTGGATTGAGCTTAGAAAGTTACGAGTACTACCAGTGTTGTGCCAGTTTCTTAGATCGAGTATTTTACCGGGTTTTTTACATGTGAAAACACTGTGTAAAAAACTTCAAAATTTTCTATCTGATGTAAACAACTACTGTAAAAAATAGTAAATGCAAAAAATTAAGTTGGTAGTTTTTTAAAAACATATTTATTAAGCAAAATTAACACAAGTATATTAATTTTTTTTGAAAAAGTAAACTATAAAGATAGAAATTTATGAGGCAGGCATACCTAATAATTTCAATGCCAATTTGGAGAGGTGGCCATATTTTATGTTTGCCGCGTGCTTCAAAATACTTCAGGTTTCTTTATGTTTTTTTTTTTTTTATAAAGTACCCCAAAAAGTCCATATTTGTTCTTAAAACCATGCCAATCTTCAATGCCCCCCGTCAATTTTTTTAAAAGAAATTTATTGATGGTAGCCATTTGGCCATTTGAAAGGATTTCGTTGTCGAAAAAGAGGTGTAAGTAATAAGCTGTTAACGCGTACTCATTTAGTGCCATATTTTGACGATGTTCCACTTTTTTTTGCATCTTAACTCTAAATTTTTAAGACAGTTCAAGGGTCAACCATTTTTGTGTAGCGTCAGCTAAAGATGTAATAGGACTTTTGCAGAAGTTAATTAATTTGGATACAGGATCCAACAATTCTTTTTCTTCTTTTATGAATAAAATCATCATCGAAAACGAGCTTACAGACATTTCCTTTTACTTTCTTTGGTTGTCCGTCTGTTATTGTTTGTTTAATATGCTGCAAATTATGCAACAAATTTTGTTGCGCAAGACAACTTTATTTTTTGTCTCCTTTTTTAATAATAATACTCTCAAAATCTATGTTGTTGAACTCTTTTTGAACAGTGTTAACATTTTCGGAAAATTTTTGGTCTATGATGTCTTTAGCGAGCAGGTTTCCTGTGTGACAACTGCAAGTACTATGCCATAAGACATGTTTGACATTTTGACCACAATGGCATAAATATTTGTGCCATAAAGCTATTTTGCCAAATCCATTGACTCATAAGCAATGTTGCCGAGTTAATCTGTGGTTTCCGATTCAGCACTTAGGTCCCATGCATTAACAAATGCCCGATGTCCATTAGCATTATGAATCATGCTTACAACTTTGGAATTGCTAGATGAGTTTTTATGTCCGTCAATAAGTATAGGACCGAATCACAAGATTTAAATTAACGCGATTCATTTAAACAGACTTCCTAGGCCTCATCGAGAAGTTTCGTCGACAGAATTTTTCTGCTAGGAATGAGTTTGGTATACGAAGGCTTAAGTGCTTTTATCATTGATTGGAAATGAATTGATTCAATGGTATTCAATGATATATTACAGCCGCAAAAGAATTTTGTGATAATGCTATCTAACTCTTCCTTCTCTTTTTTGTTTATTTTGTCCACAAAATTTAACATTGTACTTTTTTCTTTTGACTTTTGGGACAACTTACCACAAGACTGAGATTGAGACCTTGATTGGGATTTGGACGTAGAAGACTAAATTGATCCTGATGCTTGGGGAAACAGTGGTGAGGGTGGAGTGAATACTGCGTTCAAATTATTTTTCCTGTGTTTTTGATGTATATGCTTCTGAAGGTGATCTTATTCTTAATACTGAAGGTGATCTTATTCTTAATAATGAGGCCGTTAAGCTTTCAAGTTGTTTAATTGTATTTTCGCAAGTTACAGAAGCATTTTCGTTTGCTTCATGTTTAGAGGATACAGACATTTATTATTAAAAGAAAGCACATTCAATTTATTATTCCTCCTGCTAGCTATAACTTCATATAAGGCTAGCTGTGATTTCAAAGATTCACGCACCACATTAATACCATTACCACCATCTAGAGTAAAGTTGTCTGACCCTTCATTAACAGATATATTTATTCCTGTTATATCAACAATTTGGATTTCTTCTATCTGAACGACATCCCCTACTTCATTTAAATTGGAAGGACGGCAACATTGACTGCAACGTAATTTAGAATTAATAATACTTACTTACTTAGGTCCTCGGACCTTTTGCGTCCGTGTGGTTCCCCTTGCGGAGCATAGGGCCTCCACTACTACGAGCCATCGTGTACGGTTTCTGGAGATGTACCTCAGCTCTCCCCCAGTTGTGCTGATTCCTCTTCGACCGTTCTTCGCCAAGTACTTCTGGGTCGGCCCACTCCTCTGCCTCGCTGCGAGAGAGCGTTCCATTGTATCTCAATGCACTCGTAGCCTTTTCGAAGCGTATGTCCAATCCACTGCCACTTACGTTTTCGTATTATAGACTCGATGGGTTCCTGCCTGACCTGTCCTCGCATGAAGTTCATCATGGGAGATACGTTTAGGCCAGAAAATCCGCAAGATGTTTCGCAGAAATATCTATTTTAGTAGATGAGGAAGTTCCAAGGCTGATCCTTTTAGTTTATGCCGTATTGATCTTAAGCCCGATGGTTTCGGTTTCTCTCTCCACCCTTGTTGTCATTTGATGGAGATCCATGATCCTATGAGAGAGTAAGCACACGTCATCCGCGTAGTCTAGATGTTTTAGGTGTGATAGCAGATTCCACTGAATTCCTCCATTTAAAGTCGACAAGACTGCATACAGCACATCACTTATTACCAACAGGAACAGTATTGGTGACAGTATACAACCTTGTCTAACGCCACTTTGGATTTCAAACTCCTCTGACAACCTTCCCTAATGCAGAACGTTACATTTGGATCCTTCATATGTAGCCTTGAGTATAGCCATCAATTTATCCGGAATGTCCCTCCTGCGCAAGGCAAGCCAAATAAATTTTCTATTGACACTGTCAAACGTCTTTTCGAAGTGAAGCTTGACAATCATCCCCTTTTTCCACTCCTGAGGAAAACTTTCTGTTTCCCAAGCTCTTTCTATGAGTGGGTTCAGGAGCTCAGACTATGTTGTTGGCGCTGCTCGTAAGAGCTCTGCGGGAATACCGTCAAGTCCAACCGCTTTGTTGTTCTTCAGTGCTCTGATTGCGGTTAAGATTTCTTCTCTACTGGGGGATACAGTGCGTATTCGGGAATTTGTTACTACGGACAGCTAGGTTGACTTCGTTGGTGAAAACGCAATTTAAAAACGCAGAAAAGTCTTCCTTCCACCTTTCGATCTGGTCCTCATCCGAAACTAGCAGTGATCCGTCAATGCCCTTTACCAGGTGTTGTTTGGAGCTTTGGACTCCTGTTAGCTCTTTGGTAATTCTGTAGACGGTCCTACTGTCGCACCTACTTGCGGTCTCTTCTGCTTCTGTTGCCAATGCGTTGATAGAGTAACGCTTGTCACGTCGCACGCTACGGTGAACTTCTTTCATCTTCATGCGGTACGCAGAATCTAGCTCGATTCTGCTTTGAGCTTTGAGCTGTTTTCTTTCTTAGATCCTGAACCAAGTTTCTTCAGAAAGCCAGGCACTATTTCTTCCTTGCGACCGACCGACTATACTTTCAACTTTCTTTTACTTTCGATGGAGGTTGGTTCCGTGCTACTGATTGTTCTCAATCCTTGTGAAAGATGGTCCCCTAGTTGTTGGCGGACTGGGGGATCCTTGAGTCTATCGTTGTTGAACTTGGGCATTCGGGTGTTTTCTTGGGATCTCCGAACTGCTGCTGTTCGTAATCTTACGGTAGCAACCATCAGATGGTGGTCCCGGGCAATTCCCATGTCTGCACCTCTTCTGTTTCGGACGTCCCTGAGACTGCTTCTAAATCGCCGACTGATCGCGAAGTGATCAATTTGGTTGGAAGTTGCTTGTCTGTCCGTCGACACCCAACTGATTTTGTGGCACGTCTTGTGTTCAAACATGGCTCCTCCTATAACAAGGCGGTTGGCGTTACAAAAATCGACAAAACGTTCGCCATTGTCGTTCAAGTCAAGTCAAGTTCAAGTCTTCCGTTACCATTATGATGTCTCCACGTGGTGTACTATAATAGGCAGCATTCAGTCGGTTATAAAAGGCCTCCTTCTCCTCAGCGGAGGAGATCTCCGTTGGGGCGTAACACTGTATGATGGCGACGCGCCCCGTACTCTAGTCCGGAATCTAGCTTTCATGATCCTGTCATCTAACGGCTCCCAGGAAATTAAGCTCTTGAGATTCGCGGTTACTTCCAGGTGCCCTTTCCGGAGTAGAGTAGTACAGTGTTACGGGTTGGAGACTTATATTTCCCCGAGCCCAACCATTTCACTTCACTGATCCCTAAGATCTCCATCTAATACCGCATGAACTCACTCTCGAATTGGAGGAATCAACTTCGTTATCGAGAAGCCTCTTCACATTCCAGAAACCAATCTTTGTCCGGGTACAATAGCCAAAAGTCATCAACATGTTATCGTTCCTTACACGAGGCGTAGTGTCGGTTTCGTTAGCGGGTAATTGTTTCAGTTACGAAGAATGTTAACTTCCGTAACCTATCCTCGAAAGCTAGGCCTTTCGCACTTGTAATTTTAGCCTATTTACGTAGGAATACGCAAATAGTTGCCCGGGGACCACCACGAGGAGGTAAAACAAGCACTTCACCGTGACTGATTGTTGCGCTACTGGCCCAGACCAAGTTCTGAGCAGTCAATAGTTTCCCGATCAGACACAATGTAGGTCTCCTTAGAATCTCCTAGAATTATTTAATAAATGTAAACAAGATACAAATGTATTAAATAATAAACACACAATAGGTGCGTTTTATTATTCACAAATCTATCTGGATCCGGATCTGGATCATCCCTTGAAAATAAAACGATACGGATCTTACTGACAGCAGTCTTATAAGCCCGTCTCTTTTTATCCTTGGGTTTGTAAATTTTAAATTATTTCTTGTCTTTTTTCTTTACACTATAGCTTACACTACCTTACCATAAAAAGCCATCTACTCGCCAGTGTAATAACTAATTTTTGGATCTTTGAAATAGATCCCGATAGAAAACAGGATCCCAAATTGTTTTTGTAATACATGTTAAAACTTAATCCAGATCCGGATCCAGATAGATTTGTGAATAATAAAACGCACCTAATATTGAGACTACTAAACCAAACTCCTAGAATTATTAATGTATTCCATATTATACTCTGAAATATATGAAAAAAAAAATAGAACTTACCTATGGCTGACCAACCTGCTGACTGTAGTGTTTTGTAAGGTTTGCTTACAAATATTGCAAAGTGCCATATATTTTTTATCTGATTTTTGAGGAGCACAAAATTCAACTCCTCTAAATTTGTTGTCTTTGGACGCGGCATTTTTGTAACTTCGATTTGATTGGGTTAACAAAAACAATCAACTTCTTTTTCTCTCACTGAAGTCTTGAGATCAAATAACAAATCTGTCAGAATAAATACATTTATTACTTTTTTACCGTTTTTTTACCATTTTTTACAATTTTTTACATTTTTTGAATGTTATTTACCATTATTTACGGTTTTTTACATAAAAATATAAAAAACTGTTTTTTACACTGCTTAATACACATTTTCAAAAGCAAAACCTTTTCATAGGCTTGTTATTGAAAATATAGACATCCTAGGATTTTTTTGGGTATGTTCAGTAAAATCGGTTTGAAAAAAAAAAATATGTATTTCGAGAACAAGACTTCGCGCTTTTAGTTTTCAAGTGTGCATACTGCATATCTTATTTTTGAACACTTAAAAGATTTATTCTTTTCAAATATTTCAATTTTAAGAAGCCTGTGTTCTATATTTCTGAAAGCTGGCTTAGACAAAAGATTTCTGTATATGAATTAAATTGAAAAATTGGAGAATATTCTGGTTGTTCAGAGCAAAATGGATTATTTAATTTTTCGAGATTATTGATTAATTAGCCTATGTCCTAAAAGATTTTCCTTTAATTGAGGTTTGAAAGGGCTGATGATACACAAGCTGTCGGAGAGCTCAAGTCCCCCAAATCGCCGTATGACCGTATTTATTCTTCTTTCAATAATATAAATATCAACCCATTTTTTTTTTAAATTTTATATTTAATTCACTTATACATATGTTTTTCAATTATATTTATGTTTTTTGTTTTGTGTGCTAACTTAACAAAAATAAAGTTATACGTACACTCAGAGGACCAAGGAAAAAATCAACAATAGGAAAGAAGACATTCTTTCCAAAATTTCTTTGACTTCACTTCTTCTTTGTTGGATATCTACTTCAATTGCACCAACACCATGAAATAAGTAACGACAGCACCGAGAACCTGAAAATATATTGGAAAGGGATGAGAGAATATTTTCTGAATTTAAAAAAAAAAATGAATTCCACCGAAACACTCCGTATGACTTGATAGAGGTCGCAGTGATATACATGGATTTAACAAGGTACAACTTATGCGCTCGCTATCATATTTCACAGACTATTACACATTTGCTAATTAGAATTAAAAGTTAACAGATGTATATGGGTTTTCAATTGAGACTTGCCAACTTTGAACTTTCACTATGAACGCAGCCTTAAACCAATGACCACACTGTCATTGCCAATGTCAAAACATTCAGTAAAACAATATTTTCAGAATGGTGAAGTTTATGAATGAAAAATGCTTACAAATAATTAAAATATCTTTCAAAAATTGCGTCAGCAAACAGAATATGCATAACTGGTCAGGTGAAAACCATCATATGCTTCAAAAACACACCACTTCATCCACAACAAATATCTGTATGGTGTGGTTTTCTTGCCGGGGTGTCATTGGAGGTTTTTTTCAATTCGATGGACATGTCCTGTTGATTGTTAGATCGTAACACCCCTAGACATTTTAGAAATTTTTGTAATGGGGCTACATTACGGGTTGGGTACGAAATCCCGCATCACAAAATCCCGATTCACAAAATCCCGAATCACGAAATCCCGCCATTTCAATACTAAATTGACAGCACAGTATGGATTTTCATTTCCATAGTAAGGCTAGTCGCGCACTGGCAACTGTGATCGAAATCAAATAGTTTAATCACCAGTTGAAAGAGAACCGCACACTGGAAAGTGGAAACTCTTTACTCACGCTCACACTCTTTTCTCTCTTGCTCTTATAGAAAACAGCTCAACTGTTGCAAAGGTAATCGTTTAGTTTGTGTCAAAACACAAACTTTTTAGTTGCTCGAATCGAGTTGCTCTAAGTGCGCGGTGTCCCATATAAGCCCATATGTTTCATTTTAGCAACTAAACAGTTGCGAAACTAAAAATTGAATGTGCGCGCCTGGCCTAAGGGTGACTCGAATCAATCAGAAGCAACGAGAACGAACTTCCCTACTATTGTACTGGAATATTCAAAACGAAGAAGACCGCTCTGATTTCGTTAATTTTAAACGAGCTCTGATTGGCTTAAAGCTAAATACAAGTAAAGTATGAAGTCTTGAAAGTATCTTGAGTCAAAAAAATAAAAAAAATAAGAAAATTACAAAAATAATATCAAAAAAAGTTTAAAAAAAAAAATCATGTGATACATCACTCCCTACATCACGAACATACAATTTTTAACTCGCCAAGATGCCTAGTTTAGCCAGAAATCACGTTTGAAAATGTCAACTTTGGGGGGTCTACGGAGCTCCGTTTAGCCGCAAATCGCATTTAAAGATAAACATTTGTTTTTCGTTACATGCGATACGTGGATTGAAAGGTGCCACTCCCTAGATCACGAATATGCAATTTTTAACTCGCTGAGATGCCTAGTTTAGTCAGGAATCACGTTTAAAATTACATTGGGTGGCCCGCCCGCGGGACTTAAGGATCTTAGCTCCCTTTTTCAGGGACACACCCGCTCACGCGACTCCTTCGCTCCGCTTAGGGTATGTTAATGTAAACAAATTTTTTGATTAAAAGTAGGTACCTTGGGTGGCAAATTTTTGTCAAGAAATATTTTTGAAAAAAAAAAAAATGTCCTGAGAAAAATGTATGAAAAATCGAAATTTCTTCAAAAACAAATTGTTGAAAAAAAATTTGTTGAAAAAAAGTTTGTTAAAAAAAGTCCAAAAATATTTTGGTCGAATGTCCAAAAATAACTGGCCAAACCATTGAAAATCATCTCTCTAGAGATGGAGGAGGTTTACCTCCTCCTGGGAGTTCTAACAAGAGCTGAATTTTTCCCGAACCAACAGTTCCTTAAATACTTTCCATATGCTTAAAAATAGATCAAAATAAAATATTTAATTAATAGTACTAAAATAGTATTGAAAATCCCGCCAAATATTTCCAAAAATATCTGTCGGCGGGATTTTTATTTTCATTTTCGGCGGGATTCCGTGATTCGGGATTTTGTGCAGCGAGATTTCGTTACTCTCCCCTACGTTACATTATTGGTCTAATTCAGCGTTGTCTCAGATCCAATTTTGAACAAGAGATAACGCCCACTTCCTTCGAATTGTGTGGCCGAGTTATCAAAAATTGTGTTCAACCAATCGACCGGCTGCAAACGTACCCGTGGTGAAAATATGAGCGACGACGTCGAAATCCTCACATTAATGTTTTCATTGTTCTTTAAACTAATGAAACAATTTTCGGGTAGAAGAGATGAATTTTAGTTTAAAAAAAGTCATCAAGTTCTTATTAGAAAACCTGAAATAAGTGCTAGCTAACTCGCTGTTGGTTTCCCTTTAATAGTTTTGAGCTAGCAACTCTATGTACATTTCTGAAACCTTTCCATTGCACTTTAGCTTTAATTATTAAAAAAATTCCGATAAAAATTGTTAAAATTATTGAAACAAAAAATACGACCTCAATCAAGTTAGGCGGAGTGTTTTGTTGTTCATACAGAAGCAAACAAATCCAGTGACACAGTGAAGAATTTTGCACCCGAGATGGTCATGGCCTTCTGGCACTGCTGACAGACAATCTGTACAAATGTCTTTGCCTCTTCGGAGCCATCGTACCAATGGCATGAGTAGGCGGCTTCCATAACCGATGAGCTCTGTTTTCGAAAATAAATAAATTTCATTAAATGTTATTGGTGTGTTCCGATCTTTATAAAGAGAATACGCTTTGTCGTGTGGATAATGGGAAAATGGATGCCAATATGTCCTTGTCGTCCACAAACCACAACAAACCACTACTGAAGTTGAACCTGAACCATTAGAAGACCGTTTTGTATACCAACCTCTTCAATTAATCGATTGCCAAAAATGCAAAAGTGGAAAACTTGTGCCAAAGAATAGCTCAAGTATCCAATCACTGTAAAAGCGTAGACATTAACTCCGTTTATTTTGGTAGCTTGGTAGGCGAGAAGGGTGAGCTTGATGGTGGCTGTCAACATGTGGAGTAGAAGGGCAGCTCCATAGGTATCTCCAATAGCAGCCACAAGTCTGAAAGTTGAAAAATGTTTTTTGTTTTTTTTGCTTTAAGTTTTCTTCTGTTAACAATTTTCTAATAAGATTCCTATAGAGATAAGAAAGGATAGGTAGATAGGTTCTCTTGCAAATCGTGTCACGTAGTCGATTCGTTAGTGTGGTCGTCTCATTTTTGTTCTTGTCGATAGAAGTATGTATAAGGCTGGTTAGATTGGTAATGGCAACTACACATACGTATAATACCTACGTATAAGCATGGAACGCTTCTGGTCGAGGTTAAAAGGATGCGGATATACTGGCATTTTGCCTTCTTCCCATCGATTTAAAGTTTATATAATAGGCGCGTTTTATTGGTAATCTATATCTAGCGCAGTAATACAACTACCAAAAAAACGCTTTATTCACTCTTTAACTCACTCTTCTTATTCCTCCTACTTGTGGAATTAAGAATTAACTTACTCGGACTTGGATGTGTTCGAAAGATCTGTATCTCGTTTTTAAGCTGGAGTTGAAATATTCATGAAAATGCAGATTGAGTTGAAATATTCATGAAAATGCAAATCGAGTTGATTTAGAGTTCTTCTCACTGTTAGGCTAGTCGCGCACTGGCAACTGTGATCGAAATCAAATAGTTTAATCACCAGTTGAAAGAGAACCGCGCACTGGCAACTCTTTACTCACGCTCACACTCTTTTCTCTCTTGCGCTTATAGAAAACAGCTCAACTGTTGCGAAGGCAATCGTTTAGTTTGTGTCAAAACACAAACTTTTTAGTTTCGATAATCGAGTTGCTCTAAGTGTGCGGTGTCCCATATAAGCCCATATGTTTCATTTTAGGAACCAAACAGTTGCGAAACTAAAAATTGAATGTGCGCGCCTAGCCTTAAATTTGATTTAAAACTTACAAAAGTGCGAAAATATATCGCATATATATACTGAGTATTGGAGAAAAAAAACATAGTACTCAATAAAATGACATTGGCGCAAAATTTTAAACAGCCTCTTATTAAGGTAGTAGTATTATACTTCTTATATATTTCCTAACTTTAAAGTAGTTTTCTAATTTTGAACATTTTTTAACTAATATCGTCTTAAGGCTGGGAGCGCACATTCAATTTTTAGTTGCACAACACTGTTTTTATACTTATAGAAAACAGATGAACTATTTGGTTGAATGTCCGCGCAGGTGCATATAATTATATGTTACACAAAATAGGGAAATCATTTTAGGCAATCGTTTAGTTTGTGTCAAAACACAAACTTGTTAGTTTCTTAAACCAAACAGTTGCAAAACAGCCTAGCCTAAGGCAATTTCTTTTAATAAATTGATTCTGAGCAACCTTAAAACAATAGTAGTTCGTGCAAAGAACTAAGTAAACAGACCTATTTTGACGTTTTTTAATGTTAAAGAGTCATATGAAGTTATAACGATACTAAAAAAATAAAATAAAAAATAAATAAAATAGGTGTTCTGAGAGTTTAGCTTTAATTTTTTCAGTTGTTATATAAATTCAGCATAATGCCGCAGTTATACGACATTTTTGAACAAATGCCAGTGAACTGATAAAGCATATCAATCGAATTCAATATTTCAATATTCAATATTTTATGACAAAATTAGTGGCAGTAGTGTAAAGCCGGAATTATGGTATGAATTAAAGTTTTGCATTTGAAAAAATATTTGTTCTATAAATTTCGGAGCGATCACACTTTGGATTATCAAAAGCAATGTATAACAAAATAAATACCAACGAACACACCCTCAAGTATGCCACATATATTTTTTCGGACACCACCTAAACACCTCCTACATTTCAACATCCGAAACTCCATCTTCACTAAATTATCCATTTCAATTACTATCGTTTGTTGTTGTTTTCCATGTTAAATTTTGCGATGTAGTATATTCACTAACCAATAAAACACGGCTAATGTATACAGGTTTTTAATAAGAAAGAAAATACTCAACGATGTTCTGCCTCAAGTAAATTGCACTAATAAGACTATCTGGGGAGTTTCTGAGAATGAAACGCAGGTTAAGGAATCATATTGAACTTAAACTTGAAGCACTTCGGAGAAAGTATTTTGTATCAATATACAGTGTTATCTCTTTTCCTGACCAAACGCTTACGTAAACATTTTGTCATACGTTTGTGTGAACTTTAAAAGATGGTTAGTAATAAATGTGAAATCGATAAAAAAATTTTTATAATTGTATATAATTTATTTTATTAAAAAAAAAAAAAAAAAATCAAGCCCGAACATGGATACATAAGATCCGAAACGCGTCGCTTACGATTAAATATAAAATTAATGTTGTGTTTAAAACTTTGTCGAGAACTAAATAAATAAAATAAATTATATACAATTATAAAATTTTTTTATCGATTTCACATTTATTACTAATAAACACACAACATGGAGACTACTAAACCAAATAAAATTAAAAGATGGTTGTTTATCAAGGTTTTGTTCTAATATTTCAATTCTTCTTTGAACTACTTATGTTCTCCTACAAAAAAGTTTGGATCAATATCTTATTTCATTTTCCGATTTTACTCTCACATCAAAGGAACTCGAACGGGTAAGGACTTCAAAACTAAAATCTTTAAGAAAAACATTTTCGGTTTAATTAAGACAGCCTGCACAAAATGAAAATAGATAACGGCATTCGTAATAAGTTGATAAGTGGAATAGGATTTCGGAGACTAAGGATCCATGTAGCAACCTTGCGCCAACCAAATAAATAATGTTCTTGTCGAAGCAAGGCATGCATCTTACATCTCGGACTTGCGTGAATTTCGAGAAGCCAGTGACGAGTTTGACTATTTTATTCTTGCAGAAAAAAAATTCAAGGTTGAACCGTCTCATTAATGCGATATCATCAAAGAAATCACCATATTGTTTATTGTTTTTCAAATATATTATGATGGTCATTTTTCCAAAGACTAGCCATCTTTATCTTGATGATCCGATTAATAGAACTCAGGACATAAGCTTGTAAGGGGATCTAGCTACAATCGCCTTTTTTGAGACTTTATAAAAAGCAAAAGTCAACATAAAAAAGTCTCAAAAAAAAAAAAACGATAAGGTTCTCTTAAGAAGTTTATATCTTGACATCTATGAATCGGATCGTCAAGACGGACACTTTGGAAAAATAGTAGATTATCATTTCCTGTTTTAATAGACATATATTTAAGCTGATATACCCCTGACGTAAAAATAAGAAAAATTGTAAGTTTTCAAAAAAACCAAGAGAAAACTGCAAGAAACGGCGGCATTTTCAATCTGTGTACAATATCAGTACTGCTTAGTATTTTGTTAATATTTCAGTCAGAGTATGTCTTTTGTTTGAATCACAAGTTGCATTCCTGTAAACCCCTGTGTATATACCTACGATGAGTATTAATTGCGGAAAGTGTGCCGATTTGCTAAACAGCAGTGAAACTGTCTTGTGCGGTGTATGCGGTGTCCGATTCCATGCATTATGCTCTTTGCTAAGTGAATCTGAATTTAAAACTATTAAATCCAGTTCAATCATTTTTTGGAAATGTGACAATTGCTTAAACATTGATTTACCTGGCTTTATAAACAAACTTTTTGATTGTGCTACGTTTCTAAATTGTTCTAATTCCATAAAGCCCATTTCTCATACGAATATCACTTCTAATAAAAAAACAACAAATAAATCGAATTTAGATGTCAGTAGAGAGGTGCGAGTTTCTACCAAAGGTCAACGACTTCAAAAAGCAAATGTGCCCTTAAAGAAGAAAATGCAAACAACAACAACAACAAATTTGCATTTGTCTCCTGCACCTGCACATAAACGCCTCTCAGTACCAAAACAACTCCCTCGCCCTCCCAAGTTATTTCATCTAAATTAGATAACAAAAAAAATACACCTACTACACCTAAACATTTAAAACAAAAACTCCCTGATAAGTTGCTCTCTTCTTCCTCGAAACTCTCGCACTTGGCGGTTGATCAGCAGACGGAAGAGGAGGTTGTTGCGTCTTGCTCATCAGTTGCTCTGAATAAGTTGCGTTCAAATTCTAAATCTATTATTATTGGTTCGAGTGAGATGGTTGATATTCACCAAAATGAAGAAAATGCACATGCTGTATGTGTTGTTGATGATCAATCTCTTAAGACAACCAGCTATGATTTATCCAACAACAATAATATCAATGTGGCTAGTGGTGTTGCAAATCTTGATGTCGCAGCTGTTCTGAGTGTTGCTGTTGGTGCTAATATCGATGTTGATAATGGTGCTGCGAATGTTAATAAAGTTGCTGATGATGCTTCTGTTGTAAATGTAAATACACAAGATTCCATTTGCAAACGTAATCCTAAACAACAAAATAAATATATTATTGGGACTAGTAACAATAATCTATCTAGTTTAAATGTCTTCCGTAGACGTAAATGGCTTCATTTGTCATCATTTACACCTGAGACGACCTGTGATGAAATAATAACTTATGTATCATCTGTGTTTGGCATTAATGCGTCTATATTATGCTGCATTAAACTTATTAAATTAAATGCAAATGTTAATGAATTAAGATACATAAATTTTAAACTTGGTGTTCCTGCGGAACTATTGTATATTTTCCTGGATTCGAATGCTTGGCAATCTGGTGTTCGTGTAAGATTGTTCAATTTCTTTTCAAAAAACGAGGACATAATGCCTTCAAAGGTCAAAAATTAACGTTAAATCTATCTGCTCCAGTTATTACATGCAAGAATATTTTGCCGTCGTCTAAGGACCCTTGCTCAATATATTACCACAATGCAGGAGGTTTAAGAACTAAAGTATCTGAGTTTTTTATTGCTGCTGTTGATTGTCCTTATAACATGATTGCCTTGACTGAAACGTGGCTTAGTGATAACATAAACTCTTGCGAACTTTTTGATTCAACTTTCGATGTCTTCAGGAAAGATCGATGTGCTATTGCTACTGGATTGAACAGAGGAGGAGGAGTTTTGTTTGCCGTTCGTTCTTATTTGAAAGGCAGAGAAATTCCACTAATGTATGCTTCTGGTTGTATTGAACAATTATGTGTTTGTGTTGAATTTTCAATTTCTAATACAAGTAAAATAAATGTTTATTTTTTTGTGTCATATATTCCACCTAATTCATTATTTCAAATTTATGAAAGTCATATAAATAATATTCAAACAGTTTCAAATAATTTAGATTCGAATTCTTTTATTGTTGTATTAGGTGATTTTAATCTACCGAGTATCAATTGGTTGTATTCTGATGAAGAAAAATGTATTTATCCTTTTAACGTTACAAAAGACGTTGAATATACTGTAACTGATTCTATGTATGCTATGAATTTTCAACAAATCAATTGTATTTATAATTCTATTGGTAGAATGTTAGATTTAGTTTTCATTCATCAAGATATTGAATGTTCTGTTTCTGAAGCGTCTTTTTCTCTTTTAAATAATAGTGTGCATCATAAAGCTCTTAATTTATGTTTAAATTTTGGAATTTTAAATCAATTAACTATAACTAATTATAATAATGCCATATATGATTTCGCTAAAGTCGATTACGTGTCTCTAAATAATTTTATATCTTCTATAGACTGGGAACATATTCTGTCTGTACCTAGTCTTGATCGTACATACGATGTTTTCTGTGATGTGATTGAATCAGCCTTTTCTAGGTTTGTGCCAATAAGAGTATTAAGAAAACAAAATCGGCCTGTGTGGTTTAATAAGCAGTTAGTTAATTTAAAACGTGCCATGACAAAAATGTATAAGAAGAGCAGAATAAATTCTTCATATCAGAAATCAGAGCAGTTTCTATCAAATACGAAAAGAATATGAACACTTAAAAAAATTTCTTTATAGTCAATATGTTTGGTCTCTTGAATCTAAAATCAAGCGAAATTCTAAAGCGTTTTGGACATTTATAAACACTAAAAAAAAAATCTGTTGGCTTACCTTCTGACATGGAGTTGGAGGGCGTTGTTGGCGATAGTTTAAATATTATCTGTGATATGTTTGCCTCATTTTTCCAGTCTAATTTTGTTAACCGTTACATTGATTGTTCAGTTTTGCCTGTTTGTCAAACCATAACTGACTTAGGTCATCTTTTTATTACTAAAAATGAAATTTTTTGTGAATTGTCTTCTCTAGAATCTAGTACTAATGTTGCACCAGATAATATTCCTCCTATTTTCTTGAAATTGTGTAAGAACGGTCTTATCAACCCGCTATTTATTTTGTTCAATAAGTCCTTGAGTTATGGTGAATTTCTTGATAAATGGAAGTGGTCTTTCATTTCTCCTGTACATAAATCCGGTTCGAAAAGAATAATAAGTAACTATAGGCCAATAGCAAAACTTCAAATAGTTCCAAAAATTTTTGAAGCTATTATTAAAAGAAAGTTATATGCTTTAGTTCGCAATAATATTTCTGATTTCCAACACGGATTTGTAAGCGGTAGGTCAACTTTGACGAACTTGACTATCTATACAAATTGTTTATGTGCATTAGAAAACAGATATCAAGTCGACTCGATATATACTGATTTCTCTAAAGCTTTTGACTGCGTTCAACATAACGTTCTTATAAAAAAACTGGAGTTTTTGGGTTTCCATTCAAATTTGCTTTCATGGCTTGGTAGTTATCTTACGGGAAGAAAGCAATATGTCAAAATTGGATCGGAAATCTCTAAGGAAATAGTAAATTTTTCTGGTGTTCCGCAAGGAAGTCACCTTGGTCCGCTTTTGTTTCTCTTGTTCATAAACGACCTTCCAAATCATGTTATGCATTCCAATGTTCTTTTATATGCTGATGATCTCAAAATATACAAAGAAATAAACTCTTTATCCGATGCTCAATGCCTTCAGAGTGACTTAAATAAAATATCTGTTTGGTGTGATTGCAATGGTTTGTATTTTAATGTCAAGAAGTGTTCCGTATTAACTATATACAGAGTTTTATGTCCTGTTTTATTCGAGTATAGTATTTGTAACATGTCTCTTAATAGAGTGTCTAGGCAAAAGACCTTGGCGTTATATTCGATGAACATATGAAATTTACCTGGCATTATGATTATATAATATTTAAATCAAACTCGATGTTAGGTTTCATATTTCGGAATGCAAATGAATTTAAAGATCCATACACTCTAAAGTCCCTTTATGTGTCTTTAATACGTTCTTTTCTTGAGTATTGTTGTGTTGTATGGAGTCCGTTTTATGATAATGCTCGTCTACGCATTGAAAGAGTCCAAAAACGTTTTACTAAATTTGCTGTTAGAAAATTTAATTGGTCTATGAGACCATCATATGAAGCTAGATGTGGCTTAATCAATTTAAAGCCGCTCAGCTTACGCCGTGAATATTTTTCTGCTCTTTTTGCACATGATGTTTTGACCTGCCACATTCAATGTTCAGAATTACTTTCCTTATTTAAATTATACGCTCCTATTCGACAGCTTAGGCCTAGAACAGGTGATTTTCTACACATTCCAGCACATAGAACAAACTATGGTTTTAATGATCCTATTACTATGTCTTCGTTAAATTATAATAAATATGAGGACGTAATCGATTTTAATATAACAAGATTTACATGTAAGAATTTGATTTTTAATAATTTTTAAGGATATATTATTTGTTAAATTATTCAATTTTATTATTATATAAACCTATTGTTTAATCTATTAAAGTTTATGTACTTGATGGATATTGTAAATAAATAAATAAATAAATAAATAAATATTTTTATTTCATTACCATCGATTTTTTTTTACATTTAGATACTGGTAAATATGAACTTGTCACAATCATCATTTAGCATGGTGTCATGGTAAGTGACGTAAATGTACATTAAAAACACTACAACCGTCCATGTCGAAAATATCATAGTTCTTATGCACTTAATGTTTCATACGAGTCAGTGGCTCATTGAGATCATAATTAGTAAGGTAATAGTTACGAAAAAAAAACTCTCCTAAGAGGGACGATGAATCAATTAAACTAACCAGGATTATGTGTAAAAACTACAACATATAATCGGTTACTTTTTGGAGTGGAGATAGCTGACCCATTCTCCATCTACCATCTACAACTATCACCTCCCGCTCAATCTAAATTTTTATTATGATTTATCAACCTTCTGTCCCCACAAATACATATATATTTTCTCATGACTTTCATGAAGCTAAGTTTTTTTAAATTAATGAATATATGTATCACGAGAGTTTCCTTTAACTTTGACAACCTTACGGCAAATCATACAATAGACGTAATTTATAGAGAAATATTTAATTTTTTTTTCTCTTCATGTTCCCTTTTCTTGACGTAAAACTTCGTCTTCTTCCTCACCTTGGCACAATCACAGGCTATGATTGTTGCGTAACAAGCGGAATAAGTTTTGGACAATTTTCCCTCGTTCTCGATCTCCAACTGACTGCTCTAATTATCTTGGTACCTATGTTCAATTTACAGAACTTTACAACTCTCTCTATCAAATTTATTTAACCCAAACCCAAAGCAATCTTATTAAAGACCCTAAATCCTTCTTCCAATTTGTCAACTTTAAACGAAAATACGATTGTTATCCTCCGTCTCTCTCTTTCAACAACGAAATTTCAAACGACCCACAAACGATCGCCAAATTTCTTGATAGTTTTTTAAAACATTCATTTACCTACGAATCCCTTATACCTGATTGCAATTATTTCAATTATATCCCTGGCCCATTTCTAGCCAATGGGCCGAGGGACCAATTTCCCATCAAAACTGAACCAACTCAATTATGAGTATATTCCTGCCCCAGATGGTATCCCTGTCATATTTCTCGAAAAATGCTCTGCAACACTCTCTCTCTCCTTTCTCAAAAATCTTCGGTTTATCTCTATCTCAAGGAGAATTCCCTCAGTTATAAAAGACCTCTTTCATAACCCCAACACATAAAAAGGGCCCAAAGTGTGAAGTTACAAACTATCATCCAATTGCTAAACTTTCACATATTCCCAAAATC
Organism: Philhelius festivus; assembly: GCA_963931855.1. Lineage (NCBI taxonomy): Eukaryota > Metazoa > Arthropoda > Insecta > Diptera > Syrphidae > Philhelius > Philhelius festivus. The sequence continues at coordinate 37,245,867 of OZ007555.1, forward strand.
TTTGAAAGCATTTTGCATGATATCTTAAGTTTTCGTTGTAAGTCTGCCATTTCCTCAGACAACACGGCTTTGTCAAGGGTAGGTCTACAACGACTATTCGTATTCTTTATAGCCTTTCTCGAAAAGGAAGTCGAGGTGTTCTCAATCGATTTCAGTAAGACATTTGCCAAAATCTCACATACGCTTATTCTATTCAAACTGTCCACCCTTGGGCTTGAACCTATCTTCTTAAGATGGATTTCTTCTAACCTAAGAACCCGTGACTAAAAAGTTTGATTCAGACCTACCTTCTCTGAAGATTTCGTAGCTACTTTCGGGGTTCCAAAAGGCAGCCACTTAGGATCTCTCCTCTTTATTCTTACTATTAACGATACTGAAATGGTCATTAAATTAATATTCCCAAATTTCATTATGCGCCGATGATACAAAGTTCTTCAAGACCATTTCTTCAACACATGATACCACTGTTCTAAAACTTGATCTCTACAGTTTCTTCGTCTGGCGCTGGAAGAACGGAGAGCAATAATGAAATTATCTGCATTCATCGACTTCCTTCAGGGTCTATTGACTGCACAACTCTCTACAATTCCACCTCTTTCAACATCATCGTCTCTTCTATCTGCTAACCCACTGTACCTCTTATGGCTCTAACGAACATATCAAAAGGCACGGTAGTGCCCAGCCAAGTTCTGGCACTACACCCTTTTTACAGGAACAAACTCAGGCGATTTTTGACCCCTCCCTATCTTCAGTACCAATGAAGTCAGAAACTTAAAATTCCGAATATGAGCGGTTCCTGAGATATAAGGCCTCAAAAATCACAAAAACCGTAACTGACTGACTGACAGATCATCAAAATTATGGAGTACTTCCCCACATCGTAGAATCTTGTAATTTTGCAAAACGGTAGGTCTTGTCATGCAAGCAGAAGAAAAATCGAAAATTTGAAGTTTTCCATTCAGGGGTGTGGTATACGCCCACTTTCTCCGAAGTGGTGTTGGTTGAATGGAGCACTTCCGACTGCTGTAAAATGATGAAAATTGGTGAACCCGTAGGGCTTAAATTGCAGGGGTGGCCGTGGCACGATGGTTGTGTGCTCGCCTGTCAACTTCAATATAACAGGTTCGATTCCTGCCGTCGTCTATGTCTTCTTTAATTCCATTAAAAACCTTCTATAAATTGTCATCAATGGGATGCTGGTTTACTCATTACATGTTGTTTAGGCATAACACTAACAACATGTGATTGAGTTAAACTAGTATGCCCAACAAGGATGAAAAACGAATAAAATAATGCGAATTATAAGGGACATAGAAATAAGACACGGCAATTCTCCGCTTTAGTTCAGCCGCCATCCCTGGAGATAAAAAATCTGAGACAACCACCTCTCAGAACATCGTGTCACACATCTTTCCTATCCTTCTTTCTCTTCCGTAACTTCACGCCCACACTGTGTTGAAACATTTAAAGGGTATTCATATTCCCTTGAGCGTGAGTAAATTATAAAAAAAAAAAAAAAAAAGATAAAGGATCAAAAATAAACACTGAGGTTTTCCATTCAGGGTCGTGGTATCCGCCTACATTCTCCGAATTGGTTTTGGTTCAATGGAGCACTTCCAACTGCTGTAAAACGATGAAATTTGGTAAAGTGGTAGGACTTAAATTGCATTCCTCAGAACTGATGTAAATTATATATGGCACAGTAAAACAATGAAATTTGGTAGAACGGTAGGGCTCAAATTGCACATAAAGGAACAAAAATAAAAATTGGGGTTTTCCATTCAGGGGGCGTGGTATCCGCCCACTTTCTGAGAAAATGTTTAATTTATATGGAACACTTCCGATTGCTGTAGAATGATGAAATTTGGTAGAGCGGTAAAGCTTAATGTACATTCAAAGCGAAAAATAGAAAATCTAAGATTTTTCGTTCGAAGTGTCTTTTTATTGTCATTTTGAATCTATAAATGCAACTTGAAAATTCATGACTTTTCTTAGAACAAGAGTGCTCGATTTGGTGGGTTCACTGGTCAAGTTTTTAAAACCTTTCGAATTGGGCATACAAAAAACTTGCCAAGTAAGCCCATCAAATTTTAGTCAGTAATCATTAAATAATAAAATTTCTCTATTACATTATAGCTGTTTCAATATTATTCTACTTTAAATATTCTGTATTAAACCTTTATAAAGTAAGAACTTGGCGTACTTTTAGATCTCAGTACTTTTCACGGATGACTTGTTACACAAAGGGTTTTGTATAGAAGAACTTGGCTCTTTTTTTAGCATTTATGTTTTTGGTCTGATGTCTATTACAGAATTCGCAGAATTTTACTCCCGGTGAGTCGACTCGATTCGCATCCGCTGTAGAACTCAGTTATGAAATTCGTCGGATGAACTACATTGTCGATTCCTAAAATTACCATATCATTTATGAACTTTCGTATGGACACTGTCAGCTAAAACTATTTATTCAACCGGCCTAGGCTGTGATAATAGTATCGCTATCGATCAACGAAATCAAGCATCGTTGAGAGTGGTTAGTACGAATATGGAGAACGGTTCAAAACCAACCGTGTGCTCTCTTTTTTTTTTTAATTTCTTGCTCTCTGGTTGCGTTGCTAGTTTTGCGATTTCTATTAAAATTTGTTAAACAAACACTTTAGCATTCAGTATGATAAGCTTTTGACTTACATTTTTGAACTCTCCATTGTTTATTTTCGCTTAATCAAAAATTCACTTCAGATTCGTCTCGAAATTGGTGCGAATGTAAAATGATAGAAATTGTATGGAGTGCGAATGGATTGCGAATTCTGTAATACCATATAAGTTGAACAAAATGTCAGTTGTGCAGGAATTGTTACCGACATTCGTTCAACTTTCATTCGTCGGATTGAGTAATAGCAAAAGTTTGGAAATTAATTGAAACTGTCACTTTAGCTCATTCGCCGAATTCTGTAATAGGGTGATTATTTATTTAAAAGTCACCAAAAACTAATTCACCGAAACAATATGAAAAAGAAAATATGTGTCTTACTTCGAAAGTTCAAAAAATAAATAAATAAAAGCCCATGGCGGATCATTGGAGAAATGGAGGAGACCTAGAATTTTTTGCTGATTCCTACCGGCTAATGAGCAGCTCTACAACCCTGAAAAACTTTTCGCAGCAGGAAATACAAAGTTAAAAAATAATTTGCAATGTTTCTATATTTTAGTATAAATTATTTGAATATAAAAAGCAATAAATAAGTACTCACTTACCTAACAACGTGCTTATGACGTTCAACCCAGTATTTAATTGCACTCCGAACCATCATTTCCTGCTTCTTTGTAAGGCCGTTAGGATTACCCATACCGTTTGTTCCATTGAATGTTTGCAAAGTTGATGGTGCACGAAACTGTGCACCCCAATCGGCTTTGGTGCTGTAAACACCGGACATGTCCATTGTGTCGATTGGTTCCTTTTCTGTAATCAAAATTCTTACATTATTATTCAATTTATCACAATCAATGCAACAACCGACACATATAACAAGGCTTCCGTTCTTACCTTCGTTTATAATAAGCTCTGACTTTGAATTGGCCGACAGTGACCGAAACAACGCAGCTGAATTGGGACGGTAAGTGTCTAGTGTGGCTGACAGCTCCATCAACGGCTTCATAATACCCTTTAGATGTTGCAACTGTTCACAGGCAAAAATCAACCAGGAGCAAAAAAGCACATCACACAAATTGGATTGTGTCGTCGAAAACAGGAGGAAGTACACCTGATACACAAATGAGATCAAGTAAAACACTCCATGGCTGGCATCCCATGGGTAGAAGGCTTTTATTGGTAACCTTGGTATTTCGACGGTAATGGTTTCGTTAGTGCTCATGTCCCGGGCAAACTTGACACTCTCCCCAAAGAATGTAATTGTTGTCCAGGCTGTAAGGTGCCAATAAGAAAAATCAATCCCTACAAAAAGTCAACTCCTCCAAAAAGACTCACCGACAACCGAAAGGACTGTCGTCAACATAACCAACACAAATAGCTTTCGCATTTTGGCCAAAGCAATTGAATGGTAACGGGCATCCGATTCAGCAAATAAGGGATGCGAATTGACTTGATTCCAGATGTTGAGGGTTCTGAAAATACACTGGCACAAATTATAACTGGGAACATTTTCCTATTAGAGTTGACTTATTTTGTCTTCTTCACCTGTAGAATTGTTTTTGATTGATAGCGAAAAATATAAATTTCGTAATGCAGTGAGTGAAAAAGAGCGCTGTGATTGTATTTCCAGATAATTCATTGACTTCATCCGCATTGAGGGCCAAGTTGACAAGAATTGAAAAGAATTGTAAAATTATCAGCGTGAAATGAAAGCAAGAGTAGACCTTTTTGAAGAAACTCGAACCACCTGTGTAGTTGTGCATGAAGAGACCGGAGTACTTCATGAGCTTGATGTTAGGCATCAAGTCGGCTACAAGGCCGACATATTTTGTTTGCTGTTGCATCTCGCTATTTGGTATGAATAAAAAAAAAATAATACATATTTATATTTACTTTGTTACTTACACGATATGTATTAGACCATTCCCAAACTTATTTAACCTAAGCACACATAGATTTAATCTAAACGTATTACAGATTAAAAAAAAAGTGTGAGATGTGTAATCATTTACGTTAGTACGAGTGCCGAATTTTTTAATTGAATTTCACTGAAAATCATAAATTAATGGCATATTAGCTTGTGACTTTCAATATAATTCAAATCAGGCCACTATTTTTTCCTCAATTTGTCCTAAAATAGCGTAACAGATACAGTAATTGGCACACCTAAGGAAATTTTCATCTTAAAATGTGAATAACTTTTGCATTAAAAGGGCGGTTGATATATTTTGTATACGTCAAATTAAAATTTCGGCGGTCAGGCAGCAGACGAATAGGGGGAACAACATGTAGCATACGAAAACATGCACGTGCCGTAACTATTCGGGACTGGTGGGAGTGTGATCATAGCCTCTCCGCGGCGGCCGCTAGAAACAAGCCTCTAAAAACGTTAGGCTAATATGATCAGGCTGGTTCCTCAGGTTGGCGACAGGTTAGTTCCCTGTCCCGTAAAACTTAAAGAATTTCGAGAACGACAACAAGCCTCGGAAACGGACTGATCTCACGACGACAACCCACGCAAAGAAAAAGGAAAAACGATTTGCGAATTTTCTTATGGAACGTACGATCGCTCTATAGAGCTCGAACTGCTCAGCAGCTAGCCGATGCCCTGTCAAAATATAAAGCTGACATAACAGCTCTCCAAGAAATCAGATGGACAGGGAATGGTGTTTTACAGAAGAAAGAATATGACGTATATTACAGCTGTCATACAAAACACCATGTGCTCGGGGTAGGCTTCCTAGTCAGCGAAAAAATGAAGTCTACTATCATCGGCTTTAACGCTATAAGCGAAAGGCTATGCACCCTTCGCGTGCGAGGTAAATTTACGAACATCAGCCTCATTAACGTTCACGGACCTACGGAGGAGTCCTCAGACGAAGAAAAAGAGACTTACTACGAACAAGTCGAGAGGGCCCTCAATGCCTGTCCAAGGTATGATGTTAAAATCATCCTTGGGGATTTGAACGCGAAAATAGGTCGGGAGCCGGTATTCAGGCATTACTCAGGCACCCATAGTTTGCATGAGAACACTAATGACAATGGACTTCGAGTCTTACAATTGGCAGCATCGAGAAACATGGTCGTTGCGAGTACCAGGTTCCCGCGTAAAGATAACTACAAAGCCACCTGGGTATCACCTGATGGAGTCACTCGTAACCAAATAGTCCACGTGTTGATAGACCGCCGCGGCGGCGCGCCGCCACTACTCGAACTTGATGACGGTACGAACGTACCGAGGTGCCAATATCGACTCGGATCACTATCTTGTTGGTATGGTTTTCCAAGGGCGGATTACCTTGCGAAGACGTATTGCATCCGCCGATCAGGTTCGAATCAACACGGCTGCCCTACGCAATGAAAACACCAGTAACACCTTTGGTTATGCGTTAGGAATCGCCCTAGAAACACTTGATTTAGGGAGAGTAAGTTCTGGAGCAAATATGCTGGGCGTAAATGAGAAGTCGACACGTCTTAAAAATACTGTCATTAGTACTGCCAACTCTATCTTAGGCAGCAGTCGTAAAAATCGGAACGACTGGTTTGATGATGAATGCAAGCCAGCGACTGAACGTGAGAATGTTGCGTACCGAGCAATGCAACAATCTCATAGAACGCGGGCACGCGAAGAGGAATATAAAGAGCTCAGAAGAACAGAAAAACGGCTTCATAGACAAAAAAAATCAGCCTGGGAGAAGAACTTAATCTGTGAAATAGAAAACAGCCCAGAGCGAGGTCCGCACCAGGCGCGGAAGTTCTACCAATCCGTCCGAAACATGATGCAGTACACACCACGCTGCACATACTGCAAGGACGGAGAGGGAAATCTGATCACTGATCCTGAAAGCATACTGGAGCGATGGGAAGTGTACTTTGATGAATTGCTAAATGGTCAGCTCACTGCAGAAGTGGAGGCTCCACTACTTCAAAAAGAATACCCTATGTTGCCGCCACCAAGCATAGAAGAGGTTGAAAAGGCTATAGGCCGGCTTAAACAGAACAAAGCCCCAGGAGCCGATGGCATACCAGCCGAATTATTTCATCACGGCGGGCCAGCCTTACGTCAAGCATTCATGATATATAGTGCACGTCAGGGATGGAAAATGAAATTTTTCAATTGTACTGAAATCTGGAATAAAATTGTACTGAATAATGTCGATTGTAACGAAAACGAATTTTGTATGAACAAAATCAATAATTCAACTACATCTTTAAAAGTTTTCCAAAGTATTTTATTTAAAAAAATCAAAGCAGAAATGAGCAGTTTGTCTTCTTATAAAAAATATAAATAGATCCACAGAAAAAAATACTATCTTCATTTTAAAAGTACATACATAACTATTGTATTGTATTGTGTTATAATGACGAAACTAAATCTTTTACTTGCCTATTATTGCGGCACCAGTTTATACAAGAAAATTGAAAAAGAAAAACTAAAATTCACAAATTAAATATCTTAAAAATGTAAAGACGAAAAATCGCAATCACAAATCACATCCACAAGCTTACAGTTTAGTGTTTAGTAAACAAAATGATGCGATGTCTGAAAAAACTGATCGATAAAGAGACAGAAAAGCAAGACACCATTAAGAAGTGAAAACTGTAATTAAGAGTTAAAAGGGCTTACAGCTGAGAGTTATTGTTCTGGTATGAAAATGAATGCATTCAGGCCAAGATGATGTATTCAATTCAACTTTTAATTTCCTTTTATGTGCTTTTGTTTTTGTGAAATACATGAAATTGGAAATTTTGAAATTGTACTGAATTGAGACAAATTGTACTTTTGTACTTGTACAAACTCAATTGTATCGAATTCGGTACAATTGTACCAAATTTTCCATCCCTGGTGCACGTATGGGAGCAGGAAGAAATGCCAGAAGCCCCATACCCATACGCCCCATACGCTAAAACCGTCATCGGACAATATCAGTGTGGTTTTATTACAGGCAAATCAACAACTGATCAGATCTTGGGTAGGCGATGGGAAAATGTCTAAAATTTAACATCCCAACATACCATCTGTTTATAGACTTTAAGGCCGCCTATGATAGCATAGCCAGGGTAGAACTTTACAAAGCCATGAGAGGCATCCCAAATAAATTGACACGACTATGCAGGTTGACCATGACTAACGTAACAAGCCAAGTAAAAATAGCCGAATTGCTATCCAGACCAATTAGCATCTCTAATGGCAAGGGGACGGTTTGGCCTGCCTCCTCTTCAACCTGGCATTGGAGAAAGTAATCTGTGACTCTGGCACGGCAACAAAAGGGACCATCTTCAACAGGTCCAGCCAGTTACTGGCTTACGCAGACGACATCGACATCATCGGAAGAACCGAACAAGCTGTACACGATTCCTTCATCCAGATCGAGCAGGCGGCACAAAATCTGGGGCTGCACATTAGTGAAGGTAAAACAAAGTACATGGTGGCGTCGAATGCGAGACGAACAGTTGGTCAAACAATCAAGGTAGCGGAGCACGAATTTGAAGTGGTGCAATCCTTTAAATACCTTGGGTCAATGTTTAAAAAATATTTTTTTTAAGTCTTAAAATGCATTGTTTTTTTTAAACTTTTAGAAGCTTCTCTAAAAGTAAAGATTAATCGAAGAAAAAAACTATAAAAAATTCTCTGAGGCGTTTTTGAGAAAAATACGATTTTCGAAAAAAAATTTTTAACATTTGTATTGTGGGTACTTTTATTTCTAAAATAAATTTTTGTCCTCAGATCTTGTAGATTACATGATTATATTAAGAAACTTTTATTTATCAAGTTTAAAAAAAATCGAGCATGGGGTTTTCGAAATATTGAGTTTCCAGAAAAAAATTTTGAAATTTGTTTTAAAAATCAAAAAATAAAACTTTTCAAATTTGTATATGCAATAATATTTAAGCCTTGGAGGGGCTTCATAATGATCGGTTGTACTATTTTCGAGAAAATCAAAAACCAAAAAAATGTTTCCAAGGGGGCTTCCAAGAATAACCATTTTTTTGGAAAAAAATTTTCAACCATTACCTAAAAATGACGAAATGAAATTTTATGAATTTTTTTTTCAAAATTCTGTGGGACAGTTTTTGAGAAAAAAATATTTATAAGATTTCGAAAAAAATCGTATGGCAGGCACCGTTATTTTTGGTCTTAAAAAGAAAAGGAAAAAAAAACGTGTGGGGGAAAAAATTCAAAACGATATCTACCAAGTTTAACGAAAATCGGTCCAGCCTTTTAGGCCGTAGTCGAGCAGACAGGCAGAATTTCGGGACCCACAGTTTTCGTCTTCGCTTCCATCGTAATGTCAACTTTGATACAAATCTTGAGTTCAATTTTTTTTACGAATGCATTACTTGCCTTATAGTACCTATAAGTCGTAAGAAAAAACAACACTATCAGAAGAATTTATGGCACGAAAATAACACTTTGTTTTTTTTTTTTTCTTTAACAAAATGAACACTTATTTTTTTGTTGTTTCGAGGGGGGTTTGCACCCCTAAAACCCCTACCTGCGTTCGCCCCTGTTGGCACCCAAGGGTACAATTATTGGCACCCCAAAAATTAATGAAAAAATATATCTTTCGTAGCAAATTTATAATTTTAATGTAGATCTAGGAATCTTTAACTATTTGGAGCCCACGTTTTTGGATATTCGTCCATATTTTTATGTGGAGAAGAGCTTGCTGAATATCATTTTCGTTGTACTTCTGTGTTTTTCGTGGCATGTTTTGAAACTGAAAACTGTCAGTTGATACAGTTATTGGCACTCTTAAAAGTTTACATAATTATTGGCAGTGCCAAGTCGGAGAGAAGTGAACATTTACTTTCTTCGAAGATATTTGATCATTCAGAAGATTGCCTTTTTACTAAGCGCGGATTTTTGTTTTAATTAAGTCATAGCTTTTATCCGGGGTTGTATTCTGTACATGATTTATATAAACCATTTCCTAAAAACTTCGTTGTTTTCATATACATAAAAATACCATATTGTATAAAATGGCAAAAAAGCTTTCCATTCTAAACTGCTTTTTTGCTCTGTTTAAAATTTAAAAGACGTCTGTTGTATCCGTATAAAGTCAAGTTTTATTCACTTGACTAGACACTTCTCTTTACGGTATATATTGCCACCTTTGAGATTAGATAAATTATTAATCGTTAAGGATAAGTCACATAGAAACATTCAAAAATTATCCAAGTTATCCATTGTCAAAATTTTACACTGATATTCAAGATTATGTAATTTCAGAATTATCTATACCTTCACTAAAAATGTATTCCAATTGTACAAGATGCGTTTATTAATGCCAAAAATAAAGGTGTTAATGCAAATGTTTCTATTTTATAAAATTAAATCCCAAAAATTGTTTTATATTAAATGAGTCTGTTTTTTCTTTCATTGGTGTACTTGAACCCGGATATGATTGGACACAATTAAATGCTAATAAATCTTATTGTCTTCCGATATTTGATGCGTTCTCAATAACCGTCGATGTCAAACTATTTCCTTTGTGTTCTTTTTAAAATCAATTTATTTTAAAATTCATTTAATTAAAAAAAAATATATAATCCACAGTTTTGTTGACGTGGCCTAGACATCCTTAAAATTTCTCACGAGTGAGGTACATTTAATAGTGGGTTCACATATCGATATAGAGACACACGTAGGTATTATTTCAATTTATTGCTGGGGTAAATTTAGTATTACAAGAAGACGGTAGATTCATAGGGATGTATAGACATCTATATCACTGTGTTTCAACACGCATAAAAAGAGGACACAGATCGTCTGTTTCCCACAATTAATACATTGTTTCTGTCCTAGTTTGCATTTTAAGTTTAAATTTCATAGTTTCATTTTGTTGATAAGACTTGTATTTTTATAAGCGGAGGGAGATATCCTTTTGAAGGACATTTGCGTAGACTGAGCGTGGAATTTTTAAATAGATGAGAACAACTTTTTATTGATTTCAAAATGTAAGTTGTAAACAAATTGATTTTGAAAATACCTTGTTAACTTTAACAATGATTGATACATTAGCGTATTTCCGAAGATAGAATGAACTGGTAAATACTCAACAAATAAATAATGTTCTAAACTCAAAACTAATTGTGTGTCATTTTTACTTGCGACTTATAGGTGTAGGTATCTACAATCTACATAACTGCATTCGAAAAAAAAATCGAACTCGAGATTTTGATCAAAGTTGACATTATGATGATAGCGAAGACCAAGAAATTGGGTCTCGAAATTCTGTCTGTCTGTCTGTCTGTCCGACTATAGCTAAACGGCTCGGCCGATTTTCTTCAAACTTGGTAGATATGGGTTTTAATTTTTTCCCACAGATGTTTTTTTCTTTTTTTTTTTGAGACCAAAAATAACGGTACCTGCCATACGAATTTTTTTTCGAAATCTTATAAATATTTTTTTTTCTCAAGAACTGTCCCACAGATTTAAAAAAAATCATAAAATTTCATTTATTTAACCCTAGATAATGGTTGAAAAAAAAATCCAAAAAATAATTTTTTGTGGTACCTCCCTTGGAACCATCTTTTTTGTTTTTAAGTTTCTCAAAAACGGTACGACCGATTTTGATAATTTTTTTACGTTAAGGCTCCCCAGTAGTTTCAATATTTTTGTGTATTCAAATTTTCAAAAAAAAATTTTTGGATTTAAAAAGAAATCCATTTTTTTTTTTGAAAACTCAATATTTCGAAATCCTCATGCTTGATTTTTTTAAAACTTGATAAATAATAAGATATGAGGAAACAAATTTATTTTACTTAAAAATAACAGTACCCTCTATACAAATGTTAAAAAATGGTTTTCGAAAATCTTATTTTTCTCGAAAACGGTTCCGAGAATTTCGCTTAAATTTTTTTCCTTTCGAGTAATTTTTAAGATCTATAATTTAATAAAAAAAATTGAAAACAAGATATTATTAACTGTACCTACCATAGAACGATTTTTTAAAATTTTGAATTTCTCATTATCGGCATAACGGATTTTAATGAATTTTTTTAGAGAGAAGCTTCTAAAAAGTTTAAAAAACATTACATTTAAAAACTTTTAGAATTTTCTTTTTTAGTTTTGAAAAAAAAATCTATTTTATATTTTGGAAAATTCAATATTTCGAAAACGGCTCAATATTTTTTCTTGTAAATTTAATTTTTATTCGAACAATAATAAAAAACTTTAAATTGGCGTACCAAAATTTTTTCTTAAACATTTTTTTTTAGTGGGTAGGTGAAGAATCTTCATAGACACTATGAGCTCATACACTGAAAAAAATCCGTTGTCATATCAACAATCATTGATAGTAAACTGAAAATTATCAAAATGGTTAAAAAAATAGTCAATATGACGTAAATTTTCAAAAATTCAAGTTGAAATTTACAACTGGATAGTGAATATGAAAATTTTTCATTTTCAATTTTAGTTTAGAATTTGAGACTCGCAGTTATATTATCAGCAACTGCAGTATTTAAATAGAATATTTTCGATATGAAGACTGATCATCAGATTGAAAACTAAAATCATGTAGTTAGCAATATTGATAATCATTATGACGATGGCTTTTTTCCCCATTACGGTGAAAACCACGGTCATGAAATGGACAGCTGAAGTTGACATTTGACAATTGTTATTGTCAATATGATGATCAAATTATTCAGTTTTTTTCAGTCAGTTTACAAACTGACTATTGCGGTTATCAATATGTTAATCAAGATAAATAAAAATAAAAGAAGGGTAGCTCATCGAATTGACAATTGTGATTGTCAGTTTGATAACCGCATTATTCTCGTTATCACATTGAAAACTCACTACGGCCATCAAATAGACAGTTATAACGTTGAATATTGCGATTGTCAATATAAAAACTAAAATAAATAAAAACGAAATAAGGACAATGTATCTTTTGTGTCTTTTATATTAATGTATAGTTTGAAAATAAAAGATAAAATGATGTACGATTGGACTGGACGAAAAAATTATTATTTTTTGTTACAAGAATCTGGTTGACCAGTGTTACTAATACTACATAAATACAATGTTGAAAGATGATGCATAGTTCGAAAAAATTTTAACCATCGTCTGTGAAGTGTTTATTCTAAAACAGTATTATCATTGTTCCATTCGAAAAATCTCAGTTCATGCGTCCCGTATTATCAAATGTTTTTTTTTTATTTCAATTTACTTAACTGAAAATTTATTAAATCCTCCTATAACTTATATATATAATCATACAAAAATGCTTCGACATCGTGCTTAATCAACCAACATTTTGCGCTATAATATTTTCTTTGTTTAAGTTTATTTCTCAGAGTGTAAAAAAACTAGACCCTATAAAACTGTATATCTAAAAAAGCAATCATCACAATTTTCGTATCGAATACAAGAGCAATCGATTAAGATTAACCACTTAACATTGCCGATATGATTATTGCATCTCTGGGGTTATCACATTGAAAACCTTGATTATCTTAGTAGCTTTTGTCCACACCCGTTAAAATGCAGCTAAAAATACAGTATCGCATCAGATGCGTCGATTAAGTCGACAACTTAAAAGTTGCATGACGGAATCTACGCAGTAACTGACATAAAACTTAAAACTAACTATATTCATTCTATTTTTGCACCATCAAGTCTTCATATTTCAAACACATCCTGATAACCCACCTAAAAGGTGGGTGGTGAATTGACCTGTTTTTGAAAGATGGCTAATTTTTTAACATAAAAAACTGCATAAAGCTGTTGTTGCAGTTCACGGGCACGATAAAAAGATTACAAAAAAGTTTCAAATTTCGTTCATTCATAGTATTAGTCCAGTCAAAGCGTCATTTGACCTTGCGCGCAGAGGCATGGTCAATTTTTTTTTCATGGATCGATAGGTGATTATGAAAAAAGCTTAAAACCAAATTTGCACCACATGACAACTTTTTTTACCAAAGTTATTGGTAAAAATGTGTTTTGTGTCATTTTTTGGTCATTTGCGAATATCTCGGCTCCACTATCTCGTACAAACAAAAATTAAACACGTATATATTCCTAATAACATTATCTATTATGTTATAAAAAAAAACATTTGTTTAAACAAATTAAAAAAAAGTTATAGTAAGTTAAACAAATTTTTTGTTGTTTAAAAATCACTTTTTCGTGATTATTAAGAAAAAAGCTCATTTAACGATGAAATTTTTATATTTTATTATTAAAGGTCTTGTAATTCCCTACAATTTAAAAATAAAATCAACACTCTACGATGAACGAAAGCCGAGTAATAAATTATTGAACATAGGTAAGTCAGCGCACCCACGCATTTTATGATTTTATGTTTTAATTAATATCTCAGCCCCAGTATGTCGCAAAGTGAAAATAAAAAACTGTGTTGCTAATAACAATATTTTCTATCAACTTGCATTTAATTTAATATGTTTGAGAAAAAATATAAAAAGTTACCTTTGGTTTCAACGTTTTTTTTCTTGTTTTTAATACCTTTTTTTCATAGTTATTGAGAAAAAAACTGTATTTCGCGGTAAATACTTTTCAGTTTTGAATTTTTGTTTTATAGTCCTGCTAATTTTCTTCAAATTAAAAAAAAAATTAGTCCATTACGACAAACGGGAGCCAAGATATTCATGATTTAAAAACTTAGGAAAGCTTACAATTTAGTATTTTAACCTTGTAGCTTGTAATTTTGATGTCGCCAGCAACAAGATACACTGCCGGTCATAAGGTTAGAAGCAGGCATTTTTGAGAAGTAAAATCGACATTTCTCCCGTTACATGATGGATTAGAAAAAAACAACTATGGTAAACGAAAGACTATTTTGTTAAGAACAAAATATAAAATTTGGGTATAGGAAAGATTAAGCTAACGGAGCTTTTATGACAAATTGTAAAGTGAGTCAAGAATATGCGAAAATAAATCGGGTCATTAGATTAGAAGCACATCAAATAAATGAAAATAAAATGCAGTTATTTATATTTTGTTATTTATTTTAGCTTTTATTAGATTTTTAATAATGTGTGCTGCCACCAGCCTTCAAAATAACTTCAAAAATTCTATCTTTTAAGGATTTATAAAGAGATTCCAAGTAGTCCAGTGAAATCTCACTCCAGGCCAATTTGATACCATGAATTAGCGCTTCCTTGTCATCGTATTGCTTCCCTCCCTCATATACCTTACGTGTAAGCCAGCCCCACACATTTTCAATTATGTTTAGGTCCGGGGAATATGGTGGCCAAGGCAGCAAGTGGACGTTTTGGTTCGCAATGAAGGATTTTACCTCTCGGGCTGTGTGTATGGGAGCGTTGTCCTGCTGAAAAATCCATGGAATTGGTCCAAACACCTCGCTAATTTTGGGGAATACTGATTCAAGCAAGGCTTTGTAGGTTTTCCCAGTCATTTTGGTATCTTGAACTACCAATTCTATAGCGCCATAAAATGAAATTGAGCCCCAGACCATAACGCCTCCTTCTCTGCTATGGTGACGGTTTAAAAACCGCTCCTCTTTCCTCAGGTCATGGAAATAATAATTATAACCATCTGGCCCATCTAGGTTAAATTTTTTTTCGTCGGAAAAAATAACCTTCCGCCAATCATTTGTGGTCATTCCATTTTGCACATCCCAGCTCATGTGTTCTTTCGCGAAACACAAGCGTTGCTTCTTCCTTGCGTCATTAAGTGGTGGTTTTTTTTTAAGCTTCAGGCGCTTTAAGTGCTTAGCATGGCGAATCGTGCGTTTAACAGTGGACAAGCTGGCCTTAACATTAGCTTTCTCCCTTATTTTAGCTGCCGATAAAGCTGAATTTGACGCTATTCTAAGGATACTTCGCGTTTCGCGAAGTGTTAAGGCAGAGGAAGTGTTTCCTTTATAATTTTTTGAGTAAGACGATGGATTTTTTAAATAATTGCTGACACAATGATCACTTCGATTTATTTTTCGGGCTATAGCACGGCATGAAAGACCTTCAGAGCAATAAACATCTATTCTTGCCCTTTCCTCCACTGTCAAACATTTTTTCTTGCCCATTTTTATTAACACTCAATCAAGAACAATTAATTTATAAAATGTACCGTTTAAACCGAACAAAAATTTATTCACTTCACAAAACAACGTTGATTTGTTCAATGCTTCTAATCTAATGACCCGATTAATTTTCGCATATTCTTGACTCACTTTACAATTTGTCATAAAAGTTCCGTTAGCTAAATCTCTCTTATACCCAAATTTTATATTTTGTTGTTAACAAAATAGTCTCTCATTTACCATAGTTGTTTTTTTCTAATCCATCATGTAACGGGAGAAATGTCGATTTTACTTCTCAAAAATGCCTGCTTCTAACCTTATGACCGGCAGTGTATGTATATTGGTATCCTTCAAACACCCCACACATACTTACACATATTTGTTGCTTCTTGTTGCTGGCGACACCAAAATTACAAGCTACATGGTTAAAATACTAAATTGTAAGCTTTCCTAAGTTTTTAAATCATGAATATCTTGGCTCCCGTTTGTCGTAATGGACTAATTTTTTTTTTAATTTGAAGAAAATTAGCAGGACTATAAAACAAAAATTCAAAACTGAAAAGTATTTACCGCGAAATACAGTTTTTTTCTCAATAACTATGAAAAAAAGGTATTAAAAACAAGAAAAAAAACGTTGAAACCAACGGTAACTTTTTATATTTTTTCTCAAACATATTAAATTAAATGCAAGTTGATAGAAAATATTGTTATTAGCAACACAGTTTTTTATTTTCACTTTGCGACATACTGGGGCTGAGATATTAATTAAAACATAAAATCATAAAATGCGTGGGTGCGCTGACTTACCTATGTTCAATAATTTATTACTCGGCTTTCGTTCATCGTAGAGTGTTGATTTTATTTTTAAATTGTAGGGAATTACAAGAACTTTAATAATAAAATATAAAAATTTCATCGTTAAATGAGCTTTTTTCTTAATAATCACGAAAAAGTGATTTTTAAACAACAAACAATTTGTTTAACTTACTATAACTTTTTTTTATTTGTTTACACAAATGTTTTTTTTTTATAACATAATAGATAATGTTATTAGGAATATATACATATTTAATTTTTGTTTGTACGAGATAGTGGAGCCGAGATATTCGCAAATGACCAAAAAATGACAAAAAACACATTTTTACCAATAACTTTGGTAAAAAAAGTTGTCATGTGGTGCAAATTTGGTTTTAAGCTTTTCTCATAAGCACCTATCGATCCATGAAAAAAAAATTGACCATGCCTCTGCGCGCAAGGTCATGCCCTTTTTCATGACGCTTTGACTGGACTATATTTGGTTATTTTTCAAATGTAATATGTGTAATAAGATAGAACATAATATTTGAAAAATCATTACATGGTAGGTAAGTCATTTAGCAACTTTCAATCAAACAACTACAGCTATCAAAATTTTCATATTGAAAACGATGATATTTAAACTGGCACATCTGGTTGTCAATACGAACATTTTGCCGTTGCAGTCATGACTTTTACTATTGTTGTTGTAAATATGATGGTCATTTCCTTAAAATGTTCACATTGACAACCAATCATCATCTTGATAATTCTGATTGTCAATTTCAATACCCGGAGTTGTATATTTAGATTTCAATTCATGTAAAACCCTTTAAGCGTTAGGTTAGGTCATTAATCTGTCTGGCGTTATCGGAGGCGGTCGCTTTTTACAGAAAGTCATAAGAAGAATAATATAAAGTTTGCTTTGCTTTTAGTGTTATGAGTGCATATACAAAAAACAAGAGAGAAGGTATAAGGTAATAAATCATTCAACATTATTTATTTTAAAATATAGATCTTTTAAATTTTTATATAGCCAATACAATACAAATACTGCCAATTAATACGGTTGTCAATACGGAGTTAAGAAACTTTTTGAGGCGCTGGAAAGAAGAACATTTATACTTGGTCTTAAAAGGTATAGTTTTCTAATTTTTATTTATCCTTTGTTTTAATTAATCATATTTTTACCCAAAATCCTAGATATGGAGAAATGTTTCACTAAGGTAATATCCGGTTTGCGGATTATTTAAGTTTATTTATTTATTTACTATAAAACCATGTAACATTTATGATCCATTAAAACTGATCTGAAAATTAAAGTGAGATTTTTATTTTAAACTTTTTTAAAAGCTTATATTTCAGAATGGAAATAACTTATTAAGATGACTCAAAACTTTGAATAGTAAGTATACACTTGTCAAATTGAAAACTACAATTTTAAATTTTACGAACGCGGATTCCATTTTGACAACTGTTTAAATGAAATTGGCATTTGTAATTTTCCATGTGGCACCTGTGATTTTCATTTTGATATCTGCTGTGATCAAATTGATAATAGCAGTAATCAATTTGAAGACTACAGAAATCAAATTGACAAACACAGTTTTTAATTTGAGAGCAGCAGTTTTTAATTTGACAACTGCTGTTATCAAATCAACAGTACAAGTCATTAATTTGACAATTCCTGTGATCAAATCGACAGTTGCAGTTTTCAGTTAGACAACTACTGTAATCAAATTGGCTATTTCAGTTTTCAAGTTGACAATAGTGGTATTCAATTTGACAACAGCTGTGATTAAATTTACAAACAAAATTTTCAATTTGACAACTCCTTTAATCAAATTGATAATTCCAATTTTCAAATTAAGAACCGTGGTATTTAGTTTTACAACTGCTGTGATGAAATTAACGGTCGAAGTATTCAATTTGAAAACTGTTGTAATCAAATTAACAACCATAGTTTTCAATTTGACAAATGCTGTAATCAAATTGCCAATATAATTCGTAAATTTGACAACTCCTGTGATCAAATTGACAACTGCAGTTTTCTGTTAGACACTACTGTAATCAAATTGATAATTTCAGTTTTCAATTCGACAACAGTGGTTTTCAGTTTGAAAACTTCTGTGATAAAATAAACAATCGAAGTTTTCAATTTGACGACTTCTGTAATGAAATAAACAACCATAGTTTTCAAATTAGCAACTGCAGTGATCAAATTGCAAATAGAAATTGCCAATTTGACTACTGCTCTAGTTAAAAATTAATAATTCAGTTTTCAATACCACAATCCTGATTTTCCATATAAAAGTCGTAGTTGTCAATATGAATACCAAATCTTTAATTTATGAAATTGACAATCTGAAAGTGTCGTATTTACTACACCGGTCATTGGCTCAAAATTGGCAATTTTATTCTCAATTCAACTCACAAAATTATCAATATGACTGCACTTTTTGGTTCAGTGTAGTAGTGTGAGATTTTTACTCACTGAAAAACACCTCCCTTTTGTTCTTGTGACTACAACTAAGTTACCTTATCAAGTAATTTTAATTTCATAACATAATCACGTTTGGCATGTACGAGTAGCTCCCCAGTGGGAGGACCTGTGGATAACGCATTTGAAAGCGGATACTCCTTATGGCGCTAGGTCGAACGGTCTCGTTCTTTGAAGTCGGCGCACAAGGTTTGTCTAATCAATTGTTTGTCGAATAATTCTATTGCTATGGTATTTAAGTGAGTTCGTAGCTTCCCAGCGAAAAGTGCTATTTCATCTTCAACAGTTGGCAATCGTAAGTCTCTGTGTAAATCACTGTTTCTAATGTACCACGGAGCATTAACGATTTCTCTGAGAACTTTGCTCTGAAAAGATTGCAATATTTGTCTATTGCTTGGTATAGTACAACTCCAAAGTTGTATACCGTACGTCCATACTGGTTTTATCGCTTGCTTATAGATAAGCAATTTATTGTAGATGCTGAGTTTGAAATATCTTGCAATAAGCCAATTCATTTCACATAATTTATTTTCAAGTTGATCCCGTTTCTTTTTAACGTGAGTTTTCCATTTAAGCTTAGCGTCTAGTGTCATTCCTACACTGAGAAAACTGTACTATGAGTTATTTAAATAGAAACATGTTTAATTATATGTTTAAATAAGGCTAAATAGAATTCGTTTATTATTTAACTTAAATCTGTTTAAATTCGAAAATACTACTATTTTACAGTAAAATATGTTTAAATCAAACTCATTCATGTTTAAGAATTTCATTAAGATTTGGACTTCGTTTTGTATATGTTTTTAAATTAGTTTGAGTTTGATTTTTAAAATACATGTTTAATTATTTTACTTACTTACAAATTTTAACATACAATGAACATGAACGAGTTTGTTTTAAATATAAACGGAGTTAAAATATTTACAAGAGTAAGAGATTAAACATAAAAGTTAAATTTATGCCCGAACGAGTTTGAATTGAAGTAAAATGAAGTAGCTTAATACATAACTTTTCTTATTTTTGGCATCTAAAGTCATGGAGTGCGTTTGTTCCGCGAGTGTTTGTGATTTTACTAAAGCGTGTAATTTATAAAAATATCAAGAAATATTTGATATGGGTATACCATTATAATGTTAGATACCTGAAGTTCTGCTTCAAGCACGAATATAAAAGGATAAGATAACTCGAGGAGTGGAAGAAGAGTGTTCGCTGCTTTCTATTGTAAGTGTCCAAAAAAATATTTGTTTCAAAAAATGTTTATTTATATAGTTTTATTTAAAAAAGTACTGATTAATAAGTATGCATTATATTAAATTATCATTTAACTTCTATATTCTTCCCAAAGGACCCTAGAAGACGACAAAAGAATTAAAAAAGGAAGCAAATTCCAGAAGACCAATTATGAACCAGAATTTGACGAAGATTTGCTCATAGATCTTAAACAGGGGCTAAGTTCACCTGGTGCTTGTGACAAAGATGAGATCTCAAAACGCTCCGCAACCATTTAAATACTTTTTGGAAAAATGTAATAACAGAATTTCACTTAAAATAAAAATATAAATATGTACTTTTTAATTTTTCTTTGTGTTGAGTAATTTTTTTAATTTCTGAATTTGCCTTAAACAAAAACGTATTTGACTCAAATACGGATATATTCAAAAAAAAAATCAATATGATTCTATTTGAAACAACATCAAATAAAGTTAATAAAAACAAAGATAAGCATGTTTAAATCAAATAGAAAACGAGGTAAATTTAAACAAAATCATGTTCAAATCGGGTCAAACATGGTTAAATACGTTTCTATTAAAATTAAATAGATATCGATTCCATGCCAAATCGTATGTGTTTGAGTTTGATTCAAATATGAATAGGTTTGATATTTTTCTCAGTGTAGGTACTTTGCTTCATTAGCATATGGTATTTGCACCAAATTAATGTAGGTGGGCAGATTGGTAATTTTTGTGTAAGTAAAATTAATATGTGTTGATTTGAACTCATTAAGAACCATTCGCCATTTCTTAGTCCATACCGAAATTTTATCTAGAGCTCGTTGGAGCTTCTTAGTTGCAGATTCAACTGAGTCGGATATTGCAAGTAGGTATAGCCGTATCGTCTTCAAAAGTACCTATTATGGTATCTTCTTCTTGAATATCGCTAGTGTACAGTACAAACAGAATCGGACCGAGAACACTTCCATGGGGAACACCAGCATTGATTTCCTTAAAATCCGAATATTGCCCCCCTTGTTTAACTCAAAATAGCCTATTTTCGAGGAAGGACTCAAGGATGTAATATATTTGATCCGGAAAGAACTGTTGCAGTTTAAACTTAAGACCATTGTGACAGACCTTGTCGAAGGCTTGAGAGACGTCTATAAATGCGCTTGAACATAAATTTTTTCCTGTAGTGATTCCTCAATTTCATTGGTTATCCTGTACACCTGATTTATTGTTGAGTGGCTTTTCCGGAAACCAAATTGATGGTCAGGAATAAGCCGCTTTTCTTCGATAATAGGAAACAGTCGCTTTTATAAGATTTTCTCAAACACCTTCGAGATCAATGGCAAGAGGGAAATCGGTCTATAAGATTTCTTTTCGTTCGGAGACTTTCCCGGTTTTGGAACCATTAAGACTTCTGCGACTTTCCATTGGCGTGGAACGTATGAAAGCCTTAACGCCGCATTTATAAGGTGCTGAAGTTTAATTGCTGCATTTCTGGGTAGCTCTTTGAGCACGCGAGCATTTATTAGATCGTACGTAGGAGCTTTATTATTTTCAAGATTTTTAATAGGTTGATAAAGTTCTGTAAACGTGATATTCCAAATAAGAAAGTTTTCAGATGACCATTGGATATCACCATGTTCATTTATCAACGCCTGACCGTCAAAAGTTTTAAAAGTTTCCTCTAGATGTTGAGCAAATAAATCGGCTTTATCGCTATCAGATTTAGCCCATCCACCATTATTTTGTCTGATTGGTGCTGAACGTATTTGCGGCTTTTTAACATCTTTTATAGCTTTCAACAATGAATAGTTCGTATTTTAAAAATTTTTTTATATAAAAGCTTATTTTCTTAAGAAACCACTACAATGACTTAAAATTTTTGTTCTTGCATAAACCTATATATTTGCTTGAATCACATGGCATCCTATTTTTACCTTCAACTACTAAAGAAGTTGTTTTAGTCATTTTAAAATTTAATTTTATGCTTTTGAACAGTTTTTCTCTAATAACATTCATTTTTGAAATTCTTAATCTATTACATAGGAGCAAGTTCGTGCGACTCAGTCGTGCAATTTATTTGTTTCTCCAATAAGCAAAATAAAAAAAAATAAGTTTTATGCGACGAGCGGCCTTCTTCCACACTAGGAGAAGAAAACTGTGTGATTGTCTTGAACTTCGTATGTAAAATTTTTATTTTTTTTTATATTATATCCTCACGTTTACAATGTTAAACACTGTACGAGCAATTAGAAAAGATTAGAAAGGAGATACCGATGCACATTGTTTTTGAATGCCTGCACACTGCAATGCACATTTCACATTCGTGTAGTGCGTCTAAAAAAGTAATCTCTGTAATTGACAGAAATTGACAGAAATTGATCTTAAAGGTAAACTAATGAGCATTTCTAGAAGGTTGAATTGTTTTAGGGCTGGAATGCTATTGGCTTTTTGACTAGAGCACTGTTTATGAAAATAGTGGTAAAATAATGATAGACATCAAACATTGCGGCAGTGCTCTTGAGACAACGGTCGCCTATCATTTTTATATATCTCCTTGGAATTATGTCCAAGAGACTCAAGTGGGTTTTTGGAGCACCTGCCCAGATATAAAAATTGTGCTGGAGCTTTGAAAAGATAATCGCTTTATATATAACAGTCAGATCAGAAGGGGTAAAAAACTTCTTGCATCGGCGGAGAAATCCTAAACAGGTAGCAGCGTTTTTGGCAACGTCAAATATGTGATCACTCCACTAAAGATGTACTGTGATGCATATACGTAGAACTGAATGCTATTCAATTCAGTCTTCTCGATGAAAGTGCCACCCATGGATAGTGGCATTAAGGGAGGCTTACGCTTTAGCAACCGCAGACGGCATTGATTTTTCGAAACATTAAATTCTACACGGTTTTTGATTCCCCATTGGACAATGGACAATGCTCTCAAGATCAGAATTTTATGACCTTATCATACACTAGCCCACATCCGAACGACAAGTACGTGAATCTAAAAACGAAACAATTAAGTGGATTAGAAGTTTCAGACAAAAGATCATTTATGAACATAAGGAAGAGTGTTCGAGACAAAACGGAGCCCTGGGGCACATCAGCATTTATTTTGTGGATATCAGATTTGAAACCCTTCCATAATACTGCTTATAGTGAACGGTCCGAAAGGTAATTTCTAATCCGACGAAGAAGAGATTCATTGATACCAAATGCTCGCATTTTCGATAAGCGAACTTGATTTCAAATTCTATCAAATGCGTTTGAAATATCAAGTGCAATAATCTTACTTTCTCCAAAACGATGTTAAGATTTGTGCCACTGTTCGGTGAGATATACCATCGAATCACCAGTGGATCTATATTGCTTCGGTCATTAAGAATCTTTCGTTCCTCAAGATATTTCTTAAGCTGAAAATTGATCACCATATCCATGACCTTGGAAAGAAGGCACGTAAGTGTAATTGGGCGAAAGTAAGAGGGGGGGGAGTAATTTTTGGTCAAGTAAAAGTTTAGTTAGTCGGATATGAAAGTTACAGGTCTTTCTAATTTGTTTGTAACTTTTCCGGTTTTCCTCAGTAGGGTTGGCTTTAAAACTACGGAAACTTAATTCTCTTAACCTGATAGCGTGTTAAGAGATCCGCAAATCATCAGCGTAATTCTGGATGTCAAATTTAAACATCATTAACAGTTAAGTCTGATGTGACGCAAGAGTTCTAAAGTGAATTTAGATTCCACAGGGGTATTTATTTAATTCGTTAAAATCTAACGTTAACAATATTAAAATAGTTCTTATAATCTAATATAATCTAATATATTACGATTAAAAACAAATTTTTGAAGGTCTAATGTGATGAGTAAGAAGCAGACATTAATTAAACGTTTCTACAACTAT
The DNA here is from genome assembly GCA_963931855.1 of Philhelius festivus. Classification (NCBI taxonomy): domain Eukaryota; kingdom Metazoa; phylum Arthropoda; class Insecta; order Diptera; family Syrphidae; genus Philhelius; species Philhelius festivus. The sequence goes on from OZ007555.1 coordinate 37,269,951, forward strand.
ACAACATGGCTCTGATTTGAATACTGCATTTTAAAACTTCCTTATCTATATACTATTATATAAAGTAAGACTTTTGTTTGTTTGTCAGTTTGTTTGTAAATACTCCAAAAGCAGACGAACAAACAAAAGTATTACTTTATAAACATTTTATATACTTACCTTTGTATGTCGATAGTAACATAGGGCCATCTGAAAATGAAAAAACTAATAAATAATATATTAAAATTTAAATTACTTTCACTTACCTCCAAAAAATATTTCCAAAATAGAAAATTGAAAGCAGCAGACATTGTATATACAGTGCATTTCATATATATAACCCACTCATCAATCAGAGCTTTAACTTTCAACAAAATTAAAAACAGATTCTCAAAGATGAAGAAAATATGCATAGGACATAACTTGTAGACTTTGATGGTTCAATAGTACCTCAATTTCTTGTTTGATTTTTCTTTCAATATAAATCCGTTATATTTGAATTGATCTACGTTGTTAGGTCGATTTGAAGTGTTTCATATTTATAACCCACATTACAACGAACTCTATTAGCGTGAAGGTTAGTGTGTTTTAATTAAAGTTCTTAAATTAAGTTATTAAAAATAAGTTTTTGAAAAAACATGCCGCAAGGCAAATTACTATCCGGCGTCGAAAGAGGTAGAATTTTGACATTGAATGAAGGCAATTGGAGCATAAGTGAAATTTCGAGAAGAATTTGTAGAAGTCGAAGGGTTATAGCCAATTTCTTAAAAAATCCGGACAGTTATGGAACTGTGCAACGAGCAGGAAGAAAAAGAAAGCTCAGTGTCCGTGAAGAGCGAATAATCGCTCGCGCCGCGAGCAATTCAACCGTAAGTTGCACCAAATTAGCAGCGATGGTTCGGACAAAAGTGTCGAAAACAACAGTTTGGAGAGCTATTCAGCGAAATCCAAACTTGTGCCGGTCTAAAATGAATTGTGCTCCACGTCTTTTAGATCGACACAAGGTTGCTAGACTGCAATTCGCCGAGGATAATATGGACACCGATTGGACATCTGTAAGTTTAAATATGCAGTTTCATGGAATTTTTGTTTAATCTGTTTTTGTTACATTTACCTACAAATACGATTCAAAGGTAATTTTTTCTGATGAGAAAAAATGGAACTTAGATGGTTCTGATGGATTGCACTCGTATTGGCGCGACTTACGGAAGGAACCACAATATTTCTAAAGGTGTAATTTTGGTGGAGGCTCAGTGATGATGTGGGGTGCTTTCTCTTCAGAGGGGTGTCTGGAGATGCAATTCACTTCATCGAAAATGAACAGTTGCGATTACGTTCAAGTACTCAGAGGCAGTTTGGTTCCTTTTTTGGCAGATAACCATGAGAAATCATGGATTTTTCAGCAGGACAACGCCAGAATTCACACCAGTAGACAAAAAATTTATTGGTTGGGACTAAATTCCATTAATTTAATGAACTGGCCCGCTTGTTCTCCCGATGTAAATCCCATTGAAAATCTTTGGGGCATCCTAGTCAGGCGAATATACGCAGAAGGAAAGACGTATGCGACCGTTGTAGAGCTCAAACACGCTCTCCGTGAGGAATGGCTCAAAATTGATCCAAAAGTCATAAAAAACTTGATCACATCCATGAAAAAAAGAATATTTGATTTGATTATTGCTAAAGGTTCCGAGATAAATTATTAGTTTCCCTTTTTCATTTATTTTTATAAGTTATTAAAACCATGGGTTATAAATATGAAACACTTGAATTTGTTGTTTTTTTATTAATACAGAATAAAATATTTGTAGTGGAGTTTTTAAAGTGAATTGTTTGCTTAAATTTACTAACATGGCTCTTACTATTATATCCCATAATTTTTTTTATGCATTTTGTATTGACGGAAAAAAAATTTAAGGTTTTTGAAGTGGGTTATAAATATGAAACGCACTGTATATTTTTATAGTACTCTCATGGAACACGATTTTAAGTTAACTTATTGTGCCGCAAAATCGTAAGTGTGGGTATGTTAAGCAGTACAGAGTTGACGTGGAAGGAGAAAATATAAGCAAAAAAAGAAACGAGGTAGATATATATTTATTCTGACAACAATAAAGAGGGTAAGGGAGAAAATATTATCTGCGTTTCTTTTTGCTGTCAGAATCAATTGTAGGTAGGTATATAAAGTTTTATATGCCATGCGCGAGATGAATACAAGCAAATAGTATTGAGAGTGTATGAGAGTTTTTGTGAATTTTGTTTCATTGCTCATGCAATCTGGTTTGTTTAAATTCTGATACGATTAATTACAGAGGTTGCCATTTTATGGACTTTGTAATAAGATCTAGAGGAATTTGAACTTAATAAACTCAAATAGTTTTATTTCGTTTTTGAAAACTAAATAATTTCAAATTGGCTTTATTTCGTTATGGTAACCAAAATAATTTTATAATAATAATTTTATAATAATTATTTGCAGTGGGTAGTTAGATAGTGGCAATTGAATTTTTTTGTAATTTGGTACGCCAACCTAAGTTTTTATTATTGTACGAATGAAATTAAGTTTCGAAATAAAATATTGAGCCGTTTTTGAGAAATCGAATTTCCCAAGAAAAAAAAAACATTTTTTTTCCAAAAATTAAAAAAAAACTTTTTCAAAGCTTTGAGATGCAATGTTTTTTAAACTTATTGGAAGCATCTCTATAAAAAAAACCTATTTCGATAATGAGAAAACTGTCAAATGTCAAAATTTGAAAAAATGGTATCAAAAAACGAATTTTTATCTTTAAACGCGATTTGCGGCTAAACGGAGCCTCGTAGACCCCTCAAAGTTGACATTTTCAAACGTGATTTCTGGCTAACATATTCATCCTACAGAATTAAAAATTGCATATTCGTGATCTAGGGAGTGCCACCTTTCAATCCACGTATGAAACGAAAACGCTTAAAAAGTATTTTAAGCGTGGAACAAAAAAATATTGTTTTTAAGTAAAATCTCCTAAAATCGTGCACTAGCTTTAAGTTTTATTACTGTACGAATTGAAATTAAATTTCGAAAAAAACATTGCGCCGTGTTTTGAGATATCGAATTTTCCAAAAAGAATGACTTTTTTCTAGATATAAATTTATAAGACTTGATAATATTAAAATTTTCAAAAAAGTATGAAAATTTTTTGGAAAAAGGAAAATTTGTATACGAGTGAAAATATTCTTCTTGTTCGTAAGTTACTTGATATTTTTTCAAAAATAATTTGTATGTAAAAAACTTTTATTCATCAAGTTTGAAAAAAATCGAGAATGGGGTTTTCGAAATATTGAGTTTTCCAAAAAGAAAATTTGAAATTTTTTTTAAAAATCCGAAAAATAATTTTTTGAAAATTTGAATACACAATAATATTCAAACTATTAGGGACATTTAGCAAAAAAAAAATGATCAAAATCCGTCGTACAGTTTTTGAGAAAATCGAAAACAAAAAAATGGTCCCAAGGGGGGTACCAAAAATAACAATTTTTTGTAAAATTTTTTTCAACCATTACCTAGCTCATTGTATATGTATATACAATGCCTAGCTTTAATTAAATGAAATTTTTTGTTTTTTTTTTTTAAATCTGTGGGACAGTTTTTGAGAAAAAAAAAATATTTATGAAATTTCGAAAAAAAATTCCAAAGAAAAAAACATCCGGGGGGGAAAAATTAAAAGCCATATCTATCAAGTTTGAAGAAAATCGGCCGAGCCGTTTAGCTGTAGTCGAACTCAAATGTTTAATAAAGTGGTTTATTGAACATAATAGTTCTTCATAACTTAAAAACTAAAAGAGATGGAAAGAAATGGAGTACGCCATTCGAAAGAGCATGTTTGATTTATAAAAACTGCATTTCTAACTAAATTTCGCCAATATGCACAAAAATAATTTTCTTCTATCCCAAAAAATACGTAATCGCCAAAAAAGTATTGAAAGTATTGACCTTGAAAATATTTGCCTACAGAAAATAACAACTACCAGTGGCGGATTTACCAGCAGGCTGAGTAGGCTTGAGCCTAGGGCGGCAGATTTTAGGGGCGGCAAATTTAAAAATCGATATTTTTTTCTTAGCCGTCTTACAGAAATCTTTTCGATGTTTTCTAATATCTCTCTAGAAGTCCACAAGACACCTTTCCGATGACTTTTCCCTCTTTTCTTTCATTGTACATTCAACGATACCGCAAACTTCTATATTCTACGGTAAGACACCCAGTTCACGGCCCCAACCAGAAATCGACCGTTGCCCACACTTTCTATGAGTGAAATGAGAGTGAAATTGCGGAAAATATATTTCACGCTCTTCCCACTCCCACTACGTACTCATACAAGTCCGGACGTATTGGTGATTGCGGTATTGGTGTGGTAGATCTGAATAAAAAATTGTTGCAAAGAAAAATGTTTTGTTGAAGATATTCTTCGTTTTGAATGGGTCAAAAGATTTAAAAATAATAATCGAATTTTATCAATTTTAGTCATATGTGTTGACTATACTCTATACTATACTGACCCAATGTCAGCGTAGAACGACACTACTTCCTCGTTATCCATGATTAAGTTGTCATCCAGAGTTTCTATCACACTGAGGTACCCCGGTTCGGGATGTCGTTGTTCTGTGGTCATCCTTCTCATAAGCTGGGGCCCTATTTTGTATTACGAAATGAGCGGCAAGTCAACGATACTGAGGAATACGATAGTCACGACAAAGAGCGATTAAGTAAAACGAAAAAGATGTTGCCAAACTTAACCGACTATTAGGAATGTCAACAATTGACATATTTACATAAATAAATGAAAAAAAATTATAAATCAAGAAACGATAAAACGAAAGTTAAACGATAGGTATTCGGCAGTCGTTAGAACTAACGAGTATCGTTAAAATTAAACGATTCTCGTTAAACATAATCGCATTTCAAAGATAACGAAGCAATTTCAACGATAAAGCGCGGAACAGATTGAACCAGCAACAGCGGCTGCCATTAATTTAGAGCCAATGTATTTCAATTGTTCAACACACATTAGGACAGCAACAGCAACGCCAACAGCGTCGTTAGGCCAAAGTCCTAAATTTGCTGTTGCTGGTGCAGTGTTGTCAACTTTCCCACTGCAATATTCAGTGGCACCACAATGAAAAGCTTTTTTCCATATGAAATGTCAAGCAGATGAAATGACGTTGCTGGTGGCAATGTGTTTGAGAAATGTTTGCTGGTCAGCGTGCTGTTTGCTGTTGACGATGCTGGTGCTGTTGCTGGTTTAATCTGTTTCGCGCATAATCTTTTTACAAAATAGGGCCCCTGATTCGGGTGGTCGATGATGTTCCCCATAAGTTTCTTCGTTAAATTAACTAGATATTTGCCCAGTGGGATTAAATTCGCTTCTGTGTAGAGATGCTCGTTCCTGTAGTGTTTTTGTCGTTGACGGTCGAAGTAAAGTCCAGTGCAGATCCTCAGTACCTTCCTTTCGAAGGTTTGGGTTCCTTCGATTCCTCGAATCTTTTTTTTCCGAACGGATGGAGAATAGATCTTAAAAAGATGAAACCAAATTCCATCTTCGTTTCTGCGAAAACAGAATTTGCAGAACGTTTATCCTAACTTGGACAAAGCTCTTTGTAGGGCATTATGTACTCCAGCGACGAATTGTTCGGGTGAGAGAAGCTTTTCTTATCTAAAAAGGGTACAAAATTATCTGAGATCGACCTTAATTCAAGAAAAATTAAGCCTTTAGCTCTTTTGTGTATAGAGCCAGAATTAATGAACAAGATCACTTACGACGACATTATTGATGATTTTTCCAACAAAAAGATAATCTAGGAACTGACAATTCACAATTTTAGAGGTAAGGGCGGCAAAAATTCAACAGCCTATACTTGGGAAATGTGTAAATCCGCCACTGACAACTACCAAATCCCCACACACACCTACATTCTACTCCAATGTACATATTATGTGCCTTTGTTCTCCTACTTTATATACAGTATTCCTATTGCTGTCACTGTCATATATTAAATGTCTATCTGTTAAAACTCTGCCATAGGCATCTCTGCTAATTTAGTAATTATGGTGCCGCTTGGTTCGCCTTGTCGCGTTCCTATTCATGATAGTACTATTCAAATATATATACAATGGACTAGGGCAAAAATATGCCTTGAAATATTAGTTTTAATGAACATATACTTCAATAAAAATTAATTTAAAAATTTTTTTAAAAATTCAATAAAATTAATTACTTAACGAAGTTAATAAAATACATTTTTAAAGTAATGGGTGATTTTTTAAGAGCTTGAGAACTTTTAAAAAAAAAAAAACGCATAAAATTTGCAAAATCTCATCGATTCTTTATTTGAAACGTTAGATTGGTCCATGACATTTACTTTTTGAAGATAATTTCATTTAAATGTTGACCGCGGCTGCGTCTTAGGTGGTCCATTCGGAAAGTCCAATTTTGGGTAACTTTTTCGAGCATTTCGGCCGGAATAGCCCGAATTTCTTCGGAAATGTTGTCTTCCAAAGCTGGAATAGTTGCTGGCTTATTTGTGTAGACTTTAGACTTGACGTAGCCCCACAAAAAATAGTCTAAAGGCGTCAAATCGCATGATCTTGGTGGCCAACTTACCGGTCCATTCCTTGAGATGAATTGTTCTCCGAAGTTTTCCCTCAAAATGGCCATAGAATCGCGAGCTGTGTGGCATGTAGCGCCATCTTGTTGAAACCACATGTCAACCAAGTTCAGTTCTTCCATTTTTGGCAACAAAAAGTTTGTTAGCATTGAACGATAGCGATCGCCATTCACCGTAACGTTGCGTCCAACAGCATCTTTGAAAAAATACGGTCCAATGATTCCACCAGCGTACAAACCACACCAAACAGTGCATTTTTCGGGATGCATGGGCAGTTCTTGAACGGCTTCTGGTTGCTCTTCACTCCAAATGCGGCAATTTTGCTTATTTACGTAGCCATTCAACCAGAAATGAGCCTCATCGCTGAACAAAATTTGTCGATAAAAAAGCGGATTTTCTGCCAACTTTTCTAGGGCCCATTCACTGAAAATTCGACGTTGTGGCAGATCGTTCGGCTTCAGTTCTTGCACGAGCTGTATTTTATACGGTTTTACACCAAGATCTTTGCGTAAAATCTTCCATGTGGTCGAATAACACAAACCCAATTGCTGCGAACGGCGACGAATCGACATTTCACGGTCTTCAGCAACACTCTCAGAAACAGACGCAATATTCTCTTCTGTACGCACTGTACGCATTCGTGTGGTTGGTTTAATGTCCAATAAAGTAAACTGAGTGCGAAACTTGGTCACAATCGCATTAATTGTTTGCTCACTTGGTCGATTATGTAGACCATAAATCGGACGTAAAGCGCGAAACACATTTCGAACCGAACACTGATTTTGGTAATAAAATTCAATGATTTGCAAGCGTTGCTCGTTAGTAAGTCTATTCATGATGAAATGTCAAAGCATACTGAGCATCTTTCTCTTTGACACCATGTCTGAAATCCCGCGTGATCTGTCAAATACTAATGCATGAAAATCCTAACCTCAAAAAAATCACCCGTTATTTAATGGCCAATAATTTAAAATCGGATGCTTAGGTATGTATATTTAAAAAAATGAAATCGACAGCAAAAATAAAGTTATTCCAAATGCATATTTCTTGAAAGTATTAGTGGTTTCAAGCAATTTCATTTTAAATGTAGAGACAATTTTTTTTTTGAACGAAACAAAAATGGAATTCTTCGATAATTACGGAGTCTTTTCAGAAATATTATTAAAATCGATTTAGAATCTGAAGGCAAGTACTTTTTTCAATCAATTTTATGAAAATGAAAAACATAAATTAAAATAAAGTGACTAAAGAAGCCCAAAATCAAGAAACAACAGATAGTGATTACTACGGCAAATAAAAATATGCTCTTAAAACAAGTTTGAAGCGCTTAACATATACATATGTTAATGGTGCATATGCTTCAATAAATTTATTCTTTTTCAATGTTTACAAATAGTAATCAATACTAAATATGTTTAGTTCACCTATTCTACGTGTGCATGGTATGCAAAAATATTCATTTTGGATGAAATATGCAAAAATCTCTCCCAACAATTTGTGGTTTGATAAATCATGTAACTGTAAAGGGCTTTCGCGAATAAATTTTCCTCGGAATATTTCCCGTTTACTAAACTTAGGGTAGGTGAATGATGCTCTAGAGATTCTATCAGAATTTGTTAGTATCGGAAATAAACTTTCTAGGATAATTAGTTGTTATTACATAGGACTTTCTGTGCGAAAGAAATTTTCTCCGCAAGAACCCGGCAACGCCGGGTATTTTACGCTAGTAGATCATAAATGTTCACTGTGTTTTCGTCAAGAAATCAAAAGCTATGTGTATAGAGGAAATTATAAGCATGCATTTTATTTGAGAGCCGGGCTAACACCAAACTGTATAGCACCGCAGCACTATAATGTATTAAGTATCCTAGTTTCGGGGTTAAGCAGACATTTGCTGGTGAAAGATATTTTTACGTCAGCCAAGATCCAGAGTTAACTCAACATATCTGTACTAACTAAACAGATAGTCCTAAGAGATGCGTGTGTAAACCCTTTTGAAATCGACGACGTGCGACACTATGGTATAATGTATTTGCTAGTCCTAGAAAAGTGGCTCTAAGTAAGACATTGATGACACATACTCTTATGTTCACGCAGTTTGGAATTTCAAACCGTGTAGTTACAGAAATATGGAAGTTATAAAAGAGAAATATAATATGAAAAGTGTTCTTTAAAATTCTCAAACAATAAATCTTAGTACATGAAGTTTGGGCTCAAAAACTAAAAACCCGTCTACTTTCTTATAAAAATATGTACATAAGTATTCAAAAATAATTTAAAAATCGTTTGGGCAGTTTTATTCATAGCTAATATTATAATTGGTGAATTTTTTGCTATTTTCTTTTTTGAAACACTGGTTTTGACAGCTTACGCACGTTTCGTGTTTTGTGTCACTGTCAGACATCTTCAGTTTGTTCTATAATTAAACCGTGAATCGTCTTACAAACGAACAACGTTTGCAAATTATTGAATTTTATTATCAAAATGCGTGCTCTGTTAAGAAAGTTCATCGCGCGCTTCTTCCATTTTATGGTCAGTTTAATCGACCTACTGAGGAGGCTATTCGGGCTATTGTGACTTAATTTTGCACCAAATTTAAATTGTTGGACATTATACCACCAACACGCTTAAGTAGAGTACGAACTGAGGAAAAAATCGCAGCTGTATCGGCCAGTGTTAGTGATGACCGTGAATTATCGATTCGGCGCCGTTCGCAGCAATTGGGCGTCTGTTACTCCACTTCGTGCAAAATTTTGTGGAAAGATTTAGGTATGAAATACAGCTGGTGCCAGCATTGGCCGAAGATTCACTTTTTATCGAAAAATTGTGTTCAGCGACGAAACTCATTTCTGGTTGAATGGATACGTGAACAAGCAAAACTGCCGTATTTGGAGTGAAGAGCAGCCAGAAGCATTGCAAGAGCTACTAATGCATCCAGAAAAAGTCACCGTTTGGTGCGGATTCTGGGCTGGCGGAATCATTGGGCCGTATTTCTTCAAAGGTGATGCGAATAGCAACGTCACTGTGAATAGTGAACGCTACCGTGCGATGATAACAAACTTTTTTTTGCGCAAAATGGAAGAGCTTGACTTGCATGACATATGGTTTCAACAAAACGGTTCCATATGCCCCACAGCACGCTTGAAATAATCTTCAAACATTAAATTATATCGACCGTACTATCGATTCAAATAAATATATTATGCATTTTCCTAAATTTCATGTGTTTTTTTTAATTTCCGATAGCTCTTAAAAAATCGCTCGATATACAAAATTTCTCAATGAAAAAAATTGATATTCATTGGAACTTCCAATAAAATTTCAAGTTTAAAAGAACTTCTAAATAAAAAAGTATATGAGGTGGTGTCTTCCTCTCCTGCGCAGACCATCAGGGGTGGATTCGAAGATTCGACGGGCTGGTGCGTCGGTGTCCATACGCTCCACGTGTCCCAGCTATCTCAGCCGTTGTATTTTCAACGTCGCTGTAAAGCCCGTACAGCACGTTGTTGAACCTTCTCCTCCATACTCCATCGATACAGACTGGACCAAAGATCAAACGAAGAACTTTTCTTTCAAAGCACCCAAGCAGATTTTCATCCGTTTTAGACAGTGTCCATGCTTCTGCCCCATACAGCAGGACCGGGATGATGAGGGTCTTATACAAGGTCTCCTTGGTTCTTTGAGATAGGGCTTTATTACTCAAATGCCTTCTTAGCCCGAAGAAACAGCGGTTGGCAAGAGTAAATTTTCGCTTGATCTCTGCACTGATGTCGTTTTGCGATGTTATAGTGGAGCTCAGATAGACAAAGTCTTTGACGACTTCGAAGTTATACCTATCCATCGTGACGTTTTGCCCGAGTCGACGATGTTGAGATTCCTTTCTCGATGATAGCATATAATGTACTTCGTCTTGTCCTCATTAACAGCCAAACCCATTTTCGCCGCCTCCAGTTCAATACTTGCAAACGCACCGGTAACAGCTCGCTTCGTCCTTCCAATGATATCAATATCATCCGCATAAGCAAGCAGTTGAACTGACTTTTGAAAAATTGTACCTCTATTGTTGACGTTTGAGTTTCGTACAATTGCTTCAAGAGCGATGTTAAATAGGTTGCATGATAGCGCGTCGCCTTGCCTCAGACCTTTCTCGACATCAAAGGGTTCGGCGGTGTTCTTTCCGACCTTGACGGAGCAGCGAGATTTCTTCATCGTCATCCTGTACAACCGGACGTGCTTGGCAGGGATTCCGAGATGAGACATGGCTCTATATAGGTGTTCTCTGTCCACGATATCATACGCAACTTTGAAATCGATAAAAAGGTGGTGTGTATCGATTTTGAACTCCTGGGTTTTTTCCAAAATCTGTCGAAGTGTGAACATCTGATCCAGGGTAGATTGGCCTAAAACCAGACTGATAGGGGCCGATCAGCTCGTTGACAAACGGTTTTAGGCGCTCACACAGTACAGACAACAGGTTTTTATATGCGACGTTAAGTAGACTTATACCTCTGTAATTGGCACACTACAGGGCATCTCCTTTCTTGTGGATCGGGTACACTATGCCGAGGTTCCATTCATTGGCCATACTTTCATCCGACCAAATTTTTGAGATGAGTTGGTGCATGCTCCCTACCAAGTCATCCCCACCTGCTTTGAATAGCTCAGCTGGCAAGCCTGATGATGTTAGATACTTAAATAAATAAATTTGGAGTGAACTAGGACCTAGTGACTTACAACCCTACAATTTTCTGCCGATCCCGAACGGCTAATGAGCAGCACTTTCCATGACAAAAGACACTCTTGGAGGATTTGTCAATTCCTCGCAAGAGGCAGTACACTCCTGAAAAAAAATTTCTTGCAGCGGCTGAGAGAAACCTTCCGCATGACAGTCCAAAGCACTAACCATTATGCCAAGGGGTACTTCTTAGATACTTACAGGAATAAAAAAAAATCAATCTCGCTTCTAGAGTCTGGATTGTGGATATAAGGAAAAATCGCTCCAGCGGCTTAGGGTACAAACAGAGTGGAGCGGAGAGCAGAGCTGCGAAATTCATCAGAGCAAAGAGCAAAGAGCTCGAGCAGCGAGCAAGGATGATGACTAGCCAGAGTGAGGAGCAAGGAGGAAGAGCAAAGTAGAAGAAAACAAGCAAGAGATTATTCTTTTTCATTTAAATATTTGTATTTTTCAAATAAAAATGGATTCTAATAATTTGAATCTGTTCTTTATTGAAAACCCATTGTTAAGCATATGATATTTTCTGAAACGCGGAAACAGAAAATCATGTTCAAGTTTCAAGCATATTTCCGAATGACCATGAAAATATTCGGTTATTTTTTTTTTTTTTTTTTTTATAATCTACCCGCGCTCAAGGGATTATGATTACCCTTTAAATGTTTCAATACAGCGCGGGCGTGAAGTTAATGAAGAGAAAGGAGGATAGGAAAGATGTGTGGCACGATGTTCTGAGACTGTTGGTGGTTGTCTCAGATATTTTTATCTCCAGGGATGGCGGCTGAGCTAAAGCGGAGAAATGCCGTGTCTTATTTGAATGTCGCTTATAATTCACATTATTTTATTCGTGTTCATCCTTGCTGGGCATACTAGTTTAACTCAATTACATGTTGTTAGTGTTATGCCTGAACAACTTGTGATGAGTAAATCAGCAACCCATTGATGACAATTTTTAGAAGGTTTTTAATGGAATTAAAGCGACATAGACGACGGCAGGGATCGAACCTGTGATCATGAGGTTGACAGGCGAGCACACATCCATCGCGCCACGGCCACCCCCATTTTTATTTACTTGACAAAATTCAAAACAAGCTTACGAAAAAGTGGACAGATTTTGTAGCAAACCCGATTCTAGTCAATAAAACATCTTGCAGTAACTTTAAATACAAAAAACAGTTCAAAATTTCACCACTTCTAGTTACAAATCGCAGCGATGCGAGCGGAGAAATCAAACATGTTTGAAATCGCGGCTTTGCTCTCTTGACGGCTCTTTGCTCTATCTTCGAGCTACGCTGCACTCTGTGTGCTACCCTTTCAAAACACGTGTTTGATTTCTCCGCTTTACTCTTTGATCGCTGCTTTTGCTCACTCGCTGCTCCACTCTGCTTGCACACTTAGGCTCTATTTTTAGCTCCCAGACTAACGGTACCTGTCATACGGCCGTTATGCAAAACCGTTTTTATCTCGAAAACGGCTCTAGAGGTTTTCAAATGAATTTTAATTATTTTATTTTAATTTATTTAAATTTGTTATACAAAAAGCATTTTAATGATAACACGATTTGTAAGCTTTGTTAGCATAAATTCATACTTTTCTAGAAATCAGACGGCCCTTTAATGCATTTGAACATTTTTATCTCATTAAATCCATGTTTATTCATGAACAATTTTGAAATTAAAAAGTAGATAAGAGCAAATACGTGCGCTTCAGTCGTGCATTTTATTAAATTTTAATTCTTCAGTTCAATGTTATAAAAACACTCTGCCCATTTGTAATAAAATTCGAAAACTCATTCACCTGAATTAAAACTTTTCTAACAAATCAAAATTCTCCCACACAAAACATTTTTATGTAAAATTGTTTTTTTTTTGTTTGGCAAATATCCCAACCTTTTTTAAACGTTTTTAAAAATGCGATTTAGATGAACACACAAAATTTGTATATCAAAGGCATTAAATGTCAAGAACATTAAATAAATTTAATATTGCCAAGGTAAGAGTTGCAAAATTCTGAAAAGGTACATGTTTTGACGTGATACTCGAAGAAGCTCTTCACATTAACTACCATGTAAATATAATATTCCTTAATCTCGATACCCTGTGTCCTTTTTATTTTAAACAAAAGTGAGAAGAGAATGAAGGCATACTCCCACAAATCTATTCTGACCAGGTGATACATCATATTCTATTTTCAAATACATTATTTTCCTACCCAATACTTTACTGATTTTTTAGGGCTAAAATAGCTATGCATTAGAAAAAAATAAAATTGATTTTGACTTTTAAATTTACAAATACCTATGTAATGTATGTATGTCATAATAATTATGTTAGAAACACCGAATTTATTTGAGATTTGATTTTTAAATTAATTTTTTCGATTTAGAATATTGTATTATACATTTTTTCGAATGATAGACACGTGCACCCAAAAGGACATAAGCGTCCATAGGTTTTTCTAAAAACCCACCTCTGTCTATCGACTCCTACTCTCACCTCCTCGCGGTGAACATCGGGTGCCTAGTACCTCAACTGGAGATTGGGTCACAACCCCAGTGGATGGTTGTTGGGGGTAGCAAACGAGAGAGGGGGGAGAGGTGTTCCTACTAAGGCATCTCTCCTTTCATAAAGACGGCAGCGGAGGAATTCCCCAGATGGAATCAACGATGGCGTCTACAGTTCCAGTGAGGTTGAGACAACACCTTACAGGGCTACTCCGACATATTCGGAGCTCTGGCTTCTAAGGAGCGGTTTAACCGGCTCCCCGTTCTTGGAGTCATACTACGGACCTGGCCCTCCAGGTTGGGGGCTGTGCCGTCGGGGTGACTTCCCGGCCACATAAAACATACATTAGTTGCGAAGCAAAAACAAGCCTCGGAGACGGGCGGATTCACTGTTGACGAAACATGCAAACGAAATAAGGATAACGAACTTCGTGCAGCCGAACAACTAGCGGAAGCCCTAAACTGCTGCAAAGTAGATATTACCGCCATCCAAGAAATGCGATCGGACGGACCGAGGAAACGAAGATTAAAAGACTGCGATATATACTACGGCGACTACTATCGAGAACAAAAGCAGCGTTTATTTGGATGCGGGTTTGTTGTTGGAATAAGGCTCAGGCACAAAGTCTTAAGTTTCAACTGTGTGAACAAGCGCCTCACGACAATCCATATCAAGGCCAAATTTGCCAACATTAGCCTGATTTACGCGCATGCCCCAACGGGGAGAAAGATGAAGACACCAAAGACATGTTCTACGAGGTCCTGGACAAAACATACGAGCAGTGCCCTAGCTATGACATTAAAATAGTCCTTGGAGATTTTAACGCCAAGCTGAGAAGAGAAGACATCTTTGGTGATACAATCGGAAGATATAGCCTGCACGACACCACCTCCGATAACGGATTCAGGCTGATCGACTTTGCTGTGGGACGAGACGTTCTTGTAGCCAGTAAGCAGTTCAAACATCTTGATATTCACAAAGGGACATGGCGATCTCTTGATCAATCAACCGTTAATCAGATCGATCACATTGCGATCGGTTCAAGGCACTTCTCAAGTATAGAGGATGTCCGCACGTTCCGAGGGATTAACATCGACTCGGATCACTACCTCGTTGTAGCCGAGGTTCGGCTGCGGATATCTCGACCCTAGACAAAACAAGCAAGTACTGCGAGGAAGTTCGACGTTGGACGTTTACAATCACAAGAGATCGCAAGGTCCTTTTCCGATCGAGTTTCTAACAACCTCTTAAGGAGTCCTGTGCCGCCAGCATCAAGTATTGAAGACCAGTGGCAACGTTGCCAAGCAGCCATCAGAGATGCTGCTTCTAACGTGTTGGGTTTTACACGACCACCGCAACGAAGCCCCTGGTTTGACAATGAGTGCCGGCATGCACATGCAGCGAAGCAAAAGGCATACAAAGCGGCGCTGCAAAGAAGGACTAGAGCTGCTCGCGAGCTCTATCTACGAGCAGAAAAGGAAGGAAGAACACCGGCTTCTCAGAAAGAAAAAGAAGGAGCATGAGAAGCGCTTGATCGAGGAAATAGAAGGATGCCATAGCAGGAATGAGATTCGGAAGTTTTACCAAAAGGTAAAAAAAACATCACAAGGATACAATCCCCGAGCCGAAGCCTGCAGGGATAATCATGGAAACATCGTAGTAGAATCGCAATCCATACTGAGGATATGGAAAGAACGTTTCTCCAATCTTTATAATGGCGATGAAGAAGAGAATGCCGCTGCTATAGAGATAGTACCATTTGACTTAGGCGACGCGTCGTAGACCAACAATACCGCCCACCCGACCTGGACGAAGTGAAGATAACTATATCGAAGCTCAAGTCCAACAAAGCCGCTGGAGCTGACGGCCTTGCTGCCGAACTATTCAAAGCGGCAGGCGATGACTTGGTTGGGAGCTTGCACTAACTCATCTGCAAAATATGGTCGGAAGAAAGCATGCCCGATGAATGGAATCTCAGCATTGTCTGTGGCGCATTTGTGAGCATTGAGACGGAAGCGAAGAAGATGGCTTTAGCGGTAAATGAGGGCAAGACCAAGTATATGCTGTCATCAAGAAAGGACACACAACACCGACATCTTGGACAAAACGTCATTATAGAGAGTTATAACTTTGAGGTAGTTAAGGATTTTATATACCTAGGCGCCCTCCGCTATAAAAAATTACACCAGCGCTGAAATCAAACGTAGAATAACTCTTGCCAATCGCTGTTTCTTTGGACTGAGAAGGAGACTATGGTGCAGAGACATGGACTTTGTCGAAAGTGGATGAGAACGCTTTAGGATGTTTCGAGAGGAAAATTCTTTGCGTGATCTTTGGTCCCGTCTGCATAGACGGGGAGTGGAGGAGAAGATATAACCACGAACTGTACGGGCTGTACAGCGAAACTGACCTAGTCAAACGAATCAAAGTCCAACGACTGAGATGGCTAGGTCATGTAGAGCGAATGGACCCGAATGCTCCGGCCCGGAAAGTCTTCGAATTCAACCCCGAGGGACGGCGCAGTAGAGGAAGACCGCGACTCAGGTGGCGCACACAAGTGGGAGAGGACCCCAACTAACTTGGTGTGCGAAACTGGAGACAGCTAGCTGGGACCGAGCTAGCTGGAGAAGCTTGTTGGTTGAGGCCCTGGTCCACCCCGGACTGTAGCGCCACCGTAAGTATTATACATTTTTTTTAAATGTATCTATCTATTTTTGTTTCTTTTGGCAAATATTTTTTATTTTATATTTTGTGTTAATTTAAAATAAAATGCACGACTGGTTCGCACGAACTTGCTTTATGTAAAAAATTACGAATTTTAAAAATGAATGTTACTAGAGGAAAATATTCATAATAAGAAAATTCATTTTCTGTTGCCGTTAACTTATGATAAAATTTTTAAACAATTTCAAGAAAAAAAAATTTTGGTAGTCCAATTTAAAGATTTTATTACTGTACAAATAAAATATAAAATATTGACCCGTGTGTGAGATATCGAATTTTCAGAAACAACATTTTTGAATATTATCTTTTAAGATATGATCTGCATTTTTTTTTTCAAACTATTGTAAAGCTTCTGTATAAATAAAATTTCATTAAAATCCGTCATGGCAATATTGAGAAAATCAAAATTCGAAAAATGGTAAATATAGTTAGTTTCATATGTCTAAACTAGCCCATAATACCCAGCGCTGCCCGGGTCTTTTTTGGTAAAACTTTATGAGTGCAATCTACAATTCTTAAACTGAATACTAAAATCATGCAAACAAATGATTTAAAATAATGATTTAGCAAATTTCCAAATTTAAGCAATGGACGCACGACACTTATTTTGTTCAACCTAATTTTCATTTTATTTTTTTAAGCACACATAGTGTTTATATTTTATTTTTAAGTTATATATTTTTTTTTAATTTTATTAAGGTATTTTTAAAAGTAACCTTCTTTCTCCTCGTCGTTTCCTAAATATCGCGCTTTCAAAAAAAAAAAAATCTTATTAGCAATGCAAGATTGAAGGGAATAAAAAGCCAATGTGGCTACCCATTTATATTAGAATAAGCAAAGATATGTTATACTCTTACTGATCAAACATTTGCGTTAAATGTTCGTAAAAAAAAACTTACTTACTTCGGTAAGTAAAATTCATTACGTACTCGTATTATAAATGCCTAGTGTAAATCACATAAACTAGAAGTTCACACGTACCCATGAAGCCAAATGCAAAGTAAATACATGAACACACCTATTCTACATTTTCTACAATTAAGGGAAATAATGTTCATCCCCATATAATTAAAAGGAAGAATCGTTTTGAAGTTTCTTTCATTCGTGTACAGCGCCATTATTTCTAATCATTTAAGGATCGATTTTGATTAGATTTTCGATCCATGAGTTGAACGATCGGATTAAAGTTGATTTCAAATTAAATGAAGAAAGAATCTGTTAATAAAAAACAAAATTAAAAAACAAACAAAATATATTAAGACTAAGGGTAATTCAAGTTGGCCTACACACTGTATACGTTGCGATTTTTTAGTTGTTTTTGTTTTGGGTTGCCTTGCAACGTGTAAAAAGTTATATGTATAAACTTGCAGGATTAATTACATTCAAATTTATGACAACTGAAAATTCTAAACTAAAAAGCTGCTTTATAGTTTACTTGAATTCAATTTATTTGGAACATCTACTTACTAATTCTGGGTTATATCAGAGTTAAGTCCAGGACTGAAAATGTTACCCTTTTTTTTGGAAAATATTTATGGCAACTGGAACATCGGTAGATTTTGGGTGCGTGTACGCGCTTTTCAGTAGAATAAATATAAAACCAGACAGTTACCGCCATATTATTTACTCCGGATGTATTTACATTGAATTTGTGTAATTTAAATCCGGATTTAAGTTTTAATCTGGTATATAAGGTAGGTACTTGTTAGTTACATATTTCTTATTGTAATTAACATAAATATGTTATAACTAAATAATATTTGCTCTTCGGGATAAGACCTATCGGAACAATTTCATACAACTAATCTCAAAAACAAAACATCATAAAGATGTTGCAACGAATACCTATTTTGCAAATTTGAATAATGTTACCAAAAGTTGGAAAATATTCACTACGGGGGCGTTTCTGGTGCTTCCCATTTGGGCATTTTTATTCCGGAATTAATTCTTAGGCATAGGCTTGTACTACGGGCCCTGTGATGGAGGCCATCATTTGGTTCGTAAAATATCATTAATGCAACAACAAGAAAAAGAGTGTAAGTGATTCCATAAGTGTACATAACAATAGAGTTATAATAAGTTCTAAGTTCGCCTAGTGGCAACAAATCTGCAAAACTAAATCCGGCATATATTAATACGTGAAGTTATAACTTGTACTTTTGCGATCATAGGAAAAAGAGTTATACGAAAACATAAGGACACCAGCAACACTCAATTGGTACCTACGTTAACTATACTACATAATTATAACCAAAACGCTCTCAGAGGGTGCTATGTGCTACTCATTTGTAACTTGTTTTCAACACACTTCGACCTTGGAGCCATCAATAACTCAAACCTGCTCCGTTAGTCCGTTTTCTGCCCTAATACATAATGTAAATTATCAAAAACGCAATTGCTGTTCGCTTCGTGTCTATTTGTTAAAAAACGAAGACACATAAAATAAAATGCACGACTGGATCGCACGAACTTCCTCTTATGTAAAAGACTAAGAATTTCAAAAATTAATGTTATTAGAGAAAAAGCATAAAATTCATTTCTTAAATAAATGACTAAAACTCCTTTAGTAGTTGGAACTAAACACAGGATGCCATGTGTTTTGAGCAAATATTAGTTTATGCAAGAACAAAATTGTAATTCGTTTTAGTGGTTTCTTGCAAAAATAAGCTATTGTATACAAAATTTTTAAAACATATTTAAGAAAAAATTTTGGTGCGCATATTTAAACTTTTTATTATTGTTCGAATAAAAATTTAATTTACAAGAAAAAATATTGAGCAGTTTTTGAGGAATCGAATTTTCAAAAAAATCATTTTTTTTCTTTCAAAAATTCAAAAAATATTTTTTTAAGTCTTAAAATGCAATGTTTTCTTAAACTTTTTAGAAGCTTCTCTAAAAGTAAAGATTAATCGAAACAAAAAAAAAACTATCAAAATTCTCGGAGCCGTTTTTGAGAAGAATACGATTTTCGAAAACCATTTTTTAACATTTTTATGGTTTGTACCTTTATTTTTAGGTAAAATAATTTTTTTTCCTCAGATCTTGTAGATTATATTAAGAAACTTTTATTTATCAAGTTTAAAAAATGGGGTTTTCGATATATTGAGTTTGCAGAAAAAAATTTTCAAATTTTATTTTCAAAAAATAAAACTTAAAATTTGTATACCTACGCAATAATATTTAAACCTTGGAGGGGATTCATAATGATTAAAATCGTTTGTACTGTTTTCCAGAAAATCAAAAACCAAAAAATTGGTTCCAAGGGTACTTCCAAGAATAACCATTTTTTGGAACATTTTTTTCAACCATTACCTAAAATGACGAAATGAAATCTTATGATTTTTTTTTTTCAAAATTCTGTGGGACAGTTTTTGAGAAAAAAATATTTATAAGATTTCGAAATAAAATCGTATGGCAGGTACCGTTATTTTTTGGTCTTAAAAAGAAAAGGAAAAAAAACGTGTGGGAGAAAAAAATTCAAAACGATATCTACCAAGTTTAAAGAAAATCGGCCCAGCATTTTAGGCCGTGGTCGAACGGAAAGATAGACAGAATTTTGGGACCCACATTTTTCGCCTTCGCTATCATATAGTTTTTTCAACTTTGATAAAAATCTTGAGTTCGATTTTTTTTACGAATGCATTACTTGCCTTATAGTACCTATAAGTCGTAAGAAAAAACAACACTAGCAGAAGAATTTATGGCACGAAAATAACACTTTTTTTTTCTTTAACGAAATGAACACTTATTTTTTTGGTCGTTTCGGGGGGGGGGGGGGTTGGAACCCCTAAAACCCCTACCTGCATTCGCCCCTGGCTGACCTATTGTTTTTTGCAAAACAAAATTTTGACTCCGTTGTTTTTATGTTCTTCTTTCGTTGCACTTTACAGATTTATTTGCTTTTGCGTTTACTCTGTGTGCAAATTTTAAATAAATATGAAATATGTAGATGGAGAGAAGTTAATTTTTTTTAATTAAGGCAAGAAGCCCTATCTTTAATTAAAAAGATAAGGAACATGCCAATAAACGTACTATTGATAAGCTGTGGATTGCTACTTCCTACTATGACATTTGAAGATTGGCAAGATTAAAAGCTTTTCTCTTTTCTTATAAATAAACACATAATGTCTGTTTTGTAAACACAAAATTGTTGTTTGTGTTTACTTGCCGTAGAGTTATAATCTTTCAGCCGGAGTTAAGCTTTTACGATAGTTCGTATTTTGTTTCATTTCAACGAAACAAAAAAACAAAACGTTTTGTTTTGTTTTATTCTGTTTCGCTTGGTGTGTGTTCAAATAAAAAATGTTTTTTTGACTATCGAATAAAAAACGTTTTGCTTTATCCGGTGTGTTTTCAGCCTTAGATGACTGTAAATAAGAAGAATATAGAAACGCAAAACAATAAAAAATGGAATTCCTCAAATTGTTTCCGCATTTTTACAATTCTTTTTATAGTATGTTTTTAATTTTATGAGTTTAGTTTATTTATCAAATGTTTCACTTTTAAATAGGGGTTATAACATAATAGAAAAGTAAAATTTTGAGAGTATGTATTATTTTGAGTGTTTTTTTTTTTTTTTGTTTATTAGTTTGGCTGTCATATATGAGTTTTTGTCAGTTTAACAAAATATACACTACAAATGATAATGTCAGCTTAACAAACCAAGTTTTGTAAATAAAACTAATTAAAACAGGTATTTAAGTCATATCCACAACTCTTTTTGTGATGTAAGCAAAATGTTTGTTGTATCTACAAAAAATCTATTTTGTAAATGTTTGTCAATGTCACCAAGATTTTGTTAATTTTGTTTGTCAATCTAACAGAACAAGTAAACATTTTTATAACAATGACAAGTATTTTTTTATTTTGAAATTGAGTTATTTTGTAATATCTATTATATAATAAAATTGTCAGATAGATAAAACTATTTTGTGAAGGATTTATTTTCAATCAAAAAATTCTGCGAATGTTAAATTTTCCACAGCTATCCATACGTGAAAACCGGAATCTTCTGTGAGGTCTGGTTATCGAAATATATCTAAGCAAAGTGATTTTACTGAATTTTTGAGAATTTTGAAAAAATCGTGGACTCACCATTTGGTTCAAAAAATTCACCAAATTTTCAAAGTTCTCCAAACGCATCGAGACCAGGGCTGCCACTTTACTCCTTTAGCAGTAGATCGACTGCGTTTTGGCCCAAATGAATTTCTACTGCGCAGCAAAACGAATCTACTCCTCTTTTAAAAATGTTAATAGTACTTAACCAAAGTTTGTTCTCAACCATATTCACTCACTCTGAATACATTCAGTGAAAAATTCAAAATCATTTTGGAAGAATTTCCACATTCATCTGAAAATTCGGAAGTACTCAATATTCAATGGAGGTTCTTGTTAGGCAATAATGATTTTGTTTAAAAATACAATGACCCTTCAGACATAACAAAGTTTTGGTCAAAAGCCAGAACATTTAAAAACTCGGTATGTGAATTTGCATTGGTGGAGCTAGCAGAATTTATGCTTTTGTTATGTTTCTTAGCGCATAGCAGCGCAGCTGCTGAAAGGAAATTTTCGCTAGTCAACTTAATAAAAACTGATACTAGAAACAGCCTCAACACCCTTCAAAGTATTATTTTAGCCAAAGAGCTAAAAGACCTAAAAGAGGATTGTTGGTCATGGTCTCCCTCAGATTCACCAGGTATAATAGAATTTTATAATAAATTTAAATTCACAAATGGTGAATTTATAATGAACTAATGTCATTGGCCCTGAGTAATAGATCCGAATCTAGCCTAAGTTCGATTTTAACCAAACATTCGTAGAAATAAAACAAATTTCAAGTATAAATACTTAAAAGCGGCTTTCCTGTAACTAAGTTAAATTTAAAATGATAGAATCACAATAGAACTTTAGGAATCTGGTTAATAGAAATCTGTTTGTGTATCAGTTCACAATAACGAAATTATGAAAATGAGTCACAATTATTGGTATAAATAAAACTGTTGTTAAATTTGATCTGTTACAACGAAATTTTAAAAGCAACTTTTCTATATCTAACAAAAAGTGACTTTAAAACCGATTCTATGAATGTCTATTACTAAGGGCCATTATTTTTTTTTATAATATGAATTTTCGAAATAATATGTGATCTCTTTTTATTTTATCTATATAAAAATTCTCAAAATGAAATGTGATTTTTAGTTTATTTAGTTTAAGAAATTTGTTTATTTTTTTTAACTGTTGAGTTAATTTTTTTAAGTTCTGTTGCTTTTATTCATAAATAAAATGTTTTTCTATGATTTCAATTTTGTTTTGCATATTTTAAAATCTACTGCGTTGTATTGCAATCTACTGCGCTTTTTTCTGAAAAATACTTCGCTTGATTATCTTTAGGGTGGCAGCGCTGATCGAGACACACATCTTATGAAAGGTCTTTTCAATTTCTATATAATATGTTCACATCCAACGGAAAATCTTGTGAGTGGTCTGGTTATCGAAATATGCGGGTCCAAATTGATTTTTTTGGATTTTCGAGTACAAGCAACCTAATAATTTTTTTTTTTTTTTTATAATCTACTCACGCTCAAGGGATTATGATTACCCTTTAAATGTTTCAACACAGCGGGGGCGTGAAGTTACGGAAGAGAAAGAAGGATAGGAAAGATGTGTGGCACGATGTTCTGAGACTGAAGGTGGTTGTCTCAGATTTTTTATCTCCAGGGATGGCGGCTGAACTAAAGCGGAGAATTGCCGTGTCTTATTTCTATGTCCCTTATAATTCGCAATATTTTATTCGCTTTTTCATCCTTGTTGGGCATACTAGTTTAACTCAATCACATGTTGTTAGTGTTATGCCTGAACAACATGTAATGAGTAAACCAGCAACCCATTGATGACAATTTATAGAAGGTTCTAATGGAATTAAAGACGACATAGACGACGGCAGGGATCGAACCTGTGATATTGAGGTTGACAGGCGAGCACGCACAACCATCGCGCCACGGCCACCCCCAGACGCTATTTCTTTGATTGGCGCTATTTCCGAAACCAAGCCATGCAAGAGGCTCCGGTTTTCAAAATCGGGACAGACAGATAGACAGCGTCATAACATGGAAGATGAGCAATTGGTTCTATCTGTTCCTCATCCATATAGTTTCTGCAAAAAAAGTGTGAATAAACGCCAAATCTCGTTGCATTTTTGCCTATAAGACAGTGTCCACTTATGACACCAATTACGGAGCTGATATGCAAACTTCTTAAGGATATCAAACACTTGGAACGATTTAGATTAACCATTGGCCAGATCTGTTTTGTCATAATACAGGTGGTTAAATTATTCCATCTAAGGTTTGTCCTCTCAACAGCATCTTGCTTCTGCATAAGTTGTTCAACATTTCGAGATCGTCAGTCTTAAAGTTCTGGAATGTTCCTATCCTGACATCCAACAGAGAGGTGAATATTAAACTGCTGCACCATCTTCATAAGTGATGAACAGCAGTTAAGGGCTGTTATAGAGTTAGAAGAGATCAAGTCCAGAGATTTAATAGCCACTTGACCATCCGAGAAGATGGGGATATCAGTAGTTGATAATACGTTTTCTTTGAGCTAAAAGAGTATTTCTTTAATCGCCATGAGAAGAACCTTACATGACAAGAAAACACTTTGAGGAATTTTCACTTCTTGTAAGGCAACGGCTAAGTATTGATCCCAAAGCGTTTTTAGAATTACGGTCTAACGCACTAACCATTAAGCAACAGGATACTACGAGTGCATTTTATAAGTCATTAATTAATTAATCGACTTTTTAATAACTGAACATTTTTGGTCAACTATTCTTACTTATCCTTGCTTATTCGTGATTATATGGACATTGTAAAAATCAATTAAGACCTAAGTAATTTAACGTGTCACTTACAGGAGAATATTGTGTATATACATAAGTGTTCAAAAAATATAGTTTTTGGATTTTAAAAAATTTTATCTATTTTGAAAATTCTATATCTTGAAAAAGTATTCTTTTTTTAAATGACCTCCATAATTGTAATAATATACAATTAAGGACAATTAATTACAATTACGAAATTTATAGTTTTTTGGAAATTTTTAAAAGACATTTCGTGGTCGGTGGATGGACACCAGAGCACGAATAAATATGTCAATTTTTTTTTAGTTGCAACCTTCATCGATCACGAAACAGCAAACGATTCATCAAAAATACCAGAAATTATGAAAGAGCAGCTTTATTCGTTCGACAAGCAAGTGATTCTTCAGGAGAAGCAAGCAGACATGAATCCGATTTGTCAGCCTTTGGATGAAGGTATGATAAGAAATTTGAAATTACACTACCACACTCTTATTTTAAGGCATTTCATGGAAAGCTCATAATCCACCAGAGATTTAATCAGGAGCGTAATTAATTTTATTAATAATGCTAGGAAGCTTATACGATATTTCGGAACAAAAATTAATTCGTTCCAGATGACGGACAACTCCCTAAGGCGCACAAACATTTCTACACCACAGCTGTCCTCTCAAGAAAGATTTCACTGTATCTGAAAAATGTATATTCAATTGATTTAATAATACAAAAAAAAAAAAAAAACAAATGATCCAAAAAGTACCCACAGAAAAGTTAAAGTATGTAATTGCGTTTATACACGCATACAAATAAAAAATAAAATAAAATTGACGACTGGGTCGCACGAACTTGTTCCTATGTAAGCGACTAAGAATTTCAAAAATGAATGTTATTAGAGAAAACTGTTCTTAAGGATAAAATTCATTTCTTAAATAACTAAAACAACTCCTTTAGCAGTTGCAGGTAAGCACAGGATTCCGTATGTTTTAAGAAAAAAATAGTTTATGCAAGAACAAAATTATAATTCGTTGTAGTGGTTTCTTAAAAAAATAAGCTTTTATATACAAAATTTTTAAAACATTTTTAAGAAAAAATTTTGGAACGCCAATTTAAAGTGTTTATTAACGGTCTTAACATTGATCCGATTTTGAGATATCGAATTTTCCAAGAAAAACTATGTTTTTTTCAAAATTCAAAAAAAGTTTTGAAATGCAATGTTTTTTAGGCATAAGCTTGTCTATAAAAAAATTCATTAAAATCCGTTATGCCGATAATGAGAAATTCAAAATTCGAAAAATCGTTCTATGGTAGATACATTATTTATTTTTTAAATTATAGATCGTAAGAATTAATAAAAATAAAAAAAAAATTGCAATATTCTCAGAACTGTTTTCGAGAAAAAAACGATTTTCGAAAACCATTTTTTATCTTTTGTATGGAAGTACCGTTATTTTAAGGTAAAGTAAATTTGTTTTTCTCATATCTTATAGATTATATTAAGAAACTTTTATTTATCAAGTTTTAAAAAAACGAGCATGGGGTTTTCGAAATATTGATTTGAATTAATAAAAATATTTAAACTATTGGGGGACCTTTAGCAGAAAAAAAATTATCAAAATACGTCGTACCGTTTTGGAGAAAATCAATAACCATAAAAATGGTTCCAAGGGGAGTACCAAAAATGACAATTTTTTGGAAAATTTTTTTTCAACCATAAGCTAGCTTTAACTCAATGAAATTTTTTTGAATTTTTTTTTTAAATCTGTGGGACAGTTTTTGAGAAAAATTTTTTTTTATAAAATTTAGAAAAAAAATCGTATGGCAGGTACCGTTATTTTTGGTCTTAAAAAAAAAAAAAACGTGTGGGGGAAAAATGAAAACGACATCTACCAAGTTTAACGAAAATCGGCCGAGTCGCTTAGGCTGTAGTCGAACAGACAGACAGAATTGCGAGACCTACATTTTTAGTCTTCGATATCATTGTAATGTCAACTTTGATCAAAATCTCGAGTTTGATTTTTTTTCCGAATGCATAACTTGCCTTATACCTAGTAATGAGTCGCAAGTAAAAATCCTTATTTGTTATATCAGGCCATAAGTGACATGTTAACAATCAATATAATACTTTTTATCGCCAGATTGGTTTTGCCTTTAAGGCTCTTAACGAACATTTAAATTTGAGCTTCGGTAAAAGCTATCCACTCTGTATATTTCTATAAAAATAATCAATGTGGGAATATTATCGGTTTTACTCGAATTCAAAGCTAGATGCGGACACAAGATTAAAATGATGGTGTTCTGGTCATTTTAATTTAACGATAAAATCCTTTTGAAACATATTAAATGCACTCACGTTAATACCATGTGAGGTTTATTTTATTTGCAGCTGTTTTGCCAATAATTGGTATTTGTGATGTAAACACACCGACATAATGGGATATGAAATATTTATTCAATAAAGTTGTTTTCAGTATATAATTTTTGCGTATGATTGATAACATAAAATAATTAGTATAATTATATAGGTTTTTAATAGTTATTTACATTTAATGTGAACGTCTTGCATGCTCTAGTTGGAGCACTAGTGCATAAGAGTGCATCAAGTATGCAGTTCTTTCCAAAGTCAAAATAATTGTTTGCCATAACTTCAAAATGTAGAGCTAAGTGCCCTGATTGCAAATACCGAGGTCTAAGACGTTTTGCATTCAGCCTTCTGCCTGCAAGACGCGATAAGATTTGGGGGCTCTCAGTCTATAAAGGGTGTGCCAAATACAAGTTTCTTTTTAAAAATCCAGTGCCATGACATAACCATTAATTATGGAACACAACGTCGTTCAAGTGGCTACTTCAGCTGGCTTAGCAGTAGCGCATTCTTTCACTCCAATTTTCTGTTGGTGGTTTCGGATTGTTGGCATTACATCCGTCCTTCACTCCTTCACGGTTGCCCACAAAAAAAGTACAAATCGCAGCTCGAGGCGGCCGACTGACATTGCCAAAACGGCTGATAACACGATTTGCTAATTTGGTGCGCAAAAGATTGATTGCAAAAGATTGGTTGTGGCATGGCGCGCCATCCTGCATGAACCAGAGGTCGTACAAATACATGTCTTTAATTTCAGTAAAAAAAAAAGTCGGTTAACATGGCACTGTACGCCCTCCTATGACCAATACCTTGTTCTCAGTCTCATTTTCGAAGAATAATGGTGCAATAGAAATACTTCTTACTTGCGACTTATAGGTACTATAAGGCAAGTTACGCATTCGGAAAAAAAATCGAACTCGAGATTTTGATCAAAGTTGACATTACGGTGATAGCGAGGACCAAAAAAGTGGGTCTCGCAATTCTGTCTGTTTGTCTGTCTGTCTGTTCGACTACAGCTAAACTGCTCGGCCGATTTTCTTTAAGCTTGGTAGATATGAGTTTTATTTTTTATTTGGTTTTTTAAGACCAAAAATAACGGTACCTGCCATACGATTTTTTTCGAAATTTAATAAATCCTTTTTTTCTCAAAAACTGTCCCACAGATTTTTTTATAAAAAATTCAAAAATTTTGCAAAAAATTGTTATTTTTGGTACCCCCTTTGGAACCATTTTTTTTGATTTTCGATTTTCTCAAAAACGGTACAACGGATTTTATTCATTTTTCTTCTGCTAAAGGTCCCTAATAGTTTGAATATTATCGTGAATTCAAATTTTGGAAGAATAATTTTTTGGATTTTTAAAAAAAATATTTCAAATTTTTTTTTTGAAAACTCAATATTTCGAAAACCCCATGCTAGATTTTCTTAAAACTTGATAAATAAAAGTTTCTTAACATAATCTACAAGAAATGCGAAAAAAAAAATTATTTTACCTAAAAATAACGGGATCCTCCATACAAATGTAAAAAAAAATTAAAAAATGGTTTTCGAAAATCTTTTTTTTTTTTTTTCTCGAAAATGGGCGCCTAGAATTTTGATAAAATTTTTTTTCTTTCAATTAATTTTTATGATCTTTAATTTAAAAAAAAATTTTGAATTTAAGATATTACAGCTTGTACCTACCATAGAACCATTTTTCCGAATTTTGAATTTATGTATCATTAATGACATGACGGATCTTAATGAAATTTTTTTTAAAGATGCTTTCAAAAAGCTTAAAAAAAACTTGCATTTCAAAACTTTAAAGAAAATATTTTTTTGAATTTTGGAAAAAAAAATTTATTTTTTTTTTGGAAAATTCAATATTTAAAAAACGGCTTAAATTTTTTTTTTGTAAATTTAATTTTTATTCTTTTCATTTTCATTTATTTATTCATTTAGTGTCAACCTATTTATAATACATTTAGATAATTAGTACATAGAGATGAGAATAATATATATACATTCTTAGCAACTATAAATTTTATAATAGGGAAGGATATTTAATTTATTGGTAGGTATTCGTTTTGAGAAAAATTTTACAAAAACTCACTGGCAATTTTACTTAAACTAATATAAATACTTAAAACTAAGATAAAAAAGATGCAAACTAAGCGGCAATATTTTTTAATATTGAATTTTCATTTATTAAACATTTATACATAAGCTGCTCGTAAATTTTTGAGCAATTTTCTTTTATAGTAGGAATTTTTGCGATTTCATGCAACCCAATAGTTGAGAAATGCCAAGGAAGGTTTAAAATTGTTTTCAAAATCTTATTTTGACAAATCTGAATTTTTTTGTAGTGGCACTCAGCACAATAGTACCAACATGGAGATGCATATAACATAGCAGGTAGGAAAATAACTTTGTAAATTAATAATTTATTTTCAAGGCTTAGGTGGGAGTTTCTGTTTAAAAGTGGAAACAAGACTTTGATTAAAAATTGACCTTTCTTAACACTTTCGGAAGTTTGATGTTAGTAAGTTAAGCTTTTGTCAAGAATAACACCCAAACATTTAATACTTTGTTCCCATTGGACTGGAACATTACACACTGAAAGATTTATTTGTGGAAAGTTGCTTTGCTTACTTTTCTTTGTAAAAAAGCAAGCTTGTGTCTTTAAAGAATTTATTTTGATTTTCCAGCTATAAAAATAGATTTGAACCGCATCAAGAGCATTTTGAAGGTTGAGTAAAATTTGGTGGCAACTATCGGATATACTGTAAATACATGTATCATCAGCAAAAAATGAACTCTTGCAGTGATTTAAGGCAGGGAAGTCTGACACATAAATATTGTAAAGAAGGGGGGAGAGGGTTGAGCCTTGGGGGACACCCGCTTTAATAGCATACAACGGAGATTTATGTTGTGAAATTTCAACGAAGAACTTTCTTTCCTTTAAGAAACTTTTAATAATCTTTATAATATACATGGGGAAACCGTTTATTAGAAGCTTATGGACAAGACCGTCATGCCAGACGCTGTCAAAAGCTTTCTCAATATCAAAGGAAACCATTCCAATGGATTTTTTATGTCTTAGTGCTTTTTTTAAATCTTTGGTAAGTCTTAATACCTGATGAGTCGAAGAATGTTCTTTCCTAAAACCGAACTGTTCTGGTGGAAGGATATTTTTAGTTTCAACGATTTCTGTCATTTTAAGACAGATTATTTAATTTTTATTCGAACAATAATAAAAATTTTAAATTGGCTCAGTCGATTTTCTTCAAACTTGGTAGATATCATTTTTAATTTTTCCCCCCACACGTTTTTTTCTGTTTTTCTTTTAAGACCAAAAATAACGGTACCTGCCATACGAATTTTTTTCAAAATTTTATAAATACTTTTTTTTCTCAAAAACTGTTTGACAGATTTTAAAAATAAAAATACAAAAAAATTTCATTTAGTTAAAGCTAGGTAATGGTTGAAAAAAATTTTCTGAAAAATGGTTACTGAGGGTAGGGTGCAGTGGCGTGGCGTGGATAATTTTAAATGGGAAGACGTTATAAAATTTTGTCACCTGTAACAATAAAAATAAAATATCTTAGAACCTTAAAAACAACATTTCTAGTAGGGATATGGTATCTACAAATGCATTCCACATTGACTTAGCAAAAAATGTGTAGCTATATTTTTTATACTTCAAGACATTAATATTTCAATCAATAATGAGCTTGAAACATAATAAAAAAGGACCTCCTTTTAGACACCACCCCTTTCGTCGGACATAACTGCGGCACCTTCCTAGGAATTTTCTACTAATTTTTCCTTGCAATCATATGTATCAAGAATACAACTCATCTGCATTAAGACTCGCCCTAACGTCAAAAAATACAAGATATCTTTCTTGTTTTCCATTCTCTGACAAGAACCGAAATATGGCACTCAGTTGTCCCCAATGGCTTAAATCTGATGTTTCGTCGATCATAGTCGACACGAACCGGGCTTCTATGATTCCTGTTTTAATTTCAGATTTAATAACAGCCGCGATACTATGTATCAAGAGGGATTTACATGTATTCATGAAACACGCACACTAAACAAAAAATTTCGATCTGGGATCGAAATCCCTGGTGTGTAAAGGAAAAAAGGATAAAATATAAACTATCAACTATCCTTACTAAAATTATTTGGTTTCTCCGATAGGTAATCTGTTAAACAGCAATCTACATTTATCAAAGACAAAAAACAAAATCTAGAACTGCACTTAAATTAAGAAGCCAATTTTTTGTTATCAATATAGTGGATAATAAAAGGAATTAAATCTTCACTTTAACATCTAACTTTTCACTATTTTTAATTAAGTTCAAATTGGCTTTTCAATTTATTTGAAGTTTTTGAACCTGTGCAACACAGTCTTTTATTGAATGCCAGTTGAATCCAAATTTAAATTCCTATTAAAAAAAAAAAACAAATGCATTTTATTTGACCAGAAGTGTTCTTCAGCGATATGTTAAATTTACACTGCTGACAAATATTGGAATGGTTAAACGACCTTTTTAGTTTAATATAGACTGAAATTTTGTACAGGCTCTAGGTCAATAAAACGATGTTTTAGCTGACAAATTGCCATATATTCTACCATGATTTATTTCACAATTCAAAATTATCACAGTAAATTTGCAAAAATATCAATCGTGTATATTGTAAACTATCAGGAGAGAGAAAAATGAAAGCATTTTACATTAGCTTAGCATGCAAATCAACATCAAACTCAAAATCAAGAATCAACAATACACACATGCCATATTTAAATTTACATATATGACATTATGTATGTATTAAAGAAAAAAAAAACAAATAAGTCGAAGAACACCGTCTTATTTCTCATACAAGGTTGAAAAAAGGCGAGCACCTGAACTCCTGCAATGTATTATCTTCCTACTGAAATGCAATGCTAATTGCTAAAGGGAGAATAAAATACAAATAATTCCAACTCCTACTGGTATACATCGAAAATTTTATAAGACGGAATGTAGCGTCTTATTTTTTGCGGATGTTGAAAAAAGAGGATCCGAAACACAATGCTTGGGGAAGAAAGGGATATAAAACAAATAAATAAGACGGTGATTGAAAAGTTTATGTCAGAGTATTTTTGTGACTCTCTTGGTTAATGTTGGTTGTGGATTGTGGAATGTGTTCGGATAAAGTATAAGATACAAACGAGAAGCAGAATGGAAAACTTACTTATTCGATGTTTATTTGTTAGATTGTGTTATATGTGGATTTTCTAAAAGGGAAGACGATAGGAATCGTGTTATATGGACGCCACGCCACTGGTAGGGTGCCCCCCACGGAACCATTTTTTTTTTGTTTTTGATTTTCTCAAAAACGGTACAACCGATTTTGATCACTTTTTTTTGCTAAAGCTCCCCAAAAACATAAATAGAATTGTGTACCCAAATTTTCAAAAAAAAAAAAAATTTTTTGGATTTTAAAAAAAAACTTAAAATTTTTTTTTGAAAGCTCAATATTTCGAAAACCCAATGCTAAATTTTTTTTTAAACTTGATAAATAAAAGTTTTTCAATATAATCTGCAAGATGTGAGAAAAATAATGGTATTTTACTAATTACTAATTTAATTAATTCTTTCGATCCTTAATTAAATAAAAAAAAAAATTAAATTAAGATGTTAGAGCTTGTACCTACCATAGAACCATATTTTTGAATTTGGAATTTCCCATTATCATTATTAAAATAAATATTTTTTGAATTTTTGAAAAAAAAAATTTTTTTTTTGAAAATTCGATATCTCATAAACGCCTCAATATTTTTTTTTTGGTAAATTTAATTTTTATTCCAACAATAATAAAAACTTTAAATTGGCGTAGGGGAGAAGGGGGTACATTTGACACTTAGTTTTTAAAAGTCTGTATTTCCGAAAACTGTTAATGTCTTCCAATGTTTTGTTTTTTATTTGATTTATTGATTATTCAAGATTATGCTAACATATAAGTTTTTGTTTTAAAACATTTCCACATTTTAGAGAAAATTATTTTCTAAAAAAGTCATTTTGTCAAAAGTGCCCCGGGAGCACCTTTGACTTTAAAAGGGGTACATTTGACAATGTTTGATTAAACCCCACATTATTGTGTGCATTATATTTCTGAAAGTATCAACGGATCCAGCACGTCTGTTGTTTGAATAGTAAAAAAGTAAATTTTTGTTTTTAAGCAATTTATTAAACAATATAACGAAAAAAATAAATCAATAAATTCACTTTCTAAAAAAAAAATAACGAGAATAAAAAACATAAATTATTTCATTTACAAACATAAAACATCAGTCCATATAAATCTAAATTCAAATTAATCGATATCGACATTTTTTAAATAATTTATTTAATATATAATTTCCCAAAATCAACGTCAAAGAAATATTTTTTGCCAAAGTCAAAGGTGCTCGAAGGAACTTTTTAATTTAATTTTTTTTTTCTTTAATAACTAGTATTATATTTTCACAAAACTGGCTTCAATTTATTGAACTTTAAACATAGTGCTATCATAATATTGATTCGCTATAAAAAAATTTATTTTATTAGGTTCACAAATCGCTTACTTACCGGTGGTCAAATATTAGATCAGACACTGAAAACACAAAACTACGTGGTACTCCACGAAGAGTTAAAGAAAGACTGCCAAATTTTATAACGTTTCTTCCTTCATCCAAAGTTTTCTTTTTTAAGGGCACGATCATACCGAAAAACACAAAGTCAAATGTGCCCCGGTGTCAAATGTACCCCAGCTTACCCTACCAAAATTTTTTCTTAAGAATCTTATAATTTTTGTTCTTGTATATATATTCATATTTGCAAAGCATTCTGTTTTTGTCTCTTACTCCTAAAAGAATTTAAAAAATTAATTTTATCCTTATGAACAGTTTTCTCTAATAACATTCGTTTTTAAAATTCCTAGTTTATTACATAGGAGCAAGTTCGTGCGACCAAGTCGTGCATTTTATTTTTCTTTCGTTTAATTTTTACGATCTATAATTTAATAAAATAAATTTTGAAATTAATACGGTAGTAACACCGTACCTGCCATAGAACCATTTTTTCGAATTTTTGAATTACTCAGTATTGGCATAACGGATTTTAATGAAATTTTTTATAGAGAAGCTTCTAAAATGTTTGAAAAACATCGCATTTTAAAACTTTCAAAAAAATATTTTATGATTTTCCTGATTATTCTCGGTTTTTTGTTAAGTTATGAAGATGAGTACCTACATAAAATTTTAAACTTTTTTCGCGACATTCAAGAATTTTAATAAAAGAAATCAATTGAGTTGGTTATATCTACTCTAACCCAGACATTTCTTTTATATTGTTTGTATTAATTTTTTTTATTCTGGCTAGCATAATGTTTCTTAAGCACTGCTGGGTGCTGGCGTTTTGTTTTCTATAAATATGGATTCTTCTATCCAATGCACCAATTAACACCTTTACACCTTCATGTTATTTTTGAGAATCTAATAGTGTGATGACAATAGTTTTAAAGTAGTAAAACTCATTTTTTATAAAGTGTTTACTGAAAATAAATTATTTTATGGCTCAGAAATTGTTTTTCCTGTTTAGATATTATACGTTTTTAAATTAAGTTTTGTTTACTCTTGTCAAAATGACAATTGAATGACAAGTCAGAGTGAAAACGTCATTTTCACTGGTGAAAACACTTCAAGATTAATTTTAGATATCTTTCCCTAAATCCCGGACTATCTTTTAATAAAAACGAAGTATAAAGCGACTCAGTTCGTTCCACGGAGGACGGACATATGATACTGAATTTGAGAGCGGGAAACAGCTGTCAGTATCAAAATAATCTATGATTTAAAAAGAAACCACTAGATGGCACACTCTTTACATGCATACATATATGTATATTCTTTTTTTATTTGATTCCTTGGGCTTATATTATCGACTATTTAATGCACTTATTTATTTATTTATCGATATTAAAAAAAAAAATCTGAGGAATATTTCAAAAAAATACTTATTATTTTGAGTGTTTTCTAGATTGTTGCTCTTACTTTGGAAAATAGAATTTCACATGGTACAGAAGAAGCAAATGTTATGTATTATAAGTACAGACTTGTAAGCACTACTGTATGTATCAATCCTCTCCCATTATACTCGTATAAACTTATATCCATATGCATTACAATTATGTAAAAAACATCTCTGCGAGCTTACACAGGCACAAACAAGGAATCATTGCCTGCATATCTACTCATTTTTCAAGAGGAATCGATTTCAAATAAGAAACAAGAGAACTCAAATATCTAGACACCTCATCTTTCGTCTTTTTTTATTGATACCAAGTTCGTTGCGATATTTCCAAAAAGGCTTCTGCGAATCATCAATTTCCAATTCACTTTTTGATTGCTTTTCCACACTGGCATTGGGATCTTGAAAATAAATACTTTTAAACCTTGGATACAATAAAGTTATAAAGGATATGGGTTAAGGTATTCTAATCTATAACATAAAATCTGCAATGCAATTCAGAAAACTAAGTTTATTTTAAAACACTTATCTACATAATAACCCGTACCCAGACATTCAAATATGTTGAAATTGTGGGAGTGACTGTGTACAATGCTTCCATTTAATGCAATTACTTTTCTTCGATATACGTACTTTATATTCTTCCTAAAAGTATTCAATCAAAAAGTACTTCGTATAGGAACAAAGCGCATTCAAGTTTGATATAATTTTTAACAAACAGGGTAAGACACCCAGTGACTGACACCCTTAAGAGAAATTTTGAGTTTAAAAGCTCATAACTTTTCTTTCGCTGGACAGATTTTAATGATTTTTATATATTATTATTTTGTAACTGTTAATAATTTCTGTTATAATATGTATATGATATGTAAAAAATTCCAAAAATAAATACAACCCAAAATTGTAATAGCCTACCACTTTTTTAGTTACGGGCACGTTACGAGTATTACCCGTAAAATATTACTTATGGACACCGTTCTTCTGTAGCTTTTCACACTAAACTATAAGAGGAGTTTTCGGCAACATATTCTAAGAAAAAAATTGTTCTACAGTAAAGTCTGATTTTCAACTTTGACATCACTTTTTGACGATTTAAAAAAAGGCTAGTAGTCCAATAAAATTAAATTAATTCACCCCTGTTCTGAATTTCGTTCCGAATTGAATTCGTTATTAAATTGATTTTCGTACGGATTTGAAAACGACGTTCTTAATTTCGTATTAAGTTGCCTTGCAGTGGTACCAACATTCAGACAGGTTTTCTGTTACACGAGTTTTTAAAGATATATTTTTAAAAATACTTACATTCATTTTTAGATTTACGAATTCAAATTCTCCAGACAAAATCGAAACGAAATGAAAACAAAAGTATTACTTGCGTAAACGAAAATCAGAACAGGGGTGATTAATTCAAAATATCTACAAAAAATACTGCGTCGAATTTTTTTTTGTTTCTTAAAGAGTACCTATCGGAGAGTGTAAATCCAAAAAGTTCGAACAAAAAGCGCCCATGATGCGCTGTCCGCCATTTTGAAAAAGGCTTTGGAAAGCGTGAACTCGATTTTCTCGGCTCCTATCATGTTTTTTCATGTCGTTCTTATCTCCTTTTTTTTTTTGGGCTTGGCGTGCGAACATCAATGATCATATTAACGTTGTTAGTGCTGTGATCGTCATTGGTAGTTTCTTCAACGTTTTCAGGTGAGAAAAAGTCTTCACATGCGTCTTCATCTTCCAGTAAATTTTGCAAGGAAGGAACATTCTCGCATGTTTTTCCACAGTAGAAACATATTAAGGAACAATTCAGACCAGATTTCCGACAGCCACAAGCTCGACCACACTGGCCCTTGCATTTGCAGGATATAGTTTGCAATATGCTTTGTGGAGCTGGATCCTAAGTGGTTGTAACTGGCTATAGTTCTTTTCCAACCCCATTTTAGTGGGTCATGGTGAACATCGATCCAAGTCTGTACTTGATGGTATAGGTACGGAATAAGTGTTGCCGAGCAGCTGCAATGAAGATAGATTAAACTTAGTTTTTCTTGACGTTTTAACAAAGTTGCTATATCGCAAAAAATCCAGTGACTCATTTTCCTTCCCATTGAACAACACAATAAAAACTTTTTCTCCGGCGGCTCCCAAAACGTTGCTATCAACATCGTTGGATCTGGATTATACCCCCTGGGGACACCATATTCAAAACAATGCGCCGTAACTCTATCTCGGTGGTGGTGATAGATAGATAGATAGATAGATAGATATATTCTTTATTTTTTCATCAAATTTTACAATATTTTACTCTTAAGAATAGGACATGGCAATACTGCCGTCTGCCTGAGATAACATTACATGATTTAAAAAAATAAAAGATAAATGCAAAAATCTTAAAAATAAGTATAATATAAAAATAAAAACAATCTATTAAAAGGTTAAATTTAATAATTTTTCATCCATAGGTTCGTAAATTGCAAACAAAAATGTTCAATTAATCGCAGCACTAATTATAAAACAATTTTAACTTGATTTGAAACACAAAATATTTAAATTTGTTGTTATTTACATAACTGATTAACTATTTTTAGCAAAACT
Organism: Philhelius festivus; assembly: GCA_963931855.1. Taxonomy (NCBI): domain Eukaryota; kingdom Metazoa; phylum Arthropoda; class Insecta; order Diptera; family Syrphidae; genus Philhelius; species Philhelius festivus. The sequence continues at coordinate 37,307,368 of OZ007555.1, forward strand.
TTTCAATTTTAAGGGTGATTTGAAACACAAAATATTTAACAAAATGTATTAATCATTTAATTCCGAACTGTTTTCAACTAGGATGTCAATTTTATCGTGATTTGAAACACAAAAGAAAAAGCATCAATTTTGAATAGGCTAGCAACACTGAAAAAACTGAATATGTAGCTTAAATATTTGCAGTAACTGGGAAATCGATCGCATATATTAAGAAAAACTATTACGGTAGGTAAGGGCATGTTGGCAATATTTATAGAGGCTGAGCCAGCCGGTTGCTCCGTTTAAAATTTCATAAAGTCTTTGTAATGTTAGATAACTTTCCTGAAAATATAACCGACGAATTTCTTGTAAAATTGGACACGCAGCCACGAAATGGTAGATATCTTCATTCTCTCTTCTGTTACACAGATTACAGATCAGGGGCAGGTCATCTCTGTGAGGTATGAAATTGAGGTTTAAAATTTCAACTCTTGTTCTAAAAATAATGCTTATGACAGATGCTGAATATTCATTGCTAAAGTAATTGGTATCCGATTGCAGTTGATGATTTAAATTTCTGTAGATAAATCTTGATTCAGAAGAAGTTGCTCTAGACAGATTATCTACAAATAATTTATGATCAACGTTAGAAATTAAATCAGAAAACTGGCCTTGCCACTCATCAACATTATTTTCTGACAGATTCAGTGATGTGTCGTGTCGAAAAGCTATGGTGGTGGTGTGGAAAAGAATTTGAACTGTTTCTTTAAATTTCATAATGAACATAATCAAATTTGAAAATTTTCAAACGTGAGTAAATTTCAGTTTTTTTTAATTTTCGTAGGATATTGGCCATTTTGACATGTTATATTTCCTACAGTTTTTGTCGCACATAAAATTCAAATATACCAAAATGTAGGAAATAAAGTGATCTATAAAAAACAACTTAAGTATTTTTTCGATCAGATGAACATGAGGCGAGATAAACGTTAAAAACCATTTCTTGCTTCAAAATCGCGACAGTTTTTCGTCGATAACTTTTTTTTGGAAAGAGGTTTCAAATTTTTTTCTCAACAAAAGTTTAAGAAGATATTTTAACGTATAAACCTAAAAAAAAAATACAGCTCTATATACTATAGGAGCCGAGAAAATCGAGTCTTTTTCAAAATGGCGGACAACGCATGTACGCTTTTTGTTCGAACTTTTTGGATTTACACTCTCCAATAGGTACTCTTTAAGAAACAAAAAAAAAAATTCGACGCAGTATTTTTTGTAGATATAAAATACTAATTTGACTGGACTATATCTTTGGTGTACCCTGTATAGATAGTAGATAGTAGAATTAAGTCGGGGTGGCAATTTGAAAGGCCCGATTCATTTATTTCCAGTTACCCCTAACCACATATTGACACTGAAACTGATCCAGTTTCTCGAAGCCTTTGAAAGGTATTCCCAAAAACATTTCGAGAAGGAAGTCGTCCGTTAGGATAAAGTTCCTGGTATCTTCGTTGTGCTCTTCTTGAATTTCCATTGCACAACCCATAAACGAAATGAAGGCATTTCTGTTGTCGTGACTTAACTTGATAATCTGATGAATGAATTTGTTTTTGTATTCTTTTATACCACTTATTTAGTTAATGTACCAATTAAACATTCATACACCAAATTTAACTCTCACTGAGAAGCAAGTCAAGTAGGCATAAGTATATATTTAATCCTTTTCATGATTGCAGATTGCACAGTCTTAAAAATTACCTAAAAACTATAAATTCGTAGAAAACCACTCCAATTGCCAAGTACTGCAATAAAAGTAGGTATAAAAAAACCAAAATTCGATTTTTTACCTGTTTAAGATTTTCCTAAGTATCCAAAAATGTATGGGTTTTTGGGTGCACTTATTAAATGACTTTGTTTTTATTATTGTTTTGTTCATCAGGTAAAAATAAGAAAACTTTATGTTTATTACGCATTTTTTGAAAAAAAAAAATTGACCTCAAAGTCAAAATTTTGCTCGGGCAAGACAAATGGAACAACATTCAAAATTGAATATCTGGCAACCCTAAAAACATATCAGCTAAATTTAAACGTAGTTTTAAAGGATAGTATTTCTACTAAAAAGAAAGTCTAAAATGAGTACTGTTAGTACTGACAGAGAAATTGACCTTAACATGGGTCAGGGTACACCAAAGTTAGCCTTTTTTGAAATCGTCAAAAAGTGATGTCAAAGTTGAAAATCAGACTTTACTGTAGAACAATGACCAAGAATCACATCCCAAAGTATGGCACACGAATTAAAGGACACCCTGTATAATTGATATATGTATGTAGGTATGTATGTATATGTATAGGTAATCTGACGTCTGCTAGCAAATGAGAATACTAACCTCACTCTTAATTGGCGTTTCATCTTAGCACTCTCCCTTAAAATTATCGTTTGTCAGACAAGTGCTACAATTTCGAAATTGAATGTGATGTCCAGGGGTGAGGAATTCTTAGTTCCACTCCTGGATGAAAATTATGCATTACGTTGCGCAAACTCCAAATTTTGTTCATTTACCTCACAAACTTTATTTATGTGGAACCCATTTCCTTCAATTCGATCCACAAAAATGTGTCCCACCATGAGTGCAGAGCTAATGGGTGTCATTTGATATAAAAGTTAAGGCTAGCCTGTGAGATTGTTTGAGTGAAAATGCTATTTGTTCCGAAGAATACTTGAGTTAAAACTACAATTTGGAGATAGTCCATATCCTTTTCCAGGATTTGTTCTCAATTGGAGAACAGTTAAAAATGGTCCACCGTGTTATCAGCATCCCGGGCATTTCGAAAACTGGTTTTGGACCTTAAAAAGTGTGTCTTTTAGATTTTGGTTTTTTGCTTATTTATATATTTTGCAATAGAAAATTTATTAATAATTACTCTTTAAGAAACTTGTGTGTGTCCTTTTTTGTGATTGAAAGAAAAAAACAATTTGTTTATGTATGAAAATTTAAAAGCTCGTATCATTGGTAAAAATTTTTATTCAGCTGAGTATAAAAGCAACAAGAACCTACATAGACATAGCTACCTATATCAGACGTTTGTCCTGGAAAACGGTCCTTTTTCAGGTCTGTTTCATCACTCAGTGTGTTGGTGTGACTGTAAATAGTTTGGGAAAAGAATTTTATATTCCCGACCAGATATATCCTTCGGCTAAGAAGTTATTTTCTTGTTTTTTTTTTTTTTTGTAAACCACAAAATATTTCAGGAGTTTCCTTTTTTCAACCGGGTAACTGCTGTATCGGTGTTTGCGTCTATAGGAGGCTGCCCAGTGACTTCGGAGAATGGGTGAGACTTTCCGATACGCGATGGGTTACGTATCCTGGTAATATTATACTCTTCTTCCTTATTTTTTCTACTGTTTTCTTTTTTTTATATTTTGAAATGTGTGCCTCGTTTTACGTGCTAAAATACAAAAAATAAAGATATAAAAGCGATCGGTAAAGAAAAAATCAAGGACAGCAAGGAGAAGAAAGAAAAGTTTGGTTCTTATTTTGCTCAGCATCACGACCGGGATGTCAAATACGTTGAAGTCCTATTTTTTCATTCGTAACTGGGCGAGAGTTTGAGTTTTCGATTTGTGTTTCGTGCTATATGTGTATGTATGTACATATGTATGTATAAGTATTCGTGTTAGTTCGTATGGACGTGCGAACTACTCGTCGTTATGTAATTGAATAGCCTGACAGAGGATAAACGAAGACTTGTGCGCCGTGAAAAGGAGCTGAATCTAGTCGAATGTACTAATTAAACGAAGGATATTTGATAAGCATTTGTGGACAACTCATGAGCAACAAAAAAGGTTTGTTTACAATAATTTTCGCATTTTTTCCAAAGTCCAACCCTAAAATGTCAAAGACAAATTTCTCTGAAAAATCAACCATTTTGACATTTTTGTACATTTGAATTCATTGCCGATTTATGGAAATGGTAATTTGGCCCTAAAAATTCCATGAAAACAATTAATCAAAGCATTGATATTATTGAAATATCTCCTACCTATAGCTATGGTACCTATTACAAATCACTTGGGTGGTTGCTTCTAATTTTAATCGAACCTTTTATCAATATTGGGATAGCAATGGGATGGGTTCAGAATATTGCACGAAGGAAGAGACAAAAGGGCGCCATCTAAGGACATTTGTTGATATGTTTTTTGGCGATGAGGATTTCATAAGGAAAATTACATTCAGCTGCTTTTTGCTAAAGATTTAGAGACCTTTTTGTTGGATCCTTCATGGAATTTAATGGTTATGGAAATGTCCTATACCTACCTAACTTCTTATACATTCAATAATTTGACTGAGATTCAAAACCACATTCAAATGTCGACCTTAATTAAAGTCCGAATAGTTAAATTAATTTTAATTAGCCACATTATGATGTGATATAAGCATGCAGCTATTTTAATGAATAAGTACTTTAAAAAGTGTTTGGGTGCTCGGAGGTTTCTCGTTAGGTGGTGTCAAAGTGTGGAGTTTATTTTTTAATGGGTTAGACTTATTTTATTAAGTTAATGTTAATGGGTAATATTTACATACATAGATGCTTTTAATGGATGTAATGATGGTACACCTAACTTTTTGATGCTGATATGTTCATAGAACCAATTTGCAAGCTCTTCTCTTCTTATCTAGTCACTCAATCACAGAGAAAACAAGATGTATCATGCAGGATTTCCAGCAGCTGCTAATTGGGGATAATGAGAGCTTAAGGCCAGGAATATAACCGGAAGTAGCTTAAAGCCGCTCTCTGACTTGTACTTGTGTGCTATCGTTTGGTCCTTTCTGATTTTATCTCAGAATATAGGTACGACAGCGAGATAAATAAAGGAAGGCAGACCTTCAAGGTGTAACCAATCGGTGTTCACCACGTGCGGCCTGCAAAAATGACGTCTACTGAGAGTGATATCGATTTGAATTTTGTGTTGCTAATTTGGAATTTTTATTTCGAAAACATACCGACAAACGAAAAGATGAAACTGTTATCAGTGCTCTTTGCTTACAAAATAAAATACCGACTACAAATCCGGTACCTACCGAAAAGTCAGCGATCCTGCTTGGCTATACATATAAAAAAAACTGAGGAACAACATGGTCGCCGAATGGAAAATCAAAGAGCCCTTCAAATTGTAAAAGCCATGATATGATTTAATCAAATCATGGCACAAGCATGGATGGAATGAAGGATATTCGAAGAGAGTTTGGGCTGACTTTAGTTTTTTACGATATCAATTAAGCGTATAGTGCAAGCATTTGTAACTTTATTTCTTTTCTTATTGGTTTTTTTTTTCTCTTTAGATACTGGGAAATACCAACTTGTCATGGTCATCCTTGAACGTAGTTGTTAAAATAAGGAATAAGTTTATGTAGGTATATTCTTTTAGTGCAGTATGAACGAAAAATTCTTCTACGGATAGTAGGTGGAGAGCGAGGGGAATGAATGAGAAATATTGAACTGTTTCTTGTGGAAATACTTAAGGGATGTTCAAATATCACTTATATTGCATCTATTTTTTTTTTTTAGATTAGATAGATTTTCTTTATTACAAAATTAATTTTTCACATAATAGTATACAAAATCATTGAGCATGGCCTTGCCGTCTGCCGACTGACAAAAATTAACATAATATAAAATATTTGTACTAACATTTAAATAATTAAAAAAATAACTTGCAATAAGCATAAACAATCTTTACACAATGATTAAAAGTCTTCATTTATTATCCTTTGTCGATACCCTAAAGCAGCTTTGCAGTAATTAAATAGTTTTGAGACGTCCATCTCATTGAGGAGAGCCATTATCTGGATCATCGATAAGCTATTGGCTTTGGCACCCAAGTAGAATCTTCTCGTTTCGGCTAAGACTGTACACCGACCCATGAATTGTATGGTATCCTCCCTCTCATGCATGTTACAAAGCTCACAAATTACGGGTACATCGTCTCTATGTGGGATATAGTTAAGGCAAAGAAGTTCACCTCTTAACTTTCACATCATACAGATTTCCTCCACACTATATTCATCCCGAAAATAATTCCGCTCATTGAGATTATGGTTTAGACGGCTGTACAGTGTTCTATGAACCGAACTTGTTGCTTCCAATAAATACCCTTCTCTACACCGGCGATCAACGTTTTCAATTAGTTTGTAAAGCTTTGGTTTCCATTCGCTGAAGTCACAGCAGTTGAGGTTAAGTTACATTCCGCACCATTGGCTTAGTTCCTCCCATTCATTCATCCAGCTTATGTTTTTTCTTATTTCGTGCAGTACTACTATCTTTGGAAGTCTCTCATTAGACATACTGAGAGTTTTAAGAATATAGTCTACATGTAGCTTAAGGGTGCGTATAAATAGAGGTGAAAGTCCAGTTTCCAGCATGACCATATAGTTCGGGACGTTGGATGGGATATGAAAGATTCTTTTGATATAGTACCTCGGCAACTTCTCCACCATTTCGTACTGTTTGTAGCCCCACACTTGAGCCGAATACAACATGATGGCTTCTGAAACTGCTTCAAAGACACGAAATTTGTGCACTATGTCTAATATTTTTGTTAGAGAAACACTTGTTCCACGAGGCACTGATTGCCGTCTTAGCTTTTACGAGTTTATCCTTCAAATGGTGCCCCATATCAAGGTTCTTAGTCATAAGTACACCAAGGTATTTGTATTTGTTAACAACTTCGATTTCTTCACCATTGTACCACCACTTCTCACAGCTACGGTTTCGCCCTCCTCCATTTCTGAATATCATAACTTTTGATTTTTCTAAATTTACAGCCAAGTTCCATAGTTTGCAGTAGTCACTCAAGCGGTTTATCATGAGTTGTAGCGATTCAGGCGAGTATGCAAGAAGCACAATATCATCAGCAAACAGCAGTGCTTTGATAGCTTTTCCGGCGAATTCTATACCACACGGCAGGCATTGGACGAGATCTTCGATGAAAAGAGCAAACAGCCAAAACTTAGTGTACATCCTTGTCGAACTCCTGTCCATGTGTGAAACCAATCCGACATCTCTTCCCCATTCCAGATCGCTGATTTTGTACTGCTATATAGATTTTTAATTAGCCTTGCAAACCTCCAAGACATTCCCATGTCATATAGCTTATACATCAACGCATTTCTGTCCACGTTATCAAATGCAGACTTGAAGTCAACAAACAATGTATACAATTTTGTCCCTTTGTTCAAAAATGATTCTGCAATACTTTTTAGTACAAAAATGTGATCATTTGTGGAGTACCCTGGTCTGAAGCCTGCTTGACACTCGCCAATCAGATTATTGCTTGTGATCCATATATTGAGACGACGTTGCAAGATAGTTGTAAAAAGCTTATACGAAGAATTCAAGAAAGATATCCCCCTATAATTTGCCGGACCTGCAGTACTTCCTTTTTTGTGGATAGGAAATATCAGGGATTCTGTGAATTGTTGAGGAATATATCCATCTTCCATTACCTTATTGAAGATTGTTAAAAGGTTACATATAAGTTCCTGAGTTCCATATTTGTAAAATTCTGCAGGAATTCCATCCGATCCTGCTGCTTTCTTATCTTTTAACCTTCTTAGAGCTTCATTGATCTCACCATAAGTGAAACTTGCATCAAGGACTTCATTATGAAAGTTTGGTGCAGCATACAAAATCGTGTTAGTATCCCCCGGAGTGCCCAGCAGCTCTTTAAAGTATGTTAGCAGTATATTTGGCTTTAACTCTTGGTTGATCACATAGGACTTGCCATTTAATTTCCTAACTAAATTCTAAAAATCTTCTCCATTTCTGCAATTTCCCAACCGTTTGGCCTCCGCTTCATAATGTTTCTTCTTTTTTTGAGAACATAAAATCTTGTAATTCGCATTTGATTTAAGATACTGGTTCTTATAGGATATTTCGTTAGAGTTACGGAATGCTTTTAAGCAAGAAAAGAATATTTTTCTCGCCATTTCACATTCCTTATCAAACCATTGCATCTTACCCATTTTATTGCTTCCGAACTTTACAGTTGGATACGAACTTTTTATTGAATCTTCAATTCCTGTGAGATCAGATATACGCTGCTCTGGTAGTACTAAGTCCAATTGTCTTCTATACCTATCTGCATTCGAGTCCCTCCATTTAAGCTTTGGCAGCAACGCCAAATTTGTATCCCCATTCTCAATACTATATTCCAGAGTTGTACCGTTATGATGATAGGAAGATGATCAGAAAAAGATACAGGGTCAACTTTGAAATCCTTGACGTGCATATTCCACTCGCCACCTGCTAGACTATAATCAATCACTGAATTTCCTGGCTTGCCTACAAAAGTGTACTCTCCAGCTTTATCAGATGCATTAGTGCCATTCAGGATTCGCAGTCCAAATGTGTTACACAAATCTAGTAACTTCACTCCTCTACAATTACTAACACTATCCTTAGATTGCCGTGAATTTCCTTCCGCTGCATTTACTGTTTCAAATTCTGTACCCACTCTGGCATTTAGATCTCCTATCACAAGAATATTGTTATTGTCGTTAATCAACATAAACTCTTTCAATTTTTCAAAATCATTTTCCCAGTGATTGCAATTCAGGTATAATGGGAGAATGGAATATCTTTAGCAAGAGTAGTCATTGTTAATGTTATCGATGTTGATGCTGTCAAATCTCCAACCATCTGTTTCAAAAGTGCATTGCCATCCTCACCGTCGCATATTAAATTGTTTTTACTATCAAAATAAAATATTTTTCCATTTATAACCATTGTTTCACCTCTTATTTGTGTTTTTATGTGTTTGTTTTTAGCTATAATTTCTGCGCGGAGTGCAAGAATTCGCCTTCTACGATCCCTTGACGCAATGGGGTAATCTTTATGCATCGAAATTCCTGAGCCTTGCAACTTCGCTTTTGATTTAAGTACCCGTACTACATCCTCCCTGTTACATAGCTCTCCGATGACGTTCGCGGTTTTGCCTCCGGATTTGATTTGACGTGCATTGGCTACTTTTGTTTGATTATTTGTTTGCAGCAGGTCCAAACAAACATATTTTGCCTCTTCTACTGGATTAGAACCATCCCTCAACGGAATGTGAACAATCAAGTTCTTCTCATTGGTTCTTTTTTGTCAAGAAGTTCTACCTGACGTTCAAACAGCGTGTATGCATTTGTTCCAGCTGAGTTTTGAGTTCCTGGTTGTTCTGCTGAAGAATTAGAATGTCTTCACTAATCCTGTCTTCCTCTTTTAGTAGCCACATTTTCCAGCTTTGTGTCTAAAAGTTTAGCCATTGTACTCTCTATAATTGAGGTGAAGTCGCTGACAGGTATATTTACTGAGGGTCCAGCACTCGCTTCATTTTGATCTTTGTTTTCGGGTGATCCAGTCGTACGAAGTCTTTTATAAGATTTAGCCGCTTTGTCTTTAGGGGAACTTTTGACAGTGCATTGTGCATTGCATTGTGTTGTTGTTTTTCTTTCTTTGCACTTTTTTGTTTTTTATAAAATAAAAAAGGTAATAATGAGTTAAGAGTTAAGACTCACCTCAGATTTTAATTTTAATGAATTTCAGTGCCTTTTCATTTTCATTCCGAAAGCTGGCAAGGCCACTCACCAATTAGACTATCTTCCTTTCATCTTAAGACCACACATAAACTTCAAACTAGAATTGTTAATGCGGAAATGGGTGACAGCAAGCTTAAAGTAAGGACGGGTAGCGGTACGCCACAGGGGCATGTCTTGTCTCCTTTGCTTTGGCTTCTGATGGTCGTAAACTAGATCTTAGTTTAAATAGGGCAAAAGTCGTGAAGTATACACTGATGATATAGTGATAATGGCATAAGGAAAATCTGTCGCCACTCTGTGCGAGCTCTTAGAAACTGCCCTTGAAAAGCTAAGTAATTAGCCCAGTAGCTGCGGACTTAATGTCAACCCTCTTAAGACGGAACTAGTTCTGCTTACGAGAAATGGGACGCTCCTCCATATAACTGGCACTGCTACATATCTTGGTTTAGTTATCGATCGTAAGCTGAACTCGAAAGACAACATCTAAGAAAGAGAAAAAGCTGCAATAGCCTTCTACAGCTGCAGAAGAAATGTTGACAAGAGATGGGGACCGCCCAAAAAGTATTCATTGGATACATAGCCATTATAACGCCTATTCTGACATAGATCATTAAAGCTTCCAAGCTTTTGCCGTTTTTTCCAAGCAAAAGTGTTTGCAGCTTGCGAGGCCGCAAAACATCTTTCCACATATGAACTGACGGACAAGAACATTGATATCTTCATAGATAGGCTGGCGGCAATCAAAGCCATTTCGTCAATAATTGTCACGAAGTCAAAACTGGTTGCTCGTTGCCTTAGTGAATTGAGATTGCTTGGCAAAACAAATTCAGTCAACCCTCTATGGGTCCTGGGACACCGTGACATTTATGGAAATTAAATGGCTAATGAACTGACCAAAAACGATTCATCACTTCAACCAAGCCAAATTTTATGTCACCGGAACAGGAAAAATATAGAATTTATCAAAGTTTCCTGAAGACCACAAATGACAGATGGTCAACAAAATTGACAACTGTCAAGTTTCAAGGAATCTTTGGCCAGTGATTTCAAGGAAAAAAACAGAACTTAGCACACCGCAATTGTCTCTCTTGGTTGGAATGGAATCCCTACGGTCACCACACAATAGGCACCTACATGAGCATTAGCACATCTGACTTATGCAAAGGGTGTCAAGATGAAGAGGAGGAAGAGAGGGCTCATCTCACTTCATTTGTGAATGCCCCAGACTAGCTAGAACTAGAAAGGATAATATATTTCCGACCAACTGGGCGACATCTCATTTTTGCCATTAAAAAGCATCCTTAACTTCATTCAGAAATCATGATGGTTCAGGGAGGCACTCCCTGCCTAATACTTCAACTAAATTGAGCCGGGTAAATTATTCCACATTCGTGTATAGCGGCTAGGAAATAATCTCTGAATTTAACAGTAGCTACTTCTGAAGTAGGCTCAAGGCTAAACATTCTTTTGAACCGTGAGTATTACGGTTGAATTGCTTAAGGAGAGGAATGCAACTGGCTATTCGAAAAAATAAAGGAAGTATGTATAATGAAAGACAAGAAACATTGCTGCTGTGCTCGAGAGATTCAAATGTTTCTGAAGTTTTCTATAACCTATAATTTTTTTGGATTCCATCCAAGGATTCAAGTGGGTTATTGGAGCGTTTGCCGAGATATTGAAATTATTGGACGAACATAGGCTTTATAGATTATGACCAGATCAGAAAAGGTGAAAAATATTTTGTATCGTGAGGGAAAACCTAAGAACTTAACAGAGTTTATGGCAACATTGAATATGTGATCATTCCAAACAAGGTGGTCTGTGATGCACATAGCAGATTTGAAAGATGTTAGGTTTCCTCAATGCAAGTGCCTTTAATGAATAGCAATGAGTTTCTGAAGCATATAACTTAACTTTTGTTACAGCTAATTTTGATGCTACAACTGCCAGCTTCACATTGTTTCACTGTTTACTATTTGCCAACCTTTGTACTTTGACAGTGCTACGAGCTGCTCCTACAGCTGCATTATTATGTTCGCTCTATAAGAATTGACGGATTTATTTCTGAACGAAAATGAACGCGTTCAATTTTAAATCAATTCAAATATTGAGGAGTGTATTCAGCACAAAAAAAAATATAAGAACAAAAAGATAGTTTCAGAAAAGTGAATGCAAAGAGGCAGAGCTGAAAAAAGAGCCAAAATGAATGTTTATAGTCATGAAGGTGATGAACTGGCTATTGGTGACGAGAAAAGCCTCTAGATTCGCTTGTTTGTCGGCTTGAGTGTTTTTAATATGTAAATATGATTCCAAGTAGCTTTTTTGGCTTTAAGTCCCCAAAGATTTGGCATTCCTCTCCTGTTATCTATCTCACTTCAGCTAATCAGTTGAATAGTGGAATTTTTTTTAAATTCAGTTAATCTTACATCGATTATTTGAATTTCAAAAAAATTGGATATTTTCAAGCCTTTCACTGATGAGTCCAAGTGAGATCGATGGGACGAAACGTTAATTTTGTTGGACTGATGGCAAGAAAAATATTTTGAATCAACAATTTAAAAAGTCAATCAATAAATTAAACGCTGATTTACTTCCGTGATATAATAGAATTTGTTTTCTAAAAAAAAAGTGTGTGTATACTGGCGCATGAGCGATAGAAGTAAAACTTCTTTTCCCTCAAGCAAAGCCTCTGTATAAGTTTCTAACCTATAAACGTACAAACATTTTGTACAAACCAACATAAGAACTAATTGTTGACTAAGATTATAATAAATTTACAAATTGGTTGAAAAATTAAACAATTTATTCCTCACTTATCGTCTCCAGAGAAAAATGAGTTTTGTGACATAGATGTAAAGTACTGTTTGAGTGTGTTAACCTTTTGACGATACGGAAATCTAGTTTTCGTTGGGTTTTAACATTTATGCCTATTCTGCCACATCAGTTATTCTGCTATAAATTTTCTGTTATGAATCATAAAAGATTTCCACCTTAAAAGATCTTTTATGATTGGTATTCAGGGGTTCGATCTTTCATAAAAGTCTGTTATGCAACTTCGAAAACGAAATCTGTTATCAAACTGAACTAAAATCTGCTATCATAATCAGCTGTGGAGTAAGTAAAATATGTATTTTATCTGACATAATTAAAATGGTTGATAAGGAAACTACTCTTACACTATTTGTATCTGTACCATGGAATACGATTTTACCATAGCTGGGCACCGTTAATCAAACAGTTAACTTCGTTAATCGTTAATCCGCTACTAAAAAAGTTAGCTTCGTTAAACGTTAAAGCGTTAAATTTCGGAAGAATTAACGCAAGTTAACGTTAATCGTTAATCCTTTAACATGTGATAAAAGTTGCATTTTTAATATTTTTTTTACTCTGAGCACACCGGCGCTAAGTAATGCCAGTCATCCACTGGGCGATCAACGCACAAATTTCGAATTCAACGCATTCAACTCTAATGTACTGTGCCTTCAATTCTGTTCAATCAACGGGTTGGATCTAGTTGTTGGCCGTTGCTCAACGAATTGCGCAACAAGTGTACGGGTAGTGTACGAGCTCGTGTTCGATCAACACGTTGAGCAACATTTTCAAGATACTCGTAATGTGTTGCACATTATTTGTTCAACGCGTTGATCAACTTTTTAATTTTCTTTGGGATTTCTTGACGTAATATTGTGTTGCGTTGCCATGAACTTGCAGTTGTTGCAACTTGCAAACTGTAGTTTATTTTGGTTTTTCGTCATGGAAGGTGATAAAAAATCAGAGTGAATTAATTTTGCAAATGATTTCAGCAATTGAGGAAAAGCCCAATATATGGGACATTAAGAGCCCCTCTTATAAAAATCGAGATGCCAGGGAATTGGCTTGGTCTCAAATTTCCTCGAAAATGCAATTGCCTAAACTTTGAATTCGAATTCACAGGCGCGGTGAGATCAATCGATTTTAATTTCTCATATATGTTATTTCATTGAAAAAAAAAAATTTCTTCGCGACTCAAGAAAAAATCATCTACCCGGAATCGTCTTTGCTGTTTTTTCTTCCTTTGTCGTTTATTTTCTAATATTATTAATGCGGCAGCCACTTTTTTTTTTTTAGAGGAAATCATACTCATACGGAACAAATTTAAGAATATTTTAAAGCGAAGGCGTGCGTCGACAATAAATGTATGTACCGAACTGATGTCAAAATTATTTCAGGTTTGACGTTTGAGCTTTTTGTTTATCGTGGTGTGTTCAACGCGTTCCCCAACGAGTGATCCTTGGTTAAGTCTACGAAGGTATCAACTCGTTCATCAACTGGTTGAGCAACAATATCGAAAACGCAGTTGATCAACTCGAAAAAAAATTTTTTCTGTCAAAATCGAACAAGTTTATCAACTAGTGTACGAGGTTATTCAACATTTGAGTAAGTTAGTCAACTAGGTGTACGGAGCTATTCAACACTGGAATAAGTTTTAAGAGTTGATCAACTAGGTGTACGGGGTTAATCAACATATGGGAATGTTGGTCAATTATGTGTACGGGGTTCCAAACGCATTTTGTTCAACTTTAGTTGCTCAACGTGAATTACGTAAGTTGCTGCACTAGTGTAAGAGGTTGTAAATTCGTTTATCCAACGAAAGAGTTCAATAAAAAGTTAACCGAAGTTGGTTGAACTTATCGCGCACATAGTGGACAACCGGCATAATTAAATGATCAAACGAAACAAATCTCTTCGCAGTTTTCTCACTCGCATGCGCCGTCAAAATATAATACGTACCTAGCTGTTTGTGTTTCACCCGCGGCACGCGCCGCACGGCACTTGTCTCATAAGTACTTGTCTGAACCTGTTTTTCGCGCCGCGCGGTAAATAGTAGGCATTCCATTAACGTTTAACGGACTTAACGTAGATTAACGGATTTAACGTGTCCGTTAACATTTTTAAAAGTTAACTTAAAAGTTAATCCGTTAATCAAAATTTTAACTTCGTTAATTAACGATTAACGGATTAACGAGTTAATGCCCAGCTATGGATTTTACCACCTATTTTTCAGCGAATACCATCATGGCAATACTATTGTTTTACTAGTTTTGTTTATATATCATTTATGTGTTTAAATATATTTTTTACATTTGTCTCCTTTTAAGAATATTTTATTGACGAAATATCCAGTTTTACTTCATATACCTGTATACTTATTAAAATCTTTTATAATGAAAGTCACATAAATCTAATTTCAAAGCAGATTTTGGCTTACTGAATACCAAAAATGAGATTCTTAAACAAAATTTCTGAGTTCCAACGTTACACAGTTCCTAGCAGATTTCATAGCAGATTTTATAACAGATTTTAGCATGCCGAATACCAAAATTATAATTCATAAAAGATTTGTTAATAACTCAAATTGGTAGCAGAATACGAAAATAAAAGATCACGTCGAATAAGCCTAATTACCTTTCAGTGCTTTTCGGAAACATGAAAAAAATTAAATTTAAAAGTAATTTTAGTATATAGTCTTGCAAATTGAAAGATGTCAAAATCACTTCTAAATAATTTTTTTTTTAATTTAAATTTGAACTCAAAACTGTTTCAATTATACAAATAATGCAATTAGTTTTGGAATGACAGCTTGGTCTATTTGGCACTTTCTTGAATTTATTGTTTGTGACCGAGGTTAAGCAAAATGGCGCTCTTCTTTATGACGCACAGCGCTTTTTCAACGTCATAATTACTAATCTGGATGCACGTCATAAATCGTCAAAATACACTGACGTCTTAGATATTAAAATTTCAATATTTGCCATTTTTTAGAGCGTTTTCATCTCCGATTAAATTTGTCAGATGGTGACATTAAAATCCAATTGAAAACGACAGACAAAAGTTTTTATACTCGTAATTATGCCCGATTCATAATGCGATGAGAACACGAGATAAGAGCGAAACAAGATTCACTGCCACCTTTTCGTTGTTATAAAATCGTTCCGCAATTCCTTGGGTCTGGAGCGTAAATTCAATTTTAAAATCCCTCCAAGGTTATATTAATAAGCCAGTCAATATCACAAAAAACGAAATATAACAGCTTATCGGGGTGATATTTATGTCTTATTGTCAACTTCCATCGTTCAGACATTTCTGGAATAAGACATTGTGTAAAACTAAAAAGCAACATTTGAAAAGACGTGGATGACCCTGTAAGGGATCTAGACTTGGATCTCTGGCGACTTCAACTTTCTTCAACATCCTCCATCAGCAATTTTGAAATACGTTACCCGATCACCAACGGAAACACTATAAGGGTATTCACGTAACGAGATAATTTTATGCTTTGTAGAAAGATATAACTTTCCGCAGCATGTTTTCATACAAATTTTGACAGCTCGTTTCTGCGGAGATAAATTTATCTGGCTTACGAGGGTTTTCCGCGCTTACATAAATACCCTTACTATCAACACCAGAGAGAAAGCGTCCTGAAAGACATCAAGATTTTCCCTTATTATCAGTTTCATTTGACAACGACCGACCGACGGTCATTTCCCAAATAAAAAAACCGCCAAATTTGCCAAAATGACTGTACTTATCGTACATTTACTTTTTGTTCAAAATGTTTTTTTTTTTTTTTATATTATGCGCACACTCAAGGGGTTATGAATACCCTTATAATGTCAAACACAGTGCGAGCAATTAGGAAAATAGGATGGGATGAGAAAGGAGATACCGATGCAAATTGGTTTTGAATGTCTGCACATTGCAATGAGTGGGAAATATTTAGCCGGGTAAAGCATTCCACATTCATGTAGTGCGGCTAAAACAAGAATCTCTGTACTTGACAGAACGTCCGAAATTGGGCTCAAGGGTAAAGTAATGAGCATTCCTAGAAGTACAAGTATTACGATCGAATTCTTTGAGGGGAGGAATGCAACTGGACATTTCACTAGAAATTATGCTAAAAATTTAAAGCTTATTTGTGTAACATAGAAAAAAATATCCCAAAGAAACTATTTTCAAGGTATTTTATTTTTTTTTCTCTTTAAACAATAAATTCATGCGGTAGAGGGTTAATGAAATTATGTTTTTAATTGTTTTGTTCGTTAGTTGTTGTGGTTTTTTCATTAAAAGATAAGGTAATTTTATACTTTCGCGGTCCCCTCGTTTTTTGGCTCTAGAAAATCGAAAAATCATCCGATTTCGATGAATTTTTTTTTCAAAATCTTCGTTTTTACGGCAGATTTATGAAAAAAATATGGGAAATATCTTACCTGAAGATTTCATATAGTTTTATGACTTTAAAAAATGTGATCATAATTGCACTTCTTCGAATATAATAATTCATAACTTTTTTGCAAAGCACTAAACGCAGTTCATTTATTTTTTTTGTTACGAACATTAAAAAAAAAATATTGAAAAATGTTTATTTTATTTTTTAGCTTAACAGTACTGTGGGACGTGGGTTTTCAAGATTTTAACTCCCTTTTCGGGGCTCACAACCGCTCACGTAATTCCGTTGCTCCGCTTAGGGTATGTTCAGACGCCAGACAGGCGCGCCTAGGCAACAGTTTTGTATTTTACATTAATTGGAGTAAGGAATAAACAACTAACAGTTATGTACTGTTGCCCAATAAAGCTGTTGCCAAATTAATAAACAAACATTTTTCAATGTTTTTTGTAAATGTTCGTTTTTTTTTGTGTATATTAACAAAAATAAATGAACTTCCTTTAATGCCTCGCAAAAAAGGTGTGACCAATTATATTCGAAGAAATGCGTTTGTGGTCACATTTAAAGTCATAAAACTATATGAAATTTTCAGGTGAGATATTTCCCATATTTTTTTTTTCAGAAATCAGCCGTAAGAACGAAGAAAAATCATCGAAATAGGATGATTTTTCGACTTTCTAGAGCCAAAAACGAGGGGACCACGAAAGTACAAAATTACCAAAGATAAAAGGTGTTTTTAAAGTGTTTAAATAACCTTGAACAATGTTCGAGCAATAATTGTAGAAAACATGTCTTGACGGATAACGTGTCGTTTTGACATGTCACTGACAACTGCATAGAAAATTTTATAATTTTTAATTTACCCCCAACGCCGGAAAAGAAGTTTTACTTCAAAAAACCTCAAAGTTAGGTTTCAAAATCTTAAAAATTTGAGTAATATTAAAAACATATTACATCGTATATTTCATTATAACAGGAAGAAATCTTGAAATCCTTTTTCTGCAATTTGATATCATATAATGTACAAATAGAACCTAACCAGCACACATTATAAGCTGCAAGGATATTCTGGTACTCATCCATCCACGTATTAAAATTTCTTTAAAAATAGAAAATTCAGTCCGTGTAAGCCCATCCATATTACGAGAAGAATTCTCTACGATATCGATCACAAAAACACACATACATACATATGTACGTTCTGCTTTGAATGCACAAGCATAGCCCACAATGGTTAAAATTAAAAGTTTCTTTGTGTTGCGGATACGGAAAACTAGCTATTTAGAGCATCGTTGCCATCTGGCGTCTGTACATTTTCCTTGCGGGGGAAACGCGTGTTCTGCAAATTCCTCACAACATTGCATAACCTCACCAAGTGTTTGTATACTCGTACCACCCTGTAAAACTATACATCAGCATTCTAATTAACTTAATTAAATGGCAGATAATAAATTATTGAACTGTTTTTCCTAGGTTTTACGATCGTGATGACATGTGGGTGGATGATGGGAGGGCATGACCCATTTTGCAGCCATCACTCGTACATAACTCGATTATGTACGCTTCACTTTATGTCTTGTTTGGTTATGTTCCTTGATGCCTCTTGATTCATGTTTGTAACCCACATCCACATCCTTTCCATAACGACGACGTACATACATCGTACAGTAATTTTATTAAAACGAGAAGCGAGCCTTATCGTTCGGATGTTTCTAGCGTTGCAAATGAGAAGGGTCGATTTTTTAATTCTATCTAGTTTTTCAGTTGGCAAAGTTTGGTCCGGATGAGACCCATAAAAACTTGAGATCACGACCAAAAGGAGACTTATGTAAGGTAGCCTCGGTTAAAATATCGTCTCAGTCTTGTGGCCATTCCTACAAGGAAAAATTAATCAAATAAACTGACACATCAATGTTGGTTGACCTCTGGTCATGGTTGGGCAAATGTTGTAAGACAAATTAAAATAGCGGAACCAGGAACGGAGGCGACCTACAATTTTCTGTCGATTCCGAACGGCTAATAAGCAGAACTTTCCATGACAAGAGATATACTCTTAGAGGATTTATCAATTCCTCGCAAGAGGCAGTACACCCCTGAAAAAAAACTTTCTTGCAGCGGCTGAGAATCGAACTCGAGACCTTCCGCATGACATGAAAATAGACAAGTTGCTGCACAAAACCGATTGAATAATCTAAGGTTCACTTAAACCAGTATTCTAACAATAATTGAAGGGTTGTAAGTCTAAAGGGTCTAAGTGCCATTTTTATAATTTAGAGATAAACGAGAAAAACATAAGCAAAAGCCCTTTGGCACTTATGCTATACCACAACTTTATTTATGTGTGTGTACAGTTTTAAAAGAAATAAGCACTTGAATCCATTTTGATATTATAAGGCTTGGCCCTTAGATTGTATTTTGATAAAAATATTGATTTTTGATTTTTTTGCACTTAGACCCTTTAGACTTACAACCCTTCAATTTCTGAAATAGGTACTCAGTTATCCCTTGAATTGGCACAAAGCAAATAAGTACCTGACTTATGGGAGGGTGGCGCTCAAAAGAAGTCTAACGCAGAACAGATGTCCTTGTATATTAGGAACGATTGTTTTTTATAATTGCCCACTCCCATAACAATTGCCCATCACTCTACGCCAGCTTTAGAATAGAACTGGAAGTTGGAACAGATTCATTATGAGAATATCACTAATGAAATTGTATTTAAGGTGACAAAAGTCCCAGTTCTAGATTGGGTTATTTGACATATTTTTTTCTTGGGCAATCATATCATCCAGCATTTCGGGTTGTCAAAAGATTCTTAAAATAGAAGATATTAATAAAAATTTCACAAACAAAATTTTGATAAATCGCCTCACGAAAATGTAACTTCTTTAGAAACCTTGAGTGATTCTGCGACAGATTGCAGAAATATTAAAACAAAATTCAAATTATAAAAATACGAGTATGTAGGTACATTTGGGTTTTTCCAGAATTCATAAGAAGCTTCCACCTTAAATCGTCATGTCCATATGGCCAGGCCATGTACCATATTGACATGACGATTCCACCTGCTAACAGTGACTTTTTAAAGGGTTAATTCAGTCACATATTTTGGTCTTAACTACCAGTACCAATATCGAACAAAAGCTGAGAAGTTAAACCACAAAAAGAATTCTGATCTTATAGAGTTGGTTCTCATGAAATATCTAGAGCTTTAGTCTAAGCCTGGTGGTAGAGTACCTACTTTAGTTACTGTTTCATTAAATAAAAATATAAAATGATTAGCTTTTGTGAATACAAACCTACAATCAAAACGATTTTATAAAAAATCGTTTACATTAAAAATATTGTAAGATTTTTGATTTCTACATGACAAATGGAGTTTGTGCTTTGGACTGTCATGTCATGTCGTGCTGTAGGTCTGGATTCGATTCCTAGCGGCTGGTAAAACGTTTTTCGGAAGTGTACTTGTTGTTGAGAGAAATTTATAAATCCTCCTCCAAGAGTAGCTCTCGTCACTAAAAGTACTTCTCATATAAGCCGTTTCTAATCGGCATAAAATTGTAGGTTCCGTCGATTCCTGCTAGCTAACACACATTTCTGCTAGTTGTAAATAACTTGGCTTAGGCTGTCTACGAGATGTTAGGCTATAATTTATGTATTTATTTACATATTTAGTACATGGCATAATGGTTAGTGCAGAAGATGCTATGGATTTTATAATTCATTCTGAACTCTACCTTTGTCAAAATCCCATCTAACGTAAGCTCCGTACCAGCACTTGTCAGTTTGGCAATCATTAGCGCTACACTCCTATTAACTCGTTCTACTTGCCTGTTAGCTAGTATCCCTTGGCGTTGGATTGTCATGCAAAAGATCTTGGGTTCGATTCTCAGGCGCTGGAAAAAATTTTTTCAGAGGTGTACTGCCTCTTGCGGGGAATTGATTGTTCCCTTAGAAAAATCATGAAAAGCGCTGCTCCATTAGTCGTTCGAAATCGCCAGAAAATTGTACGTCCCCTCCATTCCTGTTAATACGCACACGGAAACAATTCAACATTCGCAAAAGTCTCAAAACACGTTATGATAATAATTTTTCGCACAAACTTGAAAAACGGTTATTGTAACTGCGTAATACATATCGCAGCTACGAAGTTTTATTGAAACCTTTAGAGTCTTTTAGACGTTCTGGATGAAATAAAAATTCGATATTCTTGTCTGTACCGAATTCGAAGCAAATCGTGCATCTATTTAGGTTCTGTTGTACAGCTTTGTACATTTTCTCATATTAGTCTACTTAATATACTCGTATTTGATATTTAACCTATAACTATATAAACTTAAGACTTGTCGAACTCTAATGCTAGCTACACTCGGGGCAACCGTTGCAGCATCACAGCCATGCTGAAGCAACCGTTGCTTCGTGTGTAGCTACATATGTTGCCAATTGATTTTGTGTTGCTGCAACCGTTGCCAGAAATATCAAAAAGTTTTGATATGTTCGGTCGGTTGCTCCAACAGTACTGTGGTTGCGGCAACAGTTGCCACGTGTGTAGTGAATAAACGAAACACGTTGATGCAACATGTTGCTGCTGCAACGGTTGCCTCGTGTGTAGCTAGCATAAGATCGCACTACTTTGCAATTTGCACGGATAAATTGTAACTTACAATTTTTTGAAGTGATATACAATGTTCATTGTTAATATCCTTAACAATTAAGACCACATTTGTCATTTGCTATTTATTTCTATGCCTTCCGGAGAAGAGAAAAAATATTCGGTGCAAATAGTCTTTCGGTATCGTTGAAGATGTCGAGTGATTGCGATGGTCTTTTCGGGCTCCACTTGTTGGCAGTTGTTCAACAATAGATATTTTGCACGAGTAATTTTAAATTTTTATTTATTTCTTTTGGTCTTTAATATTCAAAATTTTTTTTTTTTTTTTTATAATCGGCGCACACTCAAGGGGTTTGTATACCCTTAATATGCCAGAGACACAGTGTGAGCATTAAGAAAAAGGGTAAGGGTTAGAAAGGAGGTGTCGGTGTACATATTGGTTTTGAATTCTTGAACATTGCAATGACTGGGAAAGACAGAGCGTGGCAAAGAATTCCACATTCGCGTAGTACGGCTGAAGAACGAATCTCTGTACTTCACAGTACGGCCGAAGTTGGGCTCAAGGGTAAACTGGTGGGCATTCCTAGAAGTGCGAGTATTACGGTTAAATTGTTTAAGGGGAGGAATGCAGCTGGCTATTTCACTAGAGCATAGTCCGTTAGAATAACGGTAAAAAAGGGTGAGGCAAGAAACATTACGACGATGTTGGAGTGACGTAAATGAGTCAATGATGTTATTATCACCAATCATTTTAAAAGCTTTTCTTTGAATACTGTCCAAGAGACTTAAATAAGTTACTGGAGCACCAGCCCATAGATGGGAGTTATACTCAAGTTTTGGACGTATATAGGTTTTATAGATTGTAGCCAGATCAGAAGGAGAGAAAAATTTCTTGCACCGTCTCAGAAAACCCAAACATCTTGCGGCATTTTTGGCAACATCGCGTATGTGAGTGTTCCACAAGAGGTGGTTCGTGATGCACATACCGAGAATATCGAGATGTTTAGTTTCATTGATGCAAGTGCCACTCATAGATAGTGGCAAGGGGGGTATATCTCGCTTTAACGATATAAGACAGCATTGGGTTTTCGAAGCATTAAATTCGACACGGTTTCTTATTCCCCATTGCACAATGCTGTTTAGGTCGTAATTTAATGTGCTTATCATATTTTGTCGTTGCAGTTCCACATCCGAAGAGGAGGGATGTGAGTCTGAAAACGAATATGAAAAGCTAAGAGTACTATCGTCAGCGAAACAATTAATTGGATTAGAAGTTACAGACAGGAGATCATTAATAAAAATGAGGAAGAGGGTTGGGGACAAAACGGAGCCCTGAGGCACACCAGCATTTATATTGTGGGTTTCAGACTTGAATCCGTCCAGTACAACTTGTATTGAACGGTTCGAAAGAAAATTTCTAATCCAAAGAAGTAGGGATTCGTCGATCCCGAAAGCACGCATTTTCGATAAAAGAGCAAGATGCCAGACTTTATCAAATGCCTTTGAAATATCAAGTGCAATAATCTTACTTTCTCCGAAACAATGTAAAGATTTGTTCCACTTTTCGGTTAGATAAACCATCAAATCACCTGTGGACCTATTGCTACGAAAGCCATACTGCCGGTCATTAAGAAGCTTTCGTTCCTCAAGATATTTCTTAAGCTGATAATTAATCAGCGTTTCCATGACCTTAGAAAGAAGGGACGTTAGTGCGATCGGTCGATAAATAAGTAAACTAAAGCTAATGGCTGGTCTTAATAACTGCTTATACATAAGGTTTCGTTGGCTGCCTTAACGCGGTCTTTTTTTTTTTTTTTTTTGAGAAAAGGTTCTAAACAATGGAACGTAAGGTTGGTCTTCTTAAGTACCGCCCTTGAGTTGTGATGTGCTTTTTGCTTTCCAGCCGAGGTTTTGCTCGCCGGATTTCCAGGGTCGCTATGAAGAAAACACGAAACTTCAGTAGCATGATCTTTAAAACCATATGCAAAATCTTTATTGAAAAACAAATCTTAAATTCATATAATAACTAAAACAATCTTGGCTTCAATTAATTTACACCTTGCATGGTGTATTTGGTAAACATCGGTTATTTTCTTTGTATCGTGGTTATGTTGGTTTCCTTTAGAAAGCTCTATTCTGGCATCTGGTTTCTTCATTAACTGGTATTCGGTATCGGGTTACTCTTTTAAAAGTACGGACTACGCTCTTGGCGCTTACAAGATCAGCAGGTTAAAGGCCCCTGGTAGGCACTAGATCGGCAGGTTTAAGGCCCCTGGTAGGCACAGCCAATGTATATAAACATCGACAGATCAGCAGGTACCAAAGCCCCTGGTGGCAATTAGAACGTTTATTCTTCAAACCAAACTGATGGAACTATATAGCTGGACAATTTAACTTGCCTGGTAAACTAAACTCGAGCTCGTCAGCTTCGACAGTAGCAAACAAGTGACTTTCCTTCCCAAAAGGAGGTCCTCTTGTTATATTTTTTGTATAAACTGTGTGTGAACTATATACTGGTCGAAACCAAATGTGTTCAACCGGCTGTGACGTCATGATTTTATAGTGACTGTGTATTATATTAAGGCATGGTATAAAATCTCTTATCTTGCCGAGGTGACTGGTATCGTCGGTCGGTCGATAGCTGCTGCGTGGTATGGTGTCGTCGGCCATTGCTGCGGCGACGGCTGCGGAATCATGGTTGAACAATGATTTATAATTGAAATTGGTGGAAGCATGGAAGGCTTCGTTACAAAGTTTTGGTTGGATTCCGGATTTTACTTTGTTCTACTACGTTTTCTTATATGTATGTATATACTTTGGTGAAAACACTCTGCACTTCACAAGTGATATGGCTTCTGTGGTATATACAGGAAATGTAAAGTGGTATATCTGTTTTCTTTATATAAAAAGATGGGTTCATTTCATTTAGCAGCGGCGGCGGTAGAGTAAGAACTATATCTTGAAATACCATAACAACAATCCATCTATCCTTATAATACGTAGATTTAGAACATGTTAATAAAATCTTTTTTTTATTTGAAAAAGCCCATGTATACCATTATGTATGAAATATAACATCGTTCAAATGCCCGCATCTGCTTATTACAGTACACCGGATCTGAATAGTCCAATTTTCCGTCTTACTGGGACAAGATATCGCCTTGGGCCATATGGTTCAATTTGGCTCATAAGAAATTGGTTATCATCGTTCTGTAGAGCTCGCCTCACGAACGTCGTTTTCGAAAAAGTACGGACCAAAATCCACTCCAAATGGTAACTTTTGAGGACCCATTGTCACCTGGTGAACCCCGTGTGAGTTGGTCCCATATACGTGGCAGTTTTCTTCTTAAGACAGTCATTCATCCGAAAATGCGCATCGTCGTAAAAAATGATTTTTCGGCAAATATTGAGAATTCTCTTCCAAGCACTCTGAAGCCTATTGAGCGAAAAAACGCCGTTGGCTATATATAGGGCTCCTGGGTCAGTTAGATCTTGTATGAGTGTAGGTCCAAGTCTCGATGCAAAATTCACTAAGTTGAAGTCTGCGAAAGGTCAAGCACTTGTACACGGTAAGGAATCGACTGCCTCTGTTATACACTTTCACGGACCCGGGGCGATGTTCTTGGTGGGTTTTGTCATCATTTGACGTACTAATGTCGGCTGATATTTGACTTCCAAACGTTCAAGAGTCGACAGTGAAGGGTCACCACGTCTACCGTAAAATGAGCGCAGCATTTGTACTAACGAACACTCATTTTGATAATAAAGTTTTATCATTTGGACGTAATTTGGCTGGCATCTTACTTACTTACTTAAGGTGGCGCTACAGTCCGGGGTGGACCAGGGCCTCAACCAACAAGCTTCTCCAGCTAGCTCGGTCTCTAGCTAGCTGTCTCCAGTTTCGCACTCAAAGTTGGTTGAGGTCCTCCCCCACTTGTGTGCGCCACCTGAGTCGCGGTCTTCCTCTACTTCGCCGTCCCTCGGGGTTTGATTCGAAGACTTTCCGGGCCGGAGAATTCGGGTCCATTCGCTCTACATGACCAAGCCATCTCAGTCGCTCGACTTTTATACGTTTGACTAGGTCAGTTTCACTGTACAGCCCGTACAAATCGTGGTTAAATCTTCTCCTCTCTTCTCCTATGCAGACGGGACCACAGATCACACGAAGAATTTTCCTCTCGAAACAGCCTAAAGCGCTCTCATCCACCTTCGACAAAGTCCATGTCTCTGCACCATAGACAAGGACCGGGATGATAAGGGTCTTATATAGGGACACTTTAGTTGCTCGAGAGAGGACTTTGCTACTCAATTGTCTTCTTAGTCCAAAGAAACAGCGATTGGCAAGAGTTATTCTCCGTTTGATTTCAGCACTGGTGTTGTTTTCAGAGTTTATAGCGGCGCCTAGATATATGAAGTCCTTCACAACCTCAAAGTTATAGCTGTCTATAATGACGTTTTGTCCAAGACGTCGGTGTTATGTGTCCTTTTTTGATGACAGCATATACTTGGTCTTGCCCTCATTTACCGCTAAACCCATCTTCTTCGCTTCCGTCTCAATGTTCACAAAAGCGCCATTGACATCACGCTTTGTTCTTCCAATAATGTCAATGTCGTCGGCGTATCCGAGTAATTGGACGGACTTTTGAAAGATTGTGCCTCTTGTGTTGACGCGTGAGTTTTGCACTATTCTTTCAAGAACTATGTTGAAGAAGTCGCACGATATAGCATCGCCTTGCCTAAAACCTTTTTTGACATCAAATGCATCGGTGAGATCTTTTCCGACCTTGATGGAGCAGCGTGCATTCTCCATCGTCATCCTGCACAAGCGGACAAGTTTGTCAGGGATTCCAAAACTAGACATTGCTCTATATAGTTCGTTCCTATAGATGCTATCGTACGCGGCTTTGAAATCGATGAAAAGGTGGTATGTGTCGATTTGTAGCTCCTGGGTTTTTTCCAAGATCTGCCGTAATGTGAATATTTGATCGATGGTGGACTTTCCTGGTCTAAAGCCGCACTGATATGGACCTATCAGGTTGTTGACGAAAGGCTTCAGACGTTCACATAATACGGCAGAAAGGATCTTGTACGCGATGTTCAGGAGATTTATGCCTCTGTAGTTGGCGCAGTTCAGAAGGTCTCCTTTCTTGAGGATCGGACAGACAATACTGAGGTTCCATTCATCGGGCATGCTTTCTTCCGACCATATTTTGCAGATGAGCTGGTGCATACTCCCAACCAAGTCATCGCCTGCCGCTTTGAACAGTTCGGCAACGAGGCCGTCAGCTTCAGCGGCTGTGTTGGACTTGAGATTCGATATAGCTATCTTCACTTCGTCCAGGTCGGGTGGGCGGTATTGTTGGTCTGCGTCGCCTAGGTTGAATGGTGCTATCTCTATAGCAGCGGCATTTTCTTCTTCATCGCCGTTATAAAGATTGGAGAAATGTTCTTTCCATATTATCAGCATGGACTGCGGTTCTACTACGATGTTCCCGTGATTATCCTTGCAGGCTTCGGCTCGGGGATTGTATCCTTGTGATGTTTTTTTTACCTTTTGGTAAAACTTCCGAACCTCATTCCTGCCATGGCATCCTTCTATTTCCTCGATCAAGCGCTTCTCATGCTCCTTCTTTTTCTTTCTTAGAAGCCGGTGTTTCTCTCTCCTCTTCTGCTCGTAGAGCTCGCGAGCAGCTCTAGTCCTTCTTTGCAGCGCCGCTTTATATGCGTTTTGTTTTGCTGCATGTGCTTGCCGGCACTCATCGTTAAACCAGGGGTTTCGTTGTGGTGGTCGTGTAAAACCCAGCACATCAGAGGCGGCATTTCTGATGGCTGCTTGGCAATGTTGCCACTGGTCCTCAATACTTGATGCTGGCGGCAAAGGACTTCTTAAGTGGTTGTTAGAAACTCGATCGGAAAAGGACCTTGCGATCTCTTGCGATTGTAAGCCTCCAACGTCGAACTTCCTCGCAGTACTTCCTTGTTTTGGCTTGGGTCGGGAGATCCGCAGGCGAACCTTGGCTACAACGAGGTAGTGGTCCGAGTCGATATTAATCCCTCGGAATGTGCGGACATCCTCTATACTGGAGAAGTGCCTTGTATCGATCGCAATGTGATCAACTTTTTGTCTGAACCTAGTTGCAACAACAAATCCGCATCCAAATAAACGCTGCTTTTGTTCTCTGTAGCAATCGCCGTAGTAAATATCACAGTCTTTTAATTTTCGTCTCCCCGGTCCGTCCCATCGCATCTCTTGGATGGCGGTAATGTCTGCTTTGTAGCAGTTTAGGGCTTCCGCTAATTGTTCGGCTGCACGTGGTCTATTAAGGGACCTAACATTCCACGTACAGATCCGAAGTTCGTTATCCTTATTTCGTTTGCATGGTTCGTCAACAGTGAATCCGTCCATATCCGAGGCTTGTTTTTGCTTCGCAACTACGTCGTATTTTATGTGGCCGGGAAGTCACCCCGACGGCACAACCCCCAACCTGGAGGGCCAGGTCCTTAGTATGACTCCAAGAACGGGGAGCCGGATAAACCGCTCCTTACAGGCCTGAGCTCCGAATACGTCGGAGTAGCCCTGTAAGGTGTTCACTAAGTAGTTCAACCTCACTCGAACTGTAGACGCCACCGTTGATTCCATCTGGGGAATTCCTCCGCTGTCGCCTGGATGAAAGGAGAGATGCCTTAGTGGAAACATCTCTCCCCCCCTCTCTCGTTTGCTACCCCCAACAACCTTCCATTGGGGTTGTGACCCAATCTCCAGTTGAGGTACTAGCTACACGATGTTCACCGCGAGGAGGTGAGAGTAGGAGTCGATAGACAGAGGTGGGTTTTAAGAAAAACCTGTGGACGCTTGTGTCCTCTTGGGTGCACGTGTCTACCATTCTACCATTTGGCTGGCATCAGTAACTGAATAATAAACAACAAATTTGACAGATGTCACGAAAACAACATGGCCGCCAGAATTAACCCGCGATAATTGTAAAAGCCCTTATAATTATATCGTTCTGCCATAGACAGGCATTGTTAATTCAATAATTGCATTTTGAATTTACTTTTGTTCCATGCACTCTTCCCCTCTAAAAATTACCAAAACAAAATTGAAACTCTTGTATAACATCGTCTGTCATTTAAAAAATATAATTACTTTTGAAGAATTTTTCTTTGAAATTCGATTTCATTGATTTTAAATTTCAAATCCTTGTTCGGTATCATCATATAATAAAACGGCAAACATTTTGTGGTACACTTTTCTCCAAAAGTATTTAACCGATTTCGATAAATTTTATATGGTTGGAAAGCCACAGTTACGGAGATGTGGAATTGTGGAGATGTGACTGTCGAACACTTTGCATATTACATAAAATAAAATTTAATTTAATAAATTTGCTTGAAAACACTGCCAATATTTATTAGTATAAAATAATTTAATCAAGAATATAAATAATAAATAAATTGGCACTCGAATTTCGAGAGCTGGGTCGGCTAGTATTATGTAAATAGGTTGAGGTACATATAGGTATCGAAATGATAAAGTATCTGTCCTTGGCACAACTTTCCATTTTAATTTCCGTAATTGCTTATTTAAAAGCAAATGCAAATCTGCTTAAACAAGGATCGTGTAAATACTTAAAACTTAATGAAACCGTTACGTGGAGCTGTGGAAGAGACTGCGGCCAGTTTTCTGACTTCCCTCAGTACCTACACCAAAGAGATGGTTGACCTGGAATGTCACATGAATGGAAAAAGTTATTTTTAGAAGGAACTTGCAAGGCACGAATAAACAATAGAAAACAATGGAGCCACAGAAGGAAGGGTGATGTAGTGCTACAATCTTGTGGCTTTTGGACAAGGATAATTTCAAAGAATAAAATAAAACAGTATTCGGGAAAGATTTTGCCCATAAAACCTCCAGCAAACAGAATAACTCAAGCAAAATACAATTTCATATTAAAAATTAACCCAAGGATTCTTAAAAGAAAAATAATTTTTGTTCTTGATAGTAGATATCTATGCTCTGCGTTCAAATGGATGTGGTAGCATATTTTGTTCATTCCCATTGTGGAAGGACCTTTTTAGCGAATAAAACCAAATGAATATGTTTATGATCTGAATGATTGTGATTTTTACTCTATATTGTGTGAGCGCATATAAGATGCAAGTATGCATTTTAAGTGTCAGTTGAGTTCTAGGAAAAGATGATTGGCGTAAAGTTAATGATACGCGCCTTGAAGTTTTCAAATTCATTGTGACATATTTTGTCTCTTGGGAGAGAGAAATAATATGAATATCGTTATCTTTCACCAATGTCTCTTTGTCAAAAAGGCGTTTGATTAAGAATTTATTTAGCCCCTTTTAGACGATCATTTCAGTTTCAGTTTCAGTTGATCTATCAGTTAAGCTTTCAGTTAAACTGATGTCTAAATGCAAAAACTGAAGCGTTTAACTGAAACTGAAACTGAGACTGAAACTGATGAAATTCCCATAAGTTTTCAGTTCAGTTATCAGTTAAACTGATGTGTAAATACTTTTCAGTTCAGTTGTCAGTTCAGTCCTCATTCGAGTTCATGTTTTTTTTTCAATATGTCGAAACAGAATGATAATTTGGTCGATTTCATTGAAATTTATCGCGTGTGTCAATGTTTATGGAAGAAAAGTTACCCTTTTTATCACAATTCAGTTAAGAGAGAAGCAGAATACAAGCTCAACTGAACACCGGACTGAAGTCTTAATACAATGCCTTTTTTAGCTGAACTGACAACTGAACTGATAACTGAAGGAACAACTGATCGTCTAAATACAATGCCTTTTTTAACTGAACTGACAACTGAACTGATAACTGAAGGAACAACTGATCGTCTAAAAGGGGCTTTTGAAAGCTTTTTGAGTGTCAAATAATGTTGATTATTTCTTATGACATATGCCAATGAAGATGCATGGAATGAAAATAAAATGTAAAAGCGGTTGGGTTTTCGAGTGAAATATTATATGATAAGAAGCAGAAACTTCAGAAAACAGATCCTGATATTATTTTGTAGATAGAAAAACCCTCATTCCAAAATACTGTAAGGACTTGTGCGCATTTTTTTATATTTTATTTGTAATAAAAGTTCAAAGTTCAAAGAACCAGGAAGATTTCATTGAGAACAAAAAAATAATAATTGAAATAAAAAATACAAAAAAAAGAAAAAGTAATTCAAAAAATGTTAATAAAAAAGCAAAGCCGGTAAAAAATTGACAAAAAAAAGGAAGAAGTTCAGCTTAAGATTTAAAACTTAAAATTAAGGGTTGACATTGAGGAAGAATGAGTTATACTCTGTCCAACAAAAATTGTCAGTACAGGGAAGATAGGACGTTTGTCTTTCATTCTGGTTGCATTGCCATGCATAAGATTCACAGGGATTCCGTAGTTTACATTATAAATAGCCGGAAATGATAGTAAAAAACGCGTAGGGCTACCGTCTGCCGATTCAAAACGACTGAAGACAATATTCAATTTACCTTTTCCCACAACGCCTAGCGGTAAGATAATAGGCGCGTTTTTTTTAAGTTGAAAAGCAATACGACAACACTCAACATACTCATCTTCTTAAAATGTGTTCTCAAAAGCTTCAAGTCCCAAAAGCTCCTTAATAAAAACCACTGAAAAAGCTCCTTTCTTGCAATTGAGAATGATAATGGTAACTCTGTTTTGATGTAGATAAAGAGCGCACGATCGTATTGAGTGACACTTGACACGTTGACACTCTTGTTAGTATCTCATCACTTCATCAGCAGTGGGATACGACGGTCGTGTTGGGGTGTACAACTTTTTGCAATGAATTACAACAACAATTCCTTAAGAAAAGTCAGTGACTTGCTCGTTTTTTAGTGGCATTTTTCCTAACGCATTGAAGTGAGGGTGCATCAGGCGCCACTGCTTTAGAAAAAGCTCTCCCATAAGGCCTATACTGACAATTTTTGTTGGACAGAGTATAGTACAGTTTGTATCAATAACTGTAAGTAACAGAATTTGGTGGTGCAACAGTTCGAAGAGAACCAGGATCTAATGACAAACAACTCTCAACCATTCCTGTTTACCTGTTTTCAGGAATGGAGGGCCCCTACATTTTTCTGCCGATTTCGACCGACTAATGAGCAGCACTTTCCATGACAAGAGATACTCTTAGAGGATTTCTCAATTCCTCGTAAGAGGCAGTACACCCTTGAACATTTTTTTTGCAGCGGCTAAGAATCGAACCATGATACTCCAACGCACTAACCATACAATAATTGTTACTTAACGTTATTTTCTTTAAAGTTAAGATTAAGGATATCAAACAGGAGGAAGTAATAATTATGATTTATCTGCATCCGATGATGGTGACTTCAAGTGTATAAGTTAGTATCGCATTTCCTCCGCTTCGAAGAATTCTAAGAACTAAACGAAATACAAAATATAAACAAAAGCAATATTACAATTTGAGTTTCCCACGAACGATGATTCCGGGAATTGCGCATAATACTTTTGCTTCAAAGTATTATATAATTCTAAGAATTATTTTTATTAATTTAATCACAGAACAATAAAGGTGGTAGCATTCTGCTCCGGAAAAAAATATTTTTCAAATAAAATGAAAGGAAATTGTTAACTTATATTAGTACGTTTACGAGGTGGTAGAAATATTTGCAATAATTGGAAATGACAATCTTATATATACTTCATCCAATCAATAGCATTGACCCCTTTCTATTGCATCATTATGGGCCATTTATAAAGGAGACTACACAATAGATCAATATTCTAAGTTTCTTCTCCACAACATAATCAATAATTAAAGAATAGATTCAGAGCTTTTGAAATACTTGGTCACTCTAAATACAAAGCCCCTGATTTTGGACGAGTTTCTAATAATGTAAGCGTAATTGAGTTTGAATAAGAACTAAGAGTCAAATATAAATCCAAGGACTCTATCTTTTAGTTGGTTAGCGCTTATGCTATATTATTCCAAGTCGATGAGATAGAGTTTCCTAGAGTACCTAGGATGTTATTGAAAATTTTGTTATATAAATTTTGTATAATCAGATCCAATATAGTTTGAAGACACTATTCAAACAAGGTCTTTTTGAAGAATATTACAATCCCTAGCTAGAGTCGTAGGAAATATATATCCAGATATATCGTAAAGTATTGACCCTTTTAGGACGCCTGAAAAAGGACTTAAATATCCGAAGGATACTTTATTCAGAACAACATCGTGCTGTCTACTTGCCAGATAAGTCTCAACTCTCAAGCCACCTGATATGGCAAAAGTATGAAAGCATAAGCAAGATTCATTTGTAACCGATGATTTAGCGTTCTTCGAAGACCGAATTTGTGTTCCTACAGCGTTAAGGGGTTAGGTGTCAAATAAACTCGCACACTAGTTAACTGACCACCTCCCAGTGATGATATTAGGGAGCATAATACAAAAATATAAAATTGTATGGACGTAGAAGGCAAAGGCTATTTGATTGTAGCTGATTACTATAAAATTATCTAGAAATGTTTCCAGTTCAGAAAAAAAAAAACAAGTCAAACTGTTATACAGAATTTACTTCCCTCATGGAATACCTAGAGTTATAATTGCAGACAATGTACGCTTCAGGTCTTTTGAATTCTGAAAAATTTAAAATTTTTATAGTAACATCAAGTCCAAGATACCCAAGGTTTAACGGGTTTGCTTATTTTTTTAGATTAAGAATTTTATTTTTCAATTTGGTTTAGGTATATACAATATGTCTTAAAACTAACTTATAATAAATTAAATCATGTTGGCTCAACAATAGAGGCCCAACGTTCTTCAGTTGGCTTTACAAAATGCAGATGGGAAGGGCGTAGGTCAGAACGAGTCAGATAAGTTGCTTGTACACACTGAGTTATAGTGTTATAGTGTTGCCATAGCCATAACAAGCAATCTGTGATATTAGGTTAATCTTTGTTTTGTCTAAATTTCATCTTGTTAATTTGTTAATGTTTCTTAAATTTTCTAGTGTTAAAGTATTAATGTCAATTAATTGTTTCATATATCAATATTTTATTTAAAATTTTAACAACATAAAATGTAAACAAAAAGCAAAACTTAAAATTAAATAAATATAAACCCCTGATGAAGCCGGAAAGAAACCGGTGAAACGTTGGGACAAGAATGAATTAGTTTTTTAAATTAATTGCATTATTCTTAATAGATCATTAAGCCCGATTGTCTACACAACATACGTCACATTAAATGATCAAATACCATTACAAATAAGATAAACTTTTATTGGGAAATGTGTATAGGCCAAATAGAAATAGATTTTTTTTTTCCTTTTATTACTTTGATGGAAGAAGTCTCCTTATACTGTCCCAACATAATTGTATGCGGAGATTTCAACTCTAATATATTGGTAGATCAATCACTTCTCAACGCCATGAGCTCATTACATTTAAGTGCTGTTAATACCATCAACCCAAGGCACTTTTCTAACCATCTTCCAACGTTACTTGAAATTTTTTTTTTTGTGAGCAGTTTGGAAAAAGTGAAACTGTATGATCAGCTTTCAGCTTCTTCTTTCTTAAAGCATGATTTAATATTTATGACTTTCGATTACAATGTAACCTTGGTAGTTCAGACCATAAAATACAGGGCCTTTAGCAGGATTGACAATATTACTTTGGAAGAACAGTTGAGAAGTATTAACTCTGACACAATTTATTATCTACCATCGTCGGATGAACAAATTCAATTTTTCAATGAATGCACTCTTACGCTCTTTAACATACATGTTCCACTGCTAACAAAAAGTTGTACACCTGACATAAAATCATGGTTTTCACACCACATTCGCTCTCTAATGCTAGATCGAGACAATCTAGCATACAGACGCTGGAAACTTTTTCGCTTAAATGATCACCTTTATACCTATCGCTCACTTCGGAACCAGGTCGTTCAAGCAATACGATCGAAAAAACGCCAAATATACTCCTCCCGATTAAATTCTTCGTTGACCGGACAAATAGGTGTTGCTAGAAGCAAAAATTCTTGTGTCGTTGATTATGATTTCAATGAACTCAACAAGAAATTTATTTCGCTTCCAGCACCTCTTTTAGCTATACGGCTCGTCTTCCAGAAGCTCCTATTAACAACGCGTTAAATAATTTCACAATTAGATCGGTCGATAGCGCTGAAGTAGTTGCTAGTACCTTGTCAATTAAATCTAATGCCTTTGGACTTGATGAGATGTATCCAAAATTTCTTAAGCTGATATTGCCATTGGTCTTACCCTTCATAACATACATATTGATATTGCTTTATTTCATCAATCAGATAACAATCTTTTTTAGACTACTATAAGACTACTATCTTCAACACTATTTTAACTTCAGGTAAATATCCGGATCAATGGAAAAAAGCACAGATCATACCAATTCCTAAAAACTCTCAAAGTGATGATTTCAGACCAATTGCAATTTTACCTTTTTTGTCCAAAGTTTTTGAAAGAATCTTGCAAAATCAAATGACCAAATATCTCAGTTCAACAAACTTATTGACACCTAAGCAATCCGGTTTTCGGAAAGGTCACAGTTGTGTCACAGTCTTACTCAAAGTAACGGAAGATTTGCGACATGATCTCGATGAAGGTAAAATTAATTTTTTAGTACTGTTAGATTTTTCGAAGGCATTCGATATGGTCGACCATTCAGTTTTATGCGATAAACTTTTTCGTCAGTTTAATTTTTCATTCTGTGCTGTGAAGCTTTTGCGTTCCTACTTAACAGACCGAATACAAGCAGTTCAATTGAACAATAGTCTGTCCGACCTCCTCCCAATCTCTCTCGGTGTTCCACAAGGTTCGATTCTAGGTCCTCTGTTATTCTCACTCTATGTAAACGAATAACCATCTGTGGTAAAATATACTAGTTCAATCCACATGTATGCTGATGATGTACAAATGCATTTGCGTTGCCCGTTAGGGCTTATAGAAGACGGCGCGCGGCGTAAGCTGTCTTAATGAAGATCTTGACAAAATCACATGTTAGTCACAGAAAAATGGTCTTTT
This sequence comes from Philhelius festivus, assembly GCA_963931855.1. Lineage (NCBI taxonomy): Eukaryota > Metazoa > Arthropoda > Insecta > Diptera > Syrphidae > Philhelius > Philhelius festivus. Next base: position 37,342,802 of record OZ007555.1, read on the forward strand.
ATTAAATCCTAAGGAATCTGTAAGTCTTGTGATTTCAAAGAAAGTTGTTGACCTTTCTTGCTTTCCTCCAGTGCTTTTACAGAACTCTCCAATTAAATATGTTGAAACTGCTAAAAATCTAGGTATGGTGTTTAACCGAAACAATCACATACAAATTTTGCTGTGGGTAAAACATATGGCATCCTTCGAAACATGTGGGCCACACAATCCTTTACGCCTTTAAGAGTGCGGATGTTATTAGCAAGAACGCTGGTCTTACCTACACTCATTTATGGTTGCGAGATTTATTCACATTGCGATTCCGTCAGCAAAAGAAAACTAAACGTAGCCTTTAACAGCCTGGTACGCTATATTTACGGCTTAAGAAGATATGACAGTGTATCCAATTTTTCCAAAAATCTTTTAAATATGACTTTTGAAAATTTCCTAAAGTACCGAGCATTAAACTTACTTTCAAAGATACCCCTCAATCGTGAACCCCAATATCTCAGTGATATGATAACTAGGCCATCCTCGCAGAGGACGCGATTGCTTACCCACCCGCGCTATGCCTCTCTCACATCCGAGCGTCAGTTTTTCATATATACAATTCGATTATGGAATTCTCTTCCACGGAATATAAGAGAAATAGACGATGTTTTGAAGCTACAGACCAGAATTAAGCTTCACTTTTCACAACGATATGATTACTTTTTCATATAATGATAACAAATTTATTGTTTTTCCATCCTTTCCTTCTTTTTCGTTTGTTTTAATTTTTGTTTTTAAATTTTGTTTTGTTTGTATAAATTTTCTTTTTCTTTAAACAATGTACTCGTATCTTAGTAACAAAAATTGTCAAATCCTAGCTTTCATAAAATGTTTAACTGTAGCCTGTCTGTGCCTAAGTTATAAGACAATATGTCTTAATGTGTATAGGTTTTTCATGAAATAAATATGTAAATAGATTGAAAATGTGTTTATATGGAAAATTTCCCGCATGTGATATATCGCGTGATGGTGATGTGAACTGGCTTCTTTGGGATTTATTTTTGTAGATCGGCGCTCATGCAAACAAACCGCAAACCTTCACATTTAAGAAATTAATATTGGCAGAGTTATGACCCAATTATTGCCCGATAGGTATGTATCGAAAAGTCATCCAAAATTACATTGTGCATCGACTCGTGAAATATCTACTATGGAGAACTTTTCCTTGGTGTTAGGTATATTTTATTCATAATCGCAAGATACTAGAAATATATTGAAATAAGACTTTGATCGAGATATAAGTTATCAGACCAAAAACATAAAAAAATAAATTAAAAAAAGAGCCAAGTTCTTCTATACAAAAACCTTTGTGTAACAAATTAGCCGTGAAAAGTACTGAGATCTAAAAGTACGCCAAGTTCTTACTTCATGAAGGTTTAATACCGAATATTTAAAGTAGAATAATATTGAAACAGCTACAATGTAATACAGAAATTTTATTATTTAATGATTATTATTTAATGATTTAAGTTTTCAAAACCTTTTGAATTGGGCATAAAAAAAACTGAATGGAAAACCGATAATTTATTATTTTTTTGTTTGTATGCAATTTAAACTCTACCGTTTTACCAAATTTCATCGTTTTACAGCAGTCGGAAGTGCTCCATTCAACCAACACCAATTCGGAGAAAGTAGGTGGATACCACGCCCTCTGAATAGAAAACCTCAATTTTAATTTTTGTTCCTTTATATGCAATTTGAGCCCTACCGTTCTACCAAATTTCATTGTTCTACTGCAATCGGAAGTGCGCCTTGTTCTAAGGAAGTGGGCGGATACCACGCCCCTGAATGGAAAACCTCAAATTTTATATTTTTTTCTTAGTATTCAATTTAAGCTCAGCCACTTTACTAAATTTCATCGTTTTACAGCAGTCGGAAGTGCACCATTCAACCAACACCCATTCGGAGAAAGTGGGCGGATACCACGCCCCCTGAAAGGAAAACCTTGGTGTTTATTTTTGGTCCTTTATATGCAATTTAAGCCCTACCGGTTCTCCAAATTTCATCGTTTTACAGCTGTCGAAAGTGCTCCATTCAACCAACACCAATATTCGGAGAAAGTGGGCGGATAGCACGCCCCCTGAATGGAAAACTTCAAATTTTCGATTTTTTCCTCTGCTTGCAAGACCTATGCAAAATTACAAGATTCTACGATGTCGGGAAGTGCTTCATAATTTTGATGATCTGTCAGTCAGTCAGTGAGTCAGTCAGTTACGGTTTTTGTGATTTTTGAGTCCTTATATCTGAGAAACCGCTTACGCTAGAAAATTGAAATTTGGTAAGGCGCCTGTGCTTGACAAGCTTAGCAAATATTTGGAATTTTAAGTTTCTGACTTCATTGGTACTGAAGATATGGAGGGGTCAAAAACCACCTGAGTTTGTTCCTGTAAAAAGGGTGTAGTGCCATAACTTGGCTGGGCACTGCCGTGCCCTTTGATTTCATTCATAATCGCAAGATACAAGCAATATATTGAAATAAGACTTTTATCAAGATATAAGTTATAAGTTATGTAGTTGGTTAGTGGTTATTTTTTTTAGTTTAAAATTCGAAAATGAAAAATAACATATCTTACGTATTTGACAAACACAATTATCGAAAATTCACATATTCTAAATAATCAAATTACGAGAAAAATCTTCTTTTTTTTTTTAAATTGGTTTTAAAATCTCTGTTTATCTAAATAATTAAAGCCAACAAAGAGATATATGTATCTATGTATTTAATAAATAACACCAACATTTATGCATAAGTTCGCATATCTACCCGACTTACTAATAGATATTTCACACTGATTTACATTTTTTCTTAAATCTTTAATGAAAATATCTTTCCTCACTTTTATGGCTTTGATTCGAATTTAATTTCTTTGTGCAAAAATTGTTATTAAAAAAGAATGAAAATATCTTTCCTCACTTTTATGGCTTTGATTCGAATATAATTTGTAACCAAACCAAACAAAATTGTATCTCTTCAAAAATATAAAATCACAAAACCAATTTAAATATTTATCAGAGTCATTCCTAAAAAGTTCAGCAACATTTCAATGCGGGCTTACAAATCATAACCATCCCCAAACCAACAACGTTTCAAAAATGTATTGTTTGGCCAAGCACAAATACAATAAATTCGGGCCTTATGGATACCTTCATTGCTTTTATATGCCTGTCTCCTCGTACCTTTTTTTTCTTTCTTTTTGTTTGTTTTAAGCTCTCAGAAACGGAAATTGCAAAATCAATATCCTAACTCCCATTATTTCTTCCGCTTCAAAGTGATGATTCACCAAATAAAAACAAAATCAATCCCCCGCAGCTACACATTGGATTTGACTTCAAATAAAGAGACGGCAAAAGATACACACAGTTTCAGTGTCGAATTTATACAAAATGACAGGCTGTTCTAGTTTTGGAAATAAAAATAAAATACACGACTGGGTCGCACGAACTTGCTCTGATATAAAAGACTAGGAATTTAGAAAAATGAATGTTATTAGAGAAATACTGTTCGTAAGCATAAAATTAATTTTTTAAATGAGTAAAACAAATTTTTGCAAGAACAAAAATTGTAATTCGCTGTAGTGGTTTCTTAAAAACATAAGCTTTTTTATAAAAAAATTTTAAAACATTTTTAAGAAAAAATGTTAGTACCCTAACTTAAATTTATTATTATTGCACGAATAAAAATTAAATTTCGAAATAAAAAAAAATATGAAAAAAAATATTGACCCATTTTTGAAATATCGAAATTTCCAAAAAAAATTGATTTTATTTTTCAAAAATTCAAAAAAAGAATATTTTTATTTTTATAAAATTTTAAAATGCAATGCTTTTTGCACTTTTTAGAAGCTTCTCTATAAAAAAATTCATTAAAATCCGTGTGGCCGATAATGAGAAATTCAAAATTTGAAAAAATGGTTCTAAGCTAGGTACAGTCAGAAATATCTTAATTTGAATATTTTCTTATTAAATTAAAGTTCGTAAAAATTAATCGAAAGAAATTTTTTTTATTATTTTCGAGAAAAATCGAAAACCTTTTTTAACATTTGTATGGTGGGTACAGTTATTTGCAGATAAAATAAAATTTTGTTTCTCACATCTTGTAAATAGAAAAAATTTACTTTTATTTACCAAGTTTAAAAAAATCGAGCATGGGGCTTTCGGAATATTTATTTAAGAAAAAAATTGAAATTTTTTTTAAAAAACAAAATTTTTCGAAAATTTGATTACAAGATAATATTCAAATTTTCGAAGAGCTTTAGAATAAAAAGAAATGATCAAAATCGGTTGTACCTTTTTTGAAAAAAATCAAAAAAAAAAAAATTGTTCCAACCATTTTTTCGGACAACTTTATTCTACCATTACCTAGCTTTACCAAAATCAATTATTTTGAATTTAAAAAAAAAGATTGTGGAACAGTTTTTTGTATAAAAAAAAAATTATAAAATTTCGAAAAAAAAAATTCGTATGGAAAGTACTGTTATTTTTTGGTCTTAAAAAAAAGAAAAAACCGTGTTGGGGGGAAATAATTAAAAATACTATCTACAAAGTTTAAAGATAATCGAAAACAGATAGACAGAATTACAAGACCCACTTTGATCAAAATCTCGAGTTCGATTTTTTTTACGAATGCATAACTGGCATTATAGTACCTATAAGTCGCAAGTAAAACTATGTGGAGAAATAAGAGACGATAACATAATATTAACAATTTTACTCGAGTTGTTAAGAGAGTGTTAAAGTGAGAAAAGTTATTTTCCGATGTTATAGGGACAACTGATTTTTCAACAAATCGCAAAATAGTGGTATTTTAGGTTATTATTAAACAAAACACAGTATTGGCGTGCAATATCAATTTGAACATATGTATTTAATGTTCAATTTTTCGTACCTAGTTTCCTAAATATTTCAGAAATTTTGTCCAAAGTTGTAAAGTAATTGCCAATCCGTTCATCTGTTTGACAGTTTGTCAGCTTTCAATTCATCATAAAATCTCAGGAGATGTTGATTTCGTTACTGCGAAATCTCAACTATCAGATAGGGAGTTCAACAAACGAAACAGCCTAAAAATGGTAACCGCTTATCAACAATAACATAATAATTATTGGTAGTGAGGCAGACTTGCATATTGGTCCCACTTGAGTCTCTTGGTTACGATCCAAAATATACCTTTAAAAATGATTGGTGTTAGAACGATTAGAGAAACATTTGTATCTCTCACCGCCACAATGTTTCATGACTTTCATTATTGTATCGCTTTGTTTATTAGCAGTGTTCTAGTGAAATATGTAGTTAGTTTCATTCCTCTCTGAAAATAATTCAACCGTAATACCTGGGCTTCAGACACTGTCCATCAGTTTAAACTTGAGCCTACTTCGAACGCACTGTTCACTGTTCAGTGATTTTTTCATTGCGCAAATCACGCATGTGAAATATTGTACACACTTTAAAAACAAAACTAGTGTGCATCGATAGCTCCTTTTAACTTTCCTTAACGTTCACACTGTGCTCAAACATTTTAAGGTGAATACTTTTAGTTTTGGCAAAATTATAAAGAAACGAAATTACTTAAATACATGAAAAAAAGTCACGAAACATATATATACATACAATTTCGGATTACTAACTCAATTCAACAAACAACTTACTTACTTACTTAGTTACTTAGGTCCTCAGACCTATTATGCTTCCACAACGCCATCTCGCCATCGTGTTCGGTTCCTGGATATGAGTCGCAACTCCCTCCAACTCTTGCCTAGTTGGGCTGACTCCTCCTCGACTGTCCTTCTGCATGACCTTCTCGGTCGTCCAGCTTTTCTTCCTTCTTGATTGAGCGGATTCCACTGCATTGCATGCGCCGCAATACAGTTGTCGCCTTTTCGAAGCGTGCCACTTTCGACGTCGTATAATAGAGTCAATAGGTTCCTGACCCGTTTTCCTAAGGAGCTCTTCGTTTGATATACGATTGGGCCAGAAAATCCTAAGGATGTTTCGTAGACATCTATTAATGAACAGTTGCAGCTTCTTAGTGACACCTACTGTTACTTTCCAAGTGCTGCAACCGTAAAGTAATACGGATTCGATGTTGGATCGAAACAGCCGTTGCTTGGTTCTTAAGCTTAGAGAGTTATTCCTCCATATATTTTGAAGCATACCGAAAGCAACCTTTGCCTTCCCGTTTCGACTGATAATGTCCTGTTCGGTACTACCCTCGGTAGAGATGATACTTTTAAGGTATTGGAAGCTCTGTACTTTCTCTACCGGTTGTTGAGAAATATTTATGAGAGAAGAATGACGTGGTTCCTAGGCTGATCATCTTTGTTTTGCTGGAGTTGATTTTCAGCCCTACGATTTCTGCTTCTCTCTCCACCCCTGTTGTCATTTGGTGTGGATCCATGATCCTATGAGAGAGCAAGCATACGTCGTCCCCATAGTCAAGATTTTTCAGGTGAGACGTCAAAGTCCATCGAATTCCTCCGTTTCCCCTCAAGGCCGCTCGCAGGACATCGCTTATCACCAACAGAAACAATATTGGTGACAGAATGCAGCCCTACCTGACTCCACTTTGGACTTCAAACTCTTCGGACAGCGTCCCTTCGTGCAAAACGTGACATTTGGATACATCATAAGTTGCCTTAATAATAGCCATTAACTTATCAGGGATACCCCTAGGGTTCCCAACCGTACTATAATATATAGTATTGTGCTATATTTTGGCTTTGCGTACTATATACTGTTTAAGAAATATATAGTATGCAAAAATACTATATTTCAATGGATTGAATGAAAAGCAAATACATCTCTCATTATGTTTCTTTAATTTACAGTTACAACTTACTACTGTCGGTGTTTTCGTGTATATTTAAACTTTGTTTAAAGTCTTTTTGTTTTTTTTTTTCTCGGGTTTTTTGTTCACAAAATTGTTAATGGACAACTCGTTCTGATTGGCTAAAGACAACTAAAAATTTAGTTGGAATTTGCCCTCCAACGTAGCGTAAAAATGTCTGCTTCAAAGCCAGTTGGATAATGATTTTGACATTTCACAATCAGCTGTTCGATGAAAATACAAATTTAGTTTTTGGTGGAAGATATTTTCAAAAGGAAATTATTAAAAAAGTTTATATTTTACCTTATATTTAATGTTATTTAATTTAAACTGTAAATAAAAGTTCATTTAAAGTTCTTAAAACAGGATTGACTAGCCTTGTAGTGCAATTTGCATTCACAAAGCTAGTTGAATTTTGACTATGTAGTCACTTCATTAGTGAATGCCAGTAAATGCCATTTTTCTTCCTCCGCAGAGAGAAGAGAAGAGCTGAAAAAAATTGTTGCGGCTGTTGAAGGTAAATGGACTGAGCTAAAACGTCATGTTGGCACTAGGTGGCTCTCATTGCTGCTTTGCGTGGACAATATACTTTTGAATTGGAAGCCTTTTATTGACTATTTTACTAGTTTAGATGAAGAATGTCCTAGACATATACAAAATATTTTGTGTATGCAATAAACTTATAGAAACATTAAAGTTCAAATATTTTTTAAACTTTGCTAGCCATTTATTGGAAAACTTTAATAAAGCTGTCAAACAACTTGAAGGTAACAACATCACAGTTTTAGATTTGTTTAACATTATGTTGACTTTAAAGATTGCGCTAGAACAACGCAAAAAAGATTGTTTCTTTGGTTATGAAACGCAAAAATTGTTACAATCCTTAGAAGCTAGATCTCCAAAAGAAAGTGATAAAATCAAAAACGATTTTATAGTATTCTTCAATAAATGTCTGGAATACCTTGATAAATGGTTTAACTTTAAAGAAGGCAACTGGTTATACAAAATTCAAAGCTTAAATTTGAAACAAGAGCTTTCCTTTGATGACTGAGATGGCATTACATGTTCTTAACTTACAAGAAAGAATGAAAATCAAGATGGACGTACTTTATTGTGAAATAAAAATACTCAATGAAATCTTTTCAAGAGTAAGGAATTCAAGAGATCTTACGGGCAGAACTTCAGATCAAAAATGGCTGCATATTTTTTCAAAATACCGAAAATAATTTACCAAATATTTTTAAGCTAATTTCGTTCCTACTCTATATTCCTGCCACTTCGGCGTTCACGGAAAGTATTTTTTCATTCATGAACTCAAAATGGTGAGAAGAAATAAACAGATGGAAAATTGAATGTGATGACTGATGAGGCTTAAGAAACTCTTATTGCTACCAAAACATTTTTAAATCATACAAAAAGTTCAAAAAAATATAGATTTTATACAACATAATATGTAGCAAAAATAATTTTGGCTTTTTCTTTCACTTTTCATAAAATACTACCTATATATATATTTTTGGATTGTACTATATTTTTCTCTATCTTATTTGAAAAATACTATAATCAGTCGCAAAAATATTGGGAACCCTAGATACCCCTCCTGCGTAAAGCATGCCAAATAAATTCTGTATTGACGCTATCGACAGCCTTCTCAAAGTCAATGAATAGCAGGTGGAGTGGTGATTGATATTCGACGCACTGCTCAATTATGATCTTTAAAGTATTGATATGATCAATGCTTGAGGATCCAGTGCGGGAATCTGCTTGTTCGGCATCGAGTGTGGCTTCTAGATGTTCCCTGATGCGTTCCAGTACTATTTTCGCTAATATTTTGGCAACGGCAGGCAGGACGCAAATCCAGTTTTCGCACTGTGTTAAGTCTTCTTTTTTAGGGAGCTTGACTATCATTCCCTTTTTCCACTCATTCGGATATCCTTCGGAGACCCAAGCTTTCTTTATGAGTGGATCCAGGAGTTCGCTCGATGTCTTTGGCGCCACTTGTAGAAGCTCTGCAGGAATGCCATCAAGTCCTACCGCTTTGTTGGTCTTCAGTGCTTTGATTGCGTTGCGGATCTCATCTCTACTGGGGGGTGCAGTGCGGATTCGGGAATTTGTTGTTTCTGTCGGCTCAGCAGGTATCAGTTGCGCATTGCTGTCGTTAACTCGGTTTAATACCGACGCAAAATGGTCCTTCCACCTTCTCAGCTGACCCTAATCCAAACTAAGTAGCGAGCCGTCTGAGTCTTTTAAGAGGTGGTGTTTGGAACTGCGAGCACCAACCAATTCCTTTGTAATGCTGTAGACGGTTCTACTGTCGCATCTGTTAGCAGCCACTTCTGCTTGTTGGGCCAAAGCGTTGATGTGATTACGCTTATCACGTCTTACACTGCGGTGAACCTCTCTCTTTCTCATGCGGTACAGGGATTCTAGCTCTCTTTTTTCTACTCCAGTTGCAGCTGCAATACGGGCCTTAAGTTTTTGCCGTTCACCAATCCGTAACCAGGTTTCTTCAGAAAGCCAAGCGTTTTTGTTTTTCCTCGCTCGGCCGACTATTCTTTGGGCACCTGATATAAGAACATTTTTCACAGCATTCCAGTGGTTTTCAATGGATTCAGGTTCCGTGCTGCTGATTGTCATCATTCCGTGTGAAAGGTGGTCTCTCAGTTGAGAGATCCTTTAGTCTGTCGATGTTGAACCTGGGTAAGCGGGTTATGCCGTTGGATCTCCGAGTTGCAGTTGTACGAAGTCTTACAGTAGCAACCATAAGGTGGTGGTCTCAAGCAAGTCCCATATCGGCCCCTCTTTTACTTCGAACATCCAGGAGACTGCTTCTAAAGCACCGGCTAATCGCGAAGTGATCAATTTGATTCGAAGATGCTTGCCTGTCCGTCGACATCCAACTTTTTTGTGGCACGTCTTGGTGCCGCCAATGACAAGTCCGTTAGTATTGCAGAAGTCAATGAACCGCTCACCGTTATCATTTCAATTCCCAACTCCATGGTTTCCCATCACATGTTTGAGTCCATCGTTGTTGCTGCCAACTTTAGCATTCAAATCTCCTATAACCATTTTAATATCTCCGCGCGGTGTGTTGTTGTAAGCGGCTCCTAGCCGACTGTAGAAGCATTCTTTCTCCTCATCGGATGCGAGCTCCGTTGGGGCGTAACATTGCTTAATGGTGACGGGACGTACTCTTGTCCGAAATCGTGCCTTTATTATTCTTTCTCCAAGAGGCTCCCATGAAATCAGACTACTGACAACTGTTTTTGTTAGCAGCAGTCCAACCCCAGCTTCACGTGTTCTTCCTGGAGCTTTTCCGGTGTAGAGCAGTACAGTGTTACGCGATGGTGACTTGAACTTGCCCGAGCCCATCCAACGTATTTCGCTAAGGCCTAAGATGTCCAGCCTGTACCGCATGAATTCCTTTTCTAGTTGGAGGAATCTGGCGTTTTGGGGACCTTCACTGCCATCATCGAGGAGTGTCCTCACATTTCAGAAACCAATCGTTGTCCTAATTCGAAAGCCAAAAGTCGTCAACATATTATCATTAGTTATCCGAGGCGTTCTTTCTGTTTCGGTAGCAAGATGGTTTTCACAGTTACGGAGAGTGCTAGCCTACGTAACCTATCCTAATGAATTAGGAGAGATTTTCTCGCTTTCCAATTTTGTGGATACACAAATCATTGCCCGGGGACCACCTCGAGGAGGTAAAGGAAGAACTTCGACGTGACTAAAAGTTGCGCTGCTGGACTTTGCCAGGTTAAAGACACTCAACAGTTTCCCGATTAGGCACGCCTTAGGTCCCCAAACAACTTAAAATATCAGAAGTCCAAGCCATAACATATGATAAAATCCTATGGATCCGCTTATTGTGATTTGAAAACATCATTTTAGATTCTCTAAAAATTATATAATTTCCTTAATACAGCAGTAAAAACCACTGCATTTATTTGTTCAATGTATTTCACATTAACAGGTGAAATGCCAAAAGAGGTTTTCCCAATAGCCAATTAAATATTAAACCCTATGGCTTGCATTCTGCATAATTTATTGCAATTTAGACAGAGGTTTTCGAAGTAAGGGATCGTTTTGCATGCAAAACAAAGTACTCATCAAAATTGTATAGAATTATCACTGGCTCACAGGACAGATGTTACTTGGGCTGAAAATCCTACACAATAATTATTATTAATGAAAACTCATATTAAGCTTGACCCGTTCACTTTGGGGGCAGACAATATAGCAATTTCCGACTTAAGGTTGGTTAGGTAATTAATTGTTGTAATGAATTTGGAAGGTAAATCTGTAGCATGTGTTCGTTTTCATGAAAGGCGCTCTTGATGCGTATAGGAATTGTATAATGTTTCAGCCCCTCCGAATCAGTCTTTTACCCGTCTGGAAAACAGGGCATTATAATTTGCGTTGTCTCTATTCAAGGCGCCCGGATGCCACCACGGATTACTGTTGTGATGACCTAGATTCTGAACTTATGAGATGAAATTGGAGCATTTATATCAAACGAGAGGTAGGGATGAAATGGAGAATAGGACTTAACCTGATTATATAACATCGACTGAACTCCTTTCATAGTTCCGAAATTCCGACAAAATAAGAGCCATGTTTAGATTACTCCTCAATCTATAGTATATGCCTGAAGGGTGTGCTACTGTTTTTTTTTTTTTTGCTACTGTGTGGGATCCGTTTTTATTTTATTATTATTTTCTATTTTTCGTTTTGTTTTCTTCTGGATTGAGGGTGACAGCTACACTACACCACGAAAGCAAAGAAATAACAGAATAAAATAAATCGCCTTTCTTAAGCGAATATTTAACTTTTGTCTTATTGCTTTGATTTACTGAAGCATAAGTACCTAGTACAACTGGATAAAGGAAATGCTAGGGGTGGTTTTAATTCTTTTTTATTTTGTTTTGTTTTGTTTCTGAAGGAGCCCGCTGCAGTGAGATTGTTATTTAAGATTATATCTTAAAAGGCGTTCTGGCATATAAATTTGCGAGGAAGAAAATTGTTGGAATTTAGAATTTTCGGGCCATTAGGCTTATTAAGTTTTCTATATATGTTTGTATGTATAGATATGTACCTATCTATATATGTATGTAAAGTGTTTAATTTATAAGATACTGTAAGTGTGACACAAAATAACTGAAAATAGCAAAATGTTAAATTTGCTTGGGTGGAAGTAATTCTCTTAGACACACTCGGGCATATGAGTATTAGTTAGGGTTTCAATGGAAAGAGTTTGTGTTCTTAGCAGTTTATAGTGACAAAATGTCATTTTTCTTTTATTCATCAATTGTTTGTCATAATCTTGTTAAAAAATATAACTAGTATAAAATGATAGAAACAATGACATTTTGCAAAGCATATAATACCCTCAGTGTTTCTGTTGGAATACATTTAACATTAAAGTTGGGCCTCAGATAAATTTTTTTCCATTTCCGGTTTCATATCAACTCTCCCTTTAATTTGAAAAATTAATCTTGAGATCAAATTCTAAAGTGACTTGAAACAAATGACCAATCATCTGAATGAATTTATTATTCATGGATTCATGCATTCCTTGCACTCATTTGAAGTATTTGCATTCTTTTGTATTCTTCTTTTTTTGTATTTGTATGAAAAAAAGAGAAAAGGAAGAGAATATAAGGAATTCAAGAAAATGCAAAGAATGCAAGGAATAAAATGGAATGCAAAAAATCAAAAAGAATCTTTGAATGCTTAAAAAAGAGAGCTTGTCAAACTGCAAACGGCTTCTCTAACTATAAAGAAATTCTCAAACTGCCGAGAACTTCTCAAACTTCAGAAAGCTCTAAACTGAAGAGATCATATTAAGGTATTAAAAGACAAATTAAATATAACATATATAATAAAACTGAAAACATAAATGTTTGTATTTATATTTAATTTATCTTATTTTACTAAAAAAAACCTTTAATTTTATCACAATTTATTTTTTGATTTATTTTATACTCGTATGTCATTAGTTTGTTTTTATTATAATATTTTTTATATATTTTTCTTATGTTTGAACGAGCACTGGATATTAAGTTTTTAAATTCATGATTTATTGTATGGGGTAGTGTATTCTGTGGAAGAGTTTTATTTTATCTGTTCTGTTATTCTCATTGATTTTGTTTTTGTTTTTATTTTCTTGTTCTGCTTGATTATTCATTTGTCTCAAACTGGTTATAGCTTCTCAAACAGTGAGGAACTTTTTAAACAGTAAGAATCTTCTCAAACTGTAGAGAGCTCCTTAAACTGAAACACGTTTATCAAACTGTACAGTGATTCTAAGATAACAGGCAACTGTAAGGAGCTTCTCATACACTGAAAATAAAATCTAGCTATATATGATAAAAATCTAGGTTGATTTGACAAAACTTTTGTCAATATACGTCCAACAAAAAGTTTTTTCAAATTGAAAAATATTATAGAATTTTGTTGAGGTAACAAAAAATATTTTGTTGTATCTACAAAATTATTTTGTTATGCTAACAGATAAATTTGTTGAAATAACAAAAATATTTTATCAATATGACAAAATTTCGTAGAATTTAAAAAATTAATTTGTCATATTAACAATTCTTTTGTTGTATTAACAAATGTGATGCTTTTTTACTCAAAGGCTGAGGTAGCGTCAGCTTGTCCAGGGTCAGTCCGAAGAAAGCACAAAACTCGGTTTTGAAAGTTCAGAACTCCAAATAATATCCGACTTTATTCAGTTTTATCTTAATTCTAACTAACAATTTATTTCATATACTTGTACTCGTACAATTGTATCAAATCCTTAAATAACTAACACGGTATTTCATATAGTTCACAAATTTTCATATACCTAAATAATTAACACGGTATTTCATATACAAGGGTGAGACGGTGGGATTAGATCCCTAGCCTTGACTGAAGCTATAGGCAGAACGAAGTGGGATTAGATCCCTAGCCTAAGGCAGCGACAAGACATGGTCAGACGGTAGGATTAAATCCTTAGCTTTGATTGAAACGCCTGGCAAAATCGGTAGTGAGAATAATCTCTAGCCTCGGCTCAAATCGCAGCGGGGTACAAACGGGGTAGGATTAAATCCTTAGCCTCAAACAAAGTTTAAGACAAAATAAAGGGGAGATACCGAGAAGGCAGAACAACACACACACAATTTACGGCCAGAGCCAAAAGCTTTGAAACGTCTGTATAGTACACTACGTACCCTATCACCGTGTTTCGGGGATAATCTGCAACCTTGGTACTCTATATTGGTACCTCAACAACACTCTTTTGTTAAATCCACAAAAAACAAAATTAATTTTGTCAAAAAAACCAAGTGTGAACTATATCATACACAAAAGAAATTTTTTGGTTTCCTTACAAAATAGTTTTATCTACCTGATAATATTATTTTTTCAATATTACAAGATAATTCAACCCCAAAACAAAATATTTGTCATTTTAACAAAAATGTTTTCACTTTTTGTTAAACTGACAAAAAAAAATTAACAAAAACTTTATGATATTGACAAACATTTACAAACATACAACAAACATTTTGTTAACATCACAAAAAAGTTTGTCGATGTGACAAAAATCTCTGTTTTATTTTGTTATATTAACAAAACTTGGTTTGTTAAACTGACAATAATTATTTGTAGTGCATATTTTGTTAAACTGACAAAAAATCATGCGGGATTATAAAAATTTTGTGAAATCAACAAAATCATTCTTTCGTATTGACAAAAATTTTATCAAAACAAAACGTTTTTGTCAATATTACCTATGAATTTATTTTCAGTGTACTTTAATGGGCTTCTCAAATAGGTCTTAAATTCTCAAACTGAAAGGAGCGTCTCAAACTGTGGAGAGCTTCTCAAACTGTAGAGAGCTACTTTTCTCCTCTCTTATATGTTGTGTATTTTCCTTCGAAGGTTTTTATTCGCTGTGATTTTCGTATCATCACCGTCTATCGATATTTAAAGAATATTAAAAAAGAACTTATTAACTCATACATAACCTTTTTTTGTTAATCAATATATGTATATTATTATTTCTTTGGATCTAGCGAATATACATACTTTCACTTTAATGTGTCTTTTGTTTCTTTTTGTATCTTAAAAAACCTTTCCAGTCTTTCGTTTTCAGCCTTAGAAATTACTTTTAAATATTTGTTTCGTTTCTAGTAGTAGTCTAGGAGGATTTTTTCTTCTAGGATGGTAAATCGGGCGATCTTGCTAGCCATGCCAAATTGCCAAAACGGAAGATTACGTGACCTGGAAACGCTTCCTTCACAATTTCGATTGTGGCTCGTACTAGTTGTGCGGTTGTTGAAACCACGTCTTCACCAAGCTCCGCTCATCCGATTCAGGCAGTAAGAAGTCGTTTATCATTGCCTTTGTAGCGTTCGCCAGTAACAGTGACCGTATTTCCAATGGCGTCCTAAAAAAAATACGGTGCAATCGTAAACGCCGCACCAAATAGTGGCTTTGGGTGGATGTATTGGCACATGATGATTTTCGACACAAAACCGTCTTCTGTTTCTTAGACATTTCGCTTGTTAGAAAGAAAGAACAATTTCTTTTTCACAGGGATGTGAAGAGAACTCAATTTTAACAAAAAATTCCCTAAGATTTCCCTTTTATAGATTCGTGAAACTCGAAAGATTTAAGAGTCTGATAAAATGTAAGAGGATTTTTGATAAAAGTGCTTTAAGTGTTTGCTTATGAAATTGGCCATAAGTGATTCCATAAGTGTACCTAACAATAGAGTTATAAAAAGTTCTAGGTTCGCGCCTAGTGGTCCAAATCTGCGAAACTAAATCCGGCATATATGTATATTAATATGTGAAGTTATAACTTGTTGTACTTTTGTGATCATACAAAAAAGAGTTATACGAAAACATTAGGACGACACCAGCAACACTCAATTGGTTGGTACCTACGTTACGAGTAACTATACTACATAATTATAACCAAAACGCTCTCAGAGGGTGCTATGTGCTACTCATCTGTAACTGTAACTTTCACACAAACGAAATGAGTGAGTTTTTTCTCTTGCTGTAATTCAACACACTCCCATCTTATAACTCAAACTTGCTCCGTTAGTCCATTTTCTGCCCTATACATAATGTAAATAATCAAAAACGCAATTGCTGTTCGGTTCATGTCTATTTGCTAATCATCAATTCAAATTGAGACAGTTGTGTTAAAATACGAAAACACATAAAATAAAATGCAAAACAGGGTCGCACGAACTTGCTCTTATGTAAAAGACTAAGAATCTCAAAAATTTATGTTATTAGAGAAAAAGCATAAAATTCATTTTTAAATAACTAAAACTCCTTTAGTAGTTGGAGCTAAACTCAGGATGTCATGTGTTTTGAGCAAATATTATTTTAGGCAAGAACAAAACTGTAATTTGTTTTCTTAAAAATATAAGCTTTTGTATACAAAATTTTTAAAACATATTTAAGAAAAAATTTTGGTATGTACGCATATTTAAACTTTTTATTATGGTTCGAATACAAATTTAATTTACAAAAAAAATATTGACCCGTTTTTGAGATAGGTATCGAATTTTCAAAAAAAAAAATTGATTTTTTTTTCAAAAATTCAAAAAATATTTTTTTTTAAGTCTTAAAATGCAATGGTTTTTTAAACTCCTTAGAAACTTCTCTGAAAGTAAAGACTAATCGAAACAAAAAAAAATTATCAAAATTCTCGGAGCCGTTCTTGAGAAAAATACGATTTTCGAAAACCATTTTTTAACACTTGTATGGTGGGTACCTTTATTTATAGGTAAAACAATTTTTTTTTTTCAGATCTTGTTGATTGTATTAAGAATCTTTTATTTATCAAGTTTAAAAAAACAATCGAGCATGGGATTTTTGAAAGTTTTCAAAATAAAATTTGAAATTTTTTTAAGAATCGAAAAAAAAACTTTTAAAATTTGTACACGCAATAATATTTAAATCTTGGAGGGGCTTCATAATGATTAAAATCGGTTTTTTTTCGAGAAAATCAAAAACCAAAAAAATGGTTCCAAGGGGACTTCCAAGAATAACCATTTTTTGGAAAAAAATTTTCAGCCATTATCAGCTAGTTTTAACTAAATTAAATTTTATGATTTTTTTTTTTAATATTTATAAAATTTCGAAAAACTTTCGTATGGCAGGTACCGTTATTTTTGGTCTTAAAAAAAAGGGAAAAAAAGGTGTGTCCCCACACGATATCTACCAAGTTTAACGAAAATCGGCGCTGTCTTTTAGGCCGTAGTCGAACAGATAGACAGAATTCTGGGACCCACTTTTTTCGTCTTCGCTACCATCGTAATGTCAACTTTGATAAAAATCTTAAGTTTGATTTTTTTTTGCGAATGCATTACTTGCCTTATACAGTGCAACCTTAATATAACGTACCTCAATATAACGACTTCCTCGATTTAACAATTTCTTCGTAATCCCCTTGAATTGTCCATAATAGTCAATGTAAAATATACCTTTACATTGCGAACATTTATTTTCATCTATCAAGAAAAAGTATAAATATCTCAAATTAACGAATTTTGTCAACCCAAAACCTTCACTATTCTTAAATACTCAAGTTGAAATGGGCCAGAATGTGTTATCATTTATTAATACAAGTCGTTCGCTATAATAAGATGAGTACGTAATGTTGAGATGTTTTTTTTTTGGATTATTTTGAACAATAATAAAATTAATAAAAGTTTCTTTTTTTTTATGAATCAACCATTTTTAATTTTATTTTGCTACCGTTCACTCTTTTTTCACTTCAACAGCAAATTCTCGGTCAGCTGGTCAAGAAAATATTTATTTTGTATTTTAAGTGACAGATCTTTTCAATGACTGCGAAATTATTGATTGCGACTTGTCAAAAAATACTCCACCGTTCCTCTGATTTGTGTGTCACTGATAGTTTTCAATGATAGCTATAACTGGCCCCTTATTCAAAATTTAAGTATACGAAATAAGTTTTGCTATAATTAGGGAAATTTTCCTGATGTAATAAAAAACTCGAACAAAAGTCGAAGATGCTGAGCCAGTGCATCCCTACAATATTTCAATGGCTTTGGGGGAGATGCCATCCAATCTAGATGACTCTTCATCATTTAGTGATGAAAGAAATTTTTAAATACTCGTAGTTTTATGTTTCATAGGCATTAGATACACAGTAATTATTTCTTTAACCCTCCTCCACAAAAATGTAAATGTCCGTATTCCGAAAAATTCAACAGGATATACTTTGGTGATTGATCATGATTTAATTAATTTTAACGAATTATAACTTAGCTTTTGATTGTTGGATTTTCAAGTTAAAGGCATTAAAATATAACCAAAATTTATAAATTCCTGTGTGAAATTAATTATTGTGAAAAATACAGTTTAAGTGCTTTGTTACGTATACAGTCAACGCATGCCCCAGAACAACTTAAATCTAAGAACAAAAATTAGTTTTAATTTAGTTAAGAAAGAAATAAATCTTTTTCAAGAGGACTGGGTACCTATAATATTTGGGGATATATAAGGCCCCCATAATCACTTAACAAAATCCACAACATGAATTTCATATATGTAAATAACATATCTGTAAAGCTGAATTAATATGTACAGTATTCCCCGCTTAATTGCACTGACCATTTTGTCAGATTTTTCGGTCAATTATCCGGGTGGTTCAATTAACGAAACCCCGCTTAATTGACCGACCTGTTCAATTAAAAGAAACCCGTATAATTGCACGAGTCGGTCAACTAAAAATTAAAATATTCATCCCAGAAATTTACTATGAACATTTCATTTTCAACTTACGAAAACCTTGAAAAAACTGAAAAAGAATACACACAAAAATATGTGAACACGTTTTATTTAAAAAATAAACATACATACATAATTAAAACTATGAGACAGAAATAAATTATTCTTAAAAAAAGTCACTTTTAGCTTCGAAAAAGATAAAAAAAAAATAATAAATACGATAGTAGGTATGTCAAAAGACTCATAATGGTTATTTGCATACATTGGTTTGGAAAAATTTGTGATTTGATTTTGATTGATTGTTTTGTTTTGAACAATGTTTTCTTGTTTTTCAGCTCAACTGTAAATTTATTTAGTAGT
The DNA here is from genome assembly GCA_963931855.1 of Philhelius festivus. Lineage (NCBI taxonomy): Eukaryota > Metazoa > Arthropoda > Insecta > Diptera > Syrphidae > Philhelius > Philhelius festivus. Next base: position 37,361,783 of record OZ007555.1, read on the forward strand.
AAGAAGTATAAACGTAGAATTGCAATATCCTGAAGAATTTCGAAAGTTGATGGTAATATGGCTTCAACTTCTTCTTTTTCTTAAACCGTTTTTAAAATTTCGGTGTCTGTTAAGCATTGTACTTAAGTATGTTGTCTATGGCCACGATATCATTTTCCAGCTGCTCTTCATCTTGAATGATACCTGTCTTTTAAAAAACCACTTCAGACGTAGGTTAAGTAATAAAATATTTCTAATATTTGTGTCATTATAATTTTTTTGTACGTTCAATTATCCGAAAAATGTCCATATATTTTTTTTTTCGGGTGCATATTTTAAAGTTCAATTAACCGAGTAATTCAATTAAGCGGGGTTCAATTAACCATCTGAAAAGCTATGCTACTAATACGGGAAATTTTGCAATGCAACTTTTTCGGTCAATTAAGCGGGATGTTCAATTAAGCGAGGTGCAACTAAGCGGGGATTACTGTATGTGTGCACAACTTTACATACCTAATTGGACAAAACCACAAAATTGCAAACCTTGACATACCTGAGAATGTATGTATGACATGTAATATAGTATAAATCTCGGCAGGCGCGGATCCAGGATTTCGTTCAGGGGGGGGGCAATTTTCGTAATATTTTGCTTAACTTTAAAAAAAATGGTCCATCGAATACTTACGCTTTTTTAATGATTCTCTGCATTTCTGTCTTAAAATATTAAAAGGTATAAACACAATCGAATATAAAAATAGCAATTTATTTAATTGAATTAATTTAATTTAATTTAATTGAAGGAAAGCATGTGCAGGTACATAATAAAGTTCGTATGTAAATAACTCTTAAATAGTAGATCAAACATCTTCGTTTACATTACTTTAGCATCTTTTAATAATGCTCTGTATGCATGTCTTAAAGTATTAAATAGGAACTCGTATGCATGTCTTAAAGTATTAAATAGGAACTCGTATGCATGTCTTAAAGTATTAAATAGGAACTCGTACGTATTAAAAAAAATAAATAAATTAATTAATTTAAATAAAGGAATTATAGTACGTTATTACATTATACATTATTATACATGATATGCATAGTTCTTAAATACTTAATTCTAATCTTTTTGGGTGGCCGGTTTTTGAAAACCTAGTAATAACATTCTCAACATCGATCGGGATTTGCCTGTGGATGTGCATGAGTGCCAGACCGCGGAGGCGGTTTTCAGCCATTGTTGATCTTAAATATGTTTTAAGGCGCCGCAACGAAGAAAAAGACCTTTCTGCCGAAGAATTTGTAACTGGAAGCGTTGCAAGAATAAGAAGGAAACTATGTATAATACAAAACACATCCTTATTGCATTTGTCAATTAAATCCAGGGCAGTGTCGGGAAGCTTGTTCTTCTGCTCATTTTCTCTTACCCATTTTTCGCGCCACATCACCAGCTCATCTTTAAGCAAAAAAAGGGCAACATCTTTATTTAAGTTTAGGAGTTTTCCAAAGCGATCCAATAGGGACTTAACGGTGGTATCAAACTCATCAGTATTATATTTGATTATATTTTCTGGGATGAAAATCGTGAGCTTAAACACATCTAATGTTTCAGGTTGAAACCTTTCACGCAAATCAGTTAGAACAAAGTCGAGTACAGGTGCATATAAAGATATTCTGTAGTATTCTTCAGCTGAATTTGTGTCAAAATTGACTCGGTAGATTTGGCGTCCACCATGACGTGGGATACGAGGAATCTTCAACTCAACATTCAATTGATCACCTAAATTTTTTGCTCTCTGCCAGATATTTTTGAAATTAGTATCTATGTTTTCCCGGCGACTTGAAATAATGGAAATTGTGTCTTTCACCAGCATAGCGCTGCTGGTAAGGTCAAGAGATTTCGTTTGTAGCAATTTGCTCAAGGACTGTGTTAAAGACAACACATCACTTAAACACAATACTGATAGAATAAACTGGGTATTGCATAAGCTTGTTACATACGAGGAAGCTTTGCTGGCTGTACTTGGGTCACGCCACTGTGAAATCGTTTCCAATGTCTCCACAATCTTGGCTAGGTCTAAGGAAAACTGGAGTACACCTTCATGCCGGTCTACCCACCTAGTCTCACAAAGTGATGTGAGTGCACACCCCAAGGTGCTCATGAGGACAGTTTTTCGCTTTGGGTGCGATTTGAAGAACATTATTACCTCTTTCATGATTGTCACAGCGTCTCGAATGGCAGGTACTTTCGAACTTCGAGAAATAGAGTTGTTAAGCTTATGACTGTAGCATGGAGTCTTCACAGCATTTTTCGCTTCCTTTTGAATCACCTTCACAGCACCTCGAACTTCTGAAAGCATAACAGCACACCCGTCTGTCCCTATTCCCACACATGATTCAAGAGGAAGTTTGAGCTTCTTTTTTAGCTGGAACAAGATAATTTGCCCTAAAGCTTTGCCAGTTAAGGACACCTCCTTTGATGTAGAACTTCCCTCCAACTTCTCTTCGGCAGATAATATTTTTCTGGTTTCTCTCCAGTTTTCCTCATCGGACTCGTATTCTTCGTCAGTTCTGGAACAAGTCATTTCCTCAAATGCATCTACGAAAGTTACAAAATCCTCACGAATATGACCTTCATGAACGTATCGTAAGATTACACTCAGCTGGGAAAGGTGAGATACATCCGTTGTCTCATCGAAAAGTATGGAATAGTAACGTGAGGCCCCAACGTTACTCAAAATTTGATCGAAAATCTCATTCCCACAGCATGAAATAAGTGAGTTCTGTGTTGTTTTGCTTATGTATGTAGCATTAGAAGAGGCTGACTGCAAATGTTGTTCTAATTTTTTGTCTCCAGCAGATACTTGAAACCTTAAAAGTTCCCCAAAATTTCCTTCGATCACGGTCACTACAGATTGGTTTGAATCAACTGTGTTTCTAATTATAGCTCCATAATCTCTATGACCACGAAATGCTAAATTTTGTCGTCCAAGGAAGATGATGGTTTCTACTATGGGACGAAGGCGTTCCCTGTTTTCTTCTACCTTTTTAAGACGCTGTTGGTTTACACGGTTGAATATTTCCAGGTTTGGGTTATTATAAGTGTGATGAAACTTAGTTCCGTCCTCAACAGCTCGCTTGTGGTAAATGTTATTAGCATGATTTTCCAAGTTTCCCTATTGTCCAGAAATATCTTTGAAGTTTATTAAGGGTTTTTCCACAAGGCTTTGTAAAGGCACGGTTTTTTGACCACCTCCAACACTTTCAGTGACGAAGAAAGGGCAGTATTTACAAAACAAACCCTGTTTTGACGGTGAAAACACAAGCCAAGAATATTTGCTGAGATATTTATGGCTAAAATACCTTTTGATCACCTTACCTTTGAGCAAGTGCGAAGAAAATGGATTGAAAAAAATTTACTTTATAATAATTGTGAAACGAATAAATGCCAGAATTGCCCAGGGGGGGGCAATTGCACCCATTGCCCCCCCCTTGTATCCGCGCCTGAATCTCGGAGGATGTCAAACGGATGTCCACAAGAAAATCTAAGTCAAACGATTTCTCGTGAAAGTCTCGACTTATGTAAGTTTTTAAAATACACATTTTAGCTCGTGATTTTTTTTTTTTTGTTAAACCATGTGGCAACAGAGAACACAATAACTTTTCGAATTACTGTACCATGAGGTTTGTTTAGCATTTAATTGGTTTTTCGTCCAAAACGGGAATCTTATGTCCTCAAGCTTGAAAGAGTTATGTCCATTTTAATATACATCATGTATATACGAGTACATGTATGTGTAAATAGAGATATACATTATACACTGACTGTGGAGTTTACATTCCTGTTAACTTTCAAATAGTTTGAGGGCAAAAGTAGTCTACTGTGAAGTCAAATGATTTGGAAACGATTAGATTTCAGCTCCGATGAGATGAGTGTGATTTAAGAGGTTGTTTTTGAAATTATTATGACATTTTCGAAAGATAAATTTAACTACTGTATTGATTTTCTTTACTTTGCGATACATGTAGGTACTATAGGGCAAGTTCTGCATTTGGAAAATCGAACTCGAGATTTTGATCAAAGTTGACATTACGATGATAGCGAAGACGAATAAAGTGGGTCCGACAATTCCGTCTGTCTGTCTGTATGTCTGTACCTCGATCTAGAGCCTAAGCCAATGGAGCTATTTTATTCAATCTCGGTAGTTAAGGGTCTTCGGTGACTCCCTAGAGGAGAAATTGAAATTTTTTTAGCTCTAGAACTAACGGTACCCCTATACACCCGTTATGCATAATCTTATTTATCTCGAAAACGGCAGTTTTGATAAAAAAAAAATAATTAAGTGTGGTATTATGGACATGGACTACATTTTGGTCAAAAAAAATTTGGGGCAAAATGTTATTAACGGTACCTGTCATAGAACCGTTTTTTTGATTTTCGAATTTCTCATCAAGGGCTTCAACGATATCAACCACAATTTTTATACAGGAGCTCTTTTGCATACGAAATAAAATGGGTTCTTAAAAAAAAAGCTTTTTTTAAATTTAAATTAAATTTACAAAAATAAAATATTGAGCCGATTTCGAGATATTGAATTTCCCAAAAAATATAATAGATTTTTTTTTTTCAAAATTCAAAAAAATATTTTTCCTAAAGTTTTGAAATGCAATGTTTTTTAAACTTTTTAGAAGCTTCTCTCTAGTAAATTTCATTAAAATCCGTTATGCCGATATCTGATAAATTCAAAATTAAAAAAAAATCGTTCTATGGTAGGTACAGTCAGTAATATGTATCTTATTTTCAAAATTTTTTATAAAATTATAGATCTTAAAAATTAATCGAAAGAAAAAAAATTTAAGCAAAATTTTGGAACTGTTTTCGAGAAAAAAACGATTTTCGAAAACCATTTTTTAATATTCGTATTTTTAGGTAAACAAAATTGTTTTCTTATATCTTGTAGATTATTTTAGGAAATTTTTATTTATCAAGTTTTTAAAAAAATTGAGAATGGGATTTTCGAAATATTGAGTTTTCAAAAAAAATCTTGACATTTTTTTTAAACATCAAAAAAAAAAAATTGAAAATTTGAATACACAATATTATTAAAACAACTGGGAAGCCTTAACATAAAAAATGATCAAAATCGGTCGTACCTTTTTTGAGAAAATCAAAAACAAAAAAAAAATAGTTCCAATAATTTCTTGGAAATTTCTTTCAACCATTACCTAGGGTTAACTAAATGAAATTTTTTGATTTTTTTTTTTAATCTGTGGGACAGTTTTTGAGAAAAAAAATATCTATAAAATTTCGAAAAAAAATCGGATGGCAGATACCGATTTTCAGCTTTCTCATTAACGGCTCTAACGATTTTAACCAAAAATTTTCATTTTAAGTTTTAAATAATATTCTATATAAAAACATTCCAAAGAAATATTTTTTGGGTTTTGTGGAAAAAAAAATCCAAGTTTTTTTTTTTGAAAAATCAATATCTTTAAAACGTGTGAACGATTATTTTTGCAAATTATTTCCTTAGATGTGTACTACTAACTACTTAAAATTGGCATCCCAAATTTTGATCTCGAAAAATTTTAAAGAAATTTGTTATATAGAAAATTACTTTAATAATAAAACGATTTTTAAACTTTGTTTGCATAAATTCATTCTTTTCCGGAAATCAGACGGCAATTCCATGCATTTTAACATTTTTATCTAATTAAATCCATGTTTAATCCCCCTTATTACCGCTCGCTGGCGAGTCGAACAAATAAACATGTGAGTGTGAGAAATTAGTATAATGGTTGGCGAATCGAGAACCTTTGATTCGGCTTAAATGTCATATACAAACATATTTGATATTTTTAATGAACAATCAAATTTCGAACTCGAATTGTAAAATTCGCCAACCGTAGTATGTCGAATGTGTTAGTTCGCTAATTAAAAAATCTCACCTCGAACGTTCGATTCACTTGAAGTGATGTTCAAGCCATCTCAACTACAGTTCCATTTTGACGTTCAATTTGCCGTTTTGTTCCGGGATATACGGAACAGTCTTTTAAGTTTTGATGAATGATTTCATACCGATGAGTGAGGTCGCGGACTTCTTGATTAATGAATTCCAATCCATTGTCGGTTCTGAGAATTTTCAACCCCTTCTCTAAGTGTTTAGCGGTTTTCTTAAAAAAAATACTCTAGATCTAGATAACGGGAGGTTTCAGATTTATGTTGAATAAAGTAGATACTTCTCCAGTGGCTGAAGTCATATTTCAAAAGCAGATGAAACCTTGTAAGCCCAGAGAATATTCTTGCATTGGTCCACAAAAATCAGCATGTATTAATTCGGCATTTCGTTCAGATTTTCAAACGCTCTTTGGGAATGGAAGTCTGTGCATTTTTCCTTTCAAGCAATCTTCACAGCGAAACTTCTCGACGTTCTCAAATATACTCGCAGATCCCTTAAGTATTTTCTTAACGTGCGCGATATTCTGATGATCCATTCGTTTGTGCCAGTCAAGGAGTGAGCAAATGGTGGCAACATTTGTTACTGTTCCTTCATTCTTTTTGACCTTGAACTGCATTTTGAAAAGCTTGATGAGCCTTTCTCCCACTGCACCAATACTACCGTTCTTGAGTAATCTGCACACTTTATTGTCCGATTCATGTGTCATTCGCTTGTCCAGTACAGTTGATATCCGGAACTAATAGAACATCAGTCATGTGTTGATGTTTCCAATCTTTCCCGTCGAATGCCAGTATTTGAATTTCATCTATTCTAACTAATTTGGGTAATTCAAACGTCTTGAATTTGGAAACCGCTCTCTTTGATGTGACATGTGGTTGGTTGCATCTGAGTCCCAGTACCATTCGTCACCAATGGAATCTGTGTCTTGCGCTACGGATAAGGCTTCTCCTACGAAAGCATCACCTTTCTCCGATGAATTGCGGCCTTGTGTTTTCTACAATCCTTAATCCAGTGACCCGGCTTGTGACAGAAATGGTTTATCACATTTCTTCATTTTCCTTGAGTTGTGGTGCTACGTAGGCCTCTTTATCATTGCTCGATACTTTTCTCTCGCTGCTCTTGTTGTTCCCTGCAGAATATTCCCAAGTCCACCTTTAGTTAACTGCATTCATTATCATTCCACTGGTTTTTTCTCTGACGGTGCTTTCGACTGACATTTAAATAATATCGCAATACCGGGAGCACTAAGTTTTTCCGTCTGAGGTAGGTGAATTCTCATCAATGAGTTTCTTGCTCAGCTGCTATTTGCAAACCCCGGAAAGTCCAGGTATGCTAAGGCGTTGATTGTCGAATTTCTTCTTCTGAACGACGCACGGTCTTATATGTATATGTGCTCATTTTTGAAAGTTCGATGTCCATCATAAAACACCTCCCTGATATATTCTTCAGCTTTATATTAGGAGCGTTCGTGAATAGTATACTTATTTTTTGGAATGTGGCTTTGAAGCTGATCACCCCTCAGTCGATTTCCGACAAAGAGTCATACCTAGCATGTGCAGTTATTTATCGCAGCTATAATAAACGTTTTTTACTTACGACTTATAGTTACTATAGGGAAAGTTATGTATATGTAAAAAAATTTAACTCGAGATTTTGATCAAAGTTGACATAACGATGATGTCGAAAAAGAAAAAGTGGGTCTGGAAATTCTGTCTGTCTGTTCGACTACAGCCTAAACGGCTCTAACGATTTTCGTCAAACTGATAGATATTTAAATTCCGCCCCCACATGTTTTTTTCTTTTTTTTAAGGCCAAAAATAACGGTACGGTTATTATATTTTTTCGAAATTTTATAAATATTTTTTTTCTCAAAAACAGATTTTTTTAAATCAAAAAATTTTATTTGTTTAACGCTAGGTAATAGTTGAAAAAAAAAATGTTTTTAAAATGGTTATGTTTGGTAACCCTCTTGGAACCATTTTTTTTTTTGTTTTGATCATTTTTTTATGCTAAAGCTTTTCAAAAGTTAGATTATTATTGTGTATTCAAATTTTTAAAATATTTGTTTTTTAGTTTAAAAAAAAAATTCAACATTTTCTTTTTCAAAACTCAATATTTCGAAAACCCCATGTTCGATTTTTTTTAAAACTTAATAAATAAAAGTTTCTTAACACAGCCTACCAGATGTGAGAAAAAAAGTATTTTACCTAAACATAACGGTACCCAGCGTGCAAAAGCTAAAAATGGGTTTCGAAAATCGTCTTTTTTCTCAAAAACGGCTACGAGAATTTTGATAATTTTTTTTCTTTAAATCGGTTTTTACCTGTTTAATTTAATAAAAAAAAACTTTGAAGTTAAGATATTACTGACTCATTATCGGCAAAACGGATTTTTATGAAAGTTTTCATAGAGAAGCTTCTTAAAAGTTTGGAAAACATTGCATTTAAAGACTTTAAGAAAAATATTTTTTTTAATTTTTGAAAATATTATTCAAATACATTAAAACAAGTTTGCAAGTTTTTCAGGATTTGTTTCAATAGAGTTATCAGTTTCTATTATGATATTCATCTCGGTTTTGTTTCTGTTCAGAATACCATTAACTATTTCACATTCGTTTTTGGGGTTACCTAAATTTTCAGCAAGTTTATTACCATACATATTTCATAAGATTCCACAAGTTCTAGTTTGTTAATTCAAAAACCAAGTTAATGAAAATTTTCAATTTACCAAACAGACATTTTATTTTCAACGCAAATTTGAATATGTTGTTGAAATAAATTAACAAATTGATGATTTTATTTCCTTAAGCTCTTTTGGTCCGTTTGATTTTTGAATGCGAATTCGTAAGAATTCCTCACTTTCTTCAGTGGTTTTGTATTTATTTAATTTTTGTACTAAATCATATCATGTCTATTATAATAATTGGAGTTAACCATTATTTCATCCTCCCGACGCACGGCACTGACACAAAAACACGAAATAAAACAAAAAGAAAACTATCAAATTAGAAAAGAAATTACATTTATATCACAGTTTTTAGCAGGTTCTTTGTTTAAGCTGTTTCTTGGGTCAATATTCGAAACCGATATAGCGAAAGTCGTATCTAATCTGAAACCTAAATATTCAAGTGGACCTGATAGAATCAACAGCGTGATCTTGAAAAAAATGTATCCGTATATAGCTCGTCCCTTTTCATTTTTAATAAATAAAAGCTTTGTATCAGGAATTTTTCCTGAGTGCCTTAAAACATCAATTATATTACCTATCCACAAAAAAGGCGCCAAGCGTGACTCGAACAACTACCGGCCAATATCCCTGCTATCTGTGTTTTCAAAAGTTTTTGAAAAAATTATTTATTTATTTGTTTTTTATTATTTTGTGCGGCCCGCCCCGGGCGGCAGAAGGCCGGGGGCGGCAAAATGTCACCGGTGCGGTGAAGCGTTTAGAGTACAGATAATTAATGTTTCATGACAGAACGTTTGACAAGTCAACAAACAACAATGACGTACATTTGAAATTTGCCACCCTGACTGTGATTCGTCGTTGACGCTCTCGGCTGATTTCCGTGAATTCGTAAACGATGAGTAAGGCCGTAAGAGTGCATTCCGTTATTGTCGCGCGACTTACGAAACTAAAACGGAACGTTCCAAAACTCTCGCGTTCCGAAACATATGTGCGCGAGACCGCTGGGGGGGTGCTGCAAACGGGTAGACTTTTGACCACGTACATTCATATATATAGGTATAAAGTATGTACTGTAGGTAAAGTAGGTAACCGACAGCGCCGCCAGTGCAGCGGTCTCATGTATCATATGTTTCGGAACACTCCCTTTCAGTTTCGCGAGAGTTTCAGAACGTTCCGTTTTAGTTTCGGAACGTTCCGTTTTAGTTTCGCGAGTCGCGCGACAATAACGGAATGCACCCTAAGATTCGACGGAAACGTTATTCTAGTCTCAGTCAGCTCAATATTTTTGCTCCCTCCCACATCACAAAAAGTCATTCCGATTGTGTTGTTTATCGTTTAAATACTTTTAAATCTTCTAAAACTAAACACTTAGTACTTCACTCAACCCTTGAACTTGTTTTTGAAAATGAAAAGAGGAGCCTTCTGCTCCTGCCGAAGCGAAGAAGTGAATCTCGACGTTGTAGGTTGCTGACCTTCTACTATGACCGACGAAGTCAGAACGTTTCTAGTACGTCGCGGATCTGACTCAGTACAGCACATCGATTCCAAATTTGCCGATGTTGTTCGCACAGAGACTTCAACGAAAGGTACCCGAAAACTAACCAGAGAGTGATTCTAAAAACCATTATCTAACGGTGAAAAGGTTCTCCGAACATGGATTGTGTACTCGCCTTTGAAATAATCCTTGTATTGTTTCTGTTGTAAGCTGTTTGGAAATTCCCGCTCGAACTTCGCATCTGAAGAAGGATTCAACAAATGGTGGAAGCTTAATCCAAGAATCGGAGACCATGAGAACAGCCTGGACCGTGAGCAGAGCTTCTTGAAATGGAAGGAGTTGGAAGTTCACCTGAACCGTAAAGCAACCATCGATCAGAAACAAAAAGAAGTTTTCGAAAGTGAGGAGAAGAAGTGGAGTGATGTATTGTACCGGTTGTTGAATATTATCCAGTTCTTCGCCAAACAGAATCTGGCCTTCAGAGGACATCGAGGAGATGATAGTTGCAACCGCGGGAATTTTCTGGAGTTAGTGCACCTCCTAGCTAAATATGACCCTCTTCTAATAGAACATCTGACAAAGATAAAGCTGAGAGCAAGAGTCCCAGTTTCGTTTCTATCTCCAGAAACCCAGAATGAATTGATAAACTTACTGAGACAGCAAGTTCGATCAACCATCATCCGTCGCATTCAAGAAGCTAAATATTATTGCGTAATCTTCGACAGTACACCAGACATCTCCCACAAAGACCAAATGAGCCAGGTTCTGCAATACGTACATATCGAAGGAGAAAAGGTCTCCGTGGTAGAATCTTTCATCGACTTTTTCGTACCAAAAGGAAAAAATGCAGGAGATCTCAGCAACGATATAATCGCGAAGATAACATCAGACGGACTGGACATACAGAAATTGAGGGGACAGGCTTATAACAACGCTGCCACAATGTCAGGGATCCACAATGGAGTTCAAGCCCGGATTAAAGTACTGAATCCGAAAGCTACATTCGTTGCATGCACAAACCACTCACTCAACTTGGCTGGGGTACACGCTGCTTCTGAATCAGTGAACTCCGTGATGTTTCTTGGAACTCTGGAGAAGCTATTTGTCTTCTTTTCTGCATCAACTGCTCCGTGGAACGCTTTGGTTGCCGTCACAGGTCAAGCAGTGAAACGAGTCACTGAAACGCGCTGGAACGCTAGAAATGAAACTATCAAGACGCTTAAAAATAAGTTTGAGGAAGTTCTAGAGGTACTGGAAGAATTGATGGATTCATCTGAAACTTCCGACACAAAATCTGGAGCCAGTCTTCTTCTGACAGCTATGCAGTCATTCAACTTCCTCACTTTTCTTGGCTTTTGGGCTGCAGTGCTACCTGAAGTAGAAGATGCACAGATTTACCTGCAGCAACGAGGACTGATAAATGTGTTCTGCGCTTTAAAAGCTCTACTTGTAGAGAGCAGAGATCATTTCGTCCAAGCCGCAATCGACTTTGCTAAGACTCTCAGCGAAAAACTCGGAATCGAACTCAAAACGAGAAAAATGCATGCATCGCGAAGAATCCGCAGATGCAGTTTTGTCTCACGAGCATGAACTCCGTCGAGAGGTGTTCCCATCATTTGGGAAGATTATTCAAGAAATGACGACTCGATTCCAGCAACTTCAAGAAATAGCGGACAAGTGAAACTTTTGGACAGTGAAACTTTTGGACAGCAAGTACGAGATGGAGCGGAAGCGTCTACAGCAGTTTGTCGCCAGTTCTGAATTAGAGGAAGATATAAGGGGCAAAAGACCACTCTCCAGTTCATTCAAAAACTGAATCTGGGGATTTCGGTTCCAAATATAGTCATCTTGATACGTATATATTTGACTTTGGCAATTAGTGTCACTAGTTGTAAGAGAAGTTTTTCGAAGTTGAAGCTAATCAAAAATTATGTTAGATCTACTATGAGCTCCACTAGACTATCAAACTTGGCTATATAGTCGATTGAACAAGTATTGATTTTGACAAAGTTATTTCTGACTTCGCTGCTCGTAAGGCCCGTGGAATCCGTTTGTGAAACCGCTGATCCTATTTTACCTTCAATAAAAGATACCTCATTGCCTGTGAAATGATATCTCAAAATTTAATTTTAATTAAGTATTGAATGGGGCGGCAAAATGGGTCTCCCGCCCCGGGCGCCGAGATGGCACGCTACGCCACTGAGTTAACCTTAAGCAACAAATAAATATAGATCTTGGTTCATTGGACTGTTGGTTAAAATATCATAACATGGTTCTCAGTAGTAAGTCATGTCATTTTCGCTCTCAAAAACTTTTAATCTGGATGAAATAGAACACCACGTCACAGGTTGTGATCGCTTGAATTGCAGTGCCGAGTGCTTAAGTCTTGAACCGGTTAGTGAATTCAGATACTTAGGAGTTACGCTGGATAGTAAGCTAAACTGGAAAAGCCACATTGCTAATGTAAAACAGTTAATCTACATAAGTTTGAATAAAATATATCATCTTCGTAAATTTGATCCATCGAAGTGAATTTATAAGCAACATGCAACCACTCACTACTGCTCAAATAAAGGTACTAAGGGTAATGGTTTTCAAACCTCGCTCCCATTGCTCAAAACTCTAGAAATTTTGCCACTTCGTTATTTATATGTGTTTAAGGTATTGAGAATATTCCTTTTACGAGGGGGACATCACTACAAACGAATGAATGAAATACATTCATTACGTAATTCAAACTCTGTTCTAGTTCCTAGAGTAAGGACGGAACACTATATAAGGTTTGTCACTATAATTGCTCCCTTTATTTACAACAAGCTACCATGGGATATACGTCAGCAAATAGATAGTAAATTAATTTTTTAGCTGTCTTCGATTATGGCCACTTAGTAGTGATGATGTAGAAATATTGATACAAGTATTGAACTAACTTCGCATTACAATCCAAAATAATTATTTTTTCTCTCAAAAAAAAAATTTTAAAAAAATCTTTTTCGCCTCAATTTCAAATCTCAAAAAAAAAAAACAATCGCTTTCTCTTCCTCAATCTTTAAAAAAAAAAAAAAAAAACTTGATGCTGTCACTTCTTATCACAAAGTGTATTAGTTACAATTCTTGTTCATGGTTGAATAACTATGTTCTCTTATTTAATATATTTGATAATTGATACTGTATAGAAAAATTGTAAAATATATGTGAAATTTGTAAATATTGTAACCTGAAATAAATAAAATATGCAAAAAAATATATACAAAGTGCTACAGAATAGCTTCATAAATTAGCAAACTTAAGAAGACAACACTTTTTCAAGTTTGAAAATCAAATCATTACGGTTCTTATAGAAACATAACATTATAAATATAAATAATTTTTCTACGTTATCTCTTCCAAAATTATGTGTTCGATACAACTATGAAATTACAGAGTTTTAAAATTCAGAATTTTAGATTTTCTTTATTTTAGAAACTCAATTTTGGCACATTTGGAACAATGTTCCCAACTTGCTGCACCTTGAAAACAGTATAAGGAACTGGAATCCAGTGAGTATTCTTCCCGCTCCATCAAAACGACACTCAAATTATATTCTGTCGTGACATGGCGACCGACGGACGTGCTAATTTAAGATATTCATCACTTTGTCGGTAATATGCCCCTAGCCCTACAAAGGTGAATAACTCTGCACAAGGGCGCTCAGATGGCAAGAACGACTTCCTTACTTGTTTGCTTCACACCAAAATCATGTCGTTAATTTAATATTGTTTTTGTATGGCACATCCAACGTATAGAATACAACTGATTCCTCTTTCAAAAGATAATGTAAACAGTTACTTTGCATGCATTAGCATATGAAAACACACCGTTTTATGGATCAATACGTGTGTCAACATTCCCATTACGAGTATGTTGTACGTGCTTTCATTTAGCAAAGCAGAAATGCTATTTTCCTTTTCTCATTTAATACCGTGATAGTTATTGGTTATGACAAGATTTTAATTATAGCTTCCATTCAGAGTCGACCTTGGATAAGAACTAAAATTACAAAAGTTAAATTTTTTTTTAAGATGAGAACAAATACGAGTACACCAAGGAAAAGTAAGGAAATAGAATGGGTAACCAGGATCTATGCAATGGAATGTACTCTCTTTGATTTCACTTCATACATTTTAAGTATTCTTTTCTCCCTGCATGGGGCGCAGTCCCAGTGGGGTCGTTTTGACCTCGAATTTTGCAATTCAAATATGTTTTCTCTTATTATTTCAACCATCATTGACAGAATAATAGTGTTCCAAGTTCCCCTTCACAAATACCGCACATGACAACATAATGTCAGGAGTAATATACACTCATAGACACATTTAACCGACCACTTCGTATTTCTGTAAATTTAAAGAAACCGTCAAATTAAGACCACATTGGGTATAACTAATGTTGAAAGCAAACTTTGAGAAAAAAAAAAAAAAAAAAAAAAACAAAATTGGAGAAAAAAACACGTTAATTAAAGAATTATCAAAAAATAAGTTTTTGAAAAAAAAACTGAAAAAGATGTTATCTTTTGTTGTAAAAAATGTGGTAAATCCATAATTTTACCTAAACTAAATTTTTAATAATGGGGGTTTGCGTCGCTGAATATCTGACTGAGGGATATTGTGTCACTCCTCTACTGCAGCTGTGTTAAGCTCTCCTAGAATGGTAGCGGCATGTGTTCTCGCTCGGACACGTCTTTTGAGGTTGTCCCAAATATGCATGATAGGGGTGAGATCTGGACTGCGTGATGACCACGGCAAAACTGGAATCCAGGACCCATGTTCTGTAACTCTCACTTCGAGTGAGTTTTCGCATAAACGGTGCGAATCAGAACAAAAACACTGCGGAATGACACAAAATTCTGTTTCTCATTCTCACACGCAACTGTTTCTGTAACTTTTTTTCACTCGATCAAGAACAAAATGGAAAAAATTATTGGATGTATTGGAAAAATGTGAAAAAAACTGTATCTTTAAGTCTGAAGTCGATACAATCTTTCGATTTTTCTGTCAATATCATTCGACCACTCTGATACAAGTGAGAAGTGAGAACAAAAAATTATTATTTTTATCGGTAGAAAATTCAAAGGATCTCAAAAGATCAAAAAGAAAAATTGGTAGATTACATGGCAACACATTTAGAGGCCAATTCGGCGGACCAAATTCAAATATTACGTCTGTGAATGCACATCACATTTCTATTGTCACTTTGTTCACTAATTACAAGCACACTTTACATTTTACATTTTACTTGTTTTAAAAATTTAAATTACTGCAAAATAAAAAACTTGAACACTTCAACCTTTTCAATATAAAAGAAAAAATAATTTTTAGTTAAATGTGAAATAAATTGAAGCTGTCAGTTTAAGGGAAATGTAAACATTTCTTCCATTGGAAACTGGAAACTATGGTTTTCGCACAGGGCTGTTTTCGCATCATGTTATAGACACAGTTCATTTTCCAATATAGAGAAACGATGAAATTTTTCGTTCCACCTCTAATCGATTGCGAAAATACTCGACAGAGTTACAGAACATGGGTCCTGACCTCGTTTAGGCAGTTAGTTACAGAATTTGCGGTATGGCAGCGTGCGTTTTCATGAATTAACCGAAAGTTGTCACCAATAGATGGTGCGAAAGGCATCACATTGTCTTTCAAAACGTTTTCCACGTACATAAATATATCTGAGCATTCACACTGCCTCTATCAAACACAAAAAGGTCCATGCGAGCTTCGCAACTGATGCCTTTCAAATCCTTTATAGACCCTCCTTGGTAACCCACCGTTTCGGTTATCGTTTTTTTGCCTTTAGACACGCTGGACCTCGTAGACCTATTCTGCTTTGTCTGAGAATAGGACATCCCTTCATTCCTCTGCAGTCCAGTTAACATATTCTCGCGCGAAACGAAGTCTTGCTATACGTTGCTGTGGGAGAAATTCGGGGACGCGCGGTGGTCGGAAAGCTCCGATATTCATTTCTACTATCCTTCTTCTGATGGTGCGTTCACTCACACTAGCATTCCTTACCTCAAAAAGACGTTTACGAGCTTCAGGAGCATTGCAAAACCGATTTATCAGTATGTTGTTGAAGACAAAGTGATCATCCCGAGCCGAAGTCCATCGATGACGACATTGACCTGGCCTCCTCGTGTATGAGCCAGTTTCCCGAAATCGTCTGATGGCATATCCCCAATCGTAGTTTTAGGTAGAGCAAAAGCGTACGAGCAATGCGACGTTGGCTATATCCGGCATCAGTTAAACCCACTGATCTCGCTACACAAGGTACGTCGATTGGCATTTTTCAAGATTCACAAATAATAAATTACCAGCATAAATCTAAATTTATCGATATTTACTTACTTTGAAACAAAAGAACAAGAAATATATGTAGTCAAGTTTAAGTAACTGAAAAAATATTAATAAAATGCACGACTGGATCGCACGAACTTGCGCTTATGTAAAAGTACTTTGGAATTAAAAATACATTTTATAAATATAAAATATGGATTTAATGATATAAAAATGTTCAAATGTATGGAATTGCCGTCTGATTAATCCTTTTAATATTGAAGTAATTTTTTATATAACAAATTTCTTAAAATTTTTCGAGAACAAAATTTGGGATGCCAAATTTTAAGTTCACAAGTTTTGAAGATATTGATTTTTCAAAAAAAAATTTTTTTTTTTTTTTTAAACCCAAAAAAAAATTTCGAATATTTTTATATACAATATTATTTTAAACTTAAGGGGCTCTTTGTGAAAATTTTTGGTTAAAATCGTTAGAGCCGTTGATGAGAAAGTCAAAAAATCAAAAAACGGTTCTATGACAGGTACCGTTAATAACATTTTTTTGGTACTATAAGGCAAGTTATGCATTCGTAAAAAAAATCGAACTCGAGATTTTGATCAAAGTTGACATTACGATGATAGCGAAGACCAAAAAAGTGGGTCTCGCAATTCTGTCTGTCGGTTCGACTACAGCCTAAACGACTCGGCCGATTTTCTTCAAACTTGGTAGATATGGGTTTTAATTTTTTCCCCCCGGACGTTTTTTTCTGTTTTTTTTTAAGACGAAAAATAACGGTACCTGCCATACGATTTTTTTTCGAAATTTTATAAATATTTTTTTTTCTCAAAAACTGTCCCACAGAATTTTTTAAAAAAAATTTCAAAAATTTCATTTGGTTAAAGCTAGCTAATGGTTGAAAAAAATTTTACAAAAAATTGTTATTTTTGGTAACCCCCCTTGGTCCATTTTGTTTTGTTTTTTTTTCGATTTTCTCGAAAACGGTAGAGCCGATTTAAATCATTTTTATGCCAATGCTCCTCCAAAGTATAAATATTATTACATATTCAAATTTTCAATTTTTTATTTTTTGGATTTAAAAAAAAAAAATCAAAATTTTTTTTTGGAAACTCAATATTTCGAAAACCCCATGCTTGATTTTTTTCAAACTTGACAAATAAAAGTTTCTTAACATAATCTACAAGATTTGAGAAAAAAATTTTGTTTTATCTAAAACTAACGGTACCTTCCATACAAATTTTAAAAAATGGTTTTCGAAAATCGTATTTTTCTCGAAAACGGTTCCGAGAATTTTGCTAAAATTTTTTTCTTTTGATCAATCTTTACGATCTATAAATTAATAAAAAAAAAATGAAATCTAGATATTACTGACTGTACCTACCATAGAACGATTTTTTCGAATTTTGAATTGCTCATTATCGGCAAAATGAATTTTAACGTAATTTTTTATAAAGAAGCTCCTAAAAAGTTTAAAAAACATTGCATTTAAAAACTTAAGAAAAAATATTTTTTTTAATTTTTAGTAAAAAAAGTATTTTTTTTTTTTTGAAAAATTCGATATCTCAAGAACGGCTTAGTATTTTTTTTGGAAATTAGACTTTTATTCGTACAATAATAAAAACTTAAGGTTGGCGTACCAAAATTTTTTCTTAAAAATGTTTTAAAAATTTTGTACATAAAAGCTTAGTTTTTTAAGGAACCACTACAACAACTTATAATTTTTGTTCCTGTATAAATTCATATTAGCATAGCGTTCTGTTTTTATCTCTTACTACTAAAAGAATTTAAAAAAATCATTTTATCCTTATGAACAGTTTTCTTTAATAACATCCGTTTTTAAAATGCCTAGTCTATTACATAGGAGCAAGTTCGTGCGACCCAGTCGTGCATTTTATTTTTATCAAAATCGTTAGAGCCGTTTTCTAATAAATAAGATTATGCATAACGGGTGTATAGGGGTACCGTTAGTTCTAGAGCTAAAAAAAATCAATTTCTCCGCTAGGGAATCACCGAAGACCCTTAAGTACCGAGTTTGAAGAAAATACCTCCAGTAGTTGAGTCTGTAGTTCGAGGTACAGACATACAGACATACGGACATACAGACATACGGACATACAGACATACGGACATACAGACAGACAGACGGAATTGTCGGACCCACTTTTTTCGTCTTCGCTATCATCGTAATGTCAACTTTTATCAAAATCTCGAGTTCGATTTTTTTTCCAAATGCAGAACTTGCCCTATAGTACCTACATATATCGCAAGTAAAAATGCTTAAATTGCGAAAAACGCTTCGATGACGCAATTTTATGAAGCGAAAAAAGGATTTTAGTCTTTTGTTTTCTTGCGAAAATATCAGTTAAGCAAAAAACAAATCGGCAGATAAATCATAGTGAACTGAAAGAGTTAGGGTGACGAAAAATGTAGGTGGTCGGATAATTGTGCCTGTGAGTGTAAACTCTTGATAATGCTTTAGTTTGTAACACACAATGTGTATTTTTAATACAAAAAACAATCAATAAATTGCAAAATAGGATTCACTTTTCTCACAAAGTATTCCACGAGACAACACAAAACACAAAAGAGCAACCCAACATGGTTTCTCCATATACACATGCAGTAATTCGTAAGATCTACATATAATGTTGACTTTAATTTAATATAAGGTTGTAAAAGCAAACACTCGTAATTCGTTTTTAGCGGAAATTTCGTTTTACACATACAGGGACAGAAAGCTTAAAAAATGTATTTTCAGAATTAAGTTCATAAAATGTTTGCAATTTTATGAAATTAATTTTGGGAAGCAAGTTTCGGAATTTGGCTTTCAATCTCTTCAATATCGCTAGCGTTAACAGGCTTATGTAGGCTAATACTTTTATACACTTACGTACCTTAAAGTAACCGTACAAGAAATAATCCAGTCAATGTAACCACACTGGGAAAAATTAATCCAATTACTAAAACCTATGGAGTCAGGGAAGTTGAAATTTAACTAGAAAATTCTTAGAGGTATTGTAAATGTAAGAGAAATAACATTGAGAGCCATGTTGGACATGGATTTTAAAGGTTGATCGATTCGATGCTGGTTGCGATGATCCACATATCGATACATACGAGTACCTTATCCAAGAAAACGAATTAGAAAAATCTCATTATGAAGACATCGATGAAGCTGCGATTGAGGCTACGAGTATACTTGAAATTTTCATAGAACCCGACTACGAAATTGGAAATGAAATTGAAAATGCTCATTGATTGAAAAGTATTTTTCTTGCTTCACGAATAAGAAAAAGAAAAAGGATGAAAGCGCTATAGGTAGAAGATTTTATCTCTAATCGAAGGTGATTATTCCTAAAACTTCAAGGACCTATTGGGTCTGATGCTAATTTGAAGCATGCATCTCTTCCCATTCCCATATACAAAACGAGATCATAGAATCGTCAAATGAAAAGACCAAAAATGTCTTCTAATAGTTAAATCCCAATCGTCAAATGCAACGTTTTTGGAAGTCTTTGAACATGAATAAATGGCAAACTTTTTTGAGCCATCATACCCTTAAAAGATCACCATAGTCGTTTTTGTGGACATTGTAGAGCCCCATCCGCGGTCATCTAATTCGGGCAGTGATGAAATTTTCACGTTGAATACAAGATGGTCAATGGCCTCCTTCGTTTTGATGTTTCAGTTAGCCGCGGTTCATGCGATACGCCAGACTTAATCGGCCAACTACATTCTACATAAAAATCTAAAAATCGATGAAAAATTTTAAGAGTTCCGTAAATGGCCAATATATTCCAAGCAACCTTGCCAAACATGACTTGAAGCTACGGTAGCATTCAAATTTTCTCACTCACTGCACTGGAAGCTCTGACCAAAGTAACGTCAGTGATGTCATCATATTCAAACAGTGGATGCGACCTAACTATAGATAAATTCTTCACATCCGCACCTTTGGTGAAGGAGTTTCCCGATGACCATAATAAGTCCGTAAAAGTCAATAGTGGAATGCAATATCGTCTAGTTCACTCACCTGACTTTTGATGTGTTGCTCAAATATGTTTTAAAGTAGAAAAAACACCCCCTTTAGTAAAATAAACCTGACTGCCTCCAAATGGCTGCATTTATTCTTGACGCGATGCAGAAGAGCATGAAATGACCCATTGCCTTCAAATGAAACCTGGACTTTAACTGAGTTGCCGGCTGGTTAGAAGGCAATTACTTCCAAATGGGTCTTCAAGCCAAAATTTGATACTGAAGAGAAACCCATCCGATGAAATGCTTGGTTTTGGAAGGTTTTTTTTCCAGCAGAAAGAGATCGACTATACGGAAACCTTTACACCTGTTGTGAGGTACACTTTAATTCGTTATTTTTTGTCTTTGGCGGCAAGATTAGACATAATCTTCTTGTACATCAGATGGATGCTGTAACCTCGTTATTGAACGATGAAAACTTATAAAAATGACATTATATTTTTCGTCCTGGAAAAAACAATTGGAATACTTCGCGATGACATTCGCAATGAAATCCATAAAATCCACGATTTCGATGTCTTATTTCCATTAACAGACAAGATAAAAATATTTCTCTAAAAATAACCGAAATGTCATTCCTATCTCTGGCGAAAACACTAATGCCAAATTTGGACGACTTATAATTTTTTTTGTGACTTGTAAATACTTTTGGATCTGCCATTATTTTCGTCATCAGAAACTGCCATCGTTTTAATATAAAGTAACGTAAATTTTCACCAAGTTTTGTTAAGCTGGTTTTTGCGTTGCTGGGGGTTTGTGAGAAATTTCACATTATCAAACACACATACGACCAACATATTGCAAGTTATGACATAATGTAAGGAAGAATGATCTTGCTGATTTTTTCTGACAACGAGTCGTTCTCGTTACTTGACTTTGTGTATATGCATGCCATTAGGATTTGATTTTATTAATAATTTTGCCATTGTGCGACAGAAATTTTGTCAGTTGTTTAAATCAAGCACAAACCATATCTTAACGTTTAAAGTGAATTAATAATTGTGATCTTTTTTTACCAAACGAATGAAGAGCGCGAATTTCTTAAGAATTTTATTTTTCACCTATGCAAATACTTACATAAAGGGTGGTTAAATTTTAAGGGCCGATGTTGATTTTGAATAAAACACAAATTATTTAGGAAATTATTGTCATTTCTTTTTTTATGATAATATTGGTATGTTTCAATTATGTATGGAACAAAATATCGGCCAAATGGCCGCCGCGACCTCGGCGGCACACCTCCATCCGATGGTCCAAATTTTCAATGACGCTGAGGCATAATTGAGGTTCTATGCTGTTAATGTGCCGTATTATCTCATCCTTTAGCTTCCCCCCGACGGGTTTCACCTTGTCGATGGCGGGGGGGCTTACGTCTATTCTCCTGCTGTGAAGCTTCAGCAGGATGAATTAGGCAACTAAGAAAACCCAACAGACAGGGAGATAAGGACAGTCAGGATTGGAGACGATATGAGATGGTTAGGATTCCGGTGATATGCCTAGCCAGAAACCTAATGCATCTCGTAGTATTTGATTTGGATATGTATGGTAGAGCCGTAGGGTCTCTGGCTGCCTAGGTGGCTGGGGGTCTGAAAGTCCTACCAGAAAAAGGGTGTGTGTGTGTGCATTAAGTAAAATTGGTATGGTTCTCTTTGGGGTATGGACCAATGAGAACCTTCTGATTGATCTTGGTGGTAGTGTGATGGGTGGGACTGTGGATTTTCGACTGGGCATACAGTTGGGGATCCTAGGTCTTACCCGGTTTGACATGTGTCATGATGTGTCTTTTAGGTCATGGGTGTCATATGGGTCAAGAGGTGTCAGAGAGTGTCTGATGTGTCTGATTGGTTGTTTGAAGTGTGCTGCTGCTGGAATACTGTTGAAGATTGCTTACTGTATACATGAGGCTTGGTGTACCATGCGTAATTCCCAAGCGTCAGTGTGGTAAGTGATTTCGATGGTGGTTCCGGTGGTTGGGGCATGGATTATGATTGGTTGGATGCATCAGATGTGACGAAGTTCTTCGGCTGTTCGAGCCCAGCTGGAGTTCTTCATGGGTCAAGGAGTGTCAGTAAGGAGTGTCAGAGGTGTCAGAAAGACTTGGGGGTTCTGGGTACTTGTACCTGGCGTCCTACGTTAATAGCGTGAAGTGGAGCGTCATCCGGAGTTCTTTGGAATAAGGACCGGGGCGTCACCCGTGATTACCGCAAGGTGATCAAAAGGCAGGAGTGTCTCTCCTTGCTTACCAACTGGTAACTAAAGACCGGGGCGTCACCCGTGAATACCGCAAGGTAATCAAAAGACAGGAGCGTCTCTCCTTGCTTACCAACTGGTAACTAAAGACAGGGGTGTCTTTCCTTGAATAGCCGTAAGGCGAGCTAAATAAGACTGGGATGCACATGAGTTGTTCGTTGACCGCCCTCGACTTACTTCTCAATGTGTATCCAATGCGGGTTGACAGGCCCCGAGTTTTGCAGGAACTCATCTGGAAGTGACGGGTTCATATCCATTAACTCCGAAGCTGAGTAGGATTAAGGCATGTCCTTTTTCCGTTTCGCCTAGGGGGGATTTGACGAAGTTGCGAGGCTCCACCGGTAGCTTTATACTGGTACCACGGGTGATAGTGCCCAGGATTTTGAGGGCAATTGTGCACGTCTTCGGGCGTGTTAGTTCTCTTTATTCTGCTATCTTGAGGTCGGCCCCCTAGTGGGAGATCGTGGTGGCGTAGTTTACTCCAAATGCGGAGGCGTATGGTTTTCAAGATTCTTTTCTTGAATTCAAGAGGTGCAGATAGACCTCGACTTTAAGCAAGAGGTGTGCATATGCTGCAACATATCACAACTTTGCGACCGAAATAGCTTGCTATGACGGGGTTAATGGCTAGGACTAAATCTGGCTCCAATGGTGGTAGGCCACCCGTGGGGTCAAGGCGCCACGTAAAACAAGGAACACTACATCCTTTAGCTCTTGAATTGTTGCTGGCTTATCGACGTACACCTTTTCTTTCAAATAATCCCAAAGAAAGAAGTCCAACGGTGTCAAATCATATGATCTTGGCGGCCAATTGACATCGCCACCACGAGAGATAACACGGCCATTGAATTTGTCGCGGAAAAGAGCCATTGTTTCGTTAGCTGTGTCCCAAGTGGCACCGCACCACATATCGTCCACATCCATATCTTCCAATTCGGACCATAAAAAGTTCGTTATCATCTCACGATAGCGAACACTAGTCAAAGCATACCTGCCCGGCCTCATTTTGGAAAAAATTCGGCCCGAAGATGCCGCCAGTCCATAAACCGGACCAAGTCTTTATGCATAGTGTTCATCAACGACGAGCGTGAGAGGTGCAATTGTTTGTCACGACGACGAGTTGAGGTGGACGGGTCTTCAGCCACACTATCGCGAACAGCAGCAATATTTTCTGCAGTACAAGCTGTACGAGCATGCACTGGTGTTTTCACATCTCCTACAGACCAGGTTTGCTCAAATTTTTGCACGATTTTTCCGATTGTACCCACATTTGGACGATTAAATTGACCGAAAAAATCACGAAGTGCACGATATGCATTTTGATTTGAACGCCCATTTTCATAATAAGCCTGAATAACTTTAACGCGTTGCTCGATTGTGTATCTTTCCATGGTTCAAATTGAGTTAGTGTGAAATTGAGAAATGTCAAATGAAATGCAGAAAAAAACTTGACGTTTAGGTGTGGTTCACATTGAACATCGACCCTTAACATTTAACCACCCTTTATAATTTGAAAATTCGTAACTTAAAAAATGGGTTGTTTGACATGAGTATTTTAAGTGATAGTATTTTACGTGTTCTATAGCCCTTGCGAGTGCTTCTCATTTTACTTATTCGCACTCGGCGGAAAATTGTAGGTGCCTTCTTTATGTGCTGATGACATCCTGATTGATAACACTGTATGTAAATCAGTAGGGCTTGGCTCACTAAAATCTCTATTTACTTAATTTATCTGAAGCAAAATGAATACAATTTCCATTGATTACAGATAAATTCATATTAATGTATTAGGAAAGTAAAACTTTTTATTATATTCTTGTATATTAACTTAACTACATAGTTAGCAGAATTCCTTGCTGTTTAATTAATTGATAACCCAACGAAACCCAAATTACATAAAAACACATTCAATTCATATACAGTGAACATTGGAAAACGTGAACTAATTAAAACCGAGGGTGTTCATGTTTTTGAGATTGTTCATGTTTTGGAATGTAACATTTTATGATTAAAACAGTATTCCTACCGTATTGTCTTACTACTGTGGTCTTAAAATAAAACATTTCTTTCATTTTATCTTCTTTTTGCTTGCAGGAGTATAGATTTATGAATATTTTTACATTTTTACACATACTGGTACGGGTTATTAAACAAATTGATTAGATTTCATTTTTAATTAGAACGTTTTACAAATAAAAGTTTTATTTAACAAACAAAATTTGTAATTTTTGTCTGTTCTATTTTTGCCAACATTTTAACAACTACAATTTCTCTTAGGCGTTTATGTCGCTTTGGTTAAGGCCTTCATCTGAACACCATTCCAAAGCCTTTTTAAATATTTCATATTACGCATTGTCAATATTATAGGGCCTTCCGAAGTTTAAAAAAATTAATTCAGTGCATTTTTATATAGAAATGTTGACAAAATTTCTGTTCACGTTTTAGAGCTTTTTGATTTGTTCACGTTTTAGAGTAGTCAATGTAAAAATTACAGTGTTCACGTTTTGGGATAGTTCACGTTTTGGGGGGTTCACGTTTTCCAATGTTCACTGTATTCTTTATCTCTTACAACCAATTCATTTCTCTTGGCCATACCTGGTAAACAAAGGATGAAAAATGAAAACCAGTATCAAGTGGACATTGATATATATAACGATATGTCTCCCTGTAATTTAAGGATATCGGTCGTTGTAGAACCACTGACACTGACACAATAAATACCCATCATTTGAGCAAAAACCCTCAAACTCTTTTGCGTAAAGAAATAATACGGGCAGAGGAAAATCTCAACGACAACATTGTCGTTCACAAAGGACACACAAAATTTATAAATGATATTACTCCGTGCCGCTGTCATCTGTCCTGTCTGTGGACTCCAGAGTTGATAAGAACTAAAGTGAATCATTTTGTGACTTCAACATGAACGACACGAGAAAGAATAAATGCCCAACGCGGATATTGGAATTGAGTGTCAAAATAATTCCATGGAATAAGTATCTACATAAAACTTTAAATGGCGAAAATCTGTGAGTAAATTTATTTGGTATGCGTGCTGTAAATGGACGATTTTAAATATCGGAAACTGAATTTTTGGGTTTCACAAAGATCACAGATGTGAGCATACGAGTATAAAGAGTTAATAAACGAATCGAACGATTACTTCAACCCAAATGTAAACGGCTTTTAAAAACGTGCAAAGTCAGCGAATAGAGAAGATGGAATCCTTAAAAAGTTCTATAACGATAAACATCAAGAATCAATTTAGCTTTTTATGCAACAAGATTAATAGGATTGGTTTAAGCTAGGGAAAGTAACATTTTACTAAGCCAAGCACTCAGAGGCGGTGCAAGACACACACCGCACCCAGGCTTCGCTTTGAGAGGTCCCTATCCCCGTGAGAAAGGAGATGTTGAAGAACATTGGTTTTGAATGTTTGCAAATTGAAATAGCTAGGGAAAACCATGCCAGGTAAAGTATTCCACAATAGTTTTGTGCGACTAAAAAAAAAATAAGCACGAGGTTGGACTGATGAGCAATCCTAGCGAAACGGGTATCACAGTTGAACTGATTGGGGGAAGAATGCAAGTAGCTGGCTTCAATTGAGCATTGCTTATGAAAGACGCAATAAAACAAGGGAATACAACGCTCTATTATGAATTCTATCCAATAAGTGGAGAGAAGTTTGGGCTGCACAGCACATACCCAAAGATGTGAGTTGTACTGAGGTCTTGGATGTACAAACGCCTTATAATTGGTAGCCAGATCAGAAGGGGTGAAACATTTCTTAAATCTCTATAGAAACCCTAACCATTTAGCAGGATTTTTGGCGGTCTCGAGAATGTGATCATTCCAACGAAGATCATCTTCGACACACATACCAAGTATTGAGAGATTCGGTTTTTTCGATGCAAGTGCCATTCAAGCCCAATGGCATAAGGGGTACATTTTGTACATTTTGCTATAAAGATTGGAGTTTAATGGCTTAGAAGTTTCAGACAAGAGATCATTTATAAAAATAATGTAGAAAGTCAGAGTTAAAACGGATTTATTTTGTGAAGATAAGATTTGAAACCGTCATATATAACATGCATTGAACAATCTAGAAGTTAAATTCTAATCCAAAGAAGGGTTTCACTGATACCAAACACACGCATTTTAGATAAGAGTGCATGGTGCCGAACTCAATCTTAATCTTACTTTCTACAAAATCAATGTAATCAATCTATTCCACTCTATATGTGACATGAGATATTATGTCATCAGATCACCAGTGGCACGATTGCTGCGAAAGTCGTACTGTCGGCCATTCAGAAGTTTTCGATCTTCGAGATATTTCTTGAACATAAGTGCAGTTGGTCGATAAGAGCAGGAACAGTCGTTTTTTTAGGAACAGGCTGGGAAATGTTACTTTCCATTTTCTAGAGATAATTCGAGAACAGTAGGACTGATGGAAAAGCTAACGCGGTGTTTTTGCCAGAGATCAAGAACATCTCTTCAGAAGAATGGGACTAGTGAATTTGTTTAGATCAAGGTTTCAAAGTGCTCTTGCAACTGTATGAGTGCGGGAATATACCTGTGTCCCATTGAATGATTTACGTTCTCAAATACAAAAAGGCAAAGTCGAACTAGAAGCAAAATTAGCTGCGAGTACATTTGCCTTATCTAAATAGCTAGTTATCGGGATATCGTTCTAGATAAGCGTTGGAACCGAAGATAAAGTTAAATTTGAGACCTTTGCGACAAATGCCCAGAAATTTCTACTTCCTTTGGGACATTTTCAATGTCACAATCGAGGAAACATAGTGACTAGTTGAAGATTCGAATAATACCTATTAATAAAACCGTCCCTGTTGACATTCTCGTATTGTCATCAAATGGTTCTAGTGAGATGTTTCTCTTTAACTGGATAGACGGGACACGAGAAATTGGCTAATATCATACAATGGTCTGAAGTGCCGAAAGTTCGGCCTTTACCTTGATAGCCTGAAGTATGGACCGATGATGTCGCAAGTAGGGATGCAAACGATACATCGATGTTTCCAAAACATCGATGTTTTGTTCAAAAACATCGATGTTAACATCGATGTTTTGGTTGCCGATACATCGACTGAAAAATTGTAAAACATCGACATCGTTCATTCATTTTGTTAAACATAGACATTGCCAAAATTGTGTTAAACATAAAATGTGTTTGTATTAGGTTTATACGGAAGACCATATATTCGTTCTAAGATTGTCCCTCTCACACCCAACCAATATTTTCAGTGTTGCGGACCGTTTCACAAATGTGATGGCATATATACAAAACATATACATCAACATCATACATCACATCGAAATCAAATCACTCATTTCATTCTCTTCTGTCACTATCATTCGTGCTTTGCTTTGCTGACCGACGGACGATACGTGTTAAATTTGCGGTGTTCTTTCAAACTAACATTTAAATAAATAAATCCTATTAAGAAAATATGTTTTGTTTCAAAGTTGAATTTTATTATTTTGTGGTGTAGAGTGTAGTTGACTGGAAATATTATAAAATTTTTGCGTTGAAACTGGTAAGACTTGTATATTTTGTTGCTAGTGTACAGTACGTCATAAGTATAGCCCACAGACTTGTATGATCGGAAAAACATCGATGTATCGTTGTTATAACCGATGTTTTTTTAACATCGATGTTTGTCGTGGAACCATCGATGTTTTCAAACATCGATGTTTTTTTAACGATGTTGCATCCCTAGTCGCAAGCCCAAAATTCTAACCAAACACTGAATTTCTCTGCATTGCAATTCAATGGATTTCGTGTAGTTTGTCCCAAATTCAAAAATTTTGCTTGTTGACGAACCTATTCAACCAGAAATGGGCCTTGGGGCTAAATATACACCCTAAGTACAGAATTCGGCGAATGAGCTAAAGTGACAGTTTCAATTAATTTCCAAACTTTTGCTATTACTCAATCCGACGAATGAAAGTTGAACGAATGTCGGTAACAATCCCTGCACCACTGACATTTTGTTCAACTTATATGGTATTACAGAATTCGCAATCCATTCGCACTCCATACAATTTCTATCATTTTACATTCGCACCAATTGCGAGACGAATCTGAAGTGAATTTTTGATTAAACGAAAATAAACAATGGAAAGTACAAAAATATAAGTCAAATGCTTATCATACTGAATGCTCTGTTTGTTTAACAAATTTTAATAGAAAACGGACAACTAACAACGCAACCAGAGAGCAAGAAATCTAAAAAAAAAGAGCATCTACGCACTAACCATTCTCAACGATGCTTGATTTCGTTGATCGATAGCGATACTATTAATAAAGCCTAGGCCGGTTGAATAAATGTCTGTATTTGACAGTGTCAATGCGGAAGTTCATAAATGATAAGGTTATTTTAGGAATCGACAATGTAGTTCATCCGACGAATTTCATAATTGAGTTTTACAGTGGATGCGAATCGAGTCAACTCACCGGGAGTAAAATTCTGCGAATTCTGTAATCGACATAATAATTTTTCACTGAAATTGGGGTAAACTACCCACTGCTCGAAAGCTTATTTAGCAAACACACGTCGTTTTCTCTGGACGTTTAATCTGAGCTCCTGGATCAGTTGAAGCTTGTACGGATGTAGGTCCAAGTCATGACGTAAAATTAATCAAGTTGTGGTCTGCGAAAGTATACGAGTTCTTGTGCGCGGTGCGAAATTGGCTGCCTCGGATTGTTCTTTACACTCTGCACCACAGCGGCGATATTTTCAACACAAAATGTTGCTCAAACAGAAGACCAACTTTTATAAAAAAAACCTATTTTTCGGAGTGCTTAATTTGGTATTGTGATGTACACCTTCTTAAAAAAATTGTCACGAGGAATACGGCTGTGATCATGGTTTCAGAGTAAAATTCTTAAAAATTGTTCTTTTCACTTTTATAACGAATACCCTGCATGGCTCGCTAAAGTTTTTTTTTTAAGAAAGGCAGACAGTTAGAATTGGGTAAGCTTTCTTTATGTGCTCTATCACCCGACCGAAATAAATGACCCAGTTTCCTATTTTGGCTGGGTCAGTGAAATATTTTGGTATGTCAGTTTTAAGTTTTTACTAAAAAACTTCTTCCGGTTGAATAATTGAGTATTAACCGAAAATGGTTATTCATTTCGTCGATTTTTACACATTTTGAAATTGAAAAACAAAAAAAATATTTCTCGCAAAAAATTTGTATTTCTGGTTGGACGTTTTTAATTCACGTGGAGATGACATATGAGGCCCGGCTGTGCAAACACTTGAACATTAGTTGTACCTCGGTTAATCTATGTACGTCATATGGAAAAAGTACGATACTGTAACGAAGCGTCACACTCCTACGACCGACCGACACCAATCAACCACGATCTGCATACCCACCAAGTGAAATAACCAACGCCAACACGCAGCCGAAATACAAAAACAAAATATATGCGATATTGTGGTTCATCGTTATAGAGTTCACAGTTGGTTCCTGCAGGAGAATTGCCTTATGGAACCAAGAAATCCAAAGAAATTCGAAGCTTGCTCGCCGAAGTTGATTAAGGTTTTTACCTTATAATACAGAAGCACAAGTTTCCCCCGATATTCCCCTTCTCTACTAAGAGTCGATGGGCCGTTGCTCCATAGCGTGCTGTGTGGTAACAACAAAACACCGTATTATTCCCCTTCATTCTTCTGATGTCGACGGGCACTTGCCGTATTATTAAAGCTATTCCCCTTCATCCTTCTGATGTCGACGGGCACTTGCCGTATTATTAAAGCTATTCCCCTTCACCCTTCCGGTGTCGACGGGTACTTACCGTATTATTAAGTTATTCCCCTTCACCCTTCTGGTGTCGACGGGCTCTTTACGTATTCTTAAGTTATTCCCCTTCACCCTTCCGGTGTCGATGGGCTCTTGATCGTATGATTAAGTCCGTATATAATAGGTAGTATTATCTATAGGTATCATATTGTTTAGTCTTAAGCCGCTTTATTGGATTAATAAAATAAAATCTGAAAAAGGAAAATCTATTTTTCATTTGGAGAGAGCAGTTTGGTCGACTATCTATACTCGAGTTTCGTGCTTTCTCGAGACGGCCCTCGAGTCCGGCGAGCTTACCTCAGCCTAAGGAAAAGAAGCATCACAATACTAAAAATATAAAATAGATATTCGATCATTTTAGCTTCAGCGAAATGTTTTAAATTCAATTTAAATAATCAAAAATCGTCACACTCAATAAAATACAACTCCTACTAATGAAATATAAGTTAAATTTAAAATGGAAATTCAATTAATCTTACTTTTAACTAAATAATAAACGGTTTAATTTGAATGCAATTTGAACCCTAACGTTCTACCTAATTTCATTGTTCTACTGCAATCGGAAGTGTGCCATATAATTTACATCAGTTCTGAGGAAGTGGGCGGATACCACGCCTCTTGAATGGAAAACCTCAATTTTTATTTTTGGTCCTTTATATGCAATTCAAGCCCTACCGTTTTACTAAATTTCATCGTTTTACAGCAGTCGGAAGTGCTCCATTCAACCAACACCAATTCGGAGAAAGTGGGCGGATACCACGCCCCCTGAATGGAAAACTTCAAATTTTCCATTTTTTCCTATGCTTGCATGATAAGGTCTACCGTTTTGCCAAATTACAAGATTCTACGATGTCGGGAAGTGCTCCATAATTCACATTCACCTTTCAATCAGTACATACTATGAAATGAGTAGAACAACTCCGCAAGCAATGAGAGAGAACAAAACAAACAAACCCACCGTAAAATGAAGAGTTCACCAAAAAGCTGAATCTTCTGAAATAAAGTCCTGTTGATACTCGTATTTGACATTACAGACAAAACATTATTTTTGTAGACTTTTTATTTTTCTTCGTCCTATTCTGTTGTGGGCGTATCCATAAACCTCTTTCACCAAAACCCGCTCCTATCAAGGTAATTTATTACAGTTGGGTGTGTTTGCTTTGATGAGTATGGAGCACCCTTAAGTTAAGATTAAAATAACAATCACTAAATGAGTCTATGGTGTCGCATTTATTAAGCAATGATTTCCATATTCTTAAAGTTATTGTCTCTATCTTAAGAGGGCTGCGAGTTCGTTTTCTGATTCGCCGCTGCACAGTGGGACAACCACTATGTCAAATTTTGATGATAAATTTATCGGCTTAAAAACTGAGGAATAATATACGTTTTCAAAAAATGACAGGTGGGACGGGTGACAGTTCAGTTTGTTCAGTTACAACTAGGTAACATCATAAATGTTAATCTGGCAACTGTTCAAAGAGCGAAAACCAACGTCCACATTGTTTTTCATAACGCACTTCAGGTGCCTAGAAGGGATAAAGTTGCTCCCTTTGAAATAGTGTTGTTGGCAGCAACCAATAAAGAGGGTGAGGAGTGCTGCCACTACTCCATTTCTCCTTATATCCAGACTGCAGCGGCGAAAGAATTCCCTGAATGAGATCATCAGTTGTAACTTCGGAGTGGTGTATGTGTATTACTGACCATTTTTGGTGGCATTATTACATATTTGATGTTGCTAAAAATGCGGTGAAATGCTTAGGTTTTAAAAGATGCATAAGCAGTTTTTTTTAAGTTTTTTTCCCGTTCTGATCTGGCTACAATTTATAAGGCACACATTCCGACTAAGCTTGAGTATAATTGCTATATTCTCAAAAAAAAAAAACAGAGTATACCTATGTGGACCTAGGATTTTGCTAAAATTTGTAGATAATCAGTTTTTAAAAGTAACTGTTTGGTTTATTAATCCAACACCCAATAGCTTAGGTATGTGAAACATACATATCTCCTTTTTGAAAATCTAATCTTAAATTTTGTCTTGTGTAAACATTATTTTGAACTTATGCGCACTA
Source organism: Philhelius festivus (assembly GCA_963931855.1). Taxonomy (NCBI): domain Eukaryota; kingdom Metazoa; phylum Arthropoda; class Insecta; order Diptera; family Syrphidae; genus Philhelius; species Philhelius festivus. The sequence continues at coordinate 37,394,410 of OZ007555.1, forward strand.
AAAGCTTCACATTTCATACAAAAATTATTTGTTTTTGTCCCTTATTTGTGATAGTCTGCCCCACTATGAGCACTGTCATTTATGTACATACGTATACGTTTAGTCACTTCTCGCTTCGTATGTTCATCATTTTAGGTTGGAATAATTACACAGCACAAAAAACCAGCCAGCGTGCAGCGTACGCAACTCACACATTGAAATTCTTCAGCCATTTTGGGATGATAATAAATTATTTAAGGATTCAAGTCAGGAAAAGTTGAGTTTTCAAAGGAGTCGAGCTAATGTTCGAGGCTGTTTGGTTGCTGCCAGATAATGGTAATGGGAATTTACAAATCAATAAGAAAACCTCACCGTGGGTGTTTTAATGCTTTACGATATGTAGGTGGGGTTGATGGGAGCACTTAAGAAGCACTTTGTATAAAATTTAAGAATGCTTTGTGTTTTCTGTTTGTACATATTTAATTTTTGTGGTAGATACTCTGCTTCTTTTATTTATAAAAAGAAATTTTATTGTTTATAGAAATCAAGAAAAAAAAAACAGAAAAATAGCCTTACTGGGGTTAGAAAGAAAAAAAAAATTAACCTTTAAGTGGTCTTATGTTAATAAAAGTCAAATGGGTATCCAAACATTCTTGACTAAGTTAAATCTGTGCTATTTAAATTACAATATGGAATACGACCGCGGCCTCACCATTGTATATATAAACTATAGTACTCTCATGGAACAGAAACAAGTGTTATGGAATACACTCTACCGAGGGCGCTGTCGTAGGAAAATATTGTCGTGGAGACTTTTGATTTAGGGTGGGGTAGTAATTGAGGAAGAGCGAGAACATTTTATCAGCTCTGGCAATGAGAAAGACGAGAAAGAGAAAATAAAATTTGTTTTGTATCATTTTCCTTTTGAGAGATCTTCTGTGTGTTTTGTTGTTATATTTTTTTGTCAAGAATATTTGTTTTGTTTTTGCTATTTCATACGCAACAAAGCAACGTTGTTCAATTTCGGCATATCTAACCAAAATACAACGTTGCTTTTTATTTGTATGGACACACATACCTATTTGAATAAATTTAAGTAGGAATAATTTTGAAAATTGATTCTTGATAGGATTAGGCTTTTTTGAATTTTAGTATATCTACATAGGAACTTTATCTTAATATATTAGGTAACTTACCTATGTTGATTGCAATTATTATTATTTTTGTTATTCAAAAGTATAATAATTGGTGTAATTTTGAAGAACAAAAATAATAATTGCAATCAACTAGTTTAACTGCCTACATTAGATGCACTGCGTGGTAAGGTAGTGGAAATTGTTTTTTTTTGCAATTAATATATTTATGTACATTTGTATGTAGGTATAGAACTATTTCCTATATTTTTATTAGAGAAAATAGCTTTTACATATATGTACATACCAGGCACGAGGCGTGACTTTTTCGATAGCGGAAGCACTGAACATAAAACCAAAAATGAAAGACCTTTGAGATCCAACCTTTTAAATTCCACTTTATGGTAATACACATAAAATAATATACATAAATAATATATTACAGTAAAGTCTTATTAAAAAAAAAGCTTGATGCCTTGCGCAAAGATTTATCCTTTTTCTTTTAAGACAAAATTATCTATAAGTACGATTTGATGAGAACTAAGCTACGAGTAGATAACCTTTCTTGTCCACATTTATTTCTAAAAAAAAATATTTAATTCTCTTAAAACATAAATATGATCTCTCTACAGATGCCATTATTACGGGATATTAAAAATCTTAAGATTCATTGAAGTTTTTTTTGATTTAAAATTCTCATAATTGAAAATAACCTTTAGTTATATCAAGAAACCTAAGATATGAATATTAGAAATACTATTTTTGACCAGTTTTTTGTATAATAACAAAAAATAAACAGAAAACAGGTGGATTGTATCTATCGCCACGAAAATAATTAAAAAACTACCACCTTTTAAATTCATAAATGTTTGTTTTATGATTTGCACCTAAATTTGCACCAACATTATATTAAAATAAAACTTTTCTACCCCTTTTGTCCATGAAATTTAACTCATTATCAGTTTGAGACAATAAGCAACTCAATAGATACATCTTTGTTTTTCTATCTATCTCTTGTAGGAAATTCTCGTAATGCATTCACTCAACTCATTCTTCACACATTGGGCAAAAGGCAAGAAACGAGACAAAATTATTTTGACTTTGGGTTGAGTATGCGAAATAATGGAATGCCCAGCTGTTGTGCATTCTATATTGCTTGAGAATCATTGTTGTTTGAGCATTTTGTGAATATTGGTGAGTGATGTTGTAGGTATAATTTTCAGTTGACTTGGAGTGAAAGGGTATTTTGAAATTGAGTTAAGGAGGCGATGATAAGGAATGTATAGCTGTTAAGCATTTTAGCAAGAACTTTCATGAGATTGAGCATTATAAATAATGGAGTGATGTTGAGCATTCTCAGTTGGTTTGCAGTGTGACATTTTAAGTTGTAATAACCAGAGAGATCTTGATTTCCTTTAGTAATTTTAGTAAAAGATGATAATGTTGTCATAATGATGTTGGAATTTAATTTACAGAGTAAATGAAGATTCATTAATAGATACAAATAATATAATAAAAATATTAATACAATTTGGAATTTTGAATTTAATTCCTTGCTAGGTACGATTTTTTCAAATGGTTCAACGGAAGCACTCATTCCACTCAATATATGGACGCTTCGTCCCTGGTACATACCTATATAAAATATGGTGTGGTAGAAAATAATTTTGATTACAAAAAAAATTTTTTTATGCGTTCATAGGTATTTATATAATTAAAAATAAAAAAAAGAAATTTGTATAGGTATAGACCAGTTTTTAAAATTTATTCATATAAACTTTGTTTGCAAAAAATATAGAAAATTTTTAATACTTTTTATGTTTATATAAACAATTTCAGAAATGTATAAATATTCACATAAAGCAATTGTGAAAAAAAAATCAAATAAGTTTTTCGAGAAAAAAATAATTTTAGAAAACTTAAATTAATTAAAAAAAAAATTAGAATAAATAGAATAAAATTATTATTGACATAATATTTAAAAAAAAATCAGATACCTTTCTTGGAAAAAATATGTTGTATGCATTTACATATTGCCAATAAGCAATTTTAAAAAAATTAAAAAAAAAAAAGAAATATGGTGTCAATTTTAAAAAAATTATTGATGCACCCCACATGAAAAACTTTGAAAATAAAAACAAACGTTTTTTTTATAAAAAATAGTTTTTATCCATATATTTTGTAAAAAAAATAAGATAGGTATTTGCCCTGCGAATTTTGAACAAACAAATATTTCTTTTAATGTTTGTCTACGAATTTTCATCAAATTTGGAAATTATTAATTCATTAAAATAAAAATTTTGTTTTTTTTTGTATTTTGTTAATATAAATATATGTAAAAGGTACGAATTTATGCAAACAAAGTTTAATAAACCTTTTATTATTAAACTAATTTTAAATATAAGAAATTTCTTTAAAATTGTTCTAGAAAAAAATTTGCGATATTAATTTGAAGTATTTTAAAATAAAGATTCTAAGAAATATTTTCAAAAATTAATCGCTCAAACATTTTTAAGACATTGATTTTTCAAAAATAAATTTTTTAGATACCTAAAAAAATATTTTTCCGTTTTGTCTATCATCGTAAAGTCAACTTTGATCAAAATCTAGCGTTAAATTTTTTCCACATACAAAACTTGCAATTATGTACGTACATACATAATTTTGTAAGTGAAAATAAAATAAAAAAAAAATTGGTACACCAACCTTAAGTTGTTATTATTGTACGAATGGAAATTAGGTTTCGAAATAAAATATTGAGCCGTTTTTGAGATATCGAATTTTCCAAGAAAAAAAATTACTTCTTTCCAAAAATTAAAAAAAATATTTTTTTTCAAAGCTTTGAGACGCAATGTTTTTAAACTTTTTGGAAGCATCTATATAAAAAATTTCCATAATGAGAAAATTGTCAAATGTCAAAATTCTACTCTTCAATATTTTAGCTTTCAATATAATTTTTCTGTACCTATTTCAGAACTCTAATACTCTAATTCTCGAAATTCTGCATTTTAAAAATCTGCTTACAAAAATAATTATCTAACTACCTATACAAAAAAATTGTTCTGAGTGGTAATCGTGTACATATTTGAATTAAAATCCTCTACTCGTACCTACATACATAATATTTATTTGCTCCAACATACATAGATACAACACAGCGAACGAAAAAAATAAAACCTTCATTCCAACAATATACCGTTTTTCTCTATGCGTGAAGCAAAAAATGCCACATCATACTTATTTGTATAGAAAATGAATAAAAACAAAACAAAAAATAGCTTTCTTGTTGTCGCTTTGTTCTGCACCTTCGGTTTGCTTTTACCGAAAATATTATCACCCCTTCCTGATTATCGTCTGTCCTCACTCTCCACAACTCTACGTAAAAAGTTATGGAATACGCTCGTATGGCGCCGCGTCGTTCGTTCCTCTTCATGAGAGTACTATAGTTTATATATACAATGGCAAGGGGAAGTTTTGACTGCGTTCAGACAAATTTAATGCTCTTTGGCTAAAGGGTGCGTCCAGAAATATATAATGTTTATTTTTATCGTTGGTAAAACCCGATAACATACCCAAGCAACACATAAACTCTTGGAGAGTACTTCAATAAATGCATCAGGTCTTAACAAGCTATTAGTTAAATCTTTTTAATACCATTTCACTTTATAATCTCCTAATTCACTCTTTAAAGGTGTTATTTCTGTTATACTATTAATAAAACATCTTTTAAACATCTTAAAGATATTCATGACAAATGTCATTATATTGACTCTCTATATACCCCCTTTAGGGGCCAGTTATAGCTATCATTGAAAACCATCATTGAAACACAAATCAGTGGAACGGTGGAATATTTTTTGACAAGTCGGTTATAGCAATCAATAATTTCGCTGTCATTGAAAAGATGTGTCATTGAAAATATCTGTCGCTTTGATGCTTGCTAAATTACTAGTGATGGGTACCTCATTCATGAGGCAATACAAAATGTCGCATGTTTTGTTATTGCTTAAAGTTTTTTTTTTTTGCGAACTGCAATCATTTAGGCCTATTCGGCGAAATCTTTTATTCTTCTATTCTGTTATGAATTTCAATACAAAAGTTTGAGATGTCAACAAATCTTTTATGAATTATAATTTTGGTATTCGGCATGGTAAAATCTGTTATAAAATCTGCTAAGAAAACTTTTATAAAATGTCAAACGTTCGAACTTGGAAAAAATCTTTTACGAATAGCATTTTTGGTATTCAGCATGTCAAAATCTGTTAAAAATCATAAAAGAATAAATGACAAACTTCTGTGACTTTTATCATAAAAGATTTCAATAAGTGCACAGGTGCATCAAGTAAAAATGAATATTTATCTTTTATTTCGTCAACGAAATGTTCCTAAAAAGAGCAAATGAAAGAAAATATATTAAAACTCATATCATATAAACATATAAGTAGAGTACGGCCATGGTATTCCCAGAAACATATGAGGTAAATTCCTGTTTTATGGTATAGATACCAATAGTGTGTAAGAGTTTACTTCTTTGTTCGTCATCCATTTTAATTATGTCAGATGAAATATTTTACATAATCGCAGCTGATTATGATAACAGATTTTCTTGTTTTGTTTTTGTTAGAGATATGAGCTATAAGAAAAAAAAATCATTTCTTTGGGGTTCGGGTGCGTGATTAGTGTTTAGTCCAGTTTAGTTTATAGTTTCCTACTCGCTGCTTTGCTTTCCATAAACCGACTCTCACAGAATTACTCTATATGGCTATGCGCGAATTATGTTTTTCCTTTTTAAATCAAAGAATAACTCAAATTTAAACAATTGGTTCTTTATTAGATAACAATCAACTTCAGACTGACTTAACATAAAATATTCCATTTTCATGATAACAAATAATGATAACAGCATTCTTGAAAAGAGAAGTCTCTCTTGTATGAGTACTGACCAAGAGATTTTGGAGTTGATCTGGTAAAGATGCTACTGCTGCTATGATGCTGCTTTTGTGGTGATGTTTCTCACTTATTGCTATGTAGGGTTTGGGATTAGAGAACATAGGTTTTTCTCCTGTACAACTCAAATAATGATATTGTCATCTGTCCAGCATTATAAAGATACCATCAACTAGTTGTCCATCAAATAATGAAATTAGGGTAAGGTGTTTGTTGTAAGTAATGGCCTTTAGTTATGCAATTACGTAACTCCTCCCATCGTAGAGTGAACTTAACGAGATAATTGAGTTGAGGAACTTATAAAGTTGTGCTAAGGTTGTCTTCGTTTTGTGCGTGTGTTAAGACCACAGGTGATGTCTGACATTTTATTGCACTCAAATGACTCATCTAAAAAGATTTATCCAGTCGGTTGATATCCTTTTAACCATGGATCCATCCATGACACCAGGATTATTAAATAACAATTTCATAATTTTAAAGGAAACCAAATATATTCAAACTAGATTGCACACGAAAATAAAAGCTAACAACTCTAGCAGTGATGGTGTTTCAAAAATATTTAAATTATTTTGTAAATAAATTCTAGGAAAAGGAATCAACTCTGTTTACAGAAGAGCAAAACAATGAAAAATCTGCTATTGAAAAACTTTCTATAAGGCAGAAAAAAATATGCATGTACACTGGGGCGAATGCGTACTATTCTAGTGTTATGTTGTTTTTTCTTATTTTTAATTATTTTGCACGTCTTTTTTTTATTTTTTGTTTGTGTACCTTTCGTTTGTTGGTGTCAATTGTTATTTTATTGTTTTTTACTACCTGATGTTTAATATATCGAGGAGCTAATTTATTTCTTCTATCGTCTGCCTCATATATATCTTCCCCGGGTGAAAAGTCCGGGGGTTCTTTTCGTCCTTTATTTCGTTCTTCAATTATACATTGTTTTTTCCTTAAGCTTCTTTCCTTAACAAGTTCTGCTAACTTGGTGTATTCTCTTACATGGTCATTTAAATAGTCCTGCTTTGATTCGAAGTCTTTTCGGTAAGGAAATGGCTTGTTCATACTTATGTGCCCAGTTAATAACTCAAACGGAGTGAGATTTGTCGTGGAATGAATAGAGTTGTTATATGTAAGCACGGCTTCATCAATAACTTCAGATATAGGTTTATTTTTATGCTGGTATTTAATTATTCGAATAAGTTCGGTGAGAGTCGAATGAAATCGCTCTACTGGGGAATTTCCAGTTGAACTTTTTGCACAAGTATTATGGAACCGTATACTATAAACTTCTAAGAATTCTTTAAATAAAGTTGACAAAAACTCACTGCCATTATCCGTAATAACTTTTTGGGGAATCCCGTGATGGGAAAAAAAATGTTTTAAAGACTTTATTAGGTTTATACTGTTTCTAGCGTTGAGTAGATATACACTTGAAAATTTGGTAAATTTATCCACAATAGTCAAAAAATTTTCCTTACCTACAGAATATATATCCATGTGAATAATTTGCATAGGCTTAGATGGTGTCTCAGTTATTTCGTATCTTAACTTCTCCTTATTACGTTCATATTTGGTCACACTGCATATTTCACAATTATTAATAATTTTTTGAATTGTATTTTTCATATTTGGAAAATATGAATGCCTTTTGATGTGGTGATAACTTTCTGTAATGCCTCTGTGGTTGGAATTCAGGTGATACCGTCGAACTAATTCTTCCTGCCTATCTCTATCAGTTATGTCTTCCAAAATAATATTCGACCGTAATAATTTAAGGCAACCGTTATTAAAGTATTTCGAAAACACTGATTGTACTGTTTTAAAAGTATCATCATCCGCTAGGATTGCAGTAACACGTTTGGAATTGAAATACTCTTTGAAAATTGAAATCATTACGTCTTCATTACTAATATCAGCATGTTCAATGGTGTACCTTTTTTTCCTTTTAAAGAATATTGCAAATTTAACTGAGAGACTGGTTTTGGTAATATTTTTCTTAAGAATAATTTGGTTAGAAAATTCATTGATGGCACGTTCAGTAATTGATATACCATCATCAGAATTTTCCACTGCAGAGTGTATTGTTGAAAGATCGTCTGAATTAGTCATGATAACTGAACCGTTGACATTATTTGCTAATGACTCGAAGTCACAACTATCCGTTTCTTGCAAAGTTTCTTCTGCCTCATTAGCATGGATTTCAATTCGGGACAAAGCATCAGCATTAAGGTTGTTTTTCCCTTTTTTATAAGTTACATAATAATCGTACTCCTCCAATCTGAGCCTCCACCGAACTAACATTGAGTTTGGTTCTTTTAATGAAAAGAGCCATGTCAAGGGCTTATGATCCGTTATTATTTGAAATCTTCGTCCAAATAAATATGGACGAAAATATTTAACTGACCAAATAATTGCTAGCAATTCCTTTTCAATTGTACTATAATTTTGCTCGGATTTTGATAGGGTCCGACTTGCAAAGCAAATTGGTTTATCTGATCCTATGGAGCCTTGAGATAGTACAGAACCTATTGCAACGTTACTAGCATCAGTAGTAAGGTTGAAAGGCTTAGTGAAATCTGGATACTGAAGCAACGGTTCATTAGACAGAATGGATTTACATATTTCAAAGCATTCTATATACCTTGAATCAAGTTTAATGGTATTTCCTTTCCTAAGACATTCGGTCATTGGCTTTGTGAGATGCGCAAAGTCTTTTATGAACTTTCTATAATATCCTAGAAGGCCCAGAAAAGACTTAATTTGTTTGACTGTTTTTGGTATTGGAAAGTTTTTTATAGCGCTAATTTTGTTCGAGTTGGGTTTTGTTCCCTCAGGGGTAATAATATGCCCTAAAAATGACACTTCTTTTTGAAGAAATTCAGACTTCTCAATTTGTATCTTTAGATTTGCTTCTCTGAATTTTCTAAAAACGGCTGCAAGATTTTGAATATGTTCTTGACGTGAAGTAGAATATACAATAACATCATCCATATAAACCAAACAAATTGTGCCTTGTAGATCTCTAAGAATGTTGTCCATAACCCGCTGAAATGTAGATGGAGCATTTTTGAGTCCAAACGGCATCCGCAGAAACTCATAATGCCCATTGTCTACCGAAAAAGCAGTCTTATGGACATCATTAGGTGCGACCTCAATTTGGTGAAATCCGGAAGCAAGGTCTAGGGTGCTGAAATACATCGATTTGCCAAGTTTGTCTAGAATTTCCGTTATATTTGGGATCGGATACCTATCGTCGACGGTCTTTTCGTTGAGTTTGCGATAGTCTATTACTAATCGCCATTTTTCTTTTCCACTTTGGTCCCTTTTTTTAGGTACAATCCAGATCGGAGCTGACCACGGAGAGAAACTTGGACGTATTATGCCCTGATCCAGCATATCAGCAATTTGCCTGCGAATTTCATCCTTATGAATATATGGATACCGATAAGATTTACAATATATGGGAATATCATCTTTAGTTGAAATCTTGTGTTTAACTGTGTTTGTGAACGTTAAGTTCTCACCTTCCCTAAAGAATATATCCTCATATTGTTTGCAGAGATCCCTGATGTCTTTTTTCTCTTCAATATTAAGGTGGTCAGTTTTAATAATGTCGCAAATGTTTTTACCTCTAAGATGTTCTTTATTATGAATAGTAAAATTGTGAATTTCGAAATGGGAATTCGAATCAAACAAAGAAGCTTTAATTGGTTGTTCAGCTCTAAATATTTGAGGATTTTCTGAAGTGTTAACTACTTCCACGAGCGAATACCAATCAACAGCTTTGTATATTCCTTCAGATATCATAAGATTATTCATAATTGATGTTGGTTTAATGAATATACTTCCTGTTTTAACATCGGTGGGTAGACAACAAATCATCTTACTCAGTGCGGGAACTGTGTAGATCTTAGACATTAGATTGGGTTTGAATTTTAACGGAGTTTTAAAATTATTTGTTTCCAAAAAAGATTTCTCTAAATCAATTCTAATGCCTAGGAATTTCAAAATGTCTGTGCCAATGAGTCCATCAAAGTAATTATGGAAGTTAAACACAAGAAAGGATAAAGGTTTATCAGTTCCAAGTTCTGGTAAATATATAGCTATCTTCTTATTTACAGCGTGTTTGTCAAATAGAGTTTTTATTTCTACAGGTTCAATTAGGGTGTAATTCAATGTTTTAGCTATATCAGGACTAATAAACGACTTGTTGCTACCGGTGTCAACTAAAAATCTGTATTTCCTATCGTGTATACTATTAACTAATATATAGGGTAACAAATTAGTATTACAATTATTTATGTCTATGAACCCGATTGGTTTTGTGAGGCTTGTACACAAAAATTTGAGTCGTCTATTTCTTGCTCATTGTTAAGGTTTAAAGGGAATGCCATATCTAAATTTTGGTAGTATTCGTTTGGTTGCAGGTCATTTTGGGGGTTGTTATTGATGTTGTAATTAAACTGAGTAGAAGTATTTGTTGAACATTGGTTTAAGATATTATTTGGATAATTACAATTATCGCAATAACCTTCCATGTTGTTTATCTGATTTTGTATTGGAGCCTGTGGATTGTGTCTACGAGAAATGGTGTTGCCAGTAGGAATATCCATCGGCTCATTATGTGGATATCTTGTGCTGGGATTTTTAGAGATTTGTGTGTGATTTTGCCTAGAATATGTTTGAGAATTTGATGGTGTTTGTTTGTAAGAGGAATTTTGAAGTTGGGTGTAAGGTCTGGAAATTTGTTCTTGTTGTGTTGGATGGTAAGGTCTAAGAAACTGTTGTTGTGGTGAGTTATTGAATGGTCTGGAAAACTGTTCTTGTTGTGTGTAATTGTATGGTCTAGAAAACTGTTCTTGTGGTATGTAATTTAATGGCCGTTGTGGTTTAATAGACTGTCTGTGTAATGGTTGTGGGTGGTTATGCATATTCAGCTGGTTTAATTTCGGTTCTCCGTATAAATGGTTTGGATTTTTAAAATAGTGAGAATTTTGTTCTTCAAGACAAAAATTAAATGCATCAATAATTGTAGGTGGTCTCATCGCCCTAATAGTTGACCCTAGTGGTTCTTTCAGTCCTGACAAAAATGTGTTTAAGCACATTGCATTATAAAGCGTTTGTTTTGCTTGTATAACATTTGAATCCTTTTCGTGAACCCTAATATAGTTCATCATTGTCGAAAAAATTTCTATGATTTTGGAATAAAATTTTTCAACGGTTTCATGGCTCTGTCTGAGTTGATGAAGATCTCGTATTAAACTTGTTTCATTGCGCTTATCTGAATAGTGAACAATTAGGTTGTTCTTAATAGCTTCCCAATCTAAAAGAGTCCCATACATATTCAGGATCTCATTTGCCTGTCCTATGATTTTGTTTCGTATAGCTCTCATAATAATTCTTTCGTAGTTTGAACCGTTAATATTAGGCATGACACTTAAGACTTCTTCCACGTTGCTTAAAAAATCGTAGAGCAATCGAGGATTTCCATCGAATGTTGGCACGTCCTTGACAGCGTCTGGAATTCTGAGCGCATTAAATGCGTCCGTTGCAATAACAGTGTTATCCATAGCGAAATGGTTTCTTAAGCTAACAGAGCTGGTTTCTAATTCCACAAAATCACTTTTATTTAAGTTCAAATACTGACGATTGGGAGTTTTAACACTTCTTCGAATTGGACTACTAAAGCTACTAACCCTCAAAATCGTGCGCTTACCAGTAGAATTAATTTGTTTTGGAATTGGTGACATTAGAAAGATCAATGCTCAAGGAATCAAAAGAATGGACTCACCTTGATAAATTTTGCACATGGGGCGTCAATGTGGACTGTGAACCTGTATCGTTGAAGTCTTCGCGCCTCCACACAATCGCATTTAGCAAGCAACAAAATGTACTCGTAGAAACAGAATACGATCCAGATGAGGTTTATTGTTTTCTTATAAATTTATTTTTATTTATCGGTTCAATAACTTTTGATGTTGTGTTTTATAATAAAAAAAAATGTTTAACTTAATAGGTTAATATAGGATTATGTGTGTTGTTCATTTGGTACAGTTTTTAATTATTCATAAATTTAAGTCTTAAATTTGCTTTTTCGTTGCAAAAATTTGTAGAAAAGTATGAATTTACACTTATTATCTAATGTTTGTTCGGTTCTTATTCGTTAAAGGATTGAAATCCAACACTCCGATAATCCCTCGAAGAGTACGAAATGCCTTTTCCAGCGAACGATCAAGCTACTTATTATTCACTTTTTGTTACAAACTGTACTTAGCACATCCAAGCGACTGCGCCAATTATGTTTTTCCTTTTTAAATCAAAGAATAACTCAAATTTAAACAATTGGTTCTTTATTAGATAACAATCAACTTCAGACTGACTTAACATAAAATATTCCATTTTCAGGATAACAAATAATGATAACAGCATTCTTGAAAAGAGAAGTCTCTCTTGTATGAGTACTGACCAAGAGATTTTGGAGTTGATCTGGTAAAGATGCTACTGCTGCTATGATGCTGCTTTTGTGGTGATGTTTCTCACTTATTGCTATGTAGGGTTTGGGATTAGAGAACATAGGTTTTTCTCCTGTACAACTCAAATAATGATATTGTCATCTGTCCAGCATTATAAAGATACCATCAACTAGTTGTCCATCAAATAATGAAATTAGGGTAAGGTGTTTGTTGTAAGTAATGGCCTTTAGTTATGCAATTACGTAACTCGCGCACATTAAACTTTTAGTTCCGCAACTGCTTGGTTCGAGCAACTAAAAAGCTTGTGTTTTGATACAAACTAAACGATTGCCTAAAATGAGTTCGCTATTTTGTGTAACATATAATTAAATGCACCTCCGCGGACATTCAACCAAATAGTTCATCTGTTTCCTATAAGCACCTTATTTGGGTGCCGGGCCACAGAGACATTCCGGGAAATTGCAAGGCCGATGAGCTCGCCAAAAACGGAACACTTCTGCCTACTGTTAGACAAAAACATAACATAGGAACACCACTTGCTACATGCAAACATCTTCTCAAACAATATGCTCTAGAATCAACAAATGCTAGATGGTCACAGGGTACCACCTGCCTGGCAACTAAACAAATATGGCCAAGCATAGACCTAAAACGGTCAAAAGGCTTGATCTCCCTGAGCAGACAAAATATAAGCTCTACAATAGGAGTTATAACAGGACACTGCCTCATAGGTAGACATGCTTTGAGGCTAGGAGTCTACACAAATGACTTCTGTAGAATCTGCATGGACGAGGAGGAAGAGGAAACAGTCCAACACCTTCTATGTACATGTCCAGCACTCTCCAATAGAAGGAATAATTATCTCGGTAATCCCTTCTTCGATAATACCAGTGATCTGGCAACAATCGACACAAAATGTCTCTCTAACTTTATTAAAAGCACGAAATGGTTTGTTTAAATTCATTACTCTCCCATGAGTAACTTCTTTAGTGGTATCACAACGGATCCTTGAGGTCTAAGTGAGTCAACAACAACTAGACAGCCACTCCAACCTAACCTAACCTAACCTAACCTATAAGCAACCAAACAGTTGTGCAACTAAAAATTGAATGTGCGCGCCTAGCCTAAGTATTTTTTGTGCTAGTCTACCTATCTAGGTACATACATACATATATAACTTTGAATGTTTTATTCAAATTTCATGATCATTAGAATTGTAGAGACGTCATTGAAAAACTTTTTTTTTTTGTTAAAATGCACATTAAAATAGTTATATCCTATGGGACATTTGAGGTGAGACAAAATACCATTGTATATATAAACTATAGTACTCTCATGGAACAGAAAAAAGTGTTATGGAATACACTCTACCGAGGGCGCTGTCGTAGGAAAATATTGTCGTGGAGACTTTTGATTTAGGGTGGGGTAGTAATTGAGGAAGAGCGAGAAAATTTTATCAGCTCTGGCAATGAGAAAGACGAGAAAGAGAAAATAAAATTTGTTTTGTATCATTTTCCTTTTGAGGGATCTTCTGTGTGTTTTGTTGTTATATTTTTTTGTCAAGAATATTTTTATGCGTTCATAGGTATTTATATAATTAAAAATAAAAAAAGAAATTTGATATAGGTATAGACCAGTTTTTAAAATTTATTCATATAAACTTTGTTTGCAAAAAATAAAGAAAATTTTTAATACTTTTTATGTGTGTATAAACAATTTCAAAAATGTATAAATATTTACATAAAGCAATTGTGAAAAAAATTAAATAACTTTTTCGAGAAAAAAATAATTTCAGAAAACTTAAATTAATTAAAAAAAAATTAAAATAAATAGAATAAAATTATTATTGACATAATAGGTATTTTAAAAAAATCGGATACCTTTTTTGGAAAAAATATTTTGTATGCATTTACATATTGCTCATAAGCAATTTTAGAAAAATTAAAGAAAAAAAAAGAAATTTGGTGTCAATTTTAAAAAATTATTGATGCACCCCACATGAAAAACTTTGAAAATAAAAATAAACATTTTTTTATAAAAAATAGTTTTTATCCATATAGGTATTTTGTAAAAAAATAAGATATTTGCACTGCGAATTTTGAACAAACAAATTTGGAAATTATTAATTCATTAAAATAAAAATTTTGGTTTTTTTGTATTTTGTTAATATAAATATAAAAGGTACGAATTTATGCAAACAAAGTTTAATAAACCTTTTATTATTAAACTAATTTTAAATATAAGAAATTTCTTTAAAATTGTTCTAGAAAAAAATTTGGGATATTAATTTGAAGTATTTAAAAATAAAGATTCTAAGAAATATTTTCAAAAATTAATCGCTCAAACTTTTGTAAGACATTGATTTTTCAAAAAAAAAAATTTTAGATAAAAAAATATTTTTCCGTTTTGTCTATCATCGTCAAGTAAACTTTGATCAAAATCTCGAGTTAAATTTTTTGCACATGCAAAACTTGCAATTACATAATTTTGTAAGTGAAAATAATATAAACAAAATTTGGTACGCCAACCTTAAGTTTTTATTATTGTACGAATGGAAATTAGGTTTCGAAATAAAATATTGAGCCGTTTTTGAGATATCGAATTTTCCAAGAAAAAAATTACTTCTTTCCAAAAATTAAAAAAAAAATATTTTTTTCAAAGCTTTGAGACGCAATGTTTTTAAACTTTTTGGAAGCATCTATATAAAAAAATTCCATAATGAGAAAATTGTCAAATGTCAAAATTTGGAAAAATGGTTCTATGGTAGGTACAAGCTGTAATATCTTAATTTCAAAATTTGTTTTATTAAATTAAAGATCATACAAAAAAAAAATTTATCAAAATTCCAGGCGCCGTTTTCGAGAAAAATACGATTTATAAAACCATTTTTAATTTTTTTTTTACATTTGTATGGTGGGTACCTTTATTTTTAGGAAAAAAAAATTTTTTTTCTCACATCTTGTAGATTATATTGATAAACTTTTATTTATCAAGTTTAAAATAAATCTAGCATGGGGTTTTCGAAATATTGAGTTTTGAAATATTTATTTTAAAAATTGAAGAAATTTTGATTTTTCATACATTGTTTACATTGGCGCCTGCCAGGTGACTTAACATACCCTAAGCGGAGCGATGGAGTCGCGTGAAAGGGTGTGTCCCCGAAAAAGGGACTTAAAATTCTTAAGTCCTGCAGAGCGGGCCACCCAATGTACTTTTAAATATAATTTCTGGCTAAACTAGGCATCTCAGCGAGTTAAAAATTGCATATTCATGATCTAGGGAGTGCCACCTTTCAATCCACGTATCGCATGTAACGAAAAGCAAATGTTTATCTTTAAATGCGATTTGCGACTAAACGGAGCTCCGTAGACCCCCCAAAGTTGACTTTTTCAAACGTGATTTCTGGCTAAACTAGGCATCTTAGCGATTTAAAAATTGCATACTCGTGATGTAGGGAGTGATGTATCACATGATTTTTTTTTGTTATTTTACATTTCAAAATTCTACTTCTCAAAATTTTGAATTTCAAGATTCTAATTGATAAAATTTTAGTTTTCAATATACTACTTGTCAAAATTAAAGTTTTCAAAATTCTGCATTTTGAAACTCTACTTCTCAAAATTGTGCATTTCAAAATTCTAATTCTCAAAATTCTGCATTTCCAAATTTTACTTACTAAGTTTTGTGCATATTAAAATTTCCCAAAATATGGCATTTCAAAATTTTACTTCTCAAAATTTCTTTTTCAAAATTCTGCTTTTTAAATTTTACTTATTAAGTTTTCTGTATTTCAGAATTCTACTGCTCAAAGTACATTTTTCAAAATTATATTTCCCAAAATTTTGCATTTCAAAATTTTATTTCCTAAAATTCTGCATTTCAAAATTTTATTTTCTAAATTTCTGAATTTCAAAGTTTTGCTTTTTAAAATTTTACTTAGGTGTTAAGCTTTCTGCATTTCAAAATTCCTTTTTCAAACTTCTGTTGTTCAAAATTTTACTTATTAAGTTTTATGCATTTCAAAATTTAATTTCCCAAAAATCTGCATTCCAAAATTCTACTCTTCAATATTTTAGCTTTCAATATAATTTTTCTGTACCTATTTCAGAACTCTAATACTCTAATTCTCGAAATTCTGCATTTTAAAAATCTGCTTACAAAAATAATTATCTAACTACCTATACAAAAAAATTGTTCTGAGTGGTAATCGTGTACATATTTGAATTAAAATCCTCTACTCGTACCTACATACATAATATTTATTTGCTCCAACATACATAGATACAACACAGCGAACGAAAAAAATAAAACCTTCATTCCAACAATATACCGTTTTTCTCTATGCGTGAAGCAAAAAATGCCACATCATACTTATTTGTATAGAAAATGAATAAAAACAAAACAAAAAATAGCTTTCTTGTTGTCGCTTTGTTCTGCACCTTCGGTTTGCTTTTACCGAAAATATTATCACCCCTTCCTGATTATCGTCTGTCCTCACTCTCCACAACTCTACGTAAAAAGTTATGGAATACGCTCGTATGGTGCCGCGTCGTTCGTTCCTCTTCATGAGAGTACTATAGTTTATATATACAATGGCCTCAACACCCGATGGTGCCAGTATCGCAAGAGAGATTTTTTATCATGTACGTGTAGTATATTCTCTTAGACAGCTACTGTCAAAATTTCAAAGGGAAATCAAAGAGCGCTTGGATGCTGTGTTAGCATCCATGGCGACCGTCAAAAATTAGTATGTATAACGATTTTCAACGTGGTCGCACTTCGGTTTTTGATGATCCCCGCACAGGTACCCCGAAAATGGCTACCACGGAGGATAACGTGTTAAAAATCCACGATCTCGTATTGGCAGACCGCCGATTGAAGGTGCGCGAGATAGTTCAAACAGTAGGCATCTCAAAGGACCGCGTGGGTCATATCCTCCATGAAATTTTGGGCATGAGAAAGCTGTAGGCATGATGGGTGCCGCGTTTGTTCACTCCTGACAACAAGCACAAACGAACTGCTGCCCCATCCACCGTTTTCTGTAGGCTAAGTACTTATCGCACCGCCTTCGTATATAAAGTTTTAATCTTATATCAAAATAAAACAAAATTTAAGTCCAATCATTTAAGGCAATTATTGTGACGTCAAATTCACCAAACTAACAAGACGCTATAGCAAAAAAAAAAACACCACAATCTTTGATGTTTCGGGTTATATGTATCTACGGAAGCGACTGTTTGTTGAGGTTATTCAAATTTCAATAGAGTACATTCAACTACTTAAATCAGGGAAGTAATAAGTTCAATTAATTAGTGAATCGACGAACAATTTGGAGAACCATGGTGAATTATCTGTTGTTAGTTGGGGTAAATTGAAGTGTACTTGTACTCGACAAGAGATATTCTTGGATGATTTGTCACTTTCTCTCATAAGAAACATTTTACACCCTTGCAGAAATATTTGTAGGTGAAACAGACAGATCCAGATCTCGAAGTTGACGGCAAAAGCCGTCAAGGTCAAAATCAAATACAGATACCTTTATGATTTGTCACAATTAATACAAGCTCGCCACGACGCGAGCGACGCACGGTTTGACTCGGAATCAGTTCACTTGCTAGGCGTCTTAAAATCGTAGACAACCCGCCACAGAAGTTGTCGAGATTCGTCTCATAAACACTTCGTCGCGTCGTATTGAAAAAAGAGATCAAGTCTTTCATCAGATAGTTCCTTGATGTGTGTAGGTGTTTTATAAAACGAACTCTATATCAGCCAAGTAGAAGATTTTATTTTAGTATGGCAGTAAGCTATGCATTTTCTTATTTCATCGCTTAACTTCGAGTCTAAAAGGCTTAGGGGTGTATTCAATTGAAATAACGATTGACATGATTAATAACTTTCATCTTTCATATATTTTTTTTGGCAAAAAATCAATTTAAGATGAACCGAATTTCAAAAAAAATGCGCCAACTGATGAGTCAATGTGAGATCTTCGCTAGTCTTTTACTTGACTTATTTATTTCAGTTTTATAGAGTTTATATTACATCCTATCCTTAAACTTTGTAAGTTAAAGCCGAAAATAATTCCTTATTTTAATTTTCGGGTCTCATATCTCACTTAGATGAGACGTAAGTCCAAAGTGCGATTTGGCTTTTAAGTCGTACTTAATTACGACACAAGTCTCAAAAATTTAAAAAGATTATTATGTCCCTGGGAATAATGGTGTGCATGGCGATGAGAGCACCATTCGTTTTTAACTATACCCTCCGTTTCAACCAAATAAATACCATTTTATTCATTGCGGTAAGAAACGTCTAATTCTAAATTCACTGTCTTTAACAAAAAAATCTTTCCTATCCCTATATGTCTTCTAACTAGTATCGCCCAATTAAAGTGGCGTTTTCAAGATCTTAAGTCATACGTCAGGTATATAAATTATATAGAAATATTCGTATCAACAAATACGGGGCCTTTCTCGTACCTCAATTCAAGTACAAAGAAAGCTTCTGATTACCTTGACAATTGTAAAGTCTAGCTTTCCTTTTGAATGGAACATCTCTGAAACGCTGTCCAGCGATTGCTTTAAAACTTTTGGTAAAACACAAGAAATGGAAGCTTCTCAAAAGAATTACCAGCAACCGTAGAGCCATAATGTTTTGAAAAGGTTCTTTGACTTTGATTTGCTCACACCCTTTGATTGGCTGAGACTCACTGATAATGTCCGAATTTCATCAATCAATGTTCGATGATCACATATCAGTTCAAGGCTCATACCAGAATTTCTCAGATTATCGCAATGCACAGTGTTTAGTCCCATAGTAATAAATCGAAAGATGAGCTGTCACGTAAAAAATTTGTTTATACATAAACTAGATTATCACTTGTCAAGTCTAACGGTATTTTTCCAAAGAAATTCTCATCACTGGATGAGATATAAGCTCGGGAACATGGACACAAAGGAGAAATGGAAAACACAAAGAAAGTTGATGCCGATGTTTGAGGAACCTTTTATTTATTTTAATTGTGTTAAGCTATTGAAGTAATAATACAAAAATTAAGATTTTATAAGAAAATGGGTAAGTTATAAGCTATTTTGTGTCCGACTTCAAAAAATTAGTGAAACTGATATTCAAGTAAGGTTTAAAAAAAAACTCCTAAAAACACCTGGATAATTTTTTTTATATTTTGTTGCCTTAACCTGATGTTGGCAAAATTTTATTTGCGTCTGTTTGCTTTTTCGTGAGATATTCGTTTTTTTCTTACAGCATTTCAGGTACTCGAAAAGAGAGCTTGTTTCGAGAAGTTAACTCCAAAGACAAGAGTACACCCGTTTTCGATTTTGATTTTGATTTTTATAAACTCCATTCTGCTCCAGATGCTATTAAAATAAGTATAAAAAGATCCGTAAATTTATTTACTTTAAAAATGTTCAGTTATTGGAGGTAAACAGAAAGAAGTGTCAAAAAATTTAATACAAAATATTGTGTTTATTTAAATAAGCCTTTTAAGATGTATGAAGATGTTTTCAACTTTTTAGAAAATAGAGCAGCAGAAATTCAAAGTCCCAAACGAGGTAGACCACGCAAAA
This sequence comes from Philhelius festivus, assembly GCA_963931855.1. Classification (NCBI taxonomy): domain Eukaryota; kingdom Metazoa; phylum Arthropoda; class Insecta; order Diptera; family Syrphidae; genus Philhelius; species Philhelius festivus. Next base: position 37,414,525 of record OZ007555.1, read on the forward strand.
ATTTTGAAGAGTTTAATCTCTTGTCGAAAAAACGAAGAGTGGCGGATTTACTTCATGACAGAGATCACCATGAAATCAAATTTGCTGCATCTGTTCAAGTAAAAAGGATGATATGAAAAAGTCTTTGTCACCCTTAGTCGCTTTAGTTTTGTTTATCGATCTTGATCTATCAAATCGATCATATGAAAGGCTTAGAAAGGTTATAAATAACATTCACGCTGATACATTTTCGAGTTACTATTCAATGATGAAAACCAAAAATGATTTACTACCTCAGAATATGACTGCTGATGAAACAAATGCAGAGGTAAATCTACAAGAGCTTTTACGTAAAACTGCTTCATCTATAATTCAATCAAGCGAAGAAATACATTTCAGTTCTTCTGCTCTCCTTAAACTTATCTGTAAGTGGGGTTTCGATGGTTCTTCGGGTCATAGCAACAATAAACAAAGATTTTCGGATTCAAATTTAACAGATGAGATTTTGTTCATCACCGCCTTTGTCCTTCTTAAATTAGTGGAATCTACTGATTTAGTTAAGTGGAATAACACGCACCATCTTCTACCTTTTTCTGTCGACCTATTCGTTTGCATTTTATAAAAGAATCCAAAGATATTGTTAAAAATGAGTTGACCAGAATGACTTCTTCTCAATACCTATCGGACAATTATCCGAAGGTGCCTTAGAAGGAAGACATAAGGAATCAAGAAAGTTAAGGGAAAATCATACCAGAAAGTCTTCGAGGAAAAATACGTCAGATCCTTTAATTTCAAGTATTCGAAATAAATTAAGAAACTGTCAACCAAAAATTATAGATGAAGATACCTATAATGGAATATTTAGAAAATTAATAAAAACCGATTCAAAATCCATGCGTTAATATTTTTTTTTTTCATTTTGAATAATTGCTTTTTTTAGTTTAACTATTTTTTAAAATCGGCAAAAAAAATATATGAACATGTTTTAAACTTAAAAAATAATGGTTTTATTATAAAACATTACTAAAAATGTGAATAAAAGCTAAAATTCAAAAAAACAATATCGCAAGTATTTTTGATCAACTTTTGTATGGGCTCGCAACACTGTGCAATGTGGCAAAGTTTTGAAATCCGATGGAGTCATGCTGAGGTATAAATACATATATTTAACATATACATACATATTCGAACAGTCTTCCAAGCTTATGGAACGGACTTCCAAAAACTAATACAGAAAAATTCCATAGTTAAGAGATACAAATAAATACTTTGAAGCGTAACATATGTACTTCGCGGTTAAAAATAAGAATGGCTGTTTTGCCAAGTTTGGACAAAACTCTTGGCACATAATCTTGTACATAAGTCTACATACAGCATAACACAGTATACAGATATAAAATGTGAATGAATTCTTGCTCAAAAATAAAATAAAAATAACTCTTCACAACAGCAGAAGTTTATCCTGCAAAACATTTCTTAAGAATATTAAAAATCGAACACTGACTAACATTTCTATAGATTATCCTCTTTCTTAAGCATGAATCAAACTTTTATTCCAAGAAAGTTCTCCCGCGTTTCTTTTCCTTTCTGAAACAAAAAACAAACAGTTGCAAAAAGTTTTCCCCTTCTTCAACATAAATAAAAATAAAAGGAAATTCCGACATCTCGTTTTATACCTCCTACACTTTCAACCCCTACACGAGCGACCCTTGTCCTTGTTATCGAATACGACATTCAGAGCTTGAATACACTCTGACAAAAAGTAGGAAAATCCCAACCGGATTTTAAACATCTAATTCAATCTAACAATCATGGAACCATGAAAACTTTCCTGAATACCGGCAATTAACTCGTCTTTTCTGTCGTCGTCGTCATTTTCGTACTGTGCTTCAGAACCTCCATGAACTATTGCCTGAGTTTCCACTTTGGCTCAAGAAATTCTGGATCTCACTCGCTGTATATGTCACATTTTCATTTCCATGTGTTGTTTGCTTGTATGGCTTGCCTAAAACTAACATTGTTTTTGCTTTTTGTGTTTCTTTGACGCTTATAACAATATCATGTCAAAGAGGTATTCATCCCCTACAACACAACTGTCAGGGAAGTTCTATCTTTATACAAAAGAGCTAGGTTAAGCTTGATGCTTGTTAAAATCCACAATTCCCCACCCGACCAACCACCTTCTTTGACAGGAGGGGATATTACTGTGTGGCAGAGAGAGAGAGAGGTGAAAAATTCAACTCTGCGTTTTCATCTCATTCGAGCCAGAAAACCATAATTTTATTTTTTTTCCAAGAAGGAACTAAGTGTGCAATGAATTGCTATTTCACTAGCTTATATATGTCGGATGTGGATGATTGGATATGGACTAGGAAAAATATAAAAATACTTGACCTTTTAAGGAACCTTAACAATCAAAAATGGATATTTGAAAAACTATACCTCTGTTGTTGACTTATGAGCTGTGCACAGTTGCTTCAAGAACTATGTTACGACGTTGCATGATATCGTCTCGACATATTTTAGAACTTTTCCCACATCAAAACAATGTTCTTGGCGACTTCGACAATAAAACTTTAGTCCTGGGATCTATTACGTCCTTGCAGGGAATATGGCCTCCACTACTACGCGTGATCTTGTGCTGGTTCGGAGATGTATCGCAGCTCTCATCAACTCTTCCCCGGGTGTGCTGATTGCTCTTCGACAGTTCTTCGCCATTTCGCCAAGAACTTCTCGGCTCCATTGCATCGCTAGGCTAACAATGTACTCGTTGCCTTTGGCCAATTTAGTGTTAATTACGTCAACGTATTTAGTGAATGTGTTTCTGACCCATTCTCACATGAACTTTTAATATTAGGCATACGAATGGGTCAGAAAATGCTCAAGATTTTTCTCAGACATCTATTCACGCACGTTTGAAGTGCTCATTTCATTACCGGTTGTGCGGAAATATCCATGATTTCAGATTCTCTCTCCACTCTTGTTTTCATTTAATAGAGCCCATGATCCTATGAGGGGTGTAAGCAGATGTGGGTTGCATATTCCAGATGTTAAAAATGCGATGGATTTCTCTATTTCTAGGCGACAAAGTTGTGTGCAATATATCGCTTTTCATCAACAGGAACAATAATGACAGTATACAACCTTGCCTGATCCACTTTTGAATTTCAACAATATACAATATGCAGAACGTGAAATTTAAATGCATCGAATCAGGCCTTAATAATAGCAATTAATTTATCTGGAAGCAAGATCCAAAGCGGAACCCTGCTTGTTCAGCGTCGAGGGTGTATTCGAGGTGGTCTTTTATTCGCTCCATGATGATTCTTTCCATAACCTTAGTGAGAACAGGCAGTGAGTGAATCCTTCTCCAATATTCTTACTCTGCCAGGTCTCATTTCTTTGGGAGCTTGAGGCTCATTAATTTTTTCCAATCTTCAGGTAAGTTCTCTGTTTCATAAGCTCTCTCAATGAGTAAGTGCATTAGTTCACTCGATGTTGTTGATGTTGCTCGTAAGAGGTCTGCAGGAATGCCGTCAAGTCTAACCGCTTTATTTTCCTTCAGTTCTACATGTACATTATATTATATCAGTATTAAACTTAGGCATTCGGGTGGTTACTTTGGATTTCCAAACTGCAGCTGTACGTTATCTTACGGTAGCATTCATCAGATGGTGGTTTCGGACCATTTTCCGGACGTCCTGGAGGCCAGGTTGGTTGAAGATTACTTGTTTGTCCGTCGAGACTTAACTGACTTTGTGGCATGTTTTGTGCTCAAACATGGTTCTTCCTTGAATTTGGTTGGAGTCACTGCGAACCTTTTCATTGAAGTCCCCCATTAACCATTGTGGTGTTATCGCGTGTTTGTGTACTATCATAAGCAGAACTCAGTCGGTTTTATAAGAAATAAAAAAGCTCAGTTGAGCATAACACTTTATCCTATTCCGAAACCTAGCGTTGAGGAAGCTGTTACCTTAAAGCTCCAAGAAAATTAACTTTTCAAGGGCTATCTTGGAAAGCAGCAATGCAGCGCCAAATTCTCGAGAGCGTTCAGGTTATTTTTCAGAATAGATAAGTACAGTATTACGAGTTGATGACTTATTTACCTCTAAGATTTCCAACTTGTATCTCATACATTCCTTCTCTAACTGGAAGAAGTTGTACCTGTTGGGATAATGATTAGTGCGTTGGACTGTCATGCAGAAGGTCTTGGGTTCGATTCTCAGCCACTGCAGGGGTGTACTGCCTCTTACGAGGAATTGAAAAATCCTCTAAGAGTATATATCTTATCATGGAAAGTGCTGCACATTAGCCGTTCGGAATCGGCAGAAAATTGTAGGTCCCCTCCGTTCTTGGTAGCACGCACACAGGAATGGTTGAGAGTTCTAAGTCACTACTCTATGAGCTCTTGCACCAGGAAGAATCTGTCATTTGGAAGACCAAACTTCTATCTTCAAGAAGCGCCCTCACATTCCAGAAACTAATCTTTGCACGAGTACAATAGCCAAAATCGTCAAAGTGTTATCAATCATTTGGATGGATATCACTATCGATACTTTATGTTGGCCTGGTGGGCCGAAGCTTTTTTACATTTTGCAGTGAAGAAAACGGTATTTGCTGCCGTACCTATTCAATCCTACATATCCGAGGTTTAGTGGAATTGGATCCAAACTTTTGGCCCATTATAAGAAAGTTATCCCGATGAACAACCACCATCCAGTCGAAATCAGAAGAAGCAGAAATGCTGAAAGCTTTTAAAGCTTTCCTTTGATTTACGTTGCCAGCCAGCTTGCTGAAATATCCCTCCAGAGACGGAGTGATGAAGGCTTATGAAGGGAACACATATGAACACATCCCTCATAATTCCCAGTGGGCTTTTTGGGATTTTCAATTCGATGAACCAGCTAGAATGGCTGCCAGTTAGAGAAACCGTAGGAAGTGGGGTAAAAATAACTTCGTATACAAGACACGTTTCAAGCACGGGTATCACCTTAAAGATTCTTCTTTACCTCCGACTAAAATTCGGCAAAGAAATTGTAGGGATTATTGTGGTTATGGATGATGGTTGAATGTTCGGCGAACATAGATAACCCTTAGAAGAATTTTACAATCTTATGGAATGAACCAACCAAACCTATAATATGTGTGAAGTTTCCTTAAAATGTAGGTACGAGCGTGCGGTTTATTCATATTATAGTGTCACAGGTATATAGTTATAGAACTGCTATACTTAAAATGTCTTCCCAGGTAGATATGAGAAGAGGATACATATTTTATTTTTGTCAGTGGTTTTCATGGAGAATATTAAATATGTGGTTGTAAGAGCTTCAGAAGCATCATTAGAGTAGAGGCTTGTTAGAGTATTATTTTTAGAAGAATCTGTCTGCTATAGGGTAGCTACATCCGCTTGTGTGGCAATAAATTCATTCAAGTTTGGATGCGGCATTTTGCTTACCTTAACTCGTCCCTATACTGAATATTCTTCCATAAACTTGACTTAGTTGCATTATTTTGTGAAGGGAGTTTTTTTTTAATTAAAAAAAGATTAAGTTTAACACAGTTTGAGGACATGATAAGAGTTAATGAGTAGGTGCAATCAAAAATAAAACAATTACTTAATTTCAAATTAACTTAATGTTTTACTTCAACTAATCAAAAATAATTAATGTATGCATTCTACTATTCTTTTTTTCAGCAATACAAATCTGAACTATAAAAAAAAATTAAAAATATAAATTTAAAAAACCTCAAACAAGGAACATAGTGTTCAGCCTTTTCGTTCAATCGCACAAAACCTAATGCAATAATTAAGCAAAAAAATTAACAAAAATTAATATTAAAGCAATATAATGTACATGTATAATTTAATGTAATTTAAATTAATTTGAAACAAAGACCAGACTATCCAATCATCAATATTTTGGTATTAATCATCATACGAAAATTAATATCTCCGCGGATGCGGGCAGTTGGGAAGATTACGTTTTTCAAATTAAATAATGTGGAGTACAATATCGCCAACAAATTCAAAAAAATTACTCATCGGCAGTTCAAGAAGCGTTGATTATGTTGGTGATAGTACGACAACGACAAAAAAAGGAACAAAAATCTCAATCGCAATGGAAATTCATATCCAGAATAAGTGTATCTCAGCATAGCGCATCACTCTGGAGGGTGGTGCGGAACCTCCATGGCTGCAGGGCCCCCTTAAAGCGGCATTTCTGGGGGCCTCAGGAGTCGGCAAAACAAGTATTTTACAGGTAAGTTTTTACTTTTTCGTTATTTGTTTTTAAGCACACATGTGTATACAGGTGTAACAGTACATATTTAAATAGTAGTTATTTGGTAAAGGACGATTTGAACATTCTCCTAGGGCAGACCGTTTTAATACCACAAACTATTTTTAAACGAAACTAAAGTTTCTCGTATTACCTTTATAATTAAAAAAAAAAGGCAAAACATTTTTTATTTTAAGCTTCAGGGTTGGTGTTCCAATTTAGAAGACTCAAAATTTATAAGTATATTTTTTTTTGTCGTTGGAATCATCAATTCCAAGTAATTTGGGACTCCGAACATCACCGGCATCAGAACCAATCTTTCCTTCTTATTTTATTTTATTTTATTTTCAAATCACATTGGGGGAAGTTTAAACTTTTAATACTTTCCCGTACATCTCAGACCATCAACTCATGAGGCTTTTTTTTGTTCTTTAAGTCTTCGAACATTGTCTCATACATTTAAGACGGTATCCACCTCGTAGTTGGTATGACTTCGCAGTCTCTGATTTTGTGAAAAAAGCACTTCTGTGACCATTTCTATTTGTAGATCCTTATTTCATATGTACAAATGGGGCATTTATTATTCTACGAGGAACTTTTTTTTTGAAATTTTAAGATGGGTTTTCTTTCTTGTGTAACTTTATTTTGTTCTGGATAGATAGGCCAGAGTTCTTTCCTAGTAACCAGTACATTTTTCTGTAATTTAGGTTCAGTTATTCTCTTTTCTTTTTGATGTGCCTTTTCCATTTTAGCTTTGCATCCAAAGTCATTCCAAGGTATTTGGCAGTATTGGCGTAAGGTACAGCTTTGCCATTAATTAAAATTGGAAAATTATTTAGTTATTTTCTTGTACAGCTTATATGTTTCGACTTCATTTTGTCTGTAGCATTCGTAACGGACTTATCAGGCACCAATATCGCAGTATCGTCAGCAAAGATGGCCATAATAGTACTCTTAAGAGTCGGTAGGATTTCAGTATTTCGTAGTACTGCCTGGAAAGGACCCTATGCAGTTTGTATACTCAAGTCCCAAACTGCCAAACATTGTCAAAGGCTTGAGCAACATCTAACAGGTAAACATACCTGTTTTTCTTCAAGTGAAATGTTTATTTCTAAATCCATAGTTCGTGATTAGTCTTCTACTATTTTTTTAAGCCTTTTCAATAGCAGTTTCTCGAAAACTTTTGCCATGATTAATATAAGCGAATAGGTCTGTAAGATGTTACTTTTGTTGGTGGCTTACCTTGCTTAGGTATAATAATGACTTCTGCAATTTTCCAATGTTGTGGCATATATCTAGGCTTCAAGCATGCGCTTATTATAAATTGTAGTTTTTTGTAGCTTTTTGAAGGTATTTCTTTCAAAATCCGAGCAGTTATTTTGTCGTGATTTTTTTTAGATGCTTATTACTAATAAGCATCTAAAAAAAATCACGACAAAATAACTGCTCGGATTTTGAAAGAAATACCTTCAAAAAGCTACAAAAAACTACAATTTATAATAAGCGCATCAGAGCTGTAAAAAATGCAATCATTTTTGTATTGCAGTTAAATGATTGAAAAGACTTACATTTTGAATAATTTGACTTAATATCAGTACTTAACTTCGAAAAAAAAATCACAGTTAATTTTGAAGTCTTTTGTAAAAAAATCATTTAGAGCAGTTAAAAGACTTAAAGTCAAAAGAATGCATTACTTTTTACTGTTCGCATTCTTGTAAGTCTTTTAAAAGTCTTTTACATTCTTTGCATTCATTAAGTCTTTTGATTGCATTCAATGTAATGCAGTCATTTGAATGCTTTGAAGTCTTTTTACTGCTTGAAATCTTTTTATTGCTTGAAGTCTTTTGAGTGCTTTAAGTCTATCTATATAGTTTATCATCAGGTTCCTTACGACTAGCATTTACTTTGCTCTTTTGATTATTAAATTCATATTGTACTCGTAGTTAGCCTCACAAATACAAAGTCTATCAAAATTTAAAAAAAAATTTATTTATACATATATATTTACGAAATTTATTTTTATTAAATAAATTATATTAAAAAAAAAAAGATACAAAAAATTACATTAATAAACACAAACTAAGCAAATCATTTAACATCTTTTCACAAAATAAATCAAAAAAATATTTTCATATTATTCTCCTTAAGTCTCTGTCACTGCTATACATATAATCGGAATCACTGTAAGAAAATGTATTACAATTCATGCATTTATAATCATTTAGTATCAATTTATACCAATTATACTTACTGTCTTAAATCTACAATATCACTTTCATTGTCCGTATCATAAAAATCGTAGCTATATTCTTGTAATATAAAAATGATTTTTTGACATGTAGCGATAAGATTATCACAAAGTTCCAATTTGATGGCAATAATTCGACTAATATCGAATGAAAGGAATTGGAACTGTTGAAATGAAATCATCAACAGGGATTTTTTGATTTCGTTTGTCTGTTCCAAAAACATTTGATATTTTTGTAGGTGATCATTGACGCGCCATCTTTTAATATACTCCGCAAAATTTGAATTAATCTGAAAATGTGTACGATCTAAATTTTCCAGTAGTGACACTAACATTGTTATTTCTTTCGATATAACTCTAAAGTAACAAAATTATAACAAGAAAGCTCAGAAGTGAGAGATCTATGCGGGCGCAAACAAAAATATTTATAAGAAAAATGCCAAACAACTATAAATTTACAGTTATAAAGACAACAACTTTTGTTTCTTAGCAAGCACATCTGAAATTATACGAGGTGAATTTTGCCCAAGGTTGAGCCAGGTTTTACTGACGACCTGATTGTCAAAACGGTGTGAGGTTTTCAGTTATTTAAAAAGACGCAAGAATAACCAATTTATTCACAAACACACAACCTGAAAAGTTTGTATTTTTGATTGTTTGGTTATATTTCTTTTTTCGCATAAAATAATTAATGTTTTTCAACTTACTCGTTAACTCAACGTAACCCAGCTAAAAACATAAATCCACTAAATGGCCACTTCATGGTGTCCCCAGATCTTAATATAAGTTCTTGAAAAACCCCATTTACAAGGGACCCGAGGGTGACTTCAGGGCTCAACAAACAAAAACAAATATTACATTGTCTGTAATGATCTGCAAGCAACTACTCACCCTTAATAGTTATAAATGTTCACCTTTCCCTTAAAAAGCACATGAACAATTATTCAATTTGAAGGTTTGTTAACCGAAATTTTATATTTCAAATCAAAAATTAAAAACATTTTTCCAAATAAAACAAATGAATAAAATAACAAATTATTTTCAAAGTCATAAAAGAAATAAAACAAAATAACTATACAAATTCATATCATGAAACATACAAAAACTGACTAGGATAAATCAAGTCATAATGTAAAAAAAAAAAAAAAAATAATCATTTCTTTATCATTAGATAACAAAAATCTTAAAAATATCCAAAATCAGCTTAACTTGATATTACAAAATAAACATAACATATAACATTTAAAACAAAAATTATTCAAAATCGCCATTCACTTTCAAGATCAACAATTTCTGAAAATTGGAGTCTGAAAGTGATCCACGTCGAGGAGCGTTAAGCATTCCAGCAAATGAAAACAGCCTTTCTACAGCTGCTGAAGATGGAAGTGCTGTGTTGTACCTGAGAAAGGTTTTTTTCAAAGCGGGATACTTGTTCAACATTTTGAAAGATGTTGACGTTTGGGCCAGATACGAGTCAAACTCATCCCCTCCCGCTCCCGTCAAGTTACAGTTTGAACCGTTTTCAATTGCATCTGTAAGTTAAGCAAATAAAATATTTGTTTGAACAAAATCAAAACAGCTGTATATGGTAAAGAATTCTTACCTGATGCAGAGAAATCAAAATATGATATCTCTGGAGTCTCTTCAGGAATGGTTGCTGTTTTAACTTTAGCGTTAATCTTTTCTCTGACCAAAGAACTAATTTCGACAATTTTCATTTCTCTGAAGTCGGGGTTAAGTGCTGTAATCCACTTCAGTTTTATTGAAGGACAGAGCACGGATGCAACAATGGCGTCATGCACTTCTGGAGTTAGGTTGAAGTGATTAGTAAACCTTTCCAATAAAGCATCTTCAAATTTTCCAATCATATCCGCAGGAATTACTTTCAGTGCATTGCTGGTTTTGATTTTTCTAAATTTATTGCGCACTGTTGCCAGTGTTGGCAACAAAAAACCATACAGCATCTGCTTTTCTTTCTGTAGAAAATCGAGTGCCTCTGCTACGGGTTTCATCAGCATTAAGAATTCCTCCAGATACTCAAAGTCAACATCAAAAATGTTTTGGGTACCAAATTTTTTACACAAATCATTAATTTTGGATTTGTGTTTGATTACGTCCTCAATCGAATCGTAGAGTGAATTCCACCTTGTTATTACCGGATACTTCAGTTGGGAGCCCAAGATCGCCATTATTTCCTCAGAACTTTTTGGCCGATTGATTTTGTTCCATAGATTTGAACATTTTTGCATAATCTTTAAAACATTATTTAAATTGAATAACTACCTAATATTAATGTTCTGTGAATGTTTTATACAAACTTACGTTTTGGTGCTTGGTAAATATTTGTGGGTATTGTCGAATAATCCGGGAAAAATCTGTTGAGGCAAGGAGGTTGAGCGTATGAGTGGCACACTTTATATGTTTAGGGAGGGAATTTTCAAAAATTTCATTTTGACTGTGAAATTCAGCAGATTCATTTTCAGAATCATCACTTTCATAGTTTATACCGTCATCAAATTCACCGCTTAATTTTGGTTTTACACCAAACTCTTTAAAGGCCTTTATAAAGTTGGAACCGTTATCCGTCACTGTTGCAACCACATTTTCGCAGTTTAAACCATACTTAGCATGGATCTCAAGGATCAAATCGTTTATACGATCATACGTATGTGACCCAGAAAAACGTTTGCAAGCAAGTGCAACAGATTTTCTTTGAAAAGAATCATCCAACCAATGACATGTATAGCCAAAAAAACTTCGATGCTTCGTTGACCATATATCCGCAGTAGTGCAAAAGTATTCTCTCTTCGATAAAACGTTCTTGATTTTCTCCATTGTTAATAAATACATGTCATCTATAACTTTAACAGCGGTTGGTCGGCTCATCACTTTTAAATCAGGGGGCAGATTCTGTAATTAACGAAACGAAAGCGATTGTTCGTTTTTCAAAAACGAAAGAAAATCTGCGAAAGCGATAATTGGCATTCCGTATCGCATTTCGTTTTTGGTTCTGTGTTCGTTTATGCCCCAAACCTACAAAAATTTTATTGCATACTTCTATGATGTTGACAACTGCCAGATAATTAGAACGATGGAACATCAATTTTAATCGATACATAAAACTCGAGAAAATCGATGACATGTACATGATTTAAGAAATTAAATGAAGCAAAATTAAGAAAAAGAAGGTACGTAATTTATTTTCTTGGGATTTTAATATCAATTAACATTAGCTTTGTTGATTTTTAAGTAAAAAAACACATTAATAATAAAAAAGCATTAAATATCGATGAAAGAAAATTTGTATACACATAACATGCCAAGAAGACTCATCACTATTACTGTGACAGATTGTGTTTTGTCCGAAATGTGATGTAAATTGCCAAACAAATGTAAGAACGCAATGTAAGTATTTCTACGATAAAATTTTATAAAATAGTTTAATTTTCGTTATAAATAAAGGACTTCCAACACAACAACTGCCCAAAAAGAAATTTTACTTGGCTATATGCGGAAGTATACCTCAATGGCAACAAATAGACAAGCCGAAAGCTCGGGACCAGTGCAACAAACGGTGGGAGGCACTAACTACTAAGCTAAACGCGAATGGACCTCCCATCAAAAACTGTAAGGCCTGGGAAAAAAGTATATATGTAATTTGAAAAGTCTCAAAATTGGACTGGAGGAATATATGTGACTCGCGTCCCTGTTTTTATGCGGATATTCTCCAACACATATTTGAAAGCTATTTTATTCAACCGAAATCGTTGAATAAAGCTATAATTTTGTAGACAAATATTATAAAATAATAATTTGCAAAAAATAATTAAAACACACCTTTAATCTGACAAAGTATATGGATCAGACAAATCTCTCAAGTTTCTTTTTATACTCCGCAAGTTCAATAACTCCGAATCCTCTTGTTCTTCTTCACTATTGGTCAAAAATATTCGCGTATCTTCTTTTTTTAATTTATTAAAAACTTTCTTAAAGAAAAAAATTGAAACTGAACTATTTAGAAGAGAAACGTCAAAGAATAAGCGTCGTTTATTTTGTTTCGCATGTGCGAACGAAAACTTTCGTTTTTTAAGTTACATGAAGCAAATCGTTCGCACGCGCGAAAACGTTTGTTCGCGTGTGCGATACAGAATGTCACCCCAGGATTGGCAAATTTAATAACTTTTCTGAAAGACTGACTTTCCACAAAAGCAATGGGTAAAACATTTTCGGCGATCATTTGTGTTACGAGAATTTTAAACTGGTCATGTTTTGAATTATTAGCGTTTGCAGTATTTTGTGTCATTTTTTTTGTTCGTACGCTCTATAAGCCTCCATATGCTTTAGTTTTAAGTGACGGATAAAATTTGAATTCATTTGCGCACAACCTTTTAATCTGGATGAACACAAGCTACATTCAACCAGAATTCCATTCCTTTTCCTCTGAAAATCAGTCTCATTCAACTAAAGGGAGTTCAGGGTGCATGGATTTCAATGAAAACCATAACAATGCAATGAGAACTTTTATTTAAATTTTGCTTTAATTCTATTAAACCCATTTATATGCACTATTTATTGTTCAGTCAAAATTCATTTTTACACACCTAAACTATGTACATCACAACAAAACCAAAAAAAAAAAAATCACGACTGAGTCGCATGAACAGGCTCTTGTCATGGATAATTGGTTGGGCTTGGTGTTATGTTTTTTGAAAATAAAAAAACTTAAAGAATCATTTTAAAACACGGTTATTTGTCAACATGCCTCCAGACATAAAACCATTTGGTTTTTTGAATTCAATTAAGAATTAATATACGCAGTGATCACAAAAAGGAAATTTAGCATTTCATTTTACAATTTTGAACAAAATCGGTCTGAAATCTTGTTTTTAGTTTTTTTAATCTAAATTTTGAATTTCCATGCAAATATTTTTAAAACTATTGACATTCATAGTCTTATTTGAATTAAAATTAAAAGAACAGAATTAAAGCTTTCGAAACCAGTATAAAACTTTATTGTAAGTGTTGCCATTGTTTTTTAAGATTTTTTTTCTATTTTAAGTCTTTTTTTTTTTTGAAAATCGCGCCTACCTTCTAAACGGGGCGAGATAGACCCCCCCCTAATACAAAATACTTGTATTAGACCCTTCTTTACAAAACCGTTATCAATTCTTGGCGCCAAAGTTACTCTCCCCCATTTGGACAACCTCTATAGGCACGGGCACACAGGCAAACAGACAGACGGACGGACAATAGTTCCACACCCAATTGCATAACTTGTCTTATTAAAAAAAAACAACATTATTTTCAATAGTTGTGTTGTTTTGAGAAGTTTAAGGATAAAGTGATATTTTTGACATTATGGTCTTGAATTACATATTTTGCTGTCCTCGTATTAATAAGATCTTTCTTTGGTTTTGTAATGATGTAAGTATGTAGTTAAGTTGTTTATGAAATTGCAGTGATTTACAGAAAAAATATTTTTAAATCCAAAGTGCCTATGTACATACGACAACCTTCAATGTATTTTCTTCCCTTCCATTTTTATAATTAATTTTACTATTTTACACTATGCCATTTATATATCTATATATTGATATGAAAAACTTACGTTTTTAATAACTCTAAAAGTTTGCCCACAAACTAGTATTGTGCCGAGCTTACTTTTAACTTGGCTTAAATTACAATCTTGTTCCAATGGCGGAGTTTGTACCTCAGTGGGTAGAACAGTTGAATTGCTGTCCAGTTTTCTTATTTTAGCTTCTTTTTCAATCGGTTCACAATTTATTCGTTTTAATTTTTTACTGCTGCTAGGAACATAACTGGGATCAGCTTCACAGTCATCAGATGAGAAGTCCATTCTAACTTTTAACTTATCACTTTTTTAACACAACACTAAATTTAACTTTACACACGACAGTTTCAGATCAAATGACAGTAGTTGCTTAAGATAAATGAATTGTAGCTTAAGCAAACGTTAATTTTTTTTTTTTAACTTTACTTTCATATCAGGTAGGTACCAACTTAAAATATTGAGAGTTGAGGGCCCCTATTACTCTAAGAAATAGAAACTTACTTACTTAATTAATTGAAAAAAGAATAGAAGATCTACCGAAATAAAATAGCGAATACGGAACAGCTTTTTAATTTGTTTGTAAAAAAAGTATTTTTTCAACAAAATCCCAGTAGAAGTGAAAGCCCAAAGCTTTTTATTCAAATATTTTTCGAAAAGGTCAAACAAGTTATAATCGAAAGATCCATGGGCTCACATGTACTTAAATACAGCCCTGGCTGTTGTGGCTTAAGCATAGATGTGTACAAATAACGGTGCAGTTCGTAGTTCTCATTAATTAATAATTTTCAACGTTGTCAAAAGACCATGTGTTGAACACTGATAACCAGAAATTTAACATCAATAATATTATTCAACGATTTGCCCACCGATTGTGATGCACGAATTCCCGGTTCATGATAGCCACTACATTTTGTTATTTGATGAGCGCATTTATTTTTGTTTTCAATTAGAAATTTGATATATTGCTGTTGATAAATGCTTAAATAAATATATGTAGGTATTATTTTGTGTTATAAGGCACATACATTTACTTATGAGTTTCTTTTATTTAAATTATTGTTTAATTAAAATCCGCGTACTGGCTCTGAAAATGAATAAACGCATTCCATAAAGTAACCATTGAAATTATTTCAAATGATTTTAATTCTTTTCTTTAAAAAGTATTTTGTATGATCGACGCGGTCTAATTTTTTTACGCTATTCCTTCCAAAACAAACCCATGATATATAGAGAAATTGAAAAAAAAATAAGGTCTTTTGTACACCAAAAGCAATTTGTTTTATCTTAATACTAATTCTATTTATTGAACCATTTAATAAAATGAACCATTTAATAAAATACTAAGTACCTACATAATTTCAAAAAAAAAATTTCGTTTCATGAAATCATTTTCCCCAAGTTAAGACCATTTCAGGAAAAAAAAAAAACATCAGTACTATATTTGTTTTATGCATGCTTACTGTTAATTAAATTCTGTTTTCTTGCGCTTTCCTCTATATATTGCATACAAAGTTCAATGGAAATCATTTCTATCCCTTATGACCTTATGATTTTTTTCTCAAAAACCAAAGAAATTAGCATTAATTGATTGGGCTGCTACGAGTATATTATGATAGCTACCGTTAGGAAAATTTAAATAAAAACCTATCAAATTAAGTTTGAACGAACTCAGCCATTTCAATTCAATTTACACAAACATGTACTTCTCATTATTTGAATAAAAACGTTAAAACCACATTTCCGCAATTTTTCTATACCATAAGAAAAAATAAGAGTTTTCATTCAATCAACTTAATTCAAAAAGAAGTGAAAGCATACAATTCAGAAATTTAAAAAAAATATACAACAAAGGAAGGCTAATGTTGCACGTTGTTTTTAATAATAATTTAGTTTATATTTGAGTTAGTTTTTTTTTTGAAAAAGTGTTTCTCCTGCCCGAACTAAGAACACCTACACAAACGTCTTTTTTTAGAAGCCACCTTATATGTTTTAGCCTATGATCACACCTTCTGCACAATACATTCATAAAAAGTAGTCTTTAGACTTCAAGCAGTAGAAAGACTTCAAGCAGTAAAAATAAAAAGACTTCAAAGCATTCAAATGACTGCACTACATTGAATGCAACCAAAAGACTTAATGAATGCAAAGAATGTAAAAGACTTTTAAAAGACTTACAAGAATGCAAGCAGTAAAAAGTAATGCATTCTTTTGACTTTAAGTCTTTTAACTGCTCTAAATGATTTTTTTACAAAAGACTTCAAAATTAACTGGGAATTTGTTTTCGAAGTTAAAGTATTGCATTAAGCAATGTTAATGCATTCCCAAAATTCAGTTAAATGAATGGGACTTTTCGCGATGAAATAACAAATGATTGCATTCTTTTACAGCTCTGCTTATTACTTCTTCGAGCGTGACAATGTGAATTTCAAATTAGTCGCTTTTATCAACAAACTGTAAGTCATCTGTAGATTTATTTACTGGAAATGGCTTATAGACATTCTTCAAAAGATGTTCAGCGAAGATGTCAGCCTTCTGTTTCGGTTTTCCATCTTGAGATTTTTCTGGCAGGTTTTTGGTCTCCGGTCTTTTTAAGGAGAATTCGGTAGTAGCATCCGCCGTGAAACTTTTCTGGAATCAAGTGAATCAATTTCGAATTTACTGTTACGTTTTTTCAGTTCATTGTTAAGACGGTTGAATACTGCCTTATAGACTAGAAATCTCGTAGTTTGTTCTTCTTTTTTCCAATATTAGCTCTTTTATTTTGACAGGATGTTTTATTTTTGTTTCCCTTCATATTGAAATAGTTGGAGTACTTTCTTCTGCAGTCTGTTGCACATCAGCAATAAATTGCTCTACTTCATGATCAAGTTGTTCAACTGCTTCCATAGGCAATCTGAGGTTTATAAGACTTTCAAGGTTTTTTCTGAATTCGTTCCAATTTGTTCTCTTATTCACGAGCTTCTTTTTTCTTACTCAGTGACTAAATTAATCTAGTAATCTGACGATAAATCGAAATTACCTTCGACACTTATATGATTTCGTGATATTCCTTTAGCTACGAAAAAGTCAATAAGGTCTGGTACTTTGTTAGGGTAAAATGGCCAGTATTTTGCCAAACCATCAGAATAAAATTCGCAGTTGTATTTGTGGTCTGCTTAGAACAGTCGTTTCCCTTTTGTAGTTATGAGCCTAGATCCCCAGTGGGTGTGAAGTCGACACCAACAAGGTGCTATTCGCGATAGTGTGGCTGAAGAGTCGTCCACCTCAACTCGTCGTCGTGCCCAACAATTGCACCTGTCACACTCGTCGTTGATGAACATTATGCATAAACTATAAATACTTGCATTGCTGAGCATTGCATTGCTTACAAGGAGCAACTGACTCAAGAACTAAAGCCTCTTGACCATTTCAAGCGTCGTCAATGGTCAGAATGGTGGCAAGAAATGGCAACGGTGGATGATCAATTTTCGAAGAAAAATATTTTCAGTGAAGAGGCACATTTTCACCTCAGTGGATTCGTCAATAAGCAAAATTTCCGCATTTGGGCGAATGATAAAATCCAAGAGTGATTGTCGAAAAACAAATGCACCTACAAAGAGTGACTGTTTGTCGATAAGCCAGCAACAATTCAAGAGCTAAAGGATAAACTGTCTTGTGTTTAACGTGGACACCTGTCTATTAAGACTCAATTCCACGGAAGGTCTACCTTCATCGGAGTCAGATCGAGTTCTGACCATTAACCCCGACATAGCCGAAGCCATCTCAGTAGCAAAGTTGTGATATGTTCCAGCATGTGCACACCTCTTGCTTGGAGGTTGGAGGCAAGGTCTATCTAACACCTCTTGAATCCAGGCACGCCTGGAAACCATGTGTCTCCGCATTCGGAATAAAACACGCCACCACGATACTCCTACAATGGGCCTACCTCAAAGATAGTATGAAGAATGATTGCACGCACGGACAGTTCAACCTCACTATCCGAAGATATGTAGAATAGGAGAGCCAGAAGCCGTGACAGCTCTCAAACCTCTGGGCACTATCTCCCATTGTGCCAGAATATAGCTTCTGGTCGAGCTTCGCAAGCGTGAGGTCACTTACAGATGAGTTCCTGCAAAATTCAGGGCCTGTCAACCCCAGATACACACACCCAACAACTAAGAGTGTGCACCCCTCTGGTGAGTTGTTACACACTCCTTAGCGGATTCCTACTCTAAGGTCCAGACTGTTCCCATCTAGTTAGTTCAGTTACTTACGTAACCTATTCACAGGCACCACGAGGAGGTCGATAGGAACCCGGAGTGATAGAGTTGTGCATAGTTAGCAATACCGGCCCACCGATAAATCAGTGGACGAGTCCATTCGAACTACAAACCAGCATTAAACTACGAGTACTTCAGCACCCATACACGTTAGTGCATGGTTTGTGCATCTGTAGCAATACCAGCAGAGTTCAAATAGCCCCGGACATGCCTTAAGCTACCAAGCACGCTATCACCCCCACCTGCAGAGCTAAAGGATGTGATAATTCAGCACTCAATTATGCCTCAGCGTCATCGAAAATTTGGACCATCGGATGGAGGTGTGCCGCCGAGGTCGCGGCGGCCATTTGGCCGATATTTTGTTCATTACATAATTGAACCATACCATTTATTATCATAATAAAAGGAAATGGAAAAAAGAGGCTGGGTGCGACCCACACTGATAACTTCCCATTTGTGGTCTTGAAAACTTTATATTTAGTTTTTTTCAAATAACCAAATTTTCAGCGAAACAAACTTTAGCTGTAAAATTCAAACAAACATTATTTTAAGATTGAAAAGCATTTTAATTATTTAAAGAAATTTGAAATTGAGATTGTTGATGTTGATTGTGAGCAACAAAAAATTTTGTTAGATGTCACTTAGTTTAACCAAAATTGTCTCTTAGCACACTATGATTCAACTAGAACTTTCTTCGTTTTTTTCGTTTCCTGAACAATTTTAGAAATGTCGCTTAGCGTACATTCTTAGGGGAATGTATCGATGCATAAAACAACATACTTTAGAAGGCACTATCGGTGTTCATTCCCAAGAAATTCGACTTGAAATACAATTTTAACTAGTTTTCACTAGAATTTTTAATAGTTTTTTATTAAAAAAAAAAACTATTAATTCAATATTTGTCAACATTTTACCAATTGTACAAAATTATACTATGTATAAAATAAACCAATTTAGAAGTCAATATCACTACTAGTTCTCGAGAAATTTGAGTCGAAAAACAATTTTTACCAATTTTCAATAGAATTTTATATAGTTTTTTATTTTTTGTAAAAAAACTGTAAACTAGATTTTTTTGAAATTTTCACCAGTTGTCAAACACATTATTTTTCGTAAAATAAAATTATTTTAAGTTTCAAATTGTTTTCCGTTCTTAGAATATCTGGGTTATGAAATTTTTTTTTTCAGTTTTTTTAATTTAAAAAAATAACGGTATGTTCATTTTTTTCCAAATTCATACCAAATCTGTATGACCTTATAATGAGTACATTAAATTTTATTTGAAATCAATACCATTATTTTTTCGTGAGATATTTGAAACTAACCAACATTTTTACTTTTTTCTTAAACCGTTATAATGAAAAAACTACTCACTGAATTTTAATAAACGCCCTTTCAGCCTCTTTCGAAGTTATTACCTATTAAACAAAATTTATTTGAAGTCGATATCTTTACTCGTTCTTGAGATATCGACGACGAAAAATGGTACAAGAACGTACGAACGTACGAACGTACGAACGTACGAACGTACGAACGTACGTACACACACACACACAGACATCTCTCTAAAAATGATTGATATAGCCTCTAGGGACCTTGAAACGTCGAGAAATGTCAAAAATTCCAATTTGACAAATCGGACCGATTACAATAACTCCCTATGGGAAGTTAATAATTTCCTAAATAATTTGTGTTTTATTCAAAATCAACATCGGCTTACACTTAAAGAGTACAAGTGGTCAATAAATTGAAATTCATTTCTCATGGCACCAAAAGTTTATCTTCGTTTGACCAATACCAGTTTATATCCGAAAGGTTATATAAAGGATTTAGCAAGTTACTTAAAGTTAAAGTAGCCATTTTGGGATTTTAACATTATTAAAATGTTAAATGCTAAAATCGTAAAAAACGTTTTAACTTAGTAACCTGCTAAAATGGCTTAACCATTTTACTAAATCGTTTAAAATTTTGCGCAGATAAAAAAAACTTTTAATCTGTATTCAAATTTATATCTTAAAGAACTTGTTGTATACTCTTTAAAATGTCGAGCCGAATTACTTCCCGAGTCATGATAATTGGGTGTGAATTTATGTGGATGTTGTTGCTGCTATGACCTTCAAAAAATAAAGTATCAACCTGTCCAGAATCAATATGTTTTGTTATTAGCACTATCTACTGGTTGTCCTTTCATTTATCGTCTTATCCTGATAGTAGGTGGGTTTTCATAAGAACAACAATTGTAGGGGCGGGATCTTAATCACCTTATTAAATACATTGATATCTACTTGAGAATCTTGAAATACTACGTAAATTTCCCAGATCCAGATGTCCTAAAAGGTTTATAAATGTTTATGTGAATGTTTCCACTCCTAACTCCTAGAATGATATTTTCTTTCCTCGTATTATGTTGAGAATGAATCAAACGTGACAGAATTATTTTGTGGAGTGAGAAGAGGCGTCTTATTGGGAAACACCACTGTAAACAAAGATGATGACGTTATGATTCATATTTTGTGGTAGCAGACGTATTTTATTGATACTAGACACTAAAATAAATTAAGGACCTTCTAGTTTCCGGTTAATATTTAATAAAGATACGTTCTATGAGCATACGTGACATAAGCTAAACAATTAAAATTCAGAGGTTGTGTTTTAATTGTTGAAATTTTGACTTTTTTAGACAGCACATTGCGAGTACATATTAGGGAAAGTGGAGAGGATTAAAAAGGAGGTACCGATGCCCATTGGGTTTGAACTTCTGTATTTCACAACAAGACTGAAAAACAGATCTGGGTAGACCATTTCACATCCGAGTAGTGCGACTAAAGAAAGAATGTCTTTACTTAAGTGTAGGTCCGAAATTGGGCTCGAGGGTGAATTGCTTAAGGAGAGAAATGCAATCAGCTAATTTCACTAACTAACTAGCATTAACTATTTAAAAAAAAAAAAAAAAAAACGATACAAAAAATTCAAGAAAATTAAATGTATCTGTTACTTAACAAACTAAATTATTCTAATAGAGAACAAAGAACACAACCACATTGTTCGAATGACTTTTTATTATGCACAGCAGCAAAAATTCAAAAAACGGAAATACTACAAAAGCCATATAAGATGTGGGAATTGACATCTGCCAAGTTAAATGTTAAGTGTTGTCAGGTATGTTGTATAAAAGCGGGTGTGGAAATTCAGCATGTGGAATTTATATCAAACATCCTGCCCGGTTGAACCTTCAGGTTCGAAACTGCCTGAGTCCACAAGTCGACATAACTTTTGTACTGCCCTAGTACATAATCCGCCAGATGTCTTCAACGTTACATTTCGTATCACCCATCACTGCCCGGGTGAACCTCCACAATCCGTCCCAATCGCCAATGTGTAGGTGGTAAGTTCTCATTGCGAACGAGGACAATTTCCCCAACCTTGATGTTTTCTGAGCGCCGCTGCCACTTACTACGAGTTTGTAATGTTGGCAAATACTCCTCACTCCAACGCTGCCAAAAAGTTTGATGTATGTGTCGTAACCACTGCCAATGCTTAATGCGATTTATTGGAATCTCAGTGACGCTCGGCTCCGGTATTGCAAGAAGTGGAGCGCCTATCAAGAAGTCCCCAGGTGTCAGTGCAAACTTGTCCTCCGGATCGTCATGTAATGCAGTGATTGGACGTGAATTTAAACATGCCTCAATCCTTTTAGCTAAATTGTGCAACTGATTGTACCAAAGAGCCTGTCCGCCTACCAAACGAACTAGGTGATGCTTAGCCGACTTCACAGCAGCCTCCCAAAGCCCACCCTGATGTGGAGCGCCGGGAGTAATGAAATGCCAGTTGGTTCCAATACTTGCTAATGACTGTTTAGTATGATCACTCTGCCAAGCCTTTATGTCTTCTGTCAGCAAACGATTGGCGCCGACGAACGCTGTGCCATTGTCACTAAACAAATCTTGACATGGTCCTCGACGACTAATGAAGCGTGTAAACGCGTCAAGAAACGAATGTGAAGAAAGATCCTCCACGACCTCAATATGCACAGCTTTCGTTACCATACATATAAAAATAGCCAAATATGTTTTGACTGTTGTGCGTGACCTCTTTGTTCCAACACGAACAGTAAAAGGACCACAATAATCCACGCCAGATGATAGAAACGGACGAGAAGCATTAATTCTTTGCATAGGTAAAGAAGCCATTTGTTGCTCATAAATGACTCCTCTTTGTCGACGGCATATATGACACATTTTTGAACGAAACTCCTAACTGCTTGTCTTCCATTCAAGATCCAAAATCGTCTTCGAATTGTTTGCAGCATTAGCTGGGTTCCACCATGAAGAGTATCAAGATGAGTTTTGTTGATTAACAGCCAAACAAAAGGACTAGCCTTGGGCAAGATCATTGGGAAACGATGGTCACGCGACAGCGCAGATCTACCGATACGGCCACCCACTCGTAGAATTCCAAAATAACCAGAAATGGGTTTAAGGACAACAATCGACTAGTCGTTGATAAATTGGATCCATTTCGAATTTGCCGAATATCTAACGAAAATGCTTGTTGTTGTTCAAAACGAACTAGTACCTTCAATGCGTTTTCTAATTCAAGAGCATCAAAAAATGTAGATCGACGATTGTGTCGCCATGTGCGTGTCCACCTAAGCATCATTGCGACAACCCTTTGGAGTCGCTGAAGACTGCTAAATCTTTCACTAAGTGGGATGACGGAACCATCACGTATTGTTGTATTAAGCTCGTTGACATCCACCGCAGCTGTAGTAAGAGAAGTTGCCTTCTGCTCGACTTGAATAGCATTCAGCTCTTCTTGGAGTAGATTGTCCTCAAATTCTGAATGAGATAATATTTTATAATCAATTAACCACGTCGGGCCAGTCCACCAAAGTTGATGTGTCAAGAGATCAAATGCAGTCATGCCACGACTAGCGCAATCGGCTGGATTCTCTGCTGATCGAACGTGACTCAAATATCTCGACGTCGCTATAGCCTGAATAGAACGAACTCGATTGGCCACATATGGCTTGAGCGTTGTTGAGTCCTTACGTAACCAGCATAATACAATGCGAGAATCTGACCATAGATTGAACGGAGTGCTAATAAGACCCAATGCCAACCGAACACCTTGGAGCATAATAGCTAGAAGATGGGCTGCCCATAGCTCAAGGCGAGGTATTGTAGCACCCTTTAAAGGAGCAACCTTTGTACGAGCGGTCAGCAATGATACTTGCCAACCTTTATCTGAGCTCCAAGTTTTAGTATATATCACATCAGCATAAGCCTTCGAACTAGCATCACAAAACCCATGCAACTTGGTAATCTCTCTATCTACCATCCCTATCCAACGTGGAACACGAACTCTATTTATTGCGTAAAGATCATTTCGGAATTCGAGCCATGAATCTCGCAGCTCTCCTGAAAGCGCATCATCCCAAGATACACCAGCTGACCATAGCCTTTGGATAAATATTTTACCAGAGATCACAACTGGCGCCAGTAAACCTGTCGGGTCAAAAAGCTGAGCAACCTCGCTAAGCACGATCCTCTTCGTAGGAAGAGATTCACAACCCTTTAATTGAACCTTGAAAAATAATTCATCCAGGATTGCATCCCATCGCAAACCAAGCACTGATGTTGTGGAAGTATCGAGAATAAGCTCCTTGGAAGAATCGTTACCAGGGATATGTGCTAACAGCTGAGAGCTATTCGAGTTCCACTTCCTCAAATTAAATTTTCCAGCCAATAATATTGTGTCGACATTTGTTGCCAAGGATATATGTAGCTTCGTTGACATTATTGCAGCTGGTCAAGAAATCGTCTACATAAAATGATGATAAAATTGTGTCTCGAGCATGAACAGCCTCAATTTTGTTTTTAACTCTACTGTAGTTATCGTATACACACTGATGAAGAGCTCGTACTGCCAAATATGGGCTACAAGCCATGCCATAAGTGACAGTTGTCAGACGAAAAATCTTTATGTCCTCAGTAGGTGATTCTCGCCAAAGAATTCTCTGATAATCCCTGTGTTCCGGAGTCACCAGCACCTGCCGGAACATTTTCTCAACATCTGCTGTGAGCGCAATACGGTATCGATGAAAACGAAAAATAATGTTGACCAATGGCTCCTGAATAGTTGGCCCTGTCAACTGAATATCATTTAATGAGACACCAGAGCTTGTCCGGGATGATGCATTAAAAACAACGCGAAACTTAGAGGTCACCGCGTGATGCGGAATGTAATAGCATTCGGAGGATGCGCAATGTTGATCCACTCGCTCCATATGTCCCAAAGAAGAATATTCTCGCATAAATTTTACATATTTGTCTCGTAGGTCATCATTCGCAGCTAGCCGACGGACGCTCCAAACAATAAAATTGTCGCAACGCTGAAGAATATGAATCTCCGAGAACTGGCCTATTATGACGAAACGGAATGTGAACCACATAGCGCCCGTCATTAGTGCGAGAATGGGTTGCTGCGAAGATTTGACTGCATTCGTCGTCTACAATGTAAGTTTCTGTTGCTTCTTCCAGTTTCCAAAACCTAGATAAGAGTTCCACCAGATCAGTTTCTTCTTCCGAACGTTGCATGTAGAATGTTCGAAGGGAAGGAATAGATCCTTTCTTTTCAGTAGTTGGCCCAAAAACAACCCAACCCAATTTGGTACTTTGCGCAGTAGGTGATCCTGATTTGCCACTGATAATACCACTTTCAACAAAAAGAGGCTGGGTGCGACCCACACTGATAACTTCCCATTTGTGGTCTTGAAAACTTGTAATAACTAAGAAGGTTGGTAGGTACATATTATATACTGAATTATAGATTTCCGTGTTTTTTTAATAGGATTATATTATAGAAATTACTTTATTATTTCGGTTCCAAACATTTTAATTGAAAAAAAAATTAAAAACGAAATATTCAAATATAAAAGATATGGTTTGGTTATTGATGGAAGTGTACTTACAAAATATATCCGCTCTAAAACTAGATTTATGTCAAATATAAACCATTTGTTAGAAATTGTATTATGTATAAAATTAAATAATTGCAAAGTCAATATCACTGCTCGTTCTCAAGATATTCTAGTCGAAAAACAAATATTACCACTTTTTAGTAGATTTTTTTTATATTTTTGTTAAAACTGTCAATTCGATACTTGTCAAAATTTAACCATATGTTAATAATTGTATTATGTCGATACCTTCTCGTAAGAATGTACTAAGCGAAACTTTTTCCGAAAATAACTTTTTGATGAGGAAATATTATATATGTTAAGGGCCACGTTTTGGCCTGGGTTTCGCCAACGAACTTTCTTCGTTTTTTTTCGTTTCCTGAAAATTTTTAGAATTGTCGCTTAGTATACATTCTTACGGAAAGGTATCGATGTATAAAACAACATACTTTAGAAGGCACTGTCGGAGTTTATTCCCAAGAAATTCGACTTGAAATACAATTTTAACTAGTTTTCACTAGAATTTTTAATAGTTTTTCTATTTAAAAAAAAAAATTTATTAATTCAATATTTGTCAAAATTTTACCAATTGTACAAAATTATATTATGTATAAAATAAACTAAATTAGAAGTCAATATCACTACTAGTTCTCGAGAAACTTGAGTCGAAAAACAATTTTTACCAATTTTCAATAGAATTTTATATAGTTTTTTATTTTTGTAAAAAAAACTGTAAACTGATTTTTTTTGAAATTTTCACCAGTTGTCAAACACATTATTTTTCGTAAAATAAAATTATTTTGAGTTTCAAATTGTTTTCCGTTCTTAGAATATCTGGGTTATGAAATTTTTTTTTTTCAGTTTTTTTTATTTAAAAAAATAACGGTATGTTCATTTTTTTCCAAATTCATACCAAATCTGTATGACCTTATAGTGAGTACATTAAATTTTATTTGAAATCAATAGCATTATTTTTTCGTGAGATATTTGAAACTAACCAAAATTTTTACTTTTTTTTTAAACCGTTATAGTGAAAAAACTACTAACTGAATTTTAATAAACGCCCTTTCAGCCTCTTTCGAAGTTATTATCTATTAAACAAAACTTATTTGAAGTCGATATCTTTACTCGTTCTTGAGATATCGACGACGAAAAATGGTACGAGAACGTACGGACGTACGAACGTACGCACGTACGAACGTACGTACACACACACACACAGACATCTCTCTAAAAATGATTGATATAGCCTCTAGGGACCTTGAAACGTCGAGAAATGTCAAAAATTCCAATTTGACAAATCGGACCGATTACAATAACTCCCTATGGGAAGTTAATAAGACCCCACACGTCAGCTCCAAGCAGTATGTCAATGCCACCTGGGGTCCCAAAATGTACATCTGCCAGCTGAAGTCCAACTAAATGCTTCCATTGCCTCACATCAACATGCCCTGCTGGAGTATTCGATGTGATTGACGGAATAATGAAAAGATTTATGGCTAGATTGAAGTCATTGTACAAAGATTTAATTATGAGCAAAGCGCTGCTATTTGTTCTTGTACCAGAAAAACCTCCAATTCCTTCTATTTGTACGTTTTGTGATTTTCTGCGGAGATGTAGGCAATTAGCAAGACGTTCTGTCACAAAACTTATTTGAGATCCGAGATCGCAGAGAATGCGAGCCAAGCCCTGCTGGGTTATCAAATTTCCATATACATATGCGAGCGCAGTTGCGAGTAAAACTGGGGTGGAATCGCGTAAGGTGATAGTTGATTATCAATTTGTTGATTGTCGTTTTGACCATCGCTCTCTCTATAATTCTTAATTGATTTGATAGAGACAGCTATAGTCAAAAAGGACAATCAACGAATTGATAGTCAACTATCACCTTACGCGATTCCACCCCTGGTTTATCCGATTCAATTTTACCTGTGACATCAGAATCGGATAGTCATGCTGTTTGTTGTGCTACAAATGATGACGTAGTCGCACTTGGTTGAGCCTCACGGTTAAAGGCATCGATAGTTGGAGCAGCTACCTTTAATTTTTGTGATTGCGGCTGCCGACAAAACATTGTATGGTGTTTCCGCCCACACTGACGACACCCTTCTGATGGGCATTGACGTGAACAATGTCCAGGTTTAAGACAATTGAAGCATAAGCCAGAATTCTTTAGTAGTTCGAACCGCTGCTCAGGCTTCACAGAAAGCAATGTTTGGCAACAGTTAATTCGATGTGGACCTTGACAGTGAGAGCATTTAGGCTAGGACCGCACTTGCGATTTTTCGTCGATGCGATTAAAAAGTCGTAGTCGCTACAAATTATTGTCATGCACGCACTTGCGATTTTCTTGCCGCGCGATTATTTAATCGCGAAAATAAAACACACGACTTTTTATGTGAGTGCACGCACTTGCTACAAATAAGTAGCGATAGAAAAATCGCTTGAAAAAATGGAAATTGTTTCATTTTTATAATCGCTGCGATTTTAAGGTCGCATGTGCGTGCATTCACATTTAAGGCCATGTGTCTTACTTTTTGCGACTAAAAAATCGTGGATTAAAAATCGCAAGTGCGTGCATGCCAATTTCTCTTTGCGACTACGATTTTTAAGTCGTAGTAATTTAAATCGCAAGTGTGGGCATATCCATTTGAGTACATGTGTTTCATTTAAGTTTACGACAATCGCATCGCAAGAAAAATGAAACAAATTGCGACTTTTAAATCGTCATGATTTGTTGGTAGCAAGTGCGTTCATTCTCATTTAAATTCATGTGTTCTATTTTTGCGACTAAAAAATCGTGCGATTGAAATCGCAAGTGCGGTCATAGCCTTAGTCTGTTCCGTTACAACAACATGTGACTTTAGTATTCGATGCGCACGTTGTGACTGACGATTTGACGAAGAATCTGATCGGCATGATACATTTACCAGCTCAGTGGCTAAACTGTGGGCTCGTTTTTCCAAAAAATAAAGTAAGTCTGAAAGCTTCGGGATTTCATTTGACGAACAACTCATACACCATTCGCGTTGAGTGTTCGAAGGAAGCTTAGAGACTACAATAGGAGTTGCCAGAGCATCCCACTTGTCAACCGGTAGCTTCATAACACGCAGAGCTCGAATTGACTCTTGTACAGTGTCAACAATTGAAAGCAAGGCCTTTGCGCCCTCATCAGATACTGGCTTTATGTTAATGAAGCGAGACACATGCACTTCGGCTAACAATTTGGGGTTATCAAACCGGTCCTTTAACGCATTCCAAACCTCATTATATCCACCTGAGTACATACTACCAAACAAAAGTACCTTTGTCGCGTCCACTGCCTGGCGAAGTTTACTTAACTTATAAGCTTCTGGATAGTCTGTGGCATGTACTAAGGTTTCAAATCCATCCTTGAAGGCTAACCAATTATGTAACGATCCGTCAAAGGAAGGCACTGCTACAGGATCTAGTCGCAAATCGAAGTTTCGAAGAGATGAAGATACCAATGGAGGCTTGGGCTTAGAACTGGCCTCTAAAATCCTTCGGTACAGAGTGACGCAGACTTCGTTGTACATCGTTTCCACCTGGTCCCAAAGTCTGTCATGTGCATCGAGCTCATCGACCTTCGCTCGACCTACCAAAATCTGATGATTGATAACGAAACGATCATAATGCGCCTGCACTGCTCTCAACTCTTGATTCAACTGGGAAATGTCGCAGATCGATAGGTCAGCATTACTTAGACGATCAGAAATCCGCCTTATCCCATTGCTAGCTGTCGTTCGTAGATTGAGCTCTGCCAAGTCCTATCGAACTTGAAAGAAATCCAAATTAGCAAAAATAGGAAAAATACCAAACAAATAAAGTGTTCAATTTAGTATATGTATTTTTGTCCTCACAGGAGGCACCAAAATGTTACTTAACAAACTAAATTATTCTAATGGAGAACAAAGAACACAACCACGTTGTTCGAATGACTTTTTATTATGCACAGCAGCAAAAATTCAAAAAACGGAAATACTACAAAAGCCATATAAGATGTGGGAATTGACATTTGCCAAGTTACATAAATGTTAAGTGTTGTCAGGTATGTTGTATAAAAGCGGGTGTGGAAATTCAGCATGTGGAATTTATATCAAACAGTATCAATGATCTTAGTATGTCAAAATGTTTTTTCTCTGAATATTATCCCAAAAACTCAGGTGAGTCAAAAGAGCAGCAGCAAATATATGAAGGTCATAATCCAACTTTGGGTGGATATAATTTTTGTATGTAATAGCCAGATCAGGAGAGGACAAAAGACTGATTGCACCTACTATTAAAAAAGCTAAGCACTTTGGAGCAATTTTAATGACATGGTGTAAGTGGTTGGTATTTAACCTACCGAGACTGAACGGAGCCCTGGAGCACAACAGAATTTATTTTTCGGGTACCAGAATTAACCCATTTCAATAACACTTGTATTGAACGGTTCGAAAGGTAATTCCTAATCCATCGCATGCAGGAAATAGTGATTGAAACCGAAGGCAGGAATTTTCGATAAGAGACCTAGATGCCAGACTCTATCAAATACTATAATCTCACTTTTACTAAAACCATGTAAGAATTTGTTCCACTGTTCGGTGAGATATACGATCAAATACTAAGTGCAACTTTTGCTATGAAAGCTGTACGGCTGGTCATTAAGAAGCTTTCGTTCTTCGAAATATTTCATGAATTTTTTGATCAAGTTGGCTGATTGTCAGAAAGTGATTAAGATATGGCTTTCTTGGGAACCGACTGGACAAAAGCAGTTTTCCATTCACTCAGAAAGAGATCTGTAGAGTATCTACGACATATGAAAAAGAGCTTACGCAGTAGTTTTGTCAACGTGGAAGAACGCCTCTTCAGAAGAATGGCAGGCATACTATCCGGGTCAGCGAATTTATGTATATCAAGATATTTCAAGAAGCACAAGTGTGCAAAAAGATTCCAGTTACTTGCTCATGACTTGAATTTTTTTAATTCATAAGTCACTAAGAAGCTTATCATTTAATTTTTTTTTAATTCACAAGTCACCAACTGACTTGTGAATTAAATTTTTTTTAATTCATAAGTCAGTTCGTAGCTGCTGAATTATTTTTTTTTAATTCATAAGTCACTCACTAGCTTGTGAATTAAAGCCAAGCTTAAGCTAACAAGTGACTTAAGCTTTTGCAACCCTGAAACAGAGTTACCATTATCATTCTCAATTGCAAGCAAGGAGCTTTTTCAGTGGTTTTATTAAGGAGCTTTTGGGATTTGAAGCTTTTGAGAACACATTTTAAGAAGATGAGTATGTTGAGTGTTGTCGTATTCCTTTTCAACTTTAAAAAAAAACGCTCCTATTATCTTACCGCTTGGTGTTGTGGGAAAAGGTTAATTGAATATTGTTTTCAGTCATTTTGAATCGGCAGACGGTAGCCCTACGCGTTTTTTACTCTCATTTGCGGCGATTTATAATGTAAACTACGGAATCCCTGTGATAGCTTTAAAAGGCGACACACTTATGCATGGCAATGCAACCAGAATGAGAGACAAACGTCCTATCTTCCGTGTACTGACAATTTTTGTTGGACAGAGTATAGTTAGTAATACGAAAAAAGGATTAAAATTTTCGAATAGCTAGTAAATACCTAAATGTTTAGCAAATTGCTAACTAGTAAAATGCAAAGCTCTTAACAATAGGTCGGTATTATTGATACTACTTGACAATTTGCTAACTTTTTAGTAGATTACTAACACTTTCTTAATTTTAAACAGTTTTTAACTAGTATCGTGCTAAGATTAGTTTTTATTAAATTACTTCTGAACACACCTAAAGTAATGACAGTTCATGCAAAAAACTAACCTGTATTGATATTGATACTCGTATAAAATAAAATATGTATTCGATGATTTAAACTTTAATTTTAATAAAAGGGTAGAGAAAGTATGATGCTATATTCGATTAAAATTTGCAAAATCGTCGTTTTAACCTAGTTTCATACTAACGTCGTACTTATTCAACTAAAATTTTGCGCCATAGTTATTTATTTTTCTAGTACTATGCTAACTTCATATGACTATTTGTCATTTACAAACGTCAAACACGCGGTCTTTTGACTTTGTTTTTTTTTTCGAACTGACATTATTTTAGGTGCGTTCAAAAGCAATTTATTAAAAAGAAACATAGCCTTAGCATGATAAAAGTTAAAAAATGTTTTAAATCAAGAAAGAGCTAGTAAATCTACTTTAAAGTTAGAAAATTGTTAAGTAGTGTCATACTAGGAGTAATACCCTAATCCTAGGCTGTTTAATGTCTTGCGCCAATATCTCTGGTTATCGTGATTTTCTTTGTTTGTATGTCGGCTTAACCATACATTTTTATCATATCCAAGAAGAGATAAAATTTGAGATTTTAAATCTTGCTCTCCACACTTCAAAATGAAACAACAATGGTTTGAACAAAAAAAATGTAGATACATCGACTGGTATAACATGGTAAATTTTAAAATAAATTTTATTATAAAAGAAAAACGTAAATGAAAGGCTCAAACAAAATTATTGGACTCTGATGCAATTATGATACTTCATTTCATAATCTTTCTTTTTATGATCTTGATGTTGCAATTTAATGAGCAGAAGAACATTTTTAATTTTATATGCGGAATGGGCTTGAACTCTTTACTTAGAATAATGACAATCGAAGGCACTAAACTATTACAGCAAGGGATTGTTAGGAGTCTTAAGAGTTCTACACATCTCGCATTTGTGGTTTTAAATAAATAAAAGTCTGAACTTTCATGCTACAGATTTTGATTAAATTTACATATTTTAACGAAGCGTTCCATGCTACATAAATTTCTTCACTACTTTCGCAGCTGACATCTCTGCTTTTCTGATTAAGTAACAAATATTCAATAATAACCGTCACTTCTAGTACTTTCATACCACAGAAAATTATGTCATCATTAGCGTTGCCAGACGTCCTGGTTTACTCGGGATGTCCCGGATTTCAGACATAAATTCATCTGTCCCGCCAGGGCAGCTTTTTTCCCGGGTTGTGACTCAAACTCACAAAATAATGCCTAATGTACATAAATATCTTTCATTTATAAGGGACAATCGCTGCATTGTGATTCAACCTTAAGAAATTAATTTTAAAATTTCAATCAAACAAACCTAGTTTAACAAAGAATGTATTTTTGCAAACTGACATCTGTCATTAAAATTGACAAAAGCAAAATATTTCCAAATGACTATAATGACAAAAAAGTCATTTAGTTAGTAATTAATAAAAGAATTTATTTATTTTAATTTATACGCATATTATGATTTCCTATTTTGTCCCGGGCAATATGTTGAAATCCCGTGATTTTTCATTATTTTAGCCATTTATCCGGCCGAGGTGTAAGAAAAATCTGGCAACCCTAGTCATCATTAATAATATTATTTCAACCTGAAAGTCATCACCAGCCAATCGCCAGCAAATTTTGACGTGACGTTACAGAAAAATGTAAACAATTTCCAATTTACATTCATCGCCCTTACAGTTCACATTCAGTTTTGAAGCAAATATACTCGTAGCATAGTAGAACCTGTTTTAGCAGACAAAAACCACCGGTCATTCGGCAACGATTTCGTCTCGGTCAATTTTAATCTATTGTTAGGCGCCATATGCTTTAAGCGCTTAGCTTTCTAAATTGATTGTCACCAGGGGCCTTGGACCTGTTGATCTACCAGAGCATTCCGCCTGCCTTTTTGTCACCAAGGGCTTTTTACATGCCAATCTATCAGAGTGTTCGACTTGCCATTTGGTACCAGGGGCTTTGAACCTGCTGATATACCAGAGCATTTTACCTGCTGTTTCAGTGCCACGAGGGGCTTAGTAACTGCGGTTGTACTCGTACTAGAGCGTTAGCCTACTGTTATGAAGTGCCGTCAGGGGTGTAGTACATTTCTGCCTGAATTATCCGAAGCCAGTTTTCCCGATACAAGAACATCAGGAGTGAATTCCAGTAAAATAAACCATCACACTAAAATCCCGAGACGCAGTTCATCAGAAACCCGATTCCGAAACCCGAAACAGAAGTTCAAAAATACCCGAAAACCGAAAACTCGCTTACCAGAAAATATCCATCATGGTATTTAAATTAAAGAGAATATTATTTGTTATATAGGTACATAAAAGTTGTTTCCTAATAAAGATTTTGTTATAAGGTTTGAAAGACCTTTTTTCTGAAGTTCGCGTTTGTTTAGAAAGACCCTGGTGAAACCGGCATTCAAAACATCGGCTGGAAACCAAAAAAAAA
Source organism: Philhelius festivus (assembly GCA_963931855.1). NCBI lineage: Eukaryota > Metazoa > Arthropoda > Insecta > Diptera > Syrphidae > Philhelius > Philhelius festivus. The sequence continues at coordinate 37,448,116 of OZ007555.1, forward strand.
AACTTATTTAAAACTAAAATGATTGTCATAAGACTATAGTTTGTCTTAAAGTTTCAAAATCATTTAAAAGTTTCTAGAAATTCTAATAAGTTTCTTGTTAAGTTTATGAAGATTATTCCACCTCCAACTGTATTGAATTGAGCCATCTGAATTGGCCTATTTGAGATGCCATACGACCAGAATTTCATATCAGCTCTCATAATAATATTCTAGCTCCACCTTGAGGTTGATGATTTATAAATAATTTACATATGAAACTTCGTTTTGAAATTAAATTAAAGGCACATTAAAAAAAATCAAAGTGAGGGACATTTCTCCTTAATTATATGTTCTCTAAAAATAACGAAATAGTCGTTTAGACCATTATTAATCTGAACGCTTTATGTAAAAACCTTGTGTGTTGTGTTTCTGGAAAAAAAAAGTTATATCTCATTTCATGAATAAAAACTAACCTTCCAGAACCAATTATTATTTCAGTTAAAAAAGGGAAAAATAACTACACATATAAAAATTATTAAAAAAAAAGGGTATGGTGTAAGTCTTATTAATGCGGATTCAAATGAGAAACATCAGGAAGAAGACGTGACTTACTTTAAAGTGTAGTCGTTCTTAAAGAAATTTTACATATTTTCCTATCAAATGGACAACATTTCTTAATTGTTGTTAATTGTTAATCATTTTGCATCTATCCTATTCTTCTGGGCTCGTTACGAGTGGTTGGAAAACTGCATTTGTTGAGCCAATTCCCAAAAAAGGCGAATCTTCTTCTTCCTCAAATTACCAACCGATCGCACTAACGTCCCTTCTTTCCAAGGTCATGGAAACACTGATTAATTATCAGAAATTTTTCTCTCCTCCTGATCTGGCGACAATCAATAAAACCTATACACGACTAAAACTTGAGTATAACTCCCATCTATGGGCTGATGCTCCAGTAACTTACTTAAGTCTCTTGGACAGTATTCAAAGAAGAGCTTATAAAATCATTGGTGACAATAACATAATTGACTCATTTACGTCACTCCACCATCGTTTCTTAACGTTATTGTAACAGACTATGCTCTAGTGAAATATCCAGCTACATTCCTCCCCTTAAACAATTCAACCGTAATACTCGCAGTTCTAGAAATGCCCATCAGTTTACCCTTGAGACCAACTTTTGACGTACTGCCAAGTACAGAGATTCGTTCTTCAGCCGTACTACGCGAATGTGGAATTCTTTACCACGCTCTGTCTTTCCCAGTCATTGCAATGTTCAAAAATTCAAAACCAATTTACACCGACACCTCCTTTCTAACCTCTCCTCCTTTTCCTAATGCTCATGCTGTGTCTCTGGCATATTAAGGGTATAAATAACCTTTGTGTGTGCGCTAATTATAAAAAAAATATATCCCATTTTGTAAATTGTAAAACCGTTTAAAAGCTTTTTGAAACAAATTTGAACTCCAGAACTAAAGTGAACTCAATATCATTGCATACGAGTACAATTTTGGCTTAAAATAAGACGTTTCTTTCAACGTCAATGTTGTTGTAATTAATATCAGACCAAAAACATAAATGTTCAAAAAACAGCCAAGCTCTTCTACACAAAAACGTTTGTGTTACAAGTCAGCCGTGAAATGTATTTATGTAGATCTAAAAGAACGCCAAGTTCTTACTTCATAAAGATTTAATACCGAATATTTAAAGTAGAATAATATTAAAACAGCTTCAACGTAATAGAGAAATTTTATTATTTAATAATTACTGACTAAAATTTGATGGGTTCACTTGTCAAGTTTTTAAAACCTTTCGAATTCGGCATAAACAAAAAAAACTTGTCCTGGCTAGATACCTAATACTAACATACCTACCTTAATTATAAATATTAGTACCTAGAATGATGCATGATGCAAGATGCATGCATAGTTTTTAAATGACAATAAAAAGACACTTCGAATGAAAAATCTTAGATTTTCTATTTTTCGCTTTGAATGTACATTAAGCTATACCGCTCTACCAAATTTCATCATTCTATGGCAATCGGAAATGCTCCATATAAACTAAACATTTTTTCAGAAAATGGGCGGATACCACACCCCCTGAACGGAAAACCTCAATTTTTATTTTTGGTCCCTTATATGCAATTTGAGCCCTACCGTTCTACCAAATTTCAATGTTCTACTGCAATCGGAAGGGTGCCATATAATTTACATCAGTTCTAAGGAAGTGGGCGGATACCACGCCCCTGAATGGAAAATCTCAAATTTTATATTTATTTTATATTTTTTCCTCTGCCTGCATGACAAGACCTACCGTTGTGCAAAATTACAAGATTCTACGATGTCGGGAAGTGCTCCATAATTTTGATAATCTGTCAGTCAGTCAGTGAGTTACGGTTTTTGTGATTTTTGAGGCCTTATATCTCAGGAACCACTCATGCTAGAAAATTTAAATTTGGTGAGGGGCCTGTGCCGAACTAGCTTAGTTACTATTCGGAATTTTAAATTTCTGACTTCATTAGTACTGAAGATAGGAAGGGGTCACAAATCGCCTGAGCTTGTTCCTGTAAAAAGGGTGTAGTACCAGAACTTGGCTAGTCTGGGCACTACCGTGCCCTTTGATCAATTACACAATCAATTTCCAAATATGTGTCAACACACTTGACATCATGTTACAGCTTATGAAGCAGGCAGAAGACGTAGAAACAATAAAGTATCAGTTAATACAAGAACCAATTTTGCCGATTAATTAGTGTCGGATAACATTTTGTTGTTGATTGTAACAAATAACCATTGACTTACTAGATATGGACTGCTAGTAGCCAACTTCACAATGGTTCCACTTTTAAGCTTTCTTCCTAGTGACAATGCGCGATCAAAAGATGTCAATTAAAAAAAGGAACTAATTTTTGACAACAACCGCTGGGGTTGAATTGTCAAAAATTAGTTCCTTGTTTTAAGTGACATCTTTTGATCGCGCATTTTCGTTAGAGAGAACCTTGAAAGTGGAACCACTTTTTTGAGGATTTGTATGAAGAAAATGAGCGACTAGCAGTCCATATATAGTAAGTCAATGCAAATAACACTTCCAAGGTACAAAATTCTCTTAGGCAGATGATTTGTATGACCAACCTCTATTATTTTTAATTCGTTAGCAACGTTAATAATTTTCTTCTTTTAGAAAAAAATTGTTGAACGGTTTTATAGATTTGGAGTGATAAATTCGTGAGCGAACTTAATTTTTCAGATCCCGAAAAATTCAATTCGTTCGTGAGCTAAAGTTTTATTTGCTAGGAACCGAAGAGTAAAGCTCGTTAAAGAACTAGAAATAAAATTCCCAGTTGATTTTTTCACGCAAGTACGAATGAAATTTGTTCGTTCTACGAACCTTGAAAATATTTAATTAGGCGCAGTACATACCTTGCAAAGATGTGAAAAAACTGTCACGCCAAATAGTCACATTTCGTAAGGGTAGTGATTGACTTCACTACGATATAAATATACAATTTTTTATTACAAATTTAAGCTCTTCATGTAGAATCCTAATCCTGACATTAAATCTTAATTAATTTGGATAAGAGTTTTAAAACTTTTAAAAAGTTTTATATACATTTATGACTTCCTAGAGTTATCACTTTTGTTTAAATATTACGGTCGAATATTAAAAGCTACGACAACTTCTAGTTTAACTTATCATTGTGGTGTCTAAAGCACTTTACACAATCTACTATCATCTACCCCATAATATTCTTTCCACCTACCGCCTCTCTAAATAGTTACATTATCATCCAGGCCGCACATAGGTATTTGTCAGAATAGTATGTACGAGAATATGAGTTATAGCGGCATATAATGGTAGTAGACACCCTTGTAAGAAATTAGGCCATTCATTTTTTAAATGGAAAAAACCACTCAAAGGAATTTTCGAATCTCACCCTCTCACAAAATAACTAAAGCTTTATAATGACATGTCGCATAGGGTTGGTTTGGTACTTATGAGTTATGACACTATAGATGTAGTGGGTTTGTGGGTATGGAGTAAAATGCACGATAGGTTGGCACGTACTTGCTCTCTTCTTCTTGTTCTAAGGGCACTAATAAATTAATGGGCTTGAAATACTCGTGGAGAACTGATTTGGACATGGGCGATCGGAATTATAGCAACGCTATCAAAACATTACGAGTATATCGGCGAACATGAGCGAATCAGGAATTAGTCGTGCCCTAATTTTGTTTCCATTTTTTATCTGTCAAGGACAATATAGAGAGAGGAACAACATAATGCTTTCTTAGGTTTTTTAAGTATGTACATTAAAAATGTACAAATGTAATGTATGTACATTAAAAAATAATGGGCATTGCAATAAGTTCGGCTAGATGTTGAAATGGAATAAAACATAAGCTGTGTGTGAGGTATTAACAAAATTCTTATTTTCTTTGAATGGCCCATGTAGGGAATATGACATCGTTTAAATTCCTGCTTCGGCTTCTTACGGTGACACGGATCCGGGTGGTCCAATTTTCAATAACTTTACCAAGATATGGCTTAATTTAAGCGATGTCCTGTGTTATGTTCACTTTAAGGTCGATACCGGTTTATTCTTTTAGGCCTGCGACTTCAGGAAACCCCACAAGAAAAAGTCTAGCGGGGTCAAATCAAATGACCTTGGTAGACTATTTACGTCACCCCTGCGAGAGGTAACATTATCCTAAGATCGTTCATGCAGAATGTCAATCGTAGCGCCCGCTGTGTTCCACGCACCGCCTTTCTGCCTGACCCAAATGTCGTCTAGGTCCAAAAAAATAAAGTAGTTCTTTAATAATTTGTATAATAAATGCGTTTCGAAATAGTTATATGGACGGGTATAATTAACTGTTTTTTAGGATAATTGATGATTGAAAGTTTTTTTTTAGATTTAAGAATGAAAAGTAAGGCCAACGGCATTGTAGTAAATTGTTTTCCACGAGTACAAAATATTTCATAAATAATTTAATTCAGAGCACTAAGGTTAGGTTAGGTTAGGTTAAAGTGGCTGTCATTAAAGCGTCTGACACACTTAGACCATTAGAGGTCCATTGTGATACCACGATCTAATAGGGAACAAAAAGGTTTCCTACTAGTTAAAACCATTTGGAGCTTCTGATAAAGCGAAGGAGGCTTTTAATGTCTTTGTCTATGAGATCGCTTGGTTCATTATAGAAATGTTTTCCTAGATGAAGTTTGCGTCTGTAAGAGAGAGCAGGGCATGTACAAAGAAGGTGTGGGATTGTCTCCTCTTCCTTCTCGTCCAAGCAACTCCTGCAAAAATAGTTGGATAGCACACCGAGACGTGCGGCGTGTCTACCTAAGAGACAGTGTCCAGTTATGACACCTATGACGGAGCTGATCTGAGATCTACTGAGGGACAATAGACATTTTGACCGTTTCAGATCCAGTTTAGGCCAGATCCGCTTGGTCGCAATAAAAGTGGTAGTATTAAGCCATCTTGTGTTTGATTGTTCCATAGCGATTCGTTTCAGCATAAGTTTACTTGTAGCTATGGGCATACCTATATTTGCCTTTTCGGGTAAGATAGGCATTTCCGTTCCAATTCTGGCGAGTTCGTTGGCTTTGCAATTCCCCGGAATGTCCCTGTGACCCGGCACCCAGAATAGGTGAATGTTAAACTGTTTGGCCATCTCCATCAGAGACGATCGACAGTCTTGGGCTGTAATGGAGTTTACAGAGACTGATGCGAGGGATTTCAAAGCAGCCTGACTGTCTGAGAAGATACGGATATCCGTGCTAGATACCACGTTTTCTTTAAGCCAGGACAATACTTCCTTTATCGCCAGAATTTCCGCTTGGAATACGCTACAATGGTTTGGTAGGCGGAAGGAGAGACTAAGGTTTAGTCCATCTGAGTACACTCCACCACCCACTCCGTTTTCAGTCTTCGATCCATCTGTAAAAAAATTTACTGATTTATTATCTGTCAAAGCCCCTTCCTCCCAAGCTGACCTTGAGGGAATGGTGACTTCAAAGTTTTTATCGAAAACCAAAAAGGGAGTGATGTAGTCAGAGTGACTTGGGAGAGTTCCGAATAAATTCAGAATGGTGGTGTAGCCAATAGAGTTATTGGTCCATTGAGAGATGGCTTTGAGACGTATGGCTGTGCTCGCGGCCATTTGTTTGCTGTAAATATCTAGGGGTGTCAGGTTGAGTAGTATGTCTATACTCTGTTCAACAAAAATTGTCAGTACAAGCCTTATGGGAGAGCTTTTTCTAAAGCAGTGGCGCCTGATGCACCCTCACTACAATGCGTTAGGAAAAATGACACTAAAAAAAGAGCAAGCCACTGACTTTTCTTAAGGAATTGTTTTTGTAATTCTTTGCAAAAAGTTGTACACCCCAACATGACCGTGTCGTATCCCACTGCTGATGACATGAGATACTATCAAGAGTGTAAAGTCCAAGTGTCACTCAATACGATCGTGCGCTCTTTATCTACATCAAAACAGAGTTACCATTATCATTCTCAATTGCAAGCAAGGAGCTTTTTCAGTGGTTTTTACTAAGTCCCCTATTACACATTGCCTCATGAGACATTTCTCATTTTTGACTTTCCTTTCAAATTTGTATCCCGTGAGGCAAAAGCTATTACACGTTGACTCATGTCTCATCAGACTCATGTCTCAAATTTGATAGTTGTTCGTATATTTTAATGCACAACACAACATAAAACGAATTTGAGAAAAAGAAACGTCAAAATGAGACTACTAAATATCTGCCCGGTACTCACCGGGAATATTTTTTTACATCTCATTTCCTCATATCTGCTTTCTTTTTCGCACTTATGTGAGCCTCGTCTCGTGAGACATCGTGTAATAGGGGACTAAGGAACTTTTGGGATTTGAAGCTTTTGAGAACACATTTTAAGAAGATGAGTATGTTGAGTGTTGTCGTATTGCTTTTTCACCTTAAAAAAACGCGCATATTATCTTACCGCTTGGCGTTGTGGGAAAAGGTAAATTGAATATTGTTTTCAGTCGTTTTGAATCGGCAGACGGTAGCCCTACACGTTTTTTACTCTCATTTGCGGCGATTTATAATGTAAACTACGGAATCCCTATGAGAGCTTTAAAAGGCGACATACTTACGCATGGCAATTCAACCAGAATGAGAGACAAACGTCCTATCTTCCCTGTACTGACAATTTTTGTTGGACAGAGTATAGTGCAGCGAAAGGTGTTGAGCGGAGAGCTCCGCTGATGCACATACACGCTGAACGTTGAACTCTGCTTAGTTTGTCGCGATTAGTCGCTTTATCTAAGGCCGTCCACCATACGGTCACCCCGTAAGTAAGTATCGGTCTGATGACCGCCAGTGAGTAATTTGTGGAGACAAGCCCCACTTGTTCCCTACGGCTTTTTTACAAGAAAAGAGAGCTACCGTAGCTTTCCTTACTCTTTCCTGCTTGATCTGAGAAAGTGAGTGGAACACCTTTAATCGATGGAGGGTCTAGTTGAGGAATTTTGTATTTCCTTGTGAAGAGGACTAGTTCAGTCTTGTGGGGGTTAACACCTAAGCCACATCGATCTGTCCATTTTAGTAGCTTGTTGAGAGCGGTTTGTATAAGTTCTGTTAAAACTTGAGGGTGCTTTCCTGATACGACAATGGCAATATCGTCAGCGTATGCAATCACTTTGAATCCCTCTTCTTCTAGGTCTATTAGCAGATCATTAACTACCATGTTCCATAGAAGTGGGGATAGGACTCCACCTTGTGGGGTTCCTCTACTGACTGACCTTCTTGTAGTAAAGCTACCTAGTTCCGCATTTATAATTCTGCTTTTCAGCCTGAAATTTATAAGGTTACCAAGTGAGCTATCCACATTGAGATTCTGCAGTGTCTTCGCTATTGCAGCGCTGTCGACATTGTTGAAGGCGCCTTCTATATCTAGGAATGCAACTAGAGTGTATTCTTTGTGATCTAGGGAGTATTCGATTGCGCGTACCAAGGTATGAAGAGCAATTTCTACTGATTTTCCCTTGCAGTAAGCGTGTTTTGCTGTAGAAAAAAGGTTTGGTTTTATACTCGTAACACTACGCAGATGAATATCAATCAATCGTTCCAGTGTCTTGAGAAGAAATGACGATAGACTGATAGGTCTTAGATCCTTGGGCGTAACATGGGAGCATTTACCAGCTTTGGGTATAAAAACTACTTTAACTTCTCTCCATATAAGGGGAATATGAACCAGGTTTAGGCAACTGTTCATTATTATCTCTAACGTGGGTAAGATAATGTCTAAAGCAGCTTGCAGTAAGGCTGGTATTATACCGTCTGGTCCCGCCGATTTGTATGGATCGAAGCTGTTAATTGCCCATTTTAGTTTGTCCCTTGTTATCAACCCTTGGATCTTTATACCTTTGTTATTTGACTCTAATGAGTTAATGTTGCAAAAGTTTTGCGAGCTACAAGGGAAGTGAGTGTCAAGTAGCAAATTGAGTGATTCTTCACATGAATTTGTCCAGGAGCCATTTAACATTTTCAACGAGCTTGGCATGACTGGATTTGCTGAGAGGATTTTCCTCAATCTGGATGCTTCAGAAATATCTTCTATTTAATAATAATTAATAAATAATTTAATTCAGAGCACTAAGGTTCGAACTGAATTTATTTATAAATTCTTACGTCTCGCCTTTAAAGTAAATTTAGGCATGATATCACCATAGTTTTATGCCTTAAGTGAAGTTATTTGTTACATTTTCAAGGCTTGAACAAACTAACGAGATTCTTATGATCAAGCAGAAAATACTTTTCGAAGTTGTTTACGTTTCATTTATGCGAGAAACAGATTGACAAAGCAAATTCAACAGCAACGAAAACTTCAACATCAAAAGTCTTGTGAAATAGATTACAACGTGAACAGCGTTTTTGACAGCATATAATCAAAATAGTTTCAAATGCGAAATGAAATAGACGAAACAAAAAGATGGTTGTCACATTTTCAATTTTCATTAATACTCAATAATACTGAAAAATTTCGCCTTAAAAGTTGGTAGCATTTGTACAGCGACATCGAATTTAGGGTTTAGGTCTAACGTTGATGTCGATGTCGAAGTTACTGTGTTAATGTAATCAAAGCCATTTAAAACCAATAGCTCTAAAAAGAGTGCCGTGGTTGTCAAAGTTGTTGTTGAAGTTGCTGTCCCAATCTGTTTCTCGCATTAAACTACTATTCAGATAGTATTGAAAATGCCTTATACAGAAACTAAAGTAGGGTAAGCTGCGGTACATTTGACACCGGGGCACATTTGACTTTGCGTTTTTCGGTATGATCGTGCCCTTAAGAAAGAAAAGTTCGGATGAAGGAAGAAGCTTAGTCTGATTTAAAGAAACGTTACGAAATTTGGCAGTCTTTTTTTAACTCTTCGTGAGTACCACGTGTTTTCGTGTTTTCTGTGTCTCTGATCTAATTTTTGACCACCGGTAAGTAAGCGATTTGTCAACCTAATAAAATAAATTTTTTTATCTTGAATCAATATTATGATAGTACTATGCTTAAAGTTCAATAAATTAAAGCCAGTTTTGTAAAAATAATAATAATAATAAAATTAGTTATTAAAAAATAAAAAAAAAACTTATAAAGGTCCTTCGGGGCACCTTTGACTTTTGCAATTGGGGCAAATGGTTCGAAACTACAAAAGAAAGATATATATTAAATAAATTATTTAAAAAATGTCGATATCGATAAATTTGAATTTAAATTTATATGGACTGATTTTTTATGTTTATAAATGAAATATTTAAATAAAATATATATATTCTTGTTGTTTTTTTTTTAGAAAGTGAATTTATTGATTTGTTTTTTTCGTTATATTGTTTAATAAATTGTTTAAAACAAAAATTTATTTTTTTACTATTCAAACAGCAGACGTGCTGGATCCGTTGATACTTTTAGAAATATAATGCACACGATGTGGGTTTTAATTCACCATTGTCAAATGTACCCCTTTTTTATGTCAAAGGTGCCCCGCTCCCGGGGCAATTTTGACAAAATGACTTTTTTTAGAAAATATTTTTCTTTAAAATGTGGAAATGTTTTAAAACAAAAAATTATATGTTAGCATAATCTTGAATAATCAATAAATCAAATACAAAACAAAACATTGGAATACATTAACAGTTTTCGGAAATACAGACTTTTAAAAACTAAGTGTCAAATGTACCCCCTTCTCCCCTACTCCAACTTTTGAAGTAAAGAAAACCAATATCAATCCGTACACTAAGTGCTGTTTTCTGGCAACTCTTCAAAATACCATTTTCTTCTGATACTGTATTATTATTATTATTATTTTTTTTTTTTTTGAGTTTTTACAAATTTGTTCAAAAATGGCCTACACGATTTGGATTAAACCTTGTCAAACGAGAATTAAATAAAATACACGACTGGATCGCACGAACTTGCTCTTATGTAAAAGTACTTTGGAATTTAAGATACATTTTATAAATATAAAACATGGAATTAATGAGATAATAATGTTCAAATGCATAAAATTGCCGTCTTGTTTCCGAAAAAGTATGAATTTATGCAAATAAACTTTAAAAAATCGTTTTATTATTAAATAAATTTTTTATATAAGAAATTTCTCTAAAATTTTTCAAGAAAAAAATGTGGGATGCGAATTTTAAGTATTAAATAATATTGATTTTAGGAAATAATTTCAAAAAATTATCGTTCATAGGTTTTGAAGATATTGATTTAAAAAAAAAAAAAAATTCAAAAAAACCCAACAAATATTTTTTCGAATATTTTTGTAAACAATATTATTTTAAACTTAAGGGGACTCCTGCTGAAAATTTTGGGTTAAAATGCTTAGAGCCGTTAATGAGAAAGTCGAAAATAAAAAAAACGGGTCTATGGCAGGTACCCCTAATAACATTTCCCCCCGAATTTTTTTTTCACCAAAATATAGTCCATGTCCATAATATCACACTTAATTTTTTTTATCAAAATCGTTACAGCCGTTTTCGAGATAAATAAGATTTTGCATTACGGGTGTATGCGGGGTACCGTTATAAAAAAAAAATTCAATTTCTCCTCTAGGGAATCACCGAAGACCCTTAACCACCGAGATTGAAAGAAATAGGTCCAGTGGTTTAGGCTGTAGTGAGAGGTACAGACATACAGACACACTGAAACATGGTCTTTGTGTACTAAATTTTCCTTAAAGTTTTTATAAAAAAAATTGATATGCAAATTGTTAGTATTTAATAAAATACATTTTAAAACGTAATTTAAAAATTTAATCGTGTATCGGTTTTCAAGAAATTGAATTTAAAAAAAAAAATTGTATTATTTTTGTTTTAAAAATCCAAAAACTATTTTTTCGAAAAAAATTTTAGTTTATATTTTTTTCAAATGCAAAGCAGGTCCTGCATAAAAATTTTGGTTAAAATCGTTAGAGCCGTTGGTGAGAAATTCGAAAATCAAAAAAACCGTTCTAAGACAGGTACCCCTACCTAATAACATTTCCCCCCAAATTTTTTTTATCCAAATCGTTAGAGCCGTTTTTGAGATAAATAAGATTTTGCATTACGGGCGTATGGGGGTACCGTTAGTTTTAGAGCTAAGAAAAAAATTTCAATTTCTCCTCTATAGGGAATCACCGAGGACCCTTATATTAACTACCGAGTTTGAAGAAAATACCTCCGGTATTTTAGGCTGTAGTTCGAGGTACAGACATAAAGACATACAGACATACAGACATACAGACGGACATACGGAATTGTCGGACCCACTTTTTTTGACTTCGTAATGTCAACTTTGATCAAAATCTCGAGTTCGATTTTTTTTCCGAGTGCAGAACTTGCCCTATAGTACTTATATCGCAAGTAAAAATGTGCATTTTAGTATTTGAAACGCAGATAGGGGTTTAAAGTACCTTAAGTAAATTGCCATATTTTCGGGTATTTCATGTATAGAAGCTCAACTTACTTTTGTTTTCAAAAGTTTTGTTTATAAACAGAAATTTTTCGCTATTTTTTTTTTTTTAACAGAAAGAGAAAGAAATTTATTCTTTTGTTTGTCACCCTTACCTTCTCAATGAGTTCAAATGTGCATGGAACTTAACCGAGTTTTTGTGATGTAACTATGTACACTAAATGAGTGTGCTCTAATTTAAATAGTGAGCAATCATAAAAAAAGCAGCTCTAGGACGAGGTAAGAGATAGCATAAATATATCCCTTCTTAACTTTTATAAAGATGAATAAGAAACCTACATACGTATCTATCACTATAAAGGTTTGCACATAACATTTAAATCCCAAGGCACGGTATGACGTAAGGTAAAATGAACCGTGTCGTTAATCTATCAAAGCCGCATTTCTAACGGAAATGAAAATGGAACAAGGCTATAGCAACATAACCATAAAATGGTAGTATAATGAACGTGTTCATCATCTTTCTGAAAGTAAGGAATACAAGGAGAGCAGATATAGGGTGTATAAACCTAACCATTCTTGTCTTCTTCTTATAATACAAAGAAAATAAGCCTATACTTTCTTTTGTTGTTGGTTGCTCAGGTTGCCGTTGGCGTACTTCACCCTGAATCTGAAAAGACAATTAAATAGGTATAACTAAAACTTTGTTATGAATATTTTGGAAAATTGTTGCTGCTTTATTCTCTAATTCGCTTATTTTAAATGGGATGATAATATTTAATCGTTTTGTTTGAGGAGTATAGCAAAAACGAAATACTCGTATGTAAGTGTGTCCATATTGAGATATAGGTATTTTAAAGAGCATTAATTTGTTCAAAATACATTCTTAAATATTTAAATAATAATTGTATCTATACACAATGAAAAAATAAATAATAAGAAATATCTACTAGTGGAGAGCGGAGATCGCTGTAGCGCATTACTTTTAAATTTAGCTACTCTTTAAAAGACAAAATGAATATATGAAATCGGACCTGTTGTTTCTCAGATAATCCCCAACATATGAATATACTCGTAATTAAACAAACAAACATAAAGATCTATCCAGAGCTAGATGAGTTGCGAACCCCAAAGCTTACCTCCAAGTTTATCGCTTTAATGACTTTGATTATTTGGAGTATCTTCAGAGAGTATAAATCACGCTCTTCTACCTGGTAGCGTCCCTGATACTTGTTTTGATGCATTAGTATTTCGCATCTGAATTGTATGTGTTCCGGCGGCGTTTCGTCATAAATATTGCAGAATCTGCAGGTGAGGCTGTTTTCTAGGCCAAGAATACTCAAGTGTCTTCTTAGTTTACAGTGACCCGTTAGGAGTCCCATTACTATTCGTAGATTGTTCCTACTTAAGGTGTTCATGAAATGATCTCGGTTATAGTTCCCAAGAAGTAGTTTGGCCTGCCTTAGTTTTGGAAGTTCTTTCCACTTTCGGGTCTTTTGGCCTTCTCCCTAATTTCGATTTCGTTTTTAATACTGTTTTCTCTTATTTTGCAATAGGGCTCTGGTCTCATTAAAGGAGTCCTTGCTCCTTTTTTACTTGCGACTCATAGGTACTATAAGGCAAGTATGCGCATTCGTAAAAAAATCGAACTCGAGATTTTGATCAAAGTTGACATTACGACAATAGCGAAGACCAAAAAAGTGGGTCTCGCAATTCTGTCTATCTGTCTGTTTGACTGCAGCTAAACGACTCGGCCGATTTTCTTCAAACTTGATAGATATGGGTTTTAATTTTTTCCTTACGGATGTTCTTTTCTTTTTTTTTAGACCAAAAATAACGGTACCTTACGAAATTTTATAAATATTTTTTTTCGTAAAAACTGGTCCACAGATTTTCTTAAGAAAAAAATCAAAAAACTTCATTTAATTAAGGGTTGAAAAAAACTTTTCAAAAAATTATTATTTTTGGTAACCCCCTTGGAACCATTTTTTTTTTTTTTTTTTTTTTTGATTTTCTCAATTTTTTTGAATTTAAAAAAAAAAAATCAAAATTTTCGGAATTTCAAGTTTCTGACTTCATTGGTACTGAAGATAGAGAGGGGTCAAAAGTCTCCTGGGCACTACCGTGCCCTTTGATCTAGTATTTCTACATATTTTACTTCTTTCTCTGTTACTATTTCTTCGCCAGCTTCGAATAGGTTTCATGCGTGTCGTTATATAAAGTGTTTTTTGTAGATATAGATAATAGATACCATTTGCTTGTGATAGTTTGTCGTCTCTGGATAATACAAAGAGTTTCTTCAAACTTCTCTAGGATTGAAATAACGATATCATCATCATCAGCGTATGCCTATAGTGGTGAGATTTTCTAGCAGTTGATCGACTACAAGACTCCACAGCAAGGATGATAGTACCCCTCTCTGTGGACAGCCTTCTTGTTGTGATGATTTACTGTGTATTTGATTCTGCTATTACCTCCGATGGTTCTAGGGCCCAAAACCATCACCAATCCATCTAGTTGTGGTATTGGGTACAAACTTCCTTACTAAGGCTTTATTTACTGCGACATGAGAGGCATATGATCTTCTTTAACCTTTTGTATGAGGGATGGGAAAATTCCATCTACACCTGGTGATTTCAATCGTTGAAAAGTGCTTATCGCCCAGTATATCCCTTTACTTGAACAGATGGTTGCAGCTATTGTACAGTCTTCTCTTTTTGGTTTTAGAGGTATTCTCTCTAGAGAGTCCCCTGTTAATGTTAAAGGCCGTTGACTGCCTGGAAAGTGTGTTCTAAGTAGAAGAGAAAATAAAAAAAACGACTGGGTCGCACGAACTTGCTTCTATGTAATAGACTAGGAATTTTAAAAACCAATGTTATTAGAGAAAACTGTTCTTAAGGATAAAATTAATTTTTTAAATTCTTTTATTAGTAATAGACAAAAATAGAATGCTATGCAAAAATGAATTTATGCAAGAATAAAAATTATAAGTCCTTGTAGTGGTTTCTCAAAAAAAACGTTTTATATAAAAATTTTTTAAAAGATTTTTAAGAAAAAAATTTTGTATGCCAACTTAAAGTTTTTTAACTGTACGAATGAAAATTAAATTTCCAAAAAAATATTGAGCGGTTTTTGAAATATCGAATTTTCCAAAAATAAATGATTTAATTTTTTTCAAAAATTCAAACAATATTTTTTTTTTTTAAGTTTTGAAATGCAATAGTTTTAAGAGTTTTTAGAAGCATCTCTACAAAAAATTTCATTAAAATCCGTTATGTCTATAATGAGTAATTCAAAATTTGAAAAAGTGGTTCTATGGTAGGTACAAGCTGTAATATCTTAATTTCAATTTTTTTTTATAATATTAAAGATCGTTAAAATTAATTGAAAGAAAAATATTTTTATCAAAATTCTAGGCGCCGTTTTCGAGAAAAATACGATTTTTGAAAACAATTTTTTAACATTTGTATGGTGGGTACCTTTATTTTTAGGTAAAATAAAAGTTTTTTTCATAAATCTTGTAGAGTATGTTGAGAAACTTTTATTTTTTAAGTTTAAAAAAAATCTAGCAAACAGTGCATAAAAATTTGATTTTTTGATTTTTTTGTTTGAAAATATTAATACACAATTCTATTTAGATTTTTGGGGAGCTTTAGCAAAAAAAAAATGATCAAAATCGGTGGTACCGTTTTTGAGAAAATCAAAAACAAAAATAATGGTTCTTTGGGGGGTACCTTTTGTATCTTTTTTTTTAAATCGAACAGTTTTTGAGAAAAAAAAATATTTACAAAATTTTTAAAAAAAATCGTATACCGTTATTGCTATTATGTAAAAGTACTTTGTAATTTAAGATACATTTTATAAATATTAAACATGGATTTAATGAGATAATAATGTTCAAATGCATAAAATTGCCGTCTGATTTCTAGAAAAGTAAGAATTTATGCAAACAAACTTTAAAAAATCGTTTTATTATTAAATAAGTTTTTTATATTAGAAATTTCTTTAAAATTTTTCAAGAAAAAAAATGTGGGATGCCCCAGGTATCATTGTTCCAAGAAAATATAAAAATGTACAGATACTCGTTACAGGTTTGGTTCATTTTTCATTTAAAGTTTGGTCATATTTTTTCTTATTTTTGTGGAATTTTTTCCCTTACATTTGGTTTTATTTTAATTTTTAAAACTATCGAGGGCCTTATTATATCTTATCTTTTGGGTATACATTCACTAGCCCACATCGCATTTTTTACTTATGTTAAACACAGTATAATATGTACTTTTATTCATAAAATGAGTATGTTTACTTAAGTAAATTCCAAAAAGTACACGTACGTTTTATTTTGTGTCAGAGAAAACTCTAAAGGATAACGTTAAGGATATGTAAATCAGACATTCCGCACATAACTACAAGAAGAAACCAAAAGATATCAACCATTATGCACCACTTTGCTGTCTTGTTGTCGTATAAAGTTTTTATTGTATAACAAAAAGGAAAGAATTTCTTCCCCTTCCAGTGACAGGCGGTAGGATGGCATTTCACAACCTCTAGCTGGTTATCATCATGTTGTTAGGGGGTTTTCTCAGTTGAAAATTTTTCCAGAAGTTGAGTGCAAATGAGTTTTATCTCGAGGATAGGTAAGTTGTTAGTATAGGAATTAAAATCTGGTAGGTACCTTCAAATTTTATAATTTTAATTTTTTAAGGATTTTATTAAGTTGATTTCAGGAGAGCTTGTTATCTTGAAAATTGTCAGTGGATGAATAAATTTGTGTCAGGTTCAAACGATATCTACTTGAACAAATTTTAAGTTAATTTTGCTAAGTTCAAGAATAAAGATACCTTTATTATTTTAAACTGCTTAAAAGACTTTTAAAAAGCCATGTAACTACGAGAACTCAGTTAAAATTTATTTTAATTGCGTCTTAGGGCATGTTTTGTTCTCATATTTAAAAAAAATATATAATAATAAAACGGGCGGTTCAATATCCGTGATCTTACTGTCTGCTAATCCATCTTAACATCGATCTAGACTTTAGAGTCGACAAATTAGCTTTCAAGTATTTTTATTTCATCCCAAACCTAAAGGGAAAATTCAAATATAGATTTTAGTTCATCAAAACCGAGTAATGGTTTTGCGAGTTAGGTTTTCGGAATGTAGTATTTCTCGTCAACAAAGAAGTATTCTTACTTACTCACTTAACCATTTCCAATATCCATGGAGGGTCTATGCCTAATACGCGGCAGCTTTCCATTATCTGCGATCCTGAGCACGCTGCTTTCAGTCAGCTAGGAGAAGCGCTCTGGCATCTACGATGGCTTGGTCTTTAAACCGGAGGTTTGGTGGCTGGGATTCGAAGACTCTCTTAGATATAGAATTAATGTCCATTCGCTCAATGTGGCCGAGCCATTGTAGTCGAAGTGTTTTGTCTTTCTTGACTACATACATCCACATCTTGGTACAGCTGATAGAGTTCGCGGTTATTTCTTCTCATCCATTCGCCCTCCTCGTACATAGGAGATAGGACCCATTTATCGGTCGAATAAGTTTTTTTTGCAAAGAGTCCAGGCGCCGTAAAAATGGTAGTATAAGAGTTTTGTAGAGCGTTTACTTCGTCTTACGAGTGAGGAGTTTTGAGCCCATTTGTGTTGCTAAAGAAGCAGCAATGGTTTCTTAGGTTAATTCTTCGTCTGATTTCTACTAAGGTGTCATTCGTTGAGTTAATATTAACTCCGCGGTAGATGAACTCCTTAACTACTTCGAAGATTTTGCTATCAATAGTGACGTTCTGCCCTAATCGGTTTCCAGATATTTGTTTGTTCGTTGGTAGCAAACGGCCGGTGCACGTACCAACAGTTGGACATATTTGTTGAATATAGTACTTTCCGTGTTAACACCTTGCCGAAACCGTGTGCATGTTTGGAATAGTTCAGAAGAGTTGCTGCCCAAAGTTACACGTTGCACCGCGTTATTTCCAATGTCACGTAACACATTTAGATCACTTTTCTCGTGATCCCGAGTTCAGCCATCGCCATATAGAGCTCCAGACAATGAATGTTATCATATTGTTGTGAACAGAGCTTTATACTACTACAGCGCCATCTGTTGGAAAATTACGTATCTAATTTCTGGAAGAAACAAAAAGCTCTTTTCCAATGTCAAATGTATTTCCCCTTATTCCAACCATCTAGAACATTCCAAGACAAGAACTTTCGAGAAAAACTAATTTGAGTATATAAGGGAGTGTTCACGGTGAGCGAGACAGTTGATTTTGGATTATGAAAGTGTGCAAAAGTATTGCTTATTGGATTGTGATATTAAACAAGTGTGATTTAAATTTGAATAAAAGTATTTGAGTTGTTTATAAATTGAGATTTACTGTTTTGAATTGGAAAGTGTGAATAAAGAAGAAATACGAAAAAGAGTAATAAGTTTTATTTAACGAACCTAGGAAAAATATTACAATATGTATGTGGCTTAATAGATGGTGAGTATCGACTTAAAATTCGTTGGTCTTTTCCAGGATTTGCCCCAGTGTGAACACACTGGTACTTGCAGACTAAATTATTCCAGAACGGTTGAAGACGTTCACAAAGTACATTGGATGGAATCTCATAGGCGACATTTAGCAGGTATATGCCCCGATAGTTCTTCCAAGACATAGGATTACCTTCTTTGTAGATGAGGCATATGGAGCTGATGTTCCAATCATTGGGCATGCTCCCTTCCATCCATATTTGGTTGATGGTTTGATTCATGCACCCTACCAAAACATCACCTCCGTAGCCATCAAATCCTACAGGCTTGTTGTCCTCAAGCTTATTTATAGCTAAGTCTACCTATTTTATACTGGGTGGTGGAACTGGTTCTTCATTAATTTTAAGCGGGTTGTTTTCTTGGCCTATTAAACGCTTAACATGATGCCCATCTAACAGCTGCTGGAAATACTATTTGAAAGCATCCATAATTCCATGTAGTTCGGTGACTAGTATAAAAAAATATTTGTATTGTTTGGCTGTTTGTACTTCTTTCAACGGGAACGGGTCGATGTTAAGACTGAATATAACAAGTTGTGCGTGAGATACATCAACGAATTTTTTGTTGCATATCCTACAAGCTTCGGCTATAAGAAATTGGTCATCAACAATCTGTACCATTCTCTGTTGATGCCAATTCATTCAATTCAAAGATATTGAGGTGAAAATATAATCTAAGAACTTGCTGAACAGTCCAAGATTGTCCGAGGACATTCAGAGTCCTATCGATTTCATTATTATTTGTTGGTTTGCCAGATTTATTCCGCCGGAATTCCGGCGAATGAAGAGCCCTTATAGACCTCAAACACTACTGGAAAAAATAAAAAATGTTCAATACAAGTTTTTCGAAGTATGAAAAAAATAAAGGTATATAAGTTTTAAAGATAGAGGTAGCTCAGTTATTGCATACTTCTCTCTTACTTTTTCATTTGTCTACTAATATTTTTTCTTATAAACATTGTTTATTCTGCACAAATTGGTCGTTATAAGATCTCATAAGGCACTTGACTATAACAGAACCAACATATAGCTAAAAAAAATAATAAATTCAAAGTACTTGTCATAATAATGTTCACTTTTATCAACCTAAGCTCCCTGAACATCAACAAATCTATCAAGATGTAAACGTGTACCTACATATGTACCTCCAATAAAACTGACTGCCAGACAAATAAAAATCAATTTGTTTGATAAATTATCTTCATTTGGATTTTTACGATGCTGCCAGCTGTTATTCGACTTAAAGGCCAAACGACATGCATACATCATCAACCAGCGAGATATTCATCATAGTCTCGTATTTCCGTTTTTGTCTGGTACAAAATTCTAAAAATATCATAAGATACCTGTTTACGAAGGATTCATGTCAAATTCTTTTATGGTCATGCCAAAGTAAGGCATTTTTATACGAAAATGGAGAAAAACCAAATTAGAAATTTCCGTCAGAGATGATAGAAAAAGAAGGAGACCGTAGGGTGCCAACCTTAACTTCTTTTTCCCAGATTTATTAGGGGCTATCTATCGCAAATTTTATGAGATTTATTCTCGATTTAGGAAAAAAAATTGTATTTAGTAGTTTAATTTGATATTCAAATCCATTTCAAAATCATCACGAACTCCAATCCCATGAATAACCCCAACACTAAAACTAAATGATGTAGAAATCGTCTCGAGTTCGATTCTTAGCCACTGCAAGAAAGTTTTTTTCAGGGGTGTACTGCATCTTGCGATGAATTGACAAATTCTACAAGAGTATCTGTTGTCATGGAAAGTGCTGCTCCTTAGCCGTTCGGAATCGGCAGAAAATTGTAGGTCCCCTCCATTCCTGATAGCACGCACACAGGAATGGTTGAAAGTTGTAAGTCGCTAGATCCTGGTTCACTCCGAGTTGTTGCACCACCAAATTTATTTTTTAAAAGACCTAAGCTGTGACCAAAAATACCTGCATAATATATGCGAAGCCGTTGCCAGGGGAAACTGCTCAGTATCCTTACTGTTCAGAAATCCCGGAAATTGTCACATGCTCGCTGACTGACTGCTGCAAACAGGATTATGAGGCTTTACATAGGAACCAAGAATCCATCAGAGAATTTAGTAATTTTAGCAAATTTTGTTGGTCGGGTTTATGCTCCAGTATGGTTTTCTATCAAGCGAGTCATCCTTCGTGTAAAGATGGTGCGCGCCACTTATGGAAACTGATTTCTTTATCTAGATATTTGGATCCAAAACTAAAGAAAATAATTGACCCCGTTATACAACGGAATTCATTTTACGGCCATTCTGAAAACTTGCTTTTAGCCATGTTTTTTAGTTCCAAAAATAAATTTTAAGGCTAATGATTATGTTGATTTAATAAACTGACAAGACGTTAAAGTTACTGAGCCACCTGTAATCAAATTTTTAACAGATGAAAAAATTATGAGTTATGTTAACAGCGGAGACTTCGATAACATAACTTACACTCGGCTTCATACTCTAAGCGTAGAACGTTGTGTTAAGCTGGTAACCGAAGCTTCAGCTGAAGTTTTTGGTAACAAAAGCAGGAATGGTGTTATAAGAGCTAGAATAGCTTCTAGAATAATAATGCACGAGTTCAGTACGAAAAAGAGTTTCACTATAGAAACAACAATTAACTGAAACAGCACTCGAATGGTTGGTTGGGTAGGGTGTTGGGTGGAATTCGAAAGCAGCTACCTCCACGTGGTGAGTTCTGGATGGTTTTAAAAGAAAATCAGCTAAGCGCTATAAAACAATAAATACACGACACACGAACATAAATTTTCAAGTGAGTTTTGCACTTTCCAGATATTTTTTGATTGAGCTGAAATTTGGTGTGCTGTTTTTTGATGCCTAATGGCACCTGACCTTGCTCTGTAGAACACAAAAAAGGGCAGTTTCACTCCACCCTAGTATAGGCACTTTATATTCTGGTACATATGAAATCTTACAAGCCTCAATTTTAATTCGTTGGATCATTTTCTTTCCACTTTTTTACTTGCGACTTATAGGTACTATAAGGCAAGTTATGCATTCGTAAAAAAAATCGAACTCGAGATTTTGATCAAAGTTGACATTACGATGATAGCGAAGACTAAAAAAGTGGGTCTCGCAATTCTGTCTGTCTGTCTGTCTTTCGGTTCGACTACAGCCTAAACGGCTCGGCCGATTTTCTTTAAACTTGGTAGATATCATTTTTAATTTTTCCCCCCACTCGTTTTTTTCTTTTTTTTTAAGACCAAAAAAACTGGTACCTGCCATACAATTTTTTTTCGAAATTTTATAAATATTTTTTTTTCTCAAAAACTGTTCGACAGATTTAAGAAATAAAAACACAAAAAAATTTCATTTAGTTAGCTAGGTACTGGTTGAAAAAAAATTTACGAAAAATGAATATTGATAGTACCCCCTATGGACCCATTTTGTTTGTTTTCGATTTTCTCAGAAACGGTACCACCGATTTTGATCATTTTTGTTTGCTAAGGCTCCCCAAAAATTTTAATAGAATTGTGTAGGTATTCAAATTTTCAAAAAAAAAATTCAATTTTTTTTTTTTTAAACTCAATATTTCGAAAACCCGATCCTCGATTGTTTTTAAATTTGAAAAAAAAAGTTTCTTAATATAATCTACAAGATGTGAGAAAAAAAAATTTATTTTACCTAAAAATAAAGGTACCCACCAAACAAATGCAAAAAAAAATTAAAAAAATGGTTTTCAAAAATCGTATTTTTCTCGAAAACGGCGCCTAGAATTTTGATTAAAATTTTTTTCTTTGTATTAATTTATATGATCTGTAATTCAATAAAAAATAAAATGCACGACTGGGTCGCACGAACTTGCTCCTATGTAAAAGACTAAGAATTTCAAAAATAAATGTTATTAGAGAAACTGTTCATAAGCATAAAATTCATTTTTTAAATGCTTAAAAAAAACTTCTTTAGTAATTAAAGGTAAGAATAGGATGCCATGTGATTCAAGCAAATATAGATTTATGCAAGAAAAATAAAATGCACGACTGGATCGCACGAACTTGCTCTTATGTAAAAGT
Organism: Philhelius festivus; assembly: GCA_963931855.1. Taxonomy (NCBI): domain Eukaryota; kingdom Metazoa; phylum Arthropoda; class Insecta; order Diptera; family Syrphidae; genus Philhelius; species Philhelius festivus. The sequence goes on from OZ007555.1 coordinate 37,470,609, forward strand.
ACTTTGGAATTTAAGATACATTTTATAAGTATAAAACATGAATTTAAAATGAAATTGCCGTCTGATTTCTAGAAAAGTATGAATTTATGCAAACAAACTTTAAAAATCGTTTTATTATTAAATAAATAAATTTTTTATATAAAAATTTCTTTAAAATTTTTCAAGAAAAAAATGTGGGATGCGAATTTTAAGTATTTAATAATATTGATTTTAGGAAATAATTTCAAAAAATAATCGTTCATAGGTTTTGAAGACATTGATTTTTCAAAAAAAAAATTTTTTCAAAAAAACCCAACAACTAATTTTTCGAATATTTTTGTATACAATATTATTTTAAACTTAGGGGGTCTCCTGCTGAAAATTTTTGGCTAAAATCGTTAGAGCCGTTAATGAGAAAGTCGAAAATCAAAAAAACGGTTCTATGACAGGTACCGTTAATAACATTTTGCCCCAAATTTTTTTTTTACCAAAACGTAGTCCATGTCCATAATATCACACCTTATTTTTTTTATCAAAATCGTTAGAGCCGTTTTCGAGATAAATAAGATTTTGCATTACGGGTGTATGGGGGGTACCGTTAGTTTTAGAGCTAAAAAAAAAATTTCAATTTCCCCTCTAGGGAATCACCGAAGACCCATAACTACCGAGTTTGGAGAAAATAGGTCCAGTGGCTTAGGCTCTAGATCGAGGTACAGACATACAGACAGACGGAATTGTCGGACCCACTTTATTCGTCTTCGCTATCATCGTAATGTCAACTTTGATCAAAATCTCGAGTTCGATTTTTTTTCCAAATGCAGAACTTGCCCTATAGTACCTATGTATATCGCAAGTAAAAATTATAAGTCTTTGTAGTGGTTTCTTAAAAAATAAGGTTTTATATAAGAAAATTTTAAAACATTGTTAAGAAAAAATGTTGGTACGCCAATTTGAAGTTTTTATTATTGTATGAATAAAAATTAAATTTACAAAAAAAGTATTGAGCCCTTTTCGAGTAACTGAATTTTCAAAAAACAAAAAATTGATTTTTTTTTTCAAAATTCAAAAAAATATTTTTCTTAAAGTTTTGAAATGCAATGTTTTTTAAACTTTTTAGAAGCTTCCCTCTACGAAATTTCATTAAAATCCGTTGTGCTAAAAATGAGAAATTCAAAATCGTTCTATGGTAGGTACAGTCAATAATATCTTGTTTTCAAATTTTTTTTTTTATTAAATTACAGATATTAAAAAATAATAGAAAGAAAAAAAATTTAAGCAAAATTCTCGGAACCGTTTTCGGGAAAAATACGATTTTCAAAAACTATTTTTTAACATTTGTATGGAAGGTACCGTTATTTTTAAGTAAAATTAATTTATTTTTCTTATATCTTGTAGATTATTTTCCAAACTTTTATTTATCAAGTTTTGAAAAAATCGAGCATGGGGTTTTCGAAATATTGAGTTTTCAAAAAAAAATTTTGAAAGTTTTTTTAAAAATCCAAAAAAAATGTTTTGGAAAATTTGAATACACAATAATATTCAAACTGCTGGGAAGCTTTAGCATAAGAAAAATTATCAAAATCAATGGTACCGTTTTTGAGAAAATCAAAAACAAAAAAAATGGTCCCAAGGGGGGTACCAAAACTACTCATTGTTTTGAAAAAAATTTTCGACCATTATCTAGGTTTAACTAAATTAAATTTTTTGAATTTTTTTTTTAAGAAAATCGCAGGGACAGTTTTTGAGAAAAAAAAAATATTTATAAAATTTCGGAAAAAAATCGTATGACAGGTACCGTTATTTTTGGTCATAAAAAATCAAATCAAAAAACATCCGGGGGTAAAAAATCAAAACCCATATCTACCAAGTTTGAAAAAAATCGGCCGAGCCGTTTAGCTGTAATCGAACAGACAGACAGACAGACAGAATTGCGAGACCCACTTTTTTGGTCTTCGCTATCATCGTAATGTCAACTTTGTTCAAAATCTCGAGTTCGATTTTTTTTACGAATGCATAACTTGCCTTATAGTACCTATAAGTCGCAAGTAAAAATGAAATTAAGATATTACAGCTTGTACCTACTATAGAACAATTTTTTCGAATTTTGAATTTCTCATTATCCACATAACGGATCTTAATGAAATTTTTTATAGAGAAGCTTCTAAAAAGTCTAAGACATATTGCATTTCAAAAGTTTGAAATAAATATTTTTTGAATTTTTGAAAAAAAAAATCAATTTTTTCTTTTTTTGAAAATTCGATATCTCAGAAACGGCTCAATATATTTTTTTTTTTGTTAATTTAATTTTTATTCGAACAATAATAAAAACTTTCAATTGGCGTACCAAATTTTTTTCTTAAAAATCTTTTAAAAATTTAGCACATAAAAGCTTTTTTTAAGAAACTACTAAAACGACTTATTATTTCTGTTCTTGCATAAATTCATATTTGCATAGCATTCTGTTTTTGTCACTTAATACTTAAAGTATTTAAAAAATTAATTTTATCCTTATGAACAGTTTTCTCTAATAACATTTGTTTTTAAAATTTTTAGTCTATTACATAGGAGCAAGTTCGTGCGATCCAGTTGTGCATTTTATTTTCTGATCGGTTTGAACTTATTTTTATTTTATTTTTATTTAAAATGCAAGTTTTGCACTTGGAAAAAAATCGAAATCGATGTCTGCACCTCAACCTGCATCCTAAACTGCTGAAGGGATTCCCTAGAGGGCAAATTAAAATTTTGTTTTAAGAGCAAGTGCATGCGATCCAGTCGTGCATTTTCGTCCATTTTAAGCAAATGTCAGGATTGCTCCAGGATATCAATTTTAAATATGTTTCCAGTTCTGTTTAGTGTGGGTTTGCTGATTTGTCAGTTTTACCTTTTTACAACAATTTTTCTATTTCGAAAATCATTACACACAAAATGTCTTGTGTTCCAAAATATGGCATTCTTCGATATTTATATATTGCTTGGAATTAATTCTGTGGCCCTAAAAATACTAGATTAGCCAAATAAGTCATTATTCACCATACAAAAATTACCAAAGATACAGAATTTTTTTTTTGATTTTTAGAGCTACCGCCTTTTGTCTGGTCGCCCGACTTAGGTTTAGTTTTTTTTACTCACAAAGACTACATAGAACCGAAAAAAAACCTCAAAAAGCTGTTTGTTGGAATTTATTCCAATAAATGCCAGTTTGAGACGTATATTGGCTCGTCTAAATACAAAAATTGACGAGCTGATGGATGAACTCGGGTGCTTTGCGGGGATGACATGAGGATCATATTACTGTGGTATTACGGTGTATGGTTGAGAAGTATCTTTGAGGTTAGTGCGCGGTATTTGAAGAAATTTTCAAATGTCATATATATAAAAGGCGTTTGGAAAATTGGATCAAAAATAAAGCATATTAGGCCATTAAAAGCAACATTTAGTTTTCTTTATGGAACCGTATAAAAGGGAAATATCACCAGATTTCTCGCCACTAATATCCACACTCGTATGGCGGAAAAATATTTTGTTTCCTGCATGGTTTGAAAAATACCATAGGTTTTACCCACCACTTTGCTTATGTGATTGTTCCAGGCTGAAGTTTAATTGAACACCATTCCCAGATTTTTAGCCGTTTCAACATATTTAACCTGAGAGTTATGCAGGAGTATGTACAGAAGCAAACTAAGGAGCAACATACGAGTACTATTTTTTCCAAGACTTCGTTAAGGCTGCTTGCTCTGTTTTCGACTAAAACAACTAAAATAAATGTATACGTCATCAGCATACATGTGGATTGAACTTTTTTTTTATCACTGAAGGAATTTCATTTACAGATAGTGACAATAATAAAGAACCTAAAATTGAACCTTGTAGAAGTCTTCGTCAGTTTAAAAGGAGGTCCGAAAACTGTGTTTGAACTGCCTATAGAAAAAGTAGTTGATCAAGGGGGTCCTATTTTGCAAGACATGGATACAGACTAAAAACGTTTTTGATACAAATATGAATACCGTTTACCATAAAACTATTTGTCTTCTGACTGTGCCTAAATTATTTCTAGCAAATACATGCGACCCAATCGTATACTTTATCTGAATCGAATACTCTTAAATTTTGAGTTGTAAGAAAAACATTAAAGTTATTTTGGGAGTCAATCGATATGCGGCCAGTAATAAATCTGATTAATTTGTTGTTTTTTTTTTTATTGTAATAGCAGATACCTACGCAGTTTGATTTACTACCCAAACTCACACAAAAGGCAACAACAAGAGAAGGACAATCCCTGAATTACACGGATTTCTTGGTGGGATTCCTTTTAGAAAGTAAATTTTAGAGATTGAATAATGTGCGACGAAAGTAAGCGCTGAAGTAAGTCACAGGAGAAGAAAGTGAAGGACTTCCCTGTAGAAAGATTAAACTTTAAGCAAATGTACATAACGTGGGCGTAGAACGATAAATGAAAGATAACAAAGGCATCGTTCAATTGTACATTTGGATACTCTTTTGGCAAATAAAACCTTACGTTGGGCATAAAAAGTTCCTTTCCGTTTCAATTTATATTTATTTTGTTTTCTCTGCAGTCCCCTTCACTGAGCCGGAAAAAGAAGTATCAAAAGATTAGTTTCCTTTGAAGAGCATATAATTTCCGTAGATCCATAGTAAAATAGATTCATGTTTTGATAGCAGGGGGTTGGTTGGGTTCAAAAATAAAATCCATGAATGGAACGTGGTGCTTCCCGATAGGTCGGTTTTATATTTTCTTCCAGGTAGAAGTACGTAAAAAGGTTGTTATGTTTACTCAGTATTGAGATTTCATTGGTAATTGCATTGAAATACCAAATATTTGGAATTTTAATGATAAAGTTTTTATAGACTTTCAAGTGCAGATATACCAGGTGATTTTCAAAAACCAACTTTAACTTAAAGCGTAGTTTATACATCATCTTATCCATTTAAATTGCACTCAATTTTCAATTTTAATTTGTAGCCCTTAATTAATGAAACGTAAATTAAATTTAACTAATTTAATGAAACGTGTATCATCGTTAACTGGTACTGGAAATATACTTCAGCTCATTAAATTTTATCATAAACCTTAGAAATAGGGTCTCTAGTGTAGAATTCTCAAAAATTATGGATTTATATTTTATTGTTAGTTATATTCGCCCTAGAAGTGATTTTGATGCTTATTCAAACCATATTTTTTCTAATATAATTTCTTTATTGAGTGAACAACTAATCAATTCCCATTTGTATTCGGTGATTCAATATTGGTAACGCACAGTGTGAAATTTTCCGATTCTAGTGGAACTTAAGTCTGAATCTTAGTTATGTCATCTTGTTATGCTTGTTTTTTGGGGAAAATGATTTCTTTTTGTCATATTAAATAGAAAATTTTACATTTTCCAAATTAGAGAATAAGTCAGGACGAAAAAAATAAGAGAACAAAACTTATTTTGCCAAACATTTAATTTTTGTATTTAGTTGTTTTGAAATATTTTTTTTTGTTTTCATTTTAAAAAAATCAAGTTCAAAGAAAATATGAAAATAAAAAAAAATCTTTAGTCAGACAAAGGCATCTTCGGTGTTTTTAGCAATGAAATAGTTTCGTCTGGTAGACTATGGCTTTTAGTTTTTGAAAGCTTTGATCTAGTGGAAAGAAGAGGATCTGATGACAACAGAAATCGGTTTAAGATATCTCTATTTGTATCTTTTCTGCTCGTCTTTCGACTAAAGTTTTCCCGATTTCGTTTATACTCTTTATTATTTGCCTCTTGAGCTTCTTCAGCGAGCTGACCCAATGGCAAAATACAAGACTTTATGATTTGTTCTCCGTGAACAAGAATTTTGTGAATACTTGCAGGCAAATAATACCAAGGATACAATGTTAGATAATATTTTTTCGTTTCTTGAGAAAAAGCTCCAAATTTTTCTGCGTCAATTTCCATATCGCAAGATAATGCTTCCAAAATGACATAAGCGTAAGATCAATGCCAGTAATTGAAGCAGTCAGCTCTGAATTTCTAAAAAACCTTCTGGTAGAATTTCCGTCATTTGTGTTGCCTGCCGTTTGTTTCGGCATATCAACAAGAAGACCCATTTCCTGTCGAAATCGTTCTTGAATGTACGACTTTCTTCCCGCCACTGAAGTTTTTTCCTGTGGTGACTTGGCTTGCCATTTTTTAATCTCCAATTTGTAGGATATGTGCAGCATAAATTCGAAAGCTCTAATCCATGAGTGTAACGGTGATATTCCGAACGTAAACATATCTTCATCTATGTTGGATGAACGGGAAGTGTCTTGTTCCTTATTCATTTCTTTAGGAGTCGTGTTGTGACAAAGCACTACAGATTTTACCATCCACCATAGTCATAATAAAAGTGTAGCTTACTTTTATGTTCAAACCGTTGACTTCAATATACTACTTAAAGAAAGGTTTTTAATTTTTGTTTGCATTTTGGTGGTTTCTGCCCTTATGACATCTTTTGTTTCTTTTTTCATAGTAAAACCAACAGGTCTACAAAATCTTGTAGAATTAGGTCTGGGATTCTGCCAAATGATGTTATTCGATGTTTCACACCATCCTTATAGGGACCAAGTTTACAGAGAACATATCGTCGTCGTTCTATGAAAACTCCCTAGGTCCATTTATAAAAAAAAATTGATTCCATTCTTATTTAATTCATTCCGGATAAACCATTTGCAAAAAATTTTATTGCACAATGGCTACGCAAAACCATTCTACAATTGAGGCTCGAGATCGCGCTATTCTGATAATTTTTGGATTTTTTTATATTAATTTCCAAGTTTAAATGCAAATATCTCAAAACACAAAAAATGGACTTAGGCAGTTTTCATAGAACGACGACGATATATTCATCACTGAAGCCTTCAGTCAAAACTTGTTTATAACGGCTTTGTGCAGAACTTCCGTCACATCCCCATTTATAAATAAGCCTTAGCTTTTCGAACTTATCAGACTCAAGAACATTGGATTGAGCTTCGCATTATCTTTTTGATGTTATCGACTATTGCTTGTAAGTCGACTTCCGCAGATGTTTCTGTGACCGTAATATTTACTTCCGGTGGGTAGTATTGTTCTTTTGCTTTCATGACCAGATAATAAGGGGGGTATAAATCACTTCCAGCCTCTTTAGCATTGTGTCTTATTATTTGGTATTGTTGATAGCTTAATTTGGCATCTATAATAAGGCCTAAAGCTCCTTCAGGTGAGATTTTTGGTTGATTTTTTCAATTCTAGCTTTCTTCAATTTTGTTCCACGAGCTGGTGAAGAAGAGGAAAGCTCTCGAACTATATTGGCTGTGTCATGCTTTCCACAAGACCTCAGGCTCATTTCATGAGCAAGCGCAATTTCCTCAGGCGATTTGGTGACCACTATATCACGGACTTTTCGTTTTTGTACTTTTATGTTGCATTCTTCAAATGGTTTCGGGGGCCTTCCAAATTTTGTTTCTTTTGATTCTGCACTTGTACTTGGTTGAGCTTGGTACAGGCAAGCAGTTGGTAAAATAATAGGCTGATCTAACCGCTCTTGATTTTTTTTTACAAATTTGGAGTGGATTCTGCAGCAATGTACTCAACAACTTTTCGAAACTTTTCGGTTTTTGGAGTTTGGTACCAAAGTTCAAAAATGGTCATCCTATTCATTTTTCTGTAAGTGGTAAATATTTGTATGGGAGCAGCAAATGGTTGCAAGAACTTACCTTTGATTATGGTTAAGAAAAGCTTACAGAATAAATCTATGCAAAATTTAGCGCAGGTACACGAAGGCAAATGTAAAAAATTTGCTTCCAAAGTTAAAAAAGACGATTTTTTGTACTGTTTTACGAAAATATATTTAAAAAATAAAAATAACAAAATTGAATTCATAAAACTTACTCAAATCTGTAGTACGAGTATAAACTTCAAAATTAAAAAATAATAAATATCTTTTTAATTCACAACACGCAATTCGAATCAGCGAAGCGAAGTTAATCGGCTATGTGATGACTTCAATTTTTTGTTTCACAGAGTGTATCACTTTTACAACTTACCATACAAAACCAAACCGTTGTATTGACCTCTCACCAACTAAAATCATTTCACTGTTATGCTTAGAACTGATTAAAATTGGTATTATACTTGATAGCTTAACTTTATTTTTTGCATTAAGTTTCACTAGAATCGGAAAATTTCACACTGTGTAACGTTACCTGGAGTTGTTCGGAAGGTGAAAAATTATTAGTTCCATTCAATGTAATTAGAAGATGTTGAGTTAATAATTGTTAATTCACTAACTTCTTTACACTTAAGTCAAATAAATTATGTAAAGAATGATTTAAACAGGATTTTAGACTTAATTTTTATTTTGTTTGAATTAATCTGATTTTCCATACTTTAATAACACAATACAGCATAAAGCAGTATGTTTTTCTTTTAATTGTTACTCTTTTGAAAAAGTTTCTCTTAGTGAAAGAAATTGTTTTGAATTTTGCTAAAGCTGATTTCGAGTCTTCCACAGGGAAGCCATTTAAGACCTCTTTTGCTTACACTTTTTATAAACGATTCACCTGACGTTATAAAATATGTATGTACGAGTATGTATGATGCATGCTGATGATGTTAAAAATTTTCTTACCGTATTTTCTCTTTCCGACTGTTCTAAGCTACAAATTGATATTAAAAACTTTTTAATTTGGTGCGATACTAATAAACTTGAATTAAATTTTTTGAAATGCAAAGTTATCAGTGCGACAAGGTTAGCTTTTTTGATGAAATTTAATTATATGTTTTTTCGAAAAACAACTACTACGAGTCGACGCTGTGAAAGATCTGGGAGTGTTTTTTTGACTAAAAAGTATAGCTGGAAAAATCATATTGAATACATTGTATCTTAAGGAAATTCTACCAATCTTAATGACGTTTACGCTCCAAAAACTTTATTCATGTTGCCATTTTTTGAAATATTGTTCAGTTTTTTGGTTTTCTTTCTACGAGAATAGCATTATCTAGAACTGAAAAAGTACAAAAAAGATTTACCCGGTTTGCACTGCTGAACTGTTATTATTATATATGAAACTATTTGTGAAGATGTTCCCTTATAGACATGGAATCTCGAAGAATATGTCAGTGTATATTATTTGTTAAAGATATTTTCGTTCCTGTTCACAAAACAAATTATGGACTAATCAATCAATCTTCTAGTTTTAGAACGATTTTTGCGAAAATGTTGTTTGATATTTTTTATGTGTAGACACTTCAGAAAGTGCAGGTTCTCATTTTTTTGCTGATACGAGTAATTCAAATTATCTAGCCAATTTAGAATCAATTATTTAGTGATTTATATACAATAGTATCTCCTATTTCTTATACATAGGCATCTTCCAAGTTGCGAAGGAAACCATCAGGACAGGTTTTTTCGTTATCTCAATTTTCTCGTAATTAGGTGATTCACCAATAAGTATCAATTCATTACCAAAACTTCTGAAGATAAAACGTTGGATGTTAATCTGAAGTCTCAAACTTTGCATTAGCTGAAACTTACCTTTACCAAAATGTTGTATTGTAAACAATTCAATCTTTAACCCTTACTATCACGTCTTTTGGAAGAATCTTTTAGTAAGCCAATACTCTTAATCATAACATGATTCCTCCAATAATGGCCTTCTGGACTATGGTGGTATTTTTAGCATTGCGCTAAGATTTTGATGGTAGTAAGTATTCCAAACATCTAAAATCTAGAGCGGATATGTTGTAAAAATTAACCTGAACACTGTTAATTCTGTTCATTCTGTCTAGTGCAACAATTTGAATCAATAAGATGGAAAATCTCAGAGTTCCAAGAACTGTGGCTTCTCAGAACTAAACGAATTTCGTCTAAAAGAATAGAATATTGGATGATTTCTTCCAAAAAAAAGGCATCGACTGGCATTATTATATGGAAATCAATAGGAACAAATATTGAAGTCCTTTGAAGGGATACAGAATCACTGTGGTCTCTGATGGTTTTAAATAATTTAATATTATCATCGTAGAATAACGATTTACGAATTTTCTTATGGAACGTACGATCGCTCTATAGAGCTCGAGCTGCTCAGCAGCTAGCCGATGCCCTGTCAAAGTATAAAGCTGACATAACAGCTCTTCAAGAAATCAGATGGACAGGGAATGGTGTTTTACAGAAGAAAAAATATGACATATACTACAGCTGTCATACAAAACACCATGTGCTCGGGGTAGGCTTCCTAGTCAGCGAAAAAATGAAGTCTACTATCATCGGCTTTAACGTTATAAGCGAAAGGCTATGCACCCTTCGCGTGCGAGGCAAATTTACGAACATCAGCCTCATTAACGTTCACGGACCTACGGAGGAGTCCTCAGACGAAGAAAAAGAGACTTACTACGAACAAGTCGAGAGGGCCCTCAATGCCTGTCCAAGGTATGATGTTAAAATCATCCTTGGGGATTTGAACGCAAAAATAGGTCGGGAGCCGGTATTCAGGCATTACGCAGGCACCCATAGTTTGCATGAGAACACTAATGACAATGGACTTCGAGTCTTAGAATTGGCAGCATCGAAAAACATGGTCGTTGCGAGTACCAGGTTCCCGCGTAAAGATATCTTCAAAGCCACCTGCGTATCACCTGATGGAGTCACTCGTAACCAAATAGACCACGTGTTGATAGACCGTCGCCACTACTCGAACTTGATGACGGTACGAACGTACCGAGGTGCCAATATCGACTCGGATCACTATCTTGTTGGTATGGTTTTCCGAGGGCGGATTGCCTTGCGAAGACGCATTGCATCCGCCGACCAGGTTCGAATCAACAGGGCTGCCCTGCGCAATGAAAACACCAGTAACACCTTTGGTAATGCGTTAGGACTCGCCCTAGAAACACCTGACTTAGGGAGAGTAAGTCCTGGAGCCAGTATGCTGGGCGTAAATGAAAAGTGGACACGTCCTAAAAATACTGTCATTAGTACTGCCAACTTCATCTTAGGCAGCAGTCGTAAAAATCGGAACGACTGGTTTGATGATGAACGCAAGCTAGCGACTGAACGTAAGAATGTTGCGTACCGAGCAATGCAACAATCTCATAGAACGCGGGCACGCGAAGAGGAATATAAAGAGCTCAGAAGAACAGAAAAACGGCTTCACAGACAAAAGAAATCAGCCTGGGAGAAGAACCTAATCTGTGAAATAGAAAACAGCCGAGAGCGAGGTCCGCACCAGGCGCGGAAGTTCTACCAATCCGTCCGAAACATGACGCAGTACACACCACGCTGCACATACTGCAAGGACGGAGAGGGAAATCTGATCACCGATCCTCAAAGCATACTGGAGCGATGGGAAGTGTACTTCAATGAATTGCTAAATGGTCAGCTCACTGCAGAAGTGGAGGCTCCACTACTTCAAGAAGAATACCCTATTTTGCCGCCACCAAGCATAGAAGAGGTGGAGAAGGCTATAGGCCGGCTTAAACAGAACAAATCCCCGGGAGCCGATGGCATACCAGCCGAATTATTTAATCACGGCGGGCCAGCCTTACGTCAAGCAATTCATGATATTATAGTGCACGTATGGGAGCAGGAAGAAATGCCAGAAGACTGGCGAAAAGGCATAATATGCCCCATACATAAGAAGGGAGATGTCACAACGTGCAGCAATTATAGAGGTATCACGTTGTTGAGTACCGCCTATAAGATACTCTCCTCTATCCTACAAGACCGGATAACCCCATACGCTAAAACCGTCATCGGACAATATCAGTGTGGTTTCATTCCAGGCAAATCAACAACTGATCAGATCTTTACCCTTAGGCAGGCGATGGAAAAATGTCTAGAATTTAACATCCCAACATTCCATCTGTTTATAGACTTTAAGGCCGCCTATGATAGCATAGCCAGGGTAGAACTTAACAAAGCCATGAGAGAATTCGGCATCCCAAATAAATTGACACGACTATGTAGGTTGACCATGACCAACGTAACAAGCCAAGTAAAAATAGCCGGATTGCTATCCAGACCAATCAAAATCTTTAATGGACTCCGACAAGGGGATGGTTTGGCCTGCCTCCTCTTCAACCTGGCGTTGGAGAAAGCAATCCGTGACTCTGGCACGGCAACAAGAGGGACCATCGTCAACAGGTCCAGCCAGTTACTAGCTTACGCAGACGACATTGACATCATCGGAAGAACCGAACAAGCTGTACACGATTCCTTCATCCAGATCGAGCAGGCGGCACAAAATCTGGGGCTGCACATTAGTGAAGGTAAAACAAAGTACATGGTGGCGTCGAATGCGAGAGGAACAGTTGGTCAAACAATCAAGGTAGCGGAGCACGAATTTGAAGTGGTGCAATCCTTTAAATACCTTGGGTCAATAGTAGCAGCCGATAACAATATAGAAGAAGAAATACGCGGGCGGCTTCTCAAATCCAACAGAGCCTACTATAGTCTGTCAAAGCTTTTCAAATCCAGAAATCTCACCATAACTTCAAAACTGCTGCTGTACAGGACCATGGTCCTGCCAGTACTCACATATGGATCCGAGACTTGGGTGCTTAGCAAAAGGCACTCCGACCTCTTAGCTGCGTTCGAGAGAAAAGTCTTAAGGAGAATTGTTGGCCCCATATGTGAGGAAGGACGATTCCGGAGACGGTACAATCATGAATTGTACGCAATCTACCTAGAAGCAGATATCGTGACAAAAATTAAGCCTGGTAGACTCTGGTGGGCAGGGCACCTAGCTCGCATGAGCGAAGAGGAACCTGCTCGGAAAGTTCTTTGTGGTACATTCTATGGTAGACGACAGCGTGGTAGACCATGCTTGCGCTGGAGAGATGGCGTAGACCAGGACGCCCGAAGCCTTGGGGTGCGCAACTGGATGGCGTTGGCTAGAGACCGGGATAGGTGGAGAGACTTGTTGAAAGAGGCCAGGACCGGAACCCGGTTGTCGAGCCGATGATGATGATGAGAAGTACGTTACAAAAATTAAATATCGAAACAACATCATTGATAGTAAGGTGAGGTACATCAGTGTCTGCGTTTAAATAAGTTTTTCGCTGATATTTTAAGTGATTTTGGAATAAAATGTTATTGGAGCTGCCAGAGTAATAAAATATGTTTTTAAAACAAAAGCAGGAATGCCATTAGGATTACTGGAAGTGTCATTCTCTAAATCCTCCAGATGATCTTTTACGTTATTTTCAGTGACTACAATACTATTTATTGGCCTTGGAGAAAAACTTCTCAAATTAGAATAGTAGTTGCCTACACAAGGTACGGACTTGTACAAGCAACTTTATACATTTTGTAATCAAACAATGAAAGCTTAAGGAAGCATGAAAATATATTACAAATAGCAAAGGGGTCTCGTACAATATGAATATCCATCAAATTTTCTCTTGATATTAAACAAAAATCCAAAAAGTTAGATTTTTATTCTTTAATAAAATTTCGGATATATTTAGTTGATCGTTAATATCGTGTAGTTTTGATATAGGCGTACAGTGTTATAAGTGAAACAAGCTACGTGGACAAATTTTATTTCTTACTCTCAACAAGTTGGTTATTTTGTAATACTAACAATACCTAAAGCCTCCAAAAATTGTACAATTTAGCGAATTCATTTCTTCAAAATTTAAGAAAATAAAAATGAATATTGCAAATTAGTCTCCGAAAACTAGCCAGAAATGGCGAATTGTCAAAAATATGCACTTGTTGTACGATGAAGATTTCAAATTCAAAGCTTGCACTGCTGAACATTAACCTTGTTAATCTTGTGACGGTATTCTTTTCAGTGGACGGAAAGAAGAGTTCATTGAATTATCTTGCACGATCAAGAAACGTCGAGTATAACAGTTAGTGAATTGATAACTGCTACAGAAGTAAGTGATCAGTTATCAGGAAATAGAAACAAATCCAAAGTTATCAAAGATGTCAGTGAACATTCACAACCTTTTTGTAAGAAAACTAGTCCTATGCAAGGGCCTTGAAAGTTGGACGTGACGTTTTTTTTTAACATATTGTAGTATTTTTACTAGGTTCGTTAAATAAACCTTATTTATCTTTTTAGTATTTCTTCTTTACTTACACTTTCCAAATCAAAACAATAAATCTCAATTAACTCAAATACTTTTATTCAAATATAAATCACACGTGTTTAGTTACACTTTCCACAATCCAATAAGCAAAGCTTTTGCATACTTTTATAATCAAAAATCAACTGTCATGTGCTCACCGTGAACACTCTCTTATATACTCAAATTAGTTGGTCTAGAAACTAAATCGAGAAGGTTCTCGTCTTAGAATGTTCTAGTTGTTTGGAATAAGGGGTAAATACATATGACATTGGAAAATAGATTTTTGTTCCTTCCATAAAGTAGATATGCAATTTTCCAACAGATGGCGCTGTGGGAGTATAAAGCGTAACAATATCATAGCCTAACTTTGGCAAAAAAAAGGATCGCTACCTTCCGGATCAAAAAGTATTTATATCTTAAACTTGGTCTAATTTTAAAGCGATGTTCAAATTCAGTCAAACATGACCTTTTATTGGTCATGCCAGATGGTTATAATAGAGACTCTTTGAGCGCAGAAATGCTTTATTTGTGGTGCATCAACTATGATGAATTCAGGTAATGAGAGTAGATACATTAAATAGCAATCTGAAATGTTTGGCTTTGAATTGGTAATACTTCCTCATTGGATTCTTTGCTTTGAATGCAGCTTACACAGTTTGGATGTACAAAAATCGCATACAAGATCAGCCGCAGAAATGGCTAATGGAAAACCTCAATCTGAGATAAGAGGGTTAAATTTAAAAATTATATATTTTATTATAATGTATTATTGCAAGTTTTGGATTCGAATTAGAAAACAATGCATAGACCTTATTAGTGGTATTATATGCCTGCTACGGTGCACAAAATATAGCCTCCCAAAGAAAAAACTGGAAGAATTATATCCGGAAGTCCGAAGACTTATTGTATTATCATAATTTTTTTTTAATTCACACGCGCTAAAGGGTTTTTAGAGAGACCCTCAAAATGTTAAACATAGTATGAGCGAAGGGGAAATCATTTAAAAAAGAAAGGAGCTGTCGAAGAACATACATTGGTCTTGAATGTTTGCAAATTGAAATGGCAAGTAAAAACCATGCTGGGTAGGTAAGTTATTCCATAATCATGTTGCGCAACTAAGAAAGAAATTGGGCTCGAGAGTGAACTGATAAGCATTCCTAGCGAAACGCAGTATCAAGGATGAACTGATTTTGAAAGAAACGATAAAACAAGGAAATACATGAAAGGTTTTGAAGAGACGGGAATGATTTCATGATAGCTCTGATTCTTATCAGTTTTAACGCTCTGTTCTGGATTCCATCCAATAAATGGAGAAACCTTTGGGCTGCACCTGCCCAAAGATTTAAGTAATACTAAAGACTTGGACATATAAGCACCTTATAAATTGTAGGCAGATCAGTTTGGGTTAACAATTTCTTACAGTGATATAGAAGTCCTAAGCATTTGGCAGCATTTTTGGCGGTCTCGAGAAAGTAGTATTTCAACGAAGATCGTTGTTGACACACATACTGAGTACTGAGAGCTTTTCGGCTTCATTGATGCAAGTGCCATTCAAGGCCAATGGCATAAATGCTACATTTTGCTATAACGAGAGTAGACAGCATTTCTTTTAGCTCATTTAACAATGCTGTAAAGATAGGAGTAGAGTTTAATGAACTTATCATACTATACCGTTGCGTGAATTTCAGAACAAGTATGTGAAGCAGAGGGTATAGTCGTCGGAAAAACAATGAAGTAGATTATAAGTTTGAGACAAGAAATCATTTATAAAAATGAGTAAGAGGGTCGGAGACAAAGCGGAGCCATAGAGAACACCAGCAGTTATTTTGTAAAGATCATACTGAAAACCGTCCAATACAACATGTATTGAACGATAAAGATTTCGGATCCAAAGAATAAGGGTTTTGTTGATACCAAACACACACATTTCGATAAAAGATCCTGGTGCCAAACTCTATCAAATTCCTTAAAAATATCATGCCCTATATTTTTACTTACCCCAAAACAGTGTAAATATCTTTTCCACTCCTTGATGAGATAGGCCATTAGATTGCCAATGGAACGATTGATGCGAAAGCCGTATTGTCAGTCATTAAGAAGCTTTCGATCTTCGAGATATGTATTTCTTGAGCTGATGATTTATCAGCGTTT
The DNA here is from genome assembly GCA_963931855.1 of Philhelius festivus. Classification (NCBI taxonomy): domain Eukaryota; kingdom Metazoa; phylum Arthropoda; class Insecta; order Diptera; family Syrphidae; genus Philhelius; species Philhelius festivus. The sequence goes on from OZ007555.1 coordinate 37,486,823, forward strand.
CCATGACTTTGAAAAGAAGGGACGTAATTTCAATCGGTCGTTAGAAGAAGGGGGGTATGGGTCACGTTTTTTAGGAACAGGCTAGACAAATGCTGTTTTCCATCTTCCAGGGAATATTTCAAAATAGTAGAGTCGATAGAAAAACTTACGCAATAGTTTTTTCTCACGTTGAAGAACACCTCTTCAGAAGAATGGTGGGTATACCATCGGGAGCAGCGGATTGGTTTATATTAATATATCGGAGGGCTCTTGCAACTGTAAGAGTGCGAAGATATACCTGTCCAATTGAATGATTTACATTTTCAAGTAGAGATGTAGCGAATATTCGGCCACTATTCGGTATTTGGCCTATTCGGCCTATTTTTTTGATATTTGGTATTCAGCCGCATTCGTTCACAATATTCGGCCGAATACCGAATATTAAATGGAGAATAAAAAAAGATTTATTGTCTTACAAAAAATCTTGTAATTTTGTTGTTGTAATACACTAGTACCAGGAGACGAGAGGTAGATTTCAGCAAATGTTGTCAAATTGGGAAACAGTTTTGTTTTTGCTGACCACCACTTGTAAGGATCTGCCATCAGATCTTGGCGAAAATTTCTTAAAAAAAAACCTATTTTGTTTTCAATGGCAGTTTTTTCAACATCTTTAAACTGAGCTTCCACTTGAAATAAATGATTGCAAGAAATGTGTCATGTAGCCAATATTTCTTGTGGAGCCCCCTTATGTCTCGATTTTTCTTATTTTTAGACATAATTTTTCCTATTTATTTCTTGTATTCGTAGAAGAAATAAATGCAGAATAAATTTTGACGTTTCGTGACTTGTGACTTCACTAGACACAAATTTCTCACAAGACGTCGAGTCTTGACACCAATTCCCACATTTTCATGTAACATTCCTTCATTTCATTGACAAACTCATGTTATGTTTTCACTTCGTATGATGTAATTTTTCTACCATTTACTGTCTGTTGAAGTACATACATAAAGTTGTTTGCTTGTTTGCAGGCCAAAATTAACATTAAAAGAATTAAACATTGAAGATAGTAAGTATTTTGATAATTTTTGTTTTAATTAATTAGGGCATTCAGAGACTTTTCATGCTTGTGGAATTACTCAAATATGTCTTGGAGCAAATGTTCTTCAAGGTCGTGCAAATCTCTTTTTCTCAAAAATGGACTGACCCAAAATCTGAACTTCCTTTTGTATTCTTCCCGTTTTGCACCGTCGTTTTTCCACTGCGTTTATCGCTAAAATCAAACGACGTGATTTACCTGGTGAGATTATGGCCGAGAATGAATAATCACGACATAATTTGCCCACAGAGTTAAAGAAATATAATCTTCAGATATAATGTCTGACATAATAACAGAAATAAATAATGCTAACATGCGGTCTCCACTAGCGATGAAACCAGAGCGTGCTTTAAAGCATGCTTTCATCATCGCAAGTAGAGACCGCCATCGCAGCTATATTTCCATAGCGTGCGATAGAAAGTATGCTCTCATCGCATACCATTCATCGCTAGCTTTATCGCAGGGAGAACTGTCATATTGTTCTGGCCTTTCCAAATTAAATTTGATTGAGTTTGATTTTTACGTCGAAAGGAAGCTTTTGCGTGGGGCTTACGTTTTTCTAACAAAATTTAAAAAAAACTGATTTAAAATTGTCCATAGAACTCATTTATATTAATTCTTAATATGAAATCCTTTGCAATTTGATCCATTAAAATTGTTCACTATACTAAAAAAGTATGCGATGAAATGCTCAGCCACAAAAATCTGACAGTTCTTCTGCTCTCTGCTTTTTGCTTTGGCTATTGCGATTTTGCGATGGACCTATCGCTAGTGGCGTGTGATGGAGGTGCGGCCTTATCATTTTGTCTATAGCATCTTCCTCAAAACATTCCCAGAAACTGCTGTGCCTCGTCAAAAGTCACGTAGGAGATAGATACACAACACATCGTTTCGTTGACCGAATATTCGGTATTCGGTATTCGGCCGAGTCACTATTCGCGGCATCTCTATTTTCAAGTATAGGAGGGTAATGGAGGAGGGGCTTACGGGCAACGTAGAACTCAAACTGACTTGCATAGAAACCTACCCGAATTTCAGAATTTCGAAACAAATTTAATCCTTTCGAGTTCGGAGAGCAAAAACTGCAAAAGAAAAACTTATCACTCTTAAAACTCAAAATAAGAAATTTTTAATACTAAAAAAAGATATTATCCTGTCATAGCATATGAAGCTCAAACTTTCTACAGTTAGTGCTCAAAAAGATACAAGGCAGAAAAGTTCCCAACATTAATTTATTTCATGTTTTTGATATAAAAAACCTTAGAACATGTAGAAACAAAAATAAAAATTTTATCAAGAAATTACTCACATTTCTTTAAACGTAAATTCGAAAAATAAATTGTCGTATTATAAACATTTTTATGGAATATGGTTTTCTCTGAATCTGAATGTAAAATAAATTTTCATTATTTCCTTGCCGTTAAGCAATGTCAACAGTATACGAGTATTCAAGGAATTTAACGTTTCTTTCTTTTCCATTGAATGGAAAATATGGTAATGATTTAGGTATACTCGTATAACTGGAATACCTATAACCATCAATGAAAACGAGCCAAAATCGATTCCCCAAATTCTATCCATACATGGTGATGGCACATTCTAAAGTAAATAATAAATCAAAAGAGATTATTTGATGAATTATAGGCAACGTTTGGTCTATAATTTACAAATATATAATTGCATTAAAAGTGTCCCCGAATAACAACTCTTCCTAAATAAATTCAAATCAAAAGGCCCTTATCATCATTTGCGTTTCCCCCAATTAATCGGAATCCCTCCAAATCTCAAATTGTTGCTCGTATTTTTTCACACGTTTGGCCACCGCACATTTGACATAACACAGACAGTTTCAGACGAATTGGCGACATCCAAACGTGTTCCACAATTCGTTTTATATTTGCAGGCAACGATCTTGCGCAACGATTCCGGAGCATAATATGCAGTGATTATAATCCGTCTACACCAGCTTTTAGCTTTTCTTCATTTTGGATTCACCTCTGAGCTTGAAGCTCGCTTCGACCCTTTGTATACCTTTATTGAGTTGAAATGAGCTTCTTTTGACTCGATCCCACTCGCTTAGCGGTGTCGAGTCGAAATTTGAGACGAAAAACTTGGGTCGAGGAGTTCATTTGACAATTTGTTTCAGAATCGCTCAACACCATTTCAACTCAACTCCAAATCGAGCTCTTAACTCAGATGAAGAAAAACCTGGGTCAAAAATCTGACCCTAATATAACTCGATCTTTCGAAACTGCAATGCAATGGTGCAACGTTGCACTAGGAAATTTATTTCCTCGATTTTTTATGGAATATATCTATACTCTGTCCAACAAAAATTGTCAGTACAGGCCTTATGGGAGAGCTTTTTCTAAAGCAGTGGCGCCTGATGCACCCTCACTACAATGCGTTAGGAAAAATGCCACTAAAAAAAGAGCAAGCCACTGACTTTTCTTAAGGAATTGTTGTTGTAATTCTTTGCAAAAAGTTGTTCACCCCAACATGACCGTCGTATCCCACTGCTGATGAGATACTGTCAACGTCAAGATCAAGAGTGTCAAGTGTTACTCAAAACGATCGTGCGCTCTTTATCTACATCAAAACAGAGTTACCATTATCATTCTCAATTGCAAGCATATTGCATATTTTAAGAAGAAGATGTTGAGTGTTGTCGTATTGCTTTTCAACTTAAAAAAAAAAACGCGCCTATTATCTTACCACTTGGCGTTGTGGGAAAATGTAAATTGAATATTGTTTTCAGTCGTTTTGAATCGGCAGACGGTAGCCCTACGCGTTTTTTACTCTCATTTGTGGCGATTTATAATGTAAACTACGGAATCCCTGTGAGAGCTTTAAAAGGCGACACACTTATGCATGGCAATGCAATCAGAATGAGAGACAAACGTCCTATCTTCCCTGTACTGACAATTTTTGTTGGACAGAGTATAGTTCTCTTCGGCATAATGGTTAGTTAGTGGACGGTCATGCAGAAGCTCTGAGATCGATTCCCAGCCGCTGAAAAATGTTTTACAGAAGTGTACTGCTTATTGCGAGTACCTATAAGTCACAAATCCTGCAAAACTACCTCTTGGTCATGGAAAAATGGTTTTCATCTTAGTTATGGCTTTTATTCCTGCCGAAAACACACACAAATAAAATGCACGACTTGGTCGCACGAACTTGCTCCTATGTAAATGACTAACTAAGAATTTCAAAAATTAATGTTATTAGAGAAAAACTGTTCATGAGCATAAAATTCATTTTTTAATAGACTAAAACAACTCCTTTAGAAGTAGGAGCTAAAAACAGGATGCTATGTAATTCAAGCAAATATTAGCCTATGCAAGAACAAAAATTATGAGTCTGTACTGGTTTCTTAAAAAAAATAAGCTTTTATATACAACATTTTTAAAACGTTTATAAGAAAAAATTTTGTTACGCCAATTTAAAGTTGTTATTATTTTTTAAATAAAAATTAAATTTACCAACAAAAATATTGTGCCGTTTCTGAAATATCGAATTTTCCAAAAAAAATAGATTTTTTGCCAAAACTCAAAAATTATTTTTTTGTAAGTTTTGAAATGCAATTTTTTTAAACTTTTTAGAAGTTTCTCTATAAAAAATTTCATTAAAATCCTTTTTAGCTATAATGAGAAATTCTAAATTTGAAAAAAATGGTTCTATGGTAGGTACAGTCAGTAACAGGGTTGCAAAAGCTTAAGTCACTTTTTAGCTTAAGCTTGGCTTTAATTCACAAGCTAGTGGGTGATTTATGAATTAAGAAAAATGTAATTCAGCAGCATGTTACTGACTTGTGAATTAAGAAAAATTAATTTATAAGTCAGTTGATGACTTGTGAATTAAAAAAAAAAATAAATCATAAGCTTCTTAGTGACTTATGAATTAAAAAAAATTAAGTCATGAGCAAGTAAGTGACTTATGAATTAAAAAAAATTGAATTCATAAGCTAATAGATAAATTCTGATGAAAAAATTATTAATTGAAAAATTTATAAGCTAGCAAAAGTGAGGAGGTAGGTGGAAGAAAAAGAAAAAGGAATATGAGAGGATGGTGGGATGAAGAATGTAGGGAGGAAAAAGGAGAAGTAAGAAAGGAGCTAAGGTGTTGGAGAAAGGGAAGTGGGACGAAGGAAAAATACAGGGAGAAAAAAAGGGAATATCATGCGATGATTGAGAGAAAGAAAAGGGAGGAGCAGGAGGAGATGGTAAGAGAAATTGCAGAGGCCAATACTGAAAATAAAGTGTGGGAAATAATAAATAGAGACAGAAAGAAGAGAAAAACAATGGGGGAAGGGATTGAAGCAGAAGAATGGAAAAGTTATTTTATGAGCTTAATTGGAGGAGAAGAAAAAAGGTTGAGAATGGGAACAGAGGGAACAAGAAGAGAGGGAGACGAGACAGAGATAAGTAAAGAAGAAATTAGATTGGTGATTAGAAATCTCAAAGAAGGAAAAGCTGTAGGAATAGATGGTATACCAAATGAGGCATGGAGATATGGAGGGGAGCAAGGTATAGAGGTAGCGTGGGGAATCTGTAGGAAAGTCTGGAGAGGAGGTGGATGGCCGGAGGGCTGGAAAGAAGGGGTGATCGCGCCGATAGTAAAGAAAGGGGCAGGAACAAAGGTAGAGGAATACAGAGGAGTAACGCTCATGCCATCGCTATACAAAATATATACGGCGGTTCTAGCGAAGAGGTTAGAAGAAGAAGCAGAGGAGAAAGGGATGATACCACCAAATCAAACAGGTTTTAGAAGAGGAGTAGGGACGATAGACAACGTATATGTGCTGAACTATGTGGTAAACAGGGAGGTTGCAGAGGAGAGGGGTAAGCTAGTGGCACTGTTTATAGATCTAAAAGCTGCGTTTGATTCAGTAGACAGGAAAATAATGATGGATGCGTTGGAGGAAAGAGGAGTGAGAGAAGGGCTAAGGGAAAGAGTGGGGGAAGTCTACGAAGAAACCACGAGTAGAGTAAAAGCGGCAGGAGTGATGGGAGACAAATTTTGGACGGGAAAGGGAGTAAGGCAGGGATGCCCGATGAGCCCAATTCTGTTCAACTTGTTAACGGCGGATATAGAAGATGAACTGGGAAAAGGGAGCTGGGGAGGGGTCAAAGTGAAGGGAAGAAGGATTTGCTCACTGGCTTACGCAGATGATGTGGTGGTAATGGCGAAAAATGAAGAAGAGATGCAAAGTATGATAAGAAGACTAGAGAAGTATTTCGAGAGGAAAAAACTGGAAGTGAACGTGGGAAAGACGAAAGTGATGAGGTTCAGAAAAGGAGGAGGGAGGAACACAACAGTAGACTGGATATGGAGAGGAAAGAAAATAGAAGAGGTAAAAGAATTTAAATACTTAGGGTATGTGTTCAAAAGGAATGGTGGGCAGGAGGCACATATAAAGGACAGAATAAAGAAGGCAGCAGCGGTCATGAAGGAAGCATGGGGAATTGGAAGAAGGAAATTTGAAAAGATATGGGAGAGGAAAATGTGGCTTTTCGACACCCTTGTGTGGACGGTGATGGGATATGGGGCAGAAGTATGGGGATGGAAGGAGAGACAAGAAATGGAAAGGATGCAAGAAAGGTACCTTAAATGGAGTCTAGGGGTAGAATGGCAAACTCCAGGATACATGGTGAGAGAGGAAACGAAAAGAGATAAGATTATGATAAGAGCAGGAAAAAGGGCATGAAATTATGAAGAGAAGTTAGCATCTGGAAAAGGAAGTGAAATAGCTAGGGAATGTTTGGAGGAGATTAAAGATAGACAGAGAGATGGACGGGGGAGAAGATCACGATGGGAAAAAGAGAGAGAAGAAATGAAGGAAAGGGAGGGAAAAGAAGATAGTTTGAATGGATATGAGAGACTGGAAATGGAAAGCAGAAAAGAGCAGGAGAAGGAAAGACGAGACCTAATCAAAGAATCCAGGTATAACAAGTGGTATAAAGAAGTGATGACGGAGGGAATACCGAAATATTTGACACAGGGATGGAATACAGAAAGGACAAGGAGAATAGCAAGAGTAAGGCTAGGAAATGAGGTGAGAGAAAGGTGGTACTGGAGGCGAGAAGAAGAGAGGGTGTGCAGGGTATGTGAGGGTGAACAAGAGTCGTGGGAACATTTAATAGAAAGATGCAGGTCAGGCGGAGATGAAGGGAAATCAATAGGGGACAAAATGAGGGAAATAATGGACGAAACAGGGAGGGGCGAAGAATGGATAAAGGAGCTAGAGAAGGTGAGAAAAGGTAAGAGAGAGAATGAACAAGAGGAGGGAGAGTAGAAAGAGGAGGGAGAGTAGAGAGAGTAAGGAGGCGGACAGCTTGTAACCCTTAGGGGAAACAATACAATTAAATACAATATAAGCTAGCAAAAGCTTGAAATCTACTTTCGTTAATAATAAAATAATTATGTAGCCAAAACAAGCTTAAAAATTTCCAATCTACCAACTAGCTTATGAATTAAATTTTTTTTAAATCATAAGTCACTTATGAATTATTTTTTTTAATTCACAAATCATCTACTATGACTTATGTTTTCTTTTAATTCAAAAATTCGCAATCCTGGTCAGTAATATCTTGATTTCAATTTTATTTTTATTTGATTTATAGATCGTAAGAATTAATCAAAAGAAAAAAAATTTTAGCAAAATTCTCGGAACCGTTTTGGAGAAAAATACGATTTTCGGAAACCATTTTTTAACATTATTGTATTGTGGGGACCATTATTTTTAGGTAAAATAATTTTTTTTCTTACATCTTATAATTTATATTAAAAAACTTTTTTTTATCAAATTTTAAAAAAATCGAGAATTGGGTTTTCAAAATATTGAGCTTTGAAAAAAAAAAAATTGATATTTTTTTTAAAATCCAACAATTTTTTTTTTGAAAATTTGAATACACAATAATATTGAAACTACTGGGAAGCCTTCATATAAAAAAATCATCAAAATCGGTGGTACCATTTTTGAGAAAATCAAAAACAAAAAAATGGTTCCAAGGGGGGTGCCAAAAATAACCAATTTTTGGAAATGTTTTTTCAACCATTACATACCTAGCTTTAACTAAATGAAATTTTTTGAATTTTTTTTTAAATCTGTGAGACAGTTTTTGAGAAAAAAAAAAATTATAAATTTAAAAAAAAAAATCGTATGGCAGGTACTGTTATTTTTGGTCTTAAAAAAAAAAGAAAAAAATGTGTGGGGGGAAAAATCAAAACCCATATCTACTAAGGTTGAAGAAAATCGGCCGAGTCGTTTAGGCTGTAGTCGAACCAACAGACAGACAGACAAAATTGCGAGACCCACTTTTTTGGTCTTCGCTATCATCGTAATATCAACTTTGATTAAAATCTCAAGTTCGATTTTTTTTACTAATGCATAACTTGCCTTATAGTACCTATAAGTCGCAAGTAAAAATCAGGTTTAGAAGCTGTATGGCCCTATACCCTGGTTCTCTACCAGCTGACGTACCACAGCCAATTTAGATAATGTACTTGCGAGACCTAGTCGTGCATTTTATTTATTGTTTTTTTTTTCTAAGTTCAGTAAGCTTATTCAACCCCATTTGATACACATCTTTAAATCTTACCAAATATCCAATATGATTCCTAATAAAACTGATGAATAAACCTAAAGATGACTGGTAGTTTTAGCAAATGATAGACATTTTGGTAAAACGATGTTTTGCTCGAAAAAAAAGCAATCTGATTTTGTATATACTCGTATGTAACAATATGGACTTCAATTTTGCTTTATTATCCAATTCCTTAATAACACAACAGGGCGAAAAAATGTATGCGAGTTCAATTATTTATAGGCTTTACAGGATGTTGAAAATGACTATAGTCATCCTTATTATACAGATAGTAAATCTTTTACGTTTTTCCTTCAGATTAATAATAATAAACTAGCTTTTCCCCGTTCCTAGATTATTTTGAAATCATGGAATAGAATGTACAAGTATATTATGTATGATATTATATGTATATTTATTTATATTTTATGTGTATTTTTTGATCAGAGTCAAATCTGTCTGTGAATCATTAAGGCACTCGACCATTGTACGAGTAGGGTTAATGGGACAAACAAAATACTCTATTTGGTTTCACGTACTTGGTCATATATTTATTAAAAAAGTTATCTTATATGTGCAATCATATAGTATGTAGATGTCTATAAAACATGCATGAAACTTGTTCCAAAAATTATCAAAACAACTTAAATATTAATTGATGTAGGAGACTAGGGCACCCAGGATCACTTTAAGACCGAGGTGTTGCCAACTACTAACACAGCCCCTTGGGAAGCTATGCAGCAGTCTTGGAGGTCCATACCTGTAAGGCTGTGAGAATCTTATTAATCCGATGTAACGTCGTTGTGCTGCTGTTATTTCTTACAATGGATATGCAACTAAATATAAATTTAACGTTCAAAGACTCGACTATCACTTATGGTAGAAATTGTCTATTAACTTTCTTTTTTGTAATATTTAAAGTCAGATTTTGAATGCGCTACTATTTTTTTGACCGCTCTTTTCTTATATTACTTGAATAGATTTGAAGTTACCAACCAATTTATTCAATTTGAAAATGATTTTTTTTTGAAATTAAAAGCCTAAAAAACATTAATTTAAAAATTAGATGACTATTTATTTCTTTAAAATTAGTACATAGATTAATTTATTTTAGTTTAAAAACCAACATTAAAATAGTAGTAACTAGTAGGAGTCGGTGAAGCTCTTGATAGCACCGAGCTTTAAAATGTGAGTGATTAAATAAATAAAAAATAAATAAATAAATTAAAAAATAATGAACATCAACAAAACGGATATGAAATAAATAAATTAACTTAACAAATGTTTTAAATCAACAAAACAATGAAATTTGTTTCTAAGAAGTTTGAATAGTTTTTTGTACTCAAAATTTCTAAACATATTTTTTTGTTTTATTAATTTTTTTTTCACGTTAATATTTCGAAAATTGCACTTTCGATTTTTTTTGAGACTGTAACTTTATCAAAAAAAAACTGTGCCCACATTACGAATGTTGAAAAATGGCGTTCGAAAATCGTATTCCCCTCGAAAACAACACGTAGAATTTTGATAATTTTTACTTGCGACTTATAGATACTATAACCTATAAGGCAAGTTATGCATTCGTAAAAAAATCAAACTCGAGATTTTGGTCAAAGTTGACATTACGATGATAGCGAAGACCAAAAAAGTGGGTCTCGCAAATTTGTCTGTTCGACTACAGCCTAAACGGCTCGGTCGATTTTTTTCAAACTTGGTAGATATGAATTTTGATTTTCCCCCCATACGTTTATTTTCTTTTTTTTTAAAGACCAAAAATAACGGTACCTACCATAAGATTTTTTTTCGAAATTTTATGAATATTTTTTATTTTCTCAAAATCTGTCCCACAGAATTAAAAAAAAAAAAAGAGGCTGGGTGCGACCCACACTGATAACTTCCCATTTGTGGTCTTGAAAACTTTATATTTAGTTTTTTTCAAATAACCAAATTTTCAGCGAAACAAACTTTAGCTGTAAAATTCAAACAAACATTATTTTAAGATTGAAAAGCATTTTAATTATTTAAAGAGATTTGAAATTGAGATTGTTGATGTTGATCGTGAGCATAAAAAATTTGTTAGATGTCACTTAGTTTAACCAAAATTGTCTCTTAGCACACTATGATTCAACTAGAACTTTCTTCGTTTTTTTCGTTTCCTGAAAAATTTTAGAAATGTTGCTTAGTATGTATACATTCTTACGGGAAGGTATCGATGTATAAAACAACATACTTTAGAAGGCACTATCGGTGTTGATTCCCAAGAAATTCGACTTGAAATACAATTTTAACTAGTTTTCACTAGAATTTTTAATAGTTTTTTTTATTAAAAAAAAAAACTACTAATTCAATATTTGTCAACATTTTACCAATTGTACAAAATTATACTATGTATAAAATAAACTAAATTAGAAGTCAATATCACTACTAGTTCTCGAGAAATTTGAGTCGAAAAACAATTTTTACCAATTTTCAATAGAATTTTATATAGTTTTTTATTTTTTGTAAAAAAACTGTAAACTGATTTTTTTTGAAATTTTCACCAGTTGTCAAACACATTATTTTTCGTAAAATAAAATTATTTTGAGTTTCAAATTGTTTTCCGTTCTTAGAATATCTGGGTTATGAAATTTTTTTTTCAGTTTTTTTAATTTAAAAAAATAACGGTAAGTTCATTTTTTTCCATATTTATATCAAATCTGTATGACCTTATAATGAGTACATTAAATTTTATTTGAAGTCAATAGCATTATTTTTTCGTGAGATATTTGAAACTAACCAAAATTTTTACTTTTTTTTTAAACCGTTATAGTGAAAAAACTACTCACTGAATTTTAATAAACGCCCTTTCAGCCTCTTTCGAAGTTATTATCTATTAAACAAAATTTAATTGAAGTCGATATCTTTACGCGTTCTTGAGATATCGACGACGAAAAATGGTACAAGAACGTACGGACGTACGAACGTACGAACGTACGAACGTACGAACGTACGAACGTACGAACGTACGAACGTACGAACGTACGAACGTACGTACACACACACACACAGACATCTCTCTAAAAATGATTGATATAGCCTCTAGGGACCTTGAAACGTCGAGAAATGTCAAAAATTCCAATTTGACAAATCGGACCGATTACAATAACTCCCTATGGGAAGTTAATAAAAATTTCATTTAGTTAAAACCAGGTAATGCTTGAAAAAAAATTTTATTTTTGGTAGCCCCCCTGGGTCCATTTTTTTTTTGCTTTTGATTTTCTCGAAAACGGTACAGCCGAAATTCAATTTTTTTTTTTGGAAACTCAATATTTCGAAAACTCCATGCTCGATTTTTATAAACTTTGACAAATAAAAGCTTCTTAACATAATCCAAAAGATTTAAGAAAAAAATTTTGTTTTATCTTAGACTAACGGTACCTTCCATACAAATGTTCAAAAATGGTTTTCGGGAATCGTATTTTTTTCGAAAACGGTTCCGAGAATTTTGCAAAATTTTTTTTCTGATTAATATAATTAATCTTTAATTTAATAAAAATAAAATGCACGACTGGGTCGCACGAACTTGCTCCTATGTAATAGACTAGTAATTTTAAAAACGAATGTTATTAGAGAAAAGCATAAAATGAATTTTTAAATTCTTTTAGTAGTAAGAGACAAAAACAGAATGCCATACAAATATGAATTTATGCAAGAAAATTATAAGTCGTTGTAGTGGTTTCTTAAAAAAAAAGCTTTTATATACAAACTTTCTAAAAGCTTTTTAAGAAAAAATTTTGGTACGCCAATTTAAATTTTTTATTATTGTTCGAATAAAAATTAAATTTGCAAAGAAAATATGGAGCCATTTCTGAGATATTGAATTTTCAAAAAAAGAAAAAAATAGATTTTTTTTTTTCAAAAATTCAAAAAATATTTAATTTAAAGTTTTGAAATGCAATGTGTTCTAGACTTTTTAGGAACTTCTCTATACAATTTTTTATTAAGATCCCTTATGTGGATAATGAGAAATTCAAAATTCGAAAAAATAGTTTTATGGTAGGTACAAGCTGTAATATCTTAATTTCAAAATTTTTTTTATTAAATTAAAGATCGTAAAAATTAATTGAAAGAAAAAAAATGTTATCAAAATTCTATGCGCTGTTTTCGAACGTACCAAAATTTCTTCTTAAAAATGTTTTAAAAATTTTGTACATAAAAGCTTATTTTTTTAAGGAACCACTATAACGACTTATAATTTGCCTTCAATGTATACACGTCCTTAAAAACACCTGATGTGCGTAGCATAGAACTTGCTTTTGACGTAATGGAATCGATGTTAGCCAAAAAATTGAGTTTGGAGTCAAAGATACTCGTAATTCCAAGATCTTTCACTTCGATGACTATAGAAAGTGATTCAATTCCAATTCAAGCATATAACGATAATTCACCGGTGACAACGTTCTGTGGGTAGTAATGATTTTACATTTTGATATGTATATAAAGTTTAAGATGGTTGTATATGCACCAATTTAAAAACAAATTAATATCATTTTAAAGCAGTCGCTATTAGAAGATACCTGAATGAACAGCTTAATGGCATCTGCAAACATCAAACAATCCGAAAAACTTAGAAAATTTGGAATGTCGTTTACAAATTTGAATGTAATTAATCCTGACATGCTGTTAACATGTAAATCAAAATATTTTTTTTGTGTGCAGTTTCAAGGCAACGTATAATTTTTTTATACTGTATTGAGACCAACTTAAATTACTCTTCGTTTTGATGGATAGATACAGTACTCCCGTTTTAATATACTCGTATTCGTATTCATTTAATTTTATTTCCGCTCTTACAAAGTCAACCTAACTGAGGAAAATCGGAAAAATTATAAACAAGTCAGGAACCAATGCAACGCTGTTATAAAAAGAACCACATTCTTACATGACTGGAAATTAAGGCAAAAAATCCTGCAATGTCCCAAAGGCAGTAGAAATGTATAGTCATTTATCAAGAACGTTAAAAATTCAACTTCATCTTCGGTTCCAAACCTAACCTACAATAACAAACTCATAACTAGCAATTTAGATAAAGCAAATATACTTGCAGCTCAGTTTGCTGCTAGTTCTACATTGCCTGTTAGCAACATTGCCCCTCCTGTACTTGAGAACGTAAATCATTCGATTGGACGGGTATATTTCCGCACTCGTACAGTTGGAAGAGCTCCTTGAGATCTGGATATAAACTAATCCGCTTGTCCTGAAGGTATACCCCCCATTCTTCTGAAAAGGTGTTCTTCATCGCTGGCAAAATCATTATCTACGTAAACTTTTCCATCGCTCCTGCTCTTCTGGAATCTTCCCTAGAAGATGGAAAACAGCATTTATCCAGCGTGTTCCTAAAAAAGTCAACTCTTTCTCCCCCTCCTCCTATCGAACAATTGTACTTATGTCCCTTTTTTATTGTTATGCCTCGGCCTCTTTACCCACCCAACCAGCGCGCGGGGTATACCTTTTTTTATTTATTCTTGTAGTATTTACACCACATATGTAGTGATATTTGTATCCAATATAAATTTTGACTATAATTATTTTTTAACACTGAAATTTGTTGTGGCTTAAAAACAAAAACAAATAAATATTAGGATTAAAGACATTAAATGGGGTATTAATTTGGCTAAAAAGCCATTTTTTCTATTAGAATTTTTATCTGAATTTTAATTATCCGATTTTAAATATATTATAATTTCTTTTTTAAATTTTCTTTGATTATTTATAGATTTGATTACACTCGGTAGATTATTATATAATTGAAGTCCTTTAAACATTATGGTGTTTTGCGCACGCGAGGTTGACTTGAAGTCTAATCTATAGTTTTGACCGTTTCTAAGAGTATATGGTTGAGATTCACTTATATATCGTAAATTATTGCATAAATATTTTGGAAGCACTCCATTATTCATTTTATATAGATAAATAATATCACATTAAGTTTAATTTGCTGTGTCATATTTAACCAGTTTAGCCTTTTTAACATAATTTTTATATGAGTTAATCTTGGAAATTTAAGAATAATTCTTATTGCTTTGTTTTGAAGTCTTTGAAGTCGATTCAAATCTCCTTGAGTTGATAGAAATAAAATGGTCGAGCAGTATTGAAAATGAGGCTTAATAATCTTATTATATATTTTAATTGCTGTGCTAACCGACAACTTTTTTCTAATTCGAGCTAAGAAATATATTTTTGTTGATACCTTTTTGCAGACAAAGTCCATATTAGCTTTCAAGTTTATTTTATTATCAATAACGACTCCTAAATATTTAAATTCATTCACTCGGTCAACATTCTCACCATCAATTTGTACAACATTCTGCTCTATACCATTAGTGCACATATACTTTTTTTTTTAATATTTAATTTTAATTTGTTAATAATGAGCCATTCACTAGTTGATTGTAAATCTTTATTAATTTTTTATAACAATCTTTCACATTTTTACCCGAGATAAATATAAGAGCATCATCGGCGAACATACACAATTTTGAATATTTCACTGCCAAGTTCATATCATTTATATATAATAAGAATAAGAATAAACCGAAAACCGAACCTTGAGACACCCTTGTCTTAACTTCTTCTGGATTAGTAATGTTATTATTCACGGATGTGCGTTGTGTTCGAAAATTTAAATAAGATTCAAACCACTTTAATTCAGTATTTTTAATTCCATATTTAAAAAGCTTTTTAAGCAGTATATCGCGGTCTACGGTCTCAAACGCTCTCTTGAAATCCAAAAACACTACAACGATTATATTTCTACTATCCACTTCATTCTTCCAGTTTTCAATAACCCAATTTAAAGCAGTTTCACACGAGTATCCTTCTCGAAAACCAGATTGCTGTTCCATTATTAAATTATTTTCTTCCATATAACTTTTAAATTGTTTTTCAACAATTTTCTCCGAAATCTTTTCATATGTAGGCAGCATTATTAAGAGGTCGATACTCCTCACATAAATTAGTATTTGGGACTTTTTGAATCGGTATTACTCCTTCCATCCACTTGGGAAACAACCCGTCAATAGTGATTTATTAAAAATTTCTCTTAAAATAGGACCAAAGATCTCGAATCCATCTAAAAACATCTTCGCATTTATAAATTTATAGTCTTTCTTTTTACCCATAGATTTTAAGACTTCAATTATGTCCTTAGAACAAATAGTCTTAAAACTGAAAATGGTATTAATAGATATTATTGATATTGTCCTTAAAATTAGTTTGTGGTGAGTTCATAATCGTCAGCCTAACTAAGAACTGCATTATCATAAAGTCAGATTTTCGATCGAACTAACCTAGCCCAACTGCAGTACATACCGTTCATAAACGTCAAACTGTCGTCAGCGTCAGGCAGATTGTGCAGCTGAATTTATTTGGCGGAAGAGCGGAAATTTATAAAATTAAATTTACAGTCATCAAGAAGTACGAAGAGGCACTGTATAATAATCAGAAAGAAGCTTTCATTGAATGAGGACCTCGACATCCTAAAATGTCTACGGAATATATCACCAGGATACTTTGAAACCACTTTCATTAAGAATGCATTTTTTGGCAATAAAGTCAGGCCTTTTTCTTTACTGCAGACTTTCTGTATTGTGAGTGCGTTCACAAATGCATCAGAAAAGAACTGCGATTGTACTAGCGCAGATTTTCTGCGTTTATGAATACACCCGTCCTCTACACTTTTAATAAAATATTTATTAAATTCACTTGCAATTTCCTTACTCTCATAAAACATGCTTCCATTAAATGCTACACTTTTAATTTCACTGCATTGCGTATTAAGAACTAGCTTTTTAATATTTTTCCATAGTTTTTGGGCATGACCCACTTTATCAAATCAATTTGTTTTTTTAATGTAATTATCTTTTGCTAATCTAAGTTCCTTTTTGTACAAATTTCTTGCTGCGATATACCTACTCGTTCCACATTGAAACGTCATTCGTAAATTTATATCCTTCATATTTCAAAACTTTGGAGTTTCTTGAGTTTACTAGTTTTTTATTAAACCATTGACATTTATTTCTATTCACGCTTTTTGAAACGACCATTTCATTCACAATTGTATCAAACTCTTCACTCAACAGATTCACCATTTCTTCCACACTACCATTTACAATATCCATTCCAATCAACTTACTAGCTTCTTTCCAAGGTCATGGAATCGCTGATAAATAACGGCTTAAGAAATATCTCGAAGATTGAAAGCGTCTCAATAACCGGCAATACGGATTTCACCGCAATCGTTTTACTGGTGATCTGATGGAATATCTCACCAAAGAGCGCAACAGATATTGACATTGTTAAGGAGAAAGTAAGATTATTGCGCTTGATATTTCTAAAGCATTTGATAGAGTTTGGCACCAGGCTCTTATCGAAAATGCGTGATCGTTCAATACATGTTGTATTGGACGGTTTCAAGTCTTATCTTCACGAAATAAATGACGGTGTTCCCCAGGGCTCCGTTTTGTCTCCGACTCTCTTCCTAATTTTTATAAATGATATCTTGTCTTAAACTTCTAATCCACTTTATTGTTTTTCCGATGGACGACTCTACTCTCAGCTTCTCATACTCGTTCTCAAATGTACGTCCATCTCCTTCGGAAGTGGAATTGCAATGGTATGGTATGATTAGCTCTTTAAACTCGGATAATCGTGTGGAGTTTAATTTGCTTCGAAAACTCAATGCTGTCTATTGTCGTTGAAGCCAAATGTTCCCCTTGTGCCATTTTCACTGAATGGAACTTGTATCGAAGAAACCGAAAAGCTCTCACACAAGCCGACCACATTCCCAAGACCACTAAAAATGCTGCTAAATGCTAAAAATAAATAAAAAATAATAAAATAAACTCAATTAAGGCTATTCTGATTTAAGAACTCGCTCAACTAGCAATCGGTTGCAAAAACCTACAATAAACATTGCATATTATTATATATATATATTTTTTTTTTAAATAAAAAATGTCACTTTAAATGCATTGCAGACATCATCTCAAACCCTACTTCGAGTGCTTTGGAAGGTGAAAAGTATAAAAACCCAATTTTATTTCAAATGCATGAAGCACCAAGGTCATGTATGCTTTCCTTGGATGAACCCAGTAAATTGAAATTCTTTTTCGAGCTGATATTTGATTTACTTCTATATTATCAATCACTATTCGAAGGATCAAATTTCTTTATAGGTTATAAATCGATAGCTAGTTACATTAAGCCACCCAACAATGTTAGCAGTATCTAATTTCAAGCTATCCTTTACCGCGTGTACGTCCACTTTGGAGAAAATCATTATTCATCATCGAGCTTAGAATCAGTTTTTTATGCTTGAACTGAGAACTTTAGCTTTTAAGCTCATTCCACCATCGTTACCTAAATTATCAAGTCCCTAAGACAAGAAGATTAATGAGCATTTAATGTGAATTCATTTCAATATCCTTAAACGCGCCCAGGATTGCTGACTGGCTGGCTGTCTGGTTGATGGTGGATTGGTTAATTCATCATGCTATTTGGCACAAGAAATCACTTGTTTCGGGACAATTTGCGCGTACATATGTATTTATTATTCACATAGATCATTCCCAAAGATATGACACGAATTATTTTCTCAAAGAAACGATAAGGATAAGTTGCTAAGTTCCCCCTCAATTAAGGGGACTGTTAAATAAAGTAAAAATAATCACTCAAATGAATACAAATGGTTATATTTCTTGTTGAAAGAATGCCATATTGATGGGCGTTTTTGCTTTACAGTCATATTTTAATGAGTGGAAATATTTTATGACAAAAAGTTTGATGAGTAGAGAACACACGTTGAGGTTGGAGTGTTTGTATTCTTATACGACATCAGTTTCAACACGTTCCACAAACTTTGGTGCTGCAAAGACTGAAATCCCTTCTGAGAAATGTGAAAACTCTGTTAAAGCAGCAGTTTCGAAATAGTAACAACGATAGCTGAAAGCACCATTATGAACATAATATCAAATCAGATAGTAGGATAAGAATTATGTTTTCAAACATAAACCAACTATACAAACCCCGTTACATTGTTAAAATCCCGAAAATGAGAATACCACTGTCTTCTCAGACGCTCTTATTTCAGGGGCAGGGGTCAATATCCAAGTTTGTTTTTATTACTGCATAGGGTAAACCGACCAATCATTGGCACCTTAAGGTTACTCACCACTTATTCGGCTTATATAACTTATGGGAATTAAGAAACGACAGTTTTTTTTTTTTTTTAATTTTTAATTGTATTTTTGTTTAGTGAAAAACATTAAATACCCTATTTTTTGTTAAAATTAATAAATAATTAATAAAAAGTAAAACAATGTCCTTTTACCAATGATTGGCACCATTTTCCAATCATTGGCACTGAACAAACCAATGATTGGCACATTGATTTTGTTTAATTTTTAAAGTTTATTAAAAAAAGTATAACTCTATTATATAATTTAATAAATAAAAGGTAATTTATTTTTATAATTACAATTAAGTCTTTTAAGTTACATTATGTTTACAGTAAGGCCGAGATTAGATTAGATTTTTATTGATTGATAAAAAAGTGTATTATCATTCTAAGGAAAATTGATACAAAATTGTGAAAATCTGTAACTTTTTCTTTACCAATGATTGGCACAGTGCCAATAGCCAATGATTGGCACGTTTTCTAATGATTGGCATGGCATCCAAGGATTGGCATAGTGCCAATCAACCCAGTGATTGGCACCTCATCCAATGATTGGCATGTGCCAATAAATGGAAATTTGATGGATTTACATTCCTATAGTTGACACCCCTTATAAATGCTATATTTTTAATAAATTATTAAAATAAATTATTATAATAACTGCACTTGACAATGGTTTTCCTCTTAAATTTATTATTAAATTACACTACAATGTCACCACTTTCCTTAGGGTTTTCACAAGTTTCACAAAAAATTTGGCGCGAACTTGATTCTAAATTTTTAACAGCGTTTTTTTAATTGCTACTAACTTCAGAGGCCAAAAGAAATGATGCCAAATCATCAGAAATAGACCAAGGCTAATATTTTTAAAAAGATTTTATTAGAAAACTTTTAAATGTTATTAATACGAGTAATTTAAACTGTAAGTGCCAATCATTGGGGGGGTGCCAACAATTGGGCAGTTTACCCTATGTTATTGATGATGGGCAGGAGAATTCAGTCTTATCGGTTACCAATTTAAGGCGGTACACGCTAGAAAACTCCCAAGTTGGAAGGCTGACGAAGTATATAATGGAGTTTTGAGATCTAGCAATAACAAAATCCCAACTCCCCTGAGATTTTCTGATGAATTTAAAGCTGGCTAACTAACAGATGAACGAAATGATAACTGAAAACTATACGCCAATTTATTGAACTACTAAGGAAACTTACAGCCCGATTCTCCCCCTTGTGAGGAGTCACAAGTCACAAGCTCTTGTGACTATTCCTTGTGAGGATTGTTGTGATTCGATAACATTTTGGTATTCTCCCCCTAATCGTCACAAGAAAACTCACAACAAAACTCACCACAGCATGGTGAGATTTTTAAGTGTCATTATTTGAACAGCTGATTATTCAAAACGAAGAAATTACAAAATGCAAGGTAACATAATTTTTAAACAATAAAATGATTAAATAATAAATATAACATTTTCAGAAGAAAACAATCGTGGCGACTGCATAAAGTTTTCGGAAGGTGAAAAAACTTTATAAATGTATTGTTTTGGAGAGCGAATGGATCATTTGTATCTCTCAATGTTCTTAAAGCTGTCGACGCTGTAAACTTCTTGACACGATTAGTTTCTTAAAGAAATTTTTGTTTATGTGATAATATTACTTTTCTTTTTTGTGGGAAAGATCAGCAAAAATATTCACTAAAACAAAGTCCACTTTCATTTTTGTGTACTCACAATTATTCACAAATCCTGAAAATTTTCTTACTGAATGTCAATCCAAGAAACTTTAAAAATTTATGAGTTGTGACCTGCTGTGAAGGAGATCACAGTTTCGATTGTTTTTGTGACTCTCACAAGTTGTGACTGAGCGGCAGAATTCGAAAAAGTCACAAAATCATTTTCACCTCTTCTTGTGACTTGTGAGGCATCACTGACTTTGGGGAGAATCGGGCTGTTAGTCACGCTTATTTTGAGATTCAAATGAATAGCTAATTCGATTTTTTATAATTTTTATATTTTCATTCGAATGAACTTTGCATATTTTGACATTCGAGCGAAAAAATGTCCATTGTCGAATGATTGCAGGTGTTTGAAATTTACTGACATTTCTATCTGATTTAGTTTAGTTTAGTTTAGTTTTTATTTTATTCATGACAAACTTACACTGTAAGATATAATAGGTGCGTTTTATTATTCACAAATCTATCTGGATCCGGATCTGGATTAAGTTTTAACATGTATTACAAAAACAATTTGGGATCCTGTTTTCTATCGGGATCTATATCAAAGATCCAAAAATTAGTTATTACACTGGCGAGTAGATGGCTTTTATGATAAGGTAGTGTAAGCTATAGTGTAAAGAAAAAAGACAAGAAATAAATGAAAATTTACAAACCAAAGGATAAAAAGAGACGGACTTATAACACTTCTGTCATTAAGATCCGTATCGTTTTATTTTCAAGGTAAGATCCAGATCCGGATCCAGATAGATTTGTGGATAATAAAACGCACCTAATATCTTATAAATATAGTGAAGCTTTAATTTTGTACATTAACTACATTATTTGAAATTAACACATTCAGTTTAAAATGAAATATTAATAAATTTTTGAACAGAAATAAAGAAGCAAAATCATATTATTTATACATTACTAAAATGAAGTTTGAGTTGGTTTTTCATCAGAGATGTACTATTAATTCCTCTTATTGGGCGCGGCAATGAATTCCATATGCGTACAGAGTTTACAAAGAACTGTCGTTCAGATGTTAGATACTTGAATCTGGGTATTACTAAAAGACACGACCTATTTGAATTCAGATAGGTTATTTCATTAAACAAGTCAACTGGTTGATGGGTTAGAAGTATATCCGAAAATAAAGTTAAGGTTCGAAAACGGAGAAGACTTTCAAAAGACATACCTAAGAGGTTTTTTGAATGCTGTGATACACGATCAAAACGCCGTAGCCCGTAGACATACCGTATCGCACTATTAACTGCAACAGTTAATTTTCTTTTACTTTCGTAATCTGAATTGCAGAAAATTTCACACCCATAAGTAGCTAAAGGTAATATAAGTGTTTTCACAAATAATGAACGTATTTTTACGGGTGTATAGTACTGTGTAGACCAAAGCGTGCGGAGAACACCGTATGTCTTGCCAACAATATAATCTATGTGATTTTTCCAAGTAAGTGTTCGGTTGAAAACTACACCTAAGTTCTTTGTGGTATCAACGAACTCTATACGACAAGAGTTTAAGATGATAGGGGGAAAGTATGAAAGCTCTAGCTTACTCCTAGAAATAACAACACATTTTGATTTATTTGGGTTTAGCACTAAACCATGATTGTCCGACCAGCGCTTAATTACTTCAAGGTCTTCATTCAAAGAAGCTGCAGTATGTTGGATGAGTCCCAACGGACAACTTATGTATAACTGAGCATCATCAGCGTACAAGCGAATTGTGCAGTGTTTTATAATAGAAGGAAGTTCATTGACATAAATTGAAAATAGCAAGGGACCGAGAATAGATCCCTGTGGCACTCCACTACTATTTAATAAAAATTCGGAAAGAGCTTTATTGAGTTCAACAGCTTGTAGTCTGTTGGTTAAGTAAGAGTTTATTAGTCGAACTGCACTGGAAGAAAAGTAAAACGAGTTTAAGAGTTTATCACAAAGTAAAGAATGGTTTACCATATCAAAGGCCTTTGAAAAGTCCAAAAGCACTAAAAATGTTATATACTGAAGATCGATGGCCTTTCTAATATCCTCTGTGACACTTATTAACGCTGTAATACAACTATTTTTGTAATACAACTATTTTCCATCTTGATTTAGTATGACCAAGCTGTTTTTTTTTTTGATTTTTATTTAAAAACAAATATGGTCTAAAAATATAAACATAATACTTTATCATTTAATAAAAATAAAGTAATGCTAAAGGCCCGGTAAAGTTTAAATTTGAAAAACATCAATAAAAACTGACATTTTAAAATTTGGGAGCATTAGAAAACAGTATGGTAAGTTTATTGATATCAAAAAGAAGTAAAATAACGGTACAACTTCTCTGTATAATAAAATACTTGATTTATGTTTAAATTTTCATGTAAACTAAATTGTGTTCAAAATTGATAAACAAAAAGAAACAGGCATTTAGAAGGCAACTTCAAAGCGTATTTAATTTACACATATCTGGTCACACTTGAATTTTGAATTATCATTTGTAAATTGTTTCATAAAAATATTTGATCAATTCAAGCGAGACGTTAAAAATCAAAATTGCATTTGTTTTATTTATGAAAAGAGAAGACGGTGAGGAGCAGTTGTATAGGAGAAGGATAATGGATAACATTATACTAAACTTACATGTTTTATGAATCTATTCGCCAGAAAAAATTGAACGAGAATGAAATGACATTTCTTTCGAACGATTCGAAAGTGAAAATTTGCTTAGTTTTCGAAAGATAAATGAACTTTCCATTGGTAAAGTGAACTTTCTAATCGTACGAATCTCAAAATACAAATTATTCGAATTCGAAATACTTTCTAATGAAATCGAATGTCAAAATAAGGCTGTGTACTTAAAGGTCAGCGGCTTGGATAACATTTCAAACGTTGTACAAAATATGTTCCGATATTGCTCAATAACTCCTACTTTCCCAGTTTTCGAAAAATATTAAAGATAGTTCCAGTTATAAATCAAATACACGACTAGGTCGCACGAACTTGCTCTTATGTAAAAGAGTAGGAATTTAAAAAAAATAAATGTTATTAGAGAAATACTGTTCATAAGCATAAAAGTCATTTTTTAAATGACTAAAACAACCCCTTTAGTAGTTGGAGTTAAAACCAAGATACCATGTGATTCAAGCAAATACTAGTTTATGCCAGAACAAAAATTATAAGTCGTTGTAGTGGTTTTTTAAAAAAATAAGCTTTCATACACAAAATTTTTAAACATTTTTAAGAAAAAATGTTGGTACGCCAACTCAAAGTTTTTATTACTATACGAATAAGAACTAAATTTACAAAAAAAAACTAAGCCGTTTTTGAAATATTTAATTTTCCAAAAACAAAAATAGATTTTTTTTTCAATGGTAGGTACAGTCAGTAATATCTTAATTTCAAATTTTTTTTATTAAATTATAGATCGTAAGAATTAAAAGAAAGAAAACAAATTTTATCAAAATTCTAGGAATCGTTTTCGAGAAAAATACGATTTTCGAAAACCATTTTTTAACATTTATATGGTGGGTACCGTTATTTTTAGGTAAAATGAAAATTTTTTCTCACATCTTGTAGACAGTATTAAGAAACTTTTATTTTTCAAGTTTGTTAAAAATCGGGAATGGGGTTTTAGAAATTTTGGGTTTTGAAAAAAAAATTTAATATTTTTTTTAAAAATCCAAAAAAACATTTCGAAAATTTGAATACGCAATAATATTCAAACTTTTGGGAAGCTTAAGCAAAAGAAGTGATCAAAATCGGTTGTACCGTTTTTGAAAAAATCAAAAACAAAAAAATGGTTTCATGGGGGGTACCAAAAATAATCATTTCTTTATTTAATTTTAAAAACAATATCTACCAAGTTTAACGAAAATCTGCCAAGCCGTTTAGGCTGTAGTCAAACAGACAGACAAGACAGACAAACAGACAAAATTTCGAGACCCCGTTTTCCCGTTTTCGCTATCATCGTACTGTGAACTTTGATCAAAATCTCGAGTTCGATTTTTTTCCGAATGCATAACTTGCCTTATAGTACCTACAAGTCGAAAGTAAAAAGAAGAAGATTTCTTATGATCATTCTAATTATGGACCTATTCCTATAAGTCTCCTGCCTTATATCGGGGAGATTTTTTAAGTAGTCATTATAGTATTGTGAGGAACCAGTTTGGGCTCAAAATCACTCGGCAGAGCACGCTATTAAAAAATTGGTTTCAGAAATCAATTAGCTAGGTAGTGTACAGCTGGCTTTCTAGTAGATATCGAAAAAGCCTTTGACCTGGTATGCATCAAAGGGCTTAAATATAAACCTATTTGATATGAATTTCCAAATCCTCCTCTTACAAAGAAGATAATAATCGCAAAGAAATATGTCGTTACAGACAGAGAGTATATGACAATTGAAGGTTTTTTTGCCACGAATGGTTTTCTGCAAGGCACTGTGACTGCGCCAACCCTTTTCAAAATATAGATTTCTGATATTTTCAGGGAGCTCGATAATACACTGCAAGTGTAGCGAGTGGCTCAAAAATTGAAAATATTCAAGTCCAAGATAAAATTGATATTTTTGTGTGGCTGTAGGAAATGTAAAACCATAATTTTTAGCACCCTAGTAAGATGCGGTAATTCAGATTTGAGACGCATATGGAAAATCCTAAGGATAACCAGTTTAAGTGGTCTTCATATCGAGTCAAAAACTGTTGTCAAGTATTTAGGTATTTATTTGGATAAGTTCCTGTACTACAATGAGCACATAAATACTCAGTTGAAGAAGGCACTTTGTCTCTCAAAATTCTTTTCTACTCCAGCCATTTGAAACCCGATGTGAAGATTATTTGTAACCAAGCATTCGTTCAATTGCGAAATATGAGAGTTCAATATGACCGAACATTAACCCTTCGTATATGGAAAAGCTGTGTGCTGGGAATACTTTAAATGAAGTGCTTAAGAACCTGCATGCATAAATTTATAGAAGTGCACATTTTGACATAAGACACTAAGTCTTGCTTCCAGAGTACTCAGATTTGACAACGTCATGCTGAACCTTGGAAGGAATCACTTTGCACGGTCGGCGAGCGTTGTGGAAGGCGAGGTCCTATCGGGACTTTCTTACTTAAATTTGTGGATTTTCTTACTTAAATTTAAATATTTCAGAAATGTTTTAGAATTCAATAAACGTGGTATAATAAGCCATGCTGCACGAAAAGCAACGCATAAAAGATTTCTTTACATGCTTTTTGAACGGAGGAATGGGAGTACTGATTTAAGATATTGCATTAACAAAAATAACTCCTTAATATTAGGTTAGGTAAAACTAGTCCCTACTTCCCTAGCATGTGATCTCTGATCTGATGTTGACTGACAGAACTAAGCTTTAAGCTTTGACTGTCAACTGACAACTTTCGGGAAATTATCATGCCAACTACCACTTTGGGATAAAATATGCAAACCGTGGCAAACTGTCAGTTCACAGGGGTGGCAATATTTGTCAGATCTGTCGGTCATCGATTCTTCAATTTTTGATGTAAACTTTCGATTACGGAAGGATTTTAAAAATTCCTTGAAAGAATGTTTGAATCATTTATATTTATGCCATTCTT
The DNA here is from genome assembly GCA_963931855.1 of Philhelius festivus. NCBI lineage: Eukaryota > Metazoa > Arthropoda > Insecta > Diptera > Syrphidae > Philhelius > Philhelius festivus. The sequence goes on from OZ007555.1 coordinate 37,513,022, forward strand.
AATCATTGTGTCCTTATTACTTTCGGATTTGAATTGTTGTTCTTTTTGGAAATATGTTTAAATTGGTGTTTTTTTTTTTTATTTTTGTTTTCAGCAATTTTTTAATCATGACTTTCCAAAAAGTCACGCAACTACTACAAGGCGTCGTATATACAAAAACTGTCTTGTGTGCGAAACCTGCATACGGGAGCTGATGGTACTCGATGTTCCACCCCAGGTGAGTAGTAATTTTATAATGTAAAATCAATACTCATAACTTTATTTGCATAGCGTATAGTATTAATAATATCCTTGAATACTTAACCTTGAAGTAAATGCACATTAAATATGAGATACTTGGTCTATATTGCGAATAAACAAGAGCCACTCATATATCGATTTTTCGTATCAATGTATTTCAAGTAGGGAATTTAAAATAAGAACATGTACAAAATTAAAAAAGAAAAAGAAAAACATTGACTTTTCGTCTCCACAAAAAATTAAAAATTGTTCTCAATTATTAAAAAAGGTCACCAACATTGTCAAAGAATTTCTTCCTCAGTATCCTTTTGAAATCACCTGTATGAAAACTGTTGGAAAAAAAAATTTTAATTCGTTATGCCAATAATGTGAAAGTGAAAAATAAAAAAAAGAGTCCATATGGTGCTGTTACATAAGATAGCTTTTACGAAAGTGATTTTTTTGAATAAAAAAATAAAATGCACGACTGTTAAGGTTTACCTATATGTTTAAGAAACTTAGAATATTAGAAGTCAATTTATTTGCAGCACAATTTGCTGTTCATTTGATTCTGATGGTGAATTTTCTCTTCATCAGCTCGAGAAATGTGTTGAAAAACGAAAGCTTAAGAGGCAATAAGTCCACTTGAAATCTGACAAAATATAATAGAGCGGTACAAATCCTTACATCATATTGAAGAAAGTAAAATTAATTCGCTTGATATTTCAAAAGCATTTGATAGATTTTGGCATCACGCACTCTTTTAAAAAATGCGTGCGTTTGGTATCGTTGGACTAGAAATTATTTTTGGACCCTCTCAATAAAAGTTTTTTTTTTTATAATTTGCACACAAAGGTTTTTTGTTTACCCTTAATATGCCAGAGACACAGTGTGAGTATTAGGAAAAAAGATAGGGGTTTCCATTAAATAAATTTTGGTGTGCCCCAAGCCTTCGTTTCTTCTTTCGTTTGTCTGCAACTTCCAATCCAATAAATTCTTTTGCTAACGACCATGTCCTCAGGTCAATTTCAGATTCACGTACATTCAGATGAATGATTGAATGGCAAAGTATGATAGATAATGAAATTCTCAACTCGACACTAATCTTCAATTAAGAATCAAAAACCACGTAGAATTAAATGCTTCAAATACTTAATGTAATTCCCTGTCATTACAGTGCAGTCCACCTTCCGTGTCGCCTTCCAAGAACGGCATCACAGACTGGTCCCTCTGTAGTGGATTCAAATGCTTCTCGTTTCGAACCGAATGCCACTCTAGTCTTCTAGACTTAATGCTTGTGTCTGACTTATCCAACGTTCTTTAATTCGACCAGTTTTCTCTTGAAGGAATATCTGATTATGGTTTACTATTCTGCACCTATCATACAGATTTTTCAAATATATCGTTTCCGTCTTCATTTCAATTCCGAGATTTTAAATCTATTAATAATTTTGCATTACAAGAAGACGCTTTAAATTGTCCATTTGATATTTCTTATAGATTTTAAATGTCGATGATAAAGTATGTTCACTTGAAAACTGTTACTTCTGAAGTCCTCGATTCAATTAAAAAAATCCTTCGTAAGCTGTATTGTAGGTGGAAACCACCCAAAACCCATAAACTGGGAGATTTTCTGTCAAGCTCGTAACCACTAAAAAAAGATATTTCATTTCAAAATTAAGCCCTGATCAAAGTCTTGGAGTAGACTGCGTTTATTTGGTATTGGTAGAAAGTAAGTGGTTGAAAATGTTCAGGAACCAGCTTTACAATTAACAACTCAGCTATTTCAGTACCTCCTTCTGCAGTTGAGTTTGAATTGGAAGTCGCTTCTGAGAATGAATTGGTCATGTATATCCTTTCTCTTAGATCAAACTCAGTGAGTGAAGATCGAGTTCCAATACGTTTTATTAAAATGATATTACCACAAATTATACCCAGCTTTACTCATATAGTAAATTTTTGTATCACGATCTCATCTTTTCAATGTTGCAAAGATAATTCTTGTGTCTAAGAAACACAATCCTTCAATTGCCTCAGATTTTCGACCTATAATTATGCTGCCTTCCATGTCTAAAACTTAGAAAAAGTTTTATCAAGCCAGATTTCAAATCACATGCAGACTCGTAACTTATTTTCTCCGGGTGCAGTCAGGATTTCGAGCAGTTCACAGCTGTTCTACGGCTATGGTTAAGGTCGTTGAAGATATTCGAATTCAGTATGGTCAAGGTTTGTTAACGCTCCTCTTTTTGCTAGGCTTTACAAAAGCATTTGACGAGTTAATCACAGTATTCTGTGCAAGAAACTAAAACTTTACTTTTGCTTTAGGGACAGGTCAGTTCGTCTTATTCAAGACTATTTAATTCATCGAACTCAAAAAGGTTAAAGTTGGTAATAATTCTTTTGATTCAATCAGCTTGCTTGCTGGCGTCCCACAGAGTTCCATCTTAGGTCCTATTTTGTTTTGCATGTTTAAAAAGGACTTGCCACATGTTTGCAAAAATTTCATGTTATATCTCTACGCATATGATGCTCAAATTTATCTTTCGGGACCTTTCAACTTATTGGAAGATCTAACTTGCAAAATAAATGAAGATCTGAATGAGATTCAAAATTGGTTAATGGCCTTACGATAAATCCAGCGAAATTTTAAATTATTGCCATCTCTAGACGAAAGTTTGATACGAGCAATCTACAACCTATTTTTTTAGCACAATTTCAAATTGAGTTTTCGAGTACTTTTTTTTTAAATCTAGGCTTTAAAATAAATCGTTCATTTTCAATCGTCAAACATAATTAACCTCTCTGTTGGACGTAACTATGGATGTCTTCGGAAATTGAATATGTTCTCTAAATTAACACCGGTTGAAACGAAACAGAAAATTAGCAAATCATTGCTGGTCTTCAGTAGTTTAGCCTAAACTGGATTCTCAATCACTACGTAAAATGCTTGTTGTTTTAAATAATAATGGGTGATGTTTTTGCTACTTAGGTTAGGTTAGGTTGTTGGGCTGACAATTGATGTTGCTATTGTCACACTTAGATCAATGTAGATCCATTGTGTTACCCGTGAGTGTTATCACTCTTTCCTGATAAAACCTATGTATTCTATTAATCAGTCAAGCCATTTTGAGGCATTGACGAAGTTCAATATGTGTATTCCTGAAATATTAGAAAAAATATCTTCTAGATTATCAAAGAAGTAGCTACCAAGCCATTTCCTTCTCTGGTGGCATAGTGACGGGCAATGACAGAGAAAGTGTGAGGTGTCTTCATGTACCTCCTCATCACCACATCCTCTGCATAGGTCATCTGTACTTAGTTTCATTTTAAATTTATGGTATTTCAATAAATTGTGTCCGGTGATTATGCTCGTAAGAGAGCGAAGGGACCTCTTACTAAGTTGTATAATTTTGTCAGTTCTCTGCTTGTTAAAGCAGGGCCATATTTTCCTAGTAGTATCACAGGTGTCAAGTAGATTCCACCTTTCATTGGATTTCCTTAGAATTATGTCTGAAATTTTCTGTTTAATGTTACAGAGTGGGATGTTTACCATCTCTGCTTGACTAGCGTCGAGCGCTGATCCCTGTCTTGCCAACTCATCGGCATTTTCATTACCTGGTATGCCGCTGTGTCCCGGTACCCAGCAGAGTCTAATATTGTGCTGCGTGCCAAGAACCTTAAGCTCTTCGCGACAGCAAGAGACAAGCTTCGATTTTATCACAGTGGCAGAAATCGCTTTTATTGCCGCTTGGCTGTCAATGTAAAAGGTGATATCAGCCCGTGGTATCGCCATCATTGATACCTGTCTAGCAGCTGTTGTCACTGCCAGGACCTCCGCTTGGAAGACACTGCTATGATCCGGGAGCCTAAGTGAGTTGTTTAGCTCAAGAGGTTCTGAGAAAAAGCCTGCACCAACACCTGTGTCCATTTTGGAGCCATCAGTATAGATTGCTATTTCTGATTCACTGGTGTAGGGTTGGTTGTTCAGCCATTCTTCTCTGCTTGGAAAGGCAGTTTGGAATGGTTTATAAAAGTCAAGCTCGGGTGTTGTATAATCTGTAATGATACTATCACCCAAGTATTTCTGAAGAATTTGAGCATGTCCTATTGCGCTGTTTTTCCAGGTATTAGTCTGGCTTAGCCTTAAGGCACTATATGCTGCGGATTCTTGTACGAAAAGGTCTAGGGGTTTCAGGTTGAGTATCGCCTCCAACCCTGCAGTTGGTGTGGATCTCATGGCACCCGTAATCCCAATGCACGCGAGTCTCTGTACTTTTGCCAGAGTTTTGAGGTTCGTGCTTTTTTCCGTTGCATTCCACCATACCAAATTACCATAGGTTAGTATTGGTCTGATTATCGCCAAATACATCCACCTGATAATTTTTGGACTAGGTCCCCAGGATTTCCCAAAGATTCTGTTACAGGAGTAGAATGCAATCATACCTTTTTTCGCTCTTTCCTTAGTGTTAAGACTCCAGTTTAATTTCCTATCTAGAATCACACCAAGATACTTTGCATGATCTGAAATCTTCAGCGGGGTGCCTTCAATTGAAGGTATTCTGACGTTTGGTATTTTCCTTTTATTTGTGAAGAGGACTAATTCTGTTTTTGACGGGTTAACCATCAGGCCGCACTTTCTAGTCCATCTATTAACCTTAGAAAGGGCGTATTCAATCTGTTCACTGATAGTGGGTAAGAATTTACCTGTAGCTAATAACGCAAGATCGTCAGCGTAGGCTACTATCTTTACACCACAGTGTTTTAAATTAATGAGAATTGTGTTCATAACCAGCACCCAAAGGAGTGGTGAGAGAACTCCCCCCTGTGGGGTGCCCCTGGATGTGGACACTCTCATCTGTATCCCTGCAAGTTCCGAGTTAATTTGCCTGTTCTTTAGCATGCACATAACCCAACGTATTATCGAATTATCGATTTTATTGTCTACTAGAGCTGCCTTTACCGCTTTATTGTTCACGTTGTTGAAGGCTCCTTCAATATTGAGAAACGCAGCAAGGGTATATTCTTTGTCGCTCAATGTCTTCTCAATCGTGCTAACGACGTTGTGAAGTGCCGTTTCTACACTCTTCCCCTTTGTGTAGGCGTGCTGAGCTGGGGATAAATCAACCAGTTTCAGAGTGCCACGAATATGTAGGTCTATCAGTATTTCAAACGTTTTAAGAATAAACGATGTCAGACTAATTGGCCTGAAATCTTTTGCTTCTGTATGACTGGGCTTGCCAGCTTTTGGAATGAAAACCACTTTGACTTCGCGCCATGATAAAGGAACATATCCCCATTTTAGACTGTTAAGGAATATGTTTTTCAGGAGCGGTATTATTTGGATTTCGCTTTTCTGTAGCATCATTGGGAAGATGCCATCAAGGCCAGGGGATTTATACGGAGAAAAGGAATGGATTGCCCATCTTATCTTTTCTTCCGTTATAATATCCGATGGTATAATGTGTTCCGTGTAGGGTTCTGTTTCCAGGTTGCTGTCATTTGACCCGCAACCCGGGAAGTGAGTATTTATCAAGTGCTCAAGAGTCTCATTGCAGGATTCTGTCCAGCACCCAGTGGGCGTTTTTAGAGATCCTAAAGGGATTGAATCTTTGGAAAGAATTTTCCTTAGTCTAGCAGATTCGTTTATCCCTTCGATTTCACTGCAAAAAGTTCTCCATGAGCTTCGTTTCGCTCGTTGCGTTTCTGCTTTAAATTTTCGTTGACTGGTTTTATATACTTTCCAGTCATTATCATTTCTAGTGTTTTTGGCAGCATTGAAAAGTCTTCTTGTTACTTTTCTCAAGTTACCGAGTTCTACCGTCCACCAGGGTGGTTTCTTTTTTCCTTTCCCTATATGTTTCAGTGGACAACTTTTCTCGAAGGCGCTACTAAGAATCACCCTGAGTTCTTCTGATGTTTGATCAATATGCTTGGGTTCTTGAATCGCAGTGTTATTGAAATTTTTGAGTTTTTTCTCTAATTCCCTATTAAAGAGATCCCAGTTGGTGTTTCTGAAATTCCTATAAGGTTTCGGAGTTTCCACTGCATCATTTATCAAGAAGCCTATAAGCCTGTGGTCTGAGAATGATTCTTCTTTGAGAACATTCCATTGGTCGATTGAAACTGTATCTGAATTATTAGTAACAGTTATATCAATCACTTCTTCCCTGTTTTTTATAACAAAAGTGGGCTCATTGCCCCTATTTGCTACCAGTAAATTATGTTCTATAATAAATTCAAAAAGAGACTCACCTCTACTGTTGGTGTCGGTACTTGCCCATTGAGCATGATGTGAGTTAGCATCACATCCTAGAACCACGTCCCATCCTTCGATTGCTGCTCGCTCTACTAGCTGGACTGTTAGGTCTGCAGGTGGTCCCTCCGTCCCGTCATATGGCATATAGCAAGATGCCAGGATGAGTGGTGGGAGCCCGATCCGCTCTAGCTTCACGACAGTCTGGTCTAGATTACTATATGTAGATAGAAGAAAAAGATTAAACTGTTTCCTAGCTACAATGCAAGTTCTAAAATTACTGTTTGATACCACTTGTGCAGTTTTGAACAGTGTAAGTCCTTTTGAGTGCAGGCCCTTAATTTTGCCACCTGCGATCCAGGGTTCTTGAATAAGGGCGATGTCTATTTGCCTACTCTCCATGAGGTAGACAAGGTTGGCGCTGGCTGCTTTACTATGTTGGAGATTAATTTGTACTAATTTCATGTTCATAGTTTATTAAAAACCTCCCGCCCCTTACTTACTTGCTTGTTCTTGTTGGCTATTAGTCGCAGCTTGCACCGGTTTATCCCGATCCGAACTTTGAAGCCAATTTTCCTCAAAAGTGGTATAGACTTGTGACTGAGCTGCACAACCACTTCTGTGCCGTCTTTCGTCTGCTCTCCCATCTCAAGCACTTTCCAGTTCTCACTGAGCTGCTCAGTATTTAGGGATTGCAGGAACCTCTCAATGCGGTCCCTAGGGATGGTTGGTCCTCGCATCATCATCTTCGCTTTGGGTCTGTTAAGGTCTTTTATTTCCTTAAGCCCCATAAGGCGAAGGTTTGCATTTGGCCAGGGAGCAATCGTTCTTTTGACGAAGTCCTGCAGCCACACGAGAGTATAATCGTCTTCGCATGTCAGCATCTTGAATCCGTGGACGGTTCTGAGATTACCGAAGAGAGGCGGTTGCCCTTTCTTAAAGATAACGTCGTTCACCTCGTCCAGGATTCTGACTTCCATCAACTGCCATTGATCATCGGAGAGTTTTCGGGAGGGTGTACCGAAATCCGCAATGGCAAATTGTCGCTTCTCCGTAGTCCCTTCAGTGATCAAGGTCTTTCTTCTCTTCGTTTTGGGTGAAGGATTTGTAGGCGAAGATTTATCATCCTGCCTCGTTCTTTTAGACGCCGTTGAGTTTGGTTCAGGGTGGGGCGTAGTGCCGACCGTCTCCTTTCCCGCTCTCAAGGTCTTTGTCTTTGTTTTTGTCGAGTTGTTCGTTATGTCAGTGGTCGTCAAGGTCTTTAGTTTTTGAGTAGCATTGCCCAGCGCTAGCTTCTCCCTGGCCGTTAAGGTTTCGGGATTTTTGCTAGATAGACGCCGGACAATCCTCTCAGCGTTCCGTCGTTTCTTTTTCAGAACCCGTTGGGTGAGATTTCCAGCACTCCGTGAGGCCTTCTTCTCGATTACGGTGTTCTTTGTCGTGTTCATTGTCGTGTTCGTTGTTAAGTCTATGACACTACTTCCACTCGATAGAGATGGAAGAGACGTGCCGGAGTTGCCTATGGGGCTAGGGCCCCTAGCGCCACTCCCACACGGCCCCACCATATCCATCTCCAACGGTTGCACCTTCCCGCCTTCCAGTCCCGATGGAGCAAGTGGCTCCATACCAGGTCTGGTTGGGAGAAGTGGTCCCGCTGTTTGCTTCAGCAGCGTCGTCGTAGGCGTATTCGTCGAGGGGGTCTCCAATGAGATCGGACTTTCCTTTGATTGGATTTTACCAGTCGGCGGATTGGGCGGTCCCATTAGAGTATTCACGCTCGTACCCTCTGTAGAATTTACCTCTTTGGACGGCTGGGAAAGTACCCTTCCTGTCCTCTTAGGATCATTCGCCAGAAAAGCACGAGCGTTTTGAAGACGTCTTCGTTCAATGTCGTTGAGTTCCTTCCAATTCCGACTTCCAAGTCGTTTGACCGTCTTCTTACAGTTGGAGATTCTACTCCGAACTGAAGTGGTCGACAACCCTGAGAAGGCGGAGCTGGCAACGGAACACGCGTCGTCGTCTGAAGGGGTGAGGAGAAGGTCTTCTTCCTCTTGTGTTGTAATTGTCGTTGTCGTTGTCTTTGTCATCTTGTCTTGTTGTTGTTGTTCGTTTTTATTTGTCACTGGCGACTTATCCCCTCCTCCTGTTGGAGAGGCCAAGCCCGCGCCGGCAGCCGTGACTTCTGTCGACGTTTCAGCGTATATCCCCGCTGGTGTTTTGTTCGTTTGTTGTGGCAAGTCCATAGTTTTATCGTTGTGGGTTCCTCTTAGTTGGCTTAAAACCTCAGCAGACCGATTGAGGATTTAATAAATATAAATCTAAAGCCGATCAGCTGAGGCTTCAAACGTAAGCCTCCCCACCGCAACAAGGTGGAAACCCTGCGAGGAGGGTTTTTGCTACTTTCTTTTTGGCAACACTGGTTTTGACAGCTCACGCACGTTTCGTATATATATGTCTATAGAGACAAGCCCGCTGCGATTGACGCACTGGAAGCCAACATTGAATCATTTATTCGTAAGATACCAACCGAAATGTTAGAAAGAGTATGCCAAAATTGGACTAAGCAGATGGACCATTTGAGGTGCGGCCGCGGCCAACATTTGCATGAAATAATCTTCAAACATTAAATTATATCGACCGTACTATCGATTCAAAAAAAAATGCATGCGTATTTCTGAATTTTATGTGTTTTTTTTTTTATTTCCGATAGCTCTTAAAAAATCACTCGTTATAATTAGGTAAATGTTTGGTTTGCGAAGATTTGACCATGTTTCTCCATACCATGAACTCGTCCTAAGATGAACTTTTGGACAATTCTTTGAATCCAGGTGTTGTATTTTCTTGCACAAAATATTACAAAGAAGGGCACCATCATACTTATATGAAAAAATATGCTTTGCGCAGTCTGATCGAACTATGAATCTTACTTCACCTATGTGCACATATGTAAATTCATCAAGGCTATTTTTTGTATATGTTATTAAACTCTGGAACCCCTTACCATTGGCTTTAAAGCAGATAAAAAGAATATCACCATTTTAAAAAGCAATTCTTAGTCACTTTAAATAAACATTTATAAAAGAGTAACTAGAAAGTAATTATGTATCAAATTTAATTTTTTTAACTTATATTATATTTTTTTTATTTAATTTTAATTTTAATTTAAATAAAGAGTCCAAATTTAAGGTACTATAAAAGACTATGTCTTATTTGCACGCCCGCTATGAAATAAATCATATTTGGACAGGTGTTTCTAAAACCTAAAATTAGCTTTACAAATAACGGGGCCTATTGTGAATAAAATTTCCCTGGGAATTGTTCCTAACTTTCAAAATTGTCTTGTCGAATAATGTCGAGAGTTTCCGTTGGAATTTATTGATATTGGGAATTAAGTTTCATAGTGACTTTGGCTCTCATTTAAAAAGGTCAGTCGCCAGCTTACAATGAACAGTGCAGAAGTATTGACCTTTCCAATTTTCTAAGATGAAGAAAATTCCGAGGGAAATTTTGTCTATATGGAGGGAGGATTTCTACCTTGAAACCTATGTTGAAAAGGATCCATCTATGATCCGAGAAGGAATTTAAAGAGGAAACTCTCCAGTTTTCCACCACCCAATTACAGTTGTTTGTAACAGTGATGTCAAGTACATCTTCCCACCCGTCGCGTCGTAGTTTTCCGAGCTTGGAAAAACGAAGGTGGGTGAGTCACCTCTGTTACAAACAATTAGGTTATTATCAATAATAAAATCAAAAAGAGACTCACCTCGTTCGTTGATTTCGAAACTACCCCAGAGAGAGTGCCGTGCGTTCGCATTGCATCCAATCAGGAGGTTCGCCTTTTGCTGATTAGCTGCTTCAACCAATTTCCTCACCTCCTCGGGCGGTGATTGCCGGTTGTGATCCTAGTAGCCAGATGCCACCAGTAGTCCCTTTGCGTCTTTGTCTTCCAGCCTGACGACTGTCAAATCCGGAGTGCTAAAATTGGGACACAAAAAAGCTTTTAAGTGTTTTTTAGCTAAGATACAAGTTCTGGGATTACCTTGTTCTTGGGTTACTGTTTTGTATAACAGGTCGTATTGGTTATCTTGGAGGCCTTTTACATTGAGGCCATTAACCCATGGTTCTTGAATTACGCCAATGTCAATGTTTGCCTCACTGAGGAAAACTCTTAGATTATCTGAGGCACATTTAGAGTGCTTCAGATTAATCTGAATGACCTTGAGCGCGTTTTAATTGGTTGAGGGTCCTGCGGCGCCAAGGACAACCGAACCGTCGACAACAGCGCTGATCTTAGCACTCACATCCACTTTATCAGTATCTGGTCCATTATCTTGCAGGATTTTGTTTTTAGCATGCCTGATGCCAAAACGGAGTTTGTAATCAGCCTTCTCGAGAGCCCCTCTGCTTTCTTCCGTGATCCTCAGAAGGTATGAAGTGCTGGTCTTTTGCGGTTCTTCCGCCTTGATGACGACCCAGTCGTGCATGGGGACCAGCGGGTTCAACCTCTGAAGACCCTGGATCAGCTCCAGTCCGCTCGGTTTGATGCCCATGAGGGGCAACCAGATGCGGGCCTTTGGTTGTCTAGGGATCTCCTTAGCTGGGATAACCTTGAGCTTCAAGCCCTCCCAGTCATTGCTGACCTTAGCAATGCTGTCTCTAAGGAAGTCTCTTGAAAACGCGTCCTCGCATTTGATCACCCTGTATCCCCTGAGCATTTCCCCAGAGTCGAAGCTGGGGTAGGGTCCCTCACTTGTCGACAGGGTGTACGTGAATACCATCTCAGAGAGCTTGGCTTCGATTGAGCTCCACACCGACAGCAGACCTTTGCTGTTGGTGGAGAGTTCATCTACAACCGCTACCTGGAGGTCATCCCTGACGACCTCGCTTACAGTAGGCGGTTGCGCCGCTCTGAAAGATGTGGCTTTTCTCTTCTTTATATTACCATCAAGTTTACTCTTCTTATGGGAAGGTAAAGTCTCTTCCTGAGACCTGTCTCGCTTGACGACTTTTTCTTTTTTTGTCAGAAGGTTATTGTATTTATCAATAACCTTCTGGTACTTGATTTTATCCTCGGCGTCCCTCTCGTGACAAGTTCCCTCCGCCTCATTCTTGGCAATCTTGCTAAGAATAAACGAGGCATGCAGGAACTGGTTCTTTCGAAGAACGCCAGAAGATTTGTTCTTACTACGGTTAGCATTGCTATGGCTGGCATTGCTACCCGATCGCTTGGCAGTATTGTTCGATTTAGGGAGCACAGGAGTACTATGGCTGGTACTCGCTATGCTCCCTGAAGGATTGGAAGTTATCTCATTGGCACAGTTTTCTGTGCCGTGAGAGCTTCCTGTCAGTGTCTCTTGGCTAGAGGCCAAGAGTTCGTCTTCGTTGTCAGTTGTGTCGTTTGTTTGTTCATTTTATAATTTTAAAAAAAATTTTGGTCCCACGAGTAGGTCGGAAAAGAAAGGTCAGCCCCGGCAGAGCCGATATACCGGGGTAAGGCAAGTATTAAGACCGACCCGGCCAGGGCATCCGAATGAGCTCGTTAGTGACTGGTTTCCCCCCCCCCCCAGCCTTCCATTTCTTCGGCACGGATTATGAATAATCGCTTACACCACCACTGAAAATTAGGGACCTGTATCTATGGTAAAATCGCATTGGTGAGGGTTGAACTATTGAGGAGTAAAGGAACCTTACAACATTGCGACCTGACCTTAGCTGATCCCCATCTTGACAACGCACAAGATTTCTGTGGTGATCATTACCGCCCGGCACCCCACTAGGAGGCTTTGATACGAGGATTTATGCCGAGCTCAATAGGTGATAGAAATTAAACAAAAATATTTGCATTCCTCGAGAACGGCTGCAATGTTTCTTGTCTTTTATTATTTTACCGTCATTTTTATAAATAGTGCTCTAGTGAAATAGCCAGTTGGATTACTCACCTTGAACAAATTTTTCGTAATAATTGGACTTCAAAGAGTGTATTCTTCCTTAAACGGCACTACACGAATGTGGAATTCTTCACCCGGGTCAATATGTCTCTCCCATTGCGATATTCATCTTATATCTTCCTTTCAATCCTCTCCTATATTCTTAAACGCTCTCACATTTCAAGAGTAGTCACAACCCCATTAGTGCCGGCAAAATTAAAAACAAAATAAACATTCTTATTTTTGACTTTCTCACAATAGGATAAACCGATTAAAATTAATTCAATTTATGGCATTTCTTTTGAGCAGTCAGAAGTCTGCCAAGCTTACATATATTTCATTTTTATTACTACGATTATTGTTTTGATTTAACACTAAGATATCAACATACATTAAATTCATTTTCTTTTTAACCTTCATTTTAATAATATTTTAATGGCTGGATAACAAATGTGATTTATTTATGACAATAAACAGACATTTTTCTTCCAATATCTCGTACTCGAATAATTGCTTTTCTTATTCAAAACAACGTGTCTTCTCCAAAATCAGGAAGAAACGAAGGATAAATCAAATTAAATCCTTTTTAATTGGGTTAAATCTCATTTTGTTCCAGGGTCAGAACTTTTGAGAATATTATTATTCAAGGGTTTTCATTTCCGTTTACATCTTGAATGTGTTTGAAAAGGACAGACGGTAAGGGTGGAAGGGAGCTAGCTTAAAAATTATGTAAATCTTGAGTTAATCATGTTGGTAAAATTTTAGGAAATTGGAAAAGTTTGGTCCTTGTATATATACTCAAGAGACTTCCGAACGAAATTGAGATTTAAAAAAAAAAAAAAACTGTGAAGCGAGTAGATTGTCATTGTGTAGTAATACATCATCATAAAAAAGTCATCGGACTAAAACCTTTCGCTATATTTCTTCGAAAACACAGAAAAGTCTATTTTTAAAATTTAATTTTAATTTTGTCAAAAAAGCAATTTTTGTCGATAGTGCATATTACAATATTATGTTCCTTTCAAACTTGAGTATACAGTTTATTCAACAAGATTGTAGGTATATAATTATGCTAAGGAGACTTTTTCTTCTACAGTTGATACAGTTCAGAGTACCTCAATTTTAGTGAGTGGGAGTATAGTAACTCCAAGTTTCATTCGTCGGCTAAACTTTCATTTCACCAAAATTAATAAGTTTGTCTATGTTTATATGTACTTCTTACAAATTCACATCCCGCTGCTTTAGATAGCTCGTAATCTATTCGCATCAATAGTCTTTTCATCTTCATATTTGTATTTCGCTATCCGCGTTTCATGTTGATCATATGGACGGAAACATTGAACATTATCATTCAAGTTGGCTTTTTCACCGCTTAAAAGGCCACTGTATTCTCAATTTCAACTCGGTAAGATTCTGTTCGCAGCCTTGGGTGTATCGTATCATTCTTTGGTGATACCGTATCATAGTCTCGAACTTCTGGTGATTTTTTATTATATTCTTGAAAAGCTGGCGTTCTTTTCTGGATTCCAATTTCAGCAGTTCTTGTTCTAGTCTGCAGTATTAACTGGAAAGATCCGTCTTTGACTGCATGCACCACCTACCACCTAGCAATCTTCATCGAACCAGCGGCTCTTTCGTGATCGCCTAGTAAAATACAGAGCATCATTGGCGGAACTTCTGAAGAGATATTATCACCAAAAGTTTTAGCGGTCTTTTGAGATGATAATGACGTCAAATAATGTCACAATTTAACAGGCGAATCTATAAACAAATCTTAAAGGTTACTTAACTTTAAAATACCTCTAAGCAGCTCTTAAGTATGAAATCGGTATCTATAATCAATTTTCACATTTAAGTAGCGTAACTTAAAGGCCTCTTAACTTAAACGCCATCAACCGCGTTTAAGGGTCACTTAAAGGCATTTTAAAATGTATTTTGACATATCGATTGTCATCTTTGAAATTTTGAAGTTTCAAATTGTGAGTTTGTAAGTATTGTTTGTTGTGATATTATATTAGAATTATAAAGTGCTACTATTTAAGAAAGAAACATAAAATTTGTATTGATTAAAGTATGTGTACGCGCAAAGAAATTTCGTCCATGCTTGCCGCTTAGCCTTTGAAGTGTTTGTATCGACACTTTCTTCCTCGTTGTTAGAAGAGAATCTGTGCATAAAATAATTCTGTTTTGTAGTGTATTATTGCAAATTCTAAAATAAAAAAGTTTCCTTGTAGGAGGCATCCCAATTTTCAGATATTTTTCTTTTATTTGTGGCGGCGGGTGTGGGTGTGTGTTCGATAGCCATTTTTTTTTTTGATTTCACAAATAAAAAAATGTGTCTTCCAATTATTTACTGAAAGAAGCAGCATTTGTTTTTTTTCTGTACTAGATTTACACATTCTTTTACGTTACGTGACACAACCAATGAAAAACCGATTATAGATACGAATTGAAGTTTCGTCATTTAAAGCCAAATTAAATATTTAAGTATGCTTAACTAAATAACCTCTAAGATGCAGTTTAAGAAAATCTTATAGATACGGCTGAAACTTTTTAGCTGCTCGTATCGAGTTGCTCTAAGTGCGCGGTGTCCCATATAATCCCATATGTTTCATTTTAGCAACTCAACAGTTGCGAAACTAAAAATTGAATGTGCGCGTCTAGCCTTAAGGGCTTAGTTCTGTGAAAAATAGGGTGATGGATAGCAATGATATTTTTTCCAATTGTTATGTTTCAGATGTCAAAATTCTCAATGACATCCAGCTGTCAAAATTTTCGATAAGATTTGCCATTTCATTCGGACAACTAAAGAACTCACAACACCGTGTGTTCGTTGATTTGGCGCCGGAAATCTTGACCGGAGACCCGGATTTTGGACAAACTTAATTTCCTTGGCCAAGCCCATGTATATTAGCATGGCGGAATCATCGGACTTTATTTCTTTCGAAATGAGGAAGGAGACATCGTTACCGTCTATAATTTAGGGTATAGAGCGATGCTTACCAACTTCTTTCAAGATCAATATATCGGGATTTGGAAACTGGGTCATCTCGAGGCAAGCGTTCGTCAATTGTCCGTCGTGACTTGACACCACTCGATTATTTTCTCTGAGGCTACATCAAGTCTTCAGTCTACGCAAAACTTATGCCTCGACGCTAACATTCGCGACGATACACAGTGGATCGACTCCATACATTTAGACGTGAAAAATTCTAATCTTCTTGGAAAATATCTGTCTCCATTTATAATGTTCATAAATGTAGAAAAGTATTGTATTCTATTGCATTGTTTAAGTCTGTAAAAATTTCGAACACCTCTAGTCAATTTTTATGTTTTAGAATAAATCGTTAAGGCCGACTTCAAATTTAAATCAAAATTGGCTGATTTTGAACTGATGATTCTCTTAAGCTTAGCAGTATTTTAACAGTTTTTTGGTTCTGATGAATTAAACTATGTTCGAAATATGTTGTATAAGTTTTTTTGTCCAAGTCGATTTGGAATTCGAACACCAAACTTAAAAAAATTCCTTCCTTGGGACGCAGAAATCTTTTCCTAAAAAGTGGGCAAAAAAAGGGCTTTGCAAATCTTTGCGAGGTTTATCACATATATTTCCAGAAAGTAGACGTCCATCGCTATCCAAAACACATAATTTATTTTTAAAGCAACCTTAGGCACATATTTAGATTTTCCAAAACAAACACGTTAAAAACAATCAGGCGAATCTATAAACAAATCTTAAAGGTTACTTAACTTTAAAATACCTCTAAGCAGCTCTTAAGTATGAAATCGGTATCTATAATCAATTTTCACATTTAAGTAACGTTACTTAAAGGCCTCTTAACTTAAACGCCATCAACCGCGTTTAAGGGTCACTTAAAGGCATTTTAAAATGTATTTTGACATCTCGATTGTCATCTTTGAAATTTTGAAGTTTCAAATTGTGAGTTTGTAGGTATTGTTTGTTGTGATATTATATTAGAACTATAAAGTGCAACGATTTAAGAAACATAAAATTTGTATTGATTAAAGTATGTGTACGCGCAAAGAAATTTCGTCCACGCTTCCCTCTTAGCCTTTGAAGTGTTTGTATCGACACTTTCTTCCTCGTTGTTGGAAGAGAATAGGCGTTTTCCTAAATGCAGTGTTGCAGCGCATCGTGGATTTTGATGCCCTTGCAACGTTTTTCTTCACTCTGAAATTTACTTTTACAATTCATTAAAAAAACTCTAAAATTTAGAATTCGTATTTAATAACGTTATTTTATTGAAGCAAGTGAATAAAAAAAAAAACATCAAAATTCATGATGCACTGCAACACTGCATTTAGGAAAACGCCCAATCTGTGCATAAAATAATTCTGTTTTGTAGTGTATTATTGCAAATTTTATAATAAAAAAGTTTCCTTGTAGGAGGCATCCCAATTTTCAGATCTTTTTCTTTTATTTGTGGCGGCGAGTGTGGGTGTGTGTTCGATAGCCATTTTTTTTTTTGATTTCACAAATAAAAAAATGTGTCTTCCAATTATTTACTGAAAGAAGGTGTCACAAAACAGCTGTGTTGTATAAAATGAAGCAGCATTTGTTTTTTTTCTGTACTAGATTTTCACATTCTTTTACGTTACGTGACACAACCATTGTTTAGTTAAGTACCAATGAAAAATCGATTATAGATACGAATTGAAGTTTCGTCATTTAAAGCCAAATTAAATATTTAAGTATGCTTAACTAAATAACCTCTAAGATGCAGTTTAAGAAAATCTTATAGATACGGCTGTAACTGTTCTTGATGTCTTTGAAGCTTTCCGGAATTTTTCGATATCTAGGATATTGAAACTTCATGCGTCTATCACAACATGGCCACTTTTGTTGGAGATTCGTTGCTCTGGAGACCACCACACAGTGGTGCCATTTGTATGGGAGAGCGGAAAAAATACATACAATTTTGCACACATATTTCGATTTGGTTTACCACACATTTCGACAAAATTTGGTTAGAAGAAAACATTGAGAGAAAAGTTATTGACATTTTTCGGATTTGCAGGGTTTATTGACTTATATCGAAACATTTTTTGCTAAATAATCAAATAAATACATAATAACACAAGCATATATCAAATATAAGAAATAAATGAGTACACATAATTAATTATATTAATAAGTTATTCAATTAATTCAAGACCATCTTCACTCAAAGTAAGATATGTTTTCTTTGGCCAATTAAGACATGGCTTAGAAATGGATCGGATGATATCAGGATCATAATATGGAATATATCCTCATTTGTTGATAGCCGAGAAAACTCCCTAGAGTGGAGAGTCCTATCTGAAAGTGATCCAACTAGCAAGGATGCACTTTCTATTACTTCTGTTCCGTGTAGTAAAATTTTGTGAATAGTTGCGGACATGTGATACTCGTACTAAGGGTCTCTTCACTATAAGTCTCTTTTGGGTATCGATAAAACATTGCTACAAATATTTTCCAATATGGCTGCGAATCTAATCTAATGTCTATTTCGGTGATATCTGAAGCCACATTTAGATTTCCTAAAAATCTTCGTGAAGTATTGCCATTATTCGTTCTTCCAGTTCCTTGATTTACAACGTCAAATTTTACTCCAACCTTTGATATGAATTCCGCTTGAATTCGTTTTTTTTCCTCTTCCTTGATAGCACAATGCACGAGTCATCATGAAAAGATCAGAATCCGATGCTTCTTGGTTGCCAGTACAAAATGTTTGCATATATTCGCTCTGTCCGGATGAACCATCACAACCCCCCTGTATGTGAAGTTCCAAAAGTCGATCTTTTAATTGTTCCAGTTCATCATTAGGAATTGTTTTCAGAATTCGGCAAGCAGTGTGATCCAGCAAATCTTGCAGCCTTACTCTAGCAAATGTCTCGTTCACTTCTATGTTCTCCGGATAACAAGAATTTTTGGCCTCAACAATATCCTTGAAGTTTGGGAAACCATTATATCCAATTTCTTTTGTGGCTCTTCTTATTACTTCATATGGAAACTTGGATAGTTTGGTTTGGTTAATAACACACACGTCGCGCAAATTTTTTAAACTCATTTCGAATTTTTGTTTGGTTTTGTTTTTTTATACAATATTAATCTTCATCAAAAAAAGATAAAGCAAGAAATAACATAAATTTCAAAACTTAAAGAAAGGGTAACTTTACCCCGCCAGGCACTACCATTGTTACACATGGTACTGATCCTGGACCGAGCAGCAATGCTCGGGTCAGAGCTAGACGGATTCCGGGGGCTAGCAAAGTAATGCCGCAGATTATACAAAATCTGAGAGTTGCGAGTTGGAACGTTGGCAGTATGACAGGTCGAAGCTTCGAGCTGGAAGAGATGATGAAAAGAAGGCGAGTGGACATCTTATGTGTTCAAGAAACAAAATGGCGAAACCTGGGAAACAGGGCCCGTTTCTTGGATACGAGGACAAAAAACTATAAGATGTTCTACTATGGAACGGAAAAGGGTAAAAACGGAATCGGAATCATCCTTGCAAAACATCTATTAGGCAGCGTATTGACCATTTCGAAACCCAGCGACCGTTTGATGTCCCTTAAATTGGTGATTAAAGGAAAGTTGTGGAATATTGTCACTGCATATGCTCCCCAAATTGGATGTGAGCAGGTGCAAAAAGATGCATTTTGGCTAGACTTTCACAATCTACTTAAGGACAACCCAAAGGAAGAGTTTTTGTTCGTGGGCGGAGATTTGAACGGACATGTCGGGAAGACAAACGAAGACTATGAAGATTGCCATGGAGGCCTCGGATACGGCACCAGGAACCCTCCTGGTGAAGACATCCTGAGCATGCGCAAAACATACGGTCTTATCGTACTAAATACAATGTTCGTCAAACAAAGCCGACACCTGGTCACTTACAGCAGTGGTGGAAATGAAACCCAGATTGATTACCATTTGGTATCTAGTTTCATGAAACCCCGGGTAAAAGATTGCAAAGTGATACTAGGAGAAGCGATCGCCCACCAACACCGTCTCCTACTGACAGAATTTTGTATGGAGACAGTGAACGACAACAAACATACAAAAACTTTTGGGAAGATCAAATAGTATAATCTGGATAAGGAAAAAGGCGAAGCTTTTATTTCGAATATGCAAAACGTTCTGTATAACAACACCGATATAGTTCGAAATGAAGAGAGTACAGCACAAAGTATGTGGGATCTCCTACAGAGAACTTGCAAAGAAAAAGCCAAAACACTGTTAGGGGTTTCAAAAGGACACAACCAACAAGGCAAAGAAACATGGTGGTGGAATGATGAAGCTAAATCAGTTATAAGTAAAAAGAAAATGGCTTTCAAGGCTTGGTCGAAGTGCCCCTCTAATGATACAGAGCAAAAGTCACGCCTCGAAGTGGAATATAGGAACTGCAAGAAAGAAGCGAAGAAGAAGTGCGCCCAAATTCAAGCAAAGAATACAGAAAACCTGTATCGGGAGCTGGATGAAATTTCTACCCCGACAGCTGGTGCTATTCAAGAGCTACGGCAAAACACGAATAAGGGCGCAACTATCTTCAAAATAGCCGCTCAAAGAAGAAGAAATGCCCAGGAGATTTGTTCGCCAAAGTTCATTAACAATGCTCAAGGCCAACTTCTTGTGGAAGACAACGAAATTCTTCACAGGTGGCGACAGTATTGTGACGGACTTCTAAACGAACAATTTCCAAGGCTGTACTTTCCAATAGCTTCACCTAACTTAAGCGAAGTATCCGACGTCACAGTCGAAGAAGTTAGTGAGGCGGTAAAATACTCCAAAAAGGGAAAAGCTGTTGGTCCAGACGAAATACCCTCAGAGTTTTGGAAAAAGATGGGAGACATCGGGTTTAGATGGCTCATGATTCTTGTCTCCAAACTTATACGAGGTGATCGCATGCCTAATCAATGGAGGGAAAGTTACCTTCTTCCAATTTATAAAGGAAAGGGTGATACTCGAAGCTGTGATAATTACCGTTCGATTAAGCTGATGTCACACACCATGAAGATCGTTGAGCGAGTCTTGGGTAGCCGACTGCGAAAAATAATTAGGCTATCTGATGACCAGTGCGGGTTTGTCGGGGGTAAGTCAACCACGGATGCAATCCAGAGTATAAGAATAATTATGGAAAAACATCGGGATTCTTTGGAGGATTTGCATGTCGTATTGGTTGATTTTGAAAAAGCATTCGATCGGCAACCACGAGATCTAATATGGGTGGCCCTCAGGCAACGAGGAGTTCCAGAAACCTATGTGCGGATAATTATGGACATGTATGATGGAGCAGTTACTAAAGTAAGATGCGCAGCTGGAGTCACCGAAGAATTCGAAATCACAGTAGGTGTACACCAGGGAAGTGTCTTGAGTCCCCTGCTCTTTATTACAGTTCTTGATTACCTGCTTGAAGGCAAAGTGACGGATCCAAAAGTGCATCAGTTATTCTTTGCTGACGATGGAGCCATCATAAGTGAAGACCCGATATCCCTACAACGAGCACTTGACGTATGGGTGGATGTTCTAGAAGGAAGTGGGTACCGCATAAGCGCGAAAAAGACAGAATACCTATGCTGCCCATTTTCTGATCCACACAGGCCTATTCCAGACATTTATTTGAATGGAGTAGTGCTTCCCAAGTGTGAAAAGTTTAAATATCTGGGGTCTATGATAAATAACGAAGCTACTTGTGATGACGATATCAATCATCGCGTAAGCGTAGGGTGGATGAAGTGGCGGGAAAATTCTGCTATCTTCTGTGACCGAAAAATGCCCCCTAAGCTGAAAGGAAAGCTCTACACTTCAGTTGTGCGTCCAGCACTCACATACGGTTCACAATGTTGGACAATGTACAAAAAGTATGAGAGTAAGCTAACGGCAGCTGAGATAAAGATGCTTCGTATGACAGCAGGAGTTACAAAGCTTGATCGAATTAGAAGTACGAAGATCCGAGGAAGCCTTCATGTTAAGAATACCATTTCCCAAAAAATTGAACACGACCGACTCAGTTGGTATTGCCATGTTCAAAGGAGAGATCCTGAGAACCCCGTCAAAAGAGCAATATCATACAACGTTCCAATTCGGAAAAAAAGAAAGGTAGGCCTAAACACTCCTGGTACAAACAAATGCAAAAACACCAGCATTTAGTTGGCCTCAGAAATGGAACAATACAAAACCGGGAGGCTTGCCGCCGATTTCTGAGGTCAACCCGGCGAACCCCACAGGCGGATCACTAGTGTGAAGCAGATACGTGGGAGAGTTATGATCCCCTCGACATCGAGATCATAACAGCGCCGAAGCAAAGGAAGAAGAAGAAGAACTTTAGAGCGCTGTATCTCCCATATTCCTTGATATACATTTTGGAAAAACATAGAACAATTATATATATGAAAAAATAAATGAAACAAATCCATATTCCAAATTTAATTTTTAGCATTTATTTCAGCCAAAGCACCACTGTGCGCCAACTCGCCGTGTAATTACTTGCTTATACATATAAACATCTTATCTGTCAACCTAGCCTCTTTACCGGAAGTGATGTTGTGCAGGCTGTGTCTCTCTATTTCGATTTTTACTTTCAAGTCACCAATAAAAATCTAGAAATTGCACTTATCATAATATCTTTTTGAAAAGATCATTAAATGAGTCCTCGATGGATTCATATTTCTCCTCGAATGGACGTAGTCATACATGAGCAATATTTGTCTTAAGCTAATGTTATAAGTTCGGTGGCAGACAGATAGTTTGAAGCACATAAATACTTTCAGCCAATGCCTAAAAAAAAATACAAAACACAAAAGAAATCAGAGGTGAGAAGCTCAAATGTTGTTTAAATAGCAACAAGTCTTAATCCGGCACTGCCAACCCCGTCTGCTGCTATTACTTTAATTCACTGGAAGAAAAGTTAAATGATCCAAAGGACATACAAAAAGTAATAAAAATTAAATTTTTCGTTTAATTGTTCCAGCACTCTTTTTCTCTCTAACAGATTATTCCACAGAGTTTTACAATGTCCTTTGAACACTCTAATACCTTTAAAAGCTTCCTATAGAAGACAAAAATTAATATTAAATGAAAAATCGCTTTAGTCACTCCCTTACTGTTTCAGCCCGCACGCACCCTTGTTTAATAGCTTAACTCAATTATTCGGACATAACTCTTTGAAAACGTCCACATCCTACGATAGTACAATGCCTTGCTCCAACTCTTTTTATACGGTTTATTGTAATCACCACCCTTACTTAGACATTGTTTGAAATGAGCTCCTTATTCAAGGACGTGACGGGCTATTATTATTGCTGGCACTCATCTTGGATCCGGAAGCGAATATAGCAGCAAAAAGGAAGAGATGTGTCTATACCGTAGGCGATGTGATGATGAGTAAGCGCATCATGGTCTAGAGTAACTCTTTGTCGCTAGATCCTTTTTGTAATTTTTTTTTTGTCTTCATTTTATCCCCAAGGATTCAAAGCGCAAAACAAAAGTGTATACTCGTAGAAAGAAGAATTGGGATATGGATTGAATAGAGATGGAGGAAATGACGCGTATGAAAAGGGCTATCTATAGAAAGATTTCAACACTAAAGTGTTTTGTGATTGTATGTATGTACATATGTATATGGACGTGCACCACCCCACACCGCCTGTACCTTCGCACAGTGGGTTGTTTGGTCATAGAATATGCTGACATTATTTTTTTCTTGTGATAGATCTATGTGTTTCTGTTTAGATAGTATTGTGCAAGTTTTACAGTCGTTAGCAAAATTGAGCTCGAGATTTTGATCGAAACTGGTTGTGATGGTATTTAAAAAAATAAATTAGAGGCCATTTCAGCCCGTAGAGAGCCTAACTCATAATCGCTTACAACTCTCAACCATTCCTGTATGCATGATACGAGTAGCAGCATGAAGGGGCCTAAAGTTTTCTGCAAAGACAAAAGATTATAGCGAAAGCTAGGAAACCCGCGGTAAAAACTTTTATATGCGATAAACTCATGCAATACACTGCAACCAAACTATCTTCCAATCTTTGTTAGAAATGTTATAGATTTGACTTTTTGAACTACACTCACAACTTGGTACACCTCATAGAATTTGAAGTTGAATTTTCATTCGGTTTCTTCGAAGAAGTTTTCTAAGGTTAGTCTTCCTTCAAAAGTGTGCAGATTTATTTAATGCTTAACCACCGATGGATTGATTAACTCCTTGTTTAGTCGCATGTGCGCGTGCATTCACATTTAAGGCCATGTGTCTTACTTTTTGCGACTAAAAAATCGTGGATTAAAAATCGCAGGTGCGTGCATACCAATTTCTCTTTGTGACTACGATTTTTAAGTCGTAGTAATTTAAATCGCAAGTGTGGGCATATCCATTTGAGTACTTGTGTTTCATTTAAGTTTACAACAATCGCATCGCAAGAAAAATGAAACGAAACAAATTGCGACTTTTAAATCGTCATGATTTGTTGGTATCAAGTGCGTTCATTCTCATTTAAATTCATATGTGTTCTATTTTTGCGACTAAAAAATCGTGCGATTGAAATCGCAAGTGCGGTCCTAGTCTTAGCTACATTAAAGTTCGTGCTATCAATACTGACATTTTGTACTAGACGGTGAACGGTTGACCAACTTGTTAAACCTGTTCATCAATTGCCTTAAATAATTATATTACGGCAAGCTAGGAGCGGTAGTAATTGAGTGCGAACCCTCATAATTAAACTGAGCTTTTGAATATAGTGTCCTACACACTATCTCGTCCAGAACAAAGTTGAAGGAATCACAATCGTTTCTATTCCCTAGTTGCACATTGCCCTTTATACTTTCCAATATGCACACACGCACATGCGACTTAAAAATCGTAGCGATTATAAAAATGAAACAAGTTCTATTTTATCAAGCGATTTTTTGGTCACTACTTATTTGTAGCAAATGCGTGCACTCACATAAAAAGTAGTGTGTTTTATTTTTTGCGATTAAATAATCGCGCTCAAAAAAATCACAAGTGCGTGCATGACAATAATTTGTAGCGACTTCGTCTTTTTAATCGCCTCGACAAAAAATCGCAAGTGCGGTCCTAGCCTAACCCTATAAAGCTGGATCAATTTTAATTTTGCGAGTTCCCGGGTTTGGACGTCGCGTCGTGTCGTCATATTTAAAGACATCCTTATTATTCGAAATTTGAAATTCGTTGTTCTTTTCTAGAATATGCTTCACTGAGAAGATTTGCTTTATGACTTATACTACGTTTTCACCAAAAAATAATCCAAGATTTAAGGCAAAAAATGTATGTGGTGTCTCCACCGACCGCACAAAAGACTAAAATGAAGATTAAATTTGACAGCACCTATCAAAATTCTAATGATGTTTCAATGTTTCTTTTAAAGTGGACGCGAGAGAGAGAAAATTTCATTCGTGCCAAACGAGATGAAAAATCATTGAGATAATTTAGCAGGATATGGATATTAGGTCAGTTTTAACAATACTCGTAGAACAGTTATTGATCTAATGAAGAATTATTTCTAATCTACTAGATTTACGAAATAAATTCGTATGGTAAATATTCGAGATTTAAAGAAGATTTATGGTAAATCCACTCTTGGTGAAAACGTATAATTAAGATGCCACTAGCACTTGTCGATTAAAAAGTTGAAGAACGGCTCAGGGGAATTGCCTCGATAGATCTTGTAGTTCATATGATTACATTTTTGGGGCATGGATGGAGCTGATAGTCCTGACATCCGACACTGTTTCTTCCATCCATAATAGGTTGACGATTGTACTCGTATGTATGCCTCGACCAACATATCACCCAAGCCACCATTTTGTTATTAAAGTTTTTCATAGTCAAATTTACCTCTTGTATACTAGTTAGGGGAATTGGGTCTTCATTGGCTGGCAGTGAAATTTTCTTCTTACCCTATTACTTAGTCAACTTTATGCCCATTTAACTGTTGCTGGAAATGCTGCATTAGCCTGAGCTCTGGTTGCAAGACCCTTTCATCTTATCGAGGTCTTTTTTCTTCATTGGATATCTTCTCCTGGGTCGATAGATTTTTCTCGCTGCAATTGTTTTGGGCTGACATATTTTTTTATACGCATTTTCATTCAACGCGTTCATCTTAATAGCACAAGCTCTTTCCCTGTGGGGCTAATCGTTGGCGTCTTTGGCAGTTCAGAGATTTCCGGTCAGGTACTCTGTAGACTTCCGACGTCAGGGACTAAAAGTATTCAACATCTAATTTCTAATTTGCAGCTTCTTTTCTTTAGACAGTCGAGCTTTGAATTTTTTCGCAACAAGGTAATGATCAAATTCAATATTTGTCCATCAAAATGTACCGTAGTTTTCGTCGTTTAGCACATGTTCAATTTGGTTGTTAGTTCCGCCGCCATATCTATGAAGATGTCCAGATTGCTATGTGGATTTTAGCCTCAGAAAACTAGCACTATCTACTTATCATCGAATTAAGTGCCGCTGCAAAAAGAACCATAGGCTCATCATGCATCTATGTACATTGTTCACAAGTGTCATTTTAAACTTTTGCATGAAATGGCACATCCGCTTCCGCACACGGAGATTTTCCTCTCAATAGGATACCCAGAGTGGTTTAAGTAACATCCTTGCGTGAGTGAGAGTATGTATGTTCTATTTATAACAATGAATAACTGTGGTCAGGAAAAAACTTCTCATCCAGGCAAACAATATTTATTTTGTGTAGATTTTGAAAGTAATGGATTTCAGATTTGATGGCGACTAGATGACATTCACATCCATACAATACACACCCAGAGAAAAAATCTGTGTAAAATTGCCTTAAACGCCTTAGGTAAAGTTTTTTGTATGGATGTTATTTTTCGTACATAACTCTGCTTAGTTTTAAGGCAAGTTATGTACGTCCTAAGTAACTTGAAATAAGCTAATTTGCCTTAAAAAACTAAGGCAAATTTTTTTATATGGATGTTATTTTTCGTACATAACTCTGCTAAGTTCTAAGGCAAAATATTACGTTCTAGGCAATGTAAAATAGGCTAATTTGCCTTATATAACTTAGGTAAGATTTTTTTTGAACGAAAATTATTGGACAAGCATGATTTTACCTAGAACTAAGGCAACATGTACCTCCTAGGTAATTTGAAATAGGATCATTTGCCTTAGATAACTAAGGCAACATTGCTGTTTTGCCTTATATAACTAAGGTACAATTTTTTTGACCTAATGTTATTGGACGAGCATAAATTTTACCTAGAACTAAGGCAACATGTACCTCCTAGGTAATTTGAAATAGAATAATTTGCCTTAGATAACTAAGGCAACATTGCTGTTTTGCCTTATATAACTAAGGTACAATTTTTTTGACCTAATGTTATTGGACGAGCATAAATTTTACCTAGAACTAAGGCAACATGTACCTCCTAGGTAATTTGAAATAGAATAATTTGCCTTAGATAACTAAGGCAACATTGCTGTTTTGCCTTATATAACTAAGGTACAATTTTTTTGACCTAATGTTATTGGACGAGCATAAATTTTACCTAGAACTAAGGCAACATGTACCTCCTAGGTAATTTGAAATAGAATAATTTGCCTTAGATAACTAAGGCAACATTGCTGTTTTGCCTTATATAACTAAGGTAAAATTTTTTGACCTAATGTTATTGGACAAGCATAAATTTTACCTAGAACTAAGGCAACATGTACCTCCTAGGTAATTTGAAATAAGATCATTTGCCTTAGATAACTAAGGCAACATTCCTGTTTTGCCTTATATAACTAAGGCACAATTTTGTTGACTTAATGTTATTGGACGATCATAAATTTTACCTAGAACTAAGGCAACATGTACCTCCTAGGTAATTTGAAATAGAATAATTTGCCTTAGATAACTAAGGCAACATTCCTGTTTTGCCTTATATAACTAAGGCACAATTTTGTTGACTTAATGTTATTGGACGAGCATAAATTTTACCTAGAACTAAGGCAACATGTACCTCCTAGGTAGTTTGAAATAGAATAATTTGCCTTAGATAACTAAGACAATATTGCTGTTTTGCCTTATATAACTAAGGTACAATTTTGTTGACCTAATGTTATTTAACGAGTATAAATTTTACCTAGAACTAAGGCAACATGTACCTCCTAGGTAATTTGAAATAGGATAATAATGTGTATGCAATATTTTCTTGGATCTGACAAGGGCTCTGCAATAATTCTATCAGAGAGGCCAACTTTACCCAAAGACATGGGCGTAGACAGTTTTACAATAGATACAACACATTTCATTAGGTAAATAAGCTAATATGATTATTGATTTTAGTTAATTAAAAAGCATCATTGAACATACAATAGCTTTTTTCGAGTTTATCTCAATAATTTTGAATAAGTGCTGTCAAGTCAGAAAAATTAAATGCTTTTGGTTGTTTTTTTTTTTTTGGTTCCTGGAAAGAAAAATTAATTACTGTTTGTTTGTTTTCTTTTTTTTATGTATGAATGCGAAAACTAAGTGGATTAACATTCTCAAATTTGGTTGATAAACACGGCGTGATGACTGTTTGGTGAATGAAAACCATTAGCATTCACAATTTATCAAGCATGATTACAAAAATCACTTCTCACTTGTAATTTAAACATGGCTAATAGACTTTCACAGCCTATGAAATTTAATTAGACGAAGATATACAGTATCTATATTAACATTTTTGCTGCAGTCTCGACATGCAAGCGTTCGAACTTTCATATTTTTGAAGTAAAACTTCTTTTCCGGCGTTGGGGTAAAAAATTTTCTATGCAGCTGTCAGTGACATGTCAAACCGTCACGCCATCCGTCAAAGACAGCGACATGTTTTTAGCATGTGCAAAGTAAAACATGAAGTTGAATACGATTTAGAATTTACATATTTCAAATGGCTGCATTCAAAGATAAACATAAAACTATAGGTTCAGACGCGCAATGGCTATGCAACCGAATAATTATTGACAAGCATATTGCAATCCAAATAAATTTTACCAACACCTAACCCTCGCATACAAAGTACTGGCCAAAAAGTTGGGTGTATCCACTACCATTTGTATTCTTGCTGTCATAGACGGCATGCCATATGACCATCAGGTTGCCTGGAAAGTTTTGAAATTATACTTTTTAATAATATTTATTCGCTTAATCGCACACGCCACCGACATTTGTTTTGGTATTTATAAATTTGAACGTCACCCGACTAATCAATCAAATACTTTAATAATTAATTTTACAAGAGTGCCGCTGTCAGTGTACTTGCTTTCCAAGTTGCCTGGATACTGAATTAATGCCAGGTGACTACTTAGTTGCTCGGGTTTGTACGGGTTAATAAGAAATGCTTGTGTACATTACAAGATTACAACATGCTTGCCAATACTTGTACGTGCAGCCCTAGGGTAATACAAACAAAGCGAGGCAACTTGCTTGTCAAGTGGCATGGGAGTTTTGTACTTTTCTTCTCGATTTCATTTAAGGCTAGGCGCGCACATTCAATTTTTTGAGGTAAAACTTCTTTTCCGGCGTTGGTGGTAAAAAATTCTCTATGCAGCTGTCAGTGACAAGTCAAACCGTCACGTTATCAGTCAAAGACAGCGACATGTTTTAAAAATATAAAATGTTTGTGAATTATGTGGTCGATCAATTTAACAAGCAGAAACCACTATGCTTTAAAAAAAAAAAAACAAACAAACATATCTTTTTGATGTTTTTTTGAAGTAAAACTTCTTTTCCTGCATTGGGGGTAAAAAAATTTCTATGCAGCTGTCAGTGACATGTCAAAACGTCACGTTATCCGTCAAAGACAGCGACATGTTTTTAGAATACAAAATGTTTGTTCGTAGGTTATAATCTTACAGAAGCTTTGCTTGAGGAAAAAGAAGTTTTACTTCAACCGCGCGTACGTCAGTACACACAATCTTTTTCTTGTCATTACCACCGAACACCAAATTATTTCATTATAAATCAATCATGACTGACAAGTCGAATGACGAAAATTTCAAATGATCAAAATCGAAATAATCGTGCACTAGTTGTAAAACAATTTTGAGAACGCGAACCATGCTTCTGGTTTTAGCAAAAATAGTTTTCGTTTTCCGATATATCAAATCTTAAATCAACACAGAATGATAGAATGAGAGAATAACTTTAAATATACATTGTGAAGTTATTGAACACATTATTATATACTCGTATGTACTCGTAGATATACTCAAAAATGTGTTATGTGTAATAATGCATTGGATTGACCTAGATAGTAGACTAGATAATTTTATTTTCACAGCAACAAGCTTTCAAAATTAATATGGAATTTTTTTCTATGCAGGCTTTATAATTTTATTTTACGAATTTGGTGCGGAACATGGAATGATAAAGCCGATAAACTTAGAAAAGTGATTTCTAATTTGATTATGGCATTTCAAAAAACAAATGATCAATAAAAGAAAAAATGGACATCAAATAGGAAATAAATAAAAACCGTAAGACAAACAACATCGAAAATATTTATTCCCACAATTAATCAAATGTTTTTACGAAGTTATGTCCTTTCGCAAAGCGAAAGTTAGTCTCGTTGCAAGAATGCGCTTGAATAAAAGAACGATATTTAAGTTTATTTCTCAAAAATGGAACGCACATCTATGAATTCCCTCCAATTTTTAAAACTATGCAATATTACCTTAGGTTTAAGCTGATTTTAAGTTAGCACTAGCATCAATTTCCCGCCATTTATATCCACTAGTGAACTTTTACCTAAGTTTAAGCTAATTTTACCTAGGGCCTAACATGGTTTTCCCGCCAATATTCAATACCTGTACAATTTTACCTCAGGTATAAGGTGATTTTACCTTAGTACTAAGGCAACGTTGCCGCCAAAAATCTTAGATTTGACAAAGGCGCCGCAATAATTTGTTCAGAGAGACAAAATTTACTTAGAACATGGGCGTAGACAATATTTTTGAATAGAAAAATCAAAATTTTGTTTTCAATTTGAAAACAAACAAAGGTAGTATTTCATTTAAATTGTTGTCAACAATCATTTAAGTTTATAGAAAAGCATCAGAGGACATTTTAACATTAGATTCTTATTTTAATCTCTCATTTTAGCTATCGAAAACCTTTGATCACTTGAATAAACATTAGAACATTAGTGGGATTCAATTTCGCAAGCGTGATTTTTATCTGTATACACAAAAATATGTGTACACATCATATTTTGTGTTTCCGTAAGATTGAAAAGTAAATTTTTATTCAAAAGAAAATGGGTAAAAAGTTGAGCATATCATATTTATTCACAAAAATTTAAAGACGGCAAAAAGTTAGCACGGAAAATCATTTACGCTTGGGTAGTTGGGCTCTTGAAAGAAAAGTTCATTACATTTCTTTTAATTCGTATGAAAAACGAGTGTATCAATCAATTAATTTATTAGACAAACTAACATTAACACAGAATGTTTGAATGAAAGAATAAATTAAAATACGCGTTGTGAAATTTTTACCCACATTTTTTACTTATATAATCAAAAAATATAGAAATATTGCTTAAGGCCCCAGTTATAGCATTCTTAAAATGTATCTCTGAGACAAATTAGTGGAATGCTGACTTTATTCTTTTGACAAGCCAGTTATACCAATCATTGAAAAATGGGTTTCAGTAAAAGATGCTGTCAGTGGCTGATTACAACCAATTCTATGCATTTGAGTTTAGAGTTGATCATTGAAAGGAAAATTGACATTTGAGAATTAAAAGAGAATTGAACACATTCAGTGAAATTATTGTGTTCCATATTAAAAAAAAACGAAAATCAGCTGTTCATTGAAATTGCTTTCCATCAGTGAAATAATAATATTGGATTAACAAGAAAGTTTAAATCAGAATTTTGTATTTTATAGAGTCAAAAAAATATTAATATTCATTGCCTTCATTTTGGTACCAATTAAGCCATTACAGTTTGTTTAGGCTAGGACCGCACTTGCGATTTTTCGTCGAGGCGATTAAAAAGTCGCGCATTTGCTACAAATAAGTAGCGACAAAAAAATTGCTTGAAAAATGGAGCTTGTTTCATTTTTATAATCAATACGATTTTTAAGTCGCATGTGCGTGCATTTACATTTA
This sequence comes from Philhelius festivus, assembly GCA_963931855.1. NCBI lineage: Eukaryota > Metazoa > Arthropoda > Insecta > Diptera > Syrphidae > Philhelius > Philhelius festivus. The sequence continues at coordinate 37,544,544 of OZ007555.1, forward strand.
ACGCCATGTCTCTTATTCCTTGCGGCTAAAAAATCGTGGATTAAAAATCGCAAGTGCGTGCATAACAATTTATTCTTGCTACTACGATTTTTAAGTCGTAGTAATTTAAATCGCAAGTGTGAGCATATCCATTTAAGTGTATTTGTTTCATTTTAACTTACGACAATCGCATCGCCTGAAAAATGAAACAAATTGCGACCTTTAAATCGTGACGATTTCTGCGTTCATTCTCATTTAAACTCATGTGTTCTGTTTTTGCGATTAAAAAACCGCGCGATTGAAATCGCAAGTGCGTTCCTAGCCTTATTCGTCTTAAAAATGCGAATTAAAAATTTAATGATGCATTTCAATGATAGTTATAACTGGTCCCTAAGGGATATTTATGCATTAGTGGAATATTTGGATAGACCTGAAAAACTGGATAGTTTTATTTTCGCAGCAACAAATTTTAAAAATTTATATTTGAGTTCTTTTCTGCAGAGTAGATAAATTTATCTCATGAATTTGGTGCGGAAAATGAAATAATAAACCCTTTTAACTAAGAAAAGTAATATCTCATTTTATTGTGTAAACGTCTGGCGAAATATAATCTTTTGATAAATCGAAAGTTATTCTCGTTTCATGAATAAAACAACGTAATTTATTCTAAAAAAATTTTACATCTTGAAAAAAGAACGCAAACATATGGTTTTCCTCCAATTGCCGTAAGCAATGCAACGTTACCTTAGGTATAAAGTGATTTTATGTAAGCACTAACACAATTTTTGCGCCAATTGTATCCACTTGTGAACATTTACCTAAGTCTTACCTAATTTTACCTAGTGCTTAACGTGATTTTTCCTCCAAGTTTCTATTAACTATTTGTAATTAACCTAGTTTTAAGGTAATTTTGTGTTATTATTGAAATATTAGCCTAGTTCTAACGTGAAATATTATTCGGATGCCGTTATGTTGTGATTTGTGTAAGTATTTTCGTAACTTATTTAGTTGGTTTGTAATTTTCGTGTTGAGCAGTCCAAAAAGTGATTTAAAAAAAAAAAACGTAAAGTCTTTAATAAATAACATTATAATACAGCAAATATTAAAAAGAAATACCTTCCTTTCTATATTTAAAATATTAATAACAAATATTTGGGATAATTTCAAGGTAAGTGTCTTTATACTATTAATTTATTATAATCATTAACATAATTTTAATCTCGGAGCAAAATAATTATTTTATTACTGCGATTAGTATATATCCGATTTGTCTTAAAAAGGACTTATTTGCATTTTTTTAAAGAAAAGAAACGCAGTTCCAGTTGCACAAGCAACTGAACATGTTTTTTATTTGCAAACCAAAGAATATTTCACTGAACAAACTCATTTATCAAAACTCATAACTCCGTAAGGCGGCGCACATGCCACGTGGTTCTCCTTCTCATTCATTTTTCATCGTCAACCGTCAACCAACTGCAACGCGTTAAAAGAAAATTTTCTTATAAGTTCTTAAAAAGTTGTTTTTATTACATATAACAGTCAGATTTTTAATACATATTATTAAGTAAATAGTGAAAAGTTAATCAAACAAAAAAACAAAAGGTAACTACATCCATATACATTATAAAATATTTAACCAACCCAAGTTTCTTAATTTCGCTGAGCAAGCAAACCAAAAAAAATGTGATTCTGATTTTCTTTTTTACAAGAACGGGTGTGGAATTAATGAGATCTCAGAGTCTCAGTAATATCCAGAAACGTAAATTGCGTAATTCCAATATTACATATTTTGAGGGTATCAAGGGCGCTGGCAAAAGCTGGCATGTCTACGTCAACTTTTACAATTTTTTTGGGTGGGGTTGACATTGACCACGTTGGAGGCATTTTCTAATAAAAGCTGCGGATCGCATTTGGTGCATTTATAATTTTCTATTTTCAAAACCAAGTCTAGCAGTAAGAATAGGAATACCCTGGTATTATTTGATTATTCAATGGATAACTGCAAAGACCATTTCTAATTTCGGGAAAAATTAAAAATGAATCAACTCTCGATTGAGAATTATCACTTTCAAAGCAAATTTTCTTAAAAGTTCTTAAAAAGTTGTATTTATTACGTATTACAGTCAGATTTTTAGTACATATTATTAAGTAAATAGCGAAAAGTTAATCAAACAAAAATGCAAAAGGTAACTACATACATATACATTATAAAATATTTACCGAATCCTTAATCTCGGTGAGCAAGCAAACCCAAAAAAGCAGAGTATAATTCTTATTTTCTTTAAGTAAGGAAATGCTTAGCATACTAAGCGTTTTCTCGAAAAGTATTAGCTATATTACAATGTTTCTTGCATATCTTAATCCTGTTTTTCATCCCTTAACTGCCGGCATTTAGCATTTTGGAATTAACTAATTTTTTGAAAAAAATTTACTTTGGTGATAGTACTCGTACATACAATTTCATTGAAAAACAAAAAAAATACTTAAACACACTTAGCGTTTTCTCGAAAAGTATTAGCTATATTACAATGTTTCTTGCATATCTTAATCCTGTTTTTCATCCCCTAACTGCCGGCATTTAGCATTTTGGAATTAACTAATTTTTTGAAAAAAATCTACTTTGGTGATAGTACATACAATTTCATTGAAAAACCAAAAAAATACTTAAACACACTTAGCGTTTTCTCGAAAAGTATTAGCTATATTACAATGTTTCTTGCATATCTTAATCCTGTTTTTCATCCCCTAACTGCCGGCATTTAGCATTTTGGAATTAACTAATTTTTTGAAAAAAATCTACTTTGGTGATAGTACATACAATTTCATTGAAAAACCAAAAAAATACTTAAACACACTTAGCGTTTTCTCGAAAAGTATTAGCTATATTACAATGTTTCTTGCATATCTTAATCCTGTTTTTCATCCCCTAACTGCCGGCATTTAGCATTTTGGAATTAACTAATTTTTTGAAAAAAATCTACTTTGGTGATAGTACATACAATTTCATTGAAAAACCAAAAAAATACTTAAACACACTTAGCGTTTTCTCGAAAAGTATTAGCTATATTACAATGTTTCTTCATATCTTAATCCTGTTTTTCATCCCCTAACTGCCGGCATTTAGCATTTTGGAATTAACTAATTTTTTTGAAAAAAATCTACTTTGGTGATAGTACATACAATTTCATTGAAAAAGCAAATTTTCTTAAAAGTTCTTAAAAAGTTGTATTTATTACGTATTACAGTCAGATTTTTAATACATATTATTAAGTAAATAGCGAAAAGTTAATCAAACAAAAATGCAGAAGGTAACTACATACATATACATTATAAAATATTTACCGAATCCAAGATTCTTAATCTCGGTGAGCAAGCAAACCCAAAAAAGCAAAGTATAATTCTTATTTTCTTTAAGAAAGGAAATGCTTAGCATACTAAGCGTTTTCTCGAAAAGTATTAGCTATATTACAATGTTTCTTGCATATCTTAATCCTGTTTTTCATCCCCTAACTACCGGCATTTAGCATTTTGGAATTAAATTTGAATTGAAAAATTTAGAAAATTCTTAAGAGTTATCTTGAAAAGTATTAGCTCTAAAAATAGTTATTAAATTCTCAAGCTTTTTTTTAACTGATGTCAAGATGAATGAGTTTCTTAACTTTATCATAGTTTTAAAAAGCACTGAACTAGCATATGCTCGTAATATTAAAGATAATCCTTCATATTATAAACAAAAAAAATTATTTCTTCTCTGAGTGATAAGTAAAATATTGTACTTTGGATGTCCAGTCTAGATCATACAATTTTTCGTAATACTAGTTATCCAGTGTACATACATACATATATTTATTAATTAAATTTATAGAAATTCATAAAAGTTAAATTCATTATTACAGTTTATACGAGGAAAATGCATTGTTTTATCTGTCTTGAAGAATTTATTTGTTTGAATACATTATTCAGTCATTTAAAAATTATCCATGGCTGTGATAAAAGAAGCAAATTAAAATGCTTCGATGAATCATGCAAACAAGTATTTAATGGATTGTCTTCGTACAAAAGACATTTAGGCATCCATTTAAGGGATTTAAGCAAAATAGTGGAACCACCTAACAAGAATAATTACTTAAACCCAAACGCTTGTAACACTTCCAGTACGAATATATTTGAAAATGAATTGCAAAACAACCATTTTTCGTTAAATAATAATGAACAACATTTACCAACTATTAGTGGCAGTGCAAAAAGGATAGAAACCCCATCAGATAAAAGCATAATAGAAAATTGCCTAGTTCAGTTCGTCTTAAGCCTTTACAACAACAATCATTTTAATAGAAAAGACGCATTAACTATACAGAAAGACGTTGAAAATTTGATTATATCCCCACTGTTAAAAATAATTTTTAACGTTGAAATGTGTGAGGGTGATAAAAGCAAAATAGAAAACATTGTCAGAGAATACAAAAATGTTTTGAATAATTTAAACACTGAGTACAAACTTCAAAAATTTTTGGAAAGTCGAGATCTATATAAAGAACCTCGAGAGTTTGATATTAATAGAGAAATTTCTCATGTTATGATAAACGGAGAGAGCAATTTGACAGAAAAAGTTGAAAAAGGTATTCTTATGGATTTGAAATTTCAATTTCGGAAAATTTTTGAAAAAACTGAGAATCAAGAAGTCCTCAAAACATTTTTGGAAGAACAGAAACAGAGCCAGTCATCAAATATAAGTAATTTTATGAAAGGTAAATTATGGCAATCAAAAAAAGCACTTTATAAAAATAGGAATTTGGTTCCATATTTTTTATTCGCAGACGATTTTGAAGTTAATAATCCTCTGGGATCACATAGTGGAGTTCATAAAATAACGGGAGTGTATTTTTCGATTCCTATATTTGAAAATTATTTCAAGGTCAGTGACATTTATCTGGCTGGCTTGATTAAGGCTCAAGATATAAAAACCTATGGAAATGATCTGACAATTTACAACCTTGTACAAGAAATTATCTCCTTAGAAGTTGAAGGTATTGAACTGACCTTAAATAACCAGAAAACGAACATATCTTTAATAATGGGTATTATCTTAGGAGACAACTTGGGTCTTAACCAAATTCTTGAATTCAGTAAATCATTCTCTTCTAACCACTACTGTCGCTTTTGTATAGCACCAAGTGAATTAACCAAAGTTATGTGTAAAGAGAATTCAAAATTTATCAGAACCGAAGAAAATTATAATGAAAGTTTATCTGCCGATTTCTCTACCACAGGCATTTACAAAACGTCAATTTTAAACAAAATTCCTTCTTTTCATGTTGTACAAAATTTTTCAGTAGATCTTATGCATGATATATTTGAGGGCATTGCACACTATAATTTAACACATGTTATAGAACATTACATCAAAAACAAATTGTTTACATTAGACGAACTGAACCAATATAAGTCCACTTTTTCCTATGGAGATACTGAGAAAGGAAATGTTTTTAAAGACATTACTCCACTACATCTGAAAAGAAAAAAATTAAATGCTTCAGCAAGAGAAATGTGGACATTTGTTCACCATTTTCCTTTGATTATCGGCCACTTGATCTCAGTTAATGATAAAGTTTGGGAGTTCGTTCTGATTTTTATAAATATAATTGATATATTACTTCTGCCACATTGTAATAATTACATAATGCATGATCTTGAACATCTTATTGAAAAACACAATATGCTATATCAAAAGTTATTTGGCGATACTCTCAAACCAAAACATCACAACCTTATCCACTACCCACGGATCATACAGAACTCTGGGCTTCCAAAATATTATTGGTCTTTTTTGTTTGAAGCCAAACACCAGGAGTTAAAATCATATGGTAGAGTCACTTCAAGTCGCAAAAACATTTTACTTTCAATCGCAACAAAATTACAGTTCAAATTTGCTTATAAAAGTATTAAAGAAAGAGAAAATTTACTTCAGTATTCACATCATGATGAAATACATAATGCCATTGAGAACATAAACTGTTTGAATTCAAGTGTATTAAATGTAAATTCAAAACACTTCGAACAAATTGAATTTAATGGCACAGTTTACAAAAAAGGACATTACTTATCTATTACAAGTGAATTGAATGTAAAGTTTTTTTTAATAATGCGAATGATCATTAGCGAAAATAAAACTGTGTATATACTTTGTCAAGAAATACAAACAGTATTTAGCGATCATTATATGTCGTTTGAAAAAATAGAAAGCACTGAGGATATTTGTTTAGTTAAATCCCTAAATGAATTTGATGGCCCACCCGTTAGCTGCCATAAAAAACTATGCGGTAAAGAATATATACGAAAAAAACATTTTTTTTCTTAGGTCACAACAGCATTACAAAATGAATGCACAAGACTTAAATATTTCCACAACTGAACATGAACAACCTAGTTCTTATCCAAACAACTCCATGACGGCTGTTCAAAATAAAAACATCGACACAAATCCTACTTCATTCTTTGTTCTTAATTCAGAAGATGAATTAACGTTGCTACGTGAAGATGAAGAAGAATTAAACATTACAATTATAAATTCCGAAAATATCCTTCCACGTCAATTTCAAACACAGGAAGAAGAAACCAACGATGACTTAGCTGATTTACTAAAAGCGTGGGATCTGTATGATAAACTTTATCTATTTTTAAAAGGTAAAATCTCTAACATTTTAGATATTTGTCTACAAAAATGTTTAATTAACAGGAAAACAAATAGATATTGAAGGTTTAAAGTGCATGAGGGAACGACACATTGATCAAATTTTTTATGAATATAATGACTTTAATACAAAAATGATCTTTGAAGCTAAATTACTTTTGTGGCAAAGTGAAAATGTAAGTAAAATATAATATAAATTTTATTATTAAAAACTAACAAAATGTTTTTAAAAATATTTATTGAAACTTTAATTATTATAACTTTACAATTTGATGGTCAGTTAAAGTAGTAACACAATATTTTGTTTTTGTAATTCTTATGTTAGTGTGTGATCGGATCTCCTCTATGGAACTTCGTAGTATGGTTATATGCGCTAAATGAACTACGAACTGATCAAGTTTTTTATTCACTGAAGTATTTTGTTTTAAGTCTTTATTTTCGCTAAGGATTTCTTCACTTTTTCTACTGAATTGCAGTTGCAATAGCTTAATAGTTTTAAGACCAAAGTTTGTATCGTATTCACTTTTTAACTATCGCGTTACGATTACTTTAGCCGTTATTTTAAAATAATATTAGATACTCTCTTTCGAGTTATCTCGAGTATAATTTCACTTTGTAGAAACGGAATTATGGTTCTTAAAGGATACGAAAAATATATTTGTATCCTACCGACTGCGCAAATTTTGTTATTTAAAGCTAAAAAAATGTTTTTAAAAAATATTCATTGAAACTTTATTTACATTAACTTTACAGTTTGATGGCCAATTAAAGTCCAACACAATATTTTGTTTTACTGGTTAAATACATTGTTGTCATCTTAGAAATATATACATGCACTTCGATTTGTGGTCACAGCTGCATCTGGCTGGCCCTTATAAGAATTCAAAGCCATTGGCCCTGAGTAATAGATCCGAATCTAGCCTAAGTTCGATTTTAACCAAACATTCGTAGAAATAAAACAAATTTCAAGTATAAATACTTAAAAGCGGCTTTCCTGTAACTAAGTTAAATTTAAAATGATAGAATCACAATAGAACTTTACGAATCTGGTTAATAGAAATCTGTTTGTGTATCAGTTCACAATAACGAAATTATGAAAATGAGTCACAATTATTGGTATAAATAAGACTTTTGTAAATTTGATCTGTTACTACGAAATTTTAAAAGCAACTTTTCTACATCTAACAAAAAGTGACTTTAAAACCGATTCTATGGATGTCTATTACTAAGGGCCATTGTGTTATTCATGTCCATTTTATCTTTTTCTGTTGAACGTAATATGTATGTTCGATTTCCGGGGTTGGGTTTTGTCTTTCTGGAGCATATGTAACTTATATGTTAATAGTTTTAATTTTTGTAACTTATTTTTAAGTTAAATATAAAACAGAAAAAAAAAAAAACAATTTTATTACATTTTTTTAAATTATCATTTTTATTTTCCTTTTTAATACAAACAGGGAATTTTTAATACAAAACCTTACAAAAAATCAACTCAACAAGTATCAGTGGAAACGTGGCTTAACAGCATGAGTAGCCCATCTCACAGTAACTCCTCAGATTTTGACGTAAGTTCAAACATAAGTCATATCTAAAAATATCATTTATATAACTACGAACCTAGCGCACAATCGGTAAAAACAATTTTTAGGTAATATTTATGTACATAACAATGCATTTTCGAGAAGGGTTTTAAAAATCGGTTTATTTATTGGCAAGGACATTTTTCTTGTTTTTTTTTTTTGTTGATTAATAATAAATATTTTTGAAATTTCACAATTTCAAAATTTTTCAGTTATTAAACATTTCTTAATTTTAAGATCTATATTTTCACATATTACAACCTCTTAAATGGATCATTGCCACTATCATTAAATTAAATCTTTAGAAGATTCAAAAACTTAAAAAGAATGCTTTCACCATCCAAATTGAAAATGCATGTCAGATAGAACCCGTTAAGGCAGCAGGTTAAGTTAAATCAAGCACTTAGGATATAATTTGTTTTGCTTTTGCAGTGTTTTGTTTTTATGAAATGAATATTAATTGTTTATGAAGTTGGATAATATTTTTTAGTTAGGAAAAATTTTGTCATTTAGTCAATTATTTAATTTTAGGTAACAGTTCTGGAAGTATTAATGAAAACGGATCAAGGAAGAGGACTTTTAGAATCATATAACAATAAAAATGTCTTAAGTCCACAGGATAGAACAGATCTTGTTCATAAAACTGTCCAGTACTTTATAGAGAATAGAAAGAAAATAACGGTCAAGCGGTGCGAAATTTTGGCGGAGGAAATCGTTAAAATTTTTCCAACAGAAAGTTTGGTAAGGTTGATACTGCCGTTACCAATAAAGCATTTTCTAATAGATTTTTGTATCATAATTACAACAGAGTACGTACTTTGTCCCAGGTAAAAACAAAATTCCTCCAAAAGGTAAACTCTACGACCGCTATAGGGGCCAACGAAGATCTCTGTCGAAGTTGTATAAGAGTGATGATCCAACATCATTAAAGAAATCAAAGCTAACAGATGTTTTAACAGATGTTTGCATTGAAGGTTTGATCAAAGTTTGAATAAATTAGATTAAATCTCAATTATATAAGCATTTTTTACGGCTATGAAGTTAATTCGTTGGCTTAAAAATTGACTTAACGAATAACTATAACGTTATATTAATGAAATAAGCTCAATGACTTAACAGATATATCAGTGGTGAACAAATTTGCGTTGGCATATAAACTAGTTTTACTGCTTCAATAAAAATAACCGTTCCATTGTGATATTAATTTTCTATATCAAAAAATAAAATGAAATAAATCCATTTTTTCTATTTTAGTACCAAGAAAACAAAAATATTAACTCATATACCTTTTTGGTTTTACATATTTTTCATAGAATCATTAGACGAAGAAAAGTTAAAGAGTATCTGCGATGAATTAAAGCAAAACAGAAACTGGGATACTGTAATAAAACACTGGACTGATACTATAGCATTCAGAAGAAATATGATCGACTCAAGCAGTGATACTGACATCCAGACAATCCTTCTTCAATGGCCTCTATTTAAATATTCTCGTGCCCCAGTATTGGTAAAGTGTTATTTATAGTATTTTTGTAGTTGTCAATTTATATTAGCCATTGATTTGTATTAAAAACCTAAGATCATATCTTAGAAAAAATAAAATAAAATCAAATAAAAAACTATTTTATTTCAATCGTATGTAAAATATTTTTTTCTATCTTTCAACAGATAAACATTGATTACAACTTTCTTAAACCCACTAATGGATTTGATTTTACAAAATGGGAAAATTTTCGGACGATTGCGGTGGAAATTTTTAAAGAAAGAATAAAATGCAGTACCCTAAAGACATACCTTGCACAAGTAATAGATAAAATTCAAGACCTTGACATAGGTACGAAAATTTATTTTAAAATAATTTGTATTCTAAAAAGATTTTTAAATTGTATAATAGACAATTTGAATATTGCGTATTTAAACCTATTACACGGAGTATTGCCACCGTCATCAAAAAAATATTGTGGAAAAGTCAAAAAATTCACAATTGAAGATTCTAAGAATGCCTTCACCATCGAAATTAACAATGCAAGTCAGATAGAACCCATTCTGAAAAAGAAAAGGGAAGAGTGTATAAAGTTGAAAATCAAGCTTCAGCCTCTTATAATTGTTGTGGGCGAACTCTTTAAATATAATCAGTTTTACGTATCCTTGGACAATGTAAAATTTAAATTAGACTCATATATAGATTGTATTGATTTTTATTTAAAACTCACGTATGTGTTAAATATACAATACCCCCCACAATGTTTATGTGTGTGGGTATTTATTCAAAATTTTTTCTTTAACATTCAAGACGGTCCAAAAATCCCTGCAGTACAAACTTTCTTAAATGATTTGAATTTTTTAATAACTTAGATACACGTTGGTAGTATCAATTTTTAAAAATTACCCTTTGCGGATTGTTCCTTTTAAGAAATTTAAAAATATATCTATTTTTTGAAATTTCGAAAATTCGATTTTTTTGAAAATTCAATATTCAGTCCAGCGGATAATAAATCTTTAATTCATATTTCAAATTATATTCTTTTAAAAGTTATGTGCTTATGTCTTAGGGTAAGACAATACAATACGCCTCACTTATTTAGAATCTTCAATAAAACAAAAATAAGAGTTCTTGTATTAAATAAAAAATAACAGTCTTTTTTCACTCGGAGTCGTATGTTTTTTAACAGTCTTTAAAATTATATTTACTTCAGGCTTTGATAGTTTTAACCATAGAAACCTAATTCCGCAATTTTTCGAAAAGTTGACCACTTGGTTTCAAATATTGACCAGGGTGGTCCAAACGCCGAAATGTGGTTTTAGGTACCTTGAAATCTATTGACACTTAGAACCCAATTTGTTGTTCCTTATACATACATATGTAAAGATTGCTTTGATCATATCATATTTGTCTTCTGTCGGCCACGTTTATTGTTAGTTTTTGGGTTTTTATAACTCAAAACAAAATATTAAACCTCACTTAAAATCCTTAAAATCATGCATCGAATATGGCCTACTGGTCCATATTATCAACACATGGGATGGGCCATTTTATCGACACTTTTTTCACTTTTTTTTAAATTTTTAAAATACTTACATAATTAACTTAAATCAAAATTTTGATTTCATTATAATAAAATACAATTTAACACCACATATATTATGGATAGTATGTTATACTCCCAACTTGCTTCATTCACCCCCTTAGTATTATTTTTAACTTTATATATTGCTTCTTTCATGTCCTTTTCGGATTATGATGGCCGCAGTGGCGTCCTTAATGTAATTTCTTCACATTTCTATACAAAATTAAGAAATAAAAAGTTTATATGAGTGTTATATTTTAATACTTTACTGGGGCCTATTACACTCACTGCATTGGGGCGTTTTGTAAATTTCTTTTTTCTTGCTCCAAACAAAGAGCATTTGACCGACCAAGCGACTTATTGGGCTTGTCTTTTATGTTAGGTATGTTATACTCCCTACTTTCTTCATTCACCCCTTTAGTTTTATTTTTACCTTCCTCTATTGTTTCTTTCATGTCCTTTTCGGATTATGATGCCCGCAGTGGCGTGCTAAATTTAATTTCTTCACATTTCTATACAAAATTAAGAAATATAAATATAAAAATACTTTACTGGGGCGTATTACACTCACTGTATTGGGTTGTTTTGTAAACCGGGGTGTTTTGTATAGTTTTACCCTATGGGTACTGAGTTGTTCAAAAAGGTGCACAGTTTTTTTTTTTAATTCAATTTTTCACAAACTAATGGATTTGATTTTACAAAATGGGAAAATTTTCGGACGATTGCGATGGAATTTTTTAAAGAAAGAATAAAATGCAGTATCGAATATGGCCTACTGGTCCATATTATCAACACATGGGATGGGCCATTTTATCGACACTTTTTTTCACTTTTTTTTTAATTTTAAAAATACTTACATAATTAACTTAAATCAAAATTTTGATTTCATTATAATAAAATACAATTTTACACCACATATATTATGGATAGTATGTTATACTCCCAACTTGCTTCATTCACCCCCTTAGTATTATTTTTAACTTTATATATTGCTTCTTTCATGTCCTTTTCGGATTATGATGGCCGCAGTGGCGTCCTTAATGTAATTTCTTCACATTTCTATACAAAATTAAGAAATAAAAAGTTTATATAAGTGTTATATTTTAATACTTTACTGGGGCCTATTACACTCACTGTATTGGGGCGTTTTGTAAATTTCTTTTTTCTTGCTCCAAACAAAGAGCATTTGACCGACCAAGCGACTTATTGGGCTTGTCTTTTATGTTAGGTATGTTATACTCCCTACTTTCTTCATTCACCCCTTTAGTTTTATTTTTACCTTCCTCTATTGTTTCTTTCATATCCTTTTCGGATTATGATGCCCGCAGTGGCGTGCTAAATTTAATTTCTTCACATTTCTATACAAAATTAAGAAATAAAAAATACTTTACTGGGGCGTATTACACTCACTGTATTGGGTTGTTTTGTAAACCGGGGCGTTTTGTATAGTTTTACCCTATGGGTACTGAGTTGTTCAAAAAGGTGCACAGTTTTTTTTTTTAATTCAATTTTTCACATATGAGTATTCAAATTCTTTGAACTTGCCAAAAAAAATCGTTTTCTACATCCAACATTTCTCTATCAAAGATTTTTGTATTTTCATACACAACACTGTTTTTTTTTTTGTAGAAAAAACCAATTCTTTCAAACCAAGTTTCTTTTTTGATATGTATAAAAACTTGATTCTAAATTCAATACTTTGCAGAAGATTTTAAATTTCTTTAAACTTATTTAATTTTCTAAAATGTATCTTAACCTTCGAAGGTGAAATGTTTTCTTAAATTTTGTGTACGTCTTATGCTTATAGATGTATGTATGTTTCACTCTAAATTTAATTTGCTTGGTTATAAAGCAAGATAAAAACAAATGTTTAACAAATTCCAAAAAAAAAATGTAAAAGAATTATATGTATATCTGTTATTTATCCAGTTTTCCTCATTTGTAATGCTGTAAATTGCATTTTTTAATTTTTTAGATAGTAAGATTTTAGAAATTAAGATTATATTTTAAAAATCGAAAATAATCAATAACATTAAATCTGTTAATAATAATTCAATAAAATCCTTTGAAATGATGTAAAATTACTTCTTTTTTTGGAGGACATTTTTCAGAAATAAGAAGAACTAAGCAAAAATATAGGTAAAATCTACCTATCAACTAAGTTAAATTGCCTCATTATAGGTAAACGAAAATAAGGTAAATGAACCTAGAAACTAAGGGAATTTAGGCGCAAATTTAGGTAAAACTAAGATCGTTTTACCTTAGATATTAAGGTAAGTCAACACGTTCCTAAGGCAACAATATAGGTAAAAATCTACCTATCAAACTAAGTTAAATTGCCTCATTATAGGTAAACGAAAATAAGGTAAATGAACCTAGAAACTAAGGTAATTTAGGCGCAAATTTAGGTAAAACTAAGATCGTTTTACCTTAGATATTAAGGTAAGTCAACACGTTCCTAAGGCAAAAATATAGGTAAAATCTACCTATCAACTAAGTTAAATTGCCTTATTATAGGTAAAAAAAAATAAGGTAAATCAACCTAGGAACTAAGGCAATTTAGGCGCAAATTTAGGTAAAACTAAGATCGTTTTACCTTAGATATTAAGGTAAGTCAACACGTTCCTAAGGCAAAAATATAGGTAAAATCTACCTATCAACTAAGTTAAATTGCCTTATTATAGGTAAAAAAAATAAGGTAAATCAACCTAGGAACTAAGGCAATTTAGGCGAAAATTTAGGTAAAACTAAGATCGTTTTACCTTAGATATTAAGGTAAGTCAACACGTTCCTAAGGCAAAAATATAGGTAAAATCTACCTATCAACTAAGTTAAATTGCCTTAATATAGGTAAAACAAATAAAGTAAATCAACCTAAGCACTAAGGCGTTTTAGCTTAGATGTTAAGGTAAAAAATAATTCCTAGGGAAAAATAATTAGAAAATTTAGCCTAGGCATATAGGTTAATTATGCTTAGTTCTAGGCAAATTTTAGCAAAGTTAAAAACCAAATTCATTTAGCTTAGCAAAATAGGCTACGATAGGTTAGAACTAAGCAAGCTCAAAACGGCCTTAGTCCTAAGACAATTTAGCCCCCGATTTAGGCTAATTTTACACATACTTTTCTCTGGGTGCACATTTCACTAGCAGACAAAACCAGCTGACAGTTTTTTTAGGGCTTTTGTGTTGTATAAGTGGTTAGTTGGTCATTTGACTACTAGATACCTATCTACAGTAAAAGTTTTTTGCCAACTTCATTCTCGCATTGACCATATTCAATTTTCCAAAAAAGAGCCTTTCCAAACTCTATTATTTGGTTTTGTTAAATGCTGTCTGCAATGATGACTTTGTTTGCTCATTTTCAGTACTAATACTTTATATTTTATTTTCTCCCTTTCTTTATTTTTGAATTTCAAATTGGAGAAGAAGAGATTTCCAGCTGATAACTTTGCTGAATGGAATAATGGTCATCCACTGGGGCTGCGAACGGTGCATGCTTATGTGTTGGTTTTTGACATGGGAAATTTGGAAACATTTCAGGTAAGTTTGGTCGAAATTGAAATATGCGTAGATAACCATACTATTTTATTACAATTTAATTAATTGCTTACAGTACTGCCGATCGATGAGAGATCAAATTTTGGACAGTTTTTGCCATCGTGATTTTAGTATAATTGTCATTGGTAATAAATGCGACACAATCACTGAAGCTCAATCGAATTCTCAGGTAAGGCAAGAAATGTAAAAAAAGTTATAGAGCAAAATAATATATTTACATAAAAGGTAGATAATAAATTAATATAAATAAGCAAATTTAATATACGACAACGTCTCGTTCGACCAGAATCGTTTTTTGGCTATAATGTTGAACGACCCATTAGGTACGAAATTCTTAATCCTGAATTTGATTCCTTTGCAAAGCATAGACTTTTACACACTTTTTTGAATAGAAATATCGAAGTGATGGTTTCCAACTTCTTAAGTTTTTTTTCGAATGTTTCATTTTGTGTGTGCCAGTCAAAAAATGCACTCACTCGCTCTACAATAACCAGCTTTGTAGTATATTAAAAGTTACAATCACCAATTGAGGTGATTCTATGCCGCAATCAACTAAATTAAACAACTGGTTTAGAGAAGAAATATAATATTTAATATTTAACTAAAAACTTATTATATATTATTAATCAATATTTATTGGAATAGGCAATTGATAGATTGGACTTGTCCGATTGAATTGTGTAGACAGACTAGTCACTGTGGTGATTATTTGTAGTATCGCTTGCAGTAAAGAAAAGAGATTTTTGTAATTTCATTTTTTTGACATTTGGGACGAGAAGCGTTCCCCATTAAATTATTTTGTGTGCTTTAAGTAGTCACCACATTACCCCCCCCCCCCCCCGCTAAATTTTACATTATATAATTTAAAATATTAATTTACACATAAAACCTGATCGAGTTGTAGTATGAGGCTCGTGATGGTTTGTATCATTGGAGGCCTTGGTTGGTATTTGTGGTACAGCTGTTATGTTTGATTCAGCTGGTGTGTCCCATAAGGCTAAATCATCACATTGTAGGAAAGCTGTTTTCAAGCGATCCATTGAAACTTTTGCTGTGCGATTCTGAAATTGGATCTTAAAATATTTATTACCCTTTTCCAAAACTTGAAATGGACCATCATACGGTTGCTGCAATGGCGGTTTGACAGAGTCATTTCGAACAAAAACATGGCTTGCCTTTTCAAGGCTTGGTTGTATAAAGACCTTACCTTCGCAATGAGAAGAAGCTGTCGTTGGAGATATTTTTGCCATTGAACGTTTCAAGCTTTTAACAAAGTCCGATTCATATGTAATCTTTTCTTGGCAGTTGAAAAATTCACCGGGTAAACGCAAAGAAGTTCCATAAACCATTTCAGAAGGGGTAGACTTAATATCCTCTTTGTATGTCGAACGAAGACCCAATAGTATGTGCGGCAAAATTTCACACCAATCGTCTGTTTGGTAACACCGAATGGCTGATTTGAGAGCGCGATGCCATCTCTCTCTCATCCCGTTCGATTGCGGATGATACGGTGTGGTCTTGAGATGTTTGATCCCCAATAGACGAGTAAGTTCTCTGAAGATTGTACTCTCAAATTGCCTTCCGAGATCGGTTGTTATTCGCGATGGAATTCCAAATCTAGATATCCACCCTGAAACTAAGGTTTTGGAAACGGTTTCAGCTGATATGTTCTCCAGTGGATATGCTTCCGGCCAACGTGAAAATCTATCGATGCATGTTAATAAGTAACGATTTCCTTGCGATGAAGGCAAAGGCCCGACGAGATCTATATTAATGTGCTCGAATCGACGAAGCGGCAGGTCGTATGAAGTCAATGGTGTTTTGTTGTGTCTGGTCACTTTGCTTCAGTACAGTATCGAACAAACTCTACTACGTCTTTCCGCATATTAGGCCAAACGTACCGTTCACTGACAAGTCTTGATGTCGCTCTAGCGCCTGGATGTGAAAGATTATGTAACATTCGCATAATTGTATTTCGTAACACCTTAGGAACAATAGGCCGAATTCTATTCCTAGAAACGTCACTATAAACTGGAGTACTGGTTTCTGGAAGGGTAAGCAGTTTAATCGTTAAAGAATGTGAACTCAATTTACCTTCGGCTAGTAACTCTTGAAATTCTTTGTCCTTGACTTGCTCTGCTGCTAGGTCTTCTGAACAAATGGTGGCCTTTTGTAGTTCAGATATTCTTGATAAAGAATCAGCTACATTATTCTCAGCCCCACTTACGAACTGAATGTCTGTGGTGAACTGCGCTATAAAGTCTAGTTGTCTGATCTGGCGGGGCGATGTATTCTCCGTTTTCTTCTTGAAAGCATAAACAAGCGGCTTGTGGTCTGTGTGGATACTGAATCGTCGGCCTTCGACGAAGTGAAGAAAATGTTTGACGCCCAAGTATATGGCCAAGAGCTCACGGTCATATGTACTTTGCTTTCTTTGAGACTCGGTTAACTTTTTGGAAAAAAATCCTAAAGGCTGAGCAACTCCATCTACCATCTGGTGAAGAACTGCACCAACTGCGATATCAGAAGCGTCTGTACTAAGAGCGAGTGGCGCATCAATGGCGGGGTGTGCTAAGAGCGTGGCTTTAGCTAAATCCGATTTGCATCTCTGGAAGGCTTCTTCAGTTTCTGCGGTCCACTTGATTGGAGTGGAATCGTTCTTCTTATTGCCTTTCACTAGACCTTGTAGCACTATTTGGTTACCTAGAGTAGAAGGTAGAAAACGCCGATAAAAGTTAATCATTGCTAAAAATCTTTTTAGTTCTTTTGCTTTAGTAGGTTTCCTGAAATCCTGAATAACTTTGACTTTTTCATCGAGTGGCATAACACCTTCGCTGTTGATTTTGTGACCTAGAAAACGGACTTCTCTTTGACCCAAAACGCACTTGAAAGCGTTTATTGTCAAACCGTAGTCACTTAATCGTTGAAAAACCTGACGCAAGTGCTGCTGATGTTCTTCTTCATTCTTCGAAGCCACGATGATGTCATCTACATAAGGAAAGGCAAAATCTTCCAACCCTCTAAGAACTTCATGCATATGGCGTTGGAATGTTTGTGCCGAGTTTCGCATTCCATAAGTCATAAATAAAAATAAAAACTCGAGGAGGCCAAATGGTGTTATTATCGCAGTCTTTGGAACGTCAGAAGGTTCGATCGGTATTTGGTTGTATGCCCTCTCCAAATCGATGGTTGAGAAAATGGTTCGGCCATATAAGATAACGGAAGCGTCTTGAGCAAAAGGTAGCGGGTATCTATCAGGTGTTGTTTTGGCATTCAGGGCCCTGTGGTCCCCACATGGTCTCCATTTACCGTTTTTCTTGGGTACCATGTGCAAAGGGCTTGCCCAGCTACTTTTCGATGGCCGGCATATTCCTCTTTCCATTAGAAAACAAAATTCGTCTTGAGCAGCTTTTAATTTTTCGGCATTTAATCTTCGAGCGAGGGCAAACACAGGTGGTCCTTTCGTCTCTATGTGATGTGTTGTTGTCATACCTTTTGTTGCAGTCCGGGCGTTGAATTCAGTCAAATGCTTGAATTGTGCTAAAATGTTTGCAAAGGGATTATTAATTTTAAACGTTGTTATGGTCACTTGGTTCCCTGCTACTGTCACTCCTCTCGATGTGAAGTTCGTGAGGTTATCAACGAGTTATTTACGCTTTAAATCGATTAAAAGACCAAAATGCAGCACCGATGATAGCTCTGGAGACATCAGCTATCACAAATGTCCAAGTAAATGCACGTCGAAGACCAAGATTAATCGTTAATCGTCTGGTGCCGAACGTTTTGATCTCGCTCCCATTTGCTGCAAATAAACTTGAATAAGAATGAGTAAAACGACCATTGTATGTTGCTGGTTTTTCGATGACTTGTCGTGAACAACTAATCTGCAGATGTATTGGTCAGTGTGTTCACTTGGTTGTTTACTGACCAATACATCAGTTTCTAGTTTTTTGATAATTTCAGCTTAAAACTGCATGGCTCGCGACAGTTTCTGGCACTTTCTCCAAACCGTTTATGAAACCAACACATCCCTTCATTAGATTTCGATTGATGTCGTTGAAATGATACAGAATTACGACTGTGACTGCGACTTCGATTAGTTTGCCTACCTCTACTACGCTTCAAAAGTTCGTTTAGCTGACACGTGATCTGATTAATCTGTTGTTGTAGATTCATATCAGCAGTGCGATTAAGGTCAGCCGTTGTCTGCAATGCACTTACTCCCATGATGTTCCTGAATTCGCCTACTTCCATGACTTTGTCTGCCAGTTTTGCCAATTGTGTCAGCTCTTCGTTAGAAGATTGCAAAATAGCTCGCACCTGTGCTGGAAGCCTTTGTAGCCACAATGATTTGAGAAACTCGCTACTTATTTGAGTTCCGCCTAAGCCTCGAAGTTCGTTGAGAAGTTGTGACGGGCGTTTGTCACCTAAATCTACTTCAGATAAAAGCTTCTTTATTTTTTTCTGTTCCGAGTCACCAAAATGTTCAATTATAACCTTTTTAAGATTCTCGTACTTGTCGGTGGATGGAGGTGACAGAACAGCGTCGGTTTCAGATTCCGTTTGGTGGTTCGATGTTGAGCCGTTAGTCCCGTTTGTTCCCTTATCTGTGGATTCGTCATCCAATCCCTTATCTGTTAGCATTTTTACTCGGGGTCACCAATTGAGGTGATTCTATGCCGCAATCAACTAAATTAAACAACTGGTTTAGAGAAGAAATATAATATTTAATATGCAACTAAAAACTTATTATATATTATTAATCAATATTTATTGGAATAGGCAATTGATAGATTGGACTTGTCCGATTGAATTGCGTGCACACTAGACAGTCACACAGACTAGTCACTGTGGTGATTATTTGTAGTATCGCTTGCAGTAAAGAAAAGAGATTTTTGTAATTTCATTTTTTTGACATTTGGGACGAGAAGCGTTCCCCATTAAATTATTTTGTGTGCTTTAAGTAATCACCACAAGCCTCTATGATAGTTATATAGTTAAAATGCGTTCTTCACTTATTATTGATCCATTTTTGTAAATTTTTGAAGAAAAATCTTATAGATACACATCTATTATATAGTATTTGGACTAGACAAGCTTCAACCCTCTTGAAATTGTTATATGTAATATCAGGGTGGTCCTTATTTTTCGACTTTTGAATAATCCCCGGGGCACTTTCTCATTTGATATAGCTGATAAGCCTCTAAATATGAAATAAGTTTTTTTTGTTTTTTTTTTTTTTGTTATGATTTAGAGGTCGCTACCACCTGTCAAAATTTTTACAAAATTCATTGAAGAACAGCTTAAATGATAGTTTCATTTAGGCGTTTGTATCACATTTTCCGTGCAAGTGAAACTCGCTTCTTATCCCTTCCTCCCCTCGACTTCTCTTCTGTACCGACGCGTCGAAATTTAGACCGTTCATACAATCAAAAATATAAGCCGTAAGACGTACAATTTAAGGCGTGCGCACCAATATCATAATCAGACCAAAAACATAAATGTTAAAAAAGAGCCAAGTTCTTTTATACAAAAACCTTCGTGTAACAAGTCAGCCGTGAAAAGTACTGAGATCTAAAAGTATGCCAAGTTCTTACTTCATGAAGGTTTAATACCAAATATTTAAAGTAGAATGATATTGAAACAGCTACAATGTAATAGAGAAATTTTATTATTTAATGATTACTGACTAAAATTTGATGAGTTTACTGGTCAAGTTTTTAAACCCTTTTGAATTGGCATAAAAAAAAACTTGCCAAGTAAGAAGTTTGGTGAGGCGCTTGTGCCTGATTGCCTGACTATAGCTTAGCAGATATTCGGAATTTTAAGTTTCTGACTTCATTGGTACTGAAGATAGGGAGGGGTCAAAAATCGCCTGAGTTTGTTCCTGTAAAAAGGGTGTAGTGCCAGAACTTGGCTGGGCACTACTATGCCCTTTGATAAGTTAAAAATTGGTTTGTGCGCATGCGTAGGCATACGTTTTAAATTGTACGTCTTTTAACTTGCAATGGCGTCTACAAGTAGCGGACTCAGTAAAGCTACTAGAAATCAAAGTAAAGTTTGGCTTATCGGACAATTATTATCCGAATAAGATAATCAACGTTTTTTCCGTTTTTTTTTTATTACAAAAATTAAGAAAAGAAAAGCATACGTGAATCTGCGACTTTGACGGCTTGCGGAGTTATAAATTTGTTGAGAAAGCAAGTATACCAATTCAATTAAAAAAACATGTCATCAGTAGAATTGAAAAACTATTCAAAGAATGGCAGAATCTAAAAAAAAATAAAGAAAACAAGAAAAAACGTTCAGAAGCATTAAAGAAAAAAGAACAAAACTGGCAACAAAAATTAGAAGGTTTATTTAATATTGCTCATCGTGATGCCTTAAATATTATGACTTTAGAAGAAGACAAGGAGTTCTTATTAGCGACAAAATCGACACTACTGCTGTATATACCAGCTTACTGGCTGAACACAATAGAATGCTGCAACTGGAGTTGCAGCTGCAACTGGAAGAGCTGTCAAAAAGTGTCGTACGTACTTTTTTTATGCGCCCACAATGAGGCTGTACAGCTTTCATGTTTTGTTGTCATTTGTTGGGTCAGGTGTTGAATCTTTGGCAAATTGTAAATATTTTAAATAATTGAAACTATAAAATGGACACTGAAATTGAAGATTTTCGTCCATTATTTTAATTAAAATTTAACCACGAAATCACAATAAAACAAAACAACACTTAAATGCACTGACAGATATATAAAATTTGAAATGTCAAAATTGCTGCACGAAAAAGTTAAAAGTTCGCCAACTCTTGCAGCACCGTCTGCAGCACCGACTGCAGTTGCGTTGTGTTGTGTTCGTAACATTGAATTTACGTGTATTGAACGTGTATTTTGACAGCTATTCCAGTTGCAGTTCCAGTTGCAGCTCCGTCTCCATTGTGTTCAGCCAGTTAAGAAGTGGAGTATGCGTTCTTTTGGAACGAAAAATTGATAAAAAAAATGCTTTGTTTTGCTTGTCGTCACCACATAATGGAAATTATGTTGTCAGCTGTAGTCGATCGCTTGCCCCATCTAATGGTCCTGATATACAATTATTTAAAAGATTTAAGAACAATTGGAACACTATTGACCAAAGCGACTTCAAAACAATAACAGATGATGCTGAGGCAAATATTTTTGCAGAAGTTTCCGCGCGCCGGATTTATTTTGCCAAAAAGCAAGTACATCAACCTCCAGATGACTACAGAGAACTGTTGAATCCCACTATTATTTTCTTAGGAGATGCTCCTGAAAAAAGGCGTTTTATTTAGGAGACCTGCTGGTCTGCATCGAGCTAGATGGATGGCAAGAGCCTTGTATTGTTGGAAAATCTATTTATTTAAGCATCAGTTTAAGCTATCGAAGAAGGACGAAAAGGCTGTGAGAGAAATACACATTTTCACGGTGATGATTTATGTTAAAAATTGGTTTAAAGCCTCTACCGGATGGTCAGCACCAAGAAACGTTACACAATTATTGAAAGACCTTAAAGCCTATGAAAGCTTTAACAAAAATATAGCTACTGCAGCGCTGAAAAAGATTCATTTGTGGTATTTGTCGGAAGAGCTATACTCTGTCCAACAAAAATTGTCAGTACAGGGGAGATAGGACGTTTGTCTCTCATTCTGGTTGCATTGCCATGCATAAGTGTGTCGCCTTGTAAAGCTCTCACAGGGATTAGGTAGCTTACATTATAAATCGCCGCAAATGATAGTAAAAAACGCGTAGGGCTACCGTCTGCCGATTCAAAACGACTGAAAACAATATTCAATTTACCTTTTCCCACAACACCAAGCGGTAAGATAATATGCGCGTTTTTTTTAAGTTGAAAAGCAATGTGACAACACTCAACATACTCATCTTCTTAAAATATGCTCTCAAAAGCTTCAAATCCCAAAAGCTCCTTAATAAAAACCACTGAAAAAGCGCCTTGCTTGCAATTGAGAATGATACTGGTAACTCTGTTTTGATGTAGATAAAGAGCGCACGATCGTATTGAGTTTGAGTGACACTTGACACTCTTGTCTTGACAGTATCTCATTTCTCATCAGCAGTGGGATACGACGGTCGTGTTGGGGTGTACAACTTTTTGCAAAGAATTACAACAACAATTCCTTAAGAAAACTCAGTGGCTTGCTCTTTTTTTAGTGTCATTTTTCCTAACGCATTGTAGTGAGGGTGCATCAGGCGTCACTGCTTTAGAAAAAGCTCTCCCATAAGGCCTGTACTGACAATTTTTGTTGGACAGTAGTAGTAGTAGTAGTAGTTTATTGAGATTTTTTTTGTTTTTACATAGGTATCCAATTAATGTAACATTAATAGCAACTTAAGAACTAATTTGCCGACTTGGAATTGGTCAGGCTATACAAAAAAAGTTTTAATATTTTTCTATTTAGAAAACAATGAACGATTTAAGTTGACAAAAGTACGAAAAGAACTGCAGTAAAATAAATATGTGTCCACTCAAAAAGACCATAACTTAGAACTTAACCTAATGAATTTTTTGTTGGACAGAGTATAGTTTCGCTTGCCTTTTTCGATGACGAACTTTCAGTTCAAGAGAAGAACAAAATGGTAGAATCACTGAAAATTGAAGGCACAGAAGATTGCTTAAAAGAATAAACTTTGATATCACACATATCCACGAAAAAAATATAGAAAACTTCGTGAGTAGTAATTCCTTAAGATTCTTCCAGATCCTAGGTATTTCATCAAAGACGTGAAAACTTGGAACGAAGACACTGATTATGTACCTGCCAAAAATATCGTTCATTCTTTGCGAGTAGTGAAAGACGTAGCTGAGCGCGGTGTTGCTTGAATGGAAGAATATAATAAATTAACTACAACCAATGAAGAACAAAAGCAATATTTGCTTTTGTTGGTAAAAGATTATAGGAAATAGTACCCTAATGCTAACAAGTCAACCCTTGTATCTTAAAAATAAAGTATTCAAATATCTACATAGTATCTTAATTTATAACAAAAATAATTTTGTAATTTTTGTAGCCTGTAATTTTGAGTTTTTATTTAAAATTCAAACCTTGGTAGCGACCTCTAAATGTCATTTAAAAAATTCCAAAAAAATACTGAAATACTTTCTTACGGTATATAATCAAATTACGTGGTGCCCCGCGAAAAATTTGTTTCTTAGGAATAACGACCAACCTAATGTAATATGTTTTCATCCTTTCGGTTTTGTGATGACGATTTTTTTCAAGCCACTTATTTTCAAAATTATCTCAAATCAAAAATTTTAACTTGAAATTGAGTTAACCTACAATGATGTAGGTATTCCAACTTTGATAACTTTGTGTTTGATTAATTCTGGTTTCGATTCTGAAATAAAATTCTCTCTTCTTTTCAGAAGAGAAACTGTCATTTTTAATGCCAATAGAATACTTTCAGAAGAGTTTGCACGTATTCAGAATGATTTTGGATTGTCAATTTGAAAGACTATAAGTCTTAACCACTATCTCTCTCTCCTATTTGTGTGTTTTGAACAGCACTGGAGAGAAATTTTTTCTGCTCAGTCTAAACGGCTAAGATGAGAATGAGAAGCACTTTTAATCACATAGGTATAGGTGATATAAATGGTGACGACTGGCAGGCTAGTGACTCAATTAGCTCTTTTGATACCATAACTCGTGTAAACCTGTGGATGGAATTGATATGAGAAACTGTGGACATTCTCACGCAGTCATCCAGTTTGGATTGAGTTCAATAACTAGAAAGGATCTAGTAGATTTTGGGGTCTGCTTTTCTCATAGCCCACAAATTGCGTCGCCATTAGATAGTAGCCCCAAGAACTCAGCCGGAGAAATTGTGCAGAGTCCATCAGGCTTTTTCAAAATGAAATACTATTTAATGAATTAGTAAGGAAAATGTATTTGATTTTTTTCTAGGAATCTCTGTTATGAGAATTATTTTCTTAAAATATTGATCCGTGATTACGTCTTTTTGCAAATGTAAATATAACTTATTTATATATCTACTAAACGTCCTTTTCTTGGTCAGAAAACCCACCCAAAACCCACCCCACCCGCCGCGCAGCCGTGGTATATGGTTTGTACGAGTACCTCTCTTTTACTGCGGCTTTAACGACAACCTTGGTTTCAAACATCATTTATCTATTCACTTTACCCAACCACCCTTGCCAAAGGGAATTTCTATATACCCTTACATTTTTCATTCCAATGGGATGTGAAGGACATACCTATATACGGACATAAGGTATCATATTCTATTGCACCTATACATAGAACTTGAATCAAATGTTTTAATATCGATATTTTAACAAGCTATCATGGTTAGTGTATTTCTTATTACATCAAATAAACTTAATTAAAGTTAATTAAATTTTCCCAATTTTACTATTTTCAGGAATTAAAAGACATTTCTACCCTTGTACGAAAACACTGGCGATGTGGCTACGTCGAATGCTCAGCAAAGTAAGTTAATTATTCCCTTAACAACCAAAGGACATTGTTTTCAAAATGTATCTCATGTATTTATATAAAACTAATTTCCAACATTTAATTGCTTATACAAATTTTCATAGATATAATTACAAAATCGGTGATGTTTTTCGAGAATTAATGGGCTGTACGACAACTGGTGGCAGTGGCATGGGTAGCGGTGGAGTTATTGGAACTGAATATTCACAATCAAATAGGAATAAAGGACGTTGCACAATCCTCTAGCAATATCTCAGTAAATTCATAAATCAACAATCGTGGTAGTTTTTTAGAGAAAACATCGGTTTAAAATATTATATAAGAATAATAAGAAAAGAAAATGTGGTCTTTTTTTATAAGCTTTGGCCAAACTCAACAACTTTATGTGACTTTTCAAAAGGAAGCAATTATTTTTCAATTCTGTGTTTCATCGTCATTTTACAAACTAAAATGTACCCCTTCCTCCCATAGAATCGTTGAGAAACTGGTGCCCACAATAAAAAAAAATGATAAAATTATACTAAATTATAAGTTGGTGGGTTAGGTCAAGTTTAAATAAATTCCTCACATTTCTCTTTCTCACACTCGTCAATACATCACAAAATATTTTCTTCTTTTTTGTAAGACACAATAAGCAACATTTAACTCGAAAGAAATGACATTCATAAATTTATTCTACCAACTAAGCAAAAGGGAAATAATTATTGGAATAATTATTATTATTCAAGATGAGATGGATGTTAATTATACCTATACATACCTAATTATACATAAATTGATTTTGAGATGCATATTATTATGCACAACATACTGAAACAAAAAGAATTTGTAGTTTTTACGACGTTGATTGAATTTGTTATACAATAAAAATTGTAAAATTGTAAACTTAGAGATTTTAAAAACGAGTGAGTTTTAACTTCAAGTTAGAAAATAAAATTGTTTGAAATGTGTTGAAAAAAAAAAAAAAACATTAGATGCATTGGGTCGTATTTTAAAATAAATAATACCTACATAGAATAAGTTTTCAAAATTGTATAAGAACTGAGGAAAAGTTTTTATTATTTAATTTTAAATTTTAAATTTATTAAAGACTACGTTGCGTTGGTTGGAATAGTGGGCTAGGATGCTTGGACGATGGTTATTTATTGATATTTTTTTAATATCATGCCTTTTTACAATGCCTTACGATTTAAATAAGTTATTAAGGAACTCGTGTCAAAAATATAAGTACCTCTCATTAATAGTAACGATGAGGGTAGGCGACTTAGCCAGAGCTGAGTGAAATTAAAGTGGTGTGTTGGTGAGTCGATTTTCCAATTATATCAGTAAACTATCGTTCTCGTTAAGTGGCCCAATAAGTGGTTTCTAAGTTATATTTAGTGTCTAGTTTCAAATTGAGAAAATATGTGTAACTTGGATAGATGAATTTCTAGAACAGGCTAGGATGCAAAAAACACGAAAATGGCGGTCGCCCTCCGGCGCCAGGAGTTATAAGGGCGGCAAAATAACCTTCGTTGTACTTTGGAATTTATAAACCAATGACATAAGCTTTTTTTTTAATTTAAAATTCAACACAATTTTTATTAGCAAATACAATTTTTATAGTATTAAAATTTTAATCATCCTCGTTGTTCATGAGAATTTGGAAATAAATACAAAGGAAAGTTTTTATTTAATTAATAATTCAATTATATTTTTTTTTTATTTATTTATTATTAATCATTATCCTCATCTTAATAACTATAACATTTGATAAATCTTAAGATTGCTCTAACAAAATTACAATAGTGATTATAAGAGAGAATAGTTAGTGACATTGGTATTTCATAAAAATAGAGATAAAGCCACTTCATAGTACAAAAATTCAGCGTGGGGTGTACAATATAAGGAAAGTTAAGTTAAAAAATTAAAAAGAATTAAATCAAAATGCATTTTCAAAAGAAACAAGATAAAACAAATTCAAATTCATTGACACTATTAATTGAATTAAACAATTAAACAATATAGCTCAACAAAACTTCGATTTCATTATGATCGAAATCAAGAAGCCACAGTTTTACTTTTTTCAAAAAGGCGAATAGAGTTGGTAGGTTCCGTAGGCTAGCTGGAAGGCGGTTATACAATTTGCAGGAGACAACATGATACGAGTTTCTAAAGCTTGTAGTACGAAAAGAAGGAATGGCAACTAAGGATTGGTAATTACTGCGTAAGTTATAGCCTTCACATATTGGACTCTGCAAGTACCCGCCTCTAATAAAGAAAATCTTGAGAACCTTGTAATAAAAAATAACTGTCTGTCAGGCAAAATCTTTATACGCCTAAAAAGCTCCATGGAATGAGAGAGACGGGGTGGGTTACACACTTTTCTTATAGCGCATTTTTGCAGCACAATAAGCGGCTTCATTTTGTTCTGATAAGCACCTCCCCAACAGCTTATACCGTATTGCATTCGAGAATGAAAAATCCCATAGTAAACAGTTTTCATGGTGTTATCAGAACAGTACTTTCTATGGCGATAAAAACAACGGATTGTTGAAAGGAAATATAATTTAAGCCCTAAAATATGCTCAGACCAGCTCAAATTTCTATCGATGAGAACACCCAAGTATTTAAAACAGTTAACGTTTTCAATTTGAAAGCAGTTGGTGTCGCAAGAAACATTAGCATTAAAATAGTGATACGAATTTTGAAAGGAACTCAAGTGTAAATTATACCTTGCACAGTTCGATGAGTGGAATATAAAATTAATGTCTGGAGTCACGTTAGAGCTAAGGGAAAAAAACATAAGTTTAGTTTTGTTGCTTACCAAAAGTTTATGTGCATCAAACCAAACTCTCAATAAGTGCACATCATGATTTAAATCAGCCACTAGGTTCAATAAACTAACGGATCTGTATGCAATTGCCAAATCATCTGCAAACGCCCTTACTTCACCAACAAAAGGTTGTTCAAAAATAGAATTAATATATATTAGAAAAAGGATGGGACCAAGAACAGATCCCTGAGGAACTCCAAGATTGATAACCTTGGAGTTACTCAGACAGCTGCCGAGTTTGACCTTTTGTTCCGTTTTTCAGATAAGATGCAAACCACTCATATAAATGTATAAATCCACGGAAGCCCGCATAATATAATTTGTTCAAAAGAATATTGTGGTCTACCATATCAAGGGCTTTCCTAATATCCACAAAAAGTCTATTACAAAACCTTTGATCATCCAGTCCTTTATGAATAAAAGAGCAGAAATCCAACAAAGCATCCTCAGTAGAGAGCCCAGTCCTAAACCCAAACTGTTTGGAACTAAGAAAATTAGAATTTTTGAGAAAGTTCAAAACCCTACATTTAATTACTTTTTCAAATATTTTTGAAATAGAAGGCAACAAAGAAATTGGCCTATAATTATTTTTGTCTTTTTTACTCCCTTTTTTAAACAGGGGTATCACAATGGCGTGTTTAAGTTCATCAGGAAAGATTCCAGAGAAAATACTCAAATTAAAAATATATGTCAAAATATCCACAATATTCAAAGCGATTTTCTTTAACACAATGTTAGAAATACCATCATTACCAAAAGATTTGGAGTTATTCAGAGAGTTTATGGCTTTTAATATCTCAAGACCAGATATTGATTCGAAGTAAAAACTATTTATTTGAAAGACGAAACTAGAGAGCTGGAACCAGTACAAGAATATCCTAGAAAAGAGGTGCCCCTCGAAAATGATTCCTGTCCAACTGAAACAAAGAACTCATTGCATGCATTAGCATAGCTGGGCATTAACTCGTTAATCCGTTAATCGTTAATTAACGAAGTTAAAATTTTGATTAACGGATTAACTTTTAAGTTAACTTTTAAAAATGTTAACGGACACGTTAAATCCGTTAATCCACGTTAAGTCCGTTAATCGTTAATCCAATGCCTACTATTTACCGCGCGGCGCGAAAAACAGGTTCAGACAAGTATGATACAAGTGCCGTGCGGCGCGTGCCGCGGTAAAACAAAAACAGCTAGGTACGTATTACTATGTGCGCGATAAGTCCAACCAACTTCGTTCAACTTTTTATTCAACTCTTTCGTTCGATAAACGAATTTACAACCTCTTACACTAGTGCAGCAACTTACGTAATTCACGTTGAGCAACTAAAGTTGAACAAAATGCGTTTGGAACCCCGTACACATAATTGACTAACTTTCCCATATGTTGATTAACCCCGCACACCTAGTTGATCAACTCTTAAAACTTATTCCAGTGTTGAATAGCTCCGTACACCTAGTTGACCAACTTACTCAAATGTTGAATAATCTCGTACACTAGTTGACAAACTTGTTCGATTTTGACAGAAAATTTTTTTTTTCGAGTTGATCAACTGCGTTTTCGATATTGTTGCTCAACGAGTTGATGAACGAGTTGATACCTTCGTACAATTAACCAAGGATCACTCGTTGGGGAACGCGTTGAACGCACCACGATAAACAAAAAACTCAAACGTCAAACCTGAAATAATTTTGACTTCAGTTCGGTACATACATTTATTGTCGACGCACGTCTTCACTTTAAAATATTCTTAAATTTGTTCCGTATGAGTATGATTTCCTCTAAGAAAAAAAAAAGTGGCTGCCGCATTAATAATATTAGAAAATTAACGACAAAGGAAGAAAAAAAAGAATTCAAAATTTGTGCGTTGATCGCCTAGTAGACGACTGGCATTACTTAGCGCCGGTGCTCAGAGTAAAAAAATAGAAAAAATGCAATATTTATCACATGTTAACGGATTAACGATTAACGTTAACTTGCGTTGATTCTTATGAGTATGATACAAGTGCCGTGCGGCGCGTGCCGCGGTAAAACAAAAACAGCTAGGTACGTATTACTATGTGCGCGATAAGTCCAACCAACTTCGTTCAACTTTTTATTCAACTCTTTCGTTCGATAAACGAATTTACAACCTCTTACACTAGTGCAGCAACTTACGTAATTCACGTTGAGCAACTAAAGTTGAACAAAATGCGTTTGGAACCCCGTACACATAATTGACTAACTTTCCCATATGTTGATTAACCCCGCACACCTAGTTGATCAACTCTTAAAACTTATTCCAGTGTTGAATAGCTCCGTACACCTAGTTGACCAACTTACTCAAATGTTGAATAATCTCGTACACTAGTTGACAAACTTGTTCGATTTTGACAGAAAATTTTTTTTTTCGAGTTGATCAACTGCGTTTTCGATATTGTTGCTCAACGAGTTGATGAACGAGTTGATACCTTCGTACAATTAACCAAGGATCACTCGTTGGGGAACGCGTTGAACGCACCACGATAAACAAAAAACTCAAACGTCAAACCTGAAATAATTTTGACTTCAGTTCGGTACATACATTTATTGTCGACGCACGTCTTCACTTTAAAATATTCTTAAATTTGTTCCGTATGAGTATGATTTCCTCTAAGAAAAAAAAAAGTGGCTGCCGCATTAATAATATTAGAAAATTAACGACAAAGGAAGAAAAAAAAGAATTCAAAATTTGTGCGTTGATCGCCTAGTAGACGACTGGCATTACTTAGCGCCGGTGCTCAGAGTAAAAAAATAGAAAAAATGCAATATTTATCACATGTTAACGGATTAACGATTAACGTTAACTTGCGTTAATTCTTCCGAAATTTAACGCTTTAACGTTTAACGAAGTTAACTTTTTTAGTAGCGGATTAACGATTAACGAAGTTAACTGTTTGATTAACGGTGCCCAGCTATGTGCATTAGCTACAGCTGTAGGGTCTGAAATTATTTCATCCCCGTTGTTCAACGCTATCAAACTATTTTGATCATTAACACTTCGATTAATAATACTATTAACCACTTTCCATTCTTTTTTTATGTTCCCTTGGGACATTCTTATTTGATTATGATAATAATTATCCCTACATGTTTTGATTTCATCATTAATTTCACGGCTCATTCGATTGTAGCGATTTTTTAAACATACATTTTGTGGGTGTTTATTACATTTTATGCGCAGTCTATGTTACTGTTTTATTTTTTTCAGGAGAAGCCGGTTCATCCAAGGCTTAAGCTTTCTTTCAGACTTTCGTGGTACATTAACGTAACTATACATAGCAATGGAATTCTTAAGAATGTCAAGAAATAAATCATAAGCCTTGGAGACATTTTCTTGTTCATAAATTACCTCCCAATTATAGAAGCGCAACGCATTTTTCAACTCTTTGAAGTTGATCTTGGTTTCGCTATATAGCGAATCATCTTCCTTTTTATTATCCAGAGTGGAGAACAAAATACCAGTCATACAATGGTCAGAAATTTGAAGATCACAATTAATGCCAGCACATTGAATGGATTGAATATTAATAAAACGGCCTAATACGTGGTCAAGGCAGATATCTGATGTCGGTCTTGTTACATCATTAACAAATGAAGTTAACCCATGATCGGAAATTAATGCAAGATATGAAATCAATTTAAAAAAAAATCAACATCGTTGTTGATCATAGAACTTGTTGATCGTTGTTGAACATAGAACATAGAACTGTTGATCATAGAACTTAAATAAACAAAAAAGAATTTTTTTCCTCTCTCAATTCAGAGTTCAGAATGGTTGCCACTTCTCAGAAAATTTTTCGAGGTAGATTTGTAAAAAAACAGTAGATTTAATGTTATTGCACGGGCAAAATCTTCTAACGTTAATTATTACAGTTTTAACCTTGGTTGGGTATAGTTAAATTTGAATTTTTGTCAAAAAATCGATGTAAGATGAACTGAATTTAACAAAAAATGCGTATTGACAAGGTCTTCACAGTCAACTAATGAGTCCATGTGAGATCGCAGAGACGAAACGCCAATTTTTGTGGACTAAAGGCCAAAAAAGCTATTTTGAATCAATAATTCAACAAGTCCATTAATAGTGCTAAGTCTTCTACTTGGCTGATTTATTTCAGTAGTATATAGAATTTGCATTATAAAACCTTCATACAGAATATTTGTTGTTGTTTAAAAAAAAATATTATTTGAACAATATTTACCTATAAATAAATAAAAATAAATAAAACAACATTTTTTTTTTCAACAGCAAACAAAAAAGCTATAAATTATACATATGGCAGCAATCAACACCCAAATCAGGTTCATTTTTTTTTCCGTAAAATAAAGTGCAATTAATTTTATTTTAAGGCAGCAGATTTATGTTCATTAGATCTAATAAATATGAACAGAATGCAATTTCTCAGTTTTGCTGTCGAGTTATGATATTAACCTCGTTTTATAATCGCCTATGATTCGTATAGATTAACCCTCAAAAAAAAAATAAAACGATGCGAATCAGAGTGACAGTTGTGTTGTATGGTCATCTCTCTTTTGCTTATGTTTGTTGATTTTCTAATGTTTCTTGTCTATTTTCTTTACACTGCAGCTTACACTACCGTATCATAAAAAGCCATCTACCCACTAGAGTAAGAACTAATTTTTGGATCTTTACGAGTAAAATAGATCCAGATAGAGAAGAGGATCCCAAACTGTTTGTGTAATACATGTTATAAATCAATCCGGGGGTGGAATCGCGTAAGGTGATAGTTGACTGTACGTTTTGTTGATTTTTGTTTTTGATTATCAACTTTCGGTTGCTCTGTGTAAAGTGATCACAAAAAAATGTTAGTATTTTGGCATCACTTACAATTCTTTAAAGAATGAAATGTCATTTTGGCTCTCTGTTCAATTTGTTTTTCTTTTAAATTTTCCGCTTTATAGAAAGATATAACTTTCCGCAGAATGTTTTCATGAACACCCACTAAGAAGTACTTGCGTAAATGTGGGAAATATTTTGTGAAATGTCAAATTAAAAGTCAGAATCCATATTTCTTTAGTTTACGAGTTTTATTTCTGCACTTTCCGCAGCAAATTTGTGAGATAATTTTATGAGATTTGCAGAAACTTTTTCCGATACAAATTTTGACAGCTCGTTTCTGCAGAGATAAAATTACCTGGCTTACGAGGCTTACGAGGGTTTTCCGCGCTTACATGAATACCCTTAATATTGCCCCTGCAAAGTCTTGGATATTTTTTATCAAAATATGTAAGTATATCGATAGATATGAAATAATGGTTTCCGTGCGTCCTTTTTTAAAATAATTTTGTTTTTTCAACAAAGAAACAAATCGCTAAGGTTTTAACGTTCATGCAAGAACATCCGGAGCTGGCAAAATCCTATAATGGTTTCTCAAGCACTGGACGGACAACCCGACGGCAACAATAGGAACAATTAGCTAAACATTACATTTCAATTATTCTTTTTTTTTGTTTCACAAAATACATTTCAATTAGAAACACATTTTTACTTTAATTTTCTTACGAAGTTGAATCATCATCAACAGCAAACAGCACGCTGACCAGCAAACATTTCTCAAACACATTGTCACCAGCAACGTCATTTCATCTGCTTGACATTTCATATCGAAAAAAAAGTTTGTCGTTGTGGTGCCACTGAATATTGCAGTGGGAAAGTTGACAACGACGCTGTTGGCGTTGCTGTTGCTGTTCTTATGTGTGTTGAACAATTGAAATAAATTGGCTCTAAATCAATGGCGGCCGCTGTTGCTGTTGACGGTGCTGTTGCTGGTTCAATCTGTTCCGCGCTATAGTCGTTTTGATAATTACCTTACGTGGAGCAAAAGTATCGATTTTGACTGTCAACTATCAACAACTATCACCTTACGCGATTCCACTCCAGATCCGAATCCACATAGATCCGTGGATAATAAAACGCATCTAATGTTATTTATGTATATTTTTGTAACGAACTTCACTATTTTTGAACGAAGGCAAATATAAAAATATCCCAGTGGTTCAAGAATCTGTAAGTCAAAAAACAAATCTCGTTCTGCAAATATCGAGGCAAAGTGGCCTGTATCAATATTTTGTCTGTAACTTTAAGACCGACACGATATAAAGGTACTCATCACTTAACTACATAGCTAAAAATCTGTTTGAATATGATTAGATCGAAGGGGCGGCAAATTCTTGTTTTGCACCGGGCGGCAAATATCCTAACTGCGCCACTGAGTATATAAATGTAGCTCCACTGAAGAGTCAAGAGTATATTTAGAAATTATGGATGACTGGAGCATGCTTCCACTTCCATGTTTTGTAACTTTCGCATTTAAATATAAAATTCTTCGAAAAACTTTAAAAATCAAAAGCAAAATATTTTTTTTCGGACCATTGGTTTTCTGTAACTTTGACAATAATATTATGGCGTAAAATACGTAAGTAACTATATGTAAATATTGAAAACTGCGATCGATAAATTGGCGCTTTCCTTCATCTCTTTTCTCTTTTAAGTATCTATCTATTAATATTAGCCCTTATTGCGACTGTCGGTCAAATTTCGATGCGGGAAAAATCGAACTAATCTATAAATTTCTGTTTTATTACTTTGTATCTCTTTTGACGGACATGTTACTGTGAATAATGGACGATAATTGTAAATGAAACATTTATTTTGACATTTTACATATTGTGGAATTGTAATTTCATTTTGTTCATTTTTTGTTAAAAATAAGTAAAAGTATAAATATCGAATAATAGAGAATAGTATAGAATAGAATAGGTCCTTATTTTAAAATAATTAAAAAGGATTTTTTTTTAATAAAGAATACAAAATCATGGCTTAAAAAGCCGCCTGCCGGATTAATTTCAAAAGTATACAGAGAAAATAATTTGATATAGTAATTTAATATAAGTTATAAAGAAAATATATTTCTACATACATACTTACATACATAATATGTTTAGTTTAGTTTTTAAATTTATAATGAAAGAGAATTTCACAATAATGCGACTTTAAGTTTAGTACAAAAAAAAGGTAATGAAACCAACTTCAATAGCTATAATCGTAAAAGGGTCTTCCACCCATGATCTCCGTTAAGAACTCGGACACACTCATCCAATGAAAGAAAGCTTGAATTGAAATAAAGTCTTAGAATTTTCTGCAAAACAGGGCAAAGTGCCGAAAAATGCAAGAAAACTTTTGTCTTGATCAAGTTTACAAAGCGAACAAAGAGGGTTTAGATGACTCAATTTATTATCCTCTAAAATAATTATTTTCACCTATTTTATTATTTTATGGTTGAGTTGCTTTTATAGACGCCTTGAAATCGATTTCCTCGCTCGTAGAACACACTGTTTATATATTAAGGTCACCAAACATCATAACATCACCAAATCGTATGCATAAAGCAAGATTTTATCATTAACATCTCCAAACGTACGACTTCAGGAAACCCAACAAGAAAAAGTCTAGCAGGGTCAAATCGCATGACTTTCGGGGCTAATTCACCTCACATCTGCAAGAGATAACCTTACCCAATCCTGGCGTTGCCCGCTATGTAAAACTTACCGCCGCACTATCCTGCTGGAACCACATGTCGTTCTGTACAACTTGCCATTGACGGTGACCACCTCACCAACGTCGTTTTCGAAAAAGTAAGGACCAATGACGCCGCCGGCCCAAAATCCACACCAAACGTAAATTTTTTGAGGATACTTTGAGAGCTGATGGTGAATCTCGTGTGGGTTGGTGTCATCCCATATACTGCAATTTTGATTGTTAGCATAGGCATTCTTCCAAAAATGCGTCTCGTCTCGTCGTTAAAGATGATTTTTTGGCCAAAATTGGGGACCTCTTCGAAACGCTCTGAGGCCCAATCAGAGAACAAACAGTCAAAATATGACAATGAACTTTGAACTCCTAGGTTAGTTGGAGCTTTAGCAGCTATAGGTCTTAGTCCTCATGCAAAATTCGTCTATTTGAAGTTTGCGAAAGGCCGAGTTCTTGCTTGTTCAAGGCGACGAATCGACTGCACCGTTTCTGCTGTACACTTTCACCCAAAGTTTGCACTAACAAACATTCATTTTGCAAATAGTTTTATGATTTAGACGTGCTATTCACAGTAACTGAATAACAATATGTAGATTTGACAGATGTCACCAAAACAACGTAGCCATCACATGATGCCCAAATCTATTTTATGCTATAATTGAAAATGCCTGTACATAAGTAATTTATAGCGGAAGTGTTCACAAATTATTCTTTTCGCAAAGTTAGGATTATCGAAATCACGTGAAACCTTTGGTGTTCTGTATAAGTTTTCCCTTTTTGACACGTTGAAAGGTGTTTTTGTATAATATGATAATAGGCTGCAAAGTTTTTCGCACCATTAAAATTGAAGGTATGATTTTATTAACTAACACGTTTTTTGTATAGGCTCGAACGAAAAAAAAGTATAATCATCATATTAACATTGCGGAGGGGCTAAAGAGAGACAAAAATAACCGTTACAGTTATATGTTCTATAATTTTTAAAGGTCTTTTTTGGAAACTATCCCTTCCTAAATATTGAAATTGTACTCAAGCTTTGATTAAATATTACCCTTATAGATTACAGCCAGATCAGAAAAAGCTTGACAAACTTTCGCATCGTCGAAGGAAGCGTAAACTTTTAGCAGCGGGAAATGGGTTCTGTTTCATATGATCCAAAGGAGGTGAATCTGCAAACGAATTTGAGAATCTGAGAGTACTGTCGTCAATAATTTAATAGATGAAAACCTTAAGATGAAAATTCATTGATGAATTAGAGAAACATATTCGGAGTCAAAACGAAGCCCTGAGGCATACCAGCATTCATTTTGTGAATATCAGATATAAAATTATCCCTACCTGTTCTTACCCTCTAACATTTTCAAAAGCTTGTGGATATTAGAAAACAGATCCTTATTCAAAGGGCTGTTAATAAATGAGACAAAAATGAGATTCGATAATCATAAGTCAACTCTCCTTTCTCCTCTTTGTACAATCTGAGATACTTTGTGAAAAAGAACAAAACTTTGAAGAAGAAAACTTCAATTTTGCTTAAATATACGAAAACTTTACGGACTTACTGTGGTTATTTATTTTTACCACAATAAAAAAAAGCCTTAAACTTCAAGTTTTATAAGAAAATTTTTGATAACCATTCTTATGATTATTAAATCTCATTTTAAGCTGACATATGTATGTATGTATAATAATCTAAAAGAGAAATCATGATTATAATCCTAGATCTGTTGGATTAATGTTTATGGGGCTTGGATATAACTCCTGGAAATTTAAGTCTCTCATCTGCAACAAATAAGTCTTGTGCAGTTTCAAAAGTCATTTTGAATTCCAGAATGACAAAGTGTCGATTTTCTTGGAACGTGTTTGATATTAATTCCATATGTTCTTGATTTGATGAAGGGGATTGTACGAGTATGTACATAAGTAAAAATGGCAAACAAAACACTCAAGCAGCCAAGTTTAATGAATGTCCATGCACGTATAAATCTTCTGGGTGAGGCTCGCGTATTAAATTACCCCATATAGCAGAAGCACAATCTTACCCTTATCCAATTAAGATCCTACAATGAAGTTCCCACTTTTGTAGTGCAAAGAGAATTGTACTAGCAAAGAAAGTACTTGGCGAAAAATTAAAATCGTCAACTCGTTGTATGGTTGGCACGATAAGACGACAAGAAATGCTTCGTTGGGTAATTGGTTTAACAGTTTCCCCAGAATCTCACCCCCCTCTCTCTGAATGTGAATCGGGCTTTATTCTGGTTCAAAATTGCTTAACGTGAAGGCCTAATAAAATTTGTGAAAGGTGTTAACCAAAAATGCACATGTCTGAAGTAATTGCAGTCGAAATTATTTGCTTAAGCCCTGAGGATACATACCTACTTTATATGCTAAATTACCTATGCACAAACACGAGTACACGCTCACAGCACGTACTTTCTACTTCAATTTGCCGGTGATATTTTAAAAATATGAGTATTTTAAAATCTCATGAGTTTGAATGTTTATATTCAACAACTATTTGAGGGGTTTGTTATTGATAAAATTGAATTGCGTGAACTAATTGATAATTTTTTTACATCTATCGCAAAATCTGGAAGAAAAATTTTATACAAGACGAGAATGTACGAATAAGTAATTCGTATTTTAAAAATGAATTCTCTTAAAACATTGTTTATATTTAATATATATTTGGCACTTCGAAATCCACATTTAATTTAGTTTAATCATATTTTATAATTTTTTTTTAGTTACTCTGGAGTCGAAAATATATTATTAAACATTTTTAGCCACTGGGTCACCCAATTTTATTATTTTCAAATATTTGTCTTTTTCACGGGATGACACAACTGACAAAATCCTAGTTATATAAAGCTTATAATAAAGCAACATGGAAATAACCTTAATTTTTTTAAACAAACTAAAATACATTTGTATTTTGTTTGCCTTATTGTAAACTGTTACGATAATAAATCAACGGGTCCCGTTATTGATGTAATCTGAGCGACTTATTCTGCAGTCGTTAAATCAAATTTCTTAAATAGACCGAAAGCCCACAGCAATTTTTGGGTGTGATTGATAACAAAAAATAATTAGCATAATTAGATAGGCCTTTTATAGTTATTTATGGATGTAAACGTCTTGCATACTCTAGTGGGCGCAATAGTGCATTATAGTGCATCAAGTATGCAGTTCTTTCCAAATTGTAAAAAAATGGGAATACAAAATTTGCCATAACTTCAAAATGAACAGCTAAGTGCCCTGATTGCAAATATCGAGGTCCAAGACATTTTGAAGGTGGCCTTCTTAGTGCAAGAAGTAGCCTATTCTTATCGCGTCTGGCAGGGAGAAGGCTGTCTGTAAAACGTCTTGGACCTCGATATTTTCAATCAGGGGGCTTAACTCTACATTCTGGCAAAGTTGTTATCACAATTATTTGGACTTGGAAAGAACTGCATACTTGATGCACTATTATGCACTATTGCTCCCACCAGAGTATGCAAGACTTTCACATTTGTAAATAACTATAAAAGGCCTATCTAATTATGCTAATTATTTTTTGTTATCAATCACACCCAAAAATTGCTGCGGGCTCTTAGTCTAAAAGGCTTTCCTTTTGTTGTGAAGGAGATCATAATTTTCCTGAGGAGATAATCTCTTTAATTTCTTTTAATTGAATTTCTTAAAAATAAACTGACTGGATATAAGTCGCTATTTTTTTCTGTTAAGTTCTTTCTCTTTCAAAGCTTCATAAATAAAATTTTTAAACCTTATTAACAACTTTAAAATAAAATGCATTCGATACAGCCAATTCTAGAGATTGGCACGAAGCTCTTTAATCGTAAATGTATACATTTGGTATCAAAGAGTATCTTCTTCGATGGATTCGAAATAACCTTTCTGATATTCAAAAAATAAATGCTGGTGTGCCCCAAGGCATCGTTTTGTCTCCGACACTTTTCCTTATATTCATAAAAATGATCTATTGTCTGAAATTTCTAATCCACTTCATTGTTTTCATTTTCTTCAGATAACTCGGCCGGCTATAACACAATTAATGGATTTAGCTTCTTTTATTAAAATATTCACAAGAGAAATCGAGTTGTTATTACTTGTCTCGCTGGAAGCAGTAAAATCCCTATCTACTAACTTTAACGCAGACGATTGTTCATGTATGGATCCAGTTATCTACATTTGATAAAGTGTCATCAGGTGTGTTTTATTCATTGCTGCATATCCAGCGCAGCATTCAAGTGCGAATAAAACGATCAAACTCACTTCATATGTCAATTTCAATTTATATTTCAATGTTGGCCATTATTATAAAAATTATCAAAATCTGATGTCAAAACATGTATGTACATGTAATTCTAAAATTTAATGCATAGCGTCATTTTCATTTCAATGATTCAAATTTCTATCACCAGCACAACTGTCAATTTTTTACTGGCTTCTTTTCGCCAGCAATCAAATTGTTGTTGTTTGTCGAGGGAAATTTTGCTGCGCTAGCTATGCAGCAGTGAATAAAACACACCTATCAATGGAGTTTATTGAGGAAGTATCAATTTCAAGTGAAGATTTAATATCAACAATAGGATTTGTAATTTTGTTGTTAACTTAGGTTAGGGATAGAGTTGGTGTTATCAAGGCATTCCGAAGTTTTCTGAAAAGTATTTTTTAAATAAACTTCAATACTTAAGAGTTTTGTGTTGAGGTGGTTATGGTAAGCTTCCAGACATTTGATGGAAGATTCATTATTTTCGGTAATTGCTAACATTACGGCTAATATTGGCTTTCTTTGATGTCATCCGATAATTGAGTTATATGTACATTCATTAGGTGCGTTTTATTATCCACAAATCTATCTGGATCCGGATCGGGATCTTCCCTTGAAAATAAAACGATACGGATCTTTCTGACAGCAGTGTTACAAGCCCGTCTCTTTTTATCCTTGGGTTTGGAAATTTTAAATTATATCTTGTCTTTTTTCTTTACACTATAACTTACACTACCTTATCATAAAAGCCATCTACTCGCCAGTGTTATAACTAATTTTTGGATCTTTGAAATAGATCCCGATAGAAAACAGGATCCCAAATTGTTTTTGTAATACATGTTAAAACTTAATCCAGATCCGGATCCAGATAGATTTGTGAATAATAAAACGCACCTATGAGCCTGTTTAGATTGGGAAAATTGAGTACGGACTGGTGAGTACCATCGTGTTTACATTAAAAAACTTTGAGGCGCCTCACGATGGGTTGTACGTGGAATTATTTGAATCGAAACATTTTTTTATCGTCATTAATAAATATTTATCAGGAAACTTGTTTGCTCTTTTGTCCAATTCGTCATTTTTTTCCTTAAAAAATTCACACGAACAAATTAAATACTTTTATAGACAGACAGCTGTTGTTTTCTTGAAAATTGACAAATTGAAATGGACAAAATGAAATAAAACGAAACGTTTCGGTTATGAAACAGTACTCACGAGTCCAGTTTTTATGTTTTCTTCATGCCTCACGAGACCTCTCACCCCGCACTTTTCTTGCCATCAAATTGCCGTGAGTCCGTACTCAATCTTCTCAATCTAAACAGGCTCTATTATGAACTATGTAATTGATATTCGTGTAGGTAATTATAAATGTAATGTGTAGATGACGCTAGTCGAGCTTTAGCTAAGTTGATTACTAAGGGTATTCATGTAACGAGATAATTTTCCGCTTTGTAGAAAGATATAACTTTCCGCAGCATGTTTTCATGAACACCCCCTAAGAAATACTTGCGTAAACGTGGGAAATATTTTGTGAAATGTCAAATTAAAAGTCAGAATCCATACTTCTTTAGTTTACGAGGTTTATTTCTGCACTTTCCGC
Source organism: Philhelius festivus (assembly GCA_963931855.1). Classification (NCBI taxonomy): domain Eukaryota; kingdom Metazoa; phylum Arthropoda; class Insecta; order Diptera; family Syrphidae; genus Philhelius; species Philhelius festivus. The sequence goes on from OZ007555.1 coordinate 37,586,166, forward strand.
AGCAAATTTGTGAGATAATTTTATGCGATTTGCAGAAACTTTTTCCCATACAAATTTTGACAGCTCGTTTCTGCGGAGATAAAATTATCTGGTTTACGAGGTTTACGAGGGTTTTCCGCGCTTACATGAATACCCCTACTATGATTTCAATAGAAAAAGGCAAAAGTGTTTTTTTTCCTTAATTTGTGAATAATTGTCGATAACGCTAAGGCAGAAACATACACAAACAAACAAAATTAACTCACCGGAATGGATGAGATAGAACCGCAATACTCTGTACCGCTAGTGTTAGGTTTATAATACGTAATTAGCCGATGAGAAAAAAAATCAAAAGCTCTTTGAAGTAGATGACAGCCGTGCAGATGAAAGTAGGTATAGGGACCGGGTCGAATTACAATATTATTGAAAGTCTCTTAGGCAATTGAACCACCAATTGGAAGAAGGGAATAATCCAACTGATATAATTGTTGGGAAAACGCAAAAAACTGAATAATTTCTTTATGTGACTGTTCTAAGATGCTCTTTTAAAATCACCTATATTTCTATTAGAAAAACGGGTTTTTGATTCTTTCTTCGGCCTAACCGATGGGCCTAGGTATAGAAAATTATTTTGTATGTGTAGTTTCCAAAATTGCTTCGACTTAGCAGATAGACAGCTATTAGGTATGTTCAAAGATTACTCAATCAAAATTGTAGAAATGTGTTGCAGGCAAAATCTTTTTTTTTCCTTTTTCTTAATAAAATGTGAAGATACTCGTAACAATGAATTTCACTTCCGAAAATTGTATATCATTTGTAATCAAAACAGGATTCCCTTTGTTTCTATTCATTATTACCTATAGTTGTTTCGATAAACTTGAGCTCAAGCATGAATTTGTTTTGTTTACTTATTTAAAATTGGAAATTGGTTTTATTCGATTAGATCTTATCAGTTTTATGGAGACACTCATCAACGTAGTCGATTAAGTATTTTGAACACCTATATGCTGAAGCATACACATTTTTGGTTCTTATATACGAAGACAGGTACAGAAGCCTATAATTAATTTCGTTATTTTATACGACTCAATGCAATAAGCTTTTAAAAAAATTACCTACCTATAATAATGATTTTTTTACTAATTAGAACAAATTGCAAGATTCATACCTTCCGAAATATTAAAAACCCGATTTTGCTCATTTTATATTTAAAATAATTTTTCCATCACCCAAACCGAATTCATGATAATTCAAAAGTAAAAATATCCCACCATAGTTTACAAGAATTGAAAGAAAATTATGTAATCGTGAATACCGAATTTGTATACAAAATGAAAGCGTCATGAATCAAAAAAATCTTTACTAAGAAAACCGTCTAATTGTAATAAAAAATTTAATTTAATAAGCGGGATACTTTTTTAATAATTTCAAATAAAGAAGATAAAACAAAGTTGTGATCTTTTGTAGTAGGCTATTTGATATTCAATAAATAAAAACAAAAGCATATAATAAAATTTGGCACATTGTAATATTGCAAATGCAAATAATAATAAAAAAAATATAAAATCAAAAGCCATGTTTTTAGTAATAGCATTTAGAACATAAAATCGTTTAAGTTAAAAAAAAATAAATATTTTTAGCAGTGTTTACATAAGAAATTACAAAAATAACACGAAACGCACAAAAATGGAAATCAGTGGAAATTTAAATAATAAATCTTTACTCAAACAAAAAAAGTTTTCACGAACTTAGCAAGTTTTTTTTTATTATTATTAATTTTAAAGGAATTTTTCTCACTTAACATTGAAATTATTTATTACTTTTCTATAAATGCTTGAATTAGAAAAAGGCTGAAATTTACCAAAACAAAATTTAAAAACCCTCAAAATTATTCTTCTTTGAATTTCGGTTGACATTTTTATTGAAAGAAATAAATAAATCAGTTCTGCTTCTTTCGTAAATAATTATTTATTCAAACACATAAAAAGCATATTTTAAGGGAGTAAATACTACGAAAATTGAATCGTCAAAACGGCTGTTAAAAAAAAAAACAACTAATGAAAAAAGGAAAAAAAAATGTTCATCATAATCTTACGTAGCGAGCTAAAAATATTGAAAATATTTAATTATATTTTCACGCATGTTGTACAAAAAATGTTGCTTAATATTAATTGCATGTTGCATACAAAATTGTAAATATACACAAACAATGAGTTATTTGGTTTGAGCTTAAAGAAAAAAGTATATTTAGATTAAAAGCTATTGTTAAAGTTTTAAAGCACGCAAACACAAAATGCGCTAATATATGCAATAATATATAAAAAAAAAAATGAGTATAAAACACCGCTATGTAGTTATGTTATAAGTTTTTAACAAACAAAAATAAAAAAAAATATAAATATAAAAGTGATAACTAAAAACAATAAATTTGAAAACAAAAAAAAATCATAAATCGTGATTGTTGAAAAATAAAACGAAAAGTTAAAAATAATTAAAAATAATTTTATGTTTTACATTTCATTCTTCCTTGTCACCTCAAACCTGAGGACTGGGATTGGAAGAAACTGTTAGCTGGAGCATTCGCACAATTTAGTCGACGTGGACGACCACATTCAGGTAAAGCTCAAAGAGTTCGCGGTTCTATCTCCTCCTACAAAGGATCACATATCCATCGAAGATTTTTTTTTTATGTTTTAAGGCTCGGTCAAACAGAACGCGTTTTCAACGCCGCGTTAAGATTTTTTAACGCGACGGTAAGATTATTTTGACGCGGCGTTGCAACCGCCGCGTTAGAGGACGTCAAACAAAGAGCTGTTAAGCAATGAACAAACAAAACAATCATTCCTTAACAAAAATAATGTCAAGCAGCTCAGATTCAGAAGAGGAATTATTGCTTCTACATATTTGCTATATATTACGAAATTCTCGTAAAAGAAAAAGAATTTGGGTACATGCCAATTAACAAAAAAAAGAGAAGAAAATGGCAAATATCACCGCCTGTGCCGGGAGCTAAAGTAAAACATCTCGAAGGCCAACAAACAGAAGACCTACCAATGCGGAATTTGTGATAAGAGACAAATTTCTCTCATATTTCAATAATAATAATTAAATATGTATGTAAGACAATGTTCTTATACGATTTATCACCCATATCGTATAGACAAGGGTAATTTCTCACCAATTCAATTAATTTTTCCATCTTGAAAAAATTTAAAATTTCTTTGACTGCCGCAGCGTTAGAAATAATCTGTAATTTCACACAACATCGCGTTTCACCGCCGCGTTGCAACGCCATGGTGAATTCAACGCGGCGTCAAAAACGCGTTCAGTGTGACATGGGACATGTATTGCAATGTAATACAACGCTTCGATTGAACGCGGCGTAAAAACGCGTTCTGTTTGACCGAGCCTTTAACATCTTTGCTGGCGGTAGAGTAAATTAAAAGCGTGGGTAAAACTTATACGTTCCGTGGAGCTCGTTACGGTTACACGTTCCGTGTAGCACGTAACTGTTACACGTTTCGTGTAGCAACTTACCTTACATTGAGCCTACACTTGAAATAATTGATTGCAAGAAATGTGTCATGTAGCCAATATTTCTTGTGGAGCCCCCTTATGTCTCGATTTTTGTTATTTTTAGACATAATTTTTTCTATTTATTTACAGCCATATTTATAAACTCATTATAGTGAGTACATAAGGCTATGCAACCCTTATAATGCCTCTAAACGCAAAATCGTTATTTATAAAACTTATGTGACGTTGAATAGAGGCATTAGGTGCGTTTTATTATTCACAAATCTATCTGGATCCGGATCTGGATCTTCCCTTGAAAATAAAACGATACGGATATTAGTGACAGCAGTGTTATAAGTCCGTCTCTTTTTAACCTTGGGTTTGTAAATTTTCAATTATTTCTTGTCTCTTTTCTTTACACTATAGATTACACTACCTTACCATAAAAAGCCATCTACTCGCCAGTGTAATAACTAATTTTTGGATCTTTGAAATAGATCCCGATAGAAAACAGGATCCCAAATTGTTTTTGTAATACATGTTAAAACTTAATCCAGATCTGGATCCAGATAGATTTGTGAATAATAAAACGCACCTATTATAAGCTAAACGCGTTTGGAGGTTGAATAGTGCCTACATAAGGACATTTTATTATTGAACTGTCACATTCACTTTGACATCACATTGAATTATAAAGATTATCAACAAAAAAAAATGCTTTTGACTTCATATTGAAACTACAACTTTGTGATATTTTTATTTATTGAAACAAAAATGTTATACTAATATATTAAAAACAAATTGAATTGAAAATTATTTAGAATTAAATAGATAAATATACTTGTTGGTGATGTCTCTCCACGCATCCTTCTTCATCCGGTGTGTTAGTGTTGTAATTATTTTTTTTGCATTATTGAATTTTATCCTCAAGAACTTGTCTGAGGAGTATTCCAGTTATAATGAACCGAATAACAATTTGATTTCCAGTATTGTGCTAGAGATAATAACATACTTTATCTGAAAAATCAAAGTTAATTGTTGGAATTCTTTTAGCTTTTGGTAGTTTCGTTTTTGTTTATTAAATTCGATAGACAGACAAGATGTTTTTTTCTTGTTTTTTGATAAACAGCTGAGTGTTATGAAGGCTAAATGTAATAGATTCTTACTTTTTGGTACTTTATTTGACACAAGCTCATTATAACTATGCAGGGTAGGCAAATGTTTTATAAATATGAATTTGCATACTGGATGAATAAGTCCTTATGCATTGCATAACTATTCACACGTTTAGCCAATTCTAATAAATACGGCTGTTATTGGGCGTTTTTCTTTTTTCATTCAGAGTAAAGCACTGAACAGAGCACGAGCATGTCGAACATGCTCTGAACTTTCTCCCAATCGAGCGTGTTCTAAGAGCTCTGAATTATTTTATAAACACACGCGAGTTTTTGAGTTTTTTTCCTGTCTGTCAGAATGATTTCAGCATTTAACTCTCTCTGCTCAGCTATTTTATACCGAGCTCATAGAGTGCGCTCTGAACAATCTCTGAACACGCTCTAAACGAAAAAAGAAACACAAATTTGAACTGTTATACACTCTGAGCTAAAAAAGAAACACGATTTTTTGTTTGACAGTTCAGGTTCTACTCTGAACTAAAAAAGAAAAACACCCATTGTCTTCGTAGAAGAAATAAATGCAGATACACATTTTTAATTTTCGTGACACCCCAACTTCACTAGACACAAATTTCTCACAAGATGTCGCGTCTTGATACCAATTCCCACATTTTGATGTAGCATTCTTTCATTTCATTGACAAACTCATACTATGTTTTCACTTCGTATATAAATTATCTCCTGTGAAGCCAAGATGTAATTTTTCTACCATTTATTGTCTGTTGAAGTACTCGTACATATGTACATAACGTTGTTTGGTTGTTTGCAGGCCAAAATTAACATTAAAAGAATTAAACATTGAAGATAGTAAGTATTTTGATTAATTTTTTTAAAATTAGTTAGGGATTCAGAGACTTTTCATGCTTGTGGAACAACTCAATAATTATGTCTTGGAGCACATGTTCTTCAAGGTTCAAAATGAGAGCCCGTCTTCACTGATAAGCTGAACTTGATAAGCGCCATACTCGAAAGAATTGGAATTGTCCTGTACGATAGATACGTAGCTGAAGCCAAATCCTCGGTGTTTAGATGTGTTTATAGTCGCCTTGAATCTTGGAAGCAATACGTACTTACTTCACAGCAATCCAATTAATAAAATGAACAATATTCTTAAAACGAGAGGAGAATTATTAAATTTGAATCATATGCCACACAGATCTGATCTTCCTATTCTAAGCAGTCACTGCAACATGAAGAAAAGAGAAGACACCCGGCATTTCATCGCAATATGCCCTATTTTGAGGGAGTTTCGAATGAGGTATTTTAAGAAAAACTGCCTGAATGATGATGAGCTGCTAAGTATACTTAACGGAGAGAAAGGATGGGATACACTTACTAATTATGTTGCTGCTGCACTTCGTTAAATAAAATGTATAGTTGAGAAAACTTTGAAAATCAAATTAGTATCACTATTTATACACTGAGTTACAAAACGAAGTGGCGCAGTCATACTTTTTGATGTGTTGTTATCATTTTGATAATATGCCGCCATGTTTTTGCAGATTTTTTATTTTTAGTTTAACGGTACATTTTTGTGCCTGTTTGCATAATCTCTTTCCAATTTCCTTTTGATACGTGCATAATACTCGTATTGATGAAAACCACATTTTAATCATTTTTTGTTTAGTATAATAGACGCGAGTTATACCAATTTTGGCTTCCGTGATCCCGTAAATGTTTTATTAAGTTTATTGCTGTGGGTTTATTTGAATTTGTTTATTTATTAGTTTTTAGTGATTTTTGTGGAAAAATATGCAAATAATGGCAGAAGAAGGCTAGTCGCGCACTGGCAACTGTGATCGAAATCAAATAGTTTAATCACCAGTTGATAGAGTACCGCGCACTGGCAACTCTTTACTCACGCTCACACTCTTTTTCTCTGTTGCGCTTATAGAAAACAGCTCAACTGTTGCGAATTAATTTAAGGCAATCGTTTAGTTTGTGTCAAATCACAAACCTTTTAGTTGCTCGAATCGAGTTTCTCTAAGTGCGCGGGGTCCCATATAAGCCCATATGTTTCATTTTAGCAACTAAATAGTTGCGAAACTAAAAATTGAATGTGCGCGCCTGGCCGAAGTCGCCAGCTCGGAAGCCTTCGCGATCGTCACCAAACAGCGGTTGAGCCGTCTCACAGACTGCGATCCGTTAGAAGGATAGCTGTGAATGCTCAAACGGTAAGGCGGTGATTAGTGGAGAGTGGCTTGAGAGCAGGAAGACCTGCTCGTGTACCGAGACTCACGGTACGGCACAAGTGACGTCGGATGGAACTTGCTCGCCTTCATCAAGATTGGACCGATGCTGAGTGGAGTAGAGTTGTTTTCACTGATGAGTCCAGGTTTTGTCTGCGCTCACCAGATGGACGTAACAGAGTATGGAGACGGTCAGGTGGGAGATACTCTTCGTCAACAGTTGCCCAGCGGGAACATTTTTGGGGAGGTTCCGTCATGGTGTGGGTAGAAATTTCCACACGAGCTGTGCATCGTGGAAGGATCGGTGAATTCCAGATATTATATCAACAACATTCTGGAGGAATATGTGGTTCTATTCGCACCATTTATTGAAGAAAACTTTCTGCTGATGCAGGACAATGCTAGGCCACATGTTGCTAGGTGCGTTACCGATTACTTGCAAGAAGTGGAAATCGAAGTACTGGATTGGCCTGCGATGAGCTCGGACATGAATCCCATTGAACACATTTAGGACCTGCTGGAAAAATTGATAAAGAGGCTACCTGCCTTTCCAGAGACACTTAGTGAGCTGAGATCTGCACTGATCGAGGAATGGGATAATTTGGACGACAGCACAGTTACTAACCTAACGTTCGGGGAGGTAATACACACTATTAAAGAAAAAGGACACGTTTTAAAAAAATTTAAAAAAATCTAAAATGCTAAGTTTTGAAGCTTTTCCCATTTTTTTTCTTAATTTATGTTTAATTTCTAAGCTATTCCAATTTTTTCTTTTTGATATGAATATGTAAGTTGTTTTTATGTTGATAAACAAAACTGCATTAAATTTTTTTTTTGATTTGATTTTTTAAGACCAAAAATAACGGTACTTGCCATACGAATTTTTTTCGAAATTTTATAAACATTTTTTTTTCTCAAAAACTGTTCGACAGATTTTAAAAATAAAAACACAAAAAAATTTCATTTAATTAAAGCTAGGTATTTGTTGAAAAAAATTTTCCGAACAATGGTTATTGAGGGTACCTACCCCCCATGGAACCATTTTTTTGTTTTTGATTTTCTCAAAAAGGGTACAGCCGATTTTGATCATTTTTTTTTACTAAGGCTCCCCAAAAACATAAATAGAATTGTGTACTCAAATTTTCCAAAAATTTTTTTTGGATTTTTAAAAAATACTTCAAATTTTTTTTTTCAAAACTCAATATTTCGAAAACCCCTTGCTAGATTTTTTTTTAAACTTGATAAATAAAAGTTTCTCAATATGATCTACAAGATGTGAGAAAAAAAAATTTATTTTACCTAAAAATAAAGGTAGCTACCATACAAATGCTGAAAAATTAAAAAAAAATGCTTTTCAAAAATCGTATTTTTCTCGAAAACGGTTCCGAGAATTTTGATAAAATTTTTTTCTTTCAATTAATTTTTACGATCTTTAATTTAATAAAAAAAAATTGAAATAAAGATATTACAGCTTGTACCTACCATAGAACCATTTTTTCGAATTTTGAATTTCTCATTATCCACATAACGGATCTTAATGAAAATTTTTATAGAGAAGCTTCTAAAAAGTCTAAAACACATTGCATTTCAAAACTTTAAAATAAATATTTTTTGAATTTTTGAAAAAAAAAAATCTATTTTTTCCTTTTCTTTTGAAAATTCTATATCTCAGAAACGGCTCAATATTTTTTTTTTGTAAATTTTAAAAAGTTTGTACATAAAAGCTTTATTTTAAGAAACGACTACAACGACTTATAATTTTTGTTCTTGCATAAATTCATGTTTGGATAGCATTATGTTTTCGTCTCTTACTACTAAAAGAATTTAAAAAATAATTTGATCCTTATGAACAGTTTTCTCTAATAACATTCGATTTTAAAATTCCTAGTCTGTTACATAAGAGCAAGTTCGTGCGATCCAGTCGTGCATTTAATTTCATCTTCAAGTATTACTTTAAAAGTAATTGCTATTACGGTTAAAATTATAGAAACCTATAGGGAACAAATTGTAGCCAAATATATACATGACATGTGGACTAATTATACGAGAATTATTATCTGTACTTGGTTATAAAGAACACCCTGTCTACCTAAGAAATATTAAAAATTAAAATTAAAATAAATTAATAACAATTTAAAAAAAATGTTTTCAATCATATGTTGTTATCGTGTCCTAAAGCTCTCATTCTAATCTTGTATTCAAGTTCACGATACTTAACCTAGCGTATAAAAAGACCGATAATGCAGTTTTGCGTGCTCCAAATTTCTACAGATTTAAATTCCGTGATGTTTTGCAATCGAAGCTAAACAAATGCGAATCCAGCAAACAGTAGTACTTTATCATCTTTCTCGAGACGTATTTGCTAGACCGCACCAAATGTTTAAACCAAACGTGATTAAGACTATCAGAAACCTATTATTGATTTCGTCGATGATGAAGATTATGGGAGCAGCAACAGGGATGCATTCCTCAGATTCCTATCAGCGACATCTAAAGGTAATGACTGCTTTAGTCGATGAATTCTATGATCCATGTGAGGATTTTTTTCAACATGCCTGCGGTTATTACAACACCACAGTAGCACCGATTGCTCCATTCATGTATAATAAAGAAGGTTTTGTGAAGTTCTTCGAGAATAATAGAGCAAACTTCACAACAACCGGAGGTATTCTATTGAATGGGCTCTATGAATCATGCAAGCAGAAAAATTGGGACTTCTCACAATGGAAAAGCATTGAATTTTTGGAGGAGTTTTCGAAATGGCCATTTTTGCACTATCAATGGCAAGACTCAGGTATTCTAACTACATGGCCGAACTTGACTGCACAACTAGCAGCCAGAGGCATTCCATTATTTTTTGACGTTTTCTTCGCCAAAAACACTATTTTTGTCAGTCCAGCTGATATAAGATGTCCCGCAGAGCAGGCGGACATAAGGGCCCTGATCATGAGCCCAGCAACTAGCGTTTTAAACAATCAAATAGCAGAGATCATATCATCTGAATTGTGGTCGTTCTGTAAGAACCTTATTGGGGATTGGCCACGATCTTCTGAGAAACTTGGTGTGACTGGAAGCGAGAAAGAAACAAAGGAGTTTTTTGACGTTTTCTTCCAAGCATTAAACATTTCTTCGGAAGAAGTTGATGGTTCACGCAAGATACAGATTCGTACTGAACGCCTAGAAGAAATCCTAACAATTACTCGCGCAACTGAACCAAGAATAGTTATCAATTTCATCATATGGAAAATGCTCGAAGCGCTTGAATATAATGACTGTTTTCAACTCACTGAAGAATTCGATCCATTGCTTCTGTCGGAATACTGGAATTGGAGTGCGATTGAATCAAAATTAAGTAAAGATGTGGCACTTGCTAGTTTTCTTTTTCACACCACACGTTTTCAAAAGCGTCGCAAGGATTTCATGTATGCCGAAGATTGGGAATCGTTCTTAGACAAGAAACATCGTCGCAAGGACCTGAATCTCGAACGTGTGATTAAGAATTATGGAAACAATAATCTTTCGCCAATAGCTCTGGAATCCGATTACTCCGAATTGGAAATGAAAAGGGATGCGTTCTTTGAAAATTACTTCAATATGAAAAAGCAACAACTACGATTAGCATTCGCGCAAGATAACTATGTAGACAAAGAAGACCCCAATCACCCAGCGAACTTCGTTCGCAAATTTATCAATTTCGTCATTTTAACCGGGGAACAGCCTTTGTTTCATTATTTCTCCACCGAAGGATTCGATTTGTGGTACAATTCGGGACTTCTCTCCTCTACCGATGACTTGTACACCGCTATTGATTGCTTAGACCACCAATCGGCTATGTACTCCGAAGAAAATTCGATCTTTGGCAATTTAACGACAGACCAAATGGAGGACTTGCTAAAGTTTAATCGAGCATTTTATGAGTCGTATCACGATTACCTATTCTGGCTAGAGGGTGAGATGTTCTCTTTTGCCGAGGACTATGTACTGGAACATTTCAATTTGAACTCCAGTCAGGTGTTATTTTATTCGGTGGCACAATTGCATTGTGGCAGAGACGATGATAAGTACTCAACGGTTATAAATAGGAGCTTTATGAATTTGTGGGAATTTCGAGATGCATTTGAGTGTGATGATGATGTGACAATGAATCCGACAATAAAATGTTTGTGTAAGGGTTGTTAGTTAATACATAAATAGAGTAAAATTAAAGTAACGAATTTTTTAATGTTCCTTTTTTAGAAAGCATAATGTATTTATAATTGTATAAAAATATCAACCGCGCGTCAGTGCTTTATTTTTATTTGCGATATTACCAGTAAAGGACAAGTTTTGTATTCAAAAAAAAAAATGAAATCGAGATTTTTATCAAATTTGAAAACTGGTCCTCGCAATCTTTCTGTCTGGAAATCTCTACCTTGCCCTACAGCTTAACCGTTGAAGTGGTTTTTTTTTAGTTTAGTTTAGTTTATTTTCATTAAGCAGAGTTTTACAATATAATAAATATAATAATAAAAGTAGTATAGTATAATATGTACAATAAATTTCATTATATAAATAAATAAATAAATATTTATTTAAATAAACTATGTGTCGATTTCTACAATAGTTACTTCTAGAAAATTCATCACATAGGTAGAAAAACATACGGAGGCTTCTGCAATTATATTTAACATATAAAATATTTAAAATGACTCTCAAAATCTTAATACAAAATAATTGTGTAGATATGGTCTTCATTTTCTTTAAATACAATTTCCAACACCTGTACAATACTGAAGTACGCCTTTTACTTGCCATTAAAGGTTTTTTGTGATTTTCATTTCTCTCATTGACGGCTACACTAAATTTGAACAATTTTTTATAAAAGTGCTCGTCTTATTTGACATAATATTACAAAAAAAATATTTAAAAATATTTGTTGGATAAAAAAACGAAGTTCAATCTCTGGTAAACGGAACAATAAATGTTGCTGACCTTATTATATGTATAATGTACTTAAAACTAGCATACCAAACTTTTTTAGAGAAATGCATTATAATTAATTTTTGGATAAATTCATATTTGTTTAAGAAATCAATATAATATAGGATTCATTTTAAAAATTTAAAAATGAATTCTCATGCTTGAACATTTATTTTATTTTACAAAAGAGCAAGTATGTGCGTTCCAGGCGTGCATTAAATTACTCATTTTCCCAAAAATGGTATTTATTAAATTTTTTGAAAAGCAACTCACTCACTCACGTTAACTAATCTAAAAATATATTAAAAAAGAAAACTAAACTAAAAATTGCGTCACAGATAAGTCACAAGTTTCAAAAGCTATGATGTGAAAAATGAGATAAGCATTCAATGTGAACTGGTTGGCTTTTGAAAATTATGTGGAATTTATTGTATTTAAAATTATTGTATGCATAATTTCTAGGATTTGACCATAACTATGGTAAGTAATATGACAATATATATATATATATATATCAGTTATGGTAATTCAAGGTGAAATGGGCATATTTTACAAAATGATTTATGACGAAGAGGAGCGTTATGTAAATTAATAAAAAAAGCAGTACCTAATCATGTCCATTGACATAATCAATGATTTTCAAAAATAAAATATGATGTTTCCACAATGAGCATTATTTCCATTGCAATCTGAGATAATATAAGGTTCAATAATTAAAAATAATATTTTGCATTCTAGCCAGGATCTGAGTTTTTGAAAATGGTGAGGTGCTTAAGTCGCCATCTTAGTTACGAGTATAAGGAATTTATTTTGTTCTTAAATAACTCACTATTTACAAAAGTGGTTAAAGCTAAACTGTAACAAAATTTTAGTAAAATCATCTGCACGTTGCGTTGGGGGCAAGTGGGGGTCCCCTCCTTCTTTGGAAAAATTTTGCGACCTCCTATGAACTTAAGTCCTTATAAAACCATTTGACCAGCATTAAATGGATTTATTGTTAAAACATTGAAACACTTTTCCACGCCAACGTAGAGGTAGAGTAATATGTCCCATTTTCATGATTGGATTAGAAATTACCTTCCAGTCCGTTCACTACAAGTATTAGTGAACGAGTTTAAAATATGATATCCACAAAATAAACGCTGTTGTGCCCCAGGGCTCCGTTTTGTCTCCGACACTCTTCCTTATGTTCTTAAATAATCTTTTGTTCGAAACTTCTAATCCTCTAAATTGTTTCGCTGACGACCTCAGCTTTTCATTTTCGTTTTTAGATTCATATCCTTACTTTAAAAATTTTCGAAAAAATATTTTTTTTTTTGGATTAAAAAAAAACATTCAAAAATATCTGCCTATAACAACAAACACGCATACGCATCACACTTCGTTCTCCTCAATACTGCCACGTCTCAAAGAGGTGGACAAAAAGCGGAGATAAAACCTAAAGCAACATTTGCAGTCAGCCTCCTTTAATGCTAAATATATGTAAAGGGTGGTTAAATTTTAAGAGCTGATTTTGATTTTGAATAAAACACAAATTATTTAGGAAATTATTGTCATTACTTTTTATTATGTAATATTGGTATGGTTCAATTATGTATGGAACAAAATATCGGCCAAATGGCCGTCCGATGGTGCAAATTTTCGATGACGCTGACGCATAATTGAGGTTCTATGCTGTTAATGTGCCGAATTATCTCATCCTTTAGCTCTTGAATTGTTGCTGGCTTATCGACGTACACCTTTAACCCCAAAGAAAGAAGTCCAACGTCCAAGTCAAATCAAATGCTCTTGGCGGCCAATTGACATCGCCACCACGAGAGATAATACGGCCATTGAATTTGTCGCGCAAAAGAGCCATTGTTTCATTAGTTGTGTGGCAAGTGGCACCGTCCTGTTGAAACCACATATCGTCCACATCCATATCTTCCAATTCGGGCCATAAAAAGTTCGTTATAATCTCACGATAGCGAACACCATTTACAGTAACTGCCTGACCGGCCTCATTTTGGAAAAAATACGGCCCGATGATGCCGCCAGCCCATAAACCACACCAAACAGTCACTCTTTGTTTTTCGACAATCACTCTTGGATTACCATTTGCCCAAATACGGCAATTCCGCTTATTGACGAATCCACTGAGGTGAAAATGTGCCTCATCACTGAAGATGATTTTCTTCGAAAATTGATCATCCACTGTTGCCATTTCTCCGCACCATTTGAGTCAATTGCACTTGTAAGCGTGTAAATGCAAGTCTTTATGCATAATGTTCATCAACGACGAGCGTGAGAAGTGCAATTGTTGGGCACGACGACGAGTTGAGTGGGCGGCTCTTCAGCCACACTATCGCGAGCAGCAGCAATATTTTCTGCAGTACGAGCTGTACGAGCATGCACTGGTGTTTTCACATCTTCTACAGACCCGGTTTGCTCAAATTTTTGCACGATTTTTCCGATTGTACGCACATTTGGACGATTAAATTGACCGAAAAAATCACGAAGTGCACGATATGCATTTTGATTTGAACGCCCATTTTCATAATAAGCCTGAATAACTTTAACTCGTTGCTCGTGTATCTTTCCATGGTTCAAATTGAGTTAGTCTGAAATTGAGAAATGTGTAATGAAAAGCAGAAAAAAACTTGACGTTTAGGTGTGGTTCACATTCAACATCGGCCCTTAAAATTTAACCACCCTTTATACATACAAATGGTTTTTCAATTTGAGCGGCTAGATTTTTGCGGCCACGTTGTATTGGTGACATCTGTCAAATCTGTTGTTTATTATTCAGTTACTGATCACACCATTGCAAGTTACAAGATTGAACAGCACAGCAGAATTTAGCATCGGGACTTAGGCCTACCCCCGTTCAAGATCCAACCGACCTAGGAGCCCAAAGTCCATGACCATTATAAATGCCGTTTGTTCCTTGAATGGGATTAGAAGCATTTGGAAGAGGACGACCAAGATCATGTGATTGACTCCGCTAGACTTTTTCTTGTGGGATATCATATATTCATATATTCAATATACTTTTACTTTAGATACTCGTACCTTCATGCACTAGCTTATTTTAAAACTTTTAAAACCTACGAAGAGTACGGGTCGGTTGTGAGAACTAAAGAAGAGGTTAGAACTTGGACTTCCACTCGAATGATGTGTGGGAATAAAAACATACGAAAGTTCGTGGTGCGATGTTACAGAGGTTTTTTTTTATATTATACGCGCACTCAAGGGGTTATGACTACCCTTACACAGTGCGAGCAATTAGGAAATTACGATAGGATTAGAAAGGAGATACCGATGCACATTGGATTTGAATGTCTGCGCATTGAAATGACTGGGAAATACTGAGCCAGGTAAAGCATTCCACATTCGTGTAGTGCGACTAAAAAAAGAATCTCTGTATTTGACAGTACGTCCGAAGTTGGGCTCAAGGGTAAACTGATGGGCATTCCTAGAAGTTCCGGTATTACGGTTGAATTGTTTAAGGGAGGAATGCATCTGGCTATTTCACTAGAGCACTGTTTATGGAAATAGGTGTAGAAGGAAGACAAAAATTCTGTTAAGAAACCTTGCTACAAACACAAACTGAATAACTTAATTTCGTGAAGTTCCAAAGTACCCGGTATTTAACACGCCATCACTGTCGCAGTTATGAAAGAGGTAATTAATTTTTTTTTTAAATCTCATTCAAAATGAAATCAGCACCTTGGAATGTGCAATCACATTAATCTGTTAAACCAGTTGCTTAGAGGCAGCGCGAAGGTGTAATCCAATTTTCTGCAGACCTCCTCCAGATTGACCAATTGACAATTTGCAACAAACGACATAACTGGATCTTAATAGTGAAGCAATTTCTGTTCGATCTTTTGATGCTTGTTTTAAAAACGTCTGGTAGCTGATCAACTGCATGATAAGCTGAAAATTGCTCTAATTCCTCTACATCGTGGACGTCAAATTTATATTGCCAAACATGAAATGAATTCAACAGAACTTTTTCTCACAGAAGTGTGAAAAAGATTCCAAACTGAAACTTTAAATTAAATTTAGCTAATTTTTTTATTTCAGAAAATATCAAAAAATATTCTCCGGATTCAATTGTGAAGTTTTTTCTCGATCTTTAAAACATAAATAAAAGGCGGTTTCCTTTTTTAACTCTGAGCAGAGCTTGAGCATGCTGAGTACGCTCTGAGCAGATTTTAATCAGAGCTCTCCGATTTATTTATAAACACACTGGACTGGATCATTGAACTGTCAAAGGCGTCGATTTGGTTTTTTTTTTTTTTTTTGCCGGTCTGTCTCTGTCATACCACATGAAAAAAAAAATTAAGTAATCCGCGCAAAGCTTCTTATTCTTACTCCATCTGTCCAGTCATTTTATTATAATCTCATAGAGCGCGCTCTTATTATCTTATCTTATTGAAAAAAAGAAAGACAACATGTGTTCTCCTATGTGTCTGAGGCTGAGCTAAAAAATAAATACGGATCTCAGCTCAGAGCTCAGTTCTCTTCTCCGAGTTTAAAAAGAAAAACGTCTAAAGCCTAGCATTAAGATATTAGTATGATATCTACTACTTAAAAATCTGCTAACTTGAAAGTAGATTACTAACTCATTCCGAATTTTAAACATTTCTTACTAGTATCGTGCTAAGGCCATGTTTTTTTTAAAATTGCTTCTGAACATACCTATCTAAAGTAATGACATGACAAAAAGCTTAGTAAACAGACCTGTTATGACGTTTGTAAATGTCAAAAAGTCATTTGCAGTTGGCGTGATACTCCCAACCCGCAATTTTAAACCGATCATGCTGATTGGAATTTATTTAAATAAAATCAACCGAACTTTTGTGCTCCTATCCCCAATCCCAAAACATAAATCGCAAAGCTGCAACCCTAAAAAAGTGCAGTCTGTCCGCAGCAAACATTTCAATTCCCCAAACTAAACCTATACTCCATAAAAGATGATTCCATGGTGAACTCCTGAACTTAATTCATTACGTCAAACTAAACAAAATTTATGGAAAATATTCAAAAAATACCCTGACGACACCAACATCGTTAATTATACAAAAAAGCAAACGCAGTTTTAAGACGCCAGGTAAAACTTGCTAAAGTAATAAGCTTCCAATAATTCACGGAGAATATTAACCCTAACAGTAGCAGCAAGAAAATATGCTACTTATTAGTAGCTATTCCCCGAATGGTTTAAAAGCAATTGTGTCAGAATCTGGAACACTAACTAATTGTGACGAAATTTCGGAACATTTTGCGAAAACCTGGTCTTCCTATTCCGAAGACTCAAATTACTCTCCCAGCTTCCGTAGTTCAAAAATATTAGCATTGAACGATGAGTATAATTCTCATTACACCGTTGGTACGTTGAACTTTCAATCAACTCAATAGAATTTGAATGTTGTCTCGGTTCATTCAAAGGTAAGGACCTGGATATGACCGTATATCCTACCCTACGTATATCCTAGCCGAATAGGGATCCATATAGTGCTAAATAAATTAAAACAATGGAAAATTGGTCCAAAAATGTTCAACTACATAAAATATTTCCTTTTGAATAGAAAGTTCCGAGCCAAGGTTAATAACTATCACTCAAACATTTACAATCTCTATAATGGCATACCGCAAGGATCGCCACTTTCGGTAGCAATTTTCATCATAGCATACAATGACATAATGTAAATTCATCACGCAATTTAAAAACATAAGTATAGAAGTGATATGTATATACTTTCAAAGTGTAATGATTTCTCTCGCACAGAAAACACAATTAATCAAATTTTACAAAGCATAAATAACTGGTGCACCCAATCGGAGCATTAATTTCGCTCAATAAAAGTAAACATTTACACGTTTGCCGAAAAGTCAACTGTCCTAAGATCATCATTGCGCTAAATAATACAGAAATCCCTTCTGTTAGTGATTTAAGTATTTTAGGAATTATATTTGACAGTAAATTTAATTTTAGGATAGATACATTGCTTAAGTTTGAAAAAGAAACTACATAGCTACCAGGCTTAATATTATAAAATATCTAGCATCTAAAAATGGTCTAATACATACATATATATTCTCTTATAAACGTAAAAAAAGCTATCATTTTATCGAAAATAGAATACGGCCTTGTCATATGCGGAAATTTTGCAAAATCTACTCTCCAGAATCCAGATGCTTCAATCAACATTCCACGCCGCAATAATATGCAGCCTTAAGGCATTCAGAACCAGTCGAATATAAGAACTTACTCCGTGAAGGTGGTTTTTCATCCATTGTAGAGAGAAGAGACCAGCTTACATCCCGACTTTTACCAAAAATATACAATTCTTCCAGATCTCCGAATCACGCTGATGCAACTAAAATCTTAAACAGGAAAAAAAGTCTTAAAGTTCCATCAGCTCTTTACAACGCCTTGAAATTTGCCAAAGACCTCGATCTCAACCTAGTTCTGAACAAAACAACCATCGAAAAACACCCTTCATGGCTTTTGTCTCCTGCCTTAATTAACACCAACCTTTTCATATTCAAGAAGGATGACACACCAACGGAAACCTATCTCCAGATGTTCCACAAAATGATGTACACCTTCCAGAAAAACAATTGGGGTACCCTTTTCACTGATGGCTCAAATTTATAATAAACGCATACCATAGACTAAGATATGTGCCACATCATTGGAAAATTGCAGAAGTCATTGTTATACCTAAACAAGGTAAGCCACCAACAGAAGTAACATCTTACAGACCAATATCGCTTATACCAATCAATGCAAAAGTTTTTGAAAAACTGCTACTGAAAAGTCTTAAGAAAATTGAAGCCGGTGTACCACAAGGAAGTGTCCTAAGACCAACCCTGTATCTGTTATATACAAGGGATATTCCAGTGGACATCAACGCTATCATGGCGACCTTTGCTGATGATACTGCAATACGTTACGAAGGCTACACAAAAATTGCAAAATGCAGTCGATAAAGTTAGTGATTGGACGCAGAAATGGCGTATCAAATTAAACGAAACAAAATCGACGCATATAAACTTTACAAACAAAAACATAAACAATGTTCCAATATTTATAAACAGTACAGAAGTACCTTACTCCAATACCGTCAAATACCTTGGAATGAATTTGGATGCAAAGCTTAAATGGAAAGAGCACATCAAAAAGAGAAGAACTAAACATGAAGTACAGAAAAATGTACTGGTTACTAGGAAAGAACTCTGACCTATCTATCCAGAACAAACTAATGTTATATAAGCAAGTATTGAAACCCGTTTGGACATATGGCATCCAACTATGGGGCTGTAAAAAGAAAATAAAGGCTGAACCCATCCAAAAATTCCAAAGCAAGGTCCTTCGTGGAATAATAAATGCCCCTTGGTATATAAGAAATAGCGATCTACATCGTGACCTTCAAATTGAAATGGTTACAGAAGTGGTTAAGAAACACGCTGTATCACACAATCAGCGACTGCAAAGTCATACTAACTCCGAAATGGAGACCATATTAAATGTACGAGAGAGATTAAGAAGAACCAAGCCTCATGAGCTGGTGGTCTAAAACCTATGGGAAAGTGTTATTACCTTAAACTTCCCCCAATGCGATTTAAAAATTAAGAAATAAAAATCATTTGTCGATCTTTCATAGATTGGTCCTGATTCACCGGTGATTTTAGTGCGGTAAGAGTCCCACACTACTCGGTACCGATTCTTACCGAGTGTCTTTTGAAGATTTCCATCGGATAAAAAAAAAAAAAAACAAAAAAAACTGATGGCTCAAAAACTGATGATAATGCAGGATATGCTGTAGTCAACTCTAATGGTTCTTTTATATTTGCTGAAAGGATTTCACCTTATTTTTCAATCTTCTCCATTGAAGCACTTGCTGTACTCAAAGCTACAGAAAACGCTTGCAAAACAAAAAAAAAAAAATGTTGTATACACGTATAGCCTATCGACAATAACACCTGTCCAAAATATTAAAAATCAGTCACCTTACATCATGGAAATTCGGAACAATATCATCAAACAAGAAAATAACCTCAAGTTAATGAAATCGCACACCGAGAAGCTAAATCTGTGTCCACGGACACCAATACTCATATTTCAAACTACCAGCCTGTAAAAAAAGACCTCCTTAAGCAGTTTAATTCCGATTGGAAACAACAAAAAGAAGAACAATGGACTCATTCTATTCACCACTATTCCACCATCAAAACCAATCCAACTCCTGCTACTTACCCTTCAAACAACTACAACACTAAACAAAATTTTTTTAAGACTAAGAATTGGACACACTAAGCTGACCCATAGTTACCTACTTAACAAGGACCCTCCTAGTCCAGTCAAATTAAATTAATTAATTCGAAATATCTACAAAAAATATTGCGTCGAATTTTTTGTTTGTTTCTTAAAGAGTACCTATTGGAGAGTGTAAATCCAAAAAGTTCGAACAAAAAACGCCCTTGCGTTGTCCGCCATTTTGAAAAAGGCTTTGGAAAGCTTGAACTCGATTTTCTCGGCTCCTATCATATATAGAGCTGTATTTTTTTTTTAAGTTTGTACGTTAAAACATCTTCTTTAACTTTTGTTGAGAAAAAAATTTGAAACCTCTTTCCAAAAAAAAGTTATCGACGAAAAACTGTCGAGATTTTGAAGTGAAAAATGGTTTTTAACGTTTATCTCGCCTCATGTTCATCTGATCGAAAAAATACTTAAGTTGTTTTTTATAGATCACTTTATTTCCTACATTTTAGTATATTTAAATTTTATGTGCGACAAAAACTGTAGGAAATATAACCTGTCAAAATGGCCAATATCCTGCGAAAATTAAAAAAAAAAAATTACTCACGTTTGAAAATTTTCAAATTTGATTATGTTCATTATGAAATTTAAAAAAAACAGTTCAAACTCTTTTCCACACTACCACCGAGGTAGAGTTACGGCGCATTTTTTTGAATGTGGTGTCCCCAGGAGGTATAATCCACGATTCAATCGTTTTCGTTTCTATTTCAGCCTATCGATAGCTCAATGTGGCATAGTTTTTTCATGTCGTTCTTATCTCCTTTTTTTTTTTGGGCTAGGCGTGCGGATATCAATGATCATATGGAGGGCTAACAGCTGTACCGAACCAAGTCATTTTAAAGATTTCCGCAAAATTGACCTCTATTTAGAGCTGTAATGAACTATAGTTCAGAACTATGTAGCTCTAAATGAACTACGACCCAAACTCAAAATAGTTGGTCTATTCATTTATTAACACATTAATTCTTCATATATCCTAAATTTAGTGGCAGTCAGCTTTTGTTCATTTAGGTTAGGTTAGGTTAGGTTAAAGTGGCTGCTGACCGGAAAAGGACAGCACACTTAGACCAATATTTGGTCCGTTGTGATACCACAAGGATTTCAAAAATCCCCCTTACTCGTTAAACCATTTTGAGCTAATAATGAAGCGTTTGAGACAGTGAATGTCGGAATTATTTAGATCACTAGGATCGTTATAGTAGTAGTCTCCCAAGTGGAGTCTACGTCTTTGCGCTAGGGCAGGACAAGAGCATAGAAGGTGGGGAATTGACTCCTCTTCTTCTTCATCCATGCAGCTTCTGCAAAAGTCATTTGCAGGAACTCCAAGACGAGAAGCATGTCTTCCTATTAGGCAGTGCCCAGTAAGGACACCTATAATGGAGCTAATATGCAATCTACCAATAGAAATTAGTTGTTTTGAGCGTTTGGCATCAAACAATGGCCAAATCAGTTTAGTAGACCGGCAAGTTGGGGTGCTGGTCCACCTGTGGTTGGCTTTCTTTATGGTATCTTGCTTTAGCATAAGTTTACAAGTAGCTAGGGGTATACCGATGTTAGATTTGCTATCCAACAAAGGTAATATTGTTCCGTTTTTTGCAAGTTCGTCAGCTTTACAATTTCCTGGAATGTCTCTATGCCCCGGCACCCATGTAAGGTGAATGTTGAACTGTTTTGACATCTCCACCAGAGATGATCGACAATTTTGGGCTGTTTGTGAGTTAATGGAGACAGAGTCCAGTGACTTTAAGGCAGCTTGACTGTCTGAGAAGATACGTATATCGGTTGTCGATATAACGTTTTCTTTTAGCCAAGAGAGGACTTCTTTTATTGCTAAAAGCTCTGCCTGGAACACGCTACAGTGATTGGGAAGACGAAAAGATAGACAAAGATTTAATTTTTCGGAGTATACGCCTCCACCGACCCCGTCATCGGTTTTAGATCCATCTGTATAGAAATGAATTGCTTCGTCTATCAAAAACGACTCATTTTCCCATGAAGACCTGGAAGGGATGGATACTTGAAAATTTTTATCAAATTTTGGATGAGGGGTGGTGTAATCGACGTTACTAGGTAGACTACTGAACGAGTTCAGTATAGTAGAGTGACCAATATCATTATTGATCCACTGCGAGGAGGCTTTAAGTTTGTTCATTTAAAAAAAAAAATGTTGTCAATTTAATAAAGTAGTTTCACTGAGAGTAAATTAGACCTAACAAAAAAAAAAAAAAAAAAAATTTGAGAGAGCAAATAGCAACAATATTCCTTTCATCTCAGACAAAGATAAGAGCATAAAAGTTGGTCTACTCTTTTTTGGGTGCAAAATAGTTGATCTAAGACTATTTAAATATAGTTTCAGTTAACCGTTACTAAAAAAATGAGAAGCACTGGTTTTATTAATGATTATTGTATGATTTTATACAAGCTAGCGAGAGTTTCATGTCAATCCTGGCGCGTGGCGTTGCATTATCAGGAGACCTAAGGGAATCAATGATTAAAGCGTTTGAAACAGGATTGTCTAGCTACGAAATCCCTGAAAATTTTAATTTACCGCTCTCGTCAGTGCAGAACATAATAACAAAGTTTAAAAATTCTGGAAATGTGGATATATGCAACAGAACGGGACATCCACTAACAGCAAAACCTCGCGATTGCCAAATTTTTAAAGAAAATCGACGATTATCTGCTTCAATAACGGTACAGTGGAGAGAACAAATTCAAAAAAGTGTTTCGGTGGACAGTTGTAAGCAGATGATGAAAAAAATGGGATACAAATTTTATAAGGTTTATTTTAAAATATTTAAGTTTTGCATAAATTACGACAACTTAAATTATTAAAAACGCAGGCAAAAGAAATATCACTACTGACACCTAAGCAAAAGAAAAGGCGCATTGAGTGGGCCAAACAACTTAAAAATTTGGACTTTTAGTCAATGGCGGTCCGTTAATTGGAGTGATCAGTACAGATTGGAAGTTTGTGTTGGTGATGAACGAGGACCAGTGATAAAAAATGTTAAAGAAGCCTTTCACAACTCACAAGGACTGCCTTAAACAAATCGTAAAGCTCCCAGTATCTCTAATGGTATGGAGGTGCATGTCGGGATGTGGTATGAGTAATTTGCATTTTGTAATTGGGATAGCTAATGCTGTCAACTACCGCAACATTTTGGAACAGGAGCTGCCTCCGTCAATACTACGTCTTCAATATAGCAATGCGGAGTATATTTTCCAACTGAATGGTGCTTCTTGTCATACGGCTATGTCAACAATGGTATGGTTAACTGCTGAAGCAATTCTTTTTGGAATGAACTCCCAGCAGCCCTAATCTTTCACCAATCGAAACTGTTTGGCACACGATGAAGCAAAAATTGCGAAAGGAACCGCGTCGGACTCTTCAAGATTTCAGATCCACAATTACAAATAATTGGGAATCTTTTGGTGCCGAAGAGTATCAACAATTAGTTGACACTATGCCAAGGTGCATTATAGAAGCAGTGATTAAGGCCAAAGGTCGCTTAACAATGTGGTAAAATCAACATAAAGAATCATAGACCAACTATTTTGCATCTAAGAAATGTGTATAAATCGTTTAGTTTTGTAAAGAGACTCCATATCAATATTTTATTAAGCCACTTTCTTTTTTTGTCCACTTTTCCTATTTAAAATGAATAGGACTTTATATGTATATCAAAAAATAGTTTTTGTTTCGAAATAGGTTAAGAATGAACACATATTTGCATTCTATCCTCGGTAGACCAACTATTTTGAGTTTGGGCTCGTATGTAGTTCATTACAGCTCTAAATAGAGGTCAATTTTGCGGAAATCTTTAAAATGACTTGGTTCGGTACAGCTGTGAGCCCTCCATATTAACTTTGTTTGTGCTGGGATCGTCAATGGTAGTTTCTTCAATGTTTTCAGGTGAGGAAAAGTCTTCACATGCGTCTTCATCTTCCAGTAAATTAAATAAACTTAGTTTTTTTTGACGTTTTAACAAAGTCGCTATATCGCAAAGAATCCAGTGACCCATTTTCCTTCCCATTGAACAACGCAATAAAAACTTTTTCTCCGGCGGCTCCCAAAACGTTGCTATCAACATCGTTGGATCTGCATTATACCTCCTGGAGACCCCATATTAAAAAAAATGCGCCGTAACTCTACCTCGGTGGTGTTGTGGAAAAGAGTTTGGACTGTTTCTTTAAATTTCATAATGAACATAATCAAATTTGAAAATTTTCTAACGTGAGTAAATTTCTTTTTTTTTTTAATTTTCGCAGGATATTGGCCATTTGGACAGGTTATATTTCCTACAGTTTTTGTCGCACATAAAATTTAAAGATACCAAAATGTAGGAAATAAAGTGATCTATAAAAAACAACTTAACTATTTTTCTCGACATTTTTTCGTCGATAACTTTTTTTTGGAAAGAGGTTTCAAATTTTTTTCTCAACAAAAGTTAAAGAAGATGTTTTAACGTACAAACTTAAAAAAAAAATACAGCTCTATATATGATAGGAGCCGAGAAAATCGAGTTCAAGCTTTCCAAAGCCTTTTTCAAAATGGCGGACAACGCAAGGGCGTTTTTTGTTCGAACTTTTTGGATTTACACTCTCCAATAGGTACTCTTTAAGAAACAAAAAAAAAATTCGACGCAGTATTTTTTGTAGATATAAAATACTAATTTGATTGGACTATCCATCGACATGCCATTTTTGCCAATCCAGCCCTATTCTTACCATAAAACATTTAATAGTAGATTGGGGAAATTTCATCGACTGTTAAAATGTCGACTGAAGTTTGATCGACAAAAAAAAAGTCGACAGTTTAAAATCTCGACTATTAAAATGTCGACTGAAAACTTGTCGGTGAAAATGTCGACTTTTATCCAAAATTGAGTTAAATAAAACAAGAATGCTCTCTTTTAATATGTTAACTAAATATTATTATTAATTCAATTATATAAACTTTGCATACACCCAACCTCGCACCCACCCCAAATCCTATAGTGTGCCCAAGCAGGGGGGTTGCAGGGGGGCAGCATGCCTCCCCTTACATAGCTCACATTTTTAAAATCGAATTTTTGATAGTCGACATTTTGATCATTTTATCAATCGACTTTTTGAAAATCGACATTTTGAAGATCGATTTTTTTAAATCGACATTTTAAAAATCGGTTAATCGTCCCCAACCCGTAGATTGTAATTACGAGTATGTTAAGAAAGTCTCTAACGAATTATTTAACAAAGATGTTTGTACTCTTCTTACAGTTCCCTCCGAAAAAAACGTAAAAAACGTACACAACCTTTAAAAAAAATTATAACTAGAGAATAGTTTATAACATTACAGATCCTCATGTCAGTTCCGGGGCGGTCGAGAGAGACCCTAATTTTATTAAGCCCTCTCTCGGTCGCCACCAAACTGAGTTTTATTTACATATAATATCATTGGCGCAAAATTTTAGTTGAATTAAAGTTGTGTTAGCATGAAACGACGATTTTGCAAATTTTAATCGAATATAACATCATACTTTCTCTACCCTTTAATTAAGGTTAAAGTCATCGAAAACCTATTTTAATTTTTTTAGTATCGTGCTAACTTCATATGACGAACTGTCATTGTTTTAGGTGTGTTCAGAAGCAATTTAATAAGAAAATTGCTTTAGTACGATACTAGTTAGAAAATGATTAAAACTAAGAATGAGTTAGTAAACTACTTTAAAGTTAGCAAACTGTTAAATAGCATCATACTAATACCTTAATATAAAGCTGTTTAAAATTTTGCGCCATTATATTTATCTATTTTGTACTTTAAATGTCTTCAGCCTTAAGCCCTGGCAGCTCTAGTACTGT
Source organism: Philhelius festivus (assembly GCA_963931855.1). Lineage (NCBI taxonomy): Eukaryota > Metazoa > Arthropoda > Insecta > Diptera > Syrphidae > Philhelius > Philhelius festivus. The sequence goes on from OZ007555.1 coordinate 37,612,139, forward strand.
TTATAATCATACTGTACATTTATGTTGAGTTTAATAAATTGTAATAATAATTATAATAATAATAATAATAGCATGATACTAAAAAAAAAATGCTCTTGGATGTTTTTAACTTTAATAAAAGGGTAGGAAAAGTATGATGCTATATTTGATTAAGATTTGCAAAATCATCATTTTAACCTATAGTTTCATACTAAAACAGCTTTAACATCGTACTAATTCAACTAACATTTTGGGCCATTGCTTTTTCATTTTTATTTTTTTCATTTATACATTCCCTGATTAAGGCAAATTTCTTTCCAATACTTTTAAAAGATATTAAGTGAATATTCGGGGTGAAAAGTGCTGAAAAAACCATATTGCTCAGCATTCAAAATTTTCAGAAAAGTATAACCGGTTTCTTCATTAAAGAATTAATTTTGACATCTATTATATTTGAAAAAATAAAATAAGACAATCAATATTTTCTGTACATAAGTTATACAAATTATGTTTGGTACATATTATTTAAAACGAGAGAAATTAAAACAACTTATCATAAAATATAAACATCTGATATATGTATGTACAAGTACATATTTACATATAAAGAACTCTCATACAATGCTTATGAATTAACCTCATTTTCTTAGGGACAAATATTGCATTATTTTATTCTATTTTTGAACTTCATTTCGTGTCACATTGAACATACAAAAATATGTATCTATCTACATGTAAGCCCACAATAATGAATATTTTTTTTGTCCATATGTACAAGTACGCAAATATGAATGTACTTGTACTTACCCTATATGCTTTCAAGAGGGATTGCACATGACATATTTCGATTCAACGGATTAGCATTTTATTGTTCACATAAAATAAAAGTATACCTACGCTGATAAAAAGTCCATCTTAAATAAATATTTGCTCCGATAGTTGTGTTTTATTAGATCAAATAGAAACATACTAGGTACTTTGCCTTTATACACGTTCATATCGAAAACTGTTAACAGTTTCAGATATATAAAAGCGCAGTAGCAATAATTCAAAAAGCTTATTTTTGCGCAACACAACAAATGTTAATAACGCGATTTCTTAAAGTAAAATTAAAACAGGAGACAAATTAAGCTTAAGAATGCCAAATATTTAAATTAAAAAAATTGAAATGTGAACATAAATTAATTTACGAGTTAATGAACGTCGCTTAGTTTTTTTGAAACTCTTAATAACATTGGCGCCCAATTTTAGTCGAATTATTACGATGTTAAAATTGTTCAAGTGTGATACTAAGTTCAAAAGACGATATTTCAAACTTTAATTGAACTTAGCATCATACTAGGTATAAAATTTTGACACAGTACTAGTTAGAAAGTAAAAGTTATAAAATTTAGTAAACTGTCTTAAAATTATAAAATAAAGTACTTAAATTTTTATTTAAATTAAAAGTTTTACTGATTTTCTAGTTACATGGTGTATCTTTTACTAAATTCAAAGCAAATCTTTTTTTTTGCAGACAAGTCCTTTTCTATAGGTAAGCACACCACAGGATGTCCGTTGGTAAGAAATAAAAAAAAAATCTACAATCAAATACCGTAGAGTGCCTGCCATCTTATCTAAATAATGTAATGTCATCTAAAAGGATGGTGTAGACATAAATAAATATTCTTAAAGCCGCGCTCAAGTGCATTTTCATCTTATTCCTGGGCCTTGATATTTTCCTATAATTATGTTATGATCCCTTCTCATGGTTTTATTTTTTAAATTTCATTTATTTTAGAAATTACTCAGCAATAAGATTAAGTAAGTAAAACTAGAGAAAAGTAAGAACGCCAATAAAATAATTAATTTTTGTTTCTAATTTGTATGCAGTTCGATGTATCATGTATTTTTACAATGTATTTACTGTATTTATTTAATGTACATGTATTATATTTAATTTACAATGTATTTCTTGTGTCGTTTTGTCATTGATTTAGTTGAGCGGGGTCTGGATACTATTGGAGGTGATCACCTAATCCGTCAACTTACTCAACGTTGGATTAATTAGATCATGTTATTCAAAAAACATTGCATTCTATAAAAGTATATATAAGTTACAAATAAGTATATTTTGGTAGTGAGAAAAAACAAAACAAAATATCGAATGTCATTTCCAAATTTAATTTTAAAATTATGTTATCCCAATACACTTTGTCCTCACATTACTTTAATATAAATTATATAAATACAATTAAACTATTAGTTCAGTAAAGAATAGAGTGTAAAGAGACGCATTTTTCACCTTTTATTTTCAACTTATCTCCAAAACTGCCTAACCGATTTTAATGAATTTTTTAAATGTGTGTAAAGTTACGTAAAGTAACACTGAACTGACTTAAATAGTCAATAGCAACTAATTAACTTAATAGTGTTTTTGTATTGTATCGAACTCGACTGAATTATGATTCATCTTTTCAACGTTTTATATTGACGAAATTATTGTTGTTCATAAAATTTTGTATTGTTTTAAAAATGCAAATAGACGTGAACCCCTCTCTGAATATACATCTCAGTTTTTACAAGTGATTTCAGTCATATTGTTGAAGCTACATCTGTCAAATCGGCTATCATTTATCCTATTTTGTTTAATACACTATAGAATTCAATAGCATATTAATGATTAAATCGTTTTATGAAAGGGGGTCTTCTGTTCGAGCTTCGTATATTTTATGGTCGCTATAATAGTATTTCCGAGAGAACTATTTGCAACATGGTGTAAAAGGTCTAGTTGACAGATTCAGTAAACAATATGTCAACGAAACGCAAAAATACAGCCGTTATGTTCAAACTTCAACTGACTCAGGAGCTCAGATTTAACGACCATAGACAACAACGCACTTATTCTTATCTGGCGATGATAAAAATGTCACCATAAAATCAGAAAAAGTTTAAAAAAATGTCACACCTGGAAGAAAATATGTATAGATTGCGTTTAAAATTTAAAAACTAGAAAAAAAAAATGTTTTTTTATTAAAAAAAAAATTGACATGAAAAGAAGAAATTTTTAAAAGGCTTTCTTTTACGTTTTACTCAATATCTTCTATTGGGGCAAAAGTCAAGCGGTTCTGAAAGTAGGGCAAGCTTAAAGAATGTCTTTACCAATGTAATCCCTATAAAAAAATCGACTTTTTAAAATGACGCCAAGAAAATTTGAAGAGTACAAAAATTACAGATTTTTTTTTACTTATTTAAAAAACTCGATGAATATTATTCAATTTCTGATAGCTAATTTCTATTATGAAGAAAACAATTGGTCCAAATTTATTTCTCAAGCAAACAAAAAAATATTTATCAAATTTAATGTTCTTAAATGTTGGATCGTACTCGTACATAAAAAATAAAAGTTTGCGCAGCCCAAGTCATATCATCAATTTGATTAAAAAAAAGGCTCATTCACATCGATACATGTGTATCAGTAGACCTTTCGTTTGATGTATATCTCGATGGGTTTGGTGAACTTTGAAAAAATAATGACTTTTTTAGACAAGTAGTTAGTCCACGATTTTTTCAAAATCGTAAAAAAACTTTCGAAATTTGCAAAGTTTAGCACATCCATAGAAAGGTCTATTAATTCTCTATTCAGTATTGAAAACTGCAACACCTTGCGAGCCTTGGTTTCGAAAATATCTCCATCCGCATCCGATGACTTTTTTTAAATTTTGGTCAATTTTCAGTAAAACCACTTTGGATGGCCATATTTCGATAACCAGACCTCGCATAACCTTCTGGTTTTCAATTTTTCACCGTTGAATAGCTCTTGTAAAGTTAACCAGGGATTTTGAAAACCGAAACCTTTTACAAGACCTTGTTTTGGAAATATCGCCACCCAAAGATATAGTTAGGTAGTTGGGAGTCGAAAATCTATAAAATCACTTTGACTTACTATATTTCCCATATTTCGAAAACCAGACCACCCCAAATGTTTTGGCTTACATGTGTATATGAAGAAACGCTTTTTTTCTTTCGAAAAATGTTGGCTCAATCGAAATTTTTCGCTCAAGAAATATACATCATCAAATTGCCAATAAGAAATAAGCAGACAAAACGAAACGCACTGCAGAGTTACTAAGTACTGTTCCGGTTGATTTGGTCAAAGAAGCAATATCATACCCACAATTTTTAAATAAATTTCAAAGTTCTAATAAGTTAAAAAAATGTCTAACTAAGAAGTTTCATCAATGATGTTGGAAGCTAAATTGTCTCGACATCAGTACAATGCCTTAAGGAGTTGTGCTAAAAATATATGTATGTCCTTCTTATAAAGATGTTCAAAAAGAGAAACAATATTGATATCCACCGAACGTACATGTCACTAAAATTGTCGCCCAAGTTCCTATACAAAATTTTTTGGACCATACAACTGATAAAATATTAACTCATCAATCAAACGTTTTCGATTCCCTGACCGCTGACAATGATAACATTTTCGTTTAAAGAATCATTTGTTTTACAACATCAAAATTCGAAAGTCAAACATTACCTTTTCCAAGGTTTCGTTGTCTTCAATACGAATATGAATATCCGAAATATTTTTATCTAAAAGTGCAAGAAGCTTTATTTCTTATGACTTTTCTCAATGAACTTGGAACAGTCTTTAAAAAAAAACTTATATTCATTCGGAGGATGAAGGGGGCAGACAAACTATTTTTAAGTGCTTTTAGTCAAAAGTATCAAAGAGTATTTTCTTTTCATTTTTCATATTGTAATATGACAAAGACGTGAAGATATCCTTTCAGAATATCTCAAAAATGTGAAAGTGCTGGAATTTGTTTTAGCTTCTAAATAAATTTCAGAACACTTAAATTCTTAAAAAAAAATAAATTTATTGATCATGTGTAAGAAGAAAGTTATTTTTATAAACAAGTAGAATGATTTAATGTAATGTTTTTAAATAAGCGTTCACGTTTATTTATAGATTTCTGAAATGTCTTACTGTAGAACAAGCTTTGATTAACTTTTACATTTAATTCGGTATGAAAACAAAAATAGCCATTATAGCAATTTTTGTACATTATAAAATAATTAACATCATAAAATAGACAATTTTGCCCCATTGTGCGACGGCGCGACCGTCGAATTCATTTTGACTTACTCGCATGCGTCAGAGTTAACGTTTCGGATGCGCGCCACACAGCAAAGTCGCGGCGGACATATATGTATGTTAATTTGACGTGGCTGTCAGCAGGAGAGCCGAAACACTCAGAATATGATAATCGTTAAACCAATTCTAGCTCTTATGAAGCGGGCGAGAATGCCTATATATGTATATGTATATTTACCAGATAACTAAGATCATTGTAGTAGAAGTTTTCCAAATGGAGTCTAAGTCTTTAGGACAAAGCCGGACATGTATAGAGAAGTTAAGGGTTCGATTCATATCCAACTTCTGCTGAAATCGTTTAAATATATTCCACGTTTCCCTTAAGCCTTCAAGCCAAGACAAGAGTCGTACGCCCACGCACAAATAACTTGACCATTAGACCAGTGGCGGCTGTACCTTAAGTGCGCTCGTGCGCTGAACCACCAATTCAAAAGATTTAAAAATTACAAAATATTACTGCATCTTTATTTTTAGATTCCCATATTAATATTTTTTTTTAAACATACAAGAACACAAACGAGTAAAATTTCCAATTATGACGAAACAATGTAAGCGTTTTGCTTTACTATTAAGACTTACTTTCCCAGCAAGTAAAAATTCTCGTGCGCTTCGGCGAGCGCACGAGGACTGCTAATATAACTTTTATGAGTTACAAGCAAGTATCCCTGACGCGTGAGACAAAAGATATTTCATTGAAATTTATCCAAAAATTAGCCTGCTCTCGTGCGGCGCACGAGAACCGAAATGTTTGACTAGAATGCGCTGCGCCTGCGAATATGTAATGTTGTTTCCCTCTATCATCCGTGACTGGTTACATAGTGTTGGTTTGTAGGAGTTAGGTTAGTAATTGTTTTTTATTTTGGTTTTGGTTCAATTCTGTACAGTATGTGGTGTGGGATAAAATTAACAGTGATTAGGTATATTAAAGACTAATAAATCTTTTTAAAATAAAGTTACCTGAATCCACGATTTGACGCATTTAAGTGAAAAAATAAAAAACATGATTCCTTGCTAAATGTAATAAGTGTGTCAGTTTTATACATGGTTGAAATTCTTCGAGCAATTATACAAAATAATAAAAAATCGACATATACATGTAAATTGTTCTTTTTTTGCGATTTCTAATCTTAATACCTACTTAGTGAGCAAGTAAAGTGCACCACCTGTTCAACAACCCACCAGCCGCCACTGCATTAGACCCTGGTAAGTATTAAACAATAAGATTTTTTGTCTGGAGTTTACTTATTTCATCTACCAGTAAAGCCTAACAGTTTACTTCTTCTTTCTTCTTTTGCTTCGGCGCTGTTATGATCTCGATGTCGGGGGGATCATAACTCTCCCACGTATCTGCTTCACACTAGTGATCCTCCTGTGGGGTTCGCCGGGTTGACCTCAGAAATCGGCGGCAAGCCTCCCGGTTTTGTATTGTTCCATTTCTGAGGCCAACTGAATGCTGGTGTTTTTGCATTTGTTTGTACCAGGAGTGTTTAGGCCTACCTTTCTTTTTATTCCGAATTGGAACGTTGTGTGATATTGCCTTTTTGACGGGGTTCTCAGGATCTCTCCTTTGAACATGGCAATACCAACTGAGTCGGTCGTGTTCAATTTTTTGGGAAATGGTATTCTTAACATGAAGGCTTCCTCGGATCTTCGTACTTCTAATTCGATCAAGCTTTGTAACTCCTGCTGTCATACGAAGCATCTTCATCTCAGCTGCCGTTAGCTTACTCTCATACTTTTTATACATTGTCCAACATTGTGAACCGTATGTGAGTGCTGGACGCACAACTGAAGTGTAGAGCTTTCCTTTCAGCTTAGGGGGCATTTTTCGGTCACAGAAGATAGCAGAATTTTCCCGCCACTTCATCCACCCTACGCTTACGCGATGATTGATATCGTCATCACAAGTAGCTTAACTTAAACTTTTCACACTTGGGAAGCACTACTCCATTCAAATAAATGTCTGGATAAGGCCTGTGTGGATCAGAAAATGGGCAGCATAGGTATTCTGTCTTTTTCGCGCTTATGCGGTACCCATTTCCTTCTAGAACATCCACCCATACGTCAAGTGCTCGGGTCTTCACTTATGATGTCTCCATCGTCAGCAAAGAATAACTGATGCACTTTTGGATCCGTCACTTTGCCTTCAAGCAGGTAATCAAGAACTGTAATAAAGAGCAGGGGACTCAAGACACTTCCCTGGTGTACACCTACTGTGGTTTCGAATTCTTCGGTGACTCCACCTGCGCATCTTACTTTAGTAACTGCTCCATCATACATGTCCATAATTATCCGCATATAGGTTTCTGGAACTCCTCATTGCCTGAGGGCCACCCATATTAGATCTCGTGGTTGCCGATCGAATACTTTTTCAAAATCAACCAATACGATATGCAAATCCTCCAAAGAATCCCGATGTTTTTCCATAATTATTCTTATACTCTGGATTGCATCCGTGGTTGACTTACCCCCGACAAACCCGCACTAGTCATCAGATAGCCTAATTATTTTTCGCAGTCGGCTACCCAAGACTCGCTCAACGATCTTCATGGTGAGTGACATCAGCTTAATCGAACGGTAATTATCACAGCTTCGAGTATCACCCTTTCCTTTATAAATTGGAAGAAGGTAACTTTCCCTCCATTGATTAGGCATGCGATCACCTCGTATAAGTTTGGAGACAAGAATCATGAGCCATCTAAACCCGATGTCTCCCATCTTTTTCCAAAACTCTGAGGGTATTTCGTCTGGGCCAACAGCTTTTCCCTTTTTGGAGTATTTTACCGCCTCACTAACTTCTTCGACTGTGACGTCGGATACTTCGCTTAAGTTAGGTGAAGCTATTGGAAAGTATAGCCTTGGAAATTGTTCGTTTAGAAGTCCGTCACAATACTGTCGCCACCTGTGAAGAATTTCGTTGTCTTCCACAAGTAGTTGGCCTTGAGCATTGTTAATGAACTTTGGCGAACAAATCTCCTTTTCTTCTTCTTTGAGCGGCTATTTTGAAGATAGTTGCGCCCTTATTCGTGTTTTGCCGTAGCTCTTGAATAGCACCAGCTGTCGGGGTAGAAATTTCATCCAGCTCCCGATACAGGTTTTCTGTATTCTTTGCTTGAATTTGGGCGCACTTCTTCTTCGCTTCTTTCTTCCAGTTTCTATATTCCACTTCGAGGCGCGACTTTTGCTCTGTATCATTAGAGGGGCACTTCGACCAAGCCTTGAAAGCCATTTCCTTTTTACTTATAACTGATTTAGCTTCATCATTCCACCACCATGTTTCTTTGCCTTGTTGGTTGTGTCCTTTTGAAACCCCTAACAGTGTTTTGGCTTTTTCTTTGCAAGTTCTCTGTAGGAGATCCCACATACTTTGTGCTGTACTCTCTTCATTTCGAACTATATCGGTGTTGTTATACAGAACGTTTTGCATATTCGAAATAAAAGCTTCGCCTTTTTCCTTATCCAGATTATACCATTTGATCTTCCCAAAAGTTTTTGTATGTTTGTTGTCGTTCACTGTCTCCATAAAAAATTCTGTCAGTAGGAGACGGTGTTGGTGGGCAATCGCTTCTCCTAGTATCACTTTGCAATCTTTTACCCGGGGTTTCATGAAACTAGATACCAAATGGTAATCAATCTGGGTTTCGTTTCCATCACTGCTGTAAGTGACCAGGTGTCGGCTTTGTTTGACGAACATGGTATTTAGTACGATAAGACCGTATGTTTTGCACATGCTCAGGATGTCTTCACCAGGAGGGTTCCTGGTGCCGTATCCGAGGCCTCCATGGCAATCTTCATATTCTTCGTTTGTCTTTCCGACATGTCCGTTCAAATCTCCGCCCACGAACAAAAACTCTTCCTTTGGGATGTCCTTAAGTAGATTGTGAAAGTCTAGCCAAAATGCATCTTTTTGCACCTGCTCACATCCAATTTGGGGAGCATATGCAGTGACAATATTCCACAGCTTTCCTTTAATCACCAATTTGAGGGACATCAAACGGTCGCTGGATTTCGAAATGGTCAATACGCTGCCTAATAGATGTTTTGCAAGGATGATTCCGATTCCGTTTTTACCCTTTTCCGTTCCATAGTAGAACATCTTATATTTTTTTGTCCTCGTATCCAAAAAACGGGCCCTGTTTCCCGTGTTTCGCCATTTTGTTTCTTGAACACATAAGATGTCCACTCGCCTTCTTTTCATCATCTCTTCCAGCTCGAAGCTTCGACCTGTCATACTGCCAACGTTCCAACTCGCAACTCTCAGATTTTGTATAATCTGCGGCATTACTTTGCTAGCCCCCGGAATCCGTCTAGCTCTGACCCGAGCATTGCTGCTCGGTCCAGGATCAGTACCATGTGTAACAATGGCAGTGCCTGGCGGGGTAGTGTCATTTCGGACGAGTACTTCCATAATGCTTGAATTCACAAAATCCGTTGTAAGTATCGACTTTAGTAAAATGTTAAGAATTATTAAGATGCTAAAAGCATTTAAAATTAAAAAAATCTTCTTTTCAACTTAGTAACTTACTAAAATGGCTTAAGCATTTAACTAAATCGTTTAAAGTTTTGCGTTATTGTCTTGTAATGTCACATTTCACATTGAATTAAGCGCCATCTAAACTCCTCAACATTTCAACAATTTAAATTTACTCTGATTACTGACACTTAAATTGTATTCACTTTCAGTTTTGTTGTTGTTTGCGTGCTGACCTAGCTGATTCCTAAAAATGTCAATATTCTTTCTAAATTTTCTTTTTAAATTGTTCTCATATACATACATACCTTTTCCTCTCTTAAAAGTTAAACTATATTAATTTACTGTTAATCCATTTCGGCTTTCAAAAAACAAAACTAGATTCATTATCGCTTTTATTTCTTATACTATATTTTGAATTCATAGCCCTGTAGCACTATATGTACATGTTTCAAATTTTGATGTAATTTTCTGAAAATATGTATCTGTTTTTTAAATTTTGTGCTCTTAGTTTGTTTGTCCTTAAGTTAATAGAAAACAACATTCGAGCATCATTATTTGGTTCAGTTCGTGTTCTGGTGTCATTTTAATGATGGTATGCCAAAGCAGTTGTAGCTGCGTGTGTTATTGGTGCTGATCTAACCAAAGCTGGAACAGCAGCATAACCAACTGGATCAGTAATAGTCTTCACACCCACACCAAGTGGCTCCCGGTTAACAATAGCATTGAATCCATGGACTGGATCAGAAGTGTATTGAACGATCCTCTTGTAGCCATCAGCATCGATTAAAGAGTATTCTCCTTGAACGATATCGCCATCTCTGGATTCAACTTGGCTTTTTACATCTCCAGTAAGACTATCATTCACATCGTATGAAAATTTATATTGAGGGTGGGGATCATACTGTTCAGCATCTTTGGTCAGAACCGGATGAGCTACAGCCAGTGCTGGAGTTGCATGATACACCTGAGTAGCTGGAAGTAGTCCAGCGCTAGTGGCAGCAATAAGGGCAAAAGCAAAAACAAACTAAAAACAAAGAATAAAAGTTAGCATAGAAATAAAGGGCTTATTGGAGAATCACCTTACCTTAAATGCCATTTTTAAGAATTGATTGTTGATATTGATTGTACGGCGAAGAAGATGGGAGTGATAGTGATACGGAAACCGAAAGTTACTTTTATACAAAGCCTCAAAAAAATGCACTGACCAACACCGGACGGCTAAGAAATTGTATTAAACTGGATTTTTTTATTTTAATAACTAAAAACAAAAAAAAAAACTTGCACACGAATTGCGTTGCATTCAAAGAGAACAATGAAAAAATTGATGCATTTCACAAAGTAAGATGTGTTTTTTTTTTTGCGACCAAGATGTGTGAGGTTCGTGGATAGAAGTGAAAGGTAGACCTGCGATCTTAAAGGCATATGCATCGGCGTGTCTGCACAAGGACGTTTTTTGTTTAAAATTCTCTGAAATTATCCCTATTCAGAGAATTTGGGTCACTCTACGTCGAGACGACGCAAACGACCTTGACTTAGTTATCAACTTGATAGAATTGAATAACGCAAGGCATTTTATTGCATTCAGGTTGCTTAAATGAAATTGACATATTTCTTAAGGTATGATGGTAAGAAAATGGACAAAAGAACCAAAATTAGAAATGTTTTTATTCTAGCTTGGACATTTTATTAGCTATAAAATAGAATGTACCTTTTAATTTAATCATTAAACTTAATATTTAGTTGGAAAACCCTTGCTGTCAATCACAGCTTGATACCTTTTTGGTAAACTTTCCTCTAATTTTCTGCAACGTTCTATTGGTGTTGCATACCAAGCGTTTTTAATGCTCTCCAGAGTAGTTCATCCAAGTTTTTTGGGATTTTTTCTTTCTCGGGTTGAGATTGGGAGACTTAGCCGGCCATTTCAAAACATAAACACAATTATCTTCTAAGCTACGACTTATCTAACCGAGAAGTATATTTCGGATCGTTGTCGTGCATAAAACGCCATGTCAAAGGGCCAAATTGTCATAAGCGTAGGGGATCATATGATCCGTCGAAATTTTATGATTGTTTTTCTACATTTCTGAGCTCACTTTGACAATTACCAGTGAGCAGTGACCATAACATTTCTTCCTCTGTGTTAAATTGTTTTGAGCGTGTACTTTGGGTCGTATTATTCGTTAGGTGGGGGAGCCAAACATATTTTTACTTGCGACTTATAGGTACTATAAGGCAAGTTATGCATTCGTAAAAAAAATCGGACTCGAGATTTTGATCAAAGTTGACATTACGATGATAGCGAAGACTAAAAAAGTGGGTCTGGCAATTCTGTCTGTCTGTCTGTCTGTCGCTGCGACTACAGCCTAAACGGCTCGGCCGATTTTCTTTAAACTTGGTAGATATGGGTTTTGATTTTTTACCTCCACACGTTTTTTTCTCTTTTTTTTAAGACCAAAACTAACGGCACCTGCCATACGATTTTTTTTCGAAATTTTATAAATATTTTTTTTTTCTCAAAAACTGCTGAACAGATTTAAAAAATAAAAACACAAAAAAATTTCATTTAGTTAAAAGTAGGTAATGCTTGAAAAAAATTTTCCGAAAAATGATTATTGAGGGTACCCCCCATGGAACCATTTTTTTTGTTTTTGATTTTCTCAAAAACTGTACCACCGATTTTGATCATTTTTTTTTGCGAAGGCTCTTCAAAAATTTAAATAGAATTGTGTATTCAAATTTTCAAAAAAATTTTTTTTGGATTTTTAAAAAAAACTTCAAAATTTTTTTTGTCTAAAACACATTGCATTTCAAAACTTTAAAATAAATATTTTTTGAATTTTTGAGAAAAAAAATCAATTTTTATCTTTTTTTGAAAATTCGATATCTCAGAAACGGCTCAATATTTTTTTTTACATTTAATTTGTATGCGAACAATAATAAAAACTTTAAATTGGCCTACCAAAATTTTTTCTTAAAAATCTTTTAAAAAGTTCGTATATAAAAGCTTTTTTTAAGAAACCACTAAAACGACTTATAATTTTTGTTCTTGCATAAATTCATATTTGCACAGCATTCTGTTTTCGTCTCTTACTATTAAAAGATTTTAAAAAATTTATTTGATCCTTATGAACAGTTTTCTCTAATAACATTCGTTTTTAAAATTCCTAGTCTATTAAATAGGAGCAAGTTCGTGCGACCCAGTCGTGCATTTTATTTTTTCTTTGATTCGTCAATCCAGAAGGTGTTCCTTAGCAAATTGAATTCTCTAATTTAATTTTTTTTTAGAAGAATGGATTTTTCTGCGTTATGCAACCCCTTAATCGAATTTCATTCAACTGTGCGTCGTCTTATTGTCCAAGAAGGCACAGAAATACGGAAATGTAACTCAACATCTGATTTTATTTGGTTTGCGTTTGGGCTCTCGGAATATTTTATAATGACTCGGAAATTTCTGAAACCTTCTTTCCTCGAGCTTTCATATTTATTTATCAAGCATCTTTGGTCCCCTGAGAAATAAAATCCTTTACCCATGTCTAGGGGTGTCCATTTAAGAAAAACATCGATGTGTTTATTCGATGTTAGACATCGGAAACCGGCATCGATGTCTTCCGATACATCGCTTAAAAACATCGATGTTTTTTCAACATCGAATACCTACTTTATTTAATGATTTTTTACTTTAACAAATGGAAACTAACAATATGCGCTAGCAAAAGTATTATCTATTCCTTAAAAATTCCAAAAAAAAATTTGATCAGTTTAATTGTTTTAGATTAAGATTAGCGTAAAAAGGCAAATTTCGATTCACAAATCACACTGTAGATGAGTGAGAGTAAGAGCAAGTATATGAAGCAGTACAGTTCAGGCAGGACAGTGAAATGAAACACTAAACCTAAGAAATTAATCAAAGACAAGAACTAAAGACAAAAAAGAGCTGATGCACACATTAGCCGTGTTTTTTTGGAAAATTTATCCGTAGTACAGTAGGATTTTATATGAATAACAAATACAGCATCCTACTGTACTACGGATAACTTTTCCAAAAAAACACGGCTATTTTTGCAAAAGTATGCGTTATCTCGGTTGCTTAGTTGTCATTTCTACAAATTCGAAAAAAGTCAGCTCAGTTGCTCGTAAAAGAGCCGATTCTCGTATTCACCGACCTGAATGAAATTAATAAAAATAAGTCTTTATGTTCTTTGACATAGTTTTTCGATTTAAAAAAAAACATCGATAAATCGAATAGAAAATTTACTAGGCAAAACATCGGATCAATCCGATGTCTCGTATGGTGAACATCGAATGGATTCGATACATCGATGTTTAGTGAATATCCCTACCCATGTCTATTGTTTGTGTTTTATTTTAAATCCACTCATAAGCTAAGCAATTAACGGTCAATGAATCAAATGAATCCATGACTGGGGTCCACGAACTTGCCCTTATGTTTAAGAATCTTAGAACTTTTAAAATCTATGTTGATAAATATAAATGTTTCAAGTTTAAAGAAAATCAGTTGATTCGTTTCGATTATAGTCAAACAGAAGGACAGACAGAAATAAGAAACCCACAGCACAGCATAAGACTTTGTTGGGTTCTTGGTTCTTGGCAGACACCATAGTTCAGGTCCCACCCCGCAATCTTTAACAGGTAATCGAGAGTAAAGTTCTAGCTAATATAAACAACAGATGGAACTCGCTCGATTTCTGTCTTATAACGAGAAAACTATGGCATAGTTTCAGCAAACAAAAGTCCGACTTTATCATCCAACTGAGTATCTCTCCCTCTTCTCATTAGCATCGCCACCTGGCCACCGGTAACAGCCAACTGGGTTACCACAAGAAAAAAGGATGAAGTAACGAGGAGATACATGAGGATACTGCTCACTAACTGTGTCATCTGAGAAACAGGCACCTAGGCTAGGCAGACACTTCTTTAGCGACTTGGAGGAGCTCTCTGAAATTCCAAGCAAAAAAATACTGGCGAAAAATTTTAAACAGTCTATTATTTAGGTAGTAGTATGATACTACTTAACAGTTTGCTAACTTTTAAGTAGTTTACTAACTCATTCTTAATTCTAACCATTTTCTAACAAAGAGCGGTCAAACGAAAACGAATGATGTTAATTGTAAATAAAACAAAAAGTTTTCAGAGAATTATATTAATATTTTCAATTATGATCTATGACAATTATGTTTAAAACGGCTTCGGTGGTATACATCTATCATTATTTTAAATATCCCCAAAGAAAGAAGTCCAACGGTGTCAAATCACATGGCGGCCAATTAACATCGCCACGACACGCACGTGGGATAACACGCCCACTGTTTCGTTGGCTGTGTGGCAAGTGCCACCATCCTGTTGGAAGCACATATCGTCCAGGTTCATATCCTCAATTTCTGACCAAAAGAAGTCCGTTATCATCTCGCGACAGCGAACCTCATTCACGGTAACTGCTTGGCCGACCTCATTTTCCAAGAAGTACGGCCCGATGACGTCGCCAGCCAGCGGCTTTTCAACAATCACTCGTGGATTTTCATTTGCCCAAATGCGGCAATTCTGCTTGCTAACGAATCCTCTGAGGTGAAAGTGAAGATAATTTTCTTTATAAAGTCACCATTCACTTCTGTCTGTTCAACCAACCATTTGGCGTATTGACGACGCTTGAAATGGTTAGTAGATTTCAGCTCTTGAGTCAATTGAACCTTGTAAGCGTGTAAATTCAAATCTTTATTCACAATTCGTGTCAATAATGTTCGTGAGATGTTCAATTGTTGGACACGACGACGAGTTTGACGTTGACGGCTCTTCTGCCACATTATCGCGAACAACAGCAATGTTTTCCGCAGAACGAACTAGGCGAGAATGCACAGCTGGTGTTTTCACATTTCTTACAGATCTGGTTTGCTGAAATTTGCGCACAATTCTACCGATTGTGGACACATTTGGTCAAATATTCTGACCAAAAAAATCACGAAGTGCACAAAATGCATTTTAATTTGAACGCCCATTTTCGTAAAAGGCTTAAACAATCTAAGCGCGCTGCTCAATTGTGTACCTCTCCATGGTTGAATTTGTCAAACACTGAAACAATACAAAGAAATGTCAAATTAAGTTGGGCAAAAAACTTGACGTTATGGTGTTACTCACAATTAATATCGTGCGTTATGGTTGGATCACCCTTTAGTATTATACTAAAGCAATTTTCCTATTAAATTGCTTCTGAACACACCTAAACTAATGGCAGTTCGTGCAAAAAACTAAGTAAACAGACCTTTATTGACATTTCTAAATGCCAAAGAGTCATATGAAGTTAGCACGATACTAAAAATCTAAAATATGTAGGTATTCGATAATTTTAACTTTATTAAAAAAGTAGAGAAAGTATGATGTTATATTTGATTAAAATTTGCAAAATAGTTGTTTTAACCTAGTTTCACACTAAAATAGTTTTAACATCGTACTAATTCGAAGTCATTGGAATTTATTAACGATACAAAATGGCTTGAAAATTCCTAAGCTCTATCAACCAGCAAACCGCGAGACTCGAAATTGCATCCAACCACAGTCAAAGAACATAAAAAGACTCACCGACGATAATGATAGTACGAACGAAAACGACTGAACGAAAACGACTGAACGATGCACGTATTTCTTGCAGGAGTGGCAACAAACGGAGAATGGTTAGTTCGCCTATAGACCAGCGATTGCTACTCCTCCTGTGAAAACGAGCGTCAGTGAGTTGATAGGGCCACCTCTCCCTAAGATTGGTAGAATCCTCTTGAAAAAAGAGACAGCCCCTTCGACTTAATCAGTAATACTGACCAAACAAACGGATATATACTCATTTACCGAACTTTGCAAGGATCCACATCCTTCTACAGGCTCGGAGGAGAGGTGATTTCTCAAGTGGATTATGTGACGACAGACATTTCTTCAATGACTTAGTAGTGCCCTCCTTTTAACTGTCAGCCCTTTAACCTTAACAAATCTAAGATATCCACTTTTTTAGTCTTCCCTTTTATCGTAATATAAAGTCTGATCAAAATTTCGATTTATACTTACTTTGAAAAGTTCTTTCTTTGTAAAAAAAAAAAGTAGTACTTCAGATTTTAATCAAACCTGAGATTACGATGATAGGAAACACCAAACACTGGGGTCCTCTTATTCCCTCCAACTTTAGCCGCTGCCGCGGTTTCCCTGATATTTAAGGCGAAATTGAATTTGTTTTAACTCGAAAAATTATGGTACCTGCCAAACAACTGTTAGTAAGAGTTTATTTATCTCGTTAAACGTCCGAACGATTTTTAAATTGTAGTTTAAAAACAAATTTCTAAAAACTCTTAATAACAGAAACATGCCTACCATCAGTGGCGGCTGTACCTTAAGTGCGCTCGTGCGCTGAACCACCAATTCAAAAGGTTTAAAAATTAAAAAAATATTACTGCATCTTTATTTTTAGATTACCATATTAATATTTATTTTTTAAACATACAAGAACATAAACAAGTAAAATGTCCAATTATGACGAAACAATGAAAGCGCTTTGCTTTACTATTAAGACTTACTTTCCCTGCAAGTAAAAATTCTCGTGCGCTTCGGCGAGCGCACGAGGACTGCTAATATAACTTGTATGAGTTACAAGCTAATATCCCTGACGCGTGAGACAAAAGATATTTCATTGAAATGTATCGAGAAATGAGCCTGCTCTCGTGCGGCGCACGAGAACCGAAGATTAACCGATGTTTGACTAGAATGCGCTGCGCCTGCGAATATGTAATGTTGTTTCGCTCTATCTGTGACTGGTTAAATAGTGTTGGTTTGTAGGAGTTAGGTTAGTAATTGTTTTTTATTTTGGTTTTGGTTCGATTCTGTACTGTGTACAGTGTGTGGTGTGGGATAAAATGAACAGTGATTAGGTATATTAAAGACAGTAATAAATCTTTTTAAAATAAAGTTAATATAAAATTAGCCGGATCGCCAAGGCCCTTTTTAAATTTTACATGCAATATTTTTCTCGGAGAATCGATTTAGACAGAAACCTGAATCCACGATTTGACGCATTTAAGTGAAAAAATAAAAAAAACATGATTCCTTGCTAAATGTAAAAGTGTGTCAGTTTTATACATAGTCGAAATTCTACGAGCAATTATACAAAAATAAAAAATCAACATAATACATGTAAATTGTTGTTTTTTGCGATTTCTAATCTTAATATCTACTTAGTGAGCAAGTAAAGTGCACCACCTGTTCAACAACCCACCAGCCGCCACTGCCTACCATACAACCATTTTTTATTAACTGGATTTTCGTCAACAACTGAATTGACTTCAATCAAAAGTTTTACCAAAACAATCCTTAAAAGTCTTAATAAATAGTGTTATATAAAAATGTTAAGAAAACTGTTTTTGGATTTCTTAAAAAAAATAAGATTTTAATTTTTATTTGCAAATTATTTTTTTAAATTTATTCATATTTTCTGAGATAAAACTAAATATTCAAACTGGTGTTTTAGCAATTTGAGGAACCGATTTCGTGCTTTTTTTTATATTTTCCAACTTCATGCATGTTTTATGTATGAAATGTTGAAATTTCTTATCAACTTTAACTATTACAGCATTTGAGCACTGTGCGACCCAGTTGTGCATTTTAATTCGATGTTTTGTCTATCTTTTAGATATACAATTTTTTCAAAAAATCTTAAACTAATTTTCCATTCAGCTTGAGACTTAATATTATAAACAAAGGTCAAAACTAAATCATTATTCAAAGTTTCATGTGTCTACAGTACACTCCCTGCTGTTGTCTTTTGAGAAAAATCCAAGTAGTTTTCAAAATGACTTTTTACTTGCTTTAAGAAAAAATATTGCATGCAAACATTTTTTTCCTTCAATGAATATTATTAAATATTTAAAATTTTTAATACATTTCTTTTAATTTTAGAGAAATTTCGCATAAAATTACTTATTTGTGTTCTTTTATTCTATGGTAAATATGGGGTAGATTTGGGTTTTATTTTGTAGAATTGAAGTAGGTTGAAATAGAGATTTTTAAAATGAAGTACATTTCAGTATTTTGCTGATGGTAGGAAGAAGATTTTAAAATATTTTGAAAAAAAAAAGTAAAGTGGTACCACTGGTGCGCACCACGTTATTTTTTATTTTAAATATGTGGGACTAGGGTGAATTATTTAATATTTTTTAGTACACTACATTTCTAAAAAAAATTTGTTTTTTATAATTGTTTTCATATATGTACTGTTGTATAACAGTTGTAATTTTTACTTGCGACTTATAGGTACTATAAGGCAAGCTATGCATTCGTAAAAAAAAATCGAACTCGAGATTTTGATCAAAGTTGACATTACGATGATAGCGAAGACTAAAAAAGTGGGTCTCGCAATTCTGTCTGTCTGTCTGTCTGTCTGTTCGACTACAGGCTAAACGGCTCGGCCGATTTTCTTTAAACTTGGTAGATATCATTTTTAATTTTTTCCCCCACACGTTTTTTCTTTTTTTTTTAAGACCAAAAATAACGGTAGGTACCTGCCATACGAATTTTTTTTCGAAATTTTATAAACATTTTTTTTCTCAAAAACTGTTCGACAGATTTTAAAAATAAAAATACAAAAAAAATTCATTTAATTAAAGCTAGGTATTGGTTGAAAAAAATTTTCCGAGAAATGGTTATTGAGGGTACCCCCCATGGAACCATTTTTTTTGTTTTTAATTTTCTCAAAAACGGTACAACCGATTTTGTTCATATTTTTTTGCTAAAGCTCCCCAAAACATAAATAGAATAGTGTACTCAAATTTTCCAAAAAAAAATTTTTGGATTTTAAAAAAATCTTCTAAATTTTTTTTTCAAAACTCAATATTTCGAAAACCCCATGCTAGATTTTTTTTAAACTTGATAAATAAAAGTTTCTCAATATAATCTACAAGATGTGAGAAAAAAAATTATTTTACCTAAAAATAAAGGTACCTACCACACAAATCCTAAAAAATTTTAAAAAATGGTTTTCAAAAATCGTATTTTTCTCGAAAACGGCGCCTAGAATTTTGATAAAATTTTTTTTCTTTCAATTAATTCTTACGATCTTTGATTTAATAAAAAAATTTTGAAATTAAGATATTACAGCTTGTACCTACCATAGAATCATTTTTTCGAATTTTGAATTTCTCATTATCAACATAACGGATCTTAATGAAAATTTTTTATAGAGACGCTTCTAAAAAGTATAAAACACATCGCATTTCAAAACTTTAAAATCAATATTTTTTGAATTTAAAAACAAAAAAAATCTATTTTTTCTTTTTTTTGAAAATTCGATATCTCAGAAACGGCTCAATACTTTTTTTGTAAATTTAATTTTTATTTGAACAATAATAAAAACTTAAATTGGCGTACCAAAATTTTTTCTTAAAAAGCTTTTAAAAAGTTTGTATATAAAAGGTTTTTTTTTAAGAAACCACTACAACGACTTATAATTTTTGTTCTTTCATAAATTCATATTTGCATAGCATTCTGTTTTTGGCTCTTACTACTAAGATAAATTAAAAAATTAATTTTATCCTTATGAACAGTTTTCTCTAATAACATTCGTTTTTTAAATTCCTAGTCTATTATATAGGAGCAAGTTCGTGCGACCTAGTCGTACATTTTATTTTTATTGAATTAATGATAAAATAAAAATTTTAATTTTTCATTATTGGACCAAAAGTTGATATAATTTTACTCGCTGTTTACATATACTGAATTGGATCATGACTTACTACCGTCTGAGTCACATACGACTCGGGAGCATAGTTTGACTTAATGACGATGACGGTTGGAACGGCAACACCATTTAAATACTTCGTAAGTGGGATGCGATAGTACCCTTTGGCATAATGGTTAGTGCGTTGAACTGTCATGCGGAAGGTCTCAAATTCGATTCTCAGCCGCTGCAAGAAAGTTTTTTTCAGGGGAGTAGGTACTGCCTCTTGCGAGGAATTGACAAATCCTCCAAGAGTATCTCTTGTCATGGAAAGTGCTGCTCATTAGCAGTTCGGAATCGGCAAAAAATTGTAGGTCCCCTCTGTTCCTGGTAACACGCACATAGGAACGGTTGAGAGTTGTAAGTCACTAGGTCCTGGTTCACTTCGAGCTGTTGCACCACCAAATTTTTTAAAAAGTGGGATGCGATGGACAGCAGCATTAAATCTTTTAATTGCATTGGCAGTGTACCTCACAATTCTTCTATAGCCATCAGCATCATTCAAGGAGTATTCTCCATGGACGGTATCTCCATCGCGAGTTTCAGATTGACTCTTTGAATCACCTGTTATGGCATCCTCAATTCATACGAATATGTGTATTGGGGATGAGGATCGTAATCTTTTAATGGGTGAGTGAATTTATCAATATGGGTTGATGGATTATATGCTGCAATGGCAACAGCAATCAAAGCAAAAGCTATGGTAGCCTAAAAGCGTATAAAATGTTGATCCAAGGACAGATTTAATAATCCGAAAACTATAATTTTTGTACACTTACTTTGAATTTCATTTTGTTTATTTAATGTTCTATTTCTAAGAATTCGTAAACTTTGAATGTTCGTTGCAGTTGACTACTTTGTGTTTTTATATGGCATCAAGTTTATAAGTTTGTAGTCTTTCCGGAAGGTACCTACCCTATTTTCATATAAATTATATCAATAACAGGTGTATATGATTTGAAAGTTTATTTGCAACCAGTTCCTTTGATGAATAAAATAATCTTTCTTTTTTTATTTTGAAAATGAAACGCTTTTAAACTTCTTTAAATAAGTTTTTTTTTATTGCAGCGTTCTATAAACTAATAAATTAAACTCTATTTTAATAGCAAACAAAAAATGAAATACATTGGAGAATACAAAAAAGAAATTAAATAATCAAATTCATTCAATAAGATAAAACACTTTTAGTTAAGAAAATGTAATAGGTGTTAAACAAAAACTGAACGTAAAGGAAGAATTAATTAATTTAAAAAGCACTACAAAGGTAAAAATAAAATACATTTCAGTTGTAGCACAAAAGATAAAAATGTTAATTTCATTATTTATAGTGAACGTAAAATTTTATGAAAAACAAATACAAAAATCAAGTAAATGACAGACAAATTCAAATTATACTTCATTGACAAACAACATGAAATACATTTTAAAAGATAATTTTAAAAAATTAAAGAAATAGCAGTATGTAGTAAGTACCTCGTACATAAGTATTTATTTTTCTTTAAATAACCCAAAGCAGAACCTTGTATTTATAGGTTGAGTTAAAATCTCTAAAAATCTATATATAAAACCATGATAGGGGAAGGTGGCCTAAAATGTCCCACCTATGTAAAATGGCCCCTTGCTAGAAAATGTAGAATCGAATAGAATTAGAAGGTTTTGGTAACACAATTCTTTAGTTTTATCTGGTATCATCGACATATATGTAAGAAATATGTATAAGCAATTTCAAGCTATTGTTTGAAATTTTACAGGTCAAACAGTCTCTAGCCATATACAAAAATAGATCCTATAAAATGTTGTAAGAAGTTTGTTGACAAAAAAAAAAATATAAAAAACATTAAATTTTGGTGAAAACAATAAATGGATGTAAGTATTAAGTATTTCTTATTAATTTACTGAAATTAGTTGGCCTATAACTATTTCAATTTTTTCGGAATTAAAACTTAAATAAAAAAACCCTAAATGGGCAAAATGGCCTACTAGGCACTCGCCTAAAATGGCATAGTGTGCCATTTTATACTTTAAGTGAAGTTGTTTTAAATGCATTGCTGATTTTAATTTTTTTTGTTGAGTATTGTTTATGTTTATTTTAATTTGAACTTTGATTTGTTTTAAATAAAGTTTAAATTAAATTGAAAATGGTTTTTGGTTTACTTGCCTAGTTTGTTTACTTGCAAGGGTAAAATGGCATACCAGTATGGCAGTATGCCATTTTACCCGGATAATTTTGATCATTCCAACGATGAAGAGTTTTTAAAATTAAATACTTTAAATACTTTTGGAAACTTATTAAACTCGTAAGGCAAAAAAATGTAAGCGTTATTGATTTAACTTTGGAAAGAATATAACATTTAAGTTTAAATGTCACTTTTTTGCGAGATATGACATATTTTCCTTAGTGGGTGCCATTTTAGGCCACCTTCCCCTACTATAATATTTTTTGTCTTAGATGTTACATTTATTTATAAATATTACCAATTTTAACTTTTTTCTAAAAAATAATTACCACTTATTCACTTAAAACCACAAACAATTTAACCCGACATGAACTCAATTCGATTTACTTGCGCATTAAGAAACTTAGGAGGTCCTGCTTAATTTTTAATGGAATTTATAATACGAGTTTTTGAATTTTGTCATTCCTGAAAATTTTTTAGAACAATGTTGTTGAGATGAAAATACCAATAGATGTCTCTGAATTTTCTGATTTTTCTGCATTAATAAAATTTTTTTCGACTTACGAGGTTATGAAGTTTAACCGTCGATGTGATATCTTAAGAATGTAGGTATAGTATACATATGTAAAGTTTAAGAACTCCTTATAGTTTGAGGCACTTCTGGTAGTTTAAAAACTTGTTACTAAGTGTATTCATGTAAACGCGGAAAACCCTGATAAACCTCGGAAACTAGATAATTTTATCTCTGCAGAAACGAGCTGTCAAAATTTGTATGGGAAAAACTTTCTGCAAATCTGATAAAATTATATCTCACGAATTTGATGCGGAAAGTGAAGAAATAAACCTGATAAACTAAATTAATATGGATTCTGACTTTTAATTTGACATTTCACAAAACATTTCCCACATTTACGCAAGTATTTTTTAGGGGGTGTTCATGAAAACATGTTGCGGAAAATTATATCTTTCTACAAAGCGGAAAATTATCTCGTTTCATGAATACACTTACTGTTTAAGAAAGTCAAAGATTAAGAACGTACTTTAGTTTGAGAAGCACCCAAAAGCTTTGGAGCTCAGCATGATGTGAGACATTTCTAAAGCATAACCCTCCCTCAATGCCACTATCCATGGATGGCACTTGCATCGAGGAGACTGAACAGCTTTCAGTTTTAGATATGTTCATCACAGACCATCTTTTGTCGAGAGGTCTCATATTTGACGTCGCCAAAAACGCTGCTAAGTGTTTAGGTTTTCTCCGCCGATGCAAGAAGATGTTCATGTTCACCCCTTTTGACCTGGCTGTAATCTATAAAGCCTATGTTCGTCCAAAGGTCGAGTTTAATTCCCATATTTGGGCAAGTGCTCAAATAACGCACTTGAGTCTCTTGGATAGAATTCAAAAAGGAGCTTTATGTCTATCATTATTTTACCGCTATTTTCATAAGCAGTGCTCTAGTGAAATAGCCAGTCGCATTCCTCCCGTCAAACAATTCAACCACAATACCCGTACTTCTAGGAAATAGGAATGCTCATCAGTTTACCCTTGAGTCCAATTTCGGACGATCTGTCAAGTACAGAGATTCTTTTTTTAACCGCACTACACGAATGTGGAATACTTTACGCTTTACCATGTAAGTGGGTTTTCCGTAAGAAGAAAAATCCAGATGGCAGCGTTCAAAGGCACACGGCTAGGCTCGTTGTCACAGGATTTAAGCAGAAAAAAGCTGTCGACTGCAATCATATCTTTGTATATATAACCTATAGTATTATCATGAAGCGTGATTTTGTATTGCGAACGCTAGTCTGGTGGTGGCGCAGAAATTAGCCCATGTTTTTACAGTGGAGAGTAGGATATTATACAAAACAAGTAGTAAAAAAGAAAATATTTTATTATTAAATTTAGCAAAGACAAATCTAGCAATTGCAGTCCCTAGCCTTAAGATGTCGCCACAATCTTTCGTCTTCTTGGATAGTACTATAAGTTTTATATACAAAGATCATATAGTCTAGTAGAAAGACTAGGAACAATAAGGACAATATTAAGCATAGCAGCAACCGAAAATGTGCAAGTATCACAGTTTGATGTACCGATAGTATTTTTGTATGGAAAACTGCAAGAAAACTTCAATCTGAAGTCTAAAAACAAGGAACTAAAAAACTACGTAAGCTGAACCGAAATTTATATACGGTTTAAAACAAACACAATAATGTAGGAACAATCCTTTTCTAAGATTTTTGTCTCAATTGGAATTTAAAGTGAACGATGCGGATCCATACAAGATAGAAGGATGGAAAGAAACTTCTTCTTGTTTTGTATTTAGTTGATGGAATAGTCGCAGCAACGGATTCTGATGATTTAGAAAAAATCATAGAAAGTTTAAGACATGAGTTCAAAATTGTTTCCTAAAAGGCTGATTACTTCTTAGGAGTTAAAATTGAGTACACAAATAATGACATTCGAATTGGTCAAAAAGCGCATGTGAATAAAATTCTAGAGCGATTGCAAACCAGTTTCGACACTAATATTATAAAGTTTACAGGTATCGACAACAGGGAAAGAAAACTCAAAATTTCCCATACAAACTTATGAATTTTTTTGTGGTTCAGTCTCCATGTTGATTTTAAAGAATTAAAATAAACAAAAATTAAAAAGGAAATTTTTATTTTATTTATTTCTATTTAAACTTTTTTATCACAACATATAGTTTTTCTTCTTTTTACTTATTAAGCGACGCGTTTCGGATTTGCATCCATCTTCGGGCTTTTTTCGTTAAGAAAGTCGTTGAGAAAGTCAACGAAATTTTATTTTAATTCTTTAAAATCAAACTTATGAAGTTGGCGTACAGTGTATGGTTTCTGTCAAGATCGTTGGAAAATCCAACTCTTTAAGACGTTAATAGAGTCAAGAGAGTATTTCAATACATTAAAGGTACAAAAGATACTGGAATAATATACCGTTCAAATGCTCAAAAGGGAATATTTGACTGCTACAGTCATGCAGACTTTGGAAGATGTACGAAAACTGGTAAATCTACTTGAGGAGTGGTAAATAACTATAGCGGAGGTCCCAATTCTTGGTTAAGAAAAAGTTAGTATTCTACTTAAAAGCTGGCAAATTGTTAAGTATAGTGTCATAATAATATCTTAACACTAAGCTGTTTAAAATTTCGCTCCAATCTGAGCTAACTTAGTTTCATACTAAAACAGTTTTAACATCGTACTACTTCAACTTAAATTTTGAGCAATTAATTTTTAATCTAAAAATATGATAAAATACTCGTGTTTTTTTTTTTTTTTTTTTTTTTTCTTAGATATAATAGCTATCTACCTACTAAAACTTTGTCACATTACCGTCTTCATCCACACACCAGAAGTCATATGGCTATAGATAATTAGAGATTCCCTTGCGAAGCCACTAGGAAATCCGAAAAAGTTGAATATTATTTTTCTACCGGAAAAAAAAATAAGTGCTTTTAGGTGACATTTGGAAATAAATACTTTAAATACCCCAAAATATAACTCAACCGCTGCTATCCTGATTTTCGTATTTTAGAAATTTACCCCATGAACATTTCATTAAAGTCTCTTAGGCTAGTCGCGCACTGGCAACTGTGATCGAAATCAAATAGTTTAATCACCAGTTGAAAGAGAACCGCGCACTGGCAACTCTTTACTCTTTTCTCTCTTGCTCTTATAGAAAACAGCTCAACTGTTGCGAAGGCAATTGTTAAGTTTGTGTCAAAACACAAACTTTTTAGTTGCTCGAATCGAGTTGCTCTAAGTGCGCGGTGACCCATATAAGCCCATATGTTTCATTTTAGCAACTAAACAGTTGCGAAACTAAAAATTGAATGTGCCCGCCTTGCCTTATACGCCGCAGAATCTCAAAGCGAGCCTTTAATTTTTTACAAATTGGTATAAATTATTTTTTTTTTTAATTTTCTTCGACTGTACGGTTTGTAGCCAGGCGGGAGTTGTCTCATTCAGACAAGCGTGATTCTCACTTTCATTCCTTTCCAGTAGTCAAAAACACAATCAAGCAGTGGGGATGAGTTTCTAAATACGACTGCTATAATTTGTGATTTCGGAACTGAGTCTTTAGGTGCGTTTTATTATTCACAAATCTATCTGGATCCGGATCTGGATTAAGTTTTAACATGTATTACAAAAACAATTTGGGATCCTGTTTTCTATCGGGATCTATTTCAAAGATCCAAAAATTAGTTATAACACTGGCGAGTAGATGGCTTTTATGATAAGGTAGTGTAAGCTATAGTGTAAAGAAAAAAGACAAGACATAATTTAAAATTTCCAAACCCAAGGATAAAAAGAGACGGGCTTATAACACTGCTGTCAGTAAGATCCGTATCGTTTTATTTTCTAGGGAAGATCCCGATCCGGATCCAGATAGATTTGTGAATAATAAAACGCACCTTTTATTTTATATGAAAACAAAATAATTTTCATTTCATTTTCATTTTATTGAGTCTTTCTTTCTTTTCTTATAAGTAATACAATCGTCTCTTTCTTACACTAAGGATACATTGAGAACTGTCAAGTATGGCTCTCTTGTTTTACTGACATATGCTTCAATTGCTAAAGTTAATATGTAAGAGAGCTCTTGCTCATGGAGCTGTTTCACAATTGCTTTGACGTTTTAGTCGAGAAAACTTAACCTAACTTAAAAATAACCTAAGATAAAGGAGAAACACTATATTAGTGAAACTCGTTATATTTCATTTCATTTTATATTAAAGTGTGAGAGCTCCTGCTTATAGGGCTGTTTCATAATTTTTTGACGTTTTAGTCGAGAAAACTTAACATAACTTAAAAAATAACTTATGATAAAGGAGAAACACTATATTAGTGAAATTCTAGCAAGCTGTGGTCAATATAGACGTAATGTTTATTTATTTCATGGAAATATTTGTCACAATTATTTTTAATTGAATTTCATACATTTTGTATTTGTGGTTTCTTTATAGTACATTGTTTATGAAAATAAGTTCAAAATTTCTTAGTTATTAATGTTTTACATTGAGCGTTTAGATATTCTTAGCCAGTATGTTTGAGGATAGTTAAGGTTATTAATATAAAGTAATCATGATTCATTACAAATTTCGAATTATTAAATTTTAGGGTTTGTTCCTGAAGGATATTTTTATTAAATTGTGTATTATGAAATTGGTCAATAAAATTGTAAATAAAGATTCCTATGTTGAATGCGCAACATCCCCGCACACCACACAGGCACGGCACCCTTACCACATCGCTCACAGATGTGTACAGTGTGGGGGTACCAATCTCTATAACTGGCACACAAGGATGCATCCCAATCAACACAAAATGACTTCTCTTTACTATCCACGGTTCTGTCCTTGGACAGTTCGTTGGTAAAACGATGGAAGGGCACACTCCCCATTCAATGACAGGTTTTCACATTCAATTCCGATTGGGGAAACATATATTGAATTCTCCCAAGATATACTTTTTTGGCTATTGTAGATTTCGTTTATTAGATTGTTTTCAGACCAACTCATTTTATCTGTAAATTTTTTCATTAGATTGAATGCATAGGTCATTAGAGGAGTGACTTTAGCATCTTGGTATATATGTAAGTTTGAGAATTTTTTTGTTCTTGTTCTGTAGTTTTTGTTTATACAATATCGTAATATTTTCCTTTCAAATACTTCCAATTCCTTGGCCACCGTAGGTGACACTGGAAACCAACAAGGGAAGGCATACAATATAATTGGTCTTATTAGTGTTTTGTAAAATAATAGTTTGGTGTTCTTTTTTAAACTTGTATGTCTCAGGTAAGGTGTTAGTATATTTGATATTTTAATAGCTTTTTCTTTAACTTTTCTAGCATGCGGATTGAATTTAAGTAGATTTGAGAACTGTACTCCTAAGTAATTTATTTTGTTTCTAAATGGAATCTCTATGTCATCTATTTTAAGGATTAAGTTCTTGCTTTCTGCCACAACACCTAATTTACCCTTGCTGTAGGAGTTGCGAAAACAAATTGCTTCAGATTTTGAAATGTTTAATTTTATTCCCCATTTCCGATAAAAGTCTATTATCTTATCGATATGTGCTTTGAGTGAGCGGAGAGCATCGTAAGGATAGTCTGCATGAGCCAGCACTATTGTGTCATCCGCAAAAAGAATACCTTTTGTGGTTGGTGAATTCGGTAAAGTCATTAGATGTGGGAAGTCATACATGAATAGATTGTAAAGCCTCGGGCCCAAAACCGATCCTTGTGGAACTCCTCGGTGAGTTCGGAATAAGCCAGATTTCAAAGTTTGTATCATAATGAAGAATTGCCTATTAGAGAGAAAGCTAAGAAGTATCCTGAATATTTCTGGTGGGAATCCAATTTCAAGGATCTTGAATAAGAGCCCATCTAGCCAGACGCTATCAAACGCCTTTTCCACGTCCAAACAGCAAGCTACAGTACATTTCTTTTTTCTTAAGTTAATAGTTATATCATTGTGCACTTTTACCAGTGCGTGAGTAGTCGAGTGTTGTTTTTTGAAACCGAATTGATAATCCGAAATAAAATCGAACGAGTTGTCAACATAGTTATCCATTTTGTTACAAATAATTCTTTCAAGAATCTTTCCAAGATTGGATAGCATAGAAATCGGTCTGAAATTACTGAGTTCAAAACAATTTGGTTTCTTTTGTACTGGGAACAATCTGGCAATTTTCCAATCCAATGGAAAATACCCATTGTTAAGACAGTTATTCATTATTATTGTTATAAATTCAATCGCTACATTAGAAAGTTTTTTGAGTAAGAAATTAGAAATGTTATCTGGACCCGCGGATTTTTTACAGTTAAGGTTTCTTATAATAGATGTTATTTCGTTAACTGAAGTGAACATTAGGGGAGCTATAGGAGAAAGAGCTGAGTTATCATTATCAAACAGAAAAATTCTGTCCGGTAATGATTCTTTCGCTTCCTCAATTTTATTTTTTATTTGTTCCCTTAATTCATTGTTTTGGTTTATTGGATGAACGCTATAGGTTTCTTTAAAGTATTCACTAAAAACTCTAATTTTATCTTCTTCGTCAGTCACCGAAATGTTGTTAATCATTACTTTTTGGCAGTTGAATTTTTTGGATTTTCCTATAAGTCTGTTAATGTTTTTATATGCTTGAGGTCCGGGCTTGATATTTGAGAGTCTATTTTTTAATTGTTCGTTGATCCAGATTGCAACTTTTTCTTTAATTATTTGTTTGAGCAGGGAAATCCTAATAGACAATTGTTTATATTCATTGGAGGTTCTATTGTAGTTATTGTGAAAAATTTTTTTAAGTCGTTTTTGCCATTTGTGTTTGTGTTCAAAAAGAGTTTTAATGTTATCCGGTAAAAAAGCGTATTTTTTTATCGTGGGTGAAATTTTATTTGAATTTGCTTCTATTGCCACAGATAATGCAAGATTAAAATTTTGTATTGTAAGGTCTATGTCTGAGTTAGATAGGTTTGCTGTTATTGAAGGTCTCACTGCTATTAATTCATGGTCAAGTTCATTTCTGAACTTACTCCAGTTTGTTTTATTAAACGATCTGATAATAGGAGGATTGCTCAATGGAATTTCTATTTCTGCTAGTTTAAGATTTAAAAGAATCGGTAGGTGATCAGAAAATGAAGGTAACGCTTTAATGGTGTAGTTTGGATTGACAAAGTCAATAATATTTTTAGAAATCAGGAATTGGTCCAAACATGAAGAAGACCTTGGATAAGTAGGACAGTCAGTTGTGATGTTCACAAAGTTACACTCTACATCAGAGAGCCATCTTTCCAAGCCAATACCATTCGTGTTCGTGACATTATCACCCCACCGAATACTCCTTGCATTTAGGTCCCCTCCTAGAATACAGGCATCATATGCTTCTGCTATGTTATTTATTTTACTAAGTTCTTCCATTAAGTAAGAAGATGACATACCTGAAGGGATATAGATTGATCCCAGTAAAAAACTTTTTCTTAATCCTCTATCCAAAAATTCGATACATATTAGTTTACAGATTATATTTAAATTATTCGCCTCGATAGTTTTGAATGGTATATTTTGGTAAATGGCTATTGCCACTCCTTGTTTATTGTCATTTCTAATGAAAGCATACGAATCTAGGAAGACTTTATGCTTATCATTTAAATGAGTTTCTTGAATAAAAGCTACTGTTATTTTACTATTAAGAAGGATTTTTAGGCATTCAATCCTTCTCGAATGTTCAATAAGGGACCCAACGTTGTGACTTAATATTTTTAATGCCATTATTTCGAATTAGAGACTAACACCTCATTTAGAAGTTCCAAATAGGCCAGCCGTTTTTCTTGAATAGAACCAGTTTTTTTTATATTTTTTATAAATGTATCTATCCTAACCATTAGATTGGAAACGCTTGTCCCAAATAATTCCTTGGATAGATCAAAAAATTCATTTAATGTGTTTTGCTGCTCAGAGGCCGAGAGTCCAACAGGATCGCGATGAACAGCCGGAGGGTTACCTTTGAGATGGTCAGCAAAAGAGATCTTTGCGGAAACATAGTTTGAACTTTTAACTGCTGATTGAACAACGTTTCTTTTTAGTTCTTTTTTTTCCAATGCGTTATTTATTTGCGCCCTCCGGCTGTTCATGTACCCTTCATAAAAAGGACAGCCCTTATAATTTGCCGGGTGGTCGTATTTTTTGCAGTTAACACAGTACGGTACTGACTCCTCGGTTTTCTGGAGCTTACACTCTCCAGGCTTATGGTCACCCTCGCATTTAACGCAATTATACTTGCGAGCGCAGTTTTTTGCTAGGTGACCAAAAGCCTGACACCGCCTGCACTGCATAGCACCTTTATTACCTCTCGGCCTCTCCCATGAGACTTTTGAGTAGCAGATGTATTTAATTTTAATGATATCATTAGGCTGTTTATTCGGTAAGAGTTTTACTAAGAACAAATTGTAATCAATTTGTTCTTCCCTAGAACGCAAAGTTTCAAACTTAGAAACGCTTTCCACTACATTAGGAACGTGGTTTTCAATTTCCGATTTTATTTCCTCGACATTATATGCGGCATTTAAACCCCTTAAAATTAGGTTTACTCTTTTAAGTTCGTTCGGTGTATATGAGTGAGCATCTATTTCATTCGATTCCTTAAGAATCTCCATTAATTTGGAGTGTGCCCCAACATCATTTACGAATAGTTTGCTCTTCGAGCGATTTACGTTTATTACTTTGACTATTAATTCTGGTATTGATGACTTAAGGTCATCTACCAGCTTCTCAATATTGGCCCTATATAATATTATAGGTGGGCAAAATTTAGTTTTTGTATATTGACCAACTTCTACAATGTGACTATTTTTATTACTTACATTAATGTTATTATTAGTATTCTTGCTAGAATTTTTCTCCGACTTACCATTACCATTACTTAAAATTACGATGTTATCCAAAAGCTGGAACCTGTTTTGACTTATTCCGTTGTTTTCGGAGCTTCTGCTTCTAGAGGAATCCGATCCAATTGAGTTAGTTCGTCTTTTTTTGGCTCCCACTTTTGTCCATCCTATTTCATTATCATATTGCATCATTTCATCGTGGATAAGAACTACCTTGTCACCAAGGGTCATGAGCTGCTGAGCAGCTTCCAATTTTTGAGGTGATTGTTCGTACGCTCCCACGATGGCATTGGGGCTGTTTGGTCTAGTCTGGGTACTATTTCTTTGAAAGTCCGGTGTTAAATTTTGTCTAGTCAGGGATTTGTTCATTTGCAGGTCCGGTAATATATTTTTCGTTAATTTTTCACAATTAATGGGGGGAAAATTTGTATTATAGTTAATATTTTGAAAATCCATTTTGGGCAAATTGGCTTGTGACGCCTCGTTTTTCGGAATATTTAACGGCTGTTGCTGCTTATGTGCTTGCCTTGAATTTTTTACCGTTACTATTTGGCTTGATAACGGTGCCAATTTACATTCGTTTCCCTCCATGAGGGAATGGGAATTTAGCTTTTTAATCGATTTTTTTATATAGTTTATCGGTTTAGAGCTAATAAAAGCTCTTTTTTTGTCAATTTTCTTAGTTTTATTGATTTTATTTAAAACACCAAACACTTTGAATTTTAATAACTGGAGGAGATCACTAAAGCACGTCTTACTTCAATGGCTGCTCGAATTAGTGATGTGTCAACTCGAGTTACTAACCCGAGTCAACTCGAGTTACAGATAACTCGAGTCAACTCGAGTTATAAAGTCAACTCGAGTTGGAAAGCGTCTAACAACACGAGTTCTCTTCTCACCACACCTAACCCGAACACAACTAACTCGAATACCTACAACTGACTCGAGTTCATGCAACTCGAGTAACGCAACTCGTATACACACTTTGGAGATGATGAATGTTATGTGTATGTTTCGATTTACTTTCTTTTATGGGTTTTGCCAATTATGTATGTTAGAGATGATTTTTGTAGTCTTGTTGTTTATTTTTGTTTTTATCATATGTGTTCCCTGTGCAGGGACGGGTTAGAATATTCCTGCAGCGCCTCCCCGCTTGTCGTAAAAGGCGACTAAAGGAGTAAATACATCTAGGCCACAAACAGCAAGGTGAACCTAGCGACACGTAACACCTATAAACTTTCCCAAAAGTGTGCATGCCAGTCCCTGGGTTGGCACGACTGGAGATCACCGGTGCCGTAAAAGAGAGATCAAATACAAAACTGGAGCATGCACACGTCGATACTTACAACGGATTTTGTGAATTCAAGCATTATGGAAGTACTCGTCCAAAATGACACTACCCCGCCAGGCACTACCATTGTTACACATGGTACTGATCCTGGACCGAGCAGCAATGCTCGGGTCAGAGCTAGACGGATTCCGGGGGCTAGCAAAGTAATGCCGCAGATTATACAAAATCTGAGAGTTGCGAGTTGGAACGTTGGCAGTATGACAGGTCGAAGCTTCGAGTTGGAAGAGATGATGAAAAGAAGGCGAGTGGACATCTTATGTGTTCAAGAAACAAAATGGCGAAACACGGGAAACAGGGCCCGTTTCTTGGATACGAGGACAAAAAACTATAAGATGTTCTACTATGGAACGGAAAAGGGTAAAAACGGAATCGGAATCATCCTTGCAAAACATCTATTAGGCAGCGTATTGACCATTTCGAAATCCAGCGACCGTTTGATGTCCCTTAAATTGGTGATTAAAGGAAAGTTGTGGAATATTGTCACTGCATATGCTCCCCAAATTGGATGTGAGCAGGTGGAAAAAGATGCATTTTGGCTAGACTTTCACAATCTACTTAAGGACATCCCAAAGGAAGAGTTTTTGTTCGTGGGCGGAGATTTGAACGGACATGTCGGCAAGACAAACGAAGACTATGAAGATTGCCATGGAGGCCTCGGATACGGCACCAGGAACCCTCCTGGTGAAGACATCCTGAGCATGTGCAAAACATACGGTCTTATCGTACTAAATACCATGTTCGTCAAACAAAGCCGACACCTGGTCACTTACAGCAGTGGTGGAAATGAAACCCAGATTGATTACCATTTGGTATCTAGTTTCATGAAACCCCGGGTAAAAGATTGCAAAGTGATACTAGGAGAAGCGATCGCCCACCAACACCGTCTCCTACTGACAGAATTTTTTATGGAGACAGTGAACGACAACAAACATACAAAAACTTTTGGGAAGATCAAATGGTATAATCTGGATAA
The DNA here is from genome assembly GCA_963931855.1 of Philhelius festivus. Classification (NCBI taxonomy): domain Eukaryota; kingdom Metazoa; phylum Arthropoda; class Insecta; order Diptera; family Syrphidae; genus Philhelius; species Philhelius festivus. The sequence continues at coordinate 37,646,398 of OZ007555.1, forward strand.
GGAAAAAGGCGAAGCTTTCATTTCGAATATGCAAAACTTTCTGTATAATAACACCGATATTGTTCGAAATGAAGAGAGTACAGCACAAAGTATGTGGGATCTCCTACAGAGAACTTGCAAAGAAAAAGCCAAAACACTGTTAGGGGTTTCAAAAGGACACAACCAACAAGGCAAAGAAACATGGTGGTGGAATGATGAAGCTAAATCAGTTATAAGTAAAAAGAAAATGGCTTTCAAGGCTTGGTCGAAGTGCCCCTCTAATGATACAGAGCAAAAGTCACGCCTCGAAGTGGAATATAGAAACTGCAAGAAAGAAGCGAAGAAGAAGTGCGCCCAAATTCAAGCAAAGAATACAGAAAACCTGTATCGGGAGCTGGATGAAATTTCTACCCCGACAGCTGGTGCTATTCAAGAGCTACGGCAAAACACGAATAAGGGCGCAACTATCTTCAAAATAGCCGCTCAAAGAAGAAGAAATGCCCAGGAGATTTGTTCGCCAAAGTTCATTAACAATGCTCAAGGCCAACTACTTGTGGAAGACAACGAAATTCTTCACAGGTGGCGACAGTATTGTGACGGACTTCTAAACGAACAATTTCCAAGGCTATACTTTCCAATAGCTTCACCTAACTTAAGCGAAGTATCCGACGTCACAGTCGAAGAAGTTAGTGAGGCGGTAAAATACTCCAAAAAGGGAAAAGCTGTTGGCCCAGACGAAATACCCTCAGAGTTTTGGAAAAAGATGGGAGACATCGGGTTTAGATGGCTCATGATTCTTGTCTCCAAACTTATACGAGGTGATCGCATGCCTAATCAATGGAGGGAAAGTTACCTTCTTCCAATTTATAAAGGAAAGGGTGATACTCGAAGCTGTGATAATTACCGTTCGATTAAGCTGATGTCACACACCATGAAGATCGTTGAGCGAGTCTTGGGTAGCCGACTGCGAAAAATAATTAGGCTATCTGATGACCAGTGCGGGTTTGTCGGGGGTAAGTCAACCACGGATGCAATCCAGAGTATAAGAATAATTATGGAAAAACATCGGGATTCTTTGGAGGATTTGCATGTCGTATTGGTTGATTTTGAAAAAGCATTCGATAGGCAACCACGAGATCTAATATGGGTGGCCCTCAGGCAACGAGGAGTTCCAGAAACTTATGTGCGGATAATTATGGACATGTATGATGGAGCAGTTACTAAAGTAAGATGCGTAGCTGGAGTCACCGAAGAATTCGAAATCACAGTAGGTGTTCACCAGGGAAGTGTCTTGAGTCCCCTGCTCTTTATTACAGTTCTTGATTACCTGCTTGAAGGCAAAGTGACGGATCCAAAAGTACATCAGTTATTCTTTGCTGACGATGGAGCCATCATAAGTGAAGACCCGATATCCCTACAACGAGCACTTGACGTATGGGTGGATGTTCTAGAAGGAAGTGGGTACCGCATAAGCGCGAAAAAGACAGAATACCTATGCTGCCCATTTTCTGATCCACACAGGCCTATTCCAGACATTTATTTGAATGGAGTAGTGCTTCCCAAGTGTGAAAAGTTTAAATATCTGGGGTCTATGATAAATAACGAAGCTACTTGTGATGACGATATCAATCATCGCGTAAGCGTAGGGTGGATGAAGTGGCGGGAAAATTCTGCTATCTTCTGTGACCGAAAAATGCCCCCTAAGCTGAAAGGAAAGCTCTACACTTCAGTTGTGCGTCCAGCACTCACATACGGTTCACAATGTTGGACAATGTACAAAAAGTATGAGAGTAAGCTAACGGCAGCTGAGATGAAGATGCTTCGTATGACAGCAGGAGTTACAAAGCTTGATCGAATTAGAAGTACGAAGATCCGAGGAAGCCTTCATGTTAAGAATACCATTTCCCAAAAAATTGAACACGACCGACTCAGTTGGTATTGCCATGTTCAAAGGAGAGATCCTGAGAACCCCGTCAAAAAGGCAATATCATACAACGTTCCAATTCGGAATAAAAAGAAAGGTAGGCCTAAACACTCCTGGTACAAACAAATGCAAAAACACCAGCATTCAGTTGGCCTCAGAAATGGAACAATACAAAACCGGGAGGCTTGCCGCCGATTTCTGAGGTCAACCCGGCGAACCCCACAGGCGGATCACTAGTGTGAAGCAGATACGTGGGAGAGTTATGATCCCCTCGACATCGAGATCATAACAGCGCCGAAGAAAAGGAAGAAGAAGAAGTTGAATTGAATGTAGTTGATCACTGTTATTCCAGCTTTTGATTTTCGTGACTCGTGGGTGTTTACCTTTTTTTGAAATACATATATGTAATTAAAAATAAACCATGCCGGATCCAAGGAAAAGTTCTCTGGAGTGGGAAATATTTAATAAAGAGGAAGGAAATAAGGTTCAATGTAGAAAATGTTCTAGTGTTTATAAGTATTCAGGGAACACAAGTAAATTGAATGTGCATATAAAAAAAAAACACCCAGTTGAGTTCCTAGAAGTTGCCGAAGGGGTGGTTAATAATAATGATGACATTATTATACAAAGAACGAATGTTCAACCTATAACAAGCCAAGCAGTGGCTAATATTGCGATTCCAACACTATCCAATCCATAAGAATCACCTGCTAGTGTTAAATATTAAAGCAAACGCAATTGTCAATGCCTTCGAAAATTTGGCAAAAAGTCGGAGATAATGCTTTACCTAATATTATAGAACTGGATTTTCAACCGCTGCAAATGGTTGAGAACGAAGGGTTTAGAAAAAAAATTGCGGAAATATTTCAGGGAGAGCTATGCTTCCAAGTCAAAGTCTTTAATGGAGAAACTAAAAGAGATCGATTTTATAGCTTTGAGGCTTTGACATCGCCCATTTGGATTTCAGATAGCAATAGCTGCTTTACAAGCATAACGGCTCACTACATAGAAGGAACAAGAATGAAAACATCATGTTTTTATTGCTTGTTAACAAGTTTCCTTTTTTTTGTGCTACGTTATGAATAAATAATAAAAATTTTAATTATAATGATTATCTTTTTTAAGTTTTTTAAATAATGCATTTTTGTTCCTAAAAATCGAGTTATTTAACTCGAGTTAATTAACTCGAGTTACAACCCGAGTTAACTGGATTTCAACTCGAGTTAACTCGGGTTGAAAAATTTACGGGTTGGCACATCACTAGCTCGAATCCTTTTTCGAAAACAAAATAAATCTCTATTTTATTCATACAAATCACCCTATATGTGAAAAAATAAATTCTCCAACTCATTGTTAGTGTCACCTATTGACTGATAGTAGAACCATTATGATATAATGTTCACATTTCCACTGCAAGATACCGCCACCTCTATGACCTCTAAACAACCTTTTGACGTTTAATTATCAGGAAATTTTTTCATCAGAATCGACGAAATTTCTATAGCTTTCTCACCCCTGCATCAGCTTTTCAGCTCTATTCATAAGTGATTTGGAAATTAAAAAGTGAATTGTAGTGTGTCCACCTTCCAGTCAAGACACCGGAACCAACCTAAGTGAAATTTAATTGTTCTTCCTCCTTCAATAAGAGACAAGTAAGTGCGAAGTTTCCTTTTTCTATCTAATTTTGTTTTAATAAATGTTACTACAAAATTGAATCTTTAAAAAGTCTGCGTACAAAATTTTTGGGATAAGTACTTGGTTGTGATTTCATAACGCGAATTTTCAGTGTGAAAAAGTGAATCTGCAAAAATCATCCTGGAAGTCGAAGTTCGTGATTCTACGATTCTGAAAAGTAGTTTTTATTAATTATCTATAATATGTAGATACTTATGTATATTAATACGAAATCAACTGCTATCAATGCAAATCTATCACTCGTCTCTAGTTTGACCTTGAACCTCGGATAGATTTTAGAAATTCGTTTGACATAATACTAGTTTAATAATGAGTTTTTCCAGAAGGAACGGGACATCCTATACAATTTTCAAAATCTAATTAGAAATCGTTTTCTTATCTAAAAATACCCAACTAAATGTCACGTAAAAGAAAGGAATCTGAACCTTATGTTGCTGATTTCTTCTCGAATTGAATCACATGATGACGGAGTTGAAAGCATCACTAATTTTTCCTCTTAAATGCGCCACTTGCCAGCGTAATTCTTTATTTTTAATTGTTAATTGCAGTGCCAACACGTTCCTTTTGTGTGGGTAACAATAAAAAACAAAAACCTATTGTACAAAAATATCCGGCGCTCTCTTTATGTTTTCGTCGTTCATTGCCAACCACCTAGAATTTATAACTTTTGTAACAATTTTTGATTTGATACATTGTTTTGTCCTTCATTCCTGAGGAATCAAACTTTTTAATTAAATTTTATTATTTCAATTTATATTTCTCTTTAAGTATTCCTTTTCCTCGTTGAATCTTTATGCAAAATGTGTATAATAATAACTGCTTTTATTAAGGATCTCGAAATCTGTTATTTCAAAATAGCAAGTGGAGCTATTCTAGAAAGACAAGAAATTTATTAAATAGCGTTTAAATTAGAATTCTGAATTATTGAAAAAAAAAAATGGAAGCTCAACTGAAAATTATTCAAAACAACATAGGTACTCGTATTTTTGAATTTGAATTTTCACAGTTGATAGACGGGAATGTAACTGTCAACCAATTTTCACTCACTTCTGGTGCTCTGATCTAGTTTTACTTATGTCGATTTTCTTTAAACAATAGGGATTTCGATCCTGGATCGAAATTTTTTCGTTCGATGTGTTTGCTGAAAGTGCGTGCTTCATGTATGTATGTACGTGTAAATCCCTCTTCAAATTGAAGATTTTGATCCCTGTCAAAGAAAACTCGATTTTTTTTTATATGTGAAGGATGGCGAAGTCTGGTGAGGGATGAAAATCTTCACAGAGAAATCGTAATATGTAAAGGAAATCGACATTGACTAAATCCATGGATTGTTAAGCTTTGTGCGAGTTCTAACTTACAATTCAGATTTATTGGGGGTATTTAGTATACTTCTAGCTGACCCTATTATTCTGAAAATAACTGCCCGCATAACTATCGAAACAGTTTTTTCCATTCAAGAATTTGTATTTTGCACTGTGGTCTCATAAGCTGCAGGCTTGATAGTATTTCCTTTAATACGACCATGGACCTTGAATCTTCTGGTGTGAACCTACCCAACTAGTTGGACCCGTCTGACCTCTTTTGATAAGATAATCGATAGAATGACAGAAGATTTTGGAAACTAATGCGTACGTATTTATTTAATGACTATTTTCTTTAATTATCGCAATTATTAAACACTTAATGTGCATTCTTTTACCTAATTCATTTTAAATCTGAGTTATTTAAAAAAAAAAACTCTGACAGAACTAAATTATAAATTCAAAGATACTAAATTGTTGTTCTTTTTACTTGCTATATAGTAGGTACTATAGGGGAAGTTCTGTATTTGAAAAAAAATCAAATTCGAGAATTGATCAAAGTTGACATTACGATAATAGAGTACACGAAAAAAGTGGGTCCGGCAAATCCGTCTGTCTGTATGTACATACATATGTGACGTTAACAATCAAAACGGTGCTAAAGGCACTTTTTTCAAAATATGGGGTGATATGCATAAAAGATAGTAAATGCTTTTACTTGAGAATTTCTAAGTAATTACTTTTTTTGATATGCATAAAAATGCAGTAAATGCTGAAAATAAAGTATTTACTTGAGGCCACAGTACTTACTTTTTTCGGATGAACTTTTTCAGTAAATACTTTATTCCGTATGCATAAAAAGTAGCAAGTACTTTTTTTCTGTAGGAATTACTTCTTTTTTTCAAAATCAAAGGATAGCAACATGAAAATTTAAAAGTACATACTTTTTTTGATTTAAACACATAACTATGTAGCTTCGAAACCATAAAAACTTACAGTCTTAACTCTATTCTCAAAGGATTCACGTCGCTGATATAAATTAAAATTAAGTTACTGTTGACTGTACTGAAATGGCGGAATTTTGTACGCGTTAGTTCACAAAAAGTCTATAAAAGTCGAAGATCGGGTTCAGAATCAAATTTTAAACAACTCTATCGTTTTGAGAGGGAAAACGTAGATTGGTTGAGTGAATACTTACATTGGTAAGTCATTGCAAAATCGTAATTTGTAGTTTTAAAACTTGACGCACCCTTACTATTTGGAGCCTTTTGTTAGTTCGCGGAAATGATGTAGAACTTTCTATTTTCTTATACGCCTGTTAACTTAAAAATATAATTTATAATTTTACAAGAAGCAAACACTTATGAAAACTGTTATATATGTATGTTGCGATACTATACTAATAGGCTTCCGTTAGTTAAAGGAGTTAGTGGTTTTTAGTTACTGGCGAAGTTTTAAAACTTGCCCTTAGTCTCCAAGTTTATATAGAGTCTTATGTTGAACAAATGGTTCATATATATAATACTTTTTAAGGAGCTCAAACTGAAACAATAGGAGGGGCAAGCACTCATCAAGAAAAGATGCAAATTTTTTTACGATACGTTGGAGATCCTGGATTTCAAGTTGGCGTTGGTGAAGATATAGGCGTTCATCAGAGTACTGTATCCAGAACAGTTAATTTTGTTGCAAAAATAATAAAAGACAAAGCTTCTCATTGGATAAAATTTCCATCGAGCTATGAAGAACAGCTGGGAGCAAAAAATGATTGGCTAATCAAATACAGGTTCCCATTATGCATAGGAGCCTTGGACTGTACTCACGTGGAAATATTACAACCTAGATTTCATTCGGAAGAATACATTAACCTTTATATGCTTCCATCAATATCCAGGCAACTTGTAATTCAATGGAATATTTTACAAGTGTTGATTGCCGATGGCCGGGCTCAGTTCACGATTCCAGAATTTGGAGAAACAGTACTGTGGAACCCATTATGAGAAACTCCACTAACATTGTTTTACTGGGAGACGAAGGATATGGGATCACCACCTTGGCTAATGACACACTTTAAAACCCAACGAGTAACCAAGAAAGAGCTTTCAACAAACTGCATTTAAAAGAAAGAGTCATAATTGAAAGATGTCTAACCCGATAAGAAAAAAAAAGTATTTACTATCAATTTCCGATGAATTCTAGTATTTACTTGGATGAATTTAGTATATACTGAAAGTATTTGCCAGTTAGTAAGTACTAAACTTTATGCATATGGAATGAAGTAAATACTTTTAATTTAACCATTTGCTTTAAGTTATAGTATTTACTATTATCTTTTACTTGTATTAAATACTTCCGTTTTATGCATATCACCCATGGAGTGTGGTATACCAAAATTTGCGTATTAAAGAGAGCTATAGAATGGTGGAAAAATTGTATTTCAAAACGAGCTGGTTTAGAAGTTATTACTATTTTAATGTTTTTAAGAATCAAATGGGTGCTATTTTTCATACAATGCATTTCACATTTACATTTCACTAAAGGACGAAAATAAAAGGTCCCTTTAGTATTTTTATTGGTCAATCTAATAAAAAAGACTTCTACAAATTTTACAAAATTTACTGCATTGAATTATCTTAAATATTTTAGGAATTATAGTTTTCCGCCCTTTTGTTCGGTTTGATTGTTAACGTCACATATGTCTGTACCTCAATCTACAGCTTAAACCGGTCGTCCGAACTCGGTATTTAAAGGTCTTCGGTGATTCTCCAGAGGAGAAATTGATTTTTTTTAGCTCCAAAACTAGCGGAAACTGTCATACAGCCGTTATGCAAAATCTTATTTACCTCAAAAAGGCTCTAACGATTTTGATAAAAAAAAATCAAGTTTGCTATTATGGGCATGGACTAAATTTTGGGACAAAATGTTTTTAACGGTAACTAACTTAGATTTTTTTTTTTTTTTTTTCATTTTCGACTTTCTCATTTAGTCCTTACGACTTTGACCAAAATGGTTGTACAGGAGCTCCTTTAAATTTAAAATAATATTATAAATAAAAATATTCGAAAAAATAATTTTTTGGAAAAAAAATTACAAATTTTGTTTCTTAAAAAATCAATGTCCTAAAACATGTGAACGATTATTTTTTCAAATTATTTCCTAAAATCCACATATATAACTAAATACTTAAAACTAGCATTTTTTTCTTGAAAATTTTTAAAGAAATTTGTTTTATAAAAAATTAATTTAATAATATAACGATTTTTAAACTTTGTTTGCATAAATTCATACCTATCTAGAAATTAGACGGACATTTTGTGCATTAGAACATTTTTATCTCATTAAATCCATGTATTATATTTATTTATAAACAATTTTTAAAATCCAAAGTAGTTTTACATAAGAGCAAGTACGTGCGATCCAGTCGTGCATTTTATTTTTATAGACATACATATGTATATACATTAGGGTGTGTCAAAGTGCTCAACTATGGTATTTTCAAATGTAATAGCTTTTTAAAGTTGCATTGCTTATCAAAATTAAATCCTGCGTTTACAATTTTCATTTTAATTAATATCTTTGGCTCCCTCAAAAATAGGATGAACTCCAAAAAAATTTGATTTTTCGAGATTTTTGAAAAAGGTGTTGTTTTAAATTGCACCGTGTGGATATAAAAAAAATTATATAAAATATTTTTAGGCTTTCAAGTCAAAGATAATTGCAAGGAAAAACTTTGAAGCTTATATTTGTTTAAATTGAACACTTGGTAAAGAAGATATGAAATAATAAAAGAAGGAAGACAAATCATTTTTTTATGTAAAATCGTTTTTCTTTTTTTTCAAAAAAAAATTCTTAAAAATCAACGGAACCACCTACAATATCGTGGTATATCTTTTTGTAAAGACAAAAATTCTTTCTGTATTTTGCTAATTTTTTTTTTTAGTATACGTAAAAAATAAAATGCACGACTGGGTCGCACGAACTTGCTCCTATGTAATCGACTGGGAATTTTAAAAACGAATGTTATTAGAGAAAACTGTTCATAAGGATAAAATTAAAATTCTTTTAGTAGTAACAGAATGCTATGCAAATATGAATTTATGCAAGAACAAAAATTATAAGTCCTTGTATTGGTTTCTTTAAAAGAAGCTTTTATATACAAACTCTTTAAAAGCTTTTTAAGAAAAAATTTTGGTACGCTAATTTAAATTTTTTATTATTGTTCGAATAAAAATTAAATTTACGAAAAGAAATATTGACCCATTTCGGAGATATCGAATTTTCAAAAAAAAAAGAAAAAAATAGATTTTTTTTTCAAAAATTCAAAAAATATTTATTTTAAAGTTTTGAAATGCAATGTGTTTTAGACTTTTTAGAAGCTTCTCTATACAAATTTTCATTAAGATCCATTATGTGGATAATGAGAAATTCAAAATTCGAAAAAATGGTTCTATGGTAGGTACAAGCTGTAATATCTTAATTTCAAAATTTTTTTTATTAAATTAAAGATCGTAAAAATTAATTGAAAGAAAAAAAATTTTATCAAAATTCTAGGTGCGGTTTTCGAGAAAAATACGATTTTTGAAAACCATTTTTTTTAATTTTTTAGCATTTGTATGGTAGGTACCTTTACTTTTAGGTAAAATAAAAAAAAAAATTTCACGTTTTGTAGATTATATTGAGAAACTTTTATTTATCAAGTTTAAAAAAAATCTAGCATGGGGTTTTCGAAATATTGAGTTTTGAAAAAAAAATTTTGAAGTTTTTTTTAAAAATCCAAAAAAACTTTTTTTGAAAATTTGAGTACACAATTCTATTTATTTTTTTGGGGAGCTTTAGCAAAAAAAAAATTATCAAAATCGGTTGAACCGTTTTTGAGAAAATCAAAAACAAAAAAAATGGTTCCATGGGGGGTACCCTCAATAACCATTTTTCAGAAATTTTTTTTCAACCAATACCTAGATTTAGTTAAATGAAATTTTTCTGTATCTTTATTTTTAAAATCCGTTGAACAGTTTTTGAGAAAAAAAATGTTTATAAAATTTCGAAAAAAATTCGTATGGGGGGTACCGTTATTTTTGGTCTTAAAAAAAAAAAGAAAAAAACGTGTGGGGGGAAAAAATTAAAAATGATATTTACCAAGTTTAAAGAAAATCGGCCGAGTCGTTTAGCCTGTAGTCGAACAGACAGACAGACAGACAGACAGAATTGCGAGACCCACTTTTTTAGTGTTCGCTATCATCGTAATGTCAACTTTGATCAAAATCTCGAGTTCGATTTTTTTTACGAATGCATAACTTGCCTTATAGTACCTATAAGTCGCAAGTAAAAAAAAAAAATTTACTGTAAATTAAATTTTTTTTTTCAACTTCAACCCATTTGAGCGAGCCAAAGACGAACGATATCTTATTTTTTTTTTACATGTTCTTAAACCTCTGACCCTAATACAACATTTGAGCACTATTACATTTAAAAATAAGAGTACTTTTTTGCGGCCATACAAAAGTGACACACCCTAATATACATGTATACATAAGTGAAGAGGACTTTGTTCGAGGCTTTAATTTACAGTTATCATATCAATGTCAAATCCAGGTTAACCAACCTTGCTGACCAATAAATACAAAACAAAAAAAGTTTGGAGGCTTGGTAAACATAGTGATAAGACTTCATTGAAATTTATAATTTATTATAAATGACGCTCTACTTATTTTTTTTAAATATAAAAGACTTACTCAAAGAAATATAGTTTAGTTTCTTAAACTAAAAGTGAAAAGTATATACACAGCTGTTCAAAATAATAGGGAAAGCAACAAACCAACTTACAAATTGTAAACATTTTAGACAATTATACGACCGAATAGCGACTTTTTATTATTTTTTTTCAACTAAACCGTGCAATTTTCGATTTGTATTTGCAATTTTGCATATTTCTCCAAAATAATAATTTTTTTTTACCAAATTAGTTTTTTTTTTCGTTTTTGAGTGTTCAAAATAATAGGGAATGTTGAACTAAGTATGTGTATTGGTCAAATTTAATTAAGAACCACTTAGTTTTGAAATACAAAAATGTTGTGTGGTTTTTTCAACAGCCAGAATGGCGTCCTTTATTTTTTTGACGGCCTCTATACGACTCGGAATAGATTTACAAATTTTTGACATTTACTTATCGGAATGGCGTTCCATTGCTTCTGTATTCCATAGTTATTCCATAGCCATAGTTGGTGTTTATTGTTGAAAACATTTGTGGCTAAATATTTTCTTATATCCGCCCATAAATTCTCAATCGGGGGACTAAGATGGCCAGACTACCACAGAGATGCGATGATCGCGAAGCCAAGCACTCACCAATTTTGAAGAGTGCTTGGGATCGTTACCTTGCTGAAAATGCCATCTAAGTGGCATATTGTCGTCAGCATACGGAAGTATTCAAAATATCACAATATGTTTCCTTGGCCGTGATATCATGAATTTGAAAGATCGGTCCAACACCAAATCAAGAAAAGCAACCATGATGCTACCGCATCCGTGTTTCACGTTACAGCACAGCATCAACTAAACGAATGATTTACTAGTCTAAAGCTCATCATTAAAAGACAATATAGCAGTGCTAATAAGGGTTCTAATTTGACTCGCACAGTTGAACAAATAGTAAAAACAAAATCGTTTGCCTTGTCAAAGTAATTACCTATTATTTTGAACCCCTGTGTATAAACGCCATATTATATTATAGATTCTAAGGTATGTAATTCAAAATAAAATCAGATTGTATTTCTATGGTTACTCCCAGTGGTGGCATATTCTTGTTATATTTATGATGCAACACTAATATAAGATATTTTCATTTTCTTGTCAAATTATCGAAATGTTTAAGGAATCGTTTTATCAAATTGTCCTTATTCTTTAACTAACCTTGAACAAACTTAACTTACAATTTCTACCCGGCTTTAAAAAGGCTCAATCAACATTTCTTTATAAAAAAAAAATGAAGAATGTTTTTGAGCTAAAAATCACAGTTTGAAAATCAGTTATTAAATGTATTTGACATCTTATAAATAGAATTAAAATGTTTTACTTTGGCTAGGTGGTATCTTGTTTGAAGTCCTATTAATTTGTCTTTCCCAGATAACGTGTTAATGAAATGCATTATGAATCCCTTAGCGTCGGCCTATAACTTTTTTTTTTAAAGAAGCATTACGTGAAGGACACCTTATACTGAATTTGGGATTTTATTGTTCTTTGTTTTTTTAAAACATGATTGACCCGGAATTCTTTTAAATATATGGGTGATTCTACAAACAATGGAATAAAATGATACAAATTTCGGCACGACATTTTTGGAAGCCAAAAGTCGTAAGAATTGTTCTAGTTGATCCTTAGAACGTCTCTTTGCGTTGTTGAAAGCGGCCAGTAAAAAATATTAAAAATGATGATTTTAAGGACATTTTTTGAAAAAGGATGTTCAGGGGACTGAGTTTTTTTTTTAAGGGGACTGAATAAATCTTAAGTTTTTTTGTATTTTCTCTTGGGTACACATTGAAATATAGAAATTAAATTTAATTAGCCTTCATAAACATACAAATTCATGGTTAATACATAATAACTTAGCATTTTATTAAAAGAAAATAATATATTATAATAAATTTTTTTTTCTACTTAGAATCAATTTAAAATAAATTATATTCTTTTTAAAAATTTTAAAAATATTTCGCAATGAAGTTCGAAGTTCAACATAACTTAAAAATCCTCAGGTTTCGGAATAAAATATCATTTGTTTATTTATTAGCCAGGGGACTGAGACCAGGGGACTGAGGTTTTTCATGGTTTTTGCGCAAAAAAGATATTAAGGTTTTACTTAAAAAATCAAAAAAATATATATAATATTACAGTTTTATCAAATCTATACTATACTGCTAAAAAAGATGCCTACTTACATATAAATTTGTTTCGTAAAAACTCACCAGAGGACTGATAAACTAAACGGACATTCCACGACTTCATGCACAAATGTCTTTTTCACAATACTAACATAAGAAACAGAATCGAGTTGCACCACGATTTTATTGTAAGGAGACTTGGTACTTCAAATTGCCAGTGCTGGAAATCTGATCCACATCCTAGTTATTGATATTTTCGACTGTTTCAATATGCCAGGGGACTGATACAAAAAGCGGGGGACAAAGTTTAATGCATTTTTTTTGTAATAAAATAAATTACTAAAAAATATTTATCTATTTCGTAGCAAAGATGTATTATTTGGCGTAACTTCGGTGGGATTCATTTTAGTATGAGACCTGAAATAAGAGAACGGTAATAATTTTTCTTTGCGAAAACGCACTGGGGACACGTCAGGGGACTGAGAATCGGACACTTTGAAGAATTTTTTGAGCAATATAAAATAAGGTCACCCTAATAATATTGTTAGGCCAGATAGATATCAGTCAGATTTAATTTTATAAAAAAAAATCAGATCAAATAATTCAACGGATTTCAAAATATTTCTGGGGCCGCCGAAAATTCCATCGTTTGTAGAATCACCCATATGTATTTGCATACTATGAGAATATTTGTGTATGTTGGAAATACTTTGCGATCATATAAAAACTTGTTTTGAAAATGTGGGCTGTCTAAGTTAATTAGTAGGTATTGGCCCTACCTCTTGTGTTTAACCGATTATCCTTCAATCGGATCAAATTGCGGTGTAAATTTCTAAAAGTGTTTTTTTTTCGAAAACGTATTGTATTTCTATTTAACGCTTATCCAATTGTCGTGACTTCACTTCTAACTACTCTATTTACTAGTCTAGGCTGACCAACTCGTCTTCGTTAAATAAATAAATCAAATAATAAACTAAACCAGATCATTTATAATTCTCAAACAAATGAAGGGAACCTATAATTTTCTGCCGAATTCGAACGGCTAAACTAGTAAGCACTTTTTATGAGAAGAAATACTCCTGTAGAGTTTGTCACTTTCTCGAAAGAGGCAGTACACCCATGTTTTGCAGCGGCTGGAAACCGAACCTAGATCTTTTCCATGGGATTGGGAGATTAACGCACTAACCATTATGCCGAGAGGTCTACCTTTATGCTTTTAATTTGTTGCGGCACGTTGAAATTTAATGTTCAAATTTTGCCATTCTATCTATTGTTTTTTACGAACTAATTAAATGTATTTTCCTGTCTCGGTATTTGTTTAAGAATTTATATAAAATTTAATAATACCTCTGTTGCATTTTTGGAATTCACTTCATCTTCAAATAAAAATAGTCTTTGAAAACAATAATTCTTTTTTCAATGCAAAACTTTCTAAAAACGTACATACACACAAACATTCATTATGTACGCACAGAAATATAATTTGCATTTATTTTCGAACGAAACGAAAAAATGTTTCTCTCAGAAAAAATCTCGCGTATTTTCAATATATCTATATACATACATATGTATGTATCTATAAATCCATGTACATATGTGCATGTAAATTGAGCACATTGACATTGAAATTTTCACTTTCACATAACAATGATGAATATATATTTCGTTAATGAGATTATAATAAATGTGATTTATTATATTAATATGTTTTTTTATCTAACGAGATCTTTGAAAGAAAAAATTGTTATATTTTAATTTATGTAATCAAACATACACATGTATGGAGCCCATTTGCTAAAATCGACTCTTAAAATTCGTGTGATTTAATTTATGAACGGACCCTTATAATTGTTCTCATTGTGATACCAAGTACAATTCTATTTATATATATATTTCTTAGATTTTCGCCCAAACTCCAGCAAACATCTATTGACCACTTTTGTTTGTAAACATTTCAACAAAGAGTGTGCTGGGTGTTCTTAAATATTCTTACCGTCATTATTCAATTTAAATAGCACTGTTTATGAAATTTTCGACATTTATTACTCACACCTAGTACCCATTAAAGGTTAGTTTTTCTTGGACTGTATGCAGAAGGTTTTTGGTCGTTTCCCAGCCGCTGCAAAAATGTTCAGCGCTATTCTGTCTCTTGTGAGGAAGTGACAAATTATAAATCGTCCCCTCCATTCCTGGTGAATCGCACTTAGGAATGGTTGAGAGTTTTACCTAAGTCATTAGGTCCTGGCTTGCACGTTTTTAAACATTACAACCTGTTAAAAAGAAACTAATAAAACACAAAAATCTAATGAACAATAACATGTTTTCCAAAAAGGCAAAACTAGATTAGATCTAGATTTTGTCATAATCGGGTTTTGCCTGAGTATCACAGATTTAATAATATTCTGTGTAAACTATATACAAACATATGTAAATTCAGATTCTCCACCTTTCGTTGCAACTAAAAACATAGTTCTAAAACGAGAAATTTTTATCTAGCCAGTTTTTAAAATAAACTTAAAAGTCTTAAAGGACACACATTTATTTTCTGAAAATTTAAATTACTTGATATTTTGTTCAGCTAAACTATTAAAATGCAATATAAGAGATTCTAGTGAATGCGTTTCTTCATTGCGTCATAAAAACAATCAAAATACAACATTAAATAACTTATCAATAATGATTAGAAAAGTCCAGAGTTAGCTGTATTCCTTGTATCTACGGATAGAATTAATCCTATGTGTGTACATAGAAAACAATTATTCTACGTTCTTATGCCTACAACTACATGCGTGTATAATGTGTGTATATTTATTTCGACCTTCATCAATGTCAAAAGCACTTTTTTCAAATGTTTACTCAGTGCGCATGTTTAAAAATAAAGCTGTTCTCTAAATGCATGAAAATCATCACAGTGAAAGTGAAAGTTATTTTGGTATATGCATAGATAAAGCTTCTTTGATTGTTTCTCTCAGAGCAGAGATATTATAGACGTTTTCTCATCTAAAATGCCAGGAGCCGGTTGCCATTAAATAATTCCATTGGCACAGTTCTAGTTTTTTGGAAAACTCTCGACGGTAAAGTTGATTTTCTTTATTTGTGTCGTTTATTTAGTATTCGTCAGATTAGTTTAGATTTTCATATATTTGCAGAGGTCAACGCCAAGGTTATTACAAACAGGATTCACTTTTTATTCTAGATCTTGGAAGACAGGTGAGGATTTAATAAGACAAATACAAATTCAAATAGGTTTTTAAATGATTTTTAAATTGTGCTATATTTTTTTTTTTTGCTTACGAGTCTATTTGTTATTAAGTCTTGTCATATCTCGTGGAAAATAATTGGACGATAAACCTTGATCCCCAACTTATCAATTAAATGTTTCTTATTATTTTCTGTTGGTTTAATGTTTATTATTTTCAAAAAGGGTGTTAATGACTTTTGCTTTTTAAACGAAAAACAGTTCAACGTATCAGTAAGTTTATTAGCTTTTGTTTTTAATAAGAAAGATTGTTGTGTATCTATTGGAAAATAAAATCGTTGCAAGTTAAATTTTCAAATTTTCTGAAAAAGGTGTGATGTTCACAGTTCACATCATACTGAAATCAAGTATACCAAGTAATTAGTCTTCATTCTAGTAAAGTAAACTGGTTGGTAATTTGTCGTTCTTAAAGTGACACCACTGGATAAGCGCTTTCCTCAGTTAGAATCTCAAATCCTTATCCTGTTTTAAGTTTATGAAGAAAAATTTCCACATAATCTCTTATTTAAATGTTTTCACGATGTATTTTTTTTTTTTTTTTTTTTGTTTATATTAACATTAACTGTACTTTAGACTACATCACTTCGGGTTACTTGAACTCTAAAAAATAAAAAAAAATACTTTTTTTTGTAAATAAGTTAATTACTTCGTGTGAACTGAATTTTCTGGATCAGTTTTACGTCTGACGGATGGATGTATCTCGAAATTTTGAACCGTTTTAGTACTCGATAGCTTAATCAGTTTATGAATTTTATATATATTACCCTGACGAACGTATTGACTAGGCTTTAAGTACAAACAAAATATACATGATTACGGAATTGCATTACTCGTAATTTTTTTTTAATGATAATGAAATTACTCAAGAGACCACTTCTTTACCTACACAATTTCGATAAGAAACAAATATAAATTGATAATAAATTTATTAAAAGTTATACCAATCAAAATAAAGATTTTCTTTTTTGAATTATTTCAAAATAAATGAATTTGGTCACGACACAGGGGGAAGAGAGCCAGAGGCTAGTGAGAGACAACTTAACTATTCCTTTAGAATTACTTATTGGAGTGTTCGAAAATTCACAATTTTGGCAGATGGTCTTGTCTTTACAATACAAAAGCTTCTTCTTGTTTGGCTTATCTATCTACTCAATATAATTCGATTGGAATACTAATTTATTTATTATTAATATTTTGTTTTCCATTACAGATTAAAAATCAACCAAAATGACAACCTATTTCAACTACCCATCAAAGGAATTGCAAGAAGAGTTGAGCCGTATTGCCAAGGCTATCGTTGCCCCCGGCAAAGGTATTCTTGCTGCTGATGAGTCCGTATCCACTATGGGCAAGCGTCTGCAAGTAATTTTTGTTTATAAAGCTTATATTTTCTCAAAAATTTTAACTGTTGAATAATTATTTTTTTAAGGACATTGGAGTTGAGAACACAGATGAAAACCGTCGTCAATACCGTCAATTATTGTTCTCCACTGACCCAAAAGTTTCTGAAAATATTTCCGGTGTGATTTTGTTCCACGAGACCTTGTACCAGAAAGCTGATGATGGCACTCCATTCGTTGAATTGTTGAAGAAGCGTGGAATCATTCCCGGAATTAAGGTCGACAAAGGTGTTGTCCCATTGATGGGATCCGAAGATGAGTGCACCACCCAAGGTTAGTTTAAGTTTATATCAAGAAAGTTAATGCATTATTATCTAAGAATTGCAAAAACCTTCCAAAAAGTAGCCAGAGACGTAAATTTGCACGTGAAACTTGTCCTAACTTCTTTCTCGAAAACATTTCCAACGATTTGAATTAAACTTCCTACCTACACATTAATCTCTCCGGCAAATAAAATTTCAGCATTAAAATTAAAAATAGCCTTGTGCTTTTTACTTGCGATATATGTAGGTACTATAGGGCAAGTTCTGCATTTGGAAAAAAAATCGAACTCGAGATTTTGATCAAAGTTGACATTACGATGATAGCGAAGACGAAAAAAGTGGGTCCGGCAATTCCGTCTGTCTGTATGTCTGTACCTCGAACTACAGCCTAAACTACCGGAGGTATTTTCTTCAAACTCGGCAGTTAAGGGTCTTCGGTGATTCCCTAGAGGAAAAATTGAAATTTTTTTTTTAGCTCCAAAACTAAGGGTACCCCCCATACACCCGTAATGCAAAATCTTATTTATTTCGAAAACGGCTCTAACGATTTTGATAAAAAAAATTAAGTGTGATATAATGGACATGGACTATATTTTGGTGAAAACAAAATTTGGGGGGAATTGTTATTAGGGGTACCTGTCATAGAACGGTTTTTTTGATTTTCGAATTTCTCACCAACGGCTCTAACGATTTAAACCAAAATTTTTATGCAGGAGCTGCTTTGCATTTGAAAAAATATAAACAAAAAATTTTTTCGAAAAAATAGTTTTTGGATTTTTTAAAAAATAATACATATTTTTTTTGAAAATTCAATATCATGAAAACCGATACACGATTAAATTTTTATATTACGTTTAAAAATGTATTTTATTAAATAATAACAATTTGCATATCATTTTTTTTATAAAAATTTTAAGGAAAATTTAGTACACAAAAAACATGTTTCAGTGTGTCTGTATGTCTGTACCTCTCACTACAGCCTAAACCACTGGACCTATTTCTTTCAATCTCGGTAGTTAAGAGTCTTCGGTGATTCCCTAGAGGAGAAATTGAAATTTTTTTTTTAGCTCCAAAACTAAGGGTACCCCCCATACACCCGTAATGCAAAATCTTATTTATCTCGAAAACGGCTCTAACGATTTTGATAAAAAAAATTAAGTGTGATATAATGGACATGGACTATATTTTGGTGAAAACAAAATTTGGGGGGAATTGTTATTAGGGGTACCTGTCATAGAACGGTTTTTTTGATTTTCGAATTTCTCACCAACGGCTCTAACGATTTTAACCAAAATTTTTATGCAGGAGCTGCTTTGCATTTGAAAAAATATAAACAAAAAATTTTTTCGAAAAAATAGTTTTTGGATTTTTTAAAAAATAATACATATTTTTTTTGAAAATTCAATATCATGAAAACCGATACACGATTAAATTTTTATATTACGTTTAAAAATGTATTTTATTAAATAATAACAATTTGCATATCATTTTTTTTATAAAAATTTTAAGGAAAATTTAGTACACAAAAAACATGTTTCAGTGTGTCTGTATGTCTGTACCTCTCACTACAGCCTAAACCACTGGACCTATTTCTTTCAATCTCGGTAGTTAAGAGTCTTCGGTGATTCCCTAGAGGAGAAATTGAAATTTTTTTTTTAGCTCCAAAACTAAGGGTACCCCCCATACACCCGTAATGCAAAATCTTATTTATCTCGAAAACGGCTCTAACGATTTTGATAATAAAAAAATAATTGTGATATTATGGACATGGACTACATTTTGGTCAAACAAAATTTTGGGGCAAAATGTTATTAGGGGTACCTGCCATAGACCCGTTTTTTTGATTTTCGACTTTCTCATTAACGGCTCTAAGGATTTTAACCCAAATTTTTTAGCAGGAGTCCCCTTAAGTTTAAAATAATATTGTATATAAAAATATTCGAAAAAATATTTATTGTGTTTAAAAAAAAAAAAAATTTAAATCAATATCTTCAAAACCTATGAACGATTATTTTTTGAAATTATTTCCTAAAACCAATATTATTAAATACTTAAAATTCGCATCCCACATTTTTTTCTTGAAAAATTTTAGAGAAATTTCTTATATAAAAATTTTATTTAATAATAAAACGATTTTTTAAAGTTTTTTTGCATAAATTCATACTTTTCCGGAAACCAGACGGCAATTTTATGCATTTGAACATTATTATCTCATTAAATCCATGTTTCATATTTATAAAATGTATCTTAAATTCCAAAGTACTTTTACATAAGAGCAAGTTCGTGCGATCCAGTCGTGCATTTTATTTCTAGTTGATTTAAATGTAAATTCTTGACTGTCCTATATTATAGATCTGTGTTTCAGCTTTTAGTAAAATAAAATCCCATAACCGAAATGTACTGTTGCGATATGTAAACAAATTATAAACAAACAATTATTCAAAAACAATTCCAAGCAATTTTGCACACCAAATTTGAAAAAATAGATGAAAAATCGAATGTCAAAATATGATAATTTCAAAGTTGATACTTTTTTGATTAGCAATAATTCATTAGTAGTTGATCATTTAACACATACATATTTACATATGATGGGGATGATCTTTGTTGTTGCGATCGATTTTCACCAAGGATAGTTCAACCGCTAAAAACCCGATAAACGGATTTTTCGTTGATCCGATTGAAAATTGAAATATGTGTTGAAATTTAAAAATAATAATAACCCCTTTTGAATTCATGGTATGCACGTTTTCCGGCCGATCCGCAATTGCTTCCCGATTATCAGTTCAAAAAACTCCATTACAATCCTCAAAATACATTATAAAATTAGAGTTGCCTTAATTGGGAGTTTTAAGTCACTAGGTTCAGGTTCTCCTCCTTGCTGTTGTGGTTACAGAAATTAAATATGTGCATAGTGCATATGTAGTTTTCAATGAATGTCATAACAAAAAACACATTTTACTAATTTTTCAATACATCACTCTATTACAGGTCTTGATGACTTAGCTGCTCGTTGTGCTCAATACAAAAAAGACGGTTGTGATTTCGCCAAGTGGCGTTGTGTCTTGAAAATCGGCAAGAACACACCAAGCTACCAATCGATCTTGGAGAACGCTAACGTCTTGGCTCGTTATGCTTCCATCTGTCAATCGCAACGTATTGTCCCAATTGTCGAACCTGAGGTTCTCCCCGATGGTGATCATGATTTGGAACGTGCCCAGAAAGTCACCGAAACCGTTTTGGCTGCATGCTACAAGGCTTTGAACGATCACCATGTCTACTTGGAAGGTACATTGTTGAAGCCAAACATGGTTACCGCTGGTCAATCATGCGCCAAGAAGTACACACCGGACCAGGTTGCACTCGCTACTGTTGAAGCCCTCCGCAGGACTGTTCCAGCTGCTGTTCCCGGTATGTTATAAACATAAGTCGTAATATGTATAATGACTAAAGTCAAAATCATTTATTTTTAGGAATCACCTTCTTATCTGGTGGTCAATCTGAAGAAGAGGCATCAGTTCACTTGAACGCCATCAACAAAGTGCCATTGTTGAAGCCATGGGCACTAACCTTCTCATACGGTCGTGCCCTTCAAGCATCCGTTCTCCGCGCCTGGGCCGGTAAGAAGGAAAATATCGCCGCTGGCCAAACTGAGCTCTTGAAGCGCGCTAAGGTAAGACTTTTCGATCGATAGTATGATGCATGACAAAAAAAAATCTGGGAATTTATTGTCATCGGTGTTGCAGAAAGAAAATATCATTCATACTTATTCAACTTTATGAAATGTAGAACATACGAGTTTCGACCTTGTTAAAAAACGTCCGATTGTTTTTTTTAAATCCCTAAAAAATACATCAACATTTTGCAAATAATTTGTACATTTTCGCCCACATTCATAGTTATGCATTATAAAGTGGCCCATACAAACCTTGTGCAATGGAGAACGTCGCAATTTTATAATTTGGTAAAATGCGCAAACCTCATCGTCTATATCATTGACGCTTGGATCTTCCCGCTTTGAAATCTTTTGCTTTTTCTTACTTTTTACTTTAAATATAAAGCCTCGCGTTCAGTTGTTCGAGACGCGATTGAAGTTATATTTGATGCGACAAATGGGAACTCTATTGAACCTCTCAAATGCTTCTCGCAAACAAACTCACTTTTTCAAACTAGATCCCCGGGGAAATCTTCATTAGCATTATTTTTTGTTTTGAAGAAAATTTAATAAAAGAATAGGGGACAACAAATCTTAAGATTTGTGCGATCCAAATAAAAAATGTTTTGTATTATAACTTTTATTTTGATTTATTTAAAACCAACCTATAATTATTTTGTCGGTTCAAAAACATGAGATTTCACAAATTTGGTTCCATCACAATCGAAATAATAGCTTCTTCAGTATTTTACAGCAAAATTCAAAAATATAACTGAAGATTTAACTAAAGATTATAAAAATTTGGATTCACGATTCCGTCTGTCTGTTGAAGTGTTAATACTACATATGATTATTTAAATGTAAGCGGTTGATTTTATTGGCAGTCTTAATAAAAAGGTGCCTGTAAAAAACATTTTGGGTTATTTGAGTCCTATCAAAAATGTATTCAATAGTCAGGCCTATTGTTGGTGCTCAATTCTCATCAGGTTTGATTAAAAAATTAATTACAATTTAATTCTATATTGTAAATAATTGCATGCACACTAATTTTCTTAATTGTTTTCAACACTTTCTTTGGAATTTCAAAGTTTTATATATTTTTGCATGATCTTATTTTTTGCACGCTTATTTCCTAATTATTTTTCAACATTCAATTCAAAACTTAAAATTATATTTTTTTAAGATTTTCTGCATGATTTCATAAATGTTAATTCTTACTAATTTTACAATTACTTTTTATCGTTATATTATTATGTATTCATTAAAGAAAAAGTTCTTTGACTAATTTTGAGGTTTTGTTTTGAAATTAGGCTAATTCGAATGCTTGCCAAGGTAAATACATACCTGGATCTATCTCTTCATTTGCCGCCAACCACGATTTATATGTTAAAAGTCATGTGTACTAGAAAAAAATACAATAAATAGCAGAAATAATTTATACGACTTTATGAAAACGAACTCTGGACAAAGAAATACCAACTCTAAGACTGAAGAAAACACAAACCAAATGTCGAAAAAATACAAATACACAAATCACTTTTCATTCTAAATGTCTATTTTTCTTAACAAATTTATCTATTTTAATTTTTTCTTTCTTTAATTTTTGTTTTTGCTTATAATTTGTATGTATACTTTTATTTTGCATAAAATTTTTTCTTTGTTTTGTTTTATTATATTTTCTCTTATTTTTTAAACTTTTATTTTTTTATTTTTTTTTTTGCCTTCTCGTTTATATAAAAATACACAAAATAAAATTTTTGTTTTATTTAGCTTTGTTTTGTTTTATTTTTGTTAATTTTTATATTTCTAGATCTTTTTTTATCACTTGAATTATTATAATTATAATTACTACATTATATGCCCCTAAGACGTGAGGTTGTTTTAATGCAACTTTAATTGCAAAGCATTAGTTATATTTTTTTATTTTATATATTATATTAATATATGCTGCCTAGATTTGAGCTCGTAGCCACTTGTCTATTATAGGAGTATAGTACTACATCCATTGCACCATTGACTCTTTTTATTGTGTCATTAATTCAAACAAATTTTCATAGTTTGTATACTTTCAGTACAGAAATATGAGGTCGATGAATCTATAGAATCATTTTAAACTCCTTAAATTTGATACTAGAGATACATTTCCTTCATATTTCAAAAACAATTTTCAAAATTAGAAAAAAAACATTTGTAAGCTAAACATTGTTTTGGTATGTATAGGGAGGGGTTAATGTAATACTTACCACAAAAACTTCATTGAATAGAATTAATGTGAATATCAAATCTAAATAAATATAAAAGATTAAAGTGACAACAATGAAAGAGCAAAAAGTCATTTCACATTTTTATTTAATAATTTCAAAACACTGTATGCATCGAATTCGTTCTTTATTATTGCTACTTAATTGTTTCTTTTTTCTGTGAATATAATACAATACCTTGCTTATAATATTGTATGTTTCTATAATAGATTTATATTGTGAGCTTTATTTTCTGTATATCGTGACCTTTCTGCATATATTTAAATTACGTGTTGTGTTTTTTTTATTCTGTAACAGAGCATTTATTTTTAAAATTGTTTGTCTCCCATTAAGTTTTCTATCAATAAAATTTGTTTATCCGACATAAATTGCGTACAAATTGTTTAAGTCTAATGGTGGATTTACATGTATTTGCATTTGATTTCTGTAAAAAAAAGAATTCATATTTGTTAGATAGAGAGAAAAAGAGCAAAATGCAGAAGAACTTCATTTTTGCTTTATAGGAAATTCGAGAAATGCAGTCAAGATTATAGTAAAGACGAACATGTTCATCTTTATTGTAGCAGCTTCATCTCCATTTTGTAAATTTGCGGTATTTTCTCATTTTTCTATAATTTTTGTTGACGAACGCATGATATGAAAAAAAACATTGGCGCAAAATTTTAAACGTTGCTCGTTTAAGGAATAAAACCGGCTCTACTTAACAGAGTCGTTTAACTTGGAGACTTTGGGCCTTACCAACAATCAAATTAAGAGACAACTTTAATATTTGAGCGAAACGAAGCATTATTTAATGGACTCTATATAACTGAACATATATGCTGCATTTTAATTTCTAGGTTCCATACAATAAATGGTTCATAATTTAGAGTTCACATAAATATTAAGTTCATAACATGTATGGTTAACTTTATAGAGCTCTTTAAATATGGTATAGTTCTCTCTTAATTTTATTGTTGGTACGGCTTTTTGTCTAAATTTATCATAAACATGTTGGACAACTCTTCTAACTAATGTGGGTTTTACAACTGAACCTAAGCGAATTTACGTTGAACAACCCTTAATTTGACAGATAAATAACACAAACACAACTACACAAATAAAAAACAAATAAAAAGAACAGGCAACTTTAAACCAAATAATTTTCGCGGAAAAAAGTACATTTTATATACTACCTCGGTACAGATTTTGATTGTTTATAAGTTATTTACATTATTTTAAAAGGAAATGAAGTATACTCGTATATCGCTAATTCACATCATAAAAACTCAATTTTGATGTTGCAAGGTGCAAATTCATTTGGTTATTATACTCGTCTCAGCATTCATACATAACATATGTACATACACTTGTATGTACAGATTTGTTTGTCCATCGCCCGCCGCAATATTCACCCCTATCACAGAGTCCCTCGTAACAAATCCCCGAAAATTTTGTTACGCTACGAATACGAATAAATTTACATCATAGGCCCCGAACGGAATCAAAAAAGCATTTTCCTAATTTCGGAGTTTCAAAATCAGTTGATTTGCGTCAAAATGTGAAAAAATAAATATATTTTTGTTGGTCATCTTTTGATTTGATTTTAATTTTGTTGGTCGTAAAAATGCATACCATTGCCCTTGCAATCGTTGTAATAAATGTAGAAAATACGCCAAGAAGACAAACACCAAAAATGAGATTCATTACGGAAGGATACCAATATTTATTTGTATTTACGTTATTTGCCCTTCAAAAATAAAAAATGCAAACAAATTCACATGAAAACAATAATAAAAATTGTTTTTTATATATTTTATTTGCATGTCCTTTATTTTCGTTCGCTTAATTTTATTTGTGGTTCGTTTTAAGTTGAGCTCCGATCAAAATATCTGTTCGTAGAAAAAACTTTCCAACTTCCTATTCATTCGGGGCTAGTGATACCATTATTCACGAACTCCGAATTTCGTAGCAAGTTTTTTTTAGTACGACGGGAGCGATGATACCTTTTTGCGGGGTTCGTACTACGAATCTATTACGACGGGGCCTGTGATAAGGCTGATTACCAAATTAAAAATCGTAGAGCACTTGCACGAATATTTCTAATTTTTAATCTTCAGTGATTCAGTCTATTTACAAAGCACATCTTTTAAAAAATCGAATGAAACATCAGTAAACATTTTTACTTCGATTTGCTTTGGTATAAAATGACCATTGTCAATATGGATAAAGTATACTTTTAAAAGATAAACTGGCTATTTGCTGCTGTTAAGGTTAGACGATCACTTTAACTTTAAAATATGGTTTATGTCCTTTAAAATTAACAAAAAGTCGGTTCTCATTTTATTCGCAATGTTTAGAGTCGACTCCCGTTTTAAAATTGATTTAGAGCAGGTTTTACATTAATGTTTACAATTTTGCGTTAATTAAATCTAAATGGTAAGTTAAATTTGCATTGCGTAGTTTCGTATTATAGCAGTTTATAGGAAGTAAAAAAGATTTACCACCTGTGTATTTTCTCCCACTTTCGGGTTTAGACATACATCTGCCTCTTTCTAGTTTTCTGCATTTTGCAGATGCAGAAACATGTAAATCCACTTTAAAAATAGATATTATCGGTACCTTGTGTAATAGGCTGTCCCGTCGTTGTATGAAGAAAAAAAATTAACAAGTATAGATTCTGAATATGTACTTACTTTTTGATTTGGACATACATATGTAGCTTTTGGGGCTCTACCGCGGCTTAAAGATCTTAAAATATAGTTTTTACCTTATACAAATGAAATTAGTAATGAGAAAGTTATCCAAAAGGAAAAACTAATGATCTTAATGTGTTTCTTTTCTTGCTGCGGATGTCAGCAATCAAGCTTTAACTCTACCTACGTTTGTAACTAATGTGTGTAATGGGTTCTCATTTGGTCTTGAAGAAGCCTTATGATTCCTTGAAAACAAGGTAATATGCTTCTGAAATCTGGACTTGATTTCCGAATCGAAACTACATAAATATCAGTTAGTGTCCGTTGAAATAAAAAAAAAACTGTATACCGTTTGAATGAAAAAAAAAGTTTTGACTTATCCTTAACGGTAGATGTACAACTTATTTAAATATAAATTGTATTATTCTTTTAATCAATCAACTCCTTTTCATAATGAAATGTATTTTTTAGCAACAAATTATGCATTTCTTTTGTATTATAGTGATTTTTCACAAGAACAAAACTCATTTAAGTTTCATGATTTAAGTGTTTAATTGAAGAATTTCGCTCTCAGCGATTCAAATTCGATATAGAATTGAAATAAATCTTAGGTATCCGTTCGGAGCGGAAAATTGTCCGCAACGCATACTTTGTCGGAGGTTCAAATTGCTTTCGAGGTATCCTATCGGAAAGAATAATAATACACAAATGCGTTGGCGCAATTTGTTTGACGAAAAACAATTGCATTAAGCTGTCAGAAATTTCACAAATAAATCACTTGATCGCACTTCAACGCAGTTCGCCGGTTGCGTTAAAATAATGTCGGAGAAAAATTCCGAACAGCTGTTCGGAAGCATACCTCTAAGCAAAAATACTCCGAATCGTACAATATCGGAGAATTTTCCGCTCCGAACGGATACCTCACTAGGGCCGAATAGGTATAGAAGAAAGTCGGGTTTGTTCGAACACTTATAACTCGAGAACGGCTGAACCGATTTTCATGGATTTTGATTTGTTGTATTTGTGTCCGTCCCGAATAGCAGAATAACTATTGAAAACATTGGAAAATTGACGGAAAAATAAAATAAAAGAAAAAACATTTTCTCATACAAAATGTTCATGGGTTTCGCAAATGTCAAACATTTAATGAAAATCTCAAATTAAAGAACGTATTTAAATAAAGATTTCGAATCAGCAAGATATATCCACAATATTCGGATAATGCCGTATTTTAGATTTTAAAACTGAACGAAAAATAATTGACATATTTAAAGTTTGTCAAATATTTATGCTTGCTTTCAGAAATTTATTTTGTGTAAACTCAGGAAAATATTTATAAAGCTACTTAAATATACGAGTACAACAAATGACAAATGACTTAATTTAAAAAAAAAGTCAAATCGATCAGTCAATCAGTATATTATACAAATATTTACGTCTCGAAAGTGTAATTTATTTAATTAATGTTGTCTGTGATTTGTTTGATGTGTGAGTATTATTATTAATAATCCCGCGACCAAGAAGATCTTTCCCAAAGGAGCCGTAATGCAATTTTGTATTTACACAATTTTAAAAATTTTGAACTGGCATTCCAATTTTTTTATAACTGTTTTAAAAAAATTATATACACCATTTGCAAATTTATTAAGTAAGATTGAAATAAATTTTACGTAAATCAATTCAATTTCAATTCAATTTTGTTTTATTGAACATAAATAAATTAAATTAAAAAATAAATTTGGTGGTGCAACAGCTCGAAGTGAACCAGGACCTAGTGACTTACAACTCTCAACCATTCCTGTGTGCGTGTTACCAGGAATGGAGGGGACCTACAATTTTCTGCCGATTCCGAACGGCTAATGAGCAGCACTTTCCATGACAACAGATACTCTTGGAGGATTTGTCAATTCCTCGCAAGAGGCAGTACACCCCTGAAAAAAACTTTCTTGCAGCGGCTGAGAATCGAACTCGAGACCTTCCGCATGACAGTCCAACGCACTAACCATTATGCCAAGGGGTACTACAAAAGTATTGAACATACTATTTACAATTTGGCTTACAACTAATAAGATACTAAATATGTATGAAAATTTACATTTGTAACTTAATTTTAATTATTTATATATAAAATTTACATGACGAAAAAAGAAAAATTTAAAATGTCGGTTGTCAGTGGTGATTTAGCCGCAGTGGTAGGCTGATCCAATGTCAGAGTAAAACGAGACTACTTCCTCGTTGTCCATGATTACGTTGTCATCCAGAATTTCCATCACACTTAGGTACCTCGGTTCGGGATACCGTTGTTCTATGGTCATCCTTCTCATAAGCTGATGCGGGTGGTAGATGATGTTCCGCATTAGTTCTTCGTTGAATTAACTAGATATTTGTCCAGTGGCTCCAAACGCAATTTGATTTAAACTATTAGTATATAAATTTAAATTGGTTTGCTTATAGTTTTAATAAGCTTGAGGTTGAGTTTTATCTATTTTAATTTAGATTACATTGATTTTAAATTTTGATAAATAAATTTGCGAATGGTACAAACTTGTTTTTTTTTTCTAAATTACTCCAGCGATTTAAAATTTGTCTGCTTGTATAAGTTCATAATTGTAAACAAAATCACATGTCATTCCTTTTTTTAAGTCTCTTAAACATAATGTAAGAGCAGGTTTGTTTGACTTAGTTGTGCAATTTATTTTGTATTGCAATTTATCAAAAAAAAGTATTTTCCAAATCATACAGTTTTCTTCCTACAAAAAATAAATATTTATAGGTATATAAAAACGATGTGTGTATGTATGTGCGTTTCCTATGAACTTCAAAACATCGTGAAATCTTAAGATTTCAGCCATCGGATAATTTGAATTTTTGTTTGCTTTTCTTGCACAAAAGAAACATAATTTGGCATTTGGTTTAAATAAATGTGTTTTATTTAGCTGGCTGGGGCGTAGCAAGGCACTGTACCATTTCTATTGATATCAGCTAAAACTTAGTCGCATAACCGACCCGATCATTCCACCAGAAGTTATCTGATAATAATTGTATAATAATTGTTTCCCGTGCAAAGCTTGGGCGCGTAGCTAGTGATAAATAAATAAAAATCTTTAAGTACTCGTAAGATAACGGACATTATCCAAACTTTGATTCCTACATGGGTTCTGTTCTTGTTTCATAAAAAACCATCTAAGTATATTTATTACAAATGAATTATAATTTTAAAAAATTGTATACAATGACAATAAATTCCATTAAAATTTAATAATAAACATATTTCGTTTTGGTATAATACTAATATTGATTTGTATTATTTATTTTCAGGGTAACGGTGAGGCAGCAACTGGCAAATATGTTGCCGGTAGTGTAGTCGGTGCTGGCGCTGATGCAGCTTTGTTCGTTGCCAACCACGCTTATTAAATGCGTTCTCTACCTGAAAATTAATAACAAAAAGGCGATAAAATGATTTTTATTATTGTGGAAAAATAGTTATAAGCATCAGAAAAAAAAAAATAAAATAATATATCAAGAAAAAAAAATCAAAAATCTATCAATATGAAGCACAATGGAGATTCTATTCTAAATATATAAATCTAATTCCCTTCCCACCAAAATGATTAACAACTAATCAAATAATATTTAAAAGGAGTTAAAAAACATCTTTCGTCTTTTTATACAAACAACAATATACATCAACTGCAGATCAGTTAAAAGAAATAGTGAAAAAGAAGGACTTACATAAACTGATAAGCCAGTGCAATTAAAATTCGTAATAGTTACCAAATAAAATATTTAACAAACAAACAAAATATACATATAGGAAAATTTAAATAATCTTACTTTTAAAATAATAATTATGTAGATGGCTGATTTGGTGTAGATACATTATTATATTAAGCATAATATTTCCATCAACGCCTGAATGTTTGTTTGTTCGAATAAAATTCTGCTTCTTAATAGAAGTATATTTTATGCGAAAATTGTTTTGTTACTTGTATGAAATTATAATTAAATTGTTAAAGCATGATACATTACAAACAAAAAAATATTTAAATACCATATTCTTAGATTTGGCATGTGAAAAAAAAAACTTTTCAATAAAGTATAATTTAAATAGTGAATGTGATGTTTTAGTTCACAGCGGACAAACAAAATTTAATGAAATGTTAAATATTTAGGTTTTGACAGAAAACACGCCTAAGCAACTTGCTCGTCTACTGGCATGGAAATTCTGAAGCCAGTTGGGAAGCAAGTAGCTGCACTTGTAAAATTAAGTGAATTCATTGGTTGTGTGAATATCCACAAATGTTTTTTTTACTTGCTTCATATACATGGGACTATATAGAAAGTTATGCATTCGTTAAAAAGAATTAAGATTTTGATCAGAGTTGACATTACGATGATAGGGAAGACCAAAAAGTGGGTCTCGCAATTCTGTCTGTTCGACTACAGTCTAAACGGCTCGGCCGATTTTCTTTAAACCTTTGGTAGATAGTACCTACCATAGAACCATTTTTTCGAATTTCTCATTATCGACCTAACGGATATAAATGAAATTTTTTGTGGGGAAGTTTCCAAGGAGTTTAAAAAATATTGTATTTCAGAACTTAAGCAATTTTTTTTTGAATTTTGTATTCGTACAATAACAAAAGCTTTAAGTTGGCGTACCAAAAGTATTTCTTAAAAATGTTTTAAGAATTTTTAAAATAAAAGTTTATTTTTTTAAGAAAACCGCTACAACAGGGTATAATTTTTATTCTTACATAAATTCATATTTGCTTAAGAATTCACTTGTCATTCTGTTTTTATATCTCACAGCTAAAAGAGTTTAAAAAATTAATTTTATGCTTATGAACAGTTTTCTTTAATAATATTCATTTTTAAAATACTTAAGTCTATTACATAAGAGCAAGTTCGTGCGAACAAGTCGTGCATTTTGTTCTCTTTTCGCATGTGTCTACGTCATAGAAAATAAACAAATAGAAATGTAACCGGTACCAATACATACCTGTCTGGCCTCGGGATGAAAACAATCACCCCTATCACAGAGTCACTCGTAACAAATCCCCGAAAATTTTGTTACGCTACGAATACGAATAAATTTACATCATAGGCCCCGAACGGGATCAAAAAAGCATTTTCCTAATTTCGGAGTTTCAAAATCAGTTGATTTGCGTCAAAATGTGAAAAAATAAATAAATTTTTGTTGGTCATCTTTTGATTTGATTTTAATTTTGTTGGTCGTAAAAATGCATACCATTGCCCTTGCAATCTTTATAATAAATGTAGAAAATACGCGAAGAAGACAAACACTAAAAATGAGATTCATTACGGAAGGATACCAATATTTATGTATTTGTACTTACTTTATTTGCCCTTCAAAAAATAAAAAATATAAACAAATTCACATGAAAACAATAATAAAAATTGTTTTTTATGTATTTTATTTGCATGTCATTTATCTTCGTTCGCTTGATTTTATTTGTGTTTCGTTTTAAGTTGAGCTCCGATCAAAATATCTGTTCGTAGGAAAAACTGTCCAACTTCCTATTCATTCGGGGCTAGTGATACCATTATTCACGAACTCCGAATTTCGTAGCAAGTTTTTTTAGTACGACGGGAGCGATGATACCTTTTTTCGGGGTTCGTACTACGAATCTATTACGACCGGCCTGTGATAAGGCTGATCTTCCAGAACGAAGAACGTTTACAAACAATTACAATTTTGTATCGAAATTCCGAGTCGGTGACGGCAACTTTTAAGAGTGTTATCGCGTTATTGGTGAGGTAAAAACCCTCATGCGCTTTAAGTAAGACACACAAAATAACTACATATATAGTGTGGTTTTCATGCCGGTGTGTTGTGATCATTGGTTCGCTTTTTTTTATTGATAAAAAGACCTTCATGTTACAGTCAATTTCTTTGGTCATTTACATGGACTAGAAATTAATTATATGCGCTTTCAACAAGACGGTGCCACTAGTCACAGCCAATGTAACAATGAGATATGGTCCTTCCGGTTGACCACTTACATCATGGAATTTAATAGTTCTAGACTTTTTATGGGGATACGTTAGATCATAATTGGTCTATTTCAACAAACCGTGGCGTTTAGTTATTTGCAGAATAACGAACAAGGAAGAAGCATTATATAGTTTAGTACGTTGTAAGCAGCAAAATCAAGCATCGTATCAGAAATGGAATAAAAAAAAATTATTTTAACATGTTACAATCTCTGTAAATTGTATTCGATATTTAAAGAAAAAGAAATAACTTACATACGACCCAAACTCAAAATAGTTGGTCTATTCATTTATTAACACATTAATTCTTCATATATCCTAAATTTAGCGGCAGTCAGCTTTTGTTCATTTAAAAAATGTTGTCAATTTAATAAAGTAGTTTCACTGAGAGTAAATTGGACCTAACAAAACAAAATTTGAGAGAGCAAATAGCAACAATATTCCTTTAATCTCAGACAAAGATAAGAGCATAAAAGTTGGTCTACTCTTTTTTGGGTGCAAAATAGTTGATCTAAGACTATTTAAATATAGTTTCAGTTAACCGTTATTAAAAAAATGACAAGCACTGGTTTTATTAATGATTATTGTATGATTTTATACAAGCTAGCGAGAGTTTCATGTGAATCCTGGAGCGTGGCGTTGCATTATCAGGAGACCTAAGGGAATCAATGATTAAAGCGTTTGAAACAGGATTGTCTAGCTACGAAATCCCTGAAAATTTTAATTTACCGCTCTCGTCAGTGCAGAACATAATAACAAAGTTTAAAAATTCTGGAAATGTGGATATATGCAACAGAACGGGACATCCACTAACAGCAAAACCTCGCGATTGCCAAATTTTTAAAGAAAATCGACGATATTTATCTGCTTCAATAACGGTTCAGTGGAGAGAACAAATTCAAAAAAGTGTTTCGGTGGACAGTTGTAAGCAGATGATGAAAAAAATGGGATACAAATTTTATAAGGTTTATTTTAAAATATTTAAGTTTTGCATAAATTACGACAACTTAAATCATTAAAAACGCAGGCAAAAGAAATATCACTACTGACACCTAAGCAAAAGAAAAGGCGCATTGAGTGGGCCAAACAACTTAAAAATTTGGACTTTTAGTCAATGGCGGTCCGTTAATTGGAGTGATCAGTACAGATTGGAAGTTTGTGTTGGTGATGAACAAGGACCAGTGATAAAAAATGCTAAAGAAGCCTTTCACAACTCACAAGGACTGCCTTAAACAAACCGTAAAGCTCCCAGTATCTCTAATGGTATGGAGAGGTGCATGTCGGGATGTGGTATGAGTAATTTGCATTTTGTAATTGGGATAGCTAATGCTGTCAAGTACCGCAACATTTTGGAACAGGAGCTGCCTCCGTCAATACTACGTCTTCAATGTAGCAATGCGGAGTATATTTTCCAACAGAATGGTGCTTCTTGTTATACGGCTAGGTCAACAATGGTATGGTTAACTGCTGAAGCAATTCTTTATTGGAATGGACTTCCAGCAGCCCTAATCTTTCCCCAATCGAAACTATTTGGCACACGATGAAGCAAAAATTGCGAAAGGAACCGCGTCGGACTCTTCAAGATTTAAGATCCACAATTACAAATAATTGGGAATCTTTTGGTGCCGAAGAGTATCAACAATTAGTTGACACTATGCCAAGGTGCATTATAGAAGCAGTGATTAAGGCCAAAGGTCGCTTAACAATGTGGTAAAATCAACATAAAGAATCATAGACCAACTATTTTGCATCTAAGAAATGTGTATAAATCGTTATTTAGTTTTGTAAAGAGACTCCATATCAATATTTTATTAAGTCACTTTCTTTTTTTGTCCACTTTTCTTATTTAAAATGAATAGGACTTTATATGTATATCAAAAAATAGTTTTTATTTCGAAATAGGTTAAGAATGAACACATATTTGCATTCTATCCTCGGTAGACCAACTATTTTGAGTTTGGGCTCGTATATGAAAAATAAAAAGAAAGTCTTAAAAATGAGCATTTACTTCTTACAGTTTTGTTTCGGACAAGAAAAGACTAATCTTTTATTCCATAGCCTTTGTTATTTATAACAGCTGCAAATCTTTTATAGAAGCAAGCACGTTTTTGATAACAGTTTCTGGGATGTTATGACTGCTTCTGAATTTCAGAATAAGTTCTTCTTTCCGTTTAAAAATTTGATATCCAATTCTTCTTTTCACAATCTTCCACAAATTATAAATGAGGTTGATTTTTGAAGAATGCGCTGGCCGTTTTAAGGCTTCGTTATTTTTCTTGGAAGCCCAGCTTCTCCAACCTGAACTTGTGTTTTGGATCATTGTAGTGTTGGAAGTTCTTATATTTTCTGTAAATTATTTTCTTTAGGTTTTCTTCTAGCAAAGATCAAGTAATGAAAATCAGCCTTATCACAGGCCCCGTCGTAATAGATTCGTAGTACGAACCCCGAAAAAAGGTATCATCGCTCCCGTCGTACTAATAAAAACTTGCTACGAAATTCGGAGTTCGTGAATAATGGTATCACTAGCCCCGAATGAATAGGAAGTTCGGCAGTTTTTTCTACGAACAGATATTTTGATCGGAGCTCAACTTAAAACGAAACACAAATATAACTAAGCGAACAAAGATAAAGGACATGCAAATAAAATATATAAAAACAATTTTTATTATTGTTTTCATGTGAATTTGTTTATATTTTTTATTTTTTGAAGGGCAAATAAAGTAAATACAAATAAATATTGCTATCCTTCCGTAATGAATCTCATTTTTAGTGTTTGTCTTGGCGTATTTTCTACATTTATTACAAAGATTGCAACGGCAATGGTATTTATTTTTAACGACCAACAAAATTAAAATCAAATCAAAAGATGAACAAAGGAAATTTATTTATTTTTTCACATTTTGACGCAAATCAACTGATTTTGAAACTCCGAAATTCGGAAAATGTTTTTTGATTCCGTTCGGGGCCTATGATGTAAATTTTTTCGTATTCGTAGCGTAACAAATTTTTCGGGGATTTGTTACAAGGGACTCTGTGATAGGGGTGAATATTTCTTTTTTAACTATTTCTTATATAAAAAAGATTTAGTATTTCTGCTAGGTTATACAGAGTGCGTTTTATGTGTTCGAGGTCGGTTTTATTTGCTTTCCATTTTTGTGTTAAATTTGCCTATTGGCATTTGAGAATCGTAGAGAATGATCGATAACAATTTATTATGGAGCATCTAACGCAGCAACAACGTGATGAAATTATTAAAACTTTTTATTTAAATAATTGTTCAGTTGTATAAATAGGTGGATAAAATTACGTGACTATTTTGGTGTTAATCATGTGCCAAGGAAGTCAACCATTCAGCGTATAACCTTTAATTTGGAAAGTTTGCATACACTGGGAGATAAACTAAAGACTGAGCGTTAAGAGATCTAATCTACGCCAAACCAACCACAACTGAAATTACAACAAATGTATCAAATATTCGGGCGATAGGAAATTTCTATTAAAATATAAATTATAAAATTTATTCGCTGATTTAAAAGGAATGTAGAAACACATTTTAAGATCATTGTCCAATTTGTTGGCTACTACCGACAGGACTTTCAAATATTTGTCGCTACTTCTTAATTTTTCTTCATTAATTCTGCAAGTCTTTAATTTGTTTTCTCTTGCTTGTAACTCTACTCCTTAATAACAAAATATATTATTAAAAAGGGATTTTTGTTTTATGAAAATAACCTACATTATTTAACCGTACATTTTAAATGGGATCAAGGCAGTCTAGTTAAAAATATGTGGACTTTTACTCAGTGTTTGTTAAAATTGTTTAAGAAATTTTTATTAAGAGCATGATAAAAATGCAGTGTAAGCGGTAATATTACCTTTTGCCTGATTCCAACCACTTCTGAAGACTTACGTTAAATAAAAATCTTCACCCACACAAGTGACCCAAAAAGAAATCGCACACATCTTCGAATATTTTTACAGTCTGAAATGTAGATAGATATGTATGTATGTACGTATCCTTATGTACTTTTAGAACCGTATTAGAAACAATAAATCATTTTGCTTAGAATCTTTTAAGAAATAACCTAAATAGATAAAATTAA
This sequence comes from Philhelius festivus, assembly GCA_963931855.1. NCBI lineage: Eukaryota > Metazoa > Arthropoda > Insecta > Diptera > Syrphidae > Philhelius > Philhelius festivus. The sequence continues at coordinate 37,682,802 of OZ007555.1, forward strand.
ATAGAGGCACAACAGCTCATAGAGAATCTAAACCTCAACACCTAAATCTCAACTCTTCTATCTAAAATCTAAACCTCAACATCTAATTCTTAACTCTTTTTGTGTGCGTGTTGTCGGCAGTAATTGATTGATAATTTTCTGCGGATGCTAAACGTCTGCTGAGAAGCGCTTTTCATGATACAAGATACTGTGCCTTTCTTCCATGGGGAAGTTCTCCTAAATGTAAAAAAATATATTATTCATTTTGTACAAAGAAATTAGACTCAAAACTTCAGCTAGTAAAACAATCATTCCTAAAACTAATTCCACCGTAAACGGAAACTTCTTAGTATCCGGAAAGCTCAAACAAATTACGATTGCGAACGGAATTGCTGCGATAGTTTTTTTCGGGATTCGTACAATTTCCTGATTTCTTTTAAATAGGTCTGAATGTACGAAACGCAAAATAACAAATAGCGAATAACAAAAGCGATTAACAGCTTTGATTTAACAATAAAATTAAACCCAGTCAACAACCTTCCTCAGTGAAAGGAAATAAATAACCAAAACACGGTTTATAAATATTTTACATCACAATACATTGCATAGAGTATATTAATTACATCATATGATTTTTTCATACATTTCTTGAAAATGACAGATAAACCATGCTATCATTTCCAACCAATTACTTCATTCGGATGATTGAAACGGTCTCGGAGGTTGATTTTGGTACTCTAAGTTCCGAAAACCAGCCATCTAACAAGAATATCAAAAAAATTTCATACAAGAGACGTTTCAACATTTTCATATTCGTATTTAAAATGTTAAAACATTCTTTATATGATTTTTTTTTCGAAATTTTTGTTAAAATTAAAATCGGTTTTCAGAACCACTAAGAGGAATATTGCTGCCTCTTAGCAGTTGCATTGCCAGAAAAATCTTCCCACCCGAACGAACGAAACGAAACTGCTTTCGGGGCCAGTTCAAAGACTTTCCATATATGTATATGTATACTGAATGACCGGCACCGAAATCGAAAAAGAAGCATTGTACAATGTCTACTTCGTCCAGTCCTAATTGATCATTCTGCGATACTTACTGAATAAATCTGATTGGAAGCTAGCGAAATAGGTCATCTGCAAGTCGATCTCGTTGTCCCTGAAAAACTGAAACATAAGAATTTGTCGCGACTTTAGGGTATATAATACTTTATGCTGTACGCACATTGATAGGAGAGATTAATCTATTAAAATTAATTCAAACTGGTTTAGATCTATTGCAGAGAAATTTGTATTAGAAGGAACGTTTTGTATTAGAAGGAACATTTCTGTTTTTTTTTTTTGTGGATTTTAAGTCATCGATTGATCGAGTAGATAGGAATGCCGTAATGTATTAGCTCTATGAAATGGGAATGCCATTTTAATTTGTACAATACTTCAAAAGCTCCGGGGTATGAAATGGAGATGCCTGAATGGTTTCAAGCCAAAACAAGAAAAAGGTAAAAATCTCTTTCAAGCTAAATATATTAATTTATCATAACGAAAACGCTGGACTACGATAGGAATGCCCGATGAGCTTTCTTCTCTGTTTGAACTTTATATTAAAGGCCTCACTGACTGCATGGCTGGAGGTATTGAATATGCACGAAACCTAATCAAGGCATTCTCTTTTGCTGACAACATAGTTTTGTGTTCATTCCATTAGAATCTCCACAGCTGCCCTTCAAGCTATTCGTCAGAAAATCAGTTGGTTTACTGAGTGGAATATTCATCTTATTTTAAAAACATTAGTGGATGGGAAACTACTTTTTACAATTTAAGCTCAATGGTATATAGAAGCCGCTAGAAGTTCCTGTTTATGGCAGTCTAACAATTTCGGAGACGAGAACAGCGTGGACCAAATAGTATGTATGATGGTTGAACTAAGGGGCGAACTCTTTCACCTAAACTATAGATCGCATCGCAACGACAAGAAAGAGAGGATATGCCTCATTTTATCAGAAAATGTCTTATTTTGGTGAAAACGATAAGATCTTTCTTGAGAAAGGAAATTATAATTTAGTATTAATCTGGCAGACGACAATGTCATGCCATATTTGATTTTATATAAATGTTGTTTTAAATGGAATGTTAAATAAAGTCCGCTTAACTAAATTAACCTTCACATTTCTGAAATTCTAAATAGAACAAAATATTTCGATCGCATTTTCATTATTTTCGAATGACACTTTTCCCACGATGCATACATGGTTATTTAATGCAAAATTCTGTACATAATTATTGTTTGATGTTTTTAAGTGAAAGTCAATTATATGAAAAACTATGTAGGTACCTACATTTTTTTTTGTATGAATGTATGTTTTAAAAATTTTAAGAAATTAAGTTTCTACACATTCGTCTACAATTATTTTTAATTGACCAATCTGTAAAAGAAAATAAACAAATTGATACATAGAACTTCTATTCTATTCTTCTTTAATTAACAAGCAGATTAAGGAATCTTAGATAAAAAGACCTTAGGTCAGAAATTATAATATAAATGATTGATGTTTAAGAAATTGAATTGAAATAGGAGATAAGAACTCAAATTCCAACAAATTAGAAATGCAATTCTTGTAACTTGAACCGTAAATACGGAGCCCAGAGAATTTATCAAAGCAACCACATACACTTGTGCTCACTTAATTAAGCCACAGAACCAACTAACATAATGTTCCTCTATTATATTCTTTTGTATCACTTTTTATCTCTACTACGGTTACTAACTACCGTTATCTCTCTAAGAAAACTACATGTCGATCGGAGAAAAAAAATATTTGTTCTTTAACTGCTTGCAGGCTCAATTAATTAAGCCATTTCATCTATTTCAGGTTATTTATTTATTACCGTAACAGATTTTTTATTAAAATCTAATAAAAATAACTGTTTCTTATTCTTAGTGTATTTTAACTAAAAAAGTTAATTTTTCAACTATGGATAAAAATAAAAGCTCTACTCCATGTGAGAGAAAAGTCATCTGGGAATGCTTTCAAACAGGATAACGACCCGAAGCATTGCTCTCGGGTCGTCAAATCCTGGTTTGAATCGAATTCAATTAAAGTTCTGGAGTGGCCTGCTCAAAGTCCCGATTTAAACCCCATAGAGAATCTATGGGGTATTATAAAAAGGGCTGTTGCGGCCCGAAAACCAATGAATAAGGCTTCTCTTTGGAAAACAATCCAACAGGAGTGGATTAAAATAATACCTTCAGAATGTGCAGCGCTCGTCGGTTCAATGTCGAAGAGTTATGAAGAAGTTATACGGCAAAAGCGATTTCCAACTAAATACTAACTGTACAAAATGTAATAAAATAAAATTCAAATTCTTATTGCAGATGGCTTAATTATATGTCCACTTTGGTTGGTGAAATCACAACAATTTTACAATAAAATTGCGTTAAAATATTATTATGTTAAAAATGTTATAAATTATGAAATTATAAGAATTAAATATAAATAATACATATAAGTTTAACTAGTTTAACTAAAAAACAATTCATTTTGAACTGAGTCCTAATTTTAATTTCAGTGGCTTAATTATATGAGCATAAGTGTACATACATAATGTATATCAATAATTAACATCCTTGTTGATGACAGTATTGCCCAATCTTGGAAATTGAAACTTTTCTACCCCAATATGTATTTAACAAATAGGTAGGTATTTTGTTTTCGTTATGATAAATAATTATTAAAGAAAATATAGTCACAAAATATTCTATATGTAAATTAATTAGTTGCCAGATCACGTCTGGATGATATATTTTCGGCAGCCGCATCGTCAATGAAAAATTCTACTTTGATATCATCTTCATCTCTAGCAGGCGATTCAAGTGAAATACTTTCTTCTTGGAATTCTTCCTGTGGATTATCTAAAAAGTTTGACTCAGTTGGTCTCGCAAACTGAGAGTGAGTCTGACTATTGTCATAAACGATTTCATAACGGCCTTGTTCATAGCCTATTCGCTCCTCGCATATCATTTGCTGAATCTTGGTTTGTACATTTAAAGCTTGCACAAGTGGCAAGGAGCTCAATTGCATAGCAATATTCATACCAAAGTGATAAAATTCACTCGATTTGTTCGGTAGATGTTTCTCAGGTCTTTCCTGAGTATAAAGAACTTCATTTCTTGGGATATGTCTGAAAATTTGTTGCCTTTCTTGCTGTGTTGTGATGAAATTACGATGATGTTGAGGTGCGGAAGTAGGAACTTGGGACATTTGAATTTGATTTACAATCGGGTCACTATTAACCATTCTGTACGATGTAGGGGCTTGTAGGTTGGAGTATATAATATCGGATCGTTGTGGTGGAATCCTATTTTTAGCTTGAGAATCCTCAAGAGTTAACTAAAACAAAATTTAAATTATGACTTACATATATAGTGCGAATTCAAATCAAATCTTACCGAACAGTTTACTTTTAAAATTCCTTCCGGATTATTTAGAAATGAATCGGCTAAATTGTACCAACGCAATTTCGGTTTGTAAACTTCAAAAGAATGCCTCGAAACCATTGCGGATTTTCTTACTTTAGTTCTCTCAGAAGCGTATGTGTCTCGGAATGATTTTATCTTTTGCTTGACTTCCAACACGCTGGGTAAATTCATTACATCTCTTATCCGAATATAGGCTTCGTTTCTTTTGGATTTTATTCGATAATACTTGTGATTGCAATTCCACAAACATTCACTTCTCTTGTAAAGTTCAAGAAACTTAAATATATCGTTCTCAGAAAAGCGACCCATTTTAAATGATTTATCTAAACGTTAAACCTTTTTTTAAACCAAAAACAACATAAATATTGCTGCTAGGGATGTTCTGTTTATTCTCATTTAAAAATTTCTTTCTTCTTTGGGTATAAAATTTAAATTGAAAAAATGATAAAAGCAGGAGTGGAGTGGTATACTTGTGTCGAATTTAATGTTGTATGTTTTGTACTTCAAGCTTTAACCAGCACAAGCTCAGCTGCTACTTCTACCATCAGCTGAAAGTGCGTTCAGCACTTATTTAAATAAAAAAAAACTTAGGGCGGTATTCACCGAAGGCTCATATCATAAACGGCTCTTAAGTTTAAGAGGCTCATAAATTCGAAATTATTTGTGTTATTCACCAACCCCTCATAAGTATTTTTCGAAGTCCGAAAATGAGAGCCACTCTCTCTCAACCAGGCATTTTCAAACTGTGAATTCAAACCATTTTCAAACAAGATTGACAGCCGAGAAGTCAAATGTAAAATATAAGTCATAATAACAAAACAAATCAACTTGGAACTGTCATCTCATCTTTAAATAACAAATAACGAAAGTCTTTTCTGCACACCAAACTTTTCATTTATTTTATAATCTAAACAAAACGTCCATATAAATTCTCAAATAATGGCGGTTGCTGCCATTCAAGCCAATTGGATATTGGATATTGGAAGTATTCGTATTGAAATGCGAAAGACGGTGGCACCGCATGCAATGTTAACTTGGCGTCCAGAGACACCATAATGCAATTCATCTCCGCAAAGATTCCCCAAACGAAGTCAAGTCAAAACAAATCACCAAATTCGTTTCTCACAGAATCCATCGAAATTGAGAAGGTCGTCAGCGGCTGGTTTATGGATCACCACCGACCGTGCTCCTTTTCATCCGTCCAGACTCTTCTGCACTGCAAGTTTGTTGATTGCTCTGGATCTCAAACAATGAAGAAAATATTTTTTTAATTGTTGATGTTTTTTTTTAAATTTATGAAGTTTCTTCAATACACAATTCACAAATCAAATTTCGACAGTGAAAATTAAAAAACAAAGTCAGTTTGTTTAGAATATTTTCGAACAAGTTTTCGAAGAGAGCTCTCATAACTTATGAGTGATCAGGAGCACTCATAACTTTTACGAGCGCTCATAAATAATCAATATTATTGCTTGGTGAATGGATTTGTGAGCCACTTAAGTTATGAGCGTTCGGTGAATACCGCCCTTAAAGACAAAACAGAATACTCGCGTTACATGCCGCCGCCATTGGGCATACGTAACATTCGTAATTTTTTCTGAGCCAAAAACAGTCAAAAATTAAAAAGAAAGGGTAAATCGATTTGAAATAAAATTATAATTCGTTGAATAAATGTTATCTCATTTTTATTTATTTTATTCACCGAAAACTTTCCCGTTGCAGGATTTGACGAAATAATTCTTCAAATAACATTTGATGATCAGAACCGCATCCAATGTCACTTTTAGGCTCGTATTCACCGAGCGCTCCTAAACGGCTCTTAACTTTACGGGGCTCTTAACTTGAAATTTCTGTGGGGTATTCACCAACCACTCGCAAGTGTTTTTCGAAGTTCGAAAATGAGAGCCACTCTCTCTTGTTCAGGCATACCCAAACTGTGAAATGTTGTGGAATGTTGGTCTTGACAGCAAGTGGATACTCTTCTACTTGACATTGCTCACATGGATTCGAGTCAAATGCGTGCGTGGCACACGCACAAGCGAACAAACTTTCGAAGAGAGCGCTCGTAAGTTAGGAGTGGTCGGGACCACTCCTAACTTTTAAGAGCGCTCGTAGATCTTCACTAATATTGCTTGGTGAATAGGTTTATGAGCTTCTTAAGTTATGAGCGCTCGGTGAATACCGGCCTTAATCTAGTTTTGCATCCATTGTTGGATGTAAGAAATCATGTCATGTGATAACTAAATTTGAGTTTTGAAGTGTTAAAAATTAAAGTTCCGTATTTGTCTTCTGTCTAACACCCATATTAATAAAAATGGTTTAGTGGAGGTTTATCGTTAAGTCCTGGACTAAGTGCGAAATTTCATTAATAAAACAAATTTTCTGTTAAGTGACGTTTACTAATTATGATTAAGTTAAACCACCGAAGTAGGTGGTTTAGCGAAGGAATAAGAAATAGAAATGTCCGCAGTCAGACACAAGCGATTGACAATCAATTTAGGTAGCCACAGAATATAAAAAAAGAGATTGCTTACTTTTGTAGAAGATTTTCTTAAAAGGATTTTTGGTAAACGTCATTTTACTATTCCGGGAGCACTTTGTTTTTATTAATATAAGGGCGGTATTCACCGAAGGCTCATAAACGGCTCTTAAGTTTAAGAGGCTCATAAATTCGAAATTATTTGTGTTATTCACCAACCCCTCATAAGTATTTTTCGAAGTCCGAAAATGAGAGCCACTCTCTCTCAACCAGGCATTTTCAAACTGTGAATTCAAACCATTTTCAAACAAGATTGACAGCCGAGAAGTCAAATGTAAAATATAAGTCATAATAACAAAACAAATCAACTTGGAACTGTCATCTCATCTTTAAATAACAAATAACGAAAGTCTTTTCTGCACACCAAACTTTTCATTTATTTTATAATCTAAACAAAACGTCCATATAAATTCTCAAATAATGGCGGTTGCTGCCATTCAAGCCAATTGGATATTGGATATTGGAAGTATTCGTATTGAAATGCGAAAGACGGTGGCACCGCATGCAATGTTAACTTGGCGTCCAGAGACACCATAATGCAATTCATCTCCGCAAAGATTCCCCAAACGAAGTCAAGTCAAAACAAATCACCAAATTCGTTTCTCACAGAATCCATCGAAATTGAGAAGGTCGTCAGCGGCTGGTTTATGGATCACCACCGACCGTGCTCCTTTTCATCCGTCCAGACTCTTCTGCACTGCAAGTTTGTTGATTGCTCTGGATCTCAAACAATGAAGAAAATATTTTTTTAATTGTTAATGTTTTTTTTTAAATTTATGAAGTTTCTTCAATACACAATTCACAAATCAAATTTCGACAGTGAAAATTAAAAAACAAAGTCAGTTTGTTTAGAATATTTTCGAACAAGTTTTCGAAGAGAGCTCTCATAACTTATGAGTGATCAGGAGCACTCATAACTTTTACGAGCGCTCATAAATAATCAATATTATTGCTTGGTGAATGGATTTGTGAGCCACTTAAGTTATGAGCGTTCGGTGAATACCGCCCTAAATATTTAATCCAGGACTAAACTCCTATTCTATGGTTTAGTAAGACAGTGGACTATAGAAGGAATAAGCGTTTTTTATTAATATGGGTGTAAGTGTGTAACCAAATTCAATGGGTGGTATGCAGAAAGCTTTATCTTAGTCTCAAATCTCCCTTTTTTTGAGCAAATGCTAGCTTTCGTATGCAGAATAATTTTGTGATAAGTAAATATATCAAAAAAGAGATCGATCTCATTTAAGGCTAGGCGCGCATATTCAATTTTAGTTGCGCAACTGCTTGTTTCGAGCAAGTAAAAAGTTTGTGTTTTGACACAAACTAAACGATTGTCTAAGATGAGTTCGCTATTTTGTGTAACATATAATTATATGCACCTGCGCGGACATTCAACCAAATAGGCAGTTCATCTGTTTTCTATAAGCAACCAAACAGTTGTGCAACTAAAAATTTACAGGCGAATCTATAAACAAATCTTAAAGGTTACTTAACTTTAAAATACCTCTAAGCAGCTCTTAAGTATGAAATCGGTATCTGTAATCAATTTTCACATTTAAGTAACGTTACTGCTTAAAGGCCTCTTAACTTAAATGCTATCAACCGCGTTTAAGGGTCACTTAAAGGCATTTTAAAATGTATTTTGACATATCGATTGTCATCTTTGAAATTTTGAAGTTTCAAATTGTGAGTTTGTAGGTATTGTTTGTTGTGATATTATATTAGAACTATAAAGTGCAACAATTTAAGAAACATAAAATTTGTATTGATTAAAGTATGTGTACGCGCAAAGAAATTTCGTCCGCGCTTCCCTCTTAGCCGTTGAAGTGTTTGTATCGACACTTTCTTCCTCGTTGTTGGAAGCGAATAGGCGTTTTCCTAAATGCAGTGTTGCAGCGCATCGTGGATTTTGATGCCCTCTTGCAACGTTTTTCTTCACTCTGAAATTTACTTTTACAATTCATTAAAAAAAACTCTAAAATTTAGAATTCGTATTTAATAACGTTATTTTATTGAAGCAAGTTAATAAAAAAAAGCATCAAAATTCATGATGCGCTGCAACACTGCATTTAGGAAAACGCCCAATCTGTGCATAAAATAATTCTGTTTTGTAGTGTATTATTGCAAATTCTAAAATCAAAAAGTTTCCTTGTAGGAGGCATCCCAATTTTCAGATCTTTTTCTTTTATTTGTGGCGGCGGGTGTGGGTGTGTGTTAGATAGCCATTTTTTTTATTTCACAGATAAAAAAATGTGTCTTCCAATTATTTACTGAAAGAAGGTGTCACAAAACAGCTGTGTTGTATAAAATGAAGCAGCATTTGTTTTTTTTCTGTACTAGATTTTCACATTCTTTTACGTTGCGTGACACAACCATTGTTTAGTTAAGTACCAATGAAAAATCGATTATAGATACGAATTGAAGTTTCGTCATTTAAAGCCAAATTAAATATTTAAGTATGCTTAACTAAATAACCTCTAAGATGCAGTTTAAGAAAATCTTATAGATACGGCTGTTAATGTGCGCACCTAGCCTAATACTACGTTTTCACCAAGAGTAAATCCGCTAGAGATTTAAAATAAATCTTGAAGTGTTTTCACCAAAGAAATTGAGATTTATTTGACGTTTTCACTCTGTCTTGTCATTCAGTTGTCAATTTGGGCAAGAGAAAAAAAAAATTGCAATTGGATAGTAAACAGGAAAAAACAGATATTTCTATTTTATGTTGAAGAAAGGTGCGTTCATAGGTGCGTTCTACAAAATAAGGTTTGTTTGTTTTGCAAATCTTCTGATTGCGAGAAGATTTCAAGGAGATTTATTTTAAGGGCCGTATTCACCGAAGACTCATAAACAGCTCTTAAGTTTAAGTGGCTCATAAATTGGAAATTATTTGTGCTATTCACCAATCCCTCATAAGTATTTTTCGAAGTCCGAAAATGAGAGCCACTCTCTCTTAACCAGGCATGTTCAAACTGTGAATTCAACAGTTTTCAAACAAGATTGACAGCGGAGAAGTCAAAAATGTAAAATATTAGTCATAAAAACAAAACGCATCAACTTTGAACTGTCATCTCATCTTTAAAGAACAAAAAACGAAAGTCTTTTCTGACCACCAAACTTTTCATTTATTTTACTATCCAACCAAAACTTCAATTAAAATTCTCAAATAATGGCTATTGCTGCTATTCAAACGGATACCCGATAAGAAATTTACGAATTGCTGTCGAAAACATAGTTATGCCGAAAGGAGTAGGGAAAACCGCAGTTCCGTGGACGGATTCGCATTGAAATGCGAAGCAACGGTGGAAAACAAATCATCGGATTCGTTTCAGTTTTCATCTACTTCAGTCTAAGCTCCAGGCCTCTCACAGAATCAATCGAAATTGAAAAGGTCATCAGCGGCTGGCTTATGGATCATCAACGTGCTTCGCATCTCAAACAATGAAGAAAATCCAGTGAAGATCATGTAAAATTGAATTATAAAATTGCGTTGATACTTTTAATTATTGATGTTTTTTTTTTATTTATGATTGAAGTTTTCTTAATACAAATTAATGTCACAAATCAAATTGCGATAGTGGCAATTTGAAAAAAAAGTCAGTTTGTTTCGAATGTTTTCGAATAAGTTTTCGAAAAGAGCTCTCGTAACTTATGAGTGATCAGGAGCACTCATAACTTTTACGAGCGCTCATAAATATTCAATATTATTGCTTGGTGAATGGGTTTGTGAGCCTCTTAAGTTATGAGCGTTCGGTGAATACCGCCCTAAATCTTCATTTGAGGTGATTTATATTTGTATGGTAAATCTACGAGATTTAAAGGAGATTTATGGTAAATCCACTTAAATCCCGGATTTACCTTTGGTGAAAACGTAGTATAAGAGATCTAGCTCATTTTAGCGATCTCCGTATGCAGGAAAAAAAACTAAATCTTATTCTAATGAGATAAAGCTACCAAAATGTTGAACCTGGAAATATGTTATCTCGGGAAGTACAATAGGTGCGTTTTATTATTCACAAATCTATCGGGATCCGGATTTGGATTAAGTTTTTACATGTATTACAAAAACAAATTCGGGATCCTGTTTTCTATCGGGATCTATTTCAAGATCCAAGAATTAGTTCTAAATCCGAACACCAGAAGGTGATTTTCTTATGGAAATTTTGTCAGCACTGTGCAAAAAAAAAGACAACAAATCGTGAAATGTCATAATAAATAACTCTTTAAAAGCTAATTAATTTTGTATCAAAAATCAAAAGATGAATGCAAAAGAAAATAAAATGTAAATATACCTACTTCGTTTTATTAATAAATTAAGTTGCAAAAATATTTTTTGTTAAAGGCGAAGAATTTGGACGAATTGTGAAACCATCGCCTTTTTAAGAGCTTACGCGAAGCGGCAATGTGAATTTGACCACCCAAGTAAAAAAAAATATGCTATGAACAATGTGCTGGAGGATCTCTTGGCAGCTGAAGTCCTCGTGGAACAACGAAAAAGAGTCCAACTTCGCCGCCCCAGATATCTTCACTAACTTCAACTGCATCATCAATCGAGCTGAATGAACGAGTAGAAAACAATGCTAAGCCCGTTGAAACAACTCCTGTCAGAGAAATGTGCCATAAGTTGGAGAAACAATGCCGGATAGAAGCTGGCATCTACTTAGCTACTCCAGTTCAGGTCATCGAAGATATCCCTCAGGTATTTGCTGAAAAGAATCCCATTCAGGCAGTTGGAACGACAACCACTCTAACTGCTGAAGCCGTTAGCAAGCTTTCTAGTGAAACAAGTTCTATTCTCACAAATGAGAGTCTAACACCCAGTGAAGATTCCGATACAATTATTCGTATATATGATTTGAAAAAGCAAGAAACGCGACTTATCAAGGAATCAACACAAACAACAACAATTACAGTGCCAAAACTTCCAGACAAGAAGGTTCGTCCAACAGAACTGGATATAATGCCCACACTGGCACCACCAACAGCCACGGTATCATCAAAAACCTCTACACCAACTTCATTTAAATTCTTACAACCCAAAAGGAAGATAATTAGTCCTAGTCAAGTATTATCCATCGACCTGGATACCACTCCAGTAAAGATTTTCTTTTATCTGCGAAACATTTATTTGAACCGTTATTTCTTTTAGATTACGCCATCTACACCAGAAAAACCAGTTATCGAGGCGGAAGTAGTCCATGCAATGCCATCAGTTAAAGCTTTGGCAAAGGCTTTCCTCATGACCTCGTCAACTTCATCGTCTGAGAACAAATGGCGTAAGGTAAGTGTTCTTAACCGGCTCCAAGGACCAGAAGCAGGAATATCAAATTCTTTTGTTAAGGCCCGAGCAAAGTCACCACTGGTGTTTTTCAAACCCACAACGCCAACAACGGCAGCAGCAGCAGCCAACATCAGCAAAATCATTCAAAAGCAATCAGAACCAGTAGCACCAGATACAACTAGTCAAGGAAGGATCCGAGGACGCAACAATTGCTTCCGATTTATCGTCCCTCGAAAACGATCCACCATCAAGAATTGACGGCGACACGCTAGATTCAAATGCGAGTCAAGACAGAGCACTAAGTCCAGTTGTTCTAAGGAATAATATTGCTTTCTTTGAGAATTTAAAGAATAAGTAAATATTTGTGTAAGGACATTGTATGTCGGATTGGTTAGCCTCTGTACTTAGGATTTTTGTTTAGATATCTTCATACAAATTTAAAAAAAAAATGAAGATATATTGAAGCTAAAAAAGAAGTAATATATTATTATAAGGACATCCTGTAGAAAAAAGTATAAATAATTTATAACCAACAAAAAATGTATTAGTGCCATTGGAAATATTATTATGATGATGAATATTATATGTGCCCTATTATGTCAATTTTATATACCTAAATGTATCTAACCTATAGATAAACTTGAATGGAGATCATATTTATTTTGTGAGAAAAATATCTTGCAGATTTCTAGTATCTGTACTCGATACTTTTCAAAAGCAAATAAGCAAATCTTTATTTTACATATGTTCCAAAACTTCTGGGTCTATTGGATTTTCACATACAAAATTTATTATATCAAAGTGTTCTGGCAGAAGAGGTGTTGTTCGTCGGTCATTGCATTGCATTTTTTGAGTTTCAGCTATTTCCATGAGTTTCTTTTGTTGCTCATGTTTTATTTTTATATTCTTAAAAAGCTTAATAATTAAATTAATTTATTTTAAACCTATAATTTATTAACAAATGAATTATTTTGTTTTTAATGTTTTCAAGGAGAATTATTATCATTTAAATTTGTTTACAACACTTCCACGGTACACTTTTTGTGTGTCGTGTCGATAGAGGAAAAATATGGGATACAAAATGGGGATGAAGAGATCTCAAAGGAGCGAATTCAAGTACTTTATTCAACAAGTAGTTTCCAACATCGAGTCCAGATTGGTTTGAGTTACTTTTGGCAATGGATGATGCAGAGTCGGTTGTTGTGGTTGCTGCTGTTGGAATTGTGCTGCCGCTGCGGCTTTTTTCGCTTCGCTGCAGCGAAATTGTCGTAGGTAGTCAGTGAAGTCAACCCCAGTGGCAGTGGTGGTGATTATAGCAGCGCTTACCGCCTGAGTTTTGCGCATTTGCTCAGACAGTCGTCGGATATGCTAAGTTGCAACTCATCGAGCTTGCAGCAGATTCGGATTGACAACATCTAGAAAACTACGTTGTACCTGCTGGGGTTGCTGCGTCTCAACAACAGTTGGCTTATTGCGAGCCGGCGAGGTAACCGGAGAGTTGTTGCAAACATATTTGGTGGCCGAAAATGACTTAGCCTGGCGGAAAACTTTTTTTTGGGTGATTTCTTTATATTACTTGTTCTGGGGCCACCATTTGCTGAATCTGGTGGCTTCCGCCAAATCCATGGGTGGTTTGGAAGCGGTTCTATGTTGCCCCAACTCAATGACCCTGCCTCCTTTGACATTTTATGCAGATTCTTTCTTTTGTGCAGTGAGTTTACTTTGTGGCGGAGAAAGAAAGAGATCAGCGATCAGTCAGATATCCGTCTTCTTCACACAAAATTCATAGATCTGTCATTCTTGTCTCGGCTTTCATCGGTGTCGGTGGTGTGTTGGCGATGCAGATCAAAAGTAATTAAAGTCATTGTTAAAAATTAAATTAATAAATAAGTTATTTTTTTAAACGACAAGTATTCTTTTATTTGTGGGTATTACACCCATAAATGGTGACCCCGACGTGATTCCGCCGTTCCAAGCACACCACCCAACATTTCAACAAAACCAGCCAAGCCGCAGCATTGTTCCGGAAGACATTCTAGTAAATAATTTTACTAACATCGTCATCTGAAAAGCGAGTGATCGACTTCACCTCAAGTAAGCGCTTGGAAATCGGATGACGACTTGTGAGCCTTACGCGAACATGCAAAAACAACCAACAACATCATTTTAATCAAAACCACCAGAATCAGGAAGGCTGGCAATTTCATTTTGTTCACTCCATCGTGTCATTCCAACAAGAAACCCAGCAACAAAACCGTATGCAGACGAAAGTACAGCAACAATCAGTAAGCACCGTTCTACAACTTTATATGGCAGCAGACAGTAACAACGGAAAATACACAGTTATTCACACAAGCCCCGTTTCTCGGACAGTTGTGCACCGTACATATCTAGAAGAAAGCAGCAGTTGCCGATTATTTTTTTTTGTGTAGTATTGTCAGTGATGTTACATTAAGAACTATATAGTTCATATATTTTTTTTTGTGTATGTCTTCTTGATTTATGTAAAAGCGCTTCTCGCTTATTTCTAAATTCATTTAATATATTGTTTTGATATGTTGTCCTTTTTAATAAAGTTGCCTTTATAGTTTTCAGAGGTTTAAGTTACTAGTAATATAAAAAAAAAAAAAAACGAATTTCATTTCATAAGACCCTCCGTCTTCTCATAACTAATAATATTTTAATTTTGTTTTATTTTTTGGCACAGAACTAGCAACACACCACCGCCAGGATGACTGACATAGGAGATAGTGAAGAATGTGTTAATAATCCTCGGGATTGTCGGGAGTTCACTCCGCCATCAAACACTCCCACTCCTAGTGTTATTAACAGTGGTACAGAATCGACAAATATTCAAGTAAGTGCACTGAGTTTTAAAAATTTGCCCTTTTGGCCGGACAATCCGGACGTATGGTTCAGGGTGTTGGAAGGCCAGTTCGCGGTGGCACAGATAAGATCAGATAACTCAAAATATTTTACGGCGCTCGGGCTCCTAGATACACGTACGGTAAACCTCTGCAGGGATATCATTTTAAGTCCGCCCGCGAGCGGTCTTTACGAGCATCTTAAATATACAATACTTTCTCGTCTTACTGAATCGGAAGAAGTTCGATTGCAAAAGCTTTTGCATGGGTCAACATTGGGCGATAAAAAACCTAGCGAGCTCCTTAGAGAGATGCGGGCGCTATCGGGTAGTCAATTTTCCGAATCAGTGTTAAAAAGTTTATGGTTGCAACGATTGCCGCAAACAGCTCAAGCTATTTTAAAATGCTCTACAGACACCTTGGACACGCTGGCACGAACAGCAGACAGGGTAGTTAGTTTAGTTCCGAATACTCAAGAAGTTTTTATGCTAACCAATAGCAATCGTGAGGCAAACAAACCTGTAGAGATTCCACAGGCGGCAGCACCACCTTATGAAGAACTGCAATCCGAAATCGCAGCTTTACGACGACAGCTTGGGCGTCAATCTACTTGAAGTAGATCATTTTCTCCAAGGTTATCATATAATTCTCGTGAGCGTTCAGCTCGGCAGTTGTGTTGGTATCATCGGCGGTTCGGCTATCTTGCCCGTAAATGCGATCCTCCTTGTAACTTTCGCAATCGAAACCAAACATCTTCGGAAAACTCAAGGCCCAGTCGTTAGCGGCTTGCGACTCGGGCACACCTATGTCAATTTGCCGCTTATTCATTCGCGATTTAACAAGTAATCTGAATTTTTTGATCGACTCTGGGGCAGACATCTCGGTCCTTCCCGCACCTAGGCAAATGATGACGCGTGGGTCGAAATCGGACCAACTTTTTGCGGCGAATGGGTCAAAAGTCTCAACATATGGACGGGTTCGACTTTTGTTAGACCTAGGCCTGACGCGAAAATTTTCTTGGGTCTTTGTGTATGCCAATGTTAACAAACCTATCCTAGGCGCGGATTTTCTCCGAACATTCGGTCTCCTAGTCGACTTGAAAAACAGTCGCATTATTGATCCTCACTCTAAATCGAATTCTTCTGGTGTACTAAGCAAAGGCTCTTCGCTTAAACTTTCTGTTTTAGCCCAAGGGACGGTCAATGAAGACATCCACCAATTAATAAAAGATTACAACATCGTGTCAAAGGGGAATGTTTTCATACGCCCGGTGCAACACGATATTAAACATGTCATTCTAACAGGGTCTACACGACCAATCAAAAGCAAGCCACGTCGACTTTCTCCGGACAAACTAAAAATGGCTAAAGAAGAATTCGATTTCCTTCTTCAACAAGGTGTGTGCTGACCAAGCAGCAGTCCATGGGCCACGCCTCTACATTTAGTTGTAAAAAAGAATGGTGAATGCAGACCCTGCGGAGACTACCGTCTACTGAACGCAGCCACACAACCCGATAGCTACCCTGTGTCGCACATTCAGGATTTTTCACAACAGTTGCACGGTACTTCAGTTTTCTCTACAATCGACTTAGTTCGGGCTTATCACCAGATACCTATCGAGGAATCCGATATTCCGAAAACAGCCATCACTTCTCCCTTCGGTCTTTTTGAGTTCACCAGGATGACTTTCGGTTTGAAAAATGCTTCTCAAACTTTCCAGAGGTTTATGAACTCTATATTCAGAGATCTTTCGTTCTGTTTTGTGTACATCGATGATATCCTGGTGGCCTCAAAAGACTCAAGCGAGCATCTGCAACACTTGAAAATATTATTTGAGCGTTTGGAAAAATTCGGTCTAGTAATCAACACCGAAAAATGCAATTTTGCCAAAAGTAGTGTTATTTTTCTCGGGCACCTTATATCGGCGGATGGTATAAAGCCACCACCAAGCAAAATAAAAGCTATCGCAAATGTCAAGGTTCCTAAGAATATTTCAGAATTAAGACGGTTTTTAGGAATGTTCAATTTCTACAGGAGATTTATACCTAGAGCAGCTGAGATTCAATTTCCTTTAACAGAGCTTCTCAAAGGCAAGAAAAAAAAGGGTGATAAAACTGCTATAGAATTATCCCCAGAAGCAATAACCGCGTTCGAGAGATGCAAAACAGAATTATGTCAAGCCACTTTGCTATCATATCCAGTTCCGGAAACCACATATTCTTTGTGTGTAGACGCTTCAGATTTTGCAGTAGGAGGGGTTTTGCAACAATGGTACGACAACGCTTGGAAACCGATCTCGTTTTATTCAACCAAGCTCAATCGAGCTCAACGCAAATACAGTACCTATGATAGGGAATTGTTGGCAATTTACCTCTCCATCAAACATTTCCGGTATTTTCTTGAAGCACAGTCTTTCACAATCTTCACGGACCATAAGCCCCTAACATTTGCGTTTCGACAAAAACCATCTAAGGCTTCGCCTCGACAACTTAGACACCTCGATTTCGTCGGACAGTTCTCCACAGATATTAGGTATATTCCTGGAAACAAAAATGTGGTAGCTGACACGTTATCGAGGCTAGAGGAAATATCTTTGCCAACACAGATTGACTTCAATAGTATCGCCGAAGCACAGTGCCGCAATGAGGAGTTACAAAAATTGCAACTCTCCAATTCCGAAACAACTTTGCGTTTTGAAAATGTAAATATTCCGGGATCAACCAAATCTATTATATGCGACACTTCAACCAACATTCCACGTCCCTACATACCTAAGGACTATCGGAAATTGATTTTTGATTCAGTTCATAATCTAGCCCATCAAGGGGTGCGATCATCTGTTAAGGCAGTTACAAAAAGATATGTTTGGCCAGGTATAAACAAAGATTGTCAGAATTGGGCTAGATCTTGTATAGCCTGCCAAAAATCTAAAATTTCGAAACATGTCCGAAGTCCACTTGGAAACTTTCCTCCATTATCAAAACGTTTCGATGAAATTCATATAGATCTGGTAGGGCCTCTTTCACCTTCAGAAGGTTTTCGTTATTTACTAACTGTGATAGACAGATACACTCGATGGCCCGAAGCAATTCCGATTTCGGATATAAAAGCAGAAACAGTGGTGAGCGCTCTGTTTACAAATTGGTTTTCACGTTATGGAATACCATCAATCATAGTCTCAGATCGTGGATCACAGTTTGAATCCGCGTTATGCAATGAACTGTGCACGCGGCTAGGGATTAAGCATCACCGCACTACGGCTTACAACCCTAAAGCAAATGGATTTCTCGAACGCTGGCATCGTACACTCAAAGCAGCTCTGAAATGTCACAATGACATCCAGTGGTCAAGGAGACTACCGCATGTTTTAATGGGACTAAGAGCAACATATCGTGAAGAATTTGGGGCTAGTGCATCGGAATTAGTCTTTGGGCAAAGCATTCGGTTACCATCGGATTTTCTAATAGCCAATAATGCAACAATACCTCAGTCGGATTTTGTTAGAGAGCTATATCGTCACTTCGAAAGTGTCCGCCCTTCTATGCCAACTCGTCATTGCAACCATAAACCGTTTGTATTCAAAGACCTCAAAAAATGTTCTCACGTCTTTATTAGAATTGATTCGATACGTAAACCACTACAACAACCGTATGAAGGGCCATTTAAGGTACTCAATCGCGATGCAAAATTTTTAAACTTCTTGTTAATGGAAAGGAAACTACTATCGGAATCGATCGGTTAAAGCCTTGTTTTATGGAAACACAAGAAGATTCAGATGAACATGTTAATGCTAAACCCATTCTTAAGAAGAGAGTTACCTTTGCCGAGAATCATACGACCGAATTGTCCGAGCCAAAAACGCGAGCAGGGCGAAAAATTCGTCGCCCAACCAGGTATCGTTGAACGCAGGTCATACATTCAACTGGAGGGGGAGTGATGTGGCGGAGAAAGAAAGAGATCAGCGATCAGTCAGATATCCGTCTTCTTCACACAAAATTCATAGATCTGTCATTCTTGTCTCGGCTTTCATCGGTGTCGGTGGTGTGTTGGCGATGCAGGTCAAAAGTAATTAAAGTCATTGTTAAAAATTAAATTAATAAATAAGTTATTTTTTTAAACGACAAGTATTCTTTTATTTGTGGGTATTACACCCATTACTTTACACTCTTTGAAATCAGACATTTTGAGCCATGGATCTGATGGCACATAAACGAGGCACCCAGTGCTCTTGTTATTGGTTTGATTGAACGAAAACTTTGTTTCATAATCGGCTATGTTCGGCGAGGTTTGCTCACTCTTTGACGTTTTGTGCTTTTTCATAACTACTTCTCCAGTGGGTGCGGCGGTCTTAGTTTCGCCGCTCATTGCATGCAAGTTCAACTCGGCCATTCGTGTCATGATGCCGTTTTCAATCTCGAAATCTTCATTGGGTGAAACCTTTACAGAAACGATGTCATTTTCGTCGGATACCATCATGGCGTGTTGATGGCGCACCGGTGGAGGATGGCGACAAACTTCTTGTGGTGCGTAATTGTTTCGTCGGCTTCGATTCGCCCAGAGAATTCGACTTCTCTAGAGCTATTTTCTGGTTATTGTTTGTGGAAACGGCAGCCATAGCCTCCTTCGGCTTTCTTAGGCCTAGCTTGCGCATGTCCAGATTTGGGCTCCTGGCCGCATTTCGTGTGGCCACAACTCTTCGCTTTCACTTTCTAAAATAAACTAAGAAAATTATTTTTAGTATTACACAATAAATAAATACTGCAATTTATAATAGGTGCGTTTTATTATTCACAAATCTATCTGGATCCGGATCTGGATCTTCCCTTGAAAATAAAACGATACGGATCTTAGTGACAGCAGTGTTATAAGTCCGTCTCTTTTTATCCTTGGGTTTGTAAATTTTAAATTATTTCTTGTCTCTTTTCTTTACACTGTAGTTTACACTACCTTACCATAAAAAGCCATCTACTCGCCAGTGTAATAACTAATTTTTGGATCTTTGAAATAGATCCCGATAGAAAACAGGATTCCAAATTGTTTTTGTAATACATGTTAAAACGTAATCCAGATCCGGATCCAGATAGATTTGCGAATAATAAAACGCACCTAATGAAAGCAAATTTACTTACTTCAATTGCGTTTTCCATTTTTATTTTTTGATTGTTTACAAAAAAAAAAGTAGAAACGTCAAAAACAAAACTCAGAAGTACCACAATTGAAAAGTAAATTTTCTAGGATCTGGATCGTTTTATTATCAAATTGATATCCATATGGATCTTGGTCGATAATAAAACGCACCTAATAGCTGAATACGATTCGTTGGAGATCCTGGATTTCCGAAGTGAAATCATCGAAAATTTCAGCATCAATCAGAGCTCTTTTTCAAGAGTAATCGTAGAAGTTGCAGATAAAATTATAAATAAAAAATAACAAATTACAATGCAAGAAAAAGACGTTGAAAAATCAATTTGGTCGAGAAAATATTCCTTTTCGACATGTATTTTGCGCAATAGATTGTACTAACTAAAAAAAAAAATAAATGTCCGAGCAACGTGCTATGGAGCAGAACGTTTTACTTGCGTGGACATATCTTGCCCGGGATTAGTGAATTATTCGAGGATACTAAAAAATTCCGAAAGCTATTGGTATCATCAGTTTTTTTGGAGTTGCAGCCATTTCCTTATTTATATGATCTTTACTTATGAAAATTGAACACGAGAAATATTTGGAGATAAGAGGTGGGTTTTAATATCTTCGGAACTATATGGATCTGGATTAAATTTTAACAAGTAATTTAATAATGGATCCTGCTCTCTATCTGGATCTATTTCAAATATCCTAAAATTAGTTCTTACTCTGGCAGATGGATGGATTCATTCTTCACAAAAATATCCAATGCCAAAATTTAGCTAGGGCTTAAGAGACAAATGTAGCAAAGACGGTACAATTTTAGTAAGGAGTCACCACTGGTCCCTTAGAATGAAAAACGAACGCAAATATGAATTTATCTGCTATCTCTCTTTATGTTGAACATATGGGTGATTGGATTGGTGATTTAAAGTATTATTAGCTGTCATAAAAGGCTGGGCGAAAAATTGAAAAAAATTACGGAACTTGCAAAACCTGAAAACGAAAATTAAAAAAAAACAACACTTTTCCTCAGCTACAACTAAATAAAAATAAATTATTATTTTCTCTCAATTTCATATTGAGTACAAAATAATCAAAAGCGTGAAAATGTGATTGCAAAATATTCCTGTTTACCAACCAAAATTCGAAATAGCCCAGCAGAGAACAAAGGGTAGAACTCCCAACTCAACCAGTGAGAATATTATTTTTTAATCGAAAAAATTAAGCTTTTACTTAAAATATAAACAAAGTGCGTTTTATAATTCTTGAATATACGATTAAATCAAGTTAAACAACTAAAGAATATATACAAAAATCAATCGTCATTATTAAGCAATAAAAAGCATAACAAAAATAAATAAAAAAAAAACAACAAGTGAATGCCGTTTGCATGCAGTGAAGAAAATGGTACGTAAATGTAAAAATCTATTTCTTCAAAGTCGAGTCTAACGCGAAATGGGAGAAAATCTTCCAAAGTAATTACCAAGGGGAAAAGAAAATGTCGAAGGGGATGTACAATAGTTCAATCTGTTTTAGGTGGATAAATTGTTATGTATTTCGTTTTAAATAAAATGCCTCTTAGCTGTCTTTTCGAGGTTGCAGAGTATTATGTTTGCGTCTTCTTTTTAGAGGTTCGATGGATGAAGTTATATATTATTGCCTTTATATTCATTATTGTATTTTTGTTTTTTTTTTTTACATAACATTAGTCATTCGATGTGGAGCAATTTGTTAATTATCATTTTGAAAACTCAACTTGAGAAATTGTTTATAGTTATTGATAGTCTTATCAGTTTTGAATTCGAACTTTATCAGAATCTTTTGTGTACTTGTGTTGCTTTTCTCACTCTATTTAATGCCGACATACAAATAAATCGATATAGGATATGCATTTTTACCATCTCCTGCTTAACTTCTTATATGGACCATCTACTTTGAACAAATTGTTAATTGAGTAAGACTTAAATGTAAATATGGAAGTTGCTTCAATCAACAGTAACGTTTTATCCTAGGTGGAGCATAGATGTTGGTGTTAATAGCATGTATTTGTTCTTACTTACTTAAGCTATGGTCCGGTATAGATCAGAGCATCAACTAAGCTTCCCCAACCACCTCAGTCCCAAGTTACCTGTCTTCTGTTTCGCCACGTTGGTTAAGGCTCTCCTAGACCTGTGTGCGCCAACTGATTCACGGTCCAAATTGGATTCGAAGGCTTTCCGGGCCGAAGCATTTCGGTCCATTCGCTCTACATGAAACCGCCATATTAGTCGTGTGATTTTAATTCATTTGACCAGCTAGGTGTCGCTCAGCAGTTAATGGTTATATCTTCTCCTCAACTGTCCATCTATGGAGATGGGAACAAAAATCACCCTAAGAAACATCATAAAGCATTTTAATCAACCTTTGAAAAGGACACTTTTAATTGTTCAAAACAGGCCTTTCCTTCTCAAATGCATTTTTAGTCCAAAGAAGCTGAGTTATTCTCCGATAGATTTCAGCGCTGGTGTTATTGTCTGATTTAAAAGCCGCGCCTAGGTTGACAAGATCCTTAAATACCTTAAAGTTATAGCTGTCTGTGATCACGTTCTGTCCAGGACTTCGGTTTTGTTGACAGCTCGTGCTTGGTCTTGGACCTTGACCGCTGAACCCATATTTTTCGGTTCCGTCTAATGCTCAAAATTACACCACTGACATCCTACGCAAACGGACAAGTTTTCAAGGGATACAAAGTAGACATTGCTTTTCCCAATAGATGCATTCATGCGCCTGTGAATTCGATGATGAGGAGGCCGGAGGTGTCTAGTTGAATTTCCTATTTTTTTTTTTTTCAAGAACTGCCGTAATGTGAATATTTGGTGGTTGGTGGACTTTCCTGGTCTAAGGCCGCAATGATGTTGACCCTTCAGGTTGTTGACTAAAGGCTTCATTCACATAATACGGCACAAAGCATCTTGTATGTGATGTTCAGGAGGCCGATGTGTCTGTAGTTGGCGCAGTTCAGCTTTTATTCTTTTTGAGGACCGGCCAAACAGTGCTGAAATACGATTCATAGGACCTGCTTCCTTCCGACCAAACTTGCAGATGTGCTGTTGCATACTCCTAACCAAATCAACAGTTCCGCAACGAGGTCGTCAGCTACAGAAGCTTTGTTGGACTTAAGATTCGATATAGCTTTCTTCACTTTGTCGATATAGAATGGGCCTATTTTTGGCCTATTCTTTATTTCCTCAATCGAGCGCTTCTTAAGTTCCTTCTTTTTCATACTAAGAAGCCGGTGTTCCTCTCTCTTCTTCTGCTCGACAGCAGCTCTAGTCCTTTTATCCAACACTGCTTGCTATGCCTCTTATTTAGGATGCATATGTTCTTGCCGACACTCATCTTCAAACCAGGAGTTTCGTTGTGGTGGTCGTGTAAAAAACAGTACGTCAGAATATCATCTCTGATTGATGGTTGGCTGAAAATATTGCCACTGGTTCTCAATACTTCATGCCGAGGACATATGACTTCTTAAGAGGTTCTTAGGGACTCAATGGGAAAAAACACCTGGCGATGTCTTGCGATTGTTGAAAGTTGAACTTCCTCAACGTACTCCCTTGTTTCGCTTTGGGTCGGAAATCCTCTATTCTGTAGAAATGCCTTTCGTTGATCACTATGCGGTCAGTCTTTATTTTTCGTCTACCCATCCCATCATATTTCTTGAATAGCAGTTAAGGTCTTCCTCTAATTGTTCCACAAACAGATCCGAAGTATGTTGTCCCTATTTCGTTATGGTTCGTTATCTGTTGACGTTTTGTAGAGTCTGTGCTAAACTATCCCACAAGAAGTTTCCATCCATGTATCCTCCATCTAGG
The DNA here is from genome assembly GCA_963931855.1 of Philhelius festivus. Taxonomy (NCBI): domain Eukaryota; kingdom Metazoa; phylum Arthropoda; class Insecta; order Diptera; family Syrphidae; genus Philhelius; species Philhelius festivus. Next base: position 37,706,925 of record OZ007555.1, read on the forward strand.
AGTTAAAAGAGTCTTCCGCTTCATCGATGAATGTGCTTGCAAATATTGAATGAATGAATGCATAAATTGGGGTATAAAACACTGCGACCTAAAGATCTATTGTGCCCCCATCTAGAACTGGATGAGGTTAGCTCATTATTACCCTTCTTCCTTCAAGTTTGCTCCTTTGAGAAATCGAAGCATTTGGAGTATTTTAAGGAAGGATAATTCACTCTCTTTTATGTGGTGCTTGCCCAGATACCTATTCCGTTGATGCACGTGTGCATCTCCCCGAGTAAAAGTTTTGCCTGTCTCAGCTTAGGGAGTTCCTTCCAGATTTTTGATCTTTTTGCCTCTTCTTCTGTTTTGATTTTATTTTTAATCACTTTTTCTCCTATTACGCAGAAGGGCTCTGACCCTGTGCTAAGGAGTTTGCCTCTTCGTTGCCTTGGACACCAACATGGCCTGGTACCCAATGAAGTGTGACAGTGTTATTCTTGCCCAGTTCATTAAGCTCCCAAACAACAAGTTTGGAACTAATGGCGTAGGAGCTTTGTGCTTTTAGTGCAGCCTGGCTATCTGACATGATGGCAATGGTTTGGTTCTTATATTTTCTATCGAGGTTTCTTTCAGCACATATATGTACCTATGGCATTTACTTCTGCCTGGAATATGCTAGTGGACTGTCCCATCGGTAAGGAGAGTTTAGTTCTAGGCCCAAAAACTCCACCACCAGTCCCTTCAGCTGTTCTCGATCCACCAGTGTACCATTTAATGGCATTTTCTTTAAGACTGTACTTTACTGTTTCGCCTAGCATGTCTTTTTTGCAACTTAACTCCGTTTTGAAATGTTTTTCGAAGTTATATCCTTTGATCGTACCATCTCTTGGGATGTCAAGAAGGTTTGTTACTGTGGACCTGAGTATCGAGTCTTTTTCCCTGTTTCCAATAATTTTACCCGTCCCAGTACCCACCTTGGCAAACCTCATTATGGGAGCCACATTTTCAATGGCCACGTGTAGTTTGGTTAAATGAAGGATGGTTTCCATCTCTGCTGTAGGGCAAGTTCTCATTGCTCCGGTTATGCATATACATGCAAGCCTTTGAAATTTGTCTAGTGATTTCCTAGTTGTTTTTAGTTCGGTTCTTTTATGCCATGCCATTGCACCATAGGTAATGATGGGTCTTACCATCATGGAGTACATCCATCTTATGCAAGTCTCTTGCATATCAAAAGGTGCTTTGTGGCTTCCCCGACAGCTACTTGTTCCAGAGGAGTTTGCTATCTAGTGTAATTCTTAAATATTTGACCTCCCTCTGGGTGTCAATTACTCCTCCCGCCAACCGAATGGGTTTCATGCGAGGTATAAATTTTTTACTGGTAAATTGTAATATCGTTTTTTTGGTAGGGTTGATGTTAAGTCCCACAGATATACACCATTTCCTAGTTATAGACACCCCTCTCTGGACTATATAACAAAGTGTTTCTTCGAACTTCCCCCTCACTGTGGACAGCCTCTTGTTGTGATGACTTTCTGGACGTTAAGTCCTGCGTATGCTTCCATCGTTCTTGTACTAAGCATTTTACTTATCCATCTGACTATAGTAAATTTTATGTTATGTTTTAAAAAGCGCACTTTTATGAGGATAACAGTCAGACGATCAATTATAAATTTAAAATCAATAAATTCCACGAAGAAAAAGCACATGCAAGCGAATAATACATGCACTGCTCATATTCGAAGAAAGTTCGTACATGACGAAAATATACGTCAAAAAATACTGCAGTTTCCCAAAAGTAGTAAAAACTTTTGGTCTTTTGTAAAAAATGTAATGCTAAAAACTCTTCTAAGCCATCTTTTCCAACACTCGTTCGTTCGTTTGCTACTGATTCGACCTTGCGGCAAAGTATTATGACTCCTCCTGTATTTGAGAACGTTAATGATTTCATGAGATAAATCTTCTTTGGCACTTTCGCAGTCGCTAGAGTCCTCAAAGATCTTGGAATAAATAAATCCGCTAGTCCAAATTGTATATCCCCTTTAGTTCTGAAAAAGTGTTCTACTATGGCAAGACCATTGAGTAAGCTTTTCTATTTGAAATAGGAACTCCCTAGGTATCTTTTCGAGTAGATACAAAACAGCATTTGTCCAGTCGGTAACTAAAATAGGCAAATGTTCCTCCCCCTCCAATTACCGACCAATTGCACAAACGTCCCTTTTTTCCAAGGTCATGGTCACGCTGATCAACAATCAGCTGAAGAAATATCTCGAAGAACGAAAGCTCTTAAATGACCGACAGTGCGGCTTTCGCAGCAAAATGCGGGGCATTTGGTATCGAAGAGCCTCTTCTTCGTTGGAACGCTAAATACAAGTTGTATTGGACGGTTTCAATTCCGATATTCATAAAATAAATGCTAGTGTGCCCCAAAGCTGCGTTTTGTCTCCAATCTTCCTTATCTTCATAAATGATCTTTTGTCTAAAACTACTAATCCACTTCATTTTTTCACTGACAACAGAACCCTCAGCTTTTCATATTCGTTTGCAGACTCGCAACCCTGTTCTTCGGCTGTGTAACGGGAACGGCAGCGTATGCATGCCGGTTTCAAGATAAATACGATTTGTCTTACTAAAAGTTTTTGTTTATTGGCACATTTTTTTGGATATTGAAAGTTCAACGGTTATGTAAGTAAAAATTTTTTAATAATTATCTACCAAGTAAAACGTTAAAAATTCAATTTTCTATTTTGTATAAACGTTGAACTGGAATTCCCATCATGTTATAGCCGTATACGTAATGATATTGATAATGATATCATAGTATGGTCCCTACATAAATATAAATTTTAATTATATGTGGTTTAAGTTAACTGTTCAAAGGCGCATCATTTATATATGTTTTATTTATCGCAGTTCAAGTTTGGATAGTAATTCGACTTCTTATTAATTCGATGCCTTGTCCGACTCTTTCAAGGGAGTTGTTTCCCATTTTGTGCACAGTGAGATCGTTGTTACGGCTGATTTCAATGTATACAATTCTTCGTGGCTGCGCTATTCTGTTTAGATAACACCCGAAGGAAGGTAAGTCGAGATTTTTGCTGATTTAACCTGACCCAGCTTGTTGACGAGCCAACTCGGATTCCTGACGTTGCAGGTCAATCTGCCTACAGTCTAGGCTTGTTCAGTAACTCTAACCCCAATAAATACACCATAAATGTGTTATCGCCTTTAAGCACATCAGACCATTGTGTCATATCTGCGAATTTCTCGTGTCAACAAACCCTAGTTAAAGAAAAAAATCCTACGAGAACCGTTTGGCTGTACGAGAAAGCCAACCTGGACGGTCTCAATAATTTCTTCGGCATATTTAATTGGTCACTATGCTTCCTCGATAGTGACGTAGACTTATAAATCTGATTCTTTACAGTATGATACATTTTATTCCGAATTTATCAAACCGAAAGAAAACTCCTTGTTTGATCGGAAATGTAAAGAGGCTATTAGGGTTAGAGAAGTAAGTTTCTGTAGTTTTAAAGCCAACCCTACTGAGGAAATCCGTAATAAGTACAAACAAGCTAGAAATACCTGTAACGTTCATATCCGACGAACTAAATTTTTGCATGACCAAAAATGTTCTCTCCACATATCACGATAGCTCCGGTTCTTTGTGAAAAAAAGAAAAAATTGCTTGAATAACTCTTTTGCTATACGTTCCATTCACTTTACTAATGTATAGAAAATTAAGGGTTCACTTCTTTTAAACAAGACATTTCAGTGTAGTACTCCTTGAGATAATAGATAGTGCAACGCTTAATATTTTTTTCAGTGTTCAGTGCTTCTCACCTGCAGTTCTAAATCGTCAGAAAATTTTGTATCCCCTCCATTTTGAGTAGGCAACAACTGGCAAACAGGAATGGTTGAAAGTTGGGAGCATTTACGTCTCAAATTAATTTATTTATTTTAATCTATAAGAATAATTCTTTAAAAGGACTTTATTAAACAAAATTCACTATACTTTTTCAATTCCAGATTCACTTCGCAAGCAGATTTGCCTGTAAAATGCATTCCATCTGTTAAGCTCTTTAAAAAAGAGGCATTATTATTGAAACAATATTGTTTTAAATCTTCAATAATAAAAAGAAACTCCAACTTCAAAATGTCAGCTCAACTTTTATTGATTATGTTATGCTGTTGCTTAGCCCAAATAACAAAGGGGAATATTTTAGTCTATCGAAACGAGTCCAATCAAGTAAGTAATTTCCAAAAAAATATGTTCAATTTTGTATATACATAATATATTTTGTTTTTTAGTTTTTACAGGAATTTTATGCAATGCCTGCTCAATTCGGTGAAGAGATACCATCGAACGGCTTGAATGTATTCGGCATAAAAGCCAGTAATCAATATGGTTGTGGGAATCTTACAGGTCCACCTGTACATCCATATTCGAAACCGCTCTATGCTGTTATTATTCAAAGGTTTTAATACCATTCGTTTGGGTTGGGACAAAATGTTAATAATGTTTTTCTTTTGATAGGGGGAATAATTGCACGTTCGAAAAGAAGGTACGTAATGCCCAGAAAGCGGGGTACAATGCAGCTATTATTTACAATTCTTTGAACGATGATAATTTAGGTAAGTCAAAATATCAATTTGTGAGATTCTAATCCAGAAACAACTTCACTTTTTTACATAAATGAGATATGTTGTATGAAATTATTTTGATTTTTGTATGCCTCTTGCCCATTCTTGTAATTTTTTACGGTTTAGATCTTTAAATTTGATTTTTTATAGAGCCAATGAGTGCCCAAAACCCAACGGGTATAAATATAGTAGCTGTATTCGTGGCTTATTCAACTGGTATAAACCTTATTAATGCATATACAAATGAACATTCGAGATTGGTTATAAATGATGATCTGCCCTTCAATATCAACACACAATTAATTCTGCCATTTTCAATATTGATTGGATTGTGTTTTTTAATAATGGTATGTTAAAAAATTAATAATTTTAACTTTTCTAGTAATACCAAAAAATAATCAATTTATTTAGATATTTTACATGATTTACAAATGTGTGCGAGAAGAGCGACGTCTTAGACTTCATCGTTTGCCAAAGAATATGCTTAAGAAAATTCCAATTACTAAGTTTACAAAAGGCCAGCCATACGAAATGTGTGTTATCTGCTTGGATGATTTTACTGAAGGCGAAAGGCTTCGAGTGCTGCCTTGTGCTCATGGTAAGTTATTAATATATTTTAATCTATTTTTCAATTACATATATGTGAATTTGTCCTTAAAGCATATCATAGCAATTGCATTGATCCTTGGTTAACCAAAAACAAGCGAGTATGCCCAATATGCAAACGGAAGGTTTTTGCGAAGGGCGAAACGAGAGCAAGTCGGAGACGGCAGTCTTCATTGGATAGTTTGACAGATACAGACGATGATACGACACCTCTATTACGTCAAGGTGAAAGTACATTAGTAACCAACAATCACGGAACCTTCTCCTCAGCCCAAGATGATGAAGAAGCTGCACGAACAGCTGCTCCTACCGATGGGGACATTATGTCGTCTGATGATGAAAATGGTATATACATACATACTTTAGATTTTCGTTAACCTTTTTTAATATCTGATTTTTTGTTAATACTTTAAGTACTACTGACCAACGATTCGCCTAGTCACAGTTCAACCCGAGTAAATCCGTTTGATCGCCAACCAAATTTACCACCTAATCTGGAAGATATGTTAAATAGCAGACGTTCAGTTTGGGATTATCCAATTTTGAGGTGAGTTTAAAATTTGTTCGTTATGACTCATATATGTAATCTGGGGTTGAATCGGCTAAGGTGATAGTTGATTATCAATTTTTTTTATTGTAATTTTGTCTATAGCTGTCTCTATTATATCAATAAAGAAATATGTATAGAGGGGGTGATTTTCAAAACGACAATCAATTAATTTAGTGATCACTGTACTCTTGCGCGATACAAGCCCTGGTTTCCTTAAATGCCAACTTGCGTCTTCTGTAACCTTGACCTCTATATAAATACATCAAAAGATACTTTACACATCCAAGCATTGTGGGCCTATAACCATTTAAGGTTTCGGTTTTTGCTTTGTCAAAGTTTGCATTTTAATTTTGTGTATACCACTTTTTTTTATACTGCATACATTGATTTTTTTAGTTGTGGTTTTAAATTTATTGCATGTATTCAAGACACCTACATAATAATGGAGAAGGTTAATGGTACACTGTGACGTATGCGTGTTTTTTTGTAACATGTTGGACTTTTCATTTTATTTTTCCACAAAGTCTAACTAAATACATATGAAAAAAAGTGTTGAAATAAGATTGTCTGAGCATTTTTTCTCGGACCAATAGGAATCGAAATAAATCGATTAAATGGGGAATACGTTAAATTATAGCTTGGTTCGAAAGTGACAAATCGTTTTAATTTTCGGTTGAATGAAAAGTGGGCGTAATTTCCTCGTTTCGCTCCCTTTTTGACGTTTTTTACGACGGTTTGCTCTAATGTCAAACTATAAGGGAATCTTGTTTTTTTATTAATAGGCAAAAGCAGTTTGCAGTTCTTATCCACCCTACAAACTTTATTCTAGTATCATTTTTTTTCTTCCAAAAACACGTTGTTTTCAACACTTTTTAACACAAAAATACATTTAAAATTACATATTAACAAAAAAAAAAAAAAAGAAATGCAATAAATAATACAATTAGTAAAATGAATTCTTTGTTCGTAGCGTGTAACCTGCAAAAGTTATTCCTTTCATATGATGGCCTTGTTTAAACTTTACTTTGTTACCCTTTTTTCATTATAATAGGGCATATAAATTTGGTGGTGCAACAGCTCGAAGATAACTAGGACCTAATGACTTACAGCTCTCAACCATTCCTGTGTGCGTGTTACCAGGAATGGAGGAGACCTACAATTTTCTGCCGATTTCGAACGGCTAATGAGCAGCACTTTTCATGACAAGAGCTTCTCTTGGAAGATTTGTCAATTCCTCGCAAGAGGCATTACACCCCTGAAAAAAACTGTTTGCAGCGGCTGAGAATCGAACCCAAAGCCTTCTGCATGGGAGTTCAACGCACTAACCATTATGCCAAGGGGTACACCCACATTTTAAATATGGCATAATTATATTTTCATTAAGAGAACAGTGAGATCTTGCATTTAGAGGAGCTAAATCATTGTCGAAGTACGTGAAATAAAAAGAGGATTGCCAACCCATTCGGCCCATTTTTTACCAAGTAACCCTGTATATTTCGTACTACCTCCTTGGGCTCTGTAGTTTGGCTTTGTAGTTTGCTTAATGAACTAAGGCATGGTCGAAAAAACGCACACAAAAATTGTTAATTTTAGACTTAATCGGCCTTAAATCTGATAGTCAATATGGGTGAATGTTTGCGCTTTTTCTAGAGTCTATTGATCTAGTAGTATTAAAACAATTGAAAGGAAGAGCTCAGAGCAAAATGACGGAGCAGGTGAAGCACAAAGTTGATCGCTCCTTACTCCTAAAAAAGCGGTTCTTATCTTAGCAGTTCGGGCCGGAAAAAAAAAGTAGGTCTCATCAATTTCAGCTGACATCACAACACACCAAATTTTTTTTAATTTAATTTGCTAAACTTATACTAACAAGGGTCTAAGATCCTACAAGAAAGGCACTCGAATTTATTGTTGTTTATTGATTTTTTAAAAGTAAACAACCAAAATTTTGGGCGGAATTCGCTGGGCTTTTCTAAAACCTATTGCTTTATTTTATTGATCTAATTTAACGTTTAAGTTTAAGCAGTTTTCAATACATCGCAAATTCAATTAACCAAAAAGCATTTCACTCTAAAAGTAAATAAATTTAACCCAAACGTTATTAAATGTTGTAACCCAATCTTTATTTATCTTTATTTTCTTTCGTGTGGGTGCCTTATGTATGCTTATTCGGCAACTTGAAATTCCATGAATGTTTGCAAAATTGTTGTGTTTGCCATGAGTTCTGTTAGAAATTTGTGAATATTTGTAAGAAATTTCAGGTAACCAAACACGCCTTTTATTTCGTTAAAGGTATTAAAAGAACATATGTAAATTCCAAATAATCTAACATTATGAATGTTGGATTAAATGGGTTGGACATTTCGAGCCTAGAACAAAGAGTCATCGTTTGCTTATGAAGTATTATTTAATTTTGTATATTTGACTGTGTTAGTTTACCCTACTTCTCTAAGCACTTAAATTTAGATCACTAAAGCAAAAATCTGAAACCTATAAAATGGATCCAACATATGTAAATAGAATTGATAATTTTTAGTTAAAGCTGATTCGGGGTCACATTGCAAGAACGATGTCCTGGATCAACAGCTTCATTTTTCGGGCTTACTACCCCGACGAAGAATACGAAAGTGTGTGTCTAAGCGGCTCTAACCCGCCCGATGCATTCCTCTTTTTAGACAATCGAAAGCTGGTTCAGGATAGAATGTTCCGCTGATCTACCCTCTGATCTGGACGAGACGTTCTCGCTCAGAGCAGTTAGGGTGGCACCAAAAAAAATTGTTGCTGTGCCTGTTTTAGCTTGAAGTAGTTGTAGTTAAAGTTTATTTTAAGTAGTTTCAATTAGGTTCAGTTTAGTTGTAAGTTTTATATATATGAAAATAACTGATATAATTACCGAGTTTTTTTGCAAATTCTTCTCGGTGAAAATTAAAATCGATAGATTATATATTTTAGCAAAAATGAAGTTTTCAGGGCGAAGGACATTAGCATTAAGATATATGTATAGTTTAACTAAGAGCGCCGGCGTAAGGCAAGTAAGTTAGTTGTAAGATTTTTAAATGAACGAATAATTTTCGGACTTACCGCGATTATTTATTTTAATCAAATTTATATTTGATATTGCCCGACGTTTCGATAGGGTTTCACTTGTGGTGGTCACGGGTTTGACTGACACCTTCAAGCCATCAAACTCATGACCACGACAAGTTAAACCCTGTCAAAACGTCGGGCGATATCAAATATAAATTTGATTAAAATAAATAACCGCGGTAAGTTGTTCATTTAAAATGTCTCAGTACCACGATAAGAAAAAGTCTTAAATCTACTATAGTTGTAAGATATTAGGTGAATGAATAAAACACACCTATTGATAAGTGGGCTAGTTTTTTATGATTTTTTGTCTAGCTCTTATAATAATAAATTATTTAAAAAAAAAGAATGAAAAGAAATATACGAACAGTTATGTACCTATATAAATACAAAAAATCTTAAATTTTCATTAATTTTCTTTCTAGGCTTTTCCGCAGGCGTTTATCGAACTCAATTAGTATAGCAGCGCCACCAATGGCTACACCAGATAGTACGACAATTCCACGATCGCGTTCTGAACCAAATGCCCCTATGCATGTTCCAGATACTTCTTTAGGTGCAACTAGTAGTGGAATTCGAGTCGGATCACAACCAGCTTCAAATAATATTTTGAATCCAAATCTGAGTGGTTCATTTAAGGATGACGATGAAATGGAAGCACACCAGAGTATTTATGAACCGATTGCAACCCAAACACCGTCCGCAGCAGCATCCACCACAGACTTAATGGGCATCGTTATAATGGGTAGTAATTCTAGACAAACCGCAGCTGAACAACCAATTGGTCAACAAGATTCCGTATTCATTCAAACTCCATCGCAAGGTGGTATCGGTGTAGTTGCTCTTCCCAATACAAATCTCCGCAGCCCATATGTTCAGAATCGTCAATACTTCACTTGAAGTTAAGTTTAAGTTTATCTAAAACAAAACAAGAATAAAAATCGAACGGGGAGTGCCTCCCTTTCATGCCCCTTCCAACTTCCCCATCCTTTTTAAATGTGCTGTCGTAAATAAAAGGAGATAAATTGTGATTTAAGTTAGTAATTGTTATCGATTTATTATAATAACCCGTGGAACCCTAATCCATATTATAATCCTCTACATATTCTATTAGCTTAAACTCATTAAGAGTTTATTATTTTTATTGAATAACATTGTATGCTTTTAAAACTTGACACTTGATTATTATTTTCTTATGTTATTAATATAATTAAGGTTTTTGCCAAGTGAAAAAAAAAACAAAAGGTCGTAAATAATAATTAATTATGACGCGAAAATCGTGTTTGTAAAATATTTTTTTAAATTTAAATACAAAAAGTATATAGAATTTGTAGAAATAAATTAGAAAAACAAAAACAACTCATATGTTTTTGAAATTGACGTAAATGGCGTTATGATAATTTAATGTAATTAATCATTGTAACATATAATATTTTATCATTATAAAATTTGAAAAAAAGAGTAGAAAATGCGCGAATATTTTCCATCTCAAGAAAGCGCCATTCGTGTTCGTCTCACAAAATAGAAAAAGGAGCAATTTATGTACTGTTAATAAAGTCACGAAACAGAAAAATTGAGAAAATATTTTCTTATTTTTGTCTTGTTTATGATTGTAATCATAGTTTTAATAAAAAAAAAAGAAATACAAATTATCAAACTGTACAAATATTGATTCTTTTTTATTTTAGGATCATTTAATTAACATTTTATTAGTCTATGTTTTTTTTTAAGAATTAGGTGTTTATACGAGGGCGGTCCGATAAGTACTTAGCCTCACGGCCCGATGGTGCCAGTATCACAAGAAAAAACCTATTTTTCGGATGGGTTAAAGAAGTTGGAGCATCGCTAAATCAAGTGTATCGAGCTAAAAGGACACTATGTTGAGAAATAAATTACCACTTTTCCAAAATATTTGTTTTTCCAAATTCCACAATTCTTTAAAATTTTTGATTTATCAAAAATTTTTTAAATTATTTTCCATATTTAAAAAAGAACATTTAAAAAAAAATGTGAAAAATAATCAAATCACAACGATTCCGTTCACCTTGCGTTTTAGTAATAAAATACAAGATGGCGCAAAATTAATCATCCAATTTTGTTTTTGAATTACTTTTTTACTAAATAAAATAAAACATGTTTTTGATTGATGGAAATCTTTATTTGTCTGTTACACTGGTGAAGAAGATGATATCCGATGATGATGTACATTTGTACCCGTTTTATCGCATTTCCATGACTTTCAGTAAGATTTCCGGTTCCCTTTCCTTTCGAATATTCTCCTTAAGGGCTGTTATTATCTGAAGGTTATTGGCATAAGCCCGCGATTTAAAGTAGCCCTAAAGAAAGAGGTCTGAGATGGTTAAATCGGAAGATCTTTTTGGACATGCCAAATAGCCAAGACGAGAGATTTCGTGACCAGGAAACGCTTTCTTCACAATATCTATTGTTGCACGTGCTGTGTGTGTAGTTACACCATCTTGTTGAAACCAAATGTTCACCATGCCCCACTCATCCAATTCCAGCAGTAAGAAGTCATTTATCATGGCTCTGCAGCGTTCGACAGTAGTAACAGCGAGCGTGTTGCCGATGGCGTCCTCCAAAAAATACGGATCAGTCAGCAGGCATTAACTGATGCACTGTTTGCGTTTTGTAGGGGAACATATGTAAATCTTTCACTAAAATTCGCTGTACGGTTCGTCAGTGGCTTCATTCTCAGCCACATCGGCCGCCACAGCCGTTATATTCTCAGCTGAACGACCGGTCCGTTAGCGGGCACGCCCTGCATGGAGCGGGAGCAACACGTTTGTGTCTTGTTTATTTGTATTTTGTAGCTGTCTGGTTCAAAAATGTTAAATATGATTGACGTGCAAAGCCATTTGGAAAAATTATAACATTTTCCGATAGGGTGATTAATTTTACACCACATTGTATATTACAGCTGATATTTTGATATACGAGTAAATACACTTGGCTTGATATTAAGGGAGATTGTGTGTTGTAAGCTTAAATTCCTGTATATTTATGAATAAATGTTTCTTAATTTAAAGGCCAATGTTACAAGTGGCCCATCAATGACTAGAAACTTGACTTACCTTACCCCTTCTCTATTAGTGGAAATTTGTATACTATTGTAGAAGTGTATATGTCGGTTCATGTTAACTTTTCAATAAACAAAATTGTTGTTAATTAATCACAAAATTTAAGTCTTTATTAATTTTCATATTTAAATACTTTTTTATCTTCTGTAAACTTCTACTGTATGTGATACTTTATGTTCTACAGTAAGGTTGAACAAAATATGAAGATCCTCATATTGAGATATAGTTTTAAAACGATAATTTCGAACAATTTTAGCCAAGCTTGATTTTAAGAAATATAATGTATATCGCCAACCTATGAAAGAAAAGTAAAGAATATATGTTATCACATCTAAAAGATACATTTTGAACAAAGTTTTACCAATACAGTTTCTGCGTCCTTTTACAAATGGCAGAAAAGCACACAAATGTTTTCCTATTAAATTGTCTGGCAAAAAATTATCAGGATTAAAAAATTCAGCTTTCGGACCCCAAATGTCTTTGTCTCTGTGCAATTTGAACAAATCAATTATAATATTAGTTCCCATTGGTATCACTAGTTCTTCTGAAATTTTGATATTCTTCGTAGTATTTCGCCCGATAACGGGAGCAGTTGGAATAACACGCAATGTTTCATTTATAAATTGGTCCATGAAGACAAGTTGTTGGATACCTTCATAGTTTACATCGAAATCCTTGTCAGGGAAGAAGTGCAGCACTTCTTCAAACAGTTTCTCTTGATATTGAGGATGCATAGCTAACATCAAAATTAAATTTTCTAAAGTTACAGATGATGTATCGAAACTCTGGAAAAATCGTTGTTTTCATATTAACCTTTCATTAGAAATACATGTATGCATGTACATATGTATGTATTACTTTAAGCACAAGTTAAATATGTAGTACAAAAAAAGCTTTGAAAAAATTGTGACCTTCACAAAGCTTGGTAAAATTCTCTCACTTACAATGTACATACTACATAATGTGAATTTTCCAAGAAAACTAAGGACAATTTATTAGTTATGAATAACGCATCGAACGTTTCGTTTGTCTAAACTTGAATTTATGTGAATTTCGCTAATCTTGGTATTATCGTTAGCGAGCTTTGACATTTGGTCGTGCTGAGTAAATTGGACTTTGTAAGCAAATAATCCGAGATTTTTGTACAAAATTCTCCTCAGGCTAGTGCGTGAAAGGTTGAGCTGCTGAGATCGATGGCGAGTTGCTGTTCGTAAATTGAGTCCCACACTCTCGGCTTGAACAGCCACATTCTCGTCTGTGCGCACTGTATGACGACGGGGAAGATTAGTGTTTTTCACCAGCATACCTACCAGTCTCACGAACTTTTTGCACAAACTTGCGTACAGGCGCGGTGGATGCTTCATTTCGGCCAAAACTTCTCTTCAAAAAATGCATCGTTTTGGGGTGAACAGCACTCACTTTGGAAATAAGTTTTCAATATTTCCCAAAGTTGTTCAAGCGTAAAGCTACTCATTTCGTTCAGCGGAGGCAGGGTTGCAAAAGCTTAAGTCACTTTTTAGCTTAAGCTTGGCTTTAATTCACAAGCTAGTCGTTGACTTACGAATTAAGAAAAATGTAATTCAGCATTAGTTACTGACTTATGAATTAAAAAAAATTAATTCATAAGTCAGTTGGTGACTTGTGAATTAAAAAAATTTAAATCATAAGCTTCTTAGTGACTTATGAATTAAAAAAAATTAATTCAGTACCTACTAAGTGACTTATGAATTAAAAAAAATTAAGTCATGAGAAAATAAGTGACTTATGAATTAAAAAAAAAAATAATTCACAAAATTTAAGTCATGAGCAAGTAAGTGACTTAAGAATTAAAAAAAAATAATTCAAAAGTTACCTAGTGACTTATGAATTAAAAAAATTTAATTCATAAGCTAATGGATAAATTCTGATTAAAAAATTATTAATTGGAAAATTTATAAGCTAGCAGGATAATTTTATGAGACACAAAAGCTTGAAATCTACTTTCGTTAATAATTAAATAATTATGTAGTCAAAACAAGCTTAATTTACTAACTAGCTTATGAATTAAATTTTTTTTAATTCATAAGTCACTTAGTAGCTTGTGAATTAATTTTTTTTTTTAATTCATAAATCACTAACTTGCTCATGACTTAAATTTTTTTTGATTCATAAGTCACTTATAGGTAGTGAATTAATTTTTTTTAATTCATAAGTCACTTATAGGTAGTGAATTAATTTTTTTTTTAATTCATAAGTCACTTATAGGTAGTGAATTAATTTTTTTTTAATTCATAAGTCACTTAGTAGCTTGTGAATTAATTTTTTTTTTTAATTCATAAATCACTAACTTGCTCATGACTTAATTTTTTTTTAATTCATAAGTCACTTATAGGTAGTGAATTAATTTTTTTTTAATTCATAAGTCACTTATAGGTAGTGAATTAATTTTTTTTTCAATTCATAAGTCACTTAGTAGCTTGTGAATTAATTTTTTTTTAATTCATAAGTCACTTAGTAGCTTATGAATTTAATTTTTTTAAATCATAAGTCACTAACTAACTTATGATTTAGATTTTTTTAAAATCACAAATCATCTAAAGACTTATAACTTATGGTTTTTTAATTCAAAATTTCGCAACCCTGCGCGGAGGTATGATACTGACTTTCTGTCAAGATTTCGAGTGGGAAACAGCTGTCAGTTTCAATATAACCCACTCTGTATTAGAAAATTCATTGTTTAAAATTCTAAAACAACTCTTAAAATAGTTTGACATTAAAAAAGAGAACGCTCTGATTTCTGGAATTTCGGACAATACTTTTTTCATGTTCTCTTTTATCATCGTAATGTTAAGTTTGATCAAAATATGGAGTTAAATTTTTTTTTGTCAAAAACAAAACACACCCCTTAGTAAATAAATAATCCTTTTCTACCTTTGAGCCTTTTTACCAAGTTTCGTAAAAGAAAGTCTTGTATGTTTCTATATTCTATAGAATCTAAAGATAGAGAATACTAACCGCAAACAGAATTATTTTTAATTCCGATAAGAGCTCATTAAAAGAAAAACCTCCATTAAGATAAATGGCAATGGCTCGTTGGATGTAGATTTTATCATTTCTTATTATATCTTCATTGATGTGGTGTGTGGTTTTGATTTTATCATGTAGAATCTGTCAATTAAATTGATGATAATTTTAATTAATTTAATTGATTGATAATTACATACACTTTCAAATACTCACTTTTTGAAGAAAATCAAAGAAGAACTTTTTTGATTCTACATAAGGCTGGTAGAACTTGGTCCATCGAAAAACAGGATCTAAAGTTAGAGTCAATATTCCCATGCGATCTCCGAAAATTTTTAGAAAACTGAAATAATTTTATAAAAATGGAAATTATGGACACACAATTGATACATTTTTCACTCAGTTTAAGGTAAATAAATAAAATATTGAGTTAAAAAAAAAAACAAAAGAGTTATTCCCTTAACCGTAGTAGGATATATCCATTCGAATTCATTTTATTTTTAATTTAAGTCATTCATTCCAAGCTTAAAATAAATATCAAATGGACACATTTCTTGGCCAAAATTTGGTTAATTACTATCTTAGCAAATAAGACAATTTGTATAAATAAATCTAGATATTAATAAATCAAAAGTACTACACACTTCAGCCTGCTTTATTATTCAATATATTTTCAGTAAATAAGGGGGGTTATTAAGCCAATAATATTGTCGGCTTGGAAAATGCTCTATAATGTCCCCACAAATTCCTAGGTGAGATAGGGCATATAAAATTATAGTTTGATTATTATCATTACATTACGATATAGTAAAAATGTAGACAGTCCCTACACAAAAAATCGCCGACCCACTACTGAGGTATATCAAAATAAAAATAAAATAAAAACAACAGCAGCAGAGTGATAACCCGAAAACAAAAAAAAATGCTCTGGTCGCAGAATAGGATACGGTTTCGTCAAGAGGTTTCTATCCATACAAAAAACCTCATACAACAAGCAAACAATTTCCATTTTATTATATATTTTTATTATAAGTATATTATTTTATTTAAAGTTAAAAAAAAGAATACTTTAAAAAATGCGAAAATCAATCAGTTAAATGGCTTTAAAAAGGGTTTGATAAAATCAGAAAAATCAACTATTTTGCTTAATAAAGCCCTTTTCGTGATTCGACTAACTTCAGAGTTAGACACATTACTTGAGCTAGCGGAAAAACTAAATTTACAAAAATTTTCAGAAAAATGCAACAACCAGGTACTGTAATTCCCGTTATTTTAATTTAAAACAGGATTACATTTTCAAATGGTAGAAGACAATTTGAAAACAATTAAATATTTATTATTCCCACGAACTTGCTTTTATGTAAAAAACTAAGGCGCAATATTTTAGTTGAATAAGTACGATGTTAAAGCTGTTTAGTATAAAACTAGGTTAAAATGACAAGTTTGCAAATTGTATTCGAATAAAGCATCATACTTTCTCTGCCCTTTTATTTAAGTTAAAATTATCGAATACGTATTCTATATTTTTAGTATCTGTTTTCTTAGTTTTGTGAAAGAACTCTCATTGCTTTAGATGTGTGCAGGAGCAATTTATTAAGAAAATTGCCTTACAACGATACTAGTTGGAAATTATTTAAAATTAAGAATGAGTTAGTAAGCTACTTTAAAGTTAGCGAATTGTTAAGTAGTATCATACTTATGCCTTAATAAAAGGATGTTTAAAATTTTGCATCTAAGAATTTAAAAAAATTTTTTTTATTGAATTATAGATCGTAAAAATTTATCGAAAGAAACAAAATTTTATCGAGAAAAATACTATTATCGAAAACCCCTATTTAACTTTTAGGGTGGGTACCATTATGTTCAGATAAAATACAAATTTGTTTCTCACATCACGTAGATTGTATTAAAATTTTTTAATTGTAAAGTTTTAAAGAAATCGAGCATGGGGTTTTCAAAATATTGAGTTAAAAAAAAATTAATTTTTCTTCAAAGTCCAAAACAAAAATTTTGGTATATTTGATTACACATTCAAACTCCTGGGAAGCTTTAGCATACAAAAAAATGATCAAAATCTGTTATATCGTTCTTTAGAAAATCGAAAAAAAAATCTGTGGAACACAAAAAAATATTTTATAAAATTTCGAAAAAAAAAATTCAAAAAGCAGGTACCGTTATTTTTCTCTTAAAAAAAAAGAAGAAAAAATGTGGGGGCAAAATTTAGATGCACCACTGCAGAGAGAATACACAATCACTTCCGTCAAAATGCATCAAACCCGAATTCTATAACCAGTTCTGTATTGCTAACTTGCATCATGAAATAAATAAATTGGAGGCCATGACGGCTTATAGAGAGCTTAAATCTAGTGACTTACAACTCTTAACCTTTCCCGTGCGCGTGTTACCAGTAATGGAGGGGACCTACAATTTTCTGTCGATTTAGAACGGCTAATGAGCAGCACTTCTATTGACAAGTGATGCTCTTGGAGGATTTTTCAGCTTAAACAGTTCATTTTAGGCTTATGAACGGTTTTCTCTAATAAAATTAATTTTTTAAAATTCTTAGTCTATTACATAAGAGTAAGTCGTGTATTTTTTTATTTTCAAATAGTTGTTTTTTTTTTTCTGTTTACAGGTTATAATTGAATTCTTGAAAATGTATAATAGATAGACATACATAAAAAACAACGCGACAAATTTATCGAGTTTTTTTATTCGCGTCAACGATCAGTTGTTCAGGCGTAGCGAAATTATCGCTAATATTTTAATTCTAGATTAGCTCCCACAGGCTTCATTATTTTATTTTGATCAGCCAAAAATTGTTTATTGTGGACCGCCGATGCATTGTTTGGTGCGGTGTTATAAGCGAAAAAGTTATCGGATGAAGGGCCAGAAACAATTTCTGGAGCCTCTTTCAGAACAATATGATCAACAACTTTTTTTGATCAATAGCGGGGCAGCATTCTAATTTGTGGTTCTGGCAATATAGAGCAATTGCGCACTTTGCTATACAAACTATGAAAAGTTCTCGGCCTGACCAATAAAACGCAATAAATTTTAAAACTTTTTTTTAATATTTTTCTACATATTCTCCTCTTATATCAATGCACTTATTCCATCTGTGTTCCAGTACTTCTATACCCTTTTTATAGGCCGATTCCTCCAACTCTTCGAAAAACCGCTCCGTCTCAGCAATCACCTCCTCGTTGGTGAAGAATTTGCGTCCAGCCAAATGTTTTTTTAAGTTAGGAAAGAGGTAATAAATAGTTGATGGTGCCAATTCAGGTGAATAAGGGGGGTGGTTCAGTACACAAAATCGAAGTTCATGGAGTTTAGCCATGACAACAACCGACTTGTGTGCTGGAGCATTGCCCTGATGAAAAAGGATCTTCTTTTTGGCTAATCCTGGTCTTTTTTCGGCAAACTTTTTCAGCCAACTGGTTTGCATAGTATTGACCAGTGATAATTTGGCCCTTGGGAAGGTAATCAATAAAAATAATTCCCTTGTAATCCCAAAAGACTGACGCCATCACTTTCCCAGCTGAAGCACACGACTTGGCTTTCTTCGGTAGAGGAGAACCGCTATGCTTCCATTGTTTTGATTGTTTTTTTGTCTCAGGAATATAGTGATGAATCCATGTTTCGTCGGTGGTAATGAATCTTCTCAAGAAATCGCTGGTATTCCTTCGAAATAACGCTAGATTATCTCTAGAGATTTTAACTCGATTGAATTTTTGTTCTTCGCTCAGCAAACGCGGCAACCACCTTGCGGACAATTTTTTCAACCCCAATTTTTAGGTCAAAATGTGGTAAACCCGCTCAGTAGAGATCCCCATGGTGTTGCTGATTTTTCGCACTTTTAACCTTCGGTCGTCTAAAACCATTTTATGAACTTTATCGACGTTTTCTGAAGAGGTGGATGTTGTTGGCCTTCCGCTTCTGCGGTCATCTTCGACGCTCTGTCTGACATGTTTAAATAAGGCTGCCCACTTTTTGAACGTGGGATACGAAGGTGCAGATTCCCCCAATGTCTCATCGAAGTCATCTTTAATTTGATTTGGTGTCATATTCTTTTTGACCAAATATTTAATGACGTTCAAACAAAAAATTGCACTGATATAAGTACGCGACCAATTTCAATGAAACTTCACATACAATTATTATATATGTATATAAGGCTGTTTGAGGAATTAAAAGTTATTTATTAAAACAACGCCTTCTATGTTAGGCCGAGAACTTTTCAAACAGCCTCCGTATACCCCTGCAGCATGATTTTTTTGGGAGACGCTTTAAGATTTAACTGTGTTAGACTTTTAATAGGGATATTTAAAGACAAAGTATATGTTAACAAACCAAAGGCTATTACACAACTCAAGACCTGACACGAAATATCTACGTAGCCTACAAGCAGAAACATTACGTTAGAAAACGCGCTTAATAAGAGCCAGAGCCCGAATCGAGCAAAATGGTGGACATTTGCCTGATTGGACATTTCATATATACATAGCTCATATTTCCAATATTTCTAGCGTGGGGATGGCCAACGCTATGCTCGCTGCACGACTTGGCGTCTTGAGCGATTCATAGGGTTCATAATGGTTTAACGAGTAGGGAAAAACTTTATTAGATCCAAGTGATATCACAACTGTCGGTGTCGGTTCTCCGGCGGCGGCAACCACTTCAAATTAACCTAAAGCCGTGGTAGCCATTAAGAAATTTTACCATGCTAAATGCCAAAAAATATTCTTTCAAATCAATAAAATTAGTGGATATTTTAATTACATTAAGAAGTCGAGCGTTGAAATTTAAAGAACAATCATTTTATTTGCGATTGAGACTTGTTAAGGTACTTACTTGATAAAATGATCCATCAGAAGAACATGTTTTATATTATTGCCTTCCAATTCAAAGTCCAAAAAGAAAGCTATTTTTATAAAATGCAAAATGAAATACATCAATCTTTAAATCATCATAAAAATGTGAAAATTTGCTAAAATTACCAAACGAAGTCTTTATTACTAATTTTTGGATTAGCAGGGTGAGTTTTACATCACCCTTTCCTACAACATGCTCCAGTTCTTTAACAAAAATAGAAGATTCTCTATTAAAAACCGGAAAGGAATGCATTAGAACACGATTATTAAATAACGGATCTAAAAGTTTTCGATGTCGTTTCCAAGTTGATCCTGAGGTCGAAAATTAACTACAAAAATCTTAAATATATATTTTTAATCATTTAATACCTACCTTCCAGTGACATAATTCCTGCTCCGATCTCCTTATGAATTAGTGCATAGTTATTAGACTTTTTGTTGCAATCAGGAGAAAATAAAACTTTTTGAACATAATTATGATTGGACGTATAAAAAACTGGTACAAACGGTCCAAACCATACAAATGCTGACTTCGAATCTGAGTTTCGTATAAGTTTTGGCCATTTATAGAGTAATTCTAGAAGAAAAAAACACTTGTGTTCAAAACGCATATAGGAAAATAAGACAAAATCTCGAAATACATAATGGTTAAGTATATTATGTACTTCCTATATTAAGTTCGAATTAAACTCTCATAAATGAATGTCAATTTTTCAAAACTAGTGCGATTCAGAAATTTATATGGCAATGGCAAAATATCAATTTTAAAAAATATCTCAACTCAAATGTTGGTCCAAGCCCCAAATACAAGCAATTTTGAAATTAAATTGGGGTTATTCAAAATACACTAAACAAACATTTTAAATTCTGATCAAAATGAAAAATGAATAATTATGATTTATTTTGCATAAGGCCTTAATTTTAAAGCATCCTAAGTTCACACAATTTACTTTTACGACTTGCTCAAATTGAAATAAATTTCAATTTGCGAATTAAAAGTACGAGTAAAAAGTCCAAGTAGCTTCATTAGGCTACATAAAATATGGCCCTTATTTTTATGGAAAACAAAAACAACAAAAATCGATAGAATTTGGTTTAATTGGGATGGTTTTTAATTATCATTATGAAAAATGTCCCGATAATTTTAAACTTAAATAAAAAATGAAAAATTACCCCAAAAAAATGGGGCAATTTTTTTTGTTCATGACATGTATGGTTAATTATATAGAGTCAATTGGATAATGGTTAATTTCTTACTTATATTAAAGTCGTCTCTAAATTTTCTTTAAACTTGGTAGATAGCATTTTTAAGGTTTCCCCCCATTTTTTAAGACCAAAAATAAGGGTGCATAAATTATATAATTTTTTTAATTGTTTTTCTCAAAAAAAAGAACTAGGTATTAAATAGATTTTTAAAAAATAATTCAAGAAATATTATTTAATCAATATTTGGAAAACCACACTCTCAGATGTTTTGAAATTTGACAGATAAAAGTATTATAGTACTATCTAATAGATACAGAACAAAAATTTTAATTTTATTTAAAAATAACGGTACTCCACTATATAAATATTATTAAAGAATAGTTTTTTTCGAAAATAATTTTTCTCGAAAATTTTTTCGGAACAATAATTCAATGACATTACTGACAGTTCCATAAAACAGTATCTACTATAGAACAATTTTTTGATGTAAATATAAGATTTGAATACTTTTTTCATTATAAAAAAGCTTCTTAAAAGTTTAAAAAACATTGAATGTCAAAACATAAGAAAAAATATTTTTTTTTTTTGATTTAAAAAAAAAATCGAAAAGTTTATTCTTATGTTCGATATCACAAAAAACGGGTCAATGTTTTTTGTAATTCAATTTTTATTTGCGCAATAATAAAAACTAAAAATTAGCGTACCAAATTTAAAAAAAAAAAATCCAAAAAAGTTTTTATTTTTTATTGAATTTAAAAAGTTTCCGGTGAATTTTGGAAAAACAAATTCTTTCATACAAACCTTGTCCTAATATTTACGAACACAGTAAAATCGGTTGAGTCGTTCTCAATTGATGCAACATGCGACAGTTGATGTTTATTTTTATAAGAACATAATATATTCGGAATTGATTAAAAAATCACATTCAAAGATACTTACCCTTCATTTCAAAAAGTGTAAAGAACACACCGAAAAACGGCAACCCTTGGGAACTGCCAAATTTTTCACTGATAACTCTGTATTTTTTATGTTTTGTTAAATGAAAAGAAATAATTGTAAGAAGTAGAGAAATTCCAATCAAAACGATTTTTAAAAACATATTTGTACACAAAAGTAACCTAGAAATTAGATAAAATTATTCACTATTTAAGTTGAAAGTTAACTGATAACTTAATAAAAAGTTCAATGCTATTTTCATACATATGTATATATGTAAGTATGGTAGAACATGTCATCACGATTTCAATTACTGCAGTGCTAAATAAATGTAAAAGCTAATTAATAATTTAATTTTATGGAATTCAATTAAAATATCTAATATATGTACATATGTATGTATGTATGTACATTACTTTTTACTTCCAATTATCGTTCTTTGAAAATAAAGCAAAGATCAAAGAAATTAATAATAGAAGACAGTAGGAACATACATATTTACAACTTAATTTATTTGACTGACAAGCGAGTCAAGGAGTAGTCGGTAATTATGTGTAACATTTAAATTTTGTAACGAGCAATATTATTAATATTTGACATTTTATGTGGCACCGCATTTTCGAAGATCAAAAAAGAATAGTAGAATGAATTAATGGGTTATTTTGGAGCATCTTTGTCATCATTTTCCAAGAAGCAACAACAGACTGCATTTTCGCTCAATTTTGATTGGTATAAGCTTTACGGAGAAGCTTGTGGGTGCTTCCAGGGAAATTGGGCTTTCACTAATAATTTTTTTTTAATAAAGTAGGTATCAGTTCTGTATGTCCTTTAAGTTCTTTCAAAATACTTTTGAGCCACATACATATGTAGCTTCCTTAGCACCTAATCACTTGCAGCCATTATTTCCGCTTCCGTCGTTTATGAAGCCACGGTGCATTGAAGTTGACTCTTCCATAATACAGGCCCACTGCAAAAGCGATGTCTGGCCGAGCTGATCCTGCCAGACAGATTTTAGCGGATACCCATCGATGTTTTATTTGGGGTTCTTGAAGATCGCTTTAGCGACAAGAACATATCCGAATGCCAGTATAAAAGATGGCAAGGTTATTGCTTGCTGCCATAAGAAAAATTATGTTTGCCAACCAAAACGAAAACCCAAATCAATATTGGTAGTGGAATTTTATGTTTATTTTAGAAAACGATGTTAGTATAGCTTGAACCAATTCAGTTGGCCAACGGCCGGTTGCGCAGAGAGAGGATTTAAGAGAACAAAAATGGTGCACAAGCTATTTAATGAGTAAACATTTTTCCTTAAATCTTACAGTGCCTAACTCAACTTTGCTTTGACAAATAGTTTAGGGATTATTGTTTATTTCTATGTTTTATGGTTTGTGGCTTAGCAACAGAAAGGTTCCGGGGGCGTTATGTTTATATTTATTCTATGGTGTTAGTGTTTATTTGATATATGTATTTATAATTTTTTGATCTGTGAGGTTTTGGGATTAATTGTAGATTAGTGTTAATTATTTAGATTAGTGTTTACAAGTTTGAATAATTTTTACGTACGAGTTTTTAAGAATTTATTTTACCTTAAAATAATTATTATAAATTTGTACTTCAGAGATAAGTATGAAACATAATAATAAAATAAAAATAATATAAATAAGAATAATATAATTTAAATAATAAATGTTTATTTACATATATGTACTTAGTTTTAAGAACTAATGGCGCTTTCATAGTCGGTTGAAGAATCGTCACCTGGATTAATTATAATAGAATCCGAAATTGTGTCCCACGTCAGGTCGTGAGAAAAGTATTCTTCCTCAGTTCTTATGGCTTTTTCACACACTTTTCGCCAGTCTTCAGCCGTTATTTTTGAAAATTCCTCCTCTGCTAATTTTTGAACATCCAATAAATTGAATGTTGTGTTTCGTGAACCTACTCTTGCCTTGACAGTTGCCCAAATATTTTCAATGGGATTGAGATCTGGATGATAGGGTGGTAAACGTAGAACCTCATGTCCCATGCCGTGAATGATATCGTCAATCTTATGCTTTGGGTTGTGTGTAGCTCGGTGTCCTTTTATTAGCTCATACAGTTCAAGTTTCAACATCTGTATAGTATGCGGAATATTCTTTTCGTTTATCCATTGTATCATCTCGGATTTCTTGCTAGCAGAAGCAGCTAATTCATTGAGTTTGAGAGCACTTTTTAGCTCCTTAATAGTGCTAAACATACTGTTTTGTCAGCTGAAAGCTTTAATATACACTCTAAAACTTCCACAGAGCCGCGTGCTTTTACGTGGAGTTATAAACTTTATTTTCTATTAGTATTAGTAAATACAAATCATACTATTGAACATGAAGAGAAATTATTATTTGTATTGGTAAATCATCTTAGCATCAAAATGTATTTAAATAGAATAATGAGTAAGGGTAATAATTAAAAGCCATAATACGTTCAATGCGGGGTGATTTCTAAGTGCGACTTCATTTTTATCAGAAATGTTGACATTGTACTTCGAAATATTACAACGCCCTTCTAAAATAATTTGTTTTAAGTGGATAGTAATTTTTTTTATTTTAATTTTGAACTTGAGAAAAAAATATTTATTTGGCTCGTGCACTTTTTTGGATAAAGCTTCTGTGTTTTTCATGATTCTTTTCAAAATGCAGTCATCACATCACTGTGAATAGTTTTCTTTTTCTGTTATATAAAAATTCTTAAATACGAGTATTCGCCATTTTCTTAAACATCCATGATATAGCTTGCAGCTCTTAAATAACACTTCAAAAAATTTTTTTGCTGTTAAAGAGCTATTTTAAAGATTTAAGAATCAAAATGCTAATATGCTTTCCGACAGCTGATAAAAACATTATTATGGAGCATATTTATCGAGCAGAAAGCTTTTAAACGTAACGAAGCTAAAAATTGTTAAGAAATTCTATTACAGAGCTAAATTTTTATATTCGTTTACCAAGAGCTGCAATCTGTTTTGAAATAGAGCTAGAGCCTTGCATTTAACTCTCTCAGAGCAATTTAAGAACATTTAAATAACATTTAGCTCCAACGATGTTACTTGGGATCAGTCCAAGCCCGTGGCCTTGTATGTGAGCTATGAATTGAATATAGCTTTCGTCCAAATAAATGATATCATATCCTTTTGTTCTGTATTCCCGGATTTTTCCCAGATACTTCACTCGCATGAGTTTAATATCATTTCTTTCGCAGAGAAGTTTCCGGTTGTTTTGAGTTTTTTTGTAGCTAAATCCGTAGTCCAGTTTTCCATTTCGTATGCTTCACTTTTTTATTTGGTGACTGAACAACTCCTCTCTCTTCGTATTCCTTAATAATCCTTCTGTATGAACGTTCAGAAATTCCAGTAGTTTCCACTGTTTGCGTTGTTGCGTAACTCACAGGATTTTCAAGAAACGAATTCTTTGCTTCTTCCAGTTTGTCATTATATATCTTAACAACTATCTTACGCGCCTGACTTCCAATAGGTTTTCCTTTTCTAAATGGATACATTAAAATTTCTTTTAAATGTATTTCAATGTATTATTCTTGGTTGTTTTTTTTTAAACTGAATGGCAAACCAAAGCAAATATCATTTAAATACGTTAATTCCCTCAGATGCAAAAATTCATTCTTAAAAACTCGTAGGCAAAAATTGTTCAAGCTCGTACACACTAATCTAACTAATTAAAACTAATCTACAATTAATCCCAACCCCACAGGTCAAAAAAAAAATATATCAAATATACACTAACGCCATAAAATAAATATAAACACAACGCCCCCGGAACCTTTCTGTTACTAAGCCACAAATCATAAAACATAGAAATAAACAATAATCCCTAAGCTTTTTGTCATTAATCCTATGTCGCAGCTCGCAGGTAGTTTTTTTTGTCTGACCCAATTGCATTTTGCAATAGACTTATTTTTTTATTATAGGTGCACTGAAATTTGTCCCAGTAATAAAAACAAAAATTATTAATTTTATTTTTTCGAAGTAAAGTTTACACCTAAAAATCTTTTCCTTTTATCTCACCAGAGATGAAATAGTTTTTTAGACATCAAGCTATGAAAGAAAAGTAAACCATGATCATGTCTTATTCAAAGAAAGTCCATCACTGGAAATTCATTTCTATTTTACTCTGAGCGAAGCTATAAACAAAACTCACCCTCCTAAGTGCTTCAGTATGATCTAGAGCTGTGTAAATCGTTCATTTCAAATGATCGAATCGTTCAACAATCGATTACGAAAATGATCCGATCTTTTCAATCAATCGATCATTCGATCATTTTCATTTCACTAAAATGATTCAATACTACCTATTCGATATTAATTTCGATTTCGATGATAAGATTGACTTGTGGCTTTGATAGTTCTCACAAAATACTCTATGATGATGGCTACTTCATGGATTAAAAAGTGTCAAAAAATTCAAGAAAAAGGGATTTTATTTGTTGCTTCGGAAAAGAGCAATTTTAGGGCTTTCGGCTAACATTTGGTACGAAATATACTTTGTACGTCATAACTGAATTCGTCCTCTATTCGTCAAGTCATAAACTGTCAAATTCCATCAAAGGATGGCTACGATGTCAATGGATTAAAAAACGTCTAAAAATACCAAAAAAAAAAGAGATTTTATTTGTTGCTCCGGAAAAGTGCAATTTTAGGGCTTTCGGCTGACATTTGGTACGAAATATACTTTGTACGTCATAACTGAATTCGTCCTCTATTCGTCAAGTCATAAACTGTCAAATTCCATTAAAGGATGGCTACGATGTCAATGGATTAAAAAACGTCTAAAAATACCAAAAAAAAAGAGATTTTATTTGTTGCTCCGGAAAAGTGAAATTTTAGTGCTTTCGGCTGACATTTGGTACGAAATATACTTTGTACGTCATAACTGAATTCGTCCTCTATTCGTCAAGTCATAAACTGTCAAATTCCATCAAAGGATGGCTACGATGTCAATGGATTAAAAAACGTCTAAAAATACCAAAGAAAAAGAGATTTTATTTGTTGCTCCGGAAAAGTGCAATTTTAGGGCTTTCGGCTGACATTTTGTACGAAATATACCTTGTACATCATAACTGAATTCGTCCTCTATTCGTCAAGTCATGAACTGTCAAATTCCATCAAAGGATGGCTACGATGTCAATGGATTAAAAAACGTCTAAAAATGCCAAAAAAAGAGATTTTATTTGTTGCTCCAGAAAAGTGAAATTTTAGTGCTTTCGGCTGACATTTGGTACGAAATATACTTTGTACGTCATAACTGAATTCGTCCTCTATTCGTCAAGTCATAAACTGTCAAATTCCATCAAAGGATGGCTACGATGTCAATGAATTAAAAAACGTCTAAAAATACCAAAGAAAAAGAGATTTTATTTGTTGCTCCGGAAAAGTGCAATTTTAGGGCTTTCGGCTGACATTTTGTACGAAATATACCTTGTACGTCATAAATGAATTCGTCCTCTATTCGTCAAGTCATAAACTGTCAAATTCCATCAAAGGATG
Organism: Philhelius festivus; assembly: GCA_963931855.1. NCBI lineage: Eukaryota > Metazoa > Arthropoda > Insecta > Diptera > Syrphidae > Philhelius > Philhelius festivus. Next base: position 37,734,438 of record OZ007555.1, read on the forward strand.
GCTACGATGCCGATGGATTAAGAAACGTCCAAAAATCCACATTAAACATACCGGATCCTGATACATCAAATAACATCAGTTCAACCCAAAAATTGTTTTTGCGGCCTACAACATCAACGACCAACCCGATCAATCATGTTGTTCAATGCCGAGTTCAACCCAGAAGTTCCAGTCCACCGTCCGTTTGGCGGTCATAATCCACGTTGATTGAATCGGAAGAAATGGAATCAAGTAAATCATGATTAATCGAGTCAACTGATATCGAAAATCGAGACTCATTGAAATGATTGAGATTGAAATAGAAAATCGAGAATCCAGAATCGAGAATCATGTAAATGATTGAGATTGAGATCGATTAAAATGATTGATTTCGATCATCAATACTTTTCGATGATCGGATCAAAAAAATCGAATCGATCCCGATTGACACAGCTCTAGTATGATCGCAGCAGCGTCATTGACAACAACGCCGGCATGTACATCTTTTTTTTCTTTTTTTCAGTGATTTTTCTGTCTCTTTAAGAATTAAAGAGTAGAGCAAAGAAATTTAAAGAGGCCTGCGCAGTAGAATTGCCAACTGAATTGGTGCAAGCTATATCTGTGTTATACATACCAGGCATGGAAAATTCGGTACAATTGTACCGAATTCGATACAATTGAGTTTGTAGAAGTACAAAAGTACAATTTGTCTCAGTTTAGTACAATTTCAAAATTTCCATAAAAGCACATTAAAGGCAATTGAAAATTGGATACATCATTCTGACCTGAATATATTCATTTACCAGAATAATAGGTGCGTTTTATTATTCACAAATCTATCTGGATCTGGATCTTCCCTTGAAAATAAAACGATACGGATCTTAGTGACAGCAGTGTTATAAGTCCGTCTCTTTTTATCCTTTTTTATCCTTGGGTTTGTAAATTTTCAATTATTTCTTGTCTTCTTTCTTTACACTATAGCTTACACTACCTTACCATAAAAAGCCATCTACTCGCCAGTGTAATAACTGATTTATGGATCTTTGAAATAGATCCCGATAGAAAACAGGATCCCAAATTATTTTTGTAATACATGTTAAAACTTAATCCAGATCCGGATCCAGATAGATTTGTGAATAATAAAACGCACCTAATAACTCTCAGCTGTAACTCTTAATTACCGTGTTTTTTGTGCAAGTCCATATAAAATTGTAGAAAAAAATGACATCGGGACTTAGTAACTTCTTTCCAAAAAGATGGAAGCACTGTGCTGTGTGCATGCTATGGCATTTGTCAGCTGTATTGACGATAGCATCCAAAAACGTCACTTTTGACTTCTCTGAACAAATTATCGATAACATATAGATAATATTATTCTGCATCACAGTTTTTATCAGGACTTATGTTAACAGCCCGATTCTCCCCTTGTGAGGAGTCACAAGTCACAAGCTCTTGTGACTATTCCTTGTGAGGATTGTTGTGACTCGATAACATTTTGGTATTCTCCCCCTAATCGTCACAACAAAACTCACAACAAAACTCACCACAGCATGGTGAACTTTTTAAGTGTCAATATTTGAACAGCTGACTATTCAAAACGAAGAAATTACAAAATGCAAGGAAACATAATTATATTTTATTATTTTATTATCCAAGCATAAAGTTTACAGAAAGCGAAAAAACTTTATAAATGTATTGTTTTGGAGAGCGAATGGATCATTTGTATCTCACAAAGTTTTTAAAAGCCGTCGACGCTGCTAACTTCTTGATACGATTAGTTTCTTAAAAAAATGTTGTTTGTTTAAAAATGTTACTTTTCATTTTTGTGGGAAAAATCAGCAATAATATTCACTAGAACAAAGTCTACTTTCACTAGTTAAATTTTCTTACAAAGTATACTGAATGCCAATCCAAGAAACTTTGAAAATTATGAGTTGTGACCTGCTCTGAAGGAGATCACAGTTTCGATTGTTTTTGTGACTCTCACAAGTTGTGACTGAGCGGCAGAATTCGAAAAAGTCACAAAGTCAATTTCACCTCTTCTTGTGACTTGTGAGTCATCACTGACTTTGGGGAGAATCGGGCTGTAAGTCTCGAAAATTATCTGGACTTAGCTAAGTCCGTATAGACTTAAGTAGTTGTTGAATTTACATGTAAGCTACGCCTACTAAACTGTAAGCTTGTGAATGTGATTTGCGTTTTTTTGTCTGTGCATTTTTAAGATATTCAATTTGTGAATTTTAGTTTTATATTTCAATTTTTTTTATGATTTTTTTTTTAAATGAAGATAGTATTTTTTTTCTACGGAGCTAATTATATTTATTTATATTTTTTATAAGAAGACAAACTGATATTTTCTGCTTTGTTTTTTTTAATAAAATACTTTGTAAAACTTTTCAATAGTTGAATTATTGATTTTTTTCATACAAAATTTGTTTTCGGTACAATTGACATCATTTCAGTACAATTTTATTCCAGATTTCAGTACAATTGAAAAATTACATTTTCCATCCCTGATACATACTCGTAAGTAATGGGATTTTTTTTTAACGTTTCGTTGGCTCTTGCGAGTTATCACCAACTCCAGGACTGAACGAGAACTAATTCATAGCGCATATAGCCTTTTGTAAATCATCATGAAAGAAATAGGTAAGTAGTGACATTAGAGACAGATACTTGAAAAAAAATAATAAGTAGGTACTTGAGTTAGATATTCCTTCTTCTAAGTGACCCGAGCTAAGGGGTCATTGACCTGGTTAGAAAGGACCAGATTAGTGGAGGTTTTTTGAATTAAAGATTCGATGCCTGCATTCCAAGGAAGTAAGTATTCCATGGACTTGGGGATGGCGTTCGATTTTCCTGCATAGGAGTTCCAAAAAATAGAGAACAAAGAAGACTAGTGAGGTTTCTGATGTTCCTGGCTGGCGAGACAAACTAACACCCCTATTATGATTGTCAACTATCAATTTGATAGTTGATAAATTTTTAATTCAATGTTTAAAAACCCAACTGATTAAAGTTTTGATCATTGAGAATGATTCAGACCATTGCGAAATACAAGCAAATTGAAAAATTTAAAAGAAAAATTGATTAGTTTTTTAATAAATTGAGTTTTGTAACCCAATTTTCAAGGTTTATCAACTATCAATTTGATAATTGACAATCGTAATAGGGGTGTAATACTTACGAGTATCTTGGTCGAAAAAAAAGCTGGTTTTCCAAAGATTTTTTTTTATCGCAGATACATATAAATTCGTGGGTAATCCTTCAAGTATCCTGGGTGTTCTCCAGAAATCTTCGTCAGCGTTCGTTCTGTCCGAAAGAGGCTCTAAGACAGACACAAAGTCGAACAGACGAAGCTTTGGTTTTTTTTTTTTTTGTTTTCTTTAATTTAAAGTTTCGAACTAAGTAAGAATATCCGCGACAAAAATTATATACCGAGCGCGAACACAAGAATTTCGCAAAAATAATTAAAATAAAATAAAATTCTCAGCGCGTGCAAGCTGTTTTTCAAAGAGGAAGCGAATGAATAATAGTTTTGACAGGGCAAGGTAGAAAGAAAGGAAGGAGATAAAAGTGTACTTTGTATAGCTTTCACACATTGACTTCAATGTAAGATATAGAGGCTTGAAGGGGTATACTAGACTCTAGGCCTTTTTTAATTAATACAAAATAGTACCAAATGATGACGTTATAAGGGAAATCTTGGGAATTCCCTTAACAGGTCGACTGTCGGAAAAAAGATGACCATTGTTTTTTTTTTGACGGGGTGATGTTCTTATATGTACATACAAGGTATTGTCAATCGATCTCGCCTAGGAGCTGCATCAGCGGAAAACACCTACACCGAAAGGAATTACCTTGTGAAAGTGCGACTATCTCGCGATTACTATTTCGTGATTTGATATATCGAGTAATTGGTTTACTTAAAGAAGTTTTAAAAAGATAAGAACAAAAATGAATTATTAAATACACATATGTATGTATATAGGTATATATATGCAGTTCTATAGTGGCTTATTGAATTAAAAGGTGAGAGTGACTTATTGGCGATTCGCAAGGGGAACTGGAAACTAGAAGGAAACTCCAAACAGACAAACAACGAAGCCTGCTGACCGAATTCAACCAGTGTAGCAGAACAAGAGGTGTAGGTGATTTCCAGAAAAGTAAATAAAGTCCGTGCAAGATCCGGACAAACCAAGTAACCCCAAATTGTGCCAACCATTGTGTTTTTGAAGTAAAACTTCTTTTCCGGCGTTGGGGGTACAACATTTTCTATGCAGCTGTGAAAGACATCGACATGTTTTTAGAATACAAAATGTTTGTACGTTTATAGGTTAGAATCTTACAGAGGCTTTGCTTGAGAGAAAAGAAGTTTTACTTCTACCGTGCGTACGTCAGTACACAAAACTTTTTTTTTGACTGAGAGTTTTAAAAATGAATGTTTTTAGAGAAAACTGTTCATAAAACTCATTTTTGAAACTCTTTTAGTAGTAAGAGATAAAAACAGAATGCCATGTGATTTCCTAAGCAAATAAGAGTTTATGCAAAAACAAAAATTAAAGTCGTTGTAGCGGTTTCTTAAGAAAATAAAAATAAATATACAAAATTTCTAAAACATTTTTGAGAAAAAATTTTGGTACGCCAACTTGTAAGTTCTTATTATTCAACGAATAAAAATTAAGTTTCTAAAAAACATCGATTTTTTTTTTTTTTTCAAAAATTCAATAAATATTTTTTTTAAAGCTTTGAAATGCAATGTTGAATGCAATGAAAAGTTTTAGAAGTGAGAAATTCAAAATTCGAAAATATGGTTCTATGGTAGGTAAGGTCAGTAAAATCTTTATTTAAATTTTTTTATTAAATTATAGATCGGAAAAATTAATCGAAAGAGCAAAAAATTATAAAAATTCTAGAAGCTGTTTTCGAGAAAAATACGATTTTCGAAAACCATTTTTTTAAATTTGTTGTACAGTTATTTTTAGATAAAATACATTTTTTACTCTTATATCTTGCAAATTAAATTAATTTTAACTGTACGCTTTAAGAAAATCGAGAATTTTCGAAAAATTGAGTTTTGAAAAAATATTTAGTTTTTTTTAAACCCCAACAATTTTGTTTTTAAGAAAATCAAAATGAAAAAATGGTTCTAGAGGAGTTACTATTAATAACCATTTTTTGGTAATTTGATTTCAAGCATTATGTAAATGAAATTTTTTGAGTTTTTTAATCCTTAAAAAATTATTCCTGTTCCTATAGTGGTGGAAGAATAAAGAAAGTTCATTGCTTTAATTTATATGTTGATGTCAGACTGATTTTTGAAACTTTGTCCGTCTTTTATATTGGTTTCAAAAGTAAAATTAACTGGATTCCTATCAGATTTCTTTTTCAAGAAGAATTTCCAAAAAAATGTAGGATAAAGCTTGAAATTGGAACTAACAACATACATGAAAGGCGTAAAACAAAGCATTTTAAGTTGAATATATTTTGGCACCATGTAGTTTATCTTCGAAACCTAAAAAATTAATAAAATAAAATAAAATAAAATAAAATAAAATAAAATAAAATAAAATAAAATAAAATAAAATAAAATAAAATAAAATAAAATAAAATAAAATAAAATAAAAGGGTAAAGTCCAGAAATGGAAGGTGAATATCCCACTTTAGTATTTGAGGAACAAAATGGAAAGTCTTACTTATTACAAATTAGTAATTTGTAGTCATCCTAAATTCTGACTGGGCAAGCAGATTCAGTATTTAACAAATATAAAACAAGTAAAATTAGATTTTTTTTATATATAATTTAGGTTTATTTTGTTTTTTTTTTTTGAAATATCATTACATTTACTTTTATTTTTAAGCACAGCACAACACAACAGGGAACATGCAAGAATGGCTGTTAAAGCCATTACCTAATTCTAGTACATCATCCTCCAAATTGATCCAGCAATGGCGGGATGAACTTTCTAGCCTCAATATTAACCACCATGTAACTCTTATCTGGGTTCCGGTTCATTGTGGCATTGAAGGTAATGAACGGGCGGACGAGCCATACCTACCTACCTCGGATATATTTAAATACTTCCTTTAATCCATACTTGGTTGTTGATTCGAGCTCTGCTGGGAGGTCATCAGAACCTACCGCCTTATTGTAATAACATAAAAGCAAAGCCTTGCACTTCTGTACTGATGGTGGAACTGAGTGCTCGTTTATTAATAATTAAAATAATGTATTCATTTTCAATTTATAATAATTGAGTTTATTAGTTACTATATAAATCTAAGTTAAAGTAGTTTTAATATTAAAATTAATAAAATATATTAAAAAAGTATTTGGTTTTTGCTAAAAATTAATCATTAACGAATACAAATATTTTCCGTACTCATCTTCGATGGACTTCTATAAGAGGCATAACATCAAACCTCAAAGACATATTCATTGTAAATCGTAAGTTCTCAAAGCGAGCCGAAGTTGTCACCTTGTAATTCCTTATTATTTTACTAAGAATAACTTTAAGAAACATCTCCGCATAACGCCAACCTGTAAATAAAAAAAATAAAAGATTCAACAAACTTACGAGTACTTTAGCAAAAACGACCGTACAATAACTGTTTTTATATTTTATTGTCTATAATTCATTTTTGGAAAAACTAAATAACTCCTTACCAATACAGTTCCTTGGTCCCTTAGAAAAGGGTATAAATGCATACGGATGCTTTCCTTCCAGATTATGTGGCAAAAAGTTATCAGGATTAAATTCCTTCGCATGTGGTCCCCATATAGCCTCATCCCGATGTAGGTTAAATATATCGATTAAAATCGACGTTCCCTGAGGAATGGATAGTTCTTCGGATATGTTAACATCACCTCCATTGGCATCACGTCCTAATAGAGGAATGGTTGCTGCAACTCTTAAAGTTTCATTGATAACCATATCAATATACACAAGATGTTGAAGATCTTCAAAGCTTATATCATCTGTTCCATCTGGAAAAACTAGTTTTAGTTCTTCGAAAAGTTTCTCCTGATAATGCGGGTGCATTGCAAGCATCATTAAGACTGTATAAAGAGATGATGCTGATGTCTCGAAAGCCTTCATAAAAATACTCACAGGTTATAGGAAAAAATGCAAATTAAGTTATTTTAAGACTTACAGCTAAAACTAGAACATTTGATTCAATAAAGACATCTTTCCTTGAAAATAAATTTGTCCGATAAAGTTCTACAGCTTGATCGATGAATATTCTTCTTGACTTTGTTATGTCGACTTTATCTTCAGTTGATGCATCATTTAAATAGAGACTTTCCATTTTTTTAAACTTTTCATCGATTAGCTTTTAAAGAATGATTATAAGTTATTATTTCGGTGCATACATACAAATCGAAATTGACATTTAATTTAAAACTTACATCGGTTATAAAGCTGTAAATATATTTTCTTGATGCTACATACGATTTGTAGAACTTGTTGAAGTAAAATATTGCATTAATTTTTCGCCAGGGTGCCAATGAACGATCAATGCTTATCCGCAAATGACTATAAGATAATCAAATATTATTTAGGTACTGTTTCTTTTTTTTTATAGCAATTAAAAATTTTTTTATTTTATTTGTTAAATTTTCCCTGAAGAAGGCCAGCAAGAAACCCTGCCGAAGGAAGGAAGGCAGCACTAATCAAACTATCATGCGTGTTGAGATAAAAAAGTAATACCTACCTGTTTTTAATATCTTATGTAGTAACTTAGCATATTAATTTGTCATATCATAATTTTTCATTCTAGAATTGTATATCATTCCCTTCTGATAAATTGTTCAATAAACATTATTACTATTTGTTACTGAACTTCTGCTGCTGATTTTATTTAAAACCAAGGAACTTTTAACAGGTTATGGGCCCAGGAACGATACTTCTTAATATTTCAAATTAATTAGTGAAGCATACAGATAAGGCAAGAGTAAGTTTTCTTTCCAGCCCCGAGCAAAAGAGAAAAAAATGGAAACCGAAATTGTACGAGTAACTAAGCTGAAGGGAATCGAAAATTGGTCAGTTTGGAAATTCCAAATACGCATTACACTCCTATCGAATGGTTCATGGGATGTAGTTAATGGGACAACTGAACTACCAACAGGCGACGATGAAAACGAAAGATCGAAATGGATAACAAAGGATAATATAGCGCAGCGAGTCATAGCGACATCAGTGGACGAGAAACCCCTATTACATATCATCAACTGCGATTCATCGAAGTCGATGTGGGACAAACTATGTTCCGTATATGAGCAAAAATCCGAAACTAGTATCCACATGCTCCTGCAACAATGGTATAGTTACCAAAAGAATCACAATGATGATATTGCCACGCATGTAGCCAGACTTGAGGATCTTTCTCATCGCTTGCAAACTCTTGGTGAGAAAATTCCTGATCAAATGGTCATAACTAAGCTGTTAATGACATTGCCACCGTCATACAAACATTTTATTAGTGCATGGGAATCAACAAGTTCTAACGACCGAACGCTCACGAATTTAGTCGCTCGACTCACGGTGGAAGAAACCAGAATCGGCATGAGTGAACCTACTGAAAAAGCAGCTTTCAAAGTAGGAAAGCATTCTGAAAGATTTCATAGCAAGAAATGCGATAAACCAGGCGTATGTCATTTCTGTCACAAGCCGGGCCATTGGATTAGGGATTGTAGAAAACGCAAAGCCGCAAACTCGAAATGTTCATCAGAGAAAGGCGATGCTTTCATAGGAGAGGCTTTATCCGTAGCGCAAGATACAGACTCAATCGGCGATGAATGGTACTTGGACTCAGGTGCGACCGACCACATGTCACATCGAAGAGAATGGTTTTCCACATTCAAGACGTTTGAAGTACCCAAATTAGTTAGAATAGGTGATGGTAACAATATACAAGCAGTTGGTGCAGGTGAAATTCACATACTGGCATTCGACGGAAAAGATTGGAAACCTAAACACATGACTGATGTTCTGATGGCAAATGTTGCCACCAAATGCTCACTCCATGACTGGCACAAACGAATGGGTCATCAGAATATTGCGCACGTTAAGAAAATACTTAAAGAATCAGCAATTATGTTTGAGAACGTCGAGAAGTTTCACTGTGAAGATTGCTTGAAAGGAAAAATGCATAGACTTCCATTCTCAAAGAGCGTTTCAAAATCTGAACGAAATGCCGAATTAGTACATGCTGATTTGTGTGGACCAATGCAAGAATATTCTTTGGGTGGAGCAAGATATTTTCTGCTTTTAAAAGATGACTTCAGCCATTGGAGAAGCATCTACTTCATTAAACATAAATCTGATACCTCACGTTGTCTAGAGGATTTTATTAAGAAAACCGCTAAACACTTAGAGAAGGGGGTGAAAATTCTCAGAACAGATAATGGATTGGAATTCACCAATCAAGAAGTCAGTAACCTCACTCATCGGTATGGAATCATTCATCAAAAGTCTGTTCCATATACCCCGGAACAGAACGGCGCAATTGAACGTGAAAATCGAACTGTTGTTGAGATGGCTCGGACCTCACTACAAGCAAGCGGAATGCCGATTAAACTGTGGGCTGAAGCAACAAATTATGCAACCTACACACTAAACCGTACAGGATCAAGTAGTTTAAAGGAGCTAACACCGTGCGAGCTTTGGCTTGGTAGTAAATTTTGTCTTAACAACTTGAAAATCTTTGGCGAAGGAGTCTATGTACACATTCCAAGAGAAAAAAGACGAAAATGGGATCCGAAAGCAGAACAAGGGTATTTTATTGGTCATGACGAAAATACAAAAGGCTACCGTGTTTGGATTCCAGCGAGAAATGAGGTAAAAATTTACAGAGACGTTGTATTCACCGGTAAAATGTGCAAAGATTATTCAAAGGAAGTTGTCCCAGAATCGCCAACCGAAGTTACTTTTATTTTACCAGCAAACAACAAAAACAGGCAGCAAAATCAAGATCAAATACGACATAACTTCAATAATGCTACAGCATCAGAAATCATCGATGATCAAAGAAACAGTCATCAACCTCAAATTATTTCCAACTCGGAACAGATTTTAGAACAACCACAACATATTGATAGTGCAGAATGCAGTAAGAATCGCATACTGAGAAACCGGACTACAATCAAGCCACCCGACAGATACTTTGATGCAAATACTGCTTTTGCAGACCAAATTGAACCAGAAACATACGAATAAGCGATGACATGCACTGAAGCGATCAAATGGAAAGAAGCCATGGATGATGAAATAGAATCATTGAAAAGGAACGATACTTGGACATTAGTAAATTTATCTAAAGGTCAACAAGTTATTGATAATCGTTGGACTTATAAACTCAAGAAGAATAATGATGGCAGCGTGGAGCGATTCAAAGCTAGATTGGTAGCTAGGGGCTTCAAACAAATAGCAGGAATCGACTATCACGAGACCTTCAGTCCTGTCACTAGATTTGATTCTATTCGAATAATTTTGTCCATTGCGGCATCACAAAAGATGTTTCTTCGTCAATTCGATGTGAAAACAGCGTTCCTTCATGGAAAAATAGAAGAAACCATTTACATGAAGCAACCCATGGGCTATGAAGATGGATCTAACAAAGTATGCAAGCTAAACAAGAGTCTGTATGGTCTGAAACAAGCATCCAGATGTTGGAATTTAAGATTTACTACAGTATTGAAGAAACTAGGGCTCTATCCAACTAGTTCAGATGCATGCGTTTTTACAAATGGCCAAAAAGACGATTCAATTTTATTAACAATACATATCGACGATGGATTAATTGCTGCAACAAATCTTTCTACGGCAGAAACGTTAATTTCAAAACTAAATGCAGAATTTGACATAACATCAGGACCACTTCAAACATATTTAGGGTTACAAATCGAAAGAATGAAAGATGGTTCTATTTTCGTTCATCAAGAGGCATACGCAAAAATGATTCTCAAAAGATTCAGAATGGAGGATGTAAATTCAGTTGCGATTCCAGCAGATCCTCATCACCAAATGTGTGCAGATATTCATGGAAATAATGAACAAGATACATCAAATACGCCCTATCGTCAAGCAATAGGCAGTCTTATGTACTTGTTCATAGCTACTCGACCAGATATAACATTTTCAGTCAACAACGCCAGTCAATACATGGAACATCCAAAGAAAATACATTGGAATGCCGTCAAACGTATTTTAAAGTATTTGAAAGGAACATTAGATCACGGACTATACTTTCCATTCAGACAAGAATGTCATCTTCAAACTTTTAGTGACTCTGACTACGCAGGAGATGTTGAATCCAGAAAGTCCACAACTGGTATTCTTATAAAACTCGGTGATTCTACAATTGCTTGGAAGTCTACAAAGCAAAAAGTAGTAACATTATCATCCACTGAAGCTGAGTACGTTGCAGCAAGTGAAGCAGTAAAGGAAATCATGTGGGTTAAAACCTTACTAAATGACCTACCAAATTTTAATGAATTGCAAATTACTTTGAATGTTGACAACATGAGTGCAATAAAATTAATCAAAAACCCGGAATTTCATCAAAGGAGTAAGCACATAGATGTTCGTTACCACTTTATTCGGGACAAATATAACAACAAGGAATTTATTTTGCAACATGTTTCTTCAAAAGATCAACAAGCGGATTTTTTAACCAAGCCACTACCAAAATCAACTTTTGAAATTCAAAGAAATATGATTAATATAAAGAAGAAGAATGAAATTTAATTAGACGAAAAGAACAACGCAGCAAAATCATAAGTTTATTAAGTCTTAGTATACTTTTAGTGGGAGTGTTGAGATAAAAAAGTAATACCTACTTGTTTTTAATATCTTATGTAGTAACTTAGCATATTAATTTGTCATATCATAATTTTTCATTCTAGAATTGTATATCATTCCCTTCTGATAAATTGTTCAATAAACATTATTACTATTTGTTACTGAACTTCTGCTGCTGATTTTATTTAAAACCAAGGAACTTTTAACAATGCGAGAAAACTATCGTGCGATAAATATATCATATAAGCAGTGCTCTAGCGAAATAGCCAATTGCATTCCTCCCCTTAAAAAATTTAACCGTAATACCCGCGCTTTTAGGAATGCTCATCAGTTTACCCTTGAGTCCACCTTCGGACGTACTGTGAAATACAGGGATTCTTTCTTTAGCCGGACTACATGAATGTGGAATGCTCTACCCAGCTCTATTTTTAGTTCCCATTGTAATGTTCAAAAATTTAAAACTAATGTGCATCGGTATCTCCTTTTAAACCCTTTCTTGTTTTCCTAATGCTCATACTGTGTAAAATCATTTTAAGGGTAGTAATAACCCCTTGAGTGCGCGCTTATTATTAATAAAAAAAAAAACATGCAAATAAACTAATATGCGAGGAAACGTTGCCTGATAGCATCATTGCCCCGCCTCTACTTCTCTACTTGGGACTGTAGACCGTACATCATTAAACGGGACAGGTAAATTTCCGCAGTCGTATATTTGAGCCGCTCGAGATCTATGTATATATAAGCAAATTCACTATTCCTGATGGTATACCTTCATTCTTCTTAAGAGGTGTTCTTCATCGATGGCAAAACCATTGCGTAAGCTTTTTCATCACTCCTACTGTTCCGGAATCTTCCCTAGAAGATGGAAAGCAGCAATTGTCCTGCCTATTTCTAAAAAAGACGACTCATCCTCCCGCTCCTCTTAGTGAACAATTACACTTATCTATGTCCCTTCTCTCCATGATCATCGAATCGCTGATAAATCATCAGCTCAAGAAATATCTCGAAGATCGAATCTTTTTTATGACTGCGGCAATACGAATTTGACAGCACTAGAGATCTACCCGATGAGTAGAACAGATCTTTACATCGTTTTGGAGAAAGTATGATTATTGCCTTTGATATTTCTAAGACATTTGAAAGAATTTGGTACCAGGCTCTCTTATCGAAAATGCATGCATTTGCTATCAACGAAACCCTTCTAGATCGATCAATACATGTTGTATTATACGGTTTCAAGTCTGATGTCTACAAAATAAATGCTGGTGTTCTCCAGGGCTCCATTTTGTCTCCGAATCTGTTCCTCATTTTTATAAATGATCTCTTGTCTGAATCGTCTAATCCACTCCATTGTTTGGCTGATGACTCGACCCTCACCTCATACACGTTCTCAAATTCACGTCCATCTCCTGCGGAAGTAGAATTGCAATGGTATCGTACGAAAAGCTGATTAAACTCTGATCTTTACAACATCCTTAAATAGAGTAAACATAATCGTGCGGAGATTAATGCTTCAAAAACTCAATGTTGCCTATTGTCGTTCAAGCAAAATGTACCCCTTTTGCCATTGTCCTTGAATGGCACTTGCATCGAAAAAACCGATAAGCTCTCAGTACTCGGTATGTGTGTCAATGACGATCTTCGTTGGAATGAACACATTCTCGAGACCGTAAAAAATGCTGCTGGATTTCTATATTTAAGTAAGAAATGTTGTACCCCCTCGGATCTGACTACAATTTATAGGGCGTTTATACGTCCAACTATGTACGTTTACTATTATACGTATAACTCACATCTTTGGGCAGGTGCAGCTCAAATTTCTCTTCATTTATTGGATAGGATCCAGAACAGAGCGTTAAAGCTGATAGGAAACAGAGATATTATGGAAACATTCCCATCTCTTGAACACAATCGAAATGCTTCATGTAGGTATTTCCTTGCTTTATCGCTTCATTCACAAGCAATGGTCACTCGAAATAGCCAGTTGCATTTCTCGCCTCAATCAGTTCACCCATCGCTAGGAATGCTCATCAGTTCACACTCGAGTCTAAAGCTAAGTGTACACGATTGGTAGATCTTACAATATTGTCAGATCTGTCAGTGAAAAACATGCTTACAATGTCTTACAACCGTGTAGTCTTACAATTAATTGTCAGAAAATGTGTCTGACAATTAATTGTTTGGGGGGTGGCCGTGGCGCGATGGATGTATGCTCGCCTGTCAACCTCATGATCACAGGTTCGATCCCTGCTGTCGTTTATGTCGCCTTCATCATCATCATCATCGGCTCGACAACCGGGTTCCGGTCCTGGCCTCTTTCAACAAGTCTCTCCACCTATCCCGGTCTCTAGCCGACGCCATCCAGTTGCGCACCCCAAGGCTTCGGGCGTCCTGGTCTACGCCATCTCTCCAGCGCAAGCATGGTCTACCACGCTGTCGTCTACCATAGAATGTACCACAAAGAACTTTCCGAGCAGGTTCTTCTTCGCTCATGCGAGCTAGGTGCCCTGCCCACCGGAGTCTACCGAGCTTAATTTTTGTCACGATATCTGCTTCTAGGTGGATTGCGTACAATTCATGATTGTACCGTCTCCGGAATCGTGCTTCCTCACATATGGGGCCAACAATTCTCCTTAAGACTTTTCTCTCGAACGCAGCTAAGAGGTCGGAGTGCCTCGGATCCATATGTGAGTACTGGCAGGACCATGGTCCTGTACAGCAGCAGTTTTGAAGTTATGGTGAGATTTCTGGATTTGAAAAGCTTTGACAGACTATAGTAGGCTCTGTTGGATTTGAGAAGCCGCCCGCGTATTTCTTCTTCTATATTGTTATCGGCTGCTACTATTGACCCAAGGTATTTAAAGGATTGCACCACTTTAAATTCGTGCTCCGCTACCTTGATTGTTTGACCAACTGTTCCTCTCGCATTCGACGCCACCATGTACTTTTTTTTACCATCACTAATGTACAGCCCCAGATTTTGTGCCGCCTGCTCGATCTGGATGAAGGAATCGTGTACAGCTTGTTCGGTTCTTCCGATGATGTCAATGTCGTCTGCGTAAGCTAGTAACTGGCTGGACCTGTTGACGATGGTCCCTCTTGTTGCCGTGCCAGAGTCACGGATTGCTTTCTCCAACGCCAGGTTGAAGAGGAGGCAGGCCAAACCGTCCCCTTGTCGGAGTCCATTAAAGATGTTGATTGGTCTGGATAGCAATCCAGCTATTTTTACTTGGCTTGTTACGTTGGTCATGGT
This sequence comes from Philhelius festivus, assembly GCA_963931855.1. NCBI lineage: Eukaryota > Metazoa > Arthropoda > Insecta > Diptera > Syrphidae > Philhelius > Philhelius festivus. Next base: position 37,749,474 of record OZ007555.1, read on the forward strand.
CAACCTACATAGTCGTGTCAAATTATTTGGGATGCCGAATTCTCTCATGGCTTTGTAAAGTTCTATGTCGCCTTAATTCCATTAAAACCTTATAAAGTTGTCATCAATGGGTTGCTGGTTGCATTGCATTGCATGTTGTTCAGGCATAACACTAACAACATGTGATTTAGTAATACTAGTATGCCCATCAAATATGAAAAACGAATTAAATAATGTGAATTATAAGGGACATCAAAATAAGACACAGCATTCTCCGCACTAGTTCAGCCGCCATCCCTGGAGATAAAAAAATCTGAGACAACCAGCTTAAGTCTCAGAACACCGTGCCACACATCTTTCCTATCCTTCTTTCTCTTCCTTAACTTTACGCCCGCGCTGTAGTGAAACATTTAAAGGGTAGTTATAATCCCTTGAGCTCTTGTAGATTATAAAAAAAAGATCATTGTCTGACAATTAATTGTAAGAAATCTGACAATCATGTGTACGCTAGCTGACAATCGTGTAATCTTCCAATTAATTGTCAGAAAATGTATCTGACAATTAATTGTAAGACGGTAAATTGTAAGGTATTTCATAATCGTGTACACACACAATTTATTGTCAGGCCTTCCAATTTTTATCGTTGTCTGACGTTTCTGACAATGAAGAAATTGTAAGATGTTCTTTTTTTAGCATCATACAATTTTTTCATTGGCAGCCAAGGTTCAATTGTCACAGTTTCCATAACCACAAAACTGACAATTAATTGTGTGTACACGGTTGGTAGAAAATCTACCAATCTCTTACAATTAATTGGTAGGTATTAAGCCGGCTATCTGAAAATGAATTGTCAGCCAACTTCTGACAATTAATTGTAAGAGATTGGTAGATTTTGTACCAACCGTGTACACACACAACTTATTTGTCAGCTCATTGGTAGATAATTGTCAGACATTGTAAGATCTTACAATATTGTAAGATCTACCAATCGTGTACACTTAGCTTAATTTTGGTCGTGCCATCAAATACATCGATTTGTTTTTTTATTCGCACAACACGACTATGGAATAATTTACCCCGCACGGTTTTTCCTTGCCATTTCAATTTGCAAGCATTCAAACCCAATGTTCATCGACACCTCCTTTCATTTCCCCCTGATTTCCCCATCACTCGTGCTGTGTTTAACATTAAAATGGTCTCTCAATCAACCTTTCGGGGCGTTTGAATTATACAAAAAATGCTACAAATGCTTTCATGAGAGTAATAATATAGTTCTCTCGGAAGATAATTCTCTCGCATGATAATTTCTCGCATGGTATATTTCTCACATGATAGTTTTTTGGCATGATTATTACTCCCATGATTGTTTCGCGTATGATGTTTTCTCTCATGATACCTTTTTTCTCGAATGATATATTTAACACATGATAGTTTTCTCGTATCGTACTTTTCTCGCATGAAATATTTTTTGCATGATATTTTGAGAAGAAATGAAGAGGGCATCATTCCTTTTTCTCGTTATAGTTTTTCGGATTCCGTTTCATGAACACTAAACAGACAACGCCAATTGAGAATTCGATACTTTGTTCTAAAACTATTCAAATAAATAATAAGAATAATTTCGTATTCCTTTCAAGGTGGTAACACACAAATTACAGACATTAATTGCAATATAAACAAATCAACAAAATCGTAAGTTTGTTTTTAAAAAGATATAATTATTTATTGTGGCTGATTTTTTATTATTTGTTTGACTTTTTAACCCTTGAAAAAATACATTCTATCTGAGAATTTTAAGCTCTGACTCTACATCCTACTTAATTTATTTTTTACTGACGAAATTATAATAATGCAATTCAAAGTTAGATTTAATTAATGTTGAAACTTTTTATGCAACATTGATTTTAGAAGCATAAAAGATAAAAAAATGTTCATAATAAACTCGTCAGTAAGAGACATTTTCATGCGTGACGTGATTTTTATTGGAGTAGATTTGACTCCAAATCAACGACCTTTTCAATGTCAGCTATACCAGATGAATAAATAAATTATAGTTTCCTCAAAACATCACTCAAGTATTGGGGAATCATATTGCATGACGACTATCAGTGAAAGTTACATAATTTGTATATTCTTACTGTTTATTGTAATTTAATTTGCATACATACATTAATTTGAATAGCTGAATAAATTATCAAAATCCACATCGTCTTACCAAAATAATTAAATTAGTGATAAATTCGTATTCAGTTACGAAATGAAAACAAACAATTTGAAATCACAACGAAACTTTGGCTTGATTATGAATATCAGTATGTAAAAACAGTCTACAAAGGATCAAAGCGCTTCAGCGAGGCAATAAAAAGATGCTATAACAAGGAATAACGTTTGTACGTAAAATGCTAAAATAAACTCTCAACGTTTAAGGTTCTTACGCTCTTTCAAGCCAGCAATGATGATCTTGCAGACCAAGAATTTTGCTCTACTAACCATGTGCAAAATGTTCGAGGAGTAGAACCTCAGTATTGTTTGTCTATTTTCAAGAATAGAAACATCAATCTTTTTATCTTCTTTCGAATTGTGTAAACTGAATTCGTTTGCCAACCAGTCAATATCAGACAGAGAAAGTTAATTATTTGTGAAATATTCATACATTAGCTGGTCTTTGAAAAAAACCATAACTGCATTATAGGTAGAAATATTTGGCCCACCTATAATAAATCCCGACAAATTGGGCTGATACGCAGAACCAGGCAAGATATAGTCAGGATGGTTGAGCTACGCGCAGCGGAAACTGGCTCTGTGGTAGCTGTTGTGACCAGCAGGAAAAAGTCATTAATTTCCTCTGTAAATGCTAAGGTGTAGTTAAATTAGAGCACAATCGTTCGGAAAGACATTTTTTTGACGACTTTGACGAACTTCCGCAAATCAAAATCAAAGATTTAATCTCTTTTCCCAATGCTAAGAAACAGCTCTAGGACGAACTTCGGTTACTTCTGTACCGTTCTCTTTATCAGATTCCTAAGACCGTGAGATAGCGTACTGGGGATTTTGAAGAGACCTCATGGTTCTAAGTGGATGGACCTTAAGCACCAGCCAACAAGCTGCCTTGTTTAGCACAGTTTAGATGGTTTCAGATGCAGGTGACGGTCCGGTTGAGAGATTTATCCGTTTTCTGATGATTGTGCTAAAGCAAACACACTTGGGCAAGTAATTGAGCCAAAGGGATAAGACGCCCTTCGTCACCATCTATGTATATGTAATATGTATGTGAACACATTATCTCCGTCTTCTTACTTTTTCTCTGAAAGTATTACATGCAAACGCAAATTCAGAGAATTTTGTATTAACTAATCTCACAGGATTTTCTGCTTTTATTCTTCCTCTCCCTACCTGATATTTTACGAACATGTGAAATTCTGTCCACAGAAATGTCTTGGCCAGAAAATTAAGATAGGGAAAATTAGCAACTCTGTCTTAGGCTAGTCGCGCACTGGCAACTGTGATCGAAATCAAATAGTTTAATCACCAGTTGAAAGAAAACCGCGCACTGGCAACTCTTTACTCACGCTCACACTCTTTTCTCTCTTGCGCTTATAGAAAACAGTTCAACTGTTGCGAAGGCAATCGTTTAGTTTGTGTCAAAACACAAACAGACGAATCTATAAACAAATCTTAAAGGTTACTTAACTTTAAAATACCTCTAAACAGCTCTTAAGTATGAAATCGGTATCTATAATCAATTTTCACATTTAAGTAACGTTTACTTAAAGGCCTCTTAACTTAAACGCCATCAACCGCGTTTAAGGGTCACTTAAAGGCATTTTAAAATGTATTTTGACATATCGATTGTCATCTTTGAAATTTTGAAGTTTCAAATTGTGAGTTTGTAGGTATTGTTTGTTGTGATATTATATTAGAATTATAAAGTGCAACTATTTAAGAAAGAAACATAAAATTTGTATTGATTAAAGTATGTGTACGCGCAAAGAAATTTCGTCCATGCTTGCCGCTTAGCCTTTGAAGTGTTTGTATCGACACTTTCTTCCTCGTTGTTAGAAGAGAATCTGTGCATAAAATAATTCTGTTTTGTAGTGTATTATTGCAAATCTATATAAATAAAAATGTAAATGTATGTTTGTTACTAATGGCTAATCTCGGAAAGTTCTTAACAGATTGCTTTGAAATTTCGACACAACATTGCACTCAAGTACGTTAGTGTTTATATATACTTAAAACAAAAATAAAATGGTGGCCTTAAACGCAACAGTAGCTTCACTGAGATATAAGGAATATATTACCTTTATTTATCAAAAACAAACATTCAAAGTTTTTTTTTTGTCAAAAAATATAAATAAAAAAATAGATTTCTGTAAGCATATATATACAAACAAGGAAAAAGTCAAAGAAAAAAGGTGTCTTATAACAAGAAGAGGACAAAGAAGATTATAAAGAAAAAGAAGAACTTTTTTTCAGAAAGCTTATAGTAGTTGGTGTAATAGGTAAGTCCGATTTATTTTCTGTTAAATATTTAAAATTCATTTTTTCCTTTGCTTTTTAATTTATAGTTTTGGAAGTTGTGAATAAGCAAGCATACATAAATACCACAAATATTAGCAATTGGTGTAATTGGTAAGTCCGTTTTCTTTTCTCTTAAATATTTAAGATTTAGTTTTTGTTTTTTTTAAATTTATAGATTTGGAAGTTATACGAAGACAAGCATACATATCTACCACACATATTAGTAAATGGTGTAATTGGTAAGTCCGTTTTCTTTTTTTTTTTTTTTGTTTTGTAATATTTTCATTTCGGCTCATTAAACTGAAAATAAAATCTAGGTATATATGAAATGTAGGTTGATCTGATAAAAATTTTGTCAAGCAAAAAGGTTTTATAAAATTGATAAAAATTGCAGAATTTTGTTCAATTTCAATTCAATTTCAATTTGAAAAAAAAAAACAAAATATTTTGTTATGCTAACAGATTAATTTGTTGAAATAACAACAATTATAAATTTACAAAATTAATTTGTCATATTAACAATTCTTTTGTTGTATTAACAAAGTTTTCGTTGATGTTACAAATTAGTTTTTTAGTATTATTATTGGATTAACCAAATTGTTTTGTTAAATTAACAAAATATTTTGCCAATTTAACAAAATATTTTGTCGATTTTACAAATTTCTTTTGTTTAATCCACAAAAAATTTGTCAAAATAGTTTTTTTTTTAAGTCCACAAAAATTTGCGTTTCGTCCTTACGAATCAAAAGTGAGGGCGTATTGACAATACGCAAATTTTGTTAACTTCAAATAATCTTATATCGATTTGTCGACAAAAACAAAATTGTGAACTATGTAATACACAAAAGAAATGTCATCATCAAAAAAATATTGTATGGTAACATGATTATTTATGTTATTAAGCTGTGTCATTTTCCATATAGTCATTTCATTTTTTTTAAAGATATATATTATATATATTATATATTATTATATATTCAGACAAATTATGAAAATCACGATTGGCTTAGTGAACGAGCTATTCTTGCCTCCAAGAATAAAAATGTCTTCGAAATCAACAATATTATTCTGTCTTACATTCAAAGCGAGGCACTCACATACAAGTCCGTCGACACTGTTGTGGAAGCAGATGAAGCAATCAACTATCCAATAGAATTTTTGAATTCGCTCGATCTGCCAGGGATGCCACCGCATATATTGCAATTGAAAATTGGCGTGCCAATTATCATGTTGCGAAATATAAACCAGCCAAAGTTATGTAATGGCACGCGACTTGCAGTAAAGAAATTAATGTGTAACGTAATAGAAGCGACGATCTTAACAGGACCTTTCAAAGGTGAAGACGTCCTTATTCCAAGAGTTCCTTTAATTCCAACAGATATGCCATTTAATTTTAAAAGATCTACAAACGGATTGCTTCTCACATGGGCAATTATATGTAGCGTGTTCAAGAGTCGGTAACCCAAATAATCTTTATATTTTTACAGACAATGGAACAACTAAAAATATTGTACATAAACAAGTGTTATAAAATTAAACTTATTGAAAAGCAAGTCCTTTTTCTTATCTCTCTTTTCCGTTTACCCACAGTAACGAGTTGACCAGTACAGCAAAAAGCTGCAAATTATAGCGTAGATTTACATATTATTCATTGTAGATACTTGGAGTCGTTGTTACATCAGCTGTTTTTTTTTTCAAGAGATTACAAGAACAAAAACCTATTCGTATAACCTTAGAATTTAGATTATATAACTCAAACGCGATCGTTATTATTGAAATTATAGATAAATAGATAGATAGATAGATACAGATATATACCTAAAGTCCAGTTTTTAAATTTTTATTATTTCAGTTTTATATTTTAACTGTTTTCTTTTAACGAATATTTTAAAAACAGAAAATGGATGCATATGAATTAAAAAAAAAGACAATGCAAGCCATAAACAAATTTGAAGATTCTATTCAGAATTTTTCTGAAGTCCAAAAAAATATTATAAGAATCGATGTTTTTAAAAATATATATCTTGCCACAAAAATTGAAATCGATGAAGGTAAAACTGATTGAGCAGACTTTTGTAGAATGTTAATTAATTAGTTATTTTATTTAAGATGTTCCAAAGAAAAAAGTCCGATTGGAAAAAAAAAAATTGCAAGAAAATGAAATTATCAAAAAATAAGAACAAGCTATGAAAAGAAGTAACAGCGACAAAGAAAAAATAAATGTTTTTGAAATTCAAAATTTATTTGATGATGAAGATGTTGAGGAATCAGCACAAAATCTAAATAACATTACTATTTCCAGTAGTAGTAGAAATAAAACTACAGATGAATCTTCAGGAGAAGAATAAAAATTAATAAATAAAAAATTAAACGAATTCTTTAAAAATAATTTTAAAATTGTATAAAAATAATTTGCTAGAAGTTATGAACCTCTCGCAATTTTGTATTAATATAAATAACGCCCAGCGAAGCGGGCTGATAATAGCTAGTTCTAAAATAAAAAAGTTTCCTTGTAGGAGGCATCCCAATTTTCAGATATTTTTCTTTTATTTGTGGCGGCGGGTGTGGGTGTGTGTTCGATAGCCATTTTTTTTTTGATTTCACAAATAAAAAAATGTGTCTTCCAATTATTTACTGAAAGAAGCAGCATTTGTTTTTTTTCTGTAGTAGATTTACACATTCTTTTACGTTACGTGACACAACCAATGAAAAACCGATTATAGATACAAATTGAAGTTTCGTTATGTAAAGCCAAATTAAATATTTAAGTATGCTTAACTAAATAACCTCTAAGATGCAGTTTAAGAAAATCTTATAGATACGGCTGAAACTTTTTAGCTGCTCGTATCGAGTTGCTCTAAGTGCGCGCTGTCCCATATAATCCCATATGTTTCATTTTAGCAACTCAACAGTTGCGAAACTAAAAATTGAATGTGCGCGTCTAGCCTTAAGGGCTTAGTTCTGTGAAAAATAGAGTGATGGATAGCAATGATATTTTTTCCAATTGTTATGTTTCAGATGTCAAAATTCTCAATGACAGCTGTCAAAATTTTCGCTAAGTTTTGCCATTTCATTCGGACAACTATAGAACTCACAACACCGTGTGTTCGTTTATTTGGCGCGGGAAATCTTGACCGGAGACCCGGATTTTGGACAAACTTAATTTCCTTGGCCAAGCCTATGTATGTATATTATTTTTTTTTATTTATTTTTATTTTTTTTTTTTTGTTCTTATTTATTGTATTTCTAAATAGTTTTTATAATTTATAATTGTTAACTTTTCACAAGCTTAAAAGTGTACTCTTACTGTGAATTGATGTATAGTTAAATAAATAAATACTAAATACTAAATACTTGACACCACTCGATTATTTTCTCTGAGGCTACATCAAGTCTTCAGTCTACGCAAAACTTATGCCTCGACGCTAACATTCGCGACGATACTGCCAGAACAATACTGCGATTCATCAAAAATTGGACCGATAGCTTAAATCAGTTCCAGGAAAGCAATCCGGTCATTTGAATGATGTGTTATTCCATATACAATGGCTTAAATGTAGCTTCAAAATATAGCCAGAATCAAATGTACTGTACATATCTCACACCCTAGTTGTTTTATTTAAATTTCTTTTCAAATCGTTCTTATCTGGTCACCCTATACAACGGTTGCGCTTTTGTAAGAGAGGTTAATCTAAACTTTTAAGACGAATAATTTAGTTAGTTGTACTAAATACTTTTCTTATCATTCCCCAAGTCCCCTTTGATAACTTTGCATTTATATGTACATATTTGTATCTTTTAAAAAACTAAGTGAAGTAACTTACTTTTGTACGTGTGAAATGTACTCTGCATCCCTTTTGTTCTTCTCACTTATATCAACATCCAAGGTAGTTGCTAAAATCAAAAAACATTACAGTAACTAAAATAATCATTTTGAAAACCTCTTAATTACCAATGGCCGTTTGTATAGTGAATCTTTGAAATAAATCATTCAAATCAAATTCTCCTCCACCAACTAAATTGTCGAGTTTTTCCAATAACTCCGTTGATTTATTATTAAATATTGGAAAAAATTTTAACAAGACTTTATGATGAAATGTAGGTCCTAAAAGTTTCCGATGCTTGGTCCAACGTTGGGCTAGAAGTTATATTAAAATTGTTAGCAATTTTTATTTAATTTTTTTAAAAAGAAAGTTAATCTTTAATACTTTTACTAGATAGAAGTCCTTGACCGATTTCTTTATCTAAAACTTCAAATGCACTTGTTTTGTCGGTACAGTTTCGTGATGAAAGAATCTTTTCGATAATATTTGGATCGAAAGTATAAAAATAAGGTACCGATCCGATCCATGTGAAAGCCGACTTGGTTTTGTAGTTTGTTGCAATTTTTGGCAATCTATAAAGGACATCTAGAAAATATTTTTTTTTTTAATTATTAAGTTATAGTTAAAATATTTTGAAAAAATTAAAATTTTAATATTTCGATTTACTTTTTTTTAAATAGTTAGTTATATTTGGAGTCCAATTATAGTTTAATAAGAATAACCTATTACATTTGTATAATGTAATTTGAAAAAAGATACTACTAGTAACTAGTAAAATGTTTCTAGAAAAAAATTTGGGTTGCCAATTTTAAGTATGTAATAATAAAAAAAAAAATTTAATTATTTTTTTTTAAATTATAAACATATTTTTTTTAGAAAATTTTTATAAACAATACAGCACTAAAGAAGTTCTTATATTAAAATGTTGGTCAAAATCATTTGAGCCGTTAATGAGAAAGTCGAAAATAAAAAAAAGAACGGTTATATGACAGGTACCGTTAATAAAATGCATTCTTAAAATTTTTGTTTAACCAAAATGTATCCCATAGCAAATCCAATTTTTTTATTAAATTGTTACAGCCGTTTTCGAGATAAATAAGATTTTGCATAACGCGTGTATAGGAGGAACCGCTAGTTTTGAATCTAAGTAATAATTTCAATTTCAACAATAATTTTCACCGAAGAACCTTAAATACCGAGTTTGACGAAAATCGTTTCAGTAGCTTATACTGTAGGTCGAGTATAAAGTATAGACATACAGAAAAACAGACAGACAGACGGAATTGCCGGACGCAATTTATTCATGTTCTCTATCTTCGTAATGTCAACTTTGATCAAAATCTGGAGTTCGATTTTTTTTCCCAAAAGCAAAACTTGCCCTATAGTATCTAGAATCTACCCACTTAAGTGTATCTGTCTACAAATATGTATGTATGTTTATCCTTCTGTTAATTTGCATATAATTATTTTAATGATTAATTTTAACCTTGACCATATGGACCCCATGAAACAAAATATATTATAACTAAACATGCACGTTTCACAACAATACCAAGACAAGTATTGGAACGGACAAAAATTATTAAATACGTAATGAATCATAAAATAATCCGGGGAACTGATTCTATTTGCATTTTCAAAATAAATTATTCAAATCTTAATAATAAAACGCAAAACACAAGCATTATTTTCTATACAAATATTTTAAATCTCAAATTTGTGACAACATTTTACCGGGTTTTTTGATAATTGTGATGTCACAAAAGTCAAGAATGTATAATTTTATTGATTTTTTTTCTTTTATGTATCACATTGCACATGCACACTAGTATATATTATGCCTAACCGAGAGGCGAGGCGTTTGCTCTTTCCAAGCATTATGTTTTTTTTTAATAAAAACGGTTGCATTGCAGAAACTGTTATGTTTGAAGCTAAGAAAATATTCAATTTCCCAACTAGCCGTAGATCGAGGTACAGACATACGGAATTACTAGGTTTCGTGTTCTATATATCATCCTAATAAATACTCGTATCTATGTAATTTCATAAAAACTCCATGTGCAAGTATTAATTGGTAGTACAAAATATATAAGCAATTAAATAATTATAAATGTATATACAGAACTGCTTTATGAAATCTCATTTACACTTAAAATAATACTTCACCGTTACAACGACAAATCTTTGCGATTTTCTAAAAAATCTTTTAAATTTAAAAAAGCTATTAAAAAGCGATCCAATAAAATTATAGTAAATAAGTAAGCAAAAAACTTAGTCATGTTCTTATTGACACCATTAAGTAGGATGCTAAATCTGTAAAACCTTCGTTTTAACTTAGCGCATCATTCTAAATACTACTAATTCGACTAAAATTTTGAGCCATAAAATTTTAAAAATGATTGTTATTAGAGAAAACTTCAAAGAATCATAAAAACAGAATACTATGTGATTTCCTAAACAAGTATAAATTTATGCAAGAACAAACAATTGAAATCGTTTTAGCGTTTTGTTTTTTAAATAAGTTTTTATGTATATTTATTTTACACGTACCAAAGGGATTTAGACTATCCTTAAAATGTTTGTGCAGTGTTGGTTTTGAATGTCTGAATATCGTAATGGAAGGGAAATATAGAGTCGGGTCCATGTTGTGCGGCTAAAAAAAGGATCTTTGAATTTAACTGAAGCGCGAGTATTACGATCGAATTGCTTAAGGGGAGGAATGCGGCTGGCTATTTCACTAGAGCAATGTTTAGAAAAATATCGGTCAAATAATGCTATACAAGAAACATCTATCATTTTTAAAGCCAATAAACTCTTGTGTGTTATTGGAGCAACTGCCCTAATATATGAAATTATAATCGAGCTTTCGACGAATATAGGCTTTATAGATTAGTGCCTGATCAGAAGGGGTGACAAATTTCTTGCATCGTCGAAAAAACCTAAGCACTTATAGACTAAGAGCCCACAGCAATTTTTGGGTGTGATTGATAACAAAAAATAATTAGCATAATTAGATAGGCCTTTAGTAGTTATTTAGAAATGTGAACGTCTTGCATTCTCTAGTGGGAGCAATAGTGCACAAGAGTGCATCAAATATGCAGTTCTTTCCAAAGTCTAAAAAATTGTGATAAGAAATTTGCCATAACTTCAAAATTAAAAGCTAAGTGCCCTGATTGCAAATATCGAGGTCCATGACGTTTTGAAGGCGGCCTTCTTCGTGCAAGTAGTACCGTATTCTTATCGCGGCTGGCAGGCAGAAGACTATTTGCAAAACGTCTTGGACCTCGATATTTTCAATCAAGGGGCTTAACTCTACATTTTGGCAAAGTTGATATCATAATTATTTAGACTTGGACAGAACTGCATATATGTATAATGCACTATTATGCACAATTGCTCCCACTTGAGCATGAAAGGCGTTCGCATTTTGAAATAACTGCTAAGGGCCTATCTAATTAAACTAATAATTTTTTGTTATCAATCACACCCAAAAATTTGCTGTGGGCTCTCGGTCTATTATTAATAGCATTTTTGGTAACGTCGAAAATATATATTAAAAATCTTCTTTAGGAACATGGTATATTTTTGGATGAATTGGTGTGTTAACTAGCAAAATTGCCTTATATGGAATGACTCCAACCCACACGAGGTTCACCAGGTGACAATGCATCTTCAAAAAATATAACCAGTTGGTGTGGATTTTGGGTCAGTGGCGTTATTGGTATAAGTACTTTTTCGAAATTGACTTTGGTGAGACGGTCACCGTCAATGATGAGCGCTACAGAATGATGATAACCAATTACTTACGGCTCAAATTCAACCATATGGACCAAGACGATATTTGGTTCCAACAGGATGCGCTATATGCCACACAGCGAACGGCCACGATTGACATTCTGCATGAACGATTTGAAGGTAAAGTTATTTCTCGAGATTAAGGCTAGCCGCGCACTAGCAATTTTTAGTTGCGAAACTGTTTGGTTACTTATAGAAAACAGATAAACTGTTTGGTTGAATGTCGGTGAATTTGCAGATAATTATATGTTCAGTAAAATGGCGAACTTATTTTAGGCAATCGTTTAGTTTGTGTCAAAACACAAACTTTTTAGTTGCTCGAACCAAGCAGTTTCGCAACTAAAAATTGCTAGTGCGCGGCTAGCCTAATATAACACACGCCATCTCTCAAATTTAGTCGAATTAATGCGAAAGAGTAATTGAAAATTGAACCACTCGGATCCGTGCCACCATAAAAAACGTAGGTTAGGCGAACAACAGTTCGACAAAGCGATGCGATTCGAGAAGCGTTTGCGTGCGAAAAAAATATTTACATTGATTCTTATATACGTTTGCACAGTAGAGCGATATTTGATACGAGTGTTGTGATTTTCTCGCATACCTACTCGTATCGCAAGCATCTCGCTCACAAACTGTTCTGACCACTTTTTTAAGCGAGTTTGTGCGAGAAAGTTCATATTGTTTGTTTTGACATTCAAAGAAAAAAATCAAACGAGTAAAATGTTGTTACTTCAGTGCTTGTTTTGTTGTGCAATTTTTTAATAATTTTGATGGCAATAATTATAAAGGAATTAACAACACAATCGCACAAAATCGCTTTTACTGTGTCGCATCTACATAATTGTAGTATCTCGAATCGCTTGTCGCACCGCTTCTCGTATCGCAGTGCTTTGTCGCACCACTGCACGCGCAGCCTTAGGTGGGCATTTGAACTATGTCATATTCCATACATGGACCTTTTACACACCTCACACACAGCATGTTTTATTCCATTTTAACATTTACCCGCCTTTATTTTATTGAAAAACCATTTATATAAAATGTTTAAAACATAATTATGAAAACTTGATTTGAAGTCAAAATTGAAAATAAATTATTCTTTAAAAGGTACTGTTAGTTCTGACTTAATTTAATTTTTTTAAATGAAAGATGGATCGTAAAAATTAAGAGAAACTGAACAAAATTAATCAAAATTTAAGGATCTGTTTTAGAGAAAAATAATATTTTCGAAAATCATTTTTTTAATAATTGTATGGTGGGTATCGTTACTTTTGGATAAAAGAACAATTTGTTGTACATCATGTAAATTGTGTTAAGAACTATTAATCGCTTAGTTTCTTTTTTTAAATGAAAACAAAATTGAAATTTTAAAGAGATTAGCATAAGAAAATATCAAAATCAGGCGTACCGTCTTTGAGAAAATCCAAAAAAAAAAAATAAGTTTTAATAGAAATACCATTTTCCAAAAAACATTTCAATCATAACCTAATTTTTTTACTGACATTTAGGTTATGGTTGAAAAAATTTATTTGTGTTGTCTTTAAAAAAAATTGTGGAGCCTTGTTTTTAAGCTCTTAAATCTCGAACAAATGGGAATAAATTGTATGGCAGTAACCGTTTTTCTTAGACTAAAAAAAGGAATACACCTGTCAAAGGGTAAATGCTCTTTACCAAGTTCAAAGAAAATCAAGAAAATCAGCCGATAGCCATTTATACTGTAGTGAAACAGAAAGGCAGACAGAACTGCGAGACCAGCTTTTTCCATCTACCCTTATCGTAATGTCCATTTTGATCAACATTTTGTTTTCAAGTGAAGTAAGCATTTCATTAGTCTGACGTTGGGTCGAATCGCATCCTTTTACAAAACGCCATACCTTGTGTTGTGTGATCGGCTACTGAGCACTCTTGACTCTTATCGAGATGGTTGTGTTAGTACCTGGACACATTGACGCAAGTGCACATGAAACTTGCATGAACATATAAAAGAGAGAGAATGATTTTTAATAAGAGGGAAAGAGATGCACTGAAAAATAAAAAATCTGCACGAATCTCATAATTTATTAGTGCCTGGACACATTGACGGAAGATCGCAATGCCTCACTGCGCACTTTGTGGCTACACACAGAAATAAACGTACTTGGTGATGCAAGAAAATTGACAGTAGAAGAACAGTTGGAAAGTAGAACACGGCATATTGCGAAGTAAATACCTGGACACATTGACGCAAGTGCACATGAAACTTGCATGAACATATAAAAGAGAGAGAATGATTTTTAATAAGAGGGAAAGAGATGGACTGAAGTTATCGGCTCGACGCCAAAATAAAAATGTAATTACCTGTCAAAATTGGAACGATATTAGAACGGAACTTGATTCACTGCTCAGAGTTTCATAATAAATTATGAGATTCGTGCAGAATTTTTATTTTTCAGTCCATCTCTTTCCCTCTTATTAAAAATCATTCTCTCTCTTTTATATGTTCATGCAAGTTTCATGTGCACTTGCGTCAATGTGTCCAGGTACTTATGAAACTCTGTGCAGTGAATCAAGTTCCGTTCTAATATCGTTCCTATTTTGACAGATAATTACATTTTTATTTTAGCGTCGAGCCCGTAACTACAGTCCATCTCTTTCCCTCTTATTAAAAATCATTCTCTTTTATATGTTCATGCAAGTTTCATGTGCACTTGCGTCAATGTGTCCAGGTACTTGCTTCGCAATATGCCGTGTTCTACTTTCCAACTGTTCTTCTACTGTCAATTTTCTTGCATCACCAAATACGTTTATTTCTGTGTGTAGCCACAAAGTGTGCAGTGAGGCATTGCGATTTTCCGTCAATGTGTCCAGGCACTTACAAACGCTCGCTCCTTATTTACATATAAGACTTACTTAAATTTTCTCTATTTCATGCATAGAAAAAACGTCAGCGCAACAGTGTTATATGGCACAACAAAGAACTCCACAACACACCACTACTCGCAAATAAGGTAGTACCCATGTCAAATACAACGTTAAAGACACACGCTTCCGCAACACACTACACGAGATATTTGTATCGGTTCCGACTTAACTGACTTACTAGTTCATTCATTTCTCTGACTTATTATTACATATACATAAACTTATTATTGAAATAAGTTTAACTTTTGCTTTTAAGGACTTAAGTCTATTGCAAAAGATACTGAAATAAATAAATACTAAATACTAAAAAAAATCCATATCATTCTACTTTATTGTGTAATTTTTTTATTTTCGAAATATCGTTTAATTAAATTTTGCTGTTTTTGTTCAAAAATAATTTTTTTTTATTGATACGTTAGTTTAATAAATGTCAAATATTTTGATATATCAAAAGTTACTCTTCATGCTACAGAAGCTTCACTAATAATTACTCAAGAAATCGCCAAATAACGGGCTTTATTGGAGAGAAAAACGCAGTTATTTCATAAAATAACCATAGACCAATATAAATAAATTTATTTCTTGACGGATGAGGTTTTTAAGTAAGGTTTTAATATCAGGCTTCATTTTTTAAATTTATTGAGAATTACAGCATTTAAAGTACATACTTACTCGTAATTGTTTGAATACGCGACATTTTAATTAATTTTTCAAAATGCAAAAGTTGATAAAAAAATTTAGAGTTTTTAAAACAGATTTCCCATTTCTTTTCTACAAAATTGTAACATATTTTATTAGGATTGAATAGAAGCTGAAGTGGTACTGTATTCAATATTGAACCAATCAAATGAAATTTTCTTCAGATGACTACGTTCACTTATGCGGCGATTAGACCTAAATGAAGTCAATTCACTATTTCCACTTTCTATTAATGTAAAAAATCTCACTGAATGAATATGTATTTAATATTTCCTGGGATTCCCTGCTTCCCTTTACGATAATAATATTTTATGTTATGTCTCATGTTCATATCTAAAATAGCACATAATAATTTGTTCTCCGAAATCGTCAAAGTCCCTTTTTTGATAAAAAACTTTACCGATCCATAAATAAAACAGTTGCAGTTATTTTTGTGCATTTACATGTTCCATGCACATATGTACATATTATAAATTCAACGAACTAAATTCAAAAATTAAACTTAACATCAAATTAAAACCGATTTTAAACCAAGTGACGAAATGATTTATACTTTAATAGCTTTGGGACGTAGAATACTTAATATACGATTATCACAAGCTTAATAGAAACAAAATTAATTTGGATCCATAAGCTTATTCGATCTTAATAATGTGTTGTTCCTTTCGTAGTTTAAAATTTCATATTTTAACACACGACTTCAACCTTTACCATACCATTTTAAACCGTCATATTTGATAATGAAATATATAACACTAACCACATTCATTTATCACTAACGGTTTAATTATCTAATATTTGTGATTTCTTGTGGCTCAATCCACTATTCGAAAATTACAAAGGTGTTGCAATACTTATGGTTAAGTGAAACGGGTCTAATAAGAAGTATTAAGAATATTAAAAAAAATAACAATAACACATCCGCACCTTTTTGTGGAAGCAATTTATGTAGAATACCCAAAAACGGTAGACCCAAAGGTCCAGGAAATTTTAGAGCAAATAAATAAAATCTGCGACGCGTCCATATAAAATAAAACCAAATCAAAAATCCAAAGAGCAACAGATACGCATCAACTGTCATATCGAACAAATATCACCACTTCAAGTTTAATACTAAATCTATCAAAAGGTTTTTGCTACTTCACCCGACAAGATACCGATTTAAACGAAATGCTTAAGATATCTAACCGAGATCTTTGAACTAAACGACAGTAAAAGCCGTTAGACTTGAGTGGTAAATTGGTGTTTTTTTTTGTATATATGTATTACTTATTTTGCCATAACTGGGTGGGAGAATGTCGTCAAAGCTCAAAACTTGTCTTGTCCATTGATAGGTTGTTTCTTAGCTTTTTATATACCCGATTGCAATAAGCTGGATCCACTTATCTGCGTTTACATAGATCAAATTAACAAGGGTGCATTTTTTGTTTAACATGAGGATCGTAAGTCAGTCTGTTTTGATGGTGATGGACTTTCTATACAACTTTGTCAGAGTATGTCTTTTAGAAGTTAAGGTTAATTTATAGCCCAGAGTGAAACTTTATTTATGTGAGGGGGAACTTATAAGAGCTTCAATATTAAACTCAATTTACTTGAATACAAGTCCATGCGAAAAATGTGTATTTTTTTCAAAGTTGCACACTGGGGTCTGCTTTGCCAGAACCTTACCCAAAACTTGAAATTTTAAATGAGTAACGTTATAATTTTTTTCTAAAGTGGTATTCTCACATCTATTAGTCACATTAGTATAATAATATGGAAGGGTATTTAATTTAATGGTGTTTGTTTAAATTAAAACTAATGTAACTGCCTTAAAACTTACCTTAGCGGTAGTGCTTTTAAATATTAAATTATCATTAAATGAACACTCAGGTATACATTAGCTTCTCGTTAATTTTTGAGCAATTTTCTTTTATAGTAGGGATGTGTGCAATTTCGTGTAACCCAACCTTTGAGAAATGCCAAGAAAGGTTAAAAATTGTTTTTAAAATCTTGTTTTGATAAACCTGAATTTTTTTGTAGTGACACTTCCCACAATAGTACCAACATGGAGATGCATTATATATAACAAAGAAAGTAGGGAAAGAAATTTATATATCAATAATTTATTTTCAACGGATAAATGGAAGTTTCTGATTAAAAGTGAAAACAAGATTTTTACTAAAAATTGACCTTTCTTTACGCTCTCAGATATTTGATTTGAAAAGGTTAAGCTTTTGTCTAGGGTAACACCCAAATATTTAATACATTGTTCCCATTGAATTGGAGCATTACAAACAAAGAGAGATTTACTAGTTGCAAGTTGTATTGCTTACGTTTTCTTGTAAAAACAAAGATTGTGTGTACTGACGTACGCGCGGTAGAAGTAAAACTTCTTTACCCTCAAGAAAAAGCCTCTGTAAGATTCTAACCTATAAACGTCAAACATTTTGTATTCTAAAAACATGTCGCTGCATTTGACTGATAACGTGTCGTTTTGACATATCACTGACAGCTGCATAGAAAATGTTTTACCCCCAACGCAGGAAAAGAAGTTTTACTTCAAAAAAACATGCTTGAGTCTTTATGGGGTTTATTTTGATTTTCCAGTTAGAAAAGGAGATTTAAACAGCATCAAAAGCATTTTGGAGGTTTCACAAAATTTGTTGACGGTTTTCGGAGATACTAAATACTAAATTTAAAGAAGGAAAGTCGGACACTAATTATTGTAAAGAGAAGAAAGCATAATTTTCTTGGGCTATTTAAACGAAGAACTTTCTTTCATTTACAAAACTTTTAATAATCTTTTTAATTTACTTTGGGAGACCGTATATTCGAAGCTTATGGACAAGACCGTCATGCCAAACGCTGTCAAAAGCTTTTTCAATATCAAAGGAAACCATTCCAACTGATTTTTTGAGTTTAAGTGCTAACTAACCTCCATTACTATTAATGGTAATGAAGGGAGCCTACAATTTTCTTACGTTTCCGATCTTGAACGTTTATTCAGCAGAACTTTTCATGACAAGAGATACCCTTGCCGTGAGAAATCGTCACTTTCTCGCAAGAGTCAGTATACCCATATAAAAAACATTTTTGCAGCAGCTGAGAATCGACATTGCTAATATTAGGTTCAGCGTAAATGCGCTCAAAATCATACGGGATTATATTTACAATTTTACATATACAATATTGTACCTGCCCCTATAAAACTGAAAGTGAAGTTTAAAACATTTTGGAACAAAAATTTAAATTAAAACCATTTTTACTTTCAATTAATTATAGGAATACCTAAATAAGACGTAAGAACTTTTGGATTCGTGAAATTACCGAAATCATTTAAAACTGATATTTCTAGCAAGTTTAAAGAAAGAAAGATATTTAAACATATTTATTGTTAAAAATCAATTTTTACTCTCTAGTATTGGATTCATTTAAGAAATTATACTGTTTTAATCAAACAGTACAGGACCGAAAAGTTAATAATAAAGGGAGTTTCGTTATACCATTCATGCCCTTGTCGAACCGTAGTCCCTTTGTGCAATTTCTAATTTATTTATTTGAAAGAATTTCTCTCATCTTCTCTAGCTGTGTGTGGAATGGTCTCATTTTGTTGAAATTGTTTTCAGCTGGAATTCCAGTACCAAAAACTAGCCAATCATTCGGCAATAGATGTACATACGTCAGCTCAGTGGCTGTCTCTTCCTGGTTGAAAGCGCGAATAATATCTCGATCAGATATCACACCACGCTGTCGGTGGGGTTCCTTAAGTTTATTTATTTTAGCACCATTTATTAACATACCATAGTAATAAATATGTTTTTAAGCCTTCGTGCTGTTTGAAAACGTTCCAGATTATATCGCTATGGTGTCTCGCAAAAAAAGTAATTTGCGTTGAAAATGAAACCTTAAGATTCTTTTTCAAAATGGCACGCGCTGTTTATTTTTTTTTGTAATCTTAATAGTCCGATGATTCTTTTCAACCATTCAGTCACATCTCATTTCAAATCTAAACTTATAAACCCACGATCAGATAATTTGACCACTAAGCCATCAATTAATACAAAATAAGAAAACAAATGAAGCTTACGAACCAATCACCGCACTTTAACCGTAGAATAAAACGTGTGGGTGTCACACGCCAGCGAAAGTGTTAAGTGTCTCATCAATTATTGGGGTATGAAAAGATTTTTGTTGTCAAAATTCAACAAATGGACCACTGTACAAAGACCTGCACTCAGTGGTAGATACTTACAATGACTCTAAAGGGATGTACGATTTTGCTTCAAGTTCATGATAGAGCATGCAGTTTTATTTATAAAAATGGTTTAAGCAATTTTCATCAAACTTCAAACCTGTAATGTCCAAAACGATTGCAAGTTATTTCACAAATCATAACAATTTATTGTTTTAGTGCTTTTGACTTTTTAACAAACTTTCTCCTTAACTATATCACTTGATTAGTAGATTGGTAACTCTTAGAAGATACGAAAATCAGTCTGTACATTGGCACGCAGAAATTCATGTGGTTGGTGGAGCCAGAGAATCACAACAAATTTAAATATTACATAATATTGACAATTAATATATTTGACTTTTAAACTTAGTGTGATCTATGACGTTTATAAATAATAATTTGTTTCTAAGGACATGAATCATAAATCTTGAATATATTCAGAGTTCTAAAGTCTGGTTGATTTGGGTTTATATTTATGGGGATGAGATTTTTAATAATGCCAGTTATATAGTTAGTATTTAATTGAGCATTACTGTGTATTATTTAAATGAGCCCAGTAGCTGGTCTTATGAAAAATACATATTATGTGATTTTTAATTGATAAATCTGAAACTGCAATCTGAAACTTGTTTTATTTTTCTAGAAGATCATCAAACAAAATGCAGACTCTGTGACTAGTAGTCTATTTTTTTATTTAACATAATTAGCATATACTCGTAAGCATTTCATTTTAATAAGCAAATTATACATTGATGTACGAATATACGAATACATAATATGTATATTTTGTATTTATTTTTGAAACCAATCTTGAATTATAAAATACATTTCATAATGCTTGGAAGTTTCTTAATTATAATGCTAAAAAAATTGTATTCATGAGTTCGGTTGGGCGAAAGTATATTTTTTTCCGGAATAAATAATTACGAAAAAAAATAAATACAATTCAAGTGGTTTGGAAATTTTACGATAAGAATATTACAAAATTTTCATAATTAAGACAATTTTTTGTTTCTTCTTGTGGAAATATTCAAAAGATACTCGAATTAGTGTGGGGTTCTTATAAAACCAAATCGAACTGCGAAGCACAACTAATTTTTGAAAGATCGACAAATTTAATGACTTTCTAATTTCATGCCTCTTTACTTGCGATATACATATGTAATGTACATACCTGTTGGTATTATATGGCAAGTTATGCATTCGTTAAAAAAACTCGAGTTTTGGATCAGACATGACTTGAAGACGAAAAAAGTGGGTCTTGAACTTCGTCTGCCTGTCTGATGCTGTTGTATGTCCGTTTATCTATTTGTTCGACTGCAGCTTAAATGGCTTGGACTGTTTTCTTTAAACTTGCTAGATGGCATTTTTAATTTTTTCCCCCACACGTTTTTTTTTTTGTAAGACCAAAAATAACGGTACCCACCATACGAACTTTTTGGAAATTTTATAAAATATTTTTTTTTCTCAAAACTGTTCCACAGATTTCTTAAAAAAAATTGAAAATTTCATTTAGTTAAACTAGTTAATGCTTAAAAAATGTCCGAAAAACGGTTATTAATATATTGTGTATTCAGATTTTCAAAAAAAAATTTTTTGGGATTAAAAAAAAACAATTTTTTTCTTAAACTCAATATTTCGGAAACCCCACCCTCGATTTTCTTAAAACTTGATAGTTTAGTTTTTCAATTTTTAATTTCCCAGATTTTCCTGAGTATCATAAGATCTATGGGTTTTTCCGCAAAATTGTCATTGAGTTTTATTTTTATTATTGTAATAATAGGTATAATATAATGCATACGCAGGAAAAATGCTATCTTAGGTACCGTTAGTAACATTTTTTTGTTAATTTTTTTAACCCAAATGTAGTCCATACCCATAATAGCTCACTTATTTTTTTTTTATCAAAATCGTTTGAGCCGTTTTCGAGATAAATAAGATTTTTCAGAACGGCTGATGTATGGAATTTTTTTTTGAAAATTCGTCATCTCTAAAACGGATCAATATTTTTTTTTTGAAATTTAATTTATATTCGTACAATAACTAAAAGTTTATGTTTTCTGAATTTTGTATATAAAAGCTTACTTTTTAAGAAATCATACAAAGATTAATAATTTTTGTTCTTGCATATTCATATTTGCTTAAGAAATCACATGGCCTTCTGTTTTTATACCTTTAACTACTTAGAGAGTTTTCAAAATTAATTTCATCAAGAATTTTTAAATTCTTAGTCTATTACAAAAGAGCAAGCTTGTGCGACCGTGTATTTTATTTTATTTGCAATGTGTGTATAAAGCTACGATCCTTCAATGTTGTCGTTTCGATCAATTATTCGAGCAGAGATTTAATCAAAGATTAAATTGAAGCTTGAGTCAGCGCTTTTAAGTGACACTGATATTGAAACTTCGATAAGCCCCGTTTCTTAATTAAAACACTTGCATTATTATTTAATTATTTTGTTGTCTTTTACTTATTGAGCAGTTACTAAATAGAAACAGTGGTATATTGTGATCAGTTCTTTAGAAAAAAAAACACTATTTTGAGTATCTGTTATGATGGGGTGTTTATGCAAAGAAGAAAGGAAATGGTTAATTCTATCCATGTATTATGGCCTTATTAATAAAAGTAAACATTCGCATTAATTATAAAACACAATGTCGTTCAAGTAACTGCCTCGGCTGGCTTCGTAGTATTCCATTCTGTCACTGCAATTTTCCAAGTCTTTATTGATGACTTCGGTCTGTAGCTCACGGATTGGTTACGTGATATTGGCCTTAATTGCCTTAATCGTTTCCAGATTGTTGGCATAACATCGGACCTTCACGGTTCCCCATAAAAGAAGTCCAAAGGGGTCAAATCACAACTTTGAGGCGGCCAATTCACATCGCCAAGACGGCTGATAACACGATTTGGGAATTAGGTGCGCAAAAGATCGATTGTGGCATGGCGCTCCATCCTGCATGAACCCAGAGTTCGTCCAAATCCATGTCTCCATTCTCAGTAAAAAAAAAAAGAATCGGTTAACGCATGGCTCTGTAACGCCCACTGTTGACCGGAACATAGTTCCTAGCTTCATTTTTCAAGAAAAATAATCCAATGGATGCCACCACTCCACAATCCGCACCAAATTGCCGAGTCAATTGGACCTTGTAAGAGAATAATCCGAAATCTTTGTGCAGAATTCTCCTCAGGCTAGTGCGTGAAATGTTGAGCTGTTGAGATCGATGGCGAGTTGATATTCGTGAATTGAGTCTCACACTCTCAGCTACAGCAGTCACATTCTCGTCTTTGCGCACCATACGACGACGGGGACCATGAGTGTTGTCCAAGAAGCATACCAGTCTCATGAAACTTTTGCACCAACTTGCGAAAAGCAGCCGCGGTGGATGCTATATTTCGGCCAAAATTCCTTTTCAAAAAACGCACTGTTTGGGCTACACAGCACTCACTTTGGAAATAAGTTTTCAATATTTCCCAACCTTTTTCAAGCGTAACTGGCTGAACACAATGGAGACGGAGCTGCAACTGGAGCTGCAACTGGAATAGCTGTCAAAATATTCAATACACGTAAATTCAATGTTACGAACACAACACAACGCAACTGCACTCGGTGCTGCAGTCGGTGCTGCAAGAGTTGGCGAACTTTTAACTTTTTCGTGCAGCATTTTTGACATTTCAAATTTTATATATCTGTCTGTGATTTTAAGTGTTGTTTTGTTGTATTGTGATTTCGTGGTTAAATTTTAATTAAAATAATGGACGAAAATCTTCAATTTCAGTGTCCATTTTATAGTTTCAATTACTTAAAATATTTAAAATTTGCTAAAGATTCAACACCTGACCCAACAAATGACAACAAAACATGAAAGCTGTACAGCCTCATTGTGGGCGCATAAAAAAAAGTACGTACGACACTTTTTGACAGCTCTTCCAGTTGCAGCTGCAGCTCCAGTTGCAGCATTCTATTGTGTTCAGCCAGTAAATCGACTCATTTCATTCCGAGAAGGTATGATACCGACTTTCTGTGAAGATTTCGAGCGGGAAATAGCTGTCAGTGTCAAAATAACCTATGATTTAAAAAGAAACAACTAGATGGTTTATCCTTTATAACCGATAAGTATCAAAATGCCGAGCATATTAAGGCCCCAATTATATCTTTCATTGAAATGCATCATTGGAACAAATCAGTGGAATCCTGACTTTATTTTTTTGTCAAGCCAGTCATAGCAATCATTGAAAAATTGGTTTCAGTAAAAGATCCTGTCAGTAACTGATAATAAATTAATAACCGATTTGAGAATAGAAAGAGAATCGAACACATTCAGTGGAACGATTTTGTTAAGTTAAAGAAACGAAGATCAGCTATTCATTGAAATTGATTTCTATCATGAAAATGATAAAAGTGTGTTTAAAAGAAATTTTAAATCAGAATTTAGTATTTTTTAAGTAAAAAAAATCTAGAATTCATTACTTTCATTTTGATACTTTTTCAATAGGTGCGTTTTATTACCTACGGATTTTTGTGGATCCAGATCTAGATTAATTTTTAACAGGTAAAAACAATAGGTGCGTTTTATTATTCACAAATCTATCTGGATCCGGATCTGGATTAAGTTTTAACATGTATTACAAAAACAATTTGGGATCCTGTTTTCTATCGGGATCTATTTCAAAGATCCAAAAATTAGTTATTACACTGGCGAGTAGATGGCTTTTTATGATAAGGTAGTTTAAGCTATAGTGTAAAGAAAAAAGACAAGAAATAATTGAAAATTTACAAACCCAAGGATAAAAAGAGACGGACTTATAACACTGCTGTCACTAAGATCCGTATCGTTTTATTTTCAAGGGATGATCCAGATCCGGATCAGCACCTAATATGAGATCCTGTTCTCTATTTGGATCTATTTTAAAGATCCAGAAATTAGTTTTTATGGTAAGGTACTACTGTGTAAAGAAAAAAGACAAGACACATTTGAAAATCAACAATCATAAGCAAGAGGGAGATGAGCATACAACACAACTGTCACTATATGATCCGTATCGTTTTATTTTCAAGGGTTAATCTTTATGGATCATTGGCGATAATAAAATGCGGCTAATTTATGACTCAAGTCTTTTTCAAAGACCCACAAATTAGTTCTTAATCTGGCAGGTAGATCGATTGTTGTGATAAGTTATTAGGTTCGTTCGTTCAACTTTATCCAGGGTTGACCCAGGTTGTCTTGACAAACCTCAGAGTTGTCAACAAAAACTGGGGTTTTCGGTTTTCAAAAAACACCCAAGGGCTGTCAACTGTTTTGTTGACAACTAAAAGCAAGACGAAATAATTCTGTGTTCTGATAAAACTTTAAATTTGTTTTAAATTAGTTTTAAAAATGAACGAAAACAATTTTGCGTTGTAGCTGAATGTTTCACTGATGAGTACAACAAACATTTAATTGCAAACACAAGCAATAACATGCAACATGAATCGCCAAACGACAACAAAAGAAATACATATGAAATCTCATATGACTTTTGACAGTTTGATCGTTACCTGAGAGTTCAGGGCGACCCCAGGTCTCCTGTCCCTGTGATCCATATGGTAATATTCTTAACGGTAAATATATATGGATCATTATTAATTAACCATCAATGGCTAATGTTTTTCAAGTCTAATAAAAAATGATTTGCTAATTGAATTCTATGTTGTTATCTGGATTCATGCTTATGTATTTTGATTTCAATAAATGCCTTTACCCAATAGGAGTCAAAACTTGTCAAAATCGGTCTTTCGACAGATTTGGGTAGAATTTTTTAGATAAATTTAAAATAACTTTTGTGTATGTGCAAGTAAATTTGCAAGTGGATGTACATTGTACATTCTGCTTCAAATCCAGCTTTATTACTATCCTTATCTCTGAAGCTCTGAACATCGAGAACCCTTGCGCAATACAATGCTAATTTTGCTTTAATTTGCAGCGATTTGTCTGTGTGTTTTATTTGTTTTTCCTATAAAATCATACTTTGCTATGAACAGCTCTCCAACAAAAATCAAGCCTTAAAGTGGATTTACATGTTTCTGCATCTGCAAAATGCAGAAAAGTAGAGAGGCAGATGAATGTCGAAAACCGAAAGTGGGAGAGAATAAACAGGTGATAACTCTTTTTTACTTCGTATAAACTGCTATAACTTGTTGGCATGTTAATCTTAATACGAAACTATACAATGAAAATTTAACTTACCTCCATTTTCTTCCATTTCCTTTTAATGTTTTTTTTGTTCGTCAACAAAAATGATAGAAAAAATGTGAAAATATCGCAAATTTACAAAATGCAGACGAAGATGCTAAAGATGAACATGTTCGGAAATATAAGGGGTATTCATGTAAGCGCGGAAAACCCTCGTAAACCTCGTAAACCAGATAATTTTATCTCCGCAGAAACGAGCTGTCAAAATTTGTATGGGAAAAAGTTTCTGCAAATCGCATAAAATTGGGCGCATTCACTAACCTAGTCACTACGTAGTCAAAAAGTCAACTAGCTTTGTGAATGCAAAATTGCACTACAAAGCTAGTCAATTCAAACTGTCATATTAATGACAGATGTAAACATATAAAATAAGAAAAATTGTGTTTTGAGAACTTTAAGTAAACTTTTTTTTACAGTTTAAACTAAATAACATCAAATATAAGATATAAAATTAATTTGTTTAATAATTTCACTTCGAAAATATCTTCCACCAAAAATTAAATTTGTATTTTCAACGAACAGCTGATTGTGAAATGTCAACTAGCTTTGAAGCAGAAATTTTTACACTACATTTGAGGGGAAATTTCAACTAAATTTTTAGTTGTCTTTAGCCAATCAGAACGAGTTGACTACGTAGTGACTAGGTTAGTGAATGCGCCCATTATCTCACAAATTTGCTGCGGAAAGTGCAGAAATAAACCTCGTAAACTAAAGAAGTATGGATTCTGACTTTTAATTTGACATTTCACAAAATATTTCCCACATTTACGTTAGTATTTCTTAGGGGGTGTTCATGAAAACATGCTGCGGAAAGTTATATCTTTCTACAAAGCGGAAAATTATCTCGTTACATGAATACCCTTATAGATTCCAAAAAAGAACGTAATGCCAATAATCGAAAGAAAAACTTTGTTGTCCAGCCAATAATCTCCAGAGAACTGAAAAGTTGCCCATATAAACTTCCATTAAATAGGCAACAAACAAACAAAATGACATTTTAATTTAACTGATAAGTTTACACTGACAGTTTTCATCACGTGGGCTGCGTTCTGCGTACCGCATTTACCATTTCATGTGTGGGTGTGGGAATGAAAGGCATCAGCTTTCAGCTCTGTCTGTAGCACATTTTTACTAATTTTTCTCAGGATTTTCGACAGTCTGTGTGGAGTGTGGTCTGTGGTTTGGTTTGGTATTTGGTTGTGATTCGGGAGTCGCGGTGGTGTTATTATCGTCTTTAATATCTGCTTCTAAAAACATCTATTAAATTTGCCAGTTTAAAAAATTTAAACAATAATAAAAAGAAATGCTTTCCAAAAAGGAAAACGAAATGCGTGCTTTGGCACTGAAATTATACGAAATTAATGCTTTCAAGTTTGGTGATTTTAAAATGAAAGTTGGAATCAATTCACCTGTATACTTCGATCTACGTGTCATCGTTAGCTTCCCTGAAGTTATGGTAAGAACAAAATGTGTAATTGGATAAATTTAAACACTGCAAATGTAAATCCCTCGTAGGAACAAGTTTCAAATCTGATCTCTGATTACGTCCGAGAAAACAAACTTCAATGCAAGCACGTTTGTGGTGTTCCCTACACAGCTCTTCCTATTGCTACAATCGTCTCAGTGCGAGAAAACATCCCCATGCTGGTGAGACGCAAAGAAGCCAAAAGTTATGGGACCAAGAAACTCATTGAAGGAAAATACAATGCGGGAGACACGTGTTTGATTGTTGAAGATGTCGTCACCTCTGGTTCTAGCGTATTGGATACGGTAAAGGACCTTCAAATGGAAGGAATCGTTGTCAGTGACGCAGTGGTTGTAGTCGACCGGGAGCAAGGAGGAAACGCTAACATAGGCAAACACTCTGTTCGTATGCATTCCCTATTCACTCTGTCGTATCTGTTGAATGTGCTTAAAGAAGCTGGGAAAATTCAACAAGAAACTGTTGAATCTGTTGCCAAGTATATAAGTGGATGTCAAATCAATAGCGACGGTTCCTTCGTCGATGGACCCAAGAAAGTTGGTGAGTTTCCCGTTTAAAAAAAAAATATAGTTGAGTTGTTTTCTTATCATATCAACTCCCGCTAAAGGGCGTTCAACTTGGTTTCTTCTATCATTCTATTAAAGTCAAAACAAATTCAGATTCAATTAACCTTGAAAATTATTAGTTGAAATAAATTGGTGCGAGATGGAATAGGGTTGGCGATAATTGATTGTCAACAACAACAACTATCAAAAATAATTTATTTTTGCTTTTTCTACAAGCACTTGTTTAGTCTTGGATGTTTCACAACTTAGGCTGTTAGATGCAAGAATGTGATTTGAAGAAGACATCAATGAATTATTGTTACATTGGAGTAAATACGTAGTACTCGTAAATACACATTTATACATATAAAATATATTATATACATTGATCAGCATTATTCTATATTAAATCAAACGATTGTTTATGAAGATTATTTCATTTATTTAATATGCTAAGTGTGGATAATTGGATAAGATAAATATTGAATTGAGGTGTATGTAGATAAGCTTATTTTTATTGTTGACAACAGTAAGTCAACTAGTCGAATTGTGGAATTATAACTATCACTGTTAGATATAATTACAAAAATTAAAGGCTTTAGAAGATATGCTATTAGATTAATGCGAACAAGAACTCTGAAATAAAAACTCAAAATCTAAAATTTAGGGTTGATTAACGTTAAAGGTTCTCGCTCCTATACAATAATTTTATGTCCATATTACAGCTTTATTTTGTATGTACCTGTTACATGTATCGAGAGTGAATTAAAACGTATTCACACTCTACTAAATACAGATAGTCTTTTTGATACCTTCTCGCTCCAAAAATTGTTCTTTCAAATAACTCGCGACAAGAGCCTCAGCCTTTTTGGCACTAGGTATTAATATCTTGACCTATAACAAGAAATATTTAAAAATTCAAGCTGTATCTCTAATTTTGCTTGTTATGCTTCTGAAGACTGCGGAAAGTGCAGCTTATTATATTTTTTGTGTGTTAAACACTAGTTAATCTGTGTCTACTATATCTTCAGCATTAAAAACCTTGTGGAAGCAAACTTAGCGTGTTGTTAAATGATTCGATTGAGCCACACACGAGATTTTGAAATTCAGAATTCTGGCCCAACCTGTTCTTTCATTGAAAACTTACAACACTAATTATCTGCTATCTGAAAACTCTGTAATATGCAACTCCATTTATTAAATATTCCATGTATAGCTTCCCATTTGAGCTGGTAAATTAGAAACATTTTAGCACACGTATGCACGAAGCAAATTGTTAATTGCCATCTGTTAAATCTGTTGCTTATTATTACAGTTTCTGATGCCAAATCATCATGGAAAGATACACGATTGAACAGCACGTACAAATAATACAAATTTATGTTCAAAATCAATCTTCGTTAGTGCAAACGTTGCGTACATTTTACGGTCGTTGTTGTCCTTTGCAGTTGACTCTTCAACGTTTGGGGTCAAATTTGAGATGACCGGTTCTTTAATTAATCAGACAACATGCATACGTCAAAGGAACGCAAGGTCAGCAATGAACATCGCTGCGGTCCCTAAAAGTATACAGCAGACCCCGAGGCAGTCAATACCTCATTGTGCACAAGAACTCGGGCTTTTGCAGATTTCAACTTGCGAATTTCATGGCCATAGACACTGTTTGTTCACTGGCTGGGATTCGGAGCGTTTGGAAGAGGATCCCAAGCCGAAAAAATCACCTTTAGCTACGAGGCTCATTTTTATATGAATGCCTGTTTTGGGACGACACCACAACCCACACGAGGTTAATGGCGTCAATGGTCCGTACTTTTTCGAAAAAGATATTGGCGAGCGCTACGGAACGACAATAACCAATTACCCATGTCGCGAATTGAACCATTTAGAATTAGACGACATTTGGATCCAGAAGGACTGCGCTACATGCCAGAGAGCCAACGCGACTCCACGATCAGTATTCTGCATGAACGATGGTGATGTCAATTGGCCATCAAGCTCTTTTTCTTGTGAGGTTTCTGAAGTTACAGATCTATGCGAATCATCTCTCAAATTCAGTCCGATCTATTCGGAAGAGTGATTGATAATTGGATCACTCGGATCCGTGCCAGTGTAAGAAGCCGAGGCTGGCATTTGAAGGTTGTTATATTCCTTACATTGTGCTACATGGGCCTTTCAAATAAAAAAAAATGATTAATACCTCAAACACAGCTTGCTTTATGTTTTTATTCCACATCTACCCGATAGCCTCCAGTAAATTATTTGTTTGGTTAAAACCTGCTTGAATTTTGCCACAAATATAAAAGCAAGATTCTCGTAAAATTTATTGAAAATAATTAAGAATACCATCTTGATACGTTGTTTGATCTGTTAATACTAACTTAAACCTTTGAAACCTTTTAAAAATCTTCAAATTTTCATAAATTAACTTGAAGATTTCAAAAAGCTTTAAGCCTCCTGTTTAAAGGATATATTGAAATAACCAATATTCGATTGCTGTTTAATTATTCTCAGAAACCTGAATATAAATTTTGCTTTAAAAAAAATGGTTGTAAACTTTTTTTTGGAATATTGCTATCGTCCTGCTTGCACAAAATCTGTTCGATCAACGTCGTTCAATTTTCTTGGTAACGCATTTGACGTTTACGAAAGCGCTCCTTGGCTTATCAATATTTTCCTTCCCAATTTCTATTAACACTACCGTAAAAATCGTTGAATATTATGTACATATACGAGTATGTATAATACTGATCACTTCCAAGATCCATATCACCTTTCAAAAAGTTAATACGTCTTCACTTCGGTATGTAATAGACCAATAAATCTATTCAAGATCTCAACTTATTAAATGCTTAATAGTTCCGTTTATTTTTTTTAAACAATTTTTTCTTTTAATTTAGCAAATAATTTAGTATTTGTTTTTAAATTTACTATTTATTTTTTTTTTATCTTTTTAGTAAATGAATTTGCCCGCACAAAGATGACCTTCGAAAGTCGTTCAAATCTGGCAAAATCCGAAGTTGCTAAAGATATCTTTAATCTAATGGCGTCAAAGAAGACTAACTTATGTCTTGCTGCTGATTTGACCGATTGTGAAAAGATTCTTAATATAGCCGATGTATGTGGACCATATATTTGTATCCTTAAAACACACATCGACATTGTGGAAAATTTTAATGAAAATTTTGTCAAGCACCTCGTTACATTGTCCAAGAAGCACAATTTTCTAATTATGGAAGATAGAAAATTCGCCGATATTGGTAACACTGTATCAATGCAGTATTCCAAGGGGCTTTTCAAAATTGCACAATGGGCGGATCTGGTAACTGCTCATTCAATCTCAGGCCAAGGTATATTGCAAGGATTGAAAGCCGGTCTAGTGGATGCACCTAAAAAACGTGCTGTTTTCCTCTTGGGTGAGATGTCATCTACTGGCAATTTAATAAATGAACAATACAAAGATGCGACTACAAAACTGGCAACAAACAATGCGGACGTTGATTTTGTTGCAGGAATTGTGTGCCAGAGTGCTGATTGCTTCGCTTTTCCTGGACTGTTACAACTGACCCCGGGTGTAAAAATAGATGAAGCAGGAGATAAATTGGGTCAGCAATACCAAACCCCAGAGTTTATTGTACAGGAAAAAGGGGCCGACATTGCAGTTGTTGGCAGGGGCATACTCGAAGCTAAATGCATTGAAAAAGCCGCAGTATTATACAGAGACAGATTGTGGGCAGCTTATTGTGATCGTGTTGCTAAGTAAACTTCGAGAAAGTTAATCCGAACAATTCAAAATAGTTTTCTAATCCAATATTCCAATGGATATATTTTTTATACAAACAATTTCCCTACTATGAATGTTATTTACATAAGTAAAAAAATATAAAATGTATATTATGTTTCAAATAGAATTTAAAAAAATAGATTTGTTGAATGTCTAAATTAAGTGTTTTCATAATTTAAGATTGATACCTAATTATCTTATTAAGCTTATGTGGTCTGCGATCATCGAAGATCACATTTATAATTCCTGTTTCACTTTTTCGATAGAATTTACTTTTATCGAGATAAGAAACAATTAAATCGGAATATTGATTATTTCTGCACGCCCTTTAAACAATGTATCCAATATTATTATTTGGTGTTATTTACATAAACAAATTACACTAATTTTTTATCATGAGCCAACATATCATAGAAGGCAATAAAAAAGTCTTTTTTACGAAATTTCTAAATGATTAGCTCATTTCCTTTACTTAAGCTGATGCAATTACAAGAATGGTTGATAGTTATGACTAGATTTTGGTTCTCCTCTAGGTGTAGTGGCATCAAATTTATTCATTTAATTTCATCAAATCTGTCTATCTGGGGCATTATTACCGAAGCTTGCTGCAGTACGTTATCAGTTTTAGTAAGTTGGTAAAGAATTTCAATTATAAGCTCGGTAGGTAGTTTTGTTCTGATTTTGTATTGCATTCAGTTTCCATGGCATGCAGAATGGTAAAAACGTCTGCTGTATAGATACAATATGAGGAAGATCGCCAAAGCAGGTTATATACCCATTTTCGAATGCTACGCTAAACAATGCCTTTGATCCGTTTATTAAAAATTCCACCCTTCTGTAAAGCCTTGCCGATTTCATAAATAAATCTCAATCATAATACAAATCTAATTGCGTGAGGCTAAATAGTTTATTCGTGGGTGGAATTTCAAGTTCAGGCAAATTATCTTATATTGTACAAAAACTACAAAGTTGAATACGTACCTTCAAAATAAACATACATACATTCTTAAAACTAAACAAGATAAAAATAAAATTTGTGGTATTAATCATATATTTTACTTAATATTAAGACAAGATATTTTCAAAAGCTTCTGTTTTAGTAACCGCCGCGGTATGCGTCCGTGGCTGGGCAAGTGGCTATTTGGAATTAAAACATCAATAAAATTAAATGAGGTATGCATATGTTTTAATAAATGAAATACCTCAATTTCATCCCAATATTCCAATAGTGTGCGATTCAGCCGACGTTTCAAAGCAAACGAATGCTCTGGTGGTAGATTTCGGAGCTCAGATGCAATAAAGTTGCCAAAACAAGCATGTTCGTCATTTTTATTCTTCATCACCTTCAACGGTAGATTTTGTTGTGAGGGTTTAGCTTTTATAAAAGTACTGGCTACCAATGGTGGTGGTGTCGGTGTGGGTGTGTCCATCGTCCGGGGGCTTTCTTGCTTTATTATACTATTAGAGCATTGTGAGAAATCAAAATTTTGTTGCGAGGCCAGTGTAGAACACGATGCCGTCGTCATTTCTGTATCGAAGTTTATGGTAGAATCGCTCTTTATATAAAAAAAAAGGTCCAAATATTCAAAAAAAAATTGCATGATCAACAAGATTAATTCAATATAAATATTTGACTGCTACTTTATTCTTTAAAAAAATTTACTTGTGTTTTCCTCCTTTTGCAACTTGACCAACTTACTTAATAATCAACAATTTTTGTACCTATGCCATTAATTCATATTTTAAATTCTAGTTTTGCATCGATCCGAAAGATTTGATTTTGCCTTCTTCACTTGAACATTGCATTACAAAAAACCAGGGTATAGTGTTCCCATGCGGAGCGTTTTCGAAAAGCATTAGTTGAAAATTTAAATTCCACACAAGTTTTAGCACTAGAGCTTTGTGAAGTTTTTCATTAGTAATATGTGATGCTTATCAATTCGGCTGGTTGACTAAAGTACATTCAATATTGAATCGAGTCTGGGACCGCAAAAAAAAAAGACTATGGGTTACCAGCAACCAGAGGTTGAGGATGTTTGAATTATTCGTATCAAAAATGGAAAATCCTGGCAGCTCATAGACTATTTGCATATGATAATTAGGACAGGCCATACTCAAAGGTTTATTTGTGTTTAGAGAAATATTAATACATAAATATATGTATATAAATAATTAGGAAAATCAATTTGACCCTAACCCCCATTTTTGTAAAAGTAAATATTGTATCAAATCAAAAAGTACTTCTAATTGTTCAACTTACCGCATTGAAGTTCGATGTGTAATCAGATGAGTTTTTGCTGATGAATCGCATTGAGTGAAAAAATCGCCATAAAATTCTTGGCGCTTCGTCAGTGCCATCAGATTGCTTTTTTGCTATTTTGTTTATGTTGCATTTGTAAGTGACTCGCAAGTTCTGCCATTTAAGTCGGCAATCACTCCAGTCATATCCCTTGCCTAATTGCAACGCCACTTCTTGCCATGATTGTGGTTTTGGAGTACGATAGTTGGTGCTGCAAATGTCCCATAGTTCTGGTCGTATTTGTACATTATAAATAAGTTCTCTTATTTTATCATCTGGCCAATCGCCAGTCAGTTCTCTTCTTGTACGTTGCCTCTTTTTCCTCCATTTATTTTTACTCTCCATAATCTAATATTTTCTAAGTGATAAATGTATATGACATAACAATTAGTTGCAACAGCCAAACCAAAGCAAATCTCCGTCCTACACGATACAAGGCCAACTATGAACTGACAACTACTACTGGCACTTATACTGTTTGGTGGATTGCCAACGAAAAATGATATGACAAATTTTTCTATGTTTGGCTGGCTATTTCGCTATGTGTCATATGGTTTATATCTTGTGACAGTTCTTGCCATATATACACATTCCTGTCAGGCATAACTGACAGATAATGTAAGTTTGAATCACCATGTATGTTAACGACTAGTGAATGTCAGGCGATTACACAAACGTGTGGCATTTTGTGTATACAAAATATAAAAAAACAGTATCGCCCGAGCAGGGACTTGAACCCTGGACCGTTGGATTAAAAGTCCAACGCTCTACCGACTGAGCTACCCGGGCACTTAAATACTGCCTCGGCTAATGGGCTATAGATACCTATGATGAAATTGAAAATTGTTTTTTGACTTTAATTGTACAGTATAGATAGATATTACTCAATTATATAGTACGTCTTAACAGAACTTCAGGTTTTTGTTTTGTCCTAGAATTTTGAAACTGAGAAAAGATTGTACATAATTGTAATATTTTGTGGGTAAGATACATAAGAATAACACTGCACAACAGCTTTTCTGATGATTGGGTTATGTTATATGATATAAGTCCAATTTTCAATGACGATTTAAAATCTGTGATTGAAATTTCTGTATCAGCTCTAGTTAAAAAAATATGACACATGTTTTTTTTTATAATAAAACGCTTTATATTTGGAGATGATTTCAATTTATTTAATTTTAAGTGGAAAAAAAACTTTCTTTTTTCGATTTTCTTGCTAAAGCTGAAGGCAGAGAGCTATTTTGAATGCTCCAACAATAGTCAGCCATCATGTGAGCATTCCAGTAGCCTTGATTGCGTTCCTCCATCGTACGAAGGTCCTGGTGGAATCGCTCGCCCTGTTCTTCACTTAGATCCCCAAGATTGGCGGGAAAATAGTCCAAGTGGTTGTGAAGAAAGTGTAACTTGATGCTCATGTTACATCCGAGCTTTTGAAAGGGACTCATTAGTTCTTTCACGTGTTGAGAAAAGTCAGAATGTTTCTATTTCCCAAAAAAATTTGTACCAGTCAAACAAACTCATTCCATGCCTTTTTCTCAATATTTGTCATAGTTTTCATAAAATTTGAGTCTTTTATTAATGAACTTATTTGTGGCCCGTCAAAAATTCCCGCTTTTATCTTTTCTGCACTCAGTTTTGGAAACATTTTTGATAGGAAAAGGAAACAATTTCCATTTTTGTCAAGACCTTTTACAAATTGTTTTATAAGGCCTGTTTTTATATGTAACGGAGGCAAAATTATACGATCCCTTGATACTAATGCTTTAGGGCTCAAAACACTTCTATTTGCCGACCGTATGAAAGGATATTCCCATTTGGTTCGATTTTTTCAGTTAATACCAGTTATGTTCACCAAGCAAAAATAACAGTCATCGTGGTGGTTCACGGGTTCTTTCCAGCCGTTTCGTACGTTAATCTATTCCTTTTTTTATTTGTCCACAAACGTAGAAACTCAACACACGTTTTGCATACCTTTTGCGGAATCCAAGGCTTGTTTTTCATTTCCAGCGGGTGACCAAAGTAATTTTTGTAAGCCTCATTTACGAACGTAGTCACATTCAAACGGTATTTTTTAAACATATAATCTCCGCAAATGAAACAAAAATGATTCGGATCATTCACACAAACTCGTCTTGACAACGCCATAACAAATTATATTAAAAAAACGAAATAAATAATATTATTATCAGCAAATTAACACGGTCATACGTCGAATTTATTGTGAAAGCTATAACTTGTAAACAAGAGCTGTTACAAAAAAAACGAGGGTATATCTAGAATCAGCGACGTCAAATTAGTAAACATCATGTGATAAAAGTCAATCATCAGACAAAAGTTGCAATTTTGTTGTGCAGTGTAATTTGTGTAGGGGTTATTTGCATTAGCTTCGTTGCTTTATATCTTAAAATACAGGATGTTCCATGATTTTAGAATGTGATTCTTGCGTATATACTTTTTATAAGAAGAAAATCATTTTACAGTATGGATCTACATACAGTGATCCACAAAAGTCTGCGTACAAGGAAGAAATATTTTTAAAAACTGCTGTTATTCACAAATTTAAAGTTATTTGTTTAAAAAAAAAAATATTTTTTAATAAAGAAATGTACAAGGTTTTTATTTTCAACAAAAAAAAATTAAAACAATTATTCATAACAAGAAGAAATTAATAACAACAAAATAAACCTCTGAAATTCTTCCACAAAAGTCTGCGTACAGCTGTAACATAAATTGAAAAAAGTTAGTTAATACAGACAAATAATTATTTTTTTGTACTACTTTCTCTGTTAATATTTGGTCGGATACCCTTTTAGCCTTATAACTTCTTTCAAACGGTTTTGCATTGCCCCTACCAGTTTTTCTGTATAAGAACTATTGGTCTTACTCCATTCAAGCAACAAGGCTTCTTTTAACTGCGACTTTTTGCGGATATCGTGGGTTCGGATCTTTTTTTTCAATTCATCCCAGCAGTGCTCGATAGGGTTAATATCTGGACTCTGTGGTGGGGTTCGTAGCAGGTGGGGAGTGTTATATGCCAGCCACATGCGCGATTATGGGCGGTATGTTTGGGGTCATTATCTTGCTAGAAGTAATAGTCATTGGATATACCCAGAATTTCAGCACTTGTTTTCAAATTTCTTTTGAGGATAACGATGTATACATATTGATCCATTGATCCTTCTATTACTTCCAGCTTACTGACTTTTGAAGACGCCATACAGCCCCAAACCATAACACCTCCACCACCGTGCTTGGCAGTCTTAATTGTGCATCTGGGATTAGGAGCATCGTTTGCTCGTCGCCACACCCTCAAACGACCGTCAGAACCAAAAATGTTGTATTTTGATTCGCTGGAGAATATAACCTTACGCCAG
Organism: Philhelius festivus; assembly: GCA_963931855.1. NCBI lineage: Eukaryota > Metazoa > Arthropoda > Insecta > Diptera > Syrphidae > Philhelius > Philhelius festivus. The sequence continues at coordinate 37,787,127 of OZ007555.1, forward strand.
AAGTCCGGAGGCTTGTTAACATACTCTTTTGCAAATGCTAGCCGTTTCTTTCTCTTTATTTTACTGACCAATGGTTTTTTCCTGGGTGTGTGTGACTTAAACCCCTCTTGAACAATAGCTCTTCTTACCGTTGCTGGATGCACTGTATTGTTGTTATATATTTCGAGCCGTGTGCTTATCGTCTTAGCCGTTATAAAGTGATCTTGCTCCACCATTCGCTTGATCACACGCTTATCCCTTTCGGAGAGCTTCGAAGGTCGGCCTTATCTTGTCTCCGATTTAATCTGTCCTGCGTTTCTAAAGCGATCTACCGTTCTCTGTATCGTTGACCGAGCTCTTCAGGTTATTTTTGATATTTCACCATACGACTTTTTTTGTTTGACGTAAAGATTAATAAATCAACTGCCGCTCCCTCAAACTTAACTCTTTATTTGCCATTTTTTACTTTAAAAACAAAAAAAAACCAAAGACAATGATTTGCAATACGCGTTTAGAACGATTAAAAATAAACAAACAATCATATTATGCAAAAAAAAATTATCGATACTTAAAGAGAGTGTAATGCAAGAAATATTCACCTGTACGCAGACTTTTGTGGAAGAATTTCAGAGGTTCATTTTGTTTTTATTATTTTTTTGTGATACCAATATTTTTTTTGTTGAAAATAAAAACGTAGTGAATTTCTTTTAATGAAAAATACCTTTTTTTTAAATAATTCACTTTATATTTGTGAATAATAGCAATTTTTAAAAAATATCTTCCCTGTACGCAGACTTTTGTGGATCACTGTATATTTGTAATGCTGACATTAATTATCGCGATTTAAGAAAACGCCTATTTTGGTCTACCCTGACCCATGTTAACGAAAATTGCTCTATTAACACGAATGGCAAAAAATTTATTTAGGACTTTATTTTTAGAAGATATACTTACAAGTAATTATATGTAACTGCGTTTAAATAAAGTTGATATTTTGTTGGGATCTTCAGATATCCAATTTCAAGGCTTGTTCTCGTACGCGCTAATTTTTGCTTTTGAGGTCAATTTTACCCACAAAATGTGTAATAAACATAACGATTTAAAATTTTTTTTAAATAAAACTAACAATAATAAAAACAATAACAAGCTTTTGGAAAAGCCAATAGATTTTATGATATGTAGTTGGGAAAATCTGTAGTAGATATAATTGAAAAAAAAATTTGATTTTTTTGTGTAGGTTGTTAAATTAATATGAATAAAATATGTTAAGAATCATATCCCAAAATATTCCCAATGAAATAGGGGACACCCTCTATGCATCCGGGTGTTCGGTGAAAATGTAGTTAAGTCTAGTTAGTACGACAAAATTAAAATTATAATAATGATTATGATTAAATAAATAATAAATAAAATCTTGTCGATTAATTACATCGGACCCTATCAGGATTTCCACATAAGGTCGTGTATTTGAAACGGATCCCCTTTCTGGAAGTCTTCGAGGCTCGTATTTCTTAATACCTACTCCGTTACTAGCAAGTATCTTTGTGGCGATCTTTTTCAACTTCCATTGCACATCCTATAAAGGTACATAGATATTACTTGCCTAACCTCTACCTAAAACATTCAAATGATAAATAATTGTTTTTCTAATCTTGTATTCGATTTTTGTGTGGTAAATTTTCCTGCCAGGCCTTCGTACCCCAAATCAAAATTTTTTAAGGGCTTTTTAGAAATAGAGTAAAAATTACCGCTTTTGATAGAAGGTACTCACATAAATGAAGGAAAAGGAGGGTTTTGTCAAATAAACGAGCACACTTGGAACATTTTAAAAGTATACAGGGTGTCCGGTAATTCGTGTGCCATACTTTGGGATGTGATTCTTGGTCATATTCTAAGAAAAAAATGGTTCTACATTAAAGTCTGATTTTCAAGGCTAGGTTTGGTGTGCCCTGACCCATGTTAAGGAATATTTCTCTGTCAGTACTAATTGTTGGGATCTTATTTTGAACTTACTTTTTAGTAGAAATACTAACCTTTGAAACTACGTTTAAATTGATTTGATACGTTTTTAGGGTTGCCAGATATTCAATTTTAAATGGTGTTTTATTTTTCTTGGCCAAGCAAAATTTTGACAGAAAATGCGCAATAAGCATAAAGTTTTCTTATTTTTACCAGATGAACAAAACAATAAATAAAAAAAAACTCATAAATAAGTGCACCCAAAAACATCTATCAAAACTCCCTAAATGATTTAATTCTTATTTTATTCATTCCAGATGGCCGGAGCACCATCTTCTTGGAAATATGATGAAGCAGTGGAACATCCTCCAATAGATCTGCGGTGTAATCGCGTAAGGTGATAGTTGACTATCAATTCGTTGATTGTCGTTTTTGACTATAGCTGTCTCTATCATATCAATTAAGAATTATAGAGAGAGCGATGCTCAAAACGACAATCAACAAATTGATAATCAACACCTTACGCGATTCCACCCCTGGTAGATTATTTTGTAAAAACTGCAGATAGTTATAAGAAATAAGTCGAGGTGTTAATTTGAAAGGCCCGATTAATTTATTTCCAATTACACCTGCCTACATATTGACACTGAATCTGTGCTGAAATGATCTTTGCAGTCTTGAATGTGAATTGCTCGAAGCCCATGTATGGAGATTATGGAAATTCGTAATACCATCTCTTGTGAATTGAGATTTGAAATGGCTCTATTCATATGTCACAGAAAGGAAGCAAATAGTGAAAGTTGGTAATTTTGTTTCTGAGTTTATTAATTTATACTCTGGTGTACCTGTGGATAGCAATTTGGGTCCCCCCTTTTCTTATTGTATATTAGCTGTATTTTATTTTCCCCCAGATCTGATCCAGATTGGATCTTCATTCAAAATTACGTGTATAACAAAAACAACACAAGGCCCAGTTTTGTTTGTATTTGTTGTTTTACATGTTATTTTGAAAACAAAATCCAATCCGGATCAGATCTGGGGGAAAATAAAACACAGCTATTAATGATGTACATTTTATTTTACGACACTGTAGATTTCTTTTATTTGCTGATGATCTCAAAATGTCGATAGAAATAAAATCCATTATTGATTGTATTTTGTTCCAGAATATTTTGCAGCTTAATCTGAAAAAAAATGTGCTGTTATGACACATAGTCGAACTAATCATCCTATCTTGCATAACTACAAATTAGTTGATCAGACTCTGCCAAGAGTGAATGAAATGAAGGACTTGAGGGTCATTTTTGATTCCAAATTTTCTTTTGATCAGCATATATGTAAATGGAATTATTTCGAAAGCTAATTCAATGCTGGGTTTTCTTAAAAGAAATTCCAAGGGTTTTAAGGATCCTTATACCGTAAAAACTTTGTATTGTTCTCTTATTCGTCCCATTTTCGTATATTGTGTTGTCGTCTGGTGCCCCTACACTGTCAGCCAAATAAATCAATTGGAAATCGTTCAAAAGAAAATGTTGCGTTTTGCTCTTCGAATTGCTTTTACCCATAACGTAGCTTCTCTTAATAATGATAAGAGACACATCAGTTATTAGGCCTAGAATCTTTAGAACGGAGACGAGAAGAGTCAGTATCATGTTTGTTCGCGGCATTTTATGCTCAACAATTTATTGTCCATATCTTTTAAGTAAAATTAATGTATATGCTCCTGAAAGGTCATTACGAGAACGACCGTTTCTATTTGAAATTTCTCATGTTACATAGGTTATGATAACCAAATTTTATTTTTTTATATTTTAGTAACTATTATTATGTATATATTGATTGATGTAAATCTGATTAATAAATAAATAAAAAAAAGTATTAGTGAATAGAATAAGGGAACACTGCTCATTTGCATAACTGCATATTTAGCTAAGTCCAGATAATTTTCCGGACTTAAAAACCGAAGTCGTTTTTTTTCTATAGGGCGTTCCTATTCCTAATCTCAAATATGTTTGACAAATATGGTTTGATGAATATTTGACGGATTGAAACCATTTGGGTTCACATTCGTCAAACATGCTGTCAAACATCACTTCTCATTAGAATTCTTACCATGGCGCACCAACTCAGGGCATATGTAGATGAAATATTAGTTGAGCAAATTTACAACCATTTTTATATTTGGAAGTCTGCAGAAAACTTATATTAATCTAATAAAATCCACCTGCATTACCGCTATTGCATAATATGACTCATTTTGATATATTTTCTTACGATATGGACAGCATAAAAACTTCATTGAAGAACATCCGTTTACATTCTCAAATATGCCTGTCAAACCAGCAAAATATCAAAATATTTTGGTATCATCAAACATGTTTGACAATCCGTTTGATGAAGCGTTCACATTTTCAAATTCGAGTCAATCAAACCGCATTTGTCAAACATACAGTGCCCCTTGCATAAGTATAACCGCACCCTGTAAAAATGAGTTTTGCAGAAAATTAAAATGGGAATGACACCTTACTATTTTTTTTATTGAATGGCATCACAAATCAAGTAAAATGAGAAGAAAAAAAATTCCGTTATTTTCTCTTCTGGTGTTTAAAAATTAAAAACACATTTTCTAGTATTCATCATCATCATCATCGGCTCGACAACCGGGTTCCAGGTCCTGGCCTCTTTCAACAAGTCTCTCCACCTATCCCGCAAGCATGGTCTACAACGCTGTCGTCTACCATAGAATGTATTGCAAAAGTATAAACCCATTTTTATTTTTATTTTTTCTTTATTTTAAGTAATTTTTTTAGGAAAAACTAGTAAGGGATCGACCAAGATAAAAATTCTTTTTGTTGACTTGGTGTTGACAAGGTTTTTTAATATGAAATCGTCTATAGAGTTCCATTTTTCCACAATTGCCTCTCGCAGCTCAGCAACACTGCCAAATTCCCTATTATGGGCATACATTTTGCGGGTCAAAATTTCCCAAAGGTTTTCAATAGGGTTACAATCTGGAGAACGGCCGGTCACTCCATCAAATTTATGTTATTGGATTCGAAACACTCCAAACTTTGACGACTAACGTGAATTGAGGCATTATCTTGCTCGAAGACATGGCGAACTCCACGAAATCATCTTAAGTAGGGTACCAAATTATCCTGAAGCACATGGGTGAATGCTGAACTGTTCATTCTTGTAGAGGTGAATTCAAGTGCAATCACGTTCGCAGAAGGCCCCCAAACCATACAACTGCCACCGCCGAAGTTCCTCTAGGAAAAAAACTTTTTTTCCTTTCTCAGACATGCCAATATCCGTTAAAACCATCTGGACCATCAAGATTAAACTTTTTTTCGTCACTGAAAATAATCTAAAAAAAATATTCATTGGATTATGCCATTTAGAATAACAAGAGTTAAGTGTAAATTAATGGAATGGAATTCAGGTTCATGTTTTTACGGGCCAATTTTAACCGTTTTTGCTTGTGGGCTGTTGTCAGATTTAGAGCTGGCACCATTTTGCCCCGAACAATCACTCCACTGCTTTTAAGGCACAAAAAACCGTTGAAAACGAAACTCCTAACCCCGATTCGTCACGAACTTCCGGCAAAGAATGCATCGAATTAGATGCAGCATTCATCAAACGCCTCTTATTGCGGCATACCAGCTTCTGCGGACACCCGGGTCTTATTTTTGTCCCATAAGATTATGGATCTTGGAAAAAATTTCGGACGACAGGATCGGATCTTGAAATTTTTCTACCAATAGCCCTTAAGCTTAGGCCATTTAACCGAAAAGCTTGAATTTAACCTTTTTCCGTATCGCTTAAATGTGTACCAAGCGGCATTATAACTAATTTGTCATTTTAAAGCACATAACTGAATGAAGCTCCAGAGAGGTTTGCATTGTGCGGTTATACTTTTGCAATACATAAACACCAGAAGAGAAAATAACAGAACTTTTTTTCTTCTCAATTTACTTGATTAGTAATGCCATTCAATAAAAAAATAGTAAGGTGTCATTCTCATTTTAGTTTTCTACAAAGCATTTTTACAGGTGCGGTTATACTTATGCAAGGCACTGTATTCATTGAGCATGTGAACCCCCTTTATATGGGCTTGCAAAAAAAATACGGCTAACAAGATACTTGATACATACATACATATATCAAGAAATTTAATGAGGCAGTATTGCATTTTTTTTAGATTTTATCATTATTGTGAATGATTTTTTGATAGACATATTACGGATATACTGTGAGTGTCAAAAGTGAGTAAACACCTAAATGATTTCTTGAGTTACATGGAATTGAAACCAAAAAATAAACAAAAATCGAATTCCAATAATACAAAATAAAAGTTTTTTTTAATAGCAATAAATCAAAACCAAAATAAAATTTCAAAAAATGAAGTAATGCATTTTTTCCTAATAAAAACTAAAAATACTCCATATTTTAAGCGTCAAAAGTAAGTAAACATCTGTTATATCTTATATATATAGTACCTTAAGTAAAAAACTGGGTATTTTATTTGACCACATTTAGACTTCAAAACATGTCTTAGTCGGCGTGACATGGAAACAATAATTTTATTTCTAGCATCGTAGGATATTTTTGACAGTTCTTCAATTAAAGCCTTTTAAGGTCATCTTTGTTCTTGATGGCCCGTTTGTGAAATTTTCCGGTCCAAATGATCCCATAAATGTTGTATGGGGCTTAGGTGCGGCGATTGGGGAGGGTGGTGGAGGTTCTTTGAAGTCCTATAAAGTATTCATTTTTTTAAGGAACTGCGAGGCATGCTTAGGCCCTCATTACGAATAGCGAATCGAACGTTCGATAAATTGCGAATAATTAAGCGAACTTCGATTATCACAGTATTATTAATAGCGAACTTCAACGTTCGCTTAAAAATAAATGCTGCCAATAAATCATCACATTGAAATTGTAACTCAAATGTCAAATAAATATTTTATTGAAATAGATTTGATTTTCTTTCTTGGTTGTGATTGTGTAAAAATAAATAAATAAAATTGATATCTTTCTGAAGAATATGTAAGTTTGAGAAGAAAAATATGGACAGTTCTAAACCTTTGGAGATTCCAGATCATTTGTAAGTTGTATGTATGCATATCAAGTGTTATTGTATTCAAAAGTTTCATATTTTTTTTCAAAGATTTGTTCTTCATTTTAGACTCAACAAGGATGCATTTATGTACATATCTACTTAAAGAAATGAACGATTCATTCAAATCAACATCTAACCGTGCGATCTCATGTACAACTTAGTTGGATATAGTTGGAGATGAACCATTACCTAATGAATCCCGCAATACAAGTCTTGAAGCAGAGCCTTTATAAAATGAATTATTAGCTTCTTTATAATATATTTTAATTGTGTCTATAGCTTCAAAAAATTGCAATCAAAATAAATTAACAATATAAGCAAAACAAAACAAGAATTCATTTAAGAATGAAAACAAAATACAAATTCATTTCGGTGCAGAAAAACAAAACTGTTGTGTGCAATTAAATAAATACTTATATCAAAGTATGATGCTCTAAAAAGGTAAAGGACAAACAATTTTTTTTAACATTCTTGCAGCTAACTCAAAATTTTGAATATTTGAGTTATGAAGTTCCTGTAGCAAATGAGCGATATTATGTACATACATATATATGTAGCAATTGAGCCATTACCTAACGAATCTTGCAACTCAAGCCTAAAACAGAACGATTAAAGAAAGAATGAAATAGCTTCTTTAGAAGTTTATTTTATTGTGTCTAGCTTCGATGATCGAACTGATTATTAATTTTTTTTTGTTAATTTAATCTTAAATTTTGGGTCAAAACAAAAAACAATTATTTGTAACTACCATTTTCATATTTAACTCATTACTTCCAAAATAAATATTGATAGAAAGGTACTTCAATTTTTCATTCGCTTGCGTTATCACTAAATAATTTGATTCGACTAGATTTCACATTTCAAGCGGTATGATTAGCGAACATTCGCTATTTGTAATTCCTCGCTAAATAAATTCGCTAAGGTTTTGACATTTTTAGCGAACTTAAATAAAGCGAATCGCTATTCATAATAAGAATTTATCGAATTCGCAAAGATTTTAGTTCGATTCGCTTTTCATAATGAGGGCCTTAAGATCATTGTCTTGCTAAGAGATCCAATTGCTAAGTATCCCTAAATTGCGTAAGGTCGGTTGAAGGTTATTGCTTAGGACGTTTAGATAGTCTTCATTATTCATTGTACTTTAAATGAAAACAAGATTCCCGATCCAATATGCTACCATACATCCCCGCACCATCATGTTTTACTGTGCTCCTTATATTCTGTTTATGATGTTTTCTTACTTCTGATGCGTTAATATGAATATTTTTTTATAATAACAAATAAACAATGGATTCTTATAATAAAAATCAATAAAAATAAATCAAAACACAAATAAAAATTCAAAATATAGCTTCTTACAATTTTTCCTAATAAAAACTAAACATACTATCCATATTAACGCATCAGAAGTAAGAAAACATCATAAACAGAATATAAGAAGCACAGTAAAACATTATGGTGTGGGGATGTATGGCCGCATGTTCGATCGGAAATCTTGTTTTCATTGAAAGTACAATGAATAATGAAGACTATCTAAACGTCCTAAGCAATAACCTTCAACCGACCTTACGCAATTTAGGGATACTTAGCAATTGGATCTCTTAGCAAGACAATGATCTTAAGCATGCCTCGCAGTTCCTTAAAAAAATGAATACTTTATAGGACTTCAAAGAACCTCCACCACCCTCCCCAATCGCCGCACATAAGCCCCATACAACATTTATGGGATCATTTGGACCGGAAAATTTCACAAACGGGGCATCAAGAACAAAGATGACCTTAAAAGGCTTTAATTGAAGAATTGTCCCAAATATCCTCCGATGTTAGATATAACATTGCTGTTTTCATGACACGCTGACTAAGAGATGTTATGAAGTCTAAAGTTGATCAAATGAAATACCCAGTTTTTTACTTGAGATACTATATTTATAAATAATTTGAAGATATAACAGATGTTTACTTACTTTTGACGCGTAAAATATGAGGTTTATTTAGTTTTTACTGGGTAAAAAAGCAATAGTTCGTTTTTTGAATTTTTATTTTGGTTTTGATTTATTGCTATTAAATAAAACTTTTATTTTGTATTATTGGAATTCGATTTTTGTTTATTTTTTGGTTTCAATTCCATGTAACTCAAGAAATCATTTAGGTGTTTACTCACTTTTGACACTCACGGTATATACAGGGTGATTGGCATAAGGTGTGACAAAAAGCTAGGGCGTGTAGGTTGGACTTAGACAAGAAAAAAATCGTATGGGAGGGCGGGGTCTATTTCCCCCCGTTTAGACGGGAGGGGCAATTTAAGAAAAAAATCACTTAAAACAGACAAAAAATTATTAAAAAATAACGGTGATACCTACAGAGTAATGCTATAGCATTTTGAAAAGCCAGAAATACATTCTTTAATTTTGTTTTTAAATAAAGTTGTTCGAGTGAAAAGTTTTTGAAAAATTAATTTTCAAAATCAAAATTTTGAAAAAAAAAATGAAAAAATTTTTTTTAAACAATTTTTTTTCAAAATTTTACGTAATTAAGTATTATTTTTGTATTCAATATTCAATGCTCTCATTAATTTTTGATCAAACACAAAAAACCGGATGTCAAAATGTTTTGTAGTTTTTGCGAAAATCAAAAATAAGAAAAACTACTTTTGTTCTAAGAAAAGCCTTTTATTTTAGTTTTTATACGTCTTTGGATTCTTACGTGAATTTACGATTGAAAGGATTAACTTTCTTTTTACTATTTTTTTAATTATCGTCTTATAAACATACAATAATGTGACAAAGTACTGGATTAACCATATTTCACACATTTTTTCATTGAGAACACCTGCGTGAGAGCATTGGATTAATATTGACCAGCGAATGTTTTTTAAATAATGCAACGTTACACGCCCTAACTAGTGACAGAAAAGTGCAATTGCGAAATAAGAACAAGAATGTTCCTGAATCTTGAAATCAATTAAAATAAGAAATACATGCATATTTAGATAAAATACATAATTACTGTTTATTTAAATTTTTAACTATTTTTTAACTAAAGCTTATTACAAAAAATTATTTAAAAAACATTCGCAGGTTAATATTAATCCAATGCTCTCACGCAGGTGTTCTCAATGAAAAATGTGTTAATCCAGTACTTTGTCACTTTATTGTATGCTTATAAGACTGATAATAAAAAAATTTTACAAAAAAAGTTAAGCCTTTTTTTCGTAAATCCACCTACGCCAAGCCGACCCCACCATAATAAAAAAGTGGCAGGTCAATTTTAAACCATCAATGCTCTCACGCAGGTGTTCTCAATGAAAAAATGTGTGAAATATGGTTAATCCAGTACTTTGTCACATTATTGTATGTTTATAAGACGATAATTAAAAAAATAGTAAAAAGAAAGTTAATCCTTTCAATCGTAAATTCACGTAAGAATCCAAAGACGTATAAAAACTAAAATAAAAGGCTTTTCTTAGAACAAAAGTAGTTTTTCTTATTTTTGATTTTCGCAAAAACTACAAAACATTTTGACATCCGGTTTTTTGTGTTTGATCAAAAATTAATGAGAGCATTGAATATTGAATACAAAAATAATACTTAATTACGTAAAATTTTGAAAAAAAAATTGTTTAAAAAAAATTTTTTCATTTTTTTTTTCAAAATTTTGATTTTGAAAATTAATTTTTCAAAAACTTTTCACTCGAACAACTTTATTTAAAAACAAAATTAAAGAATGTATTTCTGGCTTTTCAAAATGCTATAGCATTACTCTGTAGGTATCACCGTTATTTTTTAATAATTTTTTGTCTGTTTTAAGTGATTTTTTTCTTAAATTGCCCCTCCCGCCTAAACGGGGGGAAATAGACCCCCCCCTCCCATACGATTTTTTTCTTGTATAAGTCCAACCTACACGCCCTAGCTTTTTGTCACACCTTATGCCAATCACCCTGTATATCAACAAAAAAGATACACATCAATTTTCTTATCAACCACAAATTCCTGATTGAAACGTTAACATGCAAATTTATTTGTTCTTAAATAAAAGAATTTCTTTTTAAGAACCAAAGTAATTTTTATAAGATTAACTAACATTTTCGCACAAAGAATTTTTCTTTTCGTAACAAAATAAACAAAACTCATTCACAATGAACTTTTGATAAGTAGATATTCACAATCGGTCTAAAATTACCAGTTGATACCCATAATACCAATTTATCAAATAATTGATAGAAATTATCGACTATCAAATTGATACTCATAACATGGCTAGAAGTAAAAACTAAAAAATTGCCTCTTACGGCTTTTCGACTTAAAACTACATTAGAAACCAGTGGTTCCATTGATTAAACGCGCGGCTATGTTTATGAAATTTTCATTTTGTCCATGTTTCCTTACTTGTATTTAATTCACTTTAAAAGCTTTTGTTACTGTAAACCCATATTAAAAACAATTAATAATATGGCTGTAGAATAGATATACATAGATTTAAGTAAGGGCCCCGTCATGTAAAACGAAGGGGATCACATGATAGCGTTTCCACCAGTCCTGAAAAACAACTAAAAGACCCCATTTTACGAAGCATGTTTTTGTTTTTCAATAGACGTAAGGATAGATTTTTGACAACATTAAAACATCTTATTTCGATTTAATTTCTAGTAACAAAACATATATATTTGCATTTTTTTTATAAAGGACAAAACATATATATCTGTATTTTTTTATAAAGGACACGTTATATACCAACAAATTTTAAAAAGATTCAATAAAAGTGTTTTGTTTTTAATATGAAGCTAGTTGTACTAAAACCCTTTGGTAGTCACCAGATACATCATCCTATAAAGAAAATAGAAACGAATATTTTTTATAAATAAAACAAATACTTGACTTATGGACAAAATCTTTATTAAAAATATTATCAAAAATAACTAAGTTATCTAAAAAAAGTAAGCAAGCACAATCAACATTTTTCTAAAATTATATCAAACCCTAAAGTAAACTTTTTGATGACAATGTTTGTTATTGTTCACTTTCACCACACAAAATGTTACTCTTGAGTTTTAGTTTTTGGTGAGTTTGTTCTAGGTTCTAAAAACATTTTTTTTTTAAATTTATAACTCATTAAAGAATACACTCAAATCTTTTTCATAAATATTTATTTGTGTTCTTATTCCTTTAAGTTAAATTGTATTTGAGGGCCAATGACACCAATAGATGGACGAATTTGACCTGTGTTTACCAGGAGGCAAGTGTTGCAAGACAATATCCTACATCAGAATCGCAATCATCCTGAAAAAGATTGGTATTTTTTGATGCTCGTTTTTTTTTATAGATTTTTTTGGTGAATTGGATGAAAATGGTTAGTATGTGGGGTGATTTAAATACGTTTGGAAAACGATTTTCTGCAAATCTAATTTATATACAAAAAGGTATGTTTTTGGCTAAGTGAGGTCGTTTAATAAATGTCGTGTAGAAAAACAATTAGTAAAACGAAAAGCAATTTTTAAAATTCAGCATTTAATAATGAAAACATTTATTTTAAATTGTTAAGCTTATTTAAATTTTTCAACATGAACTATTTTTGTTTATTTATATATTTTATCTTTGTTCTAAGATACTAAAGCTGAATAATATCGAAGATGAAACGTATAGTTGGTACTGTCTGTCTACCAGGCCACGACTGTGGCAAGTAGATATCCAATCTCGCTTTCAGAATCATCCTGAAAAAGATCAATTTGATGGGTATTTTGTTCTTTGAAATTGAAAATGGTTTTTGTTTGCACGATTATTTAACATTTATTTAAAGAGAATGTGTTAGCGGATTAAAATTGGCAATAAGATGACTGCGTGCGTGAAAACTAAAATAACATGATAAAGCTTTTCTATATAAAACAATTGATAAATAACTGCGAAGCTATCCAAATTTGACTGCGGAATTCCTAGTTGAAATATGATTACAAAGAGAACTATTTTCAACTCAAATTAACATTGCTTTTGAAAAAATCAATAACTCTTCAAATCATTAAACAAAAATACTTGAATTAAATATCCACACCATAATTTGAAAACTTTAATAATGAAAATCTAGTGTCAAGTATCTGAGGATGACGACAACAAAGGTCATTTTTTCAATGTTCGTGCTAACTATGCCATGTTTCAAAGCAAAAATTCATTGAATGCGAAAACGAGTAGATTCAACTTCCATTTTTATGTTTCATGTTCTATAAATTGAATAAAACTTTACTAATACATATTCCTCAGCTTATGTATTAGGGCAAAGACATTGGTCCTTTAATTTTAAAAGAATCAACTTTGTTGTGTACAAAAATAAAGAACATTTTTTTTATTTATATATTTTAATAAATCATAATTTAGAGAGATATGTATATAAAATGCATTTAAGAAATAAACAAAAAGCTAAGTTTTCGCCTACAGGAGGTTTTTTTTGTTGTGTAAGCTTTCATGTATAAATAGAGCTGTAGTTTTCACAATCTACCAGGCCACCACAGTGGCAAGCGAGTATCCAATGTCGGTTTCACAATCATCCTGGAAAAAGATTGTACAGTAATTTTGTTTACATTTGTACAATTACATAAGAAATTTAAGAGTAATTTAGGAAACTATACAAATATAATAATCCACGAATAAGCGTTATGACCCAAGCGTTTTTTGGTGTGTCTAAGAAAATTATTTGTATGGTGCGATTTAGTAGGAGAAACATGATCTTAGTTTGAAATTAAAAAACATATTATGTACATTTATTTTGTACAAATTACTAATTAAAGGTGTGTTATGTATTATTTACATGGCTGTTGAAATTTCAATAAAGTGGACAAAAGAATTAAAAAGAATTGATTAATAATTAATTCATAAAGTTTGTTTATTGAACCTTCAAGTCACCCTGGGGTCGCCCTTGATCGTTTTTTGAAAACCCTGAACTCACCCTGGTTAATAAATGTCTTTTTTGAGACCTGGAATCGCCCTGAAGTAGATCTAGATATTTTAATGTGGCGAGCTAAGGTATCGACCAAACACATGAGATTTCATATATGTATATGCCTTCTGTTGTCGTTTGTCGATCCGCATGTTGCATGTTATTGTTTACGTTAGCTATTTAATGTTTGTTGTACTCATCAGATGAAATATTCAGTAACAATACAAAATAAAACTAGTTTATAACAAATTTAAATTTTTATTAAAACACAGAATTATTTATTTCTTGGTTTTAGTTGTCAACAAAAACAATTGACAGCCCTTGGGTGTTTTTAGAAAACCGAAAACCCCAGTTTCTTTTTTGTTGAAAACTCTCAGGGCTGTCAAGAAAATCTGGGTCAGTCCTGGATAAAGTTGAACGAACGAACCTATATTTATGCCAAGTCAAATAATGTCATATTTTACTAAAAAAGGAGCAAGTTATTGATCAATAATCACATTCCGATGGCATAAAGAACTTGAAGGTAAGACAAGAGACAAGCTTCTATTCTCAGAACTTTGATTGAAAAGTAAGTTTTCGAGCCAAAAAATCAGATGATTATATATTGCCATATGACTAGGTTTTTCTCTTATTTTCAATATGCCTAAAATGAGACTATAGCACTGCGAACAATTTATTACTGAAATTATAAGCACTAACATCACTAATGTTAAAATTGAATATGTAAAAATGTGATTCGAGTTAAATTTTTTAGCTGCTGTCAGCTTTTATCGACATTTTAATATAAATTGAGAATTAAAGATTATTTAAGTGCACATCTCTCACTATAAAAGTATTTTAACACTGGATTGGTAACTTTACGTGAAAAATTACTTGAGACTTTACAAATCAATCCTCAATACCGCTACAAACAACGTGTTCCACTTTTAAAAGACGTTAAGTCCTCAACTTCCGTGTGATCTGTGATGATGTAATAAGAATAATAAGCGTGGTGACGGTCTATTTAGTATATTTAAATGTTGATTTTTATAATGATTTGAAAAAGAAAAAAATGAGAAAAGATTTCTGAATAAAGGTTGCAATGTTCAATTTCATTTCTTTTCCCTATGATAAAGGATGAAACATAATGGAAACAAAATTTTAACTCGTAGAAACAGTAATGAAGTTGTGAAATTTAAAAACAAGAAACACTAATGAAGTTGCGAAATTTAAAAACAAAAGATTTGGTTGAAAACACTATGTTCAAAATTTAAATAAAATTAATATTTTATTATAACACATTTATTTAATATTTTTTTTTTTCAAACGTATGATGTTAAACTATTGCACAATACAACAAAAACCTTTCGGTCTTCTGAATAAATAATATATGCATAGTATATGTAATGTATGTATACATATAACAAATGATAGAAAAAATATATTAATACACATTTTTTTGTATTGTTAGATTATTTTAAGTAGACTATAAAAGCTTTTGTTTGTTTATAATACGACATGTGATATTTTTGCAGCTTTAAAGCTGAACTATGTAATTGGGAATGTTGTGGAATTCAATATTTTCCCTTCTACCAGGCCACAACAGTGGCAAGAGCATATCCATTTGCACTTTCTGAATCCTCCTGAAAAGATTATTTATTGTTGTTTGTTTGATTTATCATTGCAAAATTTTACAATTTAATGTATGATAATTTTTCATTTTGTGTGTGCTTTTGCCGAAATATTTTAGTAATGTGTATGGAGTAGCATAACATAAGTGTTTTAGCAACCAATATGTTTAACACAACAACATATAAAGCCATTTCTGTAGATACATCTCGTTTTAAAGATTTAATTCCCATCGGAATTCTTCTAAATATTCCAACAAAAAAACTATCAAATTAACAATTGAACATTAATTTCATTTAAATTTCCTTTTATATTTCTCTGGATTTTTTAGAAGAAATACGATCACGACAGATTTCTTTATAAGAATGAATACAAATTTGGTGATAAATTATTCGATTTGTTTTAGTTACTTCAATGATTAAGTTAAATTATGCTTTATGAGTTAAAATTCGATTAGTAATGTTGGGTTATAGTTACTTAATTTCTAATAATAGTGAATTATTATAATGTATATATGTACAAGTGTTTAAAATGGGTCCAGGTTATTTTAATTAAGTTTAATTTAGTAAAAATTGATTAGATCGATGAAGAATTTTTAAGATTAAAAAAAAAAGCATTATTTATTTGTATTTATTTTTTAAAAATATATATTTAAACTTTTAATTGTACATTGTTACAAAAAATATTACAAATCTGAATACAGACAAAACAGTAAGAATGGGATTGGACAGATAAAATTGTATACAATTTGTTTTTTTTAGTTTTTTTGTTTAATTAATTAAAATCCCATTTTGTGCTATCGAAGCTAAGCTTAGAATGAGCGATTATAAACACTCTATTTTCTATACAAAAAAATTGCAGTCCTTCATAGTGTATTATTATTATTTGTCTAGGATCAAATATAATAGTTAATTAACTTTTATGTAGTTTATTTGAGGCGAAAGGAAAAGATTCATGTTGCATTTATATTGAAATGGCGTTGGTGTTGTTTTTTTTTTAACTTTAGTATCCAACAATTGCTAATAGGGATCGTTTGTAATCTCCAGAGGTATCGCCCTGAAAAATCGAATATAATTATTTTTTTTGTCTATTAGGAATTGGTTTGGATGTTTTGTTTTTATTTATTTTTTTTTAATACCACAATATTCCATTACAAATATTAATTATTTACTATGGCAAAGACACCAATTTTTTAAAAGCATTTTTCTATTCGATTTTAAGGACGGAATAATTTTTGCTTGAGATATAAAAGATTGCATGAATAATACTTTGCTTACATTAAAACATTTATTTGAAAGAGGTTTTTAATATGGGGATCAACTGAAGATTGAAAAATTGGTTATTGTTATTATTTGAAGAAGAATTTAAGCTAATTTAATCGGCATTAAATTTATTCAAATTGATGCATTATTAACTATGCTATTCGTGGGCTGTGTTTGACATCTCTGTTTCAATCACATACGCTTAATTGAAATGTCATTCGAGACTTATACGTATTTTTAATTTAAGTTTGGATCGGTTAACAATCGCCGAATCTATGAACGTGTTAAAATTTTGAAAAATCAGCGTTTGGATGTCCACTTCTTACACAACATGTTTTTCTGCAAAGCGGATTGGTTACAAGCAAAATTATCTTACATGCGAAAATGAAAATCCACATGTAACTGTTCGGAGGCCATTGGATGTAATTTTGTGGATCTATGCAAAAGATCGTGTAAATGCACACAATCCCTAAACTCTACTCTCAACTCTTCAGAAACCTATATTCGTCAAGTCATAATATGCGTCAAAATTCATCCAAAATTATCTTTTTAGAATCGAGTCCTGCCAGAACTATAATGGGCGGCATTTAAATGATGTTATATTACATTCATAATGAAATATTTCAAAAAAAAAACATATTGAAATAAAAAAGTTTGATTGAAATCACTATTATTGTCATCGTTTAATCTATCGTCATTTCATTATCGTTGTATTAATTTCCAGACTGAGAAGATTAAATAATAAAAAAGATTTTATAGATAAATAAACTGTGAAGTGGGCTAAAATTTTAATAAGTAATTAACGATTTTCAATACAAATGACAAAAAAACGTCTTTACAAAATCAATTATTTAATATTGTCATTTAATTTGACTTCTTTGTTTAAAATCTCATCTTTTTTATGTGAATTCATAAAGATAAAAATTGAATTTCTTGATAGGAAATTCCTGGACATATTTGATGACAGTTAACTGTCACAAATGTTATCTGTCATTATTTATCTGTAACAACAAATGTAAAAATCAAGCAAACAAAATTCCATTACAATATTCTCATTTCGAAGATTTTCCATATAGGCAAAACAGATAAAATTCTATCCTACTTGAAATAAGAGTACACAAAAATCAAGCAGCGAACAGTAAAACTAGAATTAAGTTCATTATAATTCATAATTTCATAAACAAATAAATTA
Organism: Philhelius festivus; assembly: GCA_963931855.1. Taxonomy (NCBI): domain Eukaryota; kingdom Metazoa; phylum Arthropoda; class Insecta; order Diptera; family Syrphidae; genus Philhelius; species Philhelius festivus. The sequence goes on from OZ007555.1 coordinate 37,805,167, forward strand.
ACTAGGTATCATACTAGATGTAGAAAGAATAAAATTATCAGATATAAAAGGGCAACTAAAACATAAACCATTTTAAAAATTATTTTTTTTTTTGAATTTTCGTTATTTATGCTAATTTAGTTGCCTGTTTCAAATTATAGTTTTCACATGGTAACAGTATAGGATGTGTGTAAAAACTATCTTTGAAGTTCAGGGTACTAACTAAGGTACAATAGGCGAATTTTATTACATATCTTTTAGAACCCACACATTCCATAAACATGAAAGAATATTTAATGATTAATCCTAGAAAGAAAATAAACGACTTGAAACCGCGATGTGTGAATTTTTTTTATTTTTCGCAGGTTTTGCAATCAAATAATATGCAAGCAAACACACTTCCCTATAAATTTAGAAAAAATACACCACACCACAAATACTTAAAAAAAACAGAGGATAAAAAAGTGTCCTTGTAAAACTTAGTTTCTTTATTTCAGTTAATTTGTTAAAATTTTCATTTTTTGAAGTAACATACTGTCTCATTTTTTGTTTTATGAAAAAAATACTAGGTTATATGTATATTTTTTCTGGGCCAATTAAAAAGGTGTTAGTAAGATATTCAGAAAATATTTTAAATAAACACCAATATTAAATTCCCAAGCATTATTAATTTCTTTTCAGGATATATTAAAAAAACATGATCATTATGTAATTATTGCTAAAGCTACTTAGTAATTTTCATTGGACAGACTCTCTACTCAAATGCCAAATGAATCCATGTGCACCTGTTGCTTGTTTTATTTTTCAGATAAACAATAATTTTGAATGTATTAAATCATAATTTGTTTGCAAATATTCAGCCATCATGCAAAAAATAAAATTTTAAAAACAAAACAAACCGAAGCACCAATAAAACTACTATACAAATAAAAATAACATTTACCTTAATCCACGATTCCAGACTCTTTCCGTATTTATTTTGGAATGCTTCTTTGATGTCACCCAAATCGATTTCAGATCGGCTAACAATAATACGAATGAGAGTCTTGTCTTTGGTTCCAATGCCGTGCATTGAATCATAAAGTCGCTCAGCGAAGTAGTCTACTTTTGATTTACAGCACTTGACTAAAAGTGGGAAATTTATCATTTAAAAACATGGTTTTTGTGATTATTTCTAAATTATTTTCATACCGATTGCCAAAAATCCCTTCTGTATTGGTCCACTGAATTCACGCTTGATAGCTTTTTCGATCTCATGGCCAGCAATGTTTTCGTATTCGAGGAAAATCTGTCTGAGTTGTTGGTATGATCTTGTGATCAGGATGGAATTGAAAACAGATTCATCAGTACCCCATTTGCCTTCACCAGCCTCAAATAAGGCGGTCGCATCAGCAACAGCTGCTGCCTCATCAACTCCCTGAGATTGAGAAAAAAAATCCATAAATAAATAATATCTTCATTTAAAAAGCTGAGACAATCTTACCTGATTTTCATCACGATTACCCTGCACCAAGGAGACACACAAACGCTTAAAGTGTCCACTAGTGTCACCCTTGAGATCGGATTCTAGGGATTTACCGAAACTCTGTTCATAGAATTGAGCGATGGTTTTGATTCCGTAGTTGGACAAAGTGCAGAGAATTTCAATGATAGCTTCCTCATCAGTACCAATACCAGCGACGGCATCGTGCAATTCTTGGGCGTAGAATTGTGGCAGGGGTGTCATAAGGGCAATAATAACATCTTCGAATTTTCCACCGAGTTCAGATTTTAGATCCGAAACCAAATCCTTACCGTAGGAAGTCTTGAAGGATTCGGCGATTTCTAAACGTTGGACAATACCACGACGTGCCAAAACTTCAATAACAGCCTTCTCATCGGTACCGAAACCCTTCATTGCCTTACGAAGAGTGGCTGCATCTTCAATTGGATCGAAGGGATCAGCTGGGTATACAGTTGGGGTACACTTTAAAAGAAAAAAAAAATTATAATTTTGTATTCATGCCAAGGAGCTGATATGTTGATTTTGACAGTTGCATTGTTTCAAATAAACACTGCACTGATTTTCATCGTTTTATTTTTAATCGGAGTTTCGACAGTCATTAAAAGCGATTCAATTCAATAAGTCCAATAAAATAGTGTCCAGTCTTTTACTTGGTTGATTTGGTCCAGTAGTATACAAAGTTGTAGAGAGACTAAAGATAACTGAAAAAGCAACACATCCAGAAAAGGGATTGTGATGTGGAAGTGGCAGAACTTATATATACACATTAGTGTATCTAAACAAAATTAAACACTTAATAGACCAATTTTGTTCAATATCTTGAACCGCCCACCATTATAAATAATGGAAGAAGATGACGTATTATTGTTTCTTTAAACTTTCAAGGTAAACTATAATAGGTGTCTTTGGTTACTAAAAAATTCACAAATTTTAACAATTTGCTGGCAAAACATCAATTTTCTAAAACTGCGTGAAAATTTAAAGTTACCAAACAGGCTTAATTATTTAAAAATTATTTGGTTATGATGGACTATTTAATAAACTAAGCACCTACTTAGGTAGTTTTTGTATGTACATATTTTGTAGTGATAGAGTTAGAGTGATACAAGACGCAGACACAACATTATAATATAAAAGGAAAAGTAAACGAAATTAAATGTAAACGAAAACAAATGTTTACACACAAATACATATGTATGTGGGTATGTACATACTTTTATAAGATTATATTTTGAAGGGAACCAAGCCTCCAAATGTGTTTTAACTCTAGGTATGTAGACGAATTTGTTTAATGATTATAAAACAACTAAACCATTACTCATTGTAAGCAATTAGTCATTTCTAATACGCAATTCAAATTAAATGTTTGCTTTTTTAGCTTTTAAGAAAAAATATTTAATTGAGCGCGTTAAGTTATGACATCATCTTTTGCAATTTTTTGTATTATAAGAAAATAATCATTGATGATGTTAAATAAAAGAAAACTATGTATAATCAAATACTGCAAACTTATAGTGACGGTGCGGCTATGAATAAGAAATTACGTGACGACACTTTAAATCAAGTCTGACAATGCTAAAAATTATTTCAAATTCTTGTCATGGGAAGGTGGCCGTAATTATTTAGCATTATTAATTATTAGCGCATGCTTTAAAGATGAAGAGATAGAAAAAGTTGCCACTTTTAAAAGTTGGTAAAAACATTAAGACATTAAGATATTTTCGATTTCTTTTTTTTAAATATTTATTTTATTTTTCGCAAGATAAAATTATATTATTCTTTCATTCTTTTGCTAAATATGTAAAAATAAAAATTGATTTAAGCAAGTTGCAGAGGTTTTAGAAAGGAACCAAACTAGAAAAAATACACTATTAAGCGATTATTTCAATATGATGTCAGAAGTAAAGTTTTAAGACATACAAATTCAGGGCAATTATAGTTTTATCGTATCAAATTCAAAATCTCATATGAATCAACAACACAAAAGCTTGTGACTTATGGCCCCTGAAAACACCAGAATAGGTCTTTATATATCCTACTGTACATTTGTACCTATGATGAGTAGTCAACCCAATAAAAATAGGTTTAATCTTCATTGAACTTTCTCTCCCTGGTCAAGGGATGGTTCCTTTGTGACTTATCCTAATAACTAGAGAATAATTAAAGTGCTTATAAAATAAAGGGCTAAAGTGACAATTAAATTAATTGCATTAAGTTTACTGATAGAGTTTTTGCACCCTATACATCTTTTGCTAAGAAAAGAAGGAAGCTATCGGCTCTAGATTCTTTTTAGCGAGGATGTAAGTGATATATGCAAACGTCATGTTAATACATTTACTGGAAGAATGTATTAATTAATTTTGGAAAGTTCCTTCATTCTTTCAGCGTTTCAATTTAAAGACCAAAAGTAATAAATTCATTTTAACTTACAAATCACTTAAGGGTTAACCTATTTGCACAAATATCTATATTATTTATTAGAACCTTAAACTTAAACCATAATTAAGAGAATGAACTAGTATGAACTTTGATTGTGCAACTTGGGATTTTTACCTTAGTTCGGAAACGTGTAAGTAAGTTAACCTTGTGATGTAACATAAAAATGAAGTAGGCAACAAACAAAAAGCATTTTAAATACATGGCGCATACAAACTGGTTTTCCTATAATATTTAATCAATGATTCATGCAACTTGATTTAAATTTTTCTTTCTCTTTGGTACGTGAAGTTTTACTTCTATATACGTCTGAATTATTAAGAGCATCCATTAAATTATATTTTTAATTTTCGAACAATCTTTTCCCTCCGATTAACAAGAGGAGTTTATTGACACATTGAAGAGAAAATAAAATGTTATTATTATAGGTTCCTTAAATGTACGAACAATAATTATGTATATATTGCTGAAAGTTATCGGAATAATTTTCAAAATCCATATTAGTAATAGATCGATTGACATACATATATGTATTTATCTCTGTCAATTACGTCGAGTTCACGTGTCTATTTGATTTATTGATTTCACAGTACTATGTATATGTATGTGAAAATGTAGACATTGGGTGGGTTAAATAAGTATAGAACTAAATCAGCTGTCAACTTTCTGTCCCAATTATAACCATTCTAAATGTACACCTATGTATGTAAATACATAAAATACTTGTAGTTAATTATTTATGTTCAAAGCTGACATACAATGTACTTTTTAATCTATAACATAATTTGTTAACCTCAAATATAATGTTTTTAATAAAAATAGTATTGAATTAATTTAAATACAAAACATCTACATATATAATAAAGAATTTCGGGATGTTAATGAGTTCGTAAATTGGTATTTATTATGAACCGAGATAAAGTCAACATACCGGCGTTTTAAATGTTTTGATATAACGGGTGATTTTTTTGAGGTTAGGATTTTCATGCATTAGTATTTGACAGATCACGCGGGATTTCAGACATGGTGTCAAAGAGAAAGATGCTCAGTATGCTTTGACATTTCATCATGAATAGACTTACTAACGAGCAACGCTTGCAAATCATTGAATTTTATTACCAAAATCAGTGTTCGGTTCGAAATGTGTTTCGCGCTTTACGTCCGATTTATGGTCTACATAATCGACCAAGTGAGCAAACAATTAATGCGATTGTGACCAAGTTTCGCACTCAGTTTACTTTATTGGACATTAAACCAACCACACGAATGCGTACAGTGCGTACAGTGGTTTCAACAAGATGGCGCTACATGCCACACAGCTCGCGATTCTATGGCCATTTTGAGGGAAAACTTCGGAGAACAATTCATCTCAAGGAATGGACCGGTAAGTTGGCCACCAAGATCATGCGATTTGACGCCTTTAGACTATTTTTTGTGGGGCTACGTCAAGTCTAAAGTCTACACAAATAAGCCAGCAACTATTCCAGCTTTGGAAGACAACATTTCCGAAGAAATTCGGGCTATTCCGGCCGAAATGCTCGAAAAAGTTACCCAAAATTGGACTTTCCGAATGGACCACCTAAGACGCAGCCGCGGTCAACATTTAAATGAAATTATCTTCAAAAAGTAAATGTCATGGACCAATCTAACGTTTCAAATAAAGAATCGATGAAATTTTGCAAATTTTATGCGTTTTTTTTTTAAAAAAAGTTCTCAAGCTCTTAAAAAATCACCCGTTAAATATAAAAAAAAATACGATAAGATTGTACCTCTTGAATTTCTAACACACACACATACTTTTTTTTATATAAATAAGTGCTTTTTGATATTTACGAGAGTGATATGACTTTGTAATCATTCCGCTCTCTCCGAAATTTAAGTTTGAATACAGCTTAGTGTTAGACAGTCAAATGATTTATATTAATAAAACAAAACTGATTGCACGCTAAAAATAACTTGTTTTCAATGCAGTTCTTGTTTTTTGTTTTTTTTTAGCCGATACATTACTCATTAGCAAGTGTTTTTGAAACACTTAGGCGTCTAAAAAATATTTATACATGAATTTTGGAGAATTTATTTACTCCAACTTGGGATTTACTGAATAACAGCGTTTTCGTTTGGGAATCCGGAAGAACCTTCCGAAACTTTCCGATCCGGAATGACAAACAAACTAGTTGAAAAACTTTTTTGGATTGTGAATTGTTTGTGATACTTCAAATGCAGATGGCAAATTGAAGTTGTTTTTATTTTTCAGTATTGAAAGATTTGATTTTATTTGCGAGGAATATTCCTCAATTTATACTGCTTTATACTTTTATCTTTCGTAAAAATTCCAGAACGAATTAATCATCATCACTTGAAAATGACGTTGATGAAGAAGATGAAATGTTTGCATTAGTCGAGGATTAATAATATATTTTTAAGACCCTTAATCTAACGCACCAAGCATATCTCCTCCATAAGGTTGTCTTAAAATATGTTTTTGGTTTTGCAAAAACCTTCCTTTACACACTAGGGATTTCGGTCCCGGATCAATTTTTTTCTATTGGTGTGCGTATTTCATATACATGTAAATACCTCCTCAAATATGGATTAAAAGATTTTGATCTCTGTAAAAAAAAAATCGATTTTTTGGTGTGAAGGAACTCAAAATCTGGCGAGGGATCAAGATCTTGACACAGAAATTGATTTCTTAGAAAAAAAAGAGGGTGCTCATGATAATCATGATAATTAGAAAGTTTTCGAAGATGTTTTTCGTTAGAGCACTACTGAGAGTGGTTATGACCACTGATAAGTCTTATGAGCGCTTATGTATATGTAAACACTTATAGGTTCTTGAATAGGTTTAACAGCTTCCTAACTTTATTAACGTATATTAGCCGTATATCTCTTTATTTCTGGGAATGTTGTATTATACATCGCTCATTACCGCGGCTTAATGTGTTTATAACGACAAATAAAAGAAATAACGCAGTACCCGAAAGTCTGTGAAACTCTACGCAGTGTTTCTTTTATTTGTAGTAAAAATTATACTTCATTTGGTGAAAGTAAACGCAAATTGAACAGATATTTAAGTGTCTACTAAATTTGAATCATTTGAATTAACTATATTTGCCGCTTAGTTTAATCTTAATCTATTATCTTTTTTTGTTAACAGAAATGCATAGTTTCTATTTAAATTATGTAGGGCTTAAATTTTAAAATCTATAAAGAGCATAAACTCCATTTTCTCTCATTTTGAATTTTTTTTTTCAAATTAAATTTAACTCACCTTGAATGGATAATATTCGGCTGAACTCATTATGATGTTTTTTTTTAAATTTTATATCTGTAAAAGAAAAAAAATATATATGTAAATATAACATTATTAATATCAGTGCTATACATAAATCAAATTGTTTGCTGGTAATAAATATTTTAGCGTGATGAGTAATGGAGGTAGGTATCACCCTAACGAAGGTCAATTCAAAAATTAAAGACAAAAATCATAGTATCATACTATCATTGGCCATTCCTTTGGCTCACCCTTCGAAATAAATCACTATCTGTTTTTACATCATCGGTTTTTTTTTAAGTTTACGTCGCAGGGGAGTCATAGCTGGAATACATTTAATCTATGACATCATGATCTCATTAAGATTGTGAATAACACATTCCCACATGGGAAAATGTATTCAAAGTTTCTTTTTCTAGTCTTAATTCCTTTAAGCCTTTTGTAGATAATATAATTTGACCACAACAAAAGTTTTTTTCTTTTGGGAATCGATATCTATCCACTATACCATTTATAAAATTAAGGTAATAAAACGTAGCTATGTACGTACAAAATTTACGTTTGAAAGTTGGGATGGTTCCAATATATGTATGTATATGTTTGAATGTACATAGGATAGTATATGATTTCTTGACACGAGCATGTTAGGAAAATTTTTTTAATGTGTTTTTTTAATTATTATAAGCAGTATTTATTTTTGGAGAATAATAAGAAACACAGATTTCAGTCCATCTCCAGTTTAGCGGTATATATTTATACATCTGTAGGTATTTTGGACTTTTGCTTTATGTTTATGTTATTTGTTTCCTAATTTAGTTTTTACTCCGCATATTTGGACAAAATTAATTTTAACGAATGACGTTATTTAATTAATTATTAAAATTTAATTGCACTGAATCATATACATATCAACGACCGGAACTATATGATTCATTCATCTTTTTTTCCGCGACAATGTATTTTTTATTTGTTTAATGTACAGAATGTCAATATGAATGGCAAATAATTAAAATTTTTCTATATAAAATGCGTCAATAGAAACTAAGTTCTATAACTGCAATTAATGAAAGATGTTAATTGACCTAGATTTCACTTATGAAAAGGTAGTTGTGATTCTCTTACACCTAATAAATGTCTAAGATAATGTGGGGGATGTGATTATTATATAAAATGCAAGTTTTGAAAAAAAAAAAATAAGAAAAGTTAAGCTTGCATCTATCTGTTAAGGCAATAAAATAAGAAAGCTCTCTAGTCGCCAAATATTGAATTAGGCCTTGTCGTTTTTTTCGTGTGGGTTAGCAATTTTACCACAAAAATAACCCTTTTTCTCATATTAGCCGTTCGGACTCCGCAAAATCTAGGGTATTACGTAGATTCAGGTTTTTTTCGTGACGTGCCGCTATGGAACTAATTTATTTTGTATATACATACATGTTCCATTAAGTTAAAAAGCAAAATTCTTAGCCTTTAACATTTCCAACAGATTGCTTCAAACAAAATTCTTATTTTCCGCAATCAGACATTAAAAGAGAGAAATGAAAGCAGAAACGCAATAGAAGAATGGACAAACTGAAAGAAAAACATTATTTAAAGGGAGAAGAAAAGTAAACCAAAACGTCCATGGAATAAAAATTCCATCATTGACGTGGCTGAAAACCGGTCGGTATAGAGACTTAAGAAGAGATTTTCCTCAGGCCGAAAGGTCTAGAGATATTATTCCTATGAAAAACTAATAACAAAAAGCTCGTTATACTCTATTTTATGGAGATCATGAGATAGATATGTATACCTATTTATCAGTGAAGACTTTAGACTACATTATATACAATTATATACATGTTAAGTTTTAGGTAAGCGGCAAACGCCTTGTTTTTGTTGGATGATGCACGACTGTACTCTACTCATCAAAACTAGAAACAACAAACAGAAATGAATCGTGTTGCGACGAACGATCATGTCATAGACATAGTCCACCGAGAGAAAACAAACATTTTAAAATGTTCAACAAAAAACTATAATCGTACGGCAGCGTACGGACTAATACATGTATCGCTTTATTTGATAAATTTAAAAGTACAACAGGGAGGCGATGAAGTAAAAAAAAAACAGCGTCTGTGAATAAGATGAACTTTTCGAAATAATATAAAATTCAACACAAACAGAATCCACTTAATTTAGACGTAGCTATGGCTATAGTATCATCGAATGAACCAAACCAACATACAAAATTCCACACCACTAGAGCTATGAGAATAAGATGATGTCATCTTTTTTTCTTTTTTAGGAACTGCGGTTATTTGACTAGGGATTGTAAGTTATTTTTCCAACAGTTTAGAAAACAAGAAAAGTTATGATATGAAATTATTCTAATTTGGTTTGATTAACTACAGTTACGGCAATTGGTCTCCAACTAGAACATACATTTATTTAACCGCACCCAATAGTTGTAAAAGTAAAATTCCTCACAATAAAAAAAAAAGAAAGCACTGAGAGAAGTTTTGTTCCACTTATAATTTAGAGGATTGATGATTTAGATGAATCAAATTTTTCGACTATTAAAAACCGTCTCCCAAAACTATTGTTTCAAACAAAATGCAACACAATTTATGTAAATTCTTTTTGTACACTTGTCTGAATATAAAAAAAAAATTGCCGGTGTACTACTTACTTCCTCTCTGGGTGAACACTTTACGAAAACTGGTAATTGTTTGGGCTCTGTAGGCGGCTTTTATAAAAGTAAATAGCAAAGTTCTCAATTCTACAGTATGTGACGTCATGAGTCTCTCTTGAGTGGGCAAAACTTTTGAGCAATAGAGCTTTTATTGAAAATATGAGACATGTTTTACGTTGTTTTGTTAATTGATGACAGGAAGAAGAACCAGCGTTGCCGGAAAAATAAATTTGAAAGTGCCAATGCTGACAACAGAAAGTGCCATTTTGGGCCCCTGGGTGCCTTCAACAAAAATATTTAAATATATTGTATACCTTATTATAAGCAAATAGATATACTACTTATACTTATCCATCTTGTATTGTAATTTGTAACACAGAATACTATAGCACAGACACAATTGTAGGAACAAAAACAATCGGGGAATTACCTAAATTCGCAAACAAATTGAAAACAGTACACGTTGTGGATATTTTGACATTTGTTCCAGGTTGTTACAATTCAATGCGTTCAGTGCCTATAAAGGTAAATGTTGTTTACACGTCCTATGAAATATTTTATATTTTATTTTTAACATTGCATTTTCCTAGAGTGCCATTTAAAGCGTTTGAGTGCCACAGTGCCATTTAAATTAAAAAGTGCCAAAAGTGCACGATAGTGCCATTTCGGCAACGCTGAGAAGAACTGATATGAAAAATGAATTGAGATGAGACTGAGGAAGAGGATAGAGGATATGTTTTAAATAATGTAAATATGTACTAGGGTGTAGCGAAATTTTTTGAATATCAGATGTGATTTGAAAAAGGTGCAAATGAAGTTCAAAAACAACGGTACACAAGTTGAATTACGATACACATCCAATGTTCTATTTCAGCATTAGGTGTCTAAGTATATGTATATATATATGTTTAGGTATATACATGTGTACATAAGGGTTTTTGAAAATGTGAATAGTTTCATTTAAAATTATATTTTATGGAATTCAGTATGGAATTTGAATAATGTTGTTCAAATGAGAGCTGCGGCTTTACTTGTTGGTGACGTTGTTTTTGGGCATCAATATCACAGGTTCGATCCCTGTCGTCATCTATGTCGTCTTTAATTCCATTAAAACCTTCTATAAATTGTCATCAATGGGTTGCTAGTTTACTCATTACATGTTGTTTAGGCATAACACTAACAACATGTTAAACTAGTATGCCCAACAAGGATGAAAAACGAATAAAATAATGCGAATTATAAGGGACATAGAAATAAGACACGGCAATTCTCCGCTTTAGTTCAGCCGCCATCCCTGGAGATAAAAAATCTGAGGCAACCACCTTCAGTCTCAGAACATCGCGCCGCACATCTTTCCTATCCTTCTTTCTCTTCCGTAACTTCACGCCCGCGCTGTGTTGAAACATTTGAAGGGTAATCATATTCCCTTGAGCGTGAGTAGATTACAAAAAAAAAAAAAAAAAAATTGCATTGATCTGCAGTTTAAGACTGCCCCAATGGCCGAAGTCTAAAGGTGCTAAATTCTTATATTTTGGTGGCAAATTCTTAGAAGCAACCCGACTTTTTTTAAATTTGAAAAAAGGTATTTGTGTAATCAGTAAAGTAATCCACACTGCATTCAATGGACCATTACTTATATACGCTTGTGCGCAAGCACGTATGTATTTGTTAAACTAAACTTTTGCCGTTGTTTATCTTTGAAATCTTCCTCTAAGTACACATTTTTAAACACAAGAATAATTAATAAACCATCAATATTAGAACCATTTGTTTGTTTTAACCTCATTTCACCCAATATATAACTTTTGAAAAGTATGAACCGCTATAGCCATCTTTAAGCCTTTCATTCAAAAAAGTTTTTTTCTTAAATCGAGTCCCATTTTCTCGTTTTTGGTCTATTTCACTCTCTAAATATCTATTTACCCCATTTCACACTATAAATATGTATATATATTTTTTTTTAATTAGCCCTTATACAATTCTCTAAGTATAACCTTGCAAATACAAAAAGAAATTTTGGAATGGAAATGGGAATCAAGAACGTGACTCAACAATGATACACTGTGGCGTATACGTACCTTTTATTTTTCATATACATGTATGTACATTAGACTGGGCCAAAAAAATTGACTATTTTTTTTTTTGAAAGATATATCGAGAATATCATTCAGAATGACGAAAAAAAATTTTCGTAAAAGTTTGAGCCCTTAATATCAATTTTAAGAGGTCTATCATTGCTAATTTTGATTTTTAGTCATAATTTCATGTTTTGCGTCAGAACTGACAAAACATTGAAGTAAAAAAAATTCATTTTGACTTACTTTTATATAAAATTAAATTCCCTACAAAAAAGGTCTAATTGAAAATTTTCGTCAGACAAGCCGTTTTTGAGTAATTAAGCTTAATAAATTGTTATTTTTCTTCGATTTTACTTTTTTAATTTGGAATTTTGTAACTAACGAATCAATGAATATCTCAAAATGATCACAATGGATTTTTAAAGGAAATTTAATGCTCTACAAAAAGGTCTCTTAATATTTTTGTCTAAATTTAATTCTTCAAAAGTTATTCACAATTAAAATTGAAAAAAAATTGAAATTTCAAGTTTTTCTTTCTTAACTCAATTTTTTTTTACTTAAAGGAACAAATTGACTTTTTTGAACATTATTAATCATCATTCATCGAAAATCTCTTAATATTCACCATTATTCTAACAATATAATTACAAAAATATATAAATTTAACAATAAATATGAATTTATTTTTGCCTAATTGATCATTTCTCAACAAAAACATGGTTCTACTATCTTAAAGAAATTTTTGAGTAAACAATTATTTAATTTCGCTATTGAAAATTATTTATTTATAATATTTCATACATTTGTGAATTTTTATGTTATTAATATACACGAATTTACATCGATAAATAACATTTCCTCCCTTAACCCTCGATTTTGATTTGCTTTTCATCAACTTATTAAGCACTATACCGAATAAACGTATCCCCTCTTCTTTTAGTAACCACATTGTCTACTATGAGACCCAAACGAAAGAAAATTATTAATTAAGTAGCCATAATCTGTTTTTTTTTTTCCTATATAAATGTATGAAATATTATAAATAAATAATTTTCAATAGCGAAATTAAATAATTGTT